>CM038674.1:18512290-20912290 GCA_021605145.1 Aegilops bicornis | reverse complement strand
GGTGGAGTTCTAACAGATGGGATCATGGCAAGTGCATCATTGCCGTCCAACCTAGCACAACCAGTACAGCAGACAAATGAGACAATGCCCACTTCTAATTTATTTCCAAGTAACACAGTGCCTGCCATGGATAATCCCAACCATATAAGGCAACAAGAGCTTGTACCACGGTTATATCGACTCGGCTATGACTGCAGAAATGGAGGGATATCTATGTCGCTTTGGCCTCAGGATGATGGTACTGACCTGCTTAGAAGGTACCAGTGTGAGAACGAGGTGATGGAAAATACAGCAACCATGGACAGCGGTCAACGGCGATGGCGAGGCGCGGGGAGGTCGGAACGGGGTCGTAGGTGGCCGGATCCGGTGGAGGTCGTGGTCGGGGACCCGTTCCCGGCGTCGGCGGCGAGACCTAGGGCCGCGGCGGCAGTTCCTGGAAAAGGAGAGAGAGGGATCTGAGAGAGAGAGAAGAAGAGGAAGGAGACCGGAGAGAGAGGGAGGCGGCGACCTGGCAGGGCGGCACGGGCGCTCCGGCGACGGCTGGAGGAGGCCGGCAGCGGGATCCGCTGGGTTGCCGGGCGCACGACGGCGGGCGGAAACGCCGGGCACCGAGCTGGAGGTGCGGGCGAGGCGGGAGCGGGCGGCGGCGCGGTCGGGCCGACCCGGGCCCAGATGGGCTTGCGCGGGCCGCGCGCGGGCTCGGGCGGATGGGGGCGCTGGAGGGAGGCAGGGGCGACGTGGTCGGGCGCGGAATCTGAGGAGGAGGGGCTAGGAGGTAGGGGAAGGGCTAGGAGATGCCGAAAATGGACTAGGGGTTGATTATATAGGGTAGGTGGCTAGGGTTAGAGGGGTTAGGAGGGGTTTCGTGAACCTCGGATCGCGATCGGGCGGTTCCGGACGCGAGGGGGGGTTAGATGGCTGCAGGTGGACTGTGTAGAATGCCTCGAGCTGAGAAGAGAGAGAAACAGAGCGACCCGGTGGCAGCTTCCGGATACCGAAAACGTCTGACGCTAGGCCGACTATATCGCGGTTATAAATATAACGGTTGGGCAGTCAAACGAACTCCGACGCGATTTAAACTTGGCAGGCGGCCTGTCTACACTATAATAAGACCGCATGACAAGTTGCAACCCATTCCGAGAACATTTTTATGCCACTAATAAAATAATATTTCGGAGGTGCCGCGGGCGCGTGCAAGTGTGGACGGGCTCAGAACGGACAACGGAGAGAAACGGTGGAACACGAACGGATGCAAGTTTTATGAAAACGATGCCGATGCAATGCGCATGATGCTATGAGATGAGATGCACAAACAAAACAAATCACACGACAAAACTCGGAAACCCTGGAAGGCAACTGAAGCTCCGGTCTTGGGGCGTCACAACACTCCACCACTACGAGAGGATCTCGTCCCGAGATCTAGGATGGCACCGGATAGAAAAACGGAAGAAGAAAGAGGTAAAACTAAGTTGCTTCTTTGACGAACGAGTGAAACCACGAACCTTGAGAGGTTGAGCAAAATGAAAGAAAGAAAAACAACGAAGATGAGCAAAATTGAAAACACTCCGTTAGAAAAGAGGAACATGGGATACGACGAGAACCAAGAGGTTTAGTGATAACATAGATATTGACACCACTCCGGTTAAAACAAGATAGAGAAGGAATAAGAATGATATAATTTGGACAGCACTCCGAGTGAAAGAAGAAGGAAAACTTGATAAGATGAAAAGAACTTGAAGAGATGCCACAACACTCCGGTTAAATCGATAAGCAAGGAAAAGGACATGGTCTTGACAAAAGAAGATGATGGGTCGAAGAGAGCAACATCACAATGCCTTCGAAACGAAAGAATAGAATCTAGATTGTTGGGATCAAGGGACGGAGAAGAAAATGAAAACTTCTACCACAAATGAATTTGAATGAAGCATCCTTACGAGGAAGGCTAGAACGGAGTTGTTGGATTATCAACAATGAAAGGAACAAGCTTGTAGTGGGCTTATGGAACACATCTCAAAATTATGAGGTGACAACTCGCCACTAACGGAAACAAACGATTGGATTGATATCAACAAGAAGACGAGAAACTTATTTCACCGAGAGGACAAATGAAGAACTTGGGTCATTTATAAGCACCATAAATAGCAACAATCCTTAGGGAAAGCTTTAGGTGAAATATAACCCAAGATAACTCCAATGAAGAGATTGATGGATTTAAAATACCTCATTCTTGACAACATGTGAATCATGAAACACGAACTCAAATTGTCGAGAATGACATAACACCACCTCAAATGATAAGGTAGAACGAATTGCACTTCGAAATGCAAGAAGAAGAATACTTGAACTCCTCAAAACAAAACATGTGTTGAGCACCATGTTCAATTTTGAGTATAGCTTGGCGGATCATAACTCCGAGAGAAATCTTTAAGAACAATTAATAATTAAAAGAATCCTTGACGAACCATCATGTAGAGCCTCCATGAAGAACTCCGGTAAACAAAAGGATGATAAAAGAAAGAGAAGTTGACAACACAAGGTGAAGCCTTGCAGTGATAAGATGAAGCTTTGAAATGATATAGCCGAGAAAACTTGGAACTCCGGAAAGAAAGATGAACAAATGAAATCACGAATTTTGACGATCCTCCGGAATAAGGAATTGAATTTACTAGATGAAACAAGAATAAGAATTACATTATGCTCATCCTTCACCAATTAAATTGATGTCAAGCAATGGATTTGGCATACTACTTATTCTCGTAGAAAGGATTAAGATAGATATGGCGCAAACTTGGGAAGGTCTTCAACGAACCGCCGGTAGGATTCGGGAAGACGAATGAATCTATATGGTAACGAAGGAAGAGAACTCTTGAACAAACCACCGTAAGAATTGAGAATGAACGAAGAAGGCACAATTCACCGGGGAGAATTGGAAAACGAATAAAGATATTTGAGGGGATTTAGATACAAGTGAACGAATAGATGACGAGCTGATTGGAGAATACTTGAATGATGCACCGGTAAGATTTGGAGAGTGAGATGTTGAGAATGAATAATTCTAAGATGATGGCTCTGGATAATCAAACTGAAAAGATTTCTGAAATGCTCCGGATGGGTGAAAAGAATTCTCACAATCAAAACAATTATGAGACGATGGCATCAAACTTGAACTACGCATCTTTGGAAGAACGGGTAAGGATTAGGAGGAACTCTTCTTCGGTCTTCACATGTTGAGAATGACGATGAGAAACACCACCATGAATTGTTGACATACTACGGGATGAAAATTAGAAAGGTTGAACCAACGATGAAAATAATTTGAAAGATCTTGGAGAAAAGCATTTGACTGATGATAAATCATTCTTACGTCAAACTTTGAAAAGAATTTTAGAATAGCTCCGGGAAAATTAGAAGAGTCAGGTAAGATACTGGAAAAAGACCTGTGGGTTAGGGCCCACTCAAAAGAACCACTGTTGAACGATTGTTTGAAATAGATATTGCACCGGTAGAATTAAATGGCTCAAAAGGGATAACAACTACGAGAAATCTTGCACGGATTAGGAATGAAAACACGAATCTTCTGAGATAATCTTCGGCACTCCAGAACAAATGAATAGCGAGAAGTGGATGATTAAGAGATGCACCGACATGAGAAAGCATTTGAAACGATGAAAAGAATACGATCAACACTGAAAACTTGATTTAAATCCACCGGAAAAGAAAATTAGAATGGAACAAAGATAAGGTTGAAGCTTCCTTAGCGTCTTCATGAGAAATCACCGGATAAAACATTTAAAGGGAAAGAATGAAGAAAATTCCCACAAATAAAAGGATACATGATTAAGAAATCTGAGTCCTTGAAGAAAAAGGGTGGGAGGGCGGGAAAACAAAACAACTTGGGACGGATGAAACAAACACCGTTGAGAAAAAGCTTAAAATTGATCTTGCGAATGTTGGGATGATCGGATTTACTTGAAGAGAAGCACACCTGTTGAAAAGGATTGACAAGACGACCTTGATGAACAAGAAGGATTAGCATCCACATAGAAATATGAGAACACCGTTTAGAATAAGGTATGGAATCAACACTTGGCATTGAAGCAACTCGAATAGCACAAAACGGAACAAAAACAAAGGATTTGGCTTGCAGAATAAGCCGGAAACAAACACATATGATAGAGATTTACCCAATCCCATATCATGCATCTGTCGGAAAGATATTCTAGGAGCTACTTGAATTCCCACCTATAAACTCCCGAAACTTTCTGGTTATGCAATCTGGTGTTGGGGATACAGGGGACACAAAATATATCACCCAAACTAACAATACCTAGATCTAGCTGTATCCATCCTTCAACACATAACCAAGAAACCTTCGGAAATCGTTTACCTCGACCTTCGAAAAGCATCCGTTATACGAGTCATGGCAATACTCTCGAGCTCGCCCCAGTACTGGGTTATCGAGGTTATCTCACCAACAACTGCATAAAAGAGATTTTCGATGTCGGCAAAACTCAGGTATTCCAGAACTGCAACGATAAAATTGTGACGACAACACCTCGGAGCTCAACTCCCCGGGACACTGCCACAACCCCTAAATGTCAGGAGGCACCAAGAACAATGTTCTCGTCACAAAACCATCGGAACGATTCCAAGATACCCGCGTGATCCTAAAATTTTTTTAGTGAAATTTGAGGAGAGGAGAGTCAAAACTTCTACGTCAGGGGGCCTCACCAGAGCGACGAAGGGACTGAGGAGTAAAAAGAATCCTACTCTCCGATATATATAATCCTAAGACTCAAAACATTTTCCGTTCTAGACTCAACAAAGTCAGCGAACAATCAAGCAGGGGGCTCCTAAGTCGGGGAAGGCTCTGATTACCAACTTGTAACGCCCTCGATGCGGCTATATCTCCCACGTGTCGAAGCACGACTTAGAGGCATAACCGCACAGAAAGCAATGTCGCAAGTGAGGTAATCTTCACACAACCCATGTAATACATAAGGGAAAGAGATACATAGTTGGCTTACAATCGCCACTTCACACAATACATCAAGTAAAACATTACATCATACAGATACAATCAAGGTCCGACTACGGAACCAAAATAAAAGAAGACTACCCCAAATGCTACACAGATCCCCGATCGTCCCAACTGGGCTCCACTACTGATCAACTGAAACGAAACAACACAATGAACAAGATCTTCATCGAGCTCCTCCTTGAGCTCGGATGCGTCACCTGCACGGTTTCATCGGCACCTGCAAACTGGTTTTGGAAGTATCTGTGAGTCACGGGAGTCAGCAATCTCACACCCGCGAGATCAAGACTATTTAAGCTTATGGTAAGGGTAAAGGTATGAGGTGGAGCTGCAGCAAGCGACTAGCATATATGGTGGCTATCATACGCAAAAGAGAGCGAGAAGAGAAACAAAGGAACGGTCGTCAACTAGTAATGATCAAGAAGTGATCCTGAACTCCTACTTACGTCAGACATAACCCAGAAACCGTGTTCTCCTTTCGATCAACCCCGAAAAGAGACACTCACGGTTACGCACACGGTTGGTGTATTTTAATTGAGATCCACTTCGGGTTTTCTACAACCGGACATTAACAAATTCCCATCTGCCTCATAACCGCGGGCACGACTTTCGAAAGATAATATCTTGCAAGGGTGTCCCAACTTAGCCCATGATAAGCTCTCACGGTCAACGAAGGATATTCCTTCTACCGGAAGACCCGATCAGTCTCGGAATCCCGGACTACAAGACATTTCGACGGCAATAAACAAGACCAGCAAAGCCGCCCGAATGTGCCGACAAATCCTGATAGGAGCTGCACATATCTCGTTCTCAGGGCACACCGGATAAGCGAAGCGTACAGGTACCGACGTAACCCAAGTTGCCAAGGAATGGTCCCGCACGGTGCTCTAGTTTGGACCAACACTCAGAGGAGCACTAGCCCAGGGGGTAAAATATAGATGACCCTTGAGTCTGCAGAAACCAAGGGAAAAAGGCTTAGGTGGCAAATGGTAAAACCAAGGTTGGGCCTTGCTGGAGGAGTCTTATTCAAAGCGAACTGTCAAGGGGGTCCCATAAATCACCCAATCGTGTAAGGAACGCAAAATCCGGGAACATAACACCGGTATGACGGAAACTAGGGCGGCAAGAGTGGAACAAAACACCAGGCATAAGACCGAGCCTTCCACCCTTTACCAAGTATATAGATGCATTAAATAAATAAGATATATTGTGATATCCCAACAAGTAAACATGTTCCAACAAGGAAAAACATCTTCATGTTCCAACAAGGAACAAACTTCATCTTCACCTGCAACTAACAACACTATAAGAGGGGCTGAGCAAAGCGGTAACATAGCCAAACAACGGATTGCTAGGAAAGGATGGTTAGAGGTTTGACATGGCAACATAGGAGGCATGATATAGCAAGTGGTAGGCATCGTAGCATAGGCATAGCAAAAGAGCGAGCATCTAGCAAGCAAAGATAGAAGTGATTTCGAGGGTATGGTCATCTTGCCTGAAATCCCGCAAGGAAGAAGTACGAGTCCATGAAGAAGACAAACGGATGAAGTCGAACGAATCCTCACAACTCCGGAACGAAACCGAAGCTAAGCGAGAAGCAAACCGAAAAGAAGCAAACAACATAGTAAAACAACCATCACATAAACACGCCATGATGCACAATCAAGTATGATGCATGTCCGATTTAATGAGCATGGCATGGCAAAGTGCAATAAGCAATACTACAAGTTAAGTGGAGCTCAATATGCAACGAGTTGCATATTGACGAAATACCACATCAATTATTTAGTTCACTCCCGATTAGGTACTCAACAATATTAAATGTTATTAAACATGGCAAGAGGTGAAGCATAAGTAAACTAACTATTTAGGCAAGTTTAAATGAGGCCGGAACAACAAACAACAATTCCGGTAAAACCCCATATGCATATTTCGAATTTTCTACTGTTCTGCCCTAAACTCAATTTTAATGTTGTTAAACATGCAAAGTAATGCTACCATGTTAATCTATGCATTTTTCTACCCCATTTACATATATAATTTATTTAAATCCGAGCTACGGTTATTTAGTTATGAAATAAATCATTTTAGCATGGCATTATGCAAAATAAACACAAACAGCATGTTAAACATTTTAAACATAGATGAAAGTGGCATATTATTAATCTACACAATTTTCTGAGCGTTTTACATATATAAAACATTTTAATCCGATGCACCAATTGTGAGTTATTAAATGCATGATGTAAGAGGGTTTTCTGTAAAACTGATAAGTCTACGGATAATAGCTAAATTCGTCCAGAGAAAAAAAAAACAAGACACGGGCCGGAACTGCTGGGCTCTGGGTGCTCACCATGGGCTGAGGCCCAGGATGGCGAGGAGGGAGAGGCTCCGGCTGGGCCTGGCGACGCGGAGGAGGCTGGGCCCTCCTGGCGCTGGCGACGCGGCCCAGGAGCGACGCGGTCGTGTCCTCTCCCGAACGAGGACAAGGCTGGCGGCGCCAGCATCCGACGGCAACGGAGGACAGCGGTCAACGGCGATGGGGAGGCGCGGGGAGGTCGGAACGGGGTCGCAGGTGGCCGGATCCGGTGGAGGTCGTGGTCGGGGACCCGTTCCCGGCGTCGGCGGCGAGACCTAGGGCGGCGGCGGCAGTTCCTGGAAAAGGAGAGAGAGGGATCTGAGAGAGAGAGAGAAGAAGAGGAAGGAGACGGGAGAGAGAGGGAGGCGGCGACCTGGCAGGGCGGCACGGGCGCTCCGGCGACGGCTGGAGGAGGCCGGCAGCGGGATCCGCTGGGTTGCAGCGACGGCAATGGCGGAAACGCCGGCACCGAGCTGGAGGTGCAGTGGCGAGGCGGGGAGGCGGCGGCGGGGTCGGGCCGACCCGGGCCCAGATGGGCTTGTGGCAGCAGCCTCGAAGCGGATGGGGGCGCTGGAGGGAGGCAGGCGGCGTGGTCGGGCGCGGAATCTGAGGAGGAGGGGCTAGGAGGTAGGGAAGGGCTAGGAGATGCGAAAATGGACTAGGGTCGATTATATATGGTAGGTGGCTAGGGTTAGAGGGGTTAGGAGGGGTTTCGGGAACCTCGGATCGCGATCGGGCGGTTCCGGACGCGAGGGGGGTTAGATGGCTGCAGGTGGACTGTAGAATGCCTCGAGCTGAGAAGAGAGAGAAACAGAGCGACCCGGTGGCAGCTTCCGGATACCGAAAACGTCTGACGCTAGGCCGACTATACCGCGGTTATAAATATAACGGTTGGGCAGTCAAACGAACTCCGAATGCGACGAAACTTGGCAGGCGGCCTGTCTACACTATAATAAGACCGCATGACAAGTTGCAACCCATTCCGAGAACATTTTTATGCCACTAATAAAATAATATTTCGGAGGTGCCGCGGGCGCGTGCAAGTGTGGGCCGGGCTCGGAAGCGGACAACGGAGAGAAACGGTGGAACACGAACGGATGCAAGTTTTATGAAAACGATGCCGATGCAATGCGCATGATGCTATGAGATGAGATGCACAAACAAAACAAATCACACGACAAAACTCGGAAACCCTGGAAGGCAACTGAAGCTCCGGTCTTGGGGCGTCACATGTGGCATTCAATACCTACTAGGGAATCAATCCACTGTTCATGTAGCCTTCAGTTTTCAGACTAATCACTCTGTGGCTGCTGTGATAATACTGTGCTAGCACACATCTCGATACGGTGACCAACGGCACAGATAAGGGGCACCGTGTAAGACGAGCTACAAAGAAACTTTGGGTACTTAAAAATCATGAACCTCTACCATTCTTCTCTATTGTACAACTTACTGCTAATGTAGCAGGCACATTAAACATCATGAAGATACAAGCCATCAGATTGAACTTAATTATAAATTGCTACAGATATCTTTTAATAAATGGTACTCCCTCCGTTCTCTTTTGTAAGAAGTTTTAGACAGCTGACCTTGATCTGTTTTGGGCTCTGTCAGAACTGTCTAAAACGTCTTATAAAAGTGAACAGAAGGAGTAGAAGTTTTTCTTTAGTTTTTATGCCTATTCATTCATTTCCACTTGATAAAGTTTTGATGCAGACTCACCAGTGGCTTCGGCCGACCAACTACAGCCGACGAGCAGTAACGTGGGGATGATCACCGTTACTGAGGAGGCAGCCATCATGGATGTTGCCACTCTCTCTTTTTTCCATTTCATACAGTGATGGTTCTTTGGTGGTTAATCTAATACTTAATTATAAAATGCAAATTTCTTGATAGTTTGCACGAAAGGCTAATGGTTCTTGACGAGCTATCGATTAATTGACATATTGCTTGCTTGTCCAAAAAATCTGGGCCCTTCATGGATATGGTTAAGTTATCTCATTTTCCATTTTCGTTCATTCGCTATTTGAGCATATACTAGTTACACTCGTCTTTTCTTATCAATACTTATATCTCCTAACAATAGAAAACTCCCTAATCATATTGGATTATATAAGGGCCTTCTTGGCTCATTGCCAAAAATTGGCAAAGCAACTTGGGTCTTGATTGCTGTTGCAACATGAAATGTTTAACATAAATCCAGCAACAACGGTAGAACACTTTCCAATGTGTGGATCCGGCTAAAAAGAAAGACTCTAGAGTTTATAAAAAAAGGTTAATTTAATTAGTTTCAAGTTAGGATATACTGAGCTTCATTTCGAAAAAAAAAAGACGTGAAGATATCAACATATAGCTGGCCACGTATATACTTTGAGAGGAAAAAAATGCTAATGCATAATGCAACCATACTCTGGTGACATAATACATACCAGTTTCCTTGTCGAAGAGGCTGTCTTACATCTACCAGCTCTGGGCAATGAAGAATATACACAGACTCTACTTGAGCAACTGCTATTGAACCGCCAACGGATCTGAGGGTTGAACAGTGTGTTACTTTCAGTGTCTCCAGTGCTGGAGTGCTGCCCAGCTGGCGAATGTCGATGTACATTATGCTTGGACATGACTCCAAACTGAAATGCTTAAGGGAGGATGGTAATCTTAGTACCATCGGTGTATTTAACTTTGGGCAATTGGCAATAACGAGCCTCTGCAAAGAAGTAAAATGGTGGATCCTATCAACTGGCAGGGACGTCAATTTATTACACCATGTCACCCAAATTTCCTTCACAGCAGGTAGATAAGCAGGTGTTAGGAATTCATCAAGGCTCAACAATTTCCTGCAGCCGCTAATATATAGAACAATAAGGGATGAGAATGCTCCAACACTCCTGCTGCTGCTTGCGTCAGTGACCCCAACTGACATAAGAGAGGCACAATCAACAATATACAGTTTCTCAAGGGCCGGAAAATTGCTACTCCAGACTTGCAGGGGAATAGATGTTAACCATTTGGTCGACATTTTCCATTCGGCGAGGACAGTGAGGTCGTGGAAGCAGCTCACAAAGTGATCCGTGAAATACCCGAAGTCATGAAGGATAATCTTTCTAAGAGAAGGGGGGAAGGCCACAAAACTTTGCCAATTGATTTGAGGACAACCTCTGATGTCCAAAACTTCAAGACAGTGAAGGTTGTCTTCCTGATCTGTATCACAAATGTACGGCCCAAAAAATGATACACTCTGAATGTTCTTACAATAACTCAATTCCAGAGAACTTAACCTTGGCAGGAGGTTAGGATGGAGCCAGCTAGGACAAGATTCACCTCCATAATCTTGTATTCTCAATTTTTTTAGATTCCAGTGAGGCAGTGCTTCAATCTGGTTCTCCATCATGTGTACCGCCTGATCACCAGTCCATTGTATACAGAGTGCATTAGAGTGATCCTTGTCATAATTAAAGCCCTTTGATTTAATTTTTTGTAAGCTCATGGCATCACTGAAGTCTTCAGGGAAACTTTGGAACACACAATCCTTAGCTTCTACAGTTTTGAGAAGGTCTAGACGACAAACCGATGAAGGAAGGGTTCTGAAAGTATGACTTCCGAGTAAACGAAGGTATCGCAGATGCTTTGAGTTCCCCATACTCTCAGGTAACTGGCTTACTCTAGACAACCTAAAACTCAGTACACGGATTCTTGGGAGTTCCTTGAACCAACAGTCAATGACGGGAGCAAAATCTTTTGCGCGGCTGTATGATTCATTGCATACCAATGAACACAATTTTTTCTTGTTGCATAACCTCTTCAATTCAGAACAGCCAACGTTTTCGTTAGTGAATACTGACAGATGACGAACAGTTGAAGGGATTTTATCAAGATCACTTGAATGTTTTATGATGAAACATTCATCCTTCGAGACAAGTTGTGCTGTATCGTGCATCAAGTCATGAATTACATACTGAAAATTTGACTTGGCTGATCTCTGAAAGAATGACCCTTTTACAAGCTCGTCAAAAGCTAATGATGCATCTTGAAGTTCCACATACCCTTGTGCTATCCAAATGTCGACTAAAAACTCCTTATCAAATTTGTGATCCTTGGGATACAGTACACAAATTGAGAAGCATCTCTTCAATAATGGTGGTAGGTACATATAACTCAGTCGAAGGGCTGGCAAAATGTCAGTCACATCTTGTTCTAACATCCACAACTCACTTGTTAATATAGATTCCCAATGTGCTCTTCTTAGGTCCCTTTGCAACAAGCGTCCAACAGTTTTGGCTGCCAAAGGAGAACCCTTCAACTTTTGAAGCATGTCTTTACCGATGCGCTCCAACTCTAGGTCATTGCAGGTCCTATTGGATCCAAATGCACATGATTTGAAGAACTCCCAAAAAACAACATCTTGCAAACCCTCCAACTCGTAGCTCTTCATGCCAGCACAGACTAGATTAGCAACCTCATAATCTAGTGGTGACCAAAATCATACTTCCTTGAAGGGCATTTCTCAAAGGTATGCAAAATTTGTCCCACTCCGCGCCACCATTTCTCAATGTATCACCCCACATGTCATCAAGGACACGTAACAACTTCTTAGATTCTACAGAACAAGCCAGTTTTCTCACGAGATTATTCAGATTATCAGATGTTGTATCTTGTTCCATCTGCTCCAGAATCTCTTTAATTAACCTCTTTGCGTCAAAATCATCAGAAACACAAGTCCAAATTATGCAGTCAAAGTGCTCCATCACTTCTGCATCATCACAGATTTGTTGTGCAATAGTTGTTTTTCCGACACCACCCATACCAAATATGGGAAGCACACACAACGCTCTTGCTTCATCATCGGTCCTCCCTCTCTTGCTTTTATGTACTCCTAACTGTTGCACCAAGTGTTTCACTTCTTTTCACGGCCAAATATTTGTGGCACCTCGGAAAAAGCACTTGTTTCTGGCCTGATTAATTTGTCAAACTTCAATGGTGCTTTATGCAATCTCAAATCCTTCGACTGATAATGGATGTGATCTAGGTTACCCTGGATTTCCTTCACTTTGTTGAAGTGGTCACAATTATTGACACTTATGAAAAACTCCTGAAAGGCAGCATGCATGCGTTCTTTACCTGAATTCTTGCTCTCCTCAAGCTTCAACTTGAGTGCATAATATTTGAACTCATCAAGAAAGTCTTCAGCATCATAAACTACATCCTTGATGTGTGGGAGAAGCTCAGCTGCTGGTTTCTTATGGCTCTGCCACTCAACACGCTCAATAAGGTCAAGCATCTTGGGCATAGTTGTCTGGAGCTTCCAAATGTCATTCTCCAAATGACGAAGTTGCTCCCTTTCCGCAAGAATCTGGTGTTGCACAGCTGCACTGCTTTCACCCAACAGCTGATGTCGGGCCGCTAGGATGCATGGTGTGACCCAGCCAAAAAAATCCCGACATGCATTGATGTCTGCAAATACACCAGCAACTGCCTTGAATGTTTCCAAAGCCATGGCCATAAACAGCCCGAGCACTGCTGTGATGAATACAAACAAAATTAAGGTTAATAGTGAAGAGTTCCACCGAAAAAGGCTTTCACGCCGCTTTATATATAAAGCAATGACCGACAACAACCCGGTACAAACGCAGGCCACCACAACACACACACCCAAGGCAGGATACATAGGCGCTGAGCGCAGCAACACGACCCCTAACACTACAAGAGCAACCAGGGACTCCAACAGTGACCACGCCATCGCGAAGAAATGAAGCCACATACGACGAACCGTGAGCTCCAAGACGATGCCTTCAGGAAGGTTATGACACCGACGCGCCGCCACCGCCCCATGCGAGGATCAGAGTTTCCCCAGGAGCCACACGACGGGCAATGAGAGCCGCGACGAGGCCTACAAGAAGGGAACGATCAACGCCGCCGCCGGTCCGTCCGAAGATAGAACAGGCTTTCGCCCCGGCCAGCACTCACCGCCACCGAACGACACACCCTGGCAACCACGGCGCCCACATGGCCATGGCCACCGGGCAGCACCGAGTGACAGGCTCTGCCCATGAGCACCACGCTACCACCACCAGGGCTGCCGCCCCGGCATCCAAGACCTCGACACCACCTCACTCGAAACCCACCACTACCCCAACCGAAGAGACGAGCGGACCCCGTGGCAAACTAGCTTCCATCAACTCGTACTGCCGCATCGGACGCGAGACGAACACGGTCCTGCTGCCGGGTGCGAGACGGGTGCGGTCCTGCTGTCGGGCGCGAGACGGGCGTGGTCCTGCTGCCAGGCGCGAGACGGGCACGGTCCTGCTGCCGGTTGCGAGACGAGTTTGGTCCTGCTACCCTAGCGCAAGACTAACGATGGGCCACTGATGGGAGAGGGCCATCACTTCAACGGAAATAGCACCAAGGATGATGAGGAGACAGATCGAAGGCCGAGACAAGCGACCAATGGACGAGCCGACGCCGGGACAAGCTAGCCGCCGCCGTAGCCGACTTGCCAAGCCGCCATGGAGCCATCCACGGCCGGAGCAGCAGCCACCCCGGGCCACTGCCCAACCCGCGCCGACCGGCGAGCTCCAAGCGTCAGAGCCGCCGGGCACACACCCGCGCCACTAGCCAACATGGCCGCCACCTGCACCAAAGTCACGGCACAGGCCCGCACAGCCGCCGCACCACTACCAGCCAACCCCGCCGTCGCGCCACCACACGAGCGTGCAGCCGGAGCTCGGACTAGTCGCCGCGCCGCCAAGCCCGGGTCGAAAGCTCCCGACTTGACCCAGAAGGGGCCAAACAGGGTCCGTCACGGCGAGCCACAGGGTCAAGGAGGGATGGCGCCGACTCACAGCCGCGACCAGCCCCACAAGACACACCCACAGGCGGGCGGGACCACAACCGCCAACACCAGCCGTGGCCCCCGCCGCAGATCGGGATCCAGATCGGGGGGAGCCCGACCAACACCCCGCCACCAACGACGCAGTGGCGCACCACCACTCCCAGCCTAATGGCCGACGAAGCCCGACGTCCCCGCCGCCAAGAGCCCCGCCGAGCTCCGCGCCCCCACGAGCGGCTTGTTGTTGCCGTTGCTATGCCCTAGCTCTACCTCTCTCTCGCGCTGCACCTCTCTCTCTCTTTCTCTGAACTAGATCAACAGAAGAAGAAGGAGGAAGGAGAAGGAAGAACAAGGACACGACAAGTTTTCAAGGCACACGAGCACGAACTTAGCCCGGCCACATCAACATGATAAGAAAATAGGCAGTTTTTTGATTAAATTAATCCATAAATAAATCATGAGCATGACATGAATAGCATTGATAACACACTGATTACGATCTAACAAAGCATGTACTACGCATATAGTAGAAACATCTACGCATATCGCTAGTACTGCTACAACAGAAAGAAACACGAGAGGGATAAGCGATGTATACCCTCCAATCGGCCATGCGGTGTCGGTGGCGGTGACAGCAGCCGCGGCATCCTCGGCGGCCTTCTTGTCGGCCTCGGCCTTCTCAGCGGCGGCACGTTCGGCGTCGGTCGACATGGTGGTGCGGACGTAGATGAACAGAAGCGAGCAGTCGCGTAGTCGCTACCCAAAAACCTAATTGCCCCTCTCCCCGTACAGGATCCGGAGAGGCGTGGTTTCGAGGCCTGCTCTCCCGTCAACCGTGTCTGCGGTGAACGGGACGGAGCGCCGCGGCAGCAGCAGCAGGGGAACAATGTGGGCGTGGAGGCGGAGATGCGTTTTGTTTTGTTGCTGCTAGGGTTGGCAGCGCCCACATATATATGGGCGGCCACATGGAGAGACGTGGGCTGAACCCTCGTCCAAGTCGGTAGCCCATGATCCGACGTCTCAGATCGTGGCCCCACCTGTCAAAGACTCTCCGTTCCTAACCGGCAAAAAGAAGCGCATAGGAGTGAGCTCGGCTCGGCTCAATCCCGCAACCCAGCGCGTCAGGACGAGGTGTGTGGCGTTGAGGCGAGCGGAGGAGGAGGAGTCGCGAGGGCTTCATCTCTTCTCAAGCTCCAATAGCATGAGGGAGAGAGTCCCTTATAAACCACTCCAACTCTCCTTCCACTTCCAAGGTGGGACTAAACTTCCCACCACCTTGTCATGCCACCTACATGGGCCCTTAGAGATTAAATCTGAAATTGTCATATGGGCTCTAGGCCCATCTCATATTTCAACAATCCCCCACCAGATCTCAAGGGCCCAGTTTGTCCTTTGTTCCAAACACTGTTTTGATATACCAGCATCTCAGTGGAGACCGATTAAGGTTGAGCTCCACCTAGACCAAGTAGTTACACTCCTTCACAACTGAACAATGGACGATGCCTTGAATTGTCAGTTTGGCGTCAAGAAGTTTCACCACAAGTCTCACTGATACGAGGCTGCCGAAGGCTGACCCCTCGGGTGGAGCATATTAGTCACACTCCTGGCCTGTTCATGAACTTGCTAGAGATCACCCCAATCTCATAGACTGTGACCAGCAGTCGGGCTCATATAGGTGTGTTCCTCCAAAGATCGCTCTGTAGGATAGCATCTTGCTTATGCATATAAGCCTTGGAACACATTAAGACTGTAGTCATCCTTCCATACAGTTTCTGAAAGTATTGCATCTCCAACGGAGTGGGTTAGTAAAATTACTTTCCTCAGTTCACCACTGGCTTGTTTTCCCAGGTCCTGCTTCACGGGATCTCCGATCACATAGGTTGGGTTACTACCATGGAAACTCATGTGGGTCTCATACCCATCTCCCTTGATGCGCTATCTATCACAACACGTGATAGCCCTTTAGTGAAGGGATCTGCCAGATTCTTAGCCGTTTGGATATAATCCAAAGCTATCACTCGGAGTTTCTCAATTTTCGACAGCTTTCAATCTCATTCTTATGTGTTTGTTGGACTTCATGTTGTCCTTTGAACTCTTCACCTTGACAATAACTGTTTGATTGTCACAGTTCATAAGGATGGCGGAACCGGCTTCTCAACCACCGCAAGTCCATCAATAGATCTCGAAGCCATTCTGCTTCGCACCCGATGTGTCTAATGCTGTTAATTCTGCTTCCATTGTCGATCTTGTTAAGATCGCTTGCTTGCAAGACTTCGAGAAACAGCACCACCTCCAAGAGTAAACATATACCCAGTTGTGGCCTTCATCTCATCAGCATCAGAGATCCAATTCGCATCACTATACCCTTCAAGTACCGACGGGTATCCAGTATAGTGTAGTCCATAGTTCATAGTACCTTTCAGATAACGCATAACTCTCTCAAGAGCACGCCAATGTACATCACCCGGTTTGGAAACAAATCGGCTCAGTTTGCTAATAGCAAATGCGATGTCAGGCCTCGTTGCACTCGCTAGATACTGGAGTGAACCAACAATCTGAGAATATCTCAATTGATCTATAGCTGTGCCTTTTGACTTTCGAATCAGCACACTAGAATCATATGGTGTTTGAGATGGTTTGCAGTCCGAATATCCAAAACGACTCAACACCTTCTCAACATAATGGGATTGCAGAAGTGTAATCCCACCCTCATCATCTCTCAAAAGCTTGATGTTCAAGATAACATCAGCTACTCCAAGATCCTTCATCTCAAAGTTCTGAGACAGGAAAGACTTAACCTCCTCGATCAACTTGAGATTAGTCCCAAATATCAGTATGTCATCAACATACAAACACAGTATAACCCCTTCGCCCCCACCATAGCGATAGTATACACATTTGTCGGCCTCATTAACAACAAAGCCAACAGATGTCAACGTTTCATTAAACTTGTCATGCCATTGCTTAGGCGCTTGTCTCAGGCCATACAAAGATTTCACCAACTTACACACCTTTCCTTCCTGACCATCCATCACAAAGCCATCAGGCTGTTGCATATAGATTTCCTCCTTTAGCTCTCCGTTCAGGAAAGCCGTCTTAACATCCATCTGATGAATGAGAAGACCGTGTGAGGCCGCCAACGAGAGTAATACTCGAATGGTGGTCAGTCTGGCCACGGGTGAGTAAGTGTCGAAGAAATCTTCTTCTTCTTTCTGGGCGTAGCCCTTGGCCACAAGCCTAGCCTTGTACTTTTCTATTGTACCGTCAGGCCTAAGCTTCTTCTTGAACACCCACTTGCATCCCAATGGTTTGCAACCATAAGGACGTTCAGTAAGCTCCCAAGTCCCGTTAGCCATGATGGAATCCATCTACTTCTGGACCGCATCCTTCCAAAGAGTCAGCTTCTGGAGATGCATATGCTTCTGAAATAGAAGTGGGATTATCCTCCACGAGGTATATGAAGAAATCATCACCAAAGGTCTTTACAGTCCTTTGTCTCTTGCCCCTACCAAGGGATTCCTCATTATCCTCCTCAGGATTTTCATCATGTGTTTGATTATAATATTCCATCGGAATGGCAGGTTCAGAAGTCTCCTCAGATTCCTGTCTAGAAGTGCTTTGTACATCTCTCATGGGGAAAATGTCCTCAAAGAATGTAGCGTCTTTAGACTCCATAATTGTACCGACCTTCATGTCGTGTACCTCAGATTTCACTACTAGAAATCTATAGCCAACACTATTCACAGCGTAGCCCAAATTAACACAGTCCACAGTCTTTGGTCCGAGCTTACGCTTTTTGGGGATCGGCACATTAACTTTCGCCAAGCAGCCCCAAATGCGTAAATGCGAGAGTGTTGTCCTTCTCTTGGTCCACTTCTCATAAGGAGTGATCTCGTTATCCTTTGTCGGAACTTTATTCAGGACATGACATGATGTCATTATAGCTCCCCCCCACCATGCCTTGGATAAACCCGACGTATCTAACATGGCGTTAACCAAATCAGTCAGAGTACGGTTTTTCCGCTCGGCAACCCCGTTTGACTGGGGTGAGTAGGGAGGCGTCCTCTCGTGAATAATACCGTGTTCCGCATGTAAGGCATCAAACTCTTTCGAGAAGTACTCTCCACCACGATCTGACCGGACTCGTTTAATTTTCTTTTCAAGTTGATTCTCAACTTCTGCCTTATAGATTTTGAAGTAGTGTAGAGCCTCATCTTTAGTATTTAACAGATACACATAGCAATATCTAGTGGAATCATCTATCAAAGTCATGAAATATTTCTTTCCACCTTTAGTCAACACACCATTCATCTCACAAAGATCAGAATGTATGAGTTCCAAGGCGCCAAGTGTCTCTCCTCACTGCCTTGTGAGGCTTGCGAGGTTGTTTAGATTGTACACACGAATGACACTTAGAACCTTTGGCTAAAGTGAAACTCGATTAAATTCGATTTTGCTAGCCGTCATAACACCGAAACTAATGTGACAAAGACGTGAATGCCATACTTCAGATTCATTAACACTCAAATGAATATTGTTCACGACTTTATTACATAGATCTGCAAGAGAAAGGCGGAACATGCCTCCGCATTCATAACCCTTTCCAACAAATAGTCCATATTTCGTAACAACTAATTTATTAGACTCGAATACCAACTTAAACCCTTCTCTACATAGAAGGGAGCCACTAACTAGGTTCTTCTTGATGGCGGGACATGCTGCACGTTCTTCACCTGCACGATCCTTCCCAAGTAAACTTCAGATCGACCGTGCCAACACCAAGAATGTAAGCACTCGCGCCATTCCCCATCAGTACGGACCCGTGACCTGTGGCCTGATAAGAAGAAAACAATGAAATGTCAGCACACACATGAACACCTGCACCTGTGTCGACCCACCAATCGGTGGACGACCAAACTGAAAATACAGCAAATAAATTACCGTACCCAGATGCACCACTCTCATTGTTGCTCACAATCATATTGACAGACTTGGAGTCCTGCCCTTGCTTCTTGTACTTGTTTGGGCACTTGTTGGCCCAATGTTCCAAATGAACCACAAGTAAAGCAGCCCTCATCCTTCTTGTTCTTCTTGAAGGTCATCTTACCCTTCTTCTTAAAGTCGGCACTCTGGTGGACACCGTTCTTTCCCTTGGGCTTGTGGGAACTGGAGTTCTTCTGATGCACCATATTGGCCACGAAGTTCCTTCAATCCCTTTTCGTCTGAGTCCTTTGCCCTTGAATTCTGCTCAACACTCGGATGGCCAATGACATCCTCCACAGAGAATTCACGCCTCGATGTTTCAGAGTGGTGGCAAAGTTCCTCCGTGAATTGGGAAGCTTAGCGATTATGCAGCCAGCGACAAACTTGCCCGGTAACTTCGCACTTAAGAAGCTCAAGCTCCTTAACAATGCATATTATCTCATGAGCCTGCTCCAATACAGGACGGTTTTCAACCATCTTGTAATCGTGGAACTGCTCTATAATATACATCTCGCTCCCAGCGTCGGCAGCCCCGAACTTAGATTCGAGCGCCTCCCACAAGTCCTTGGCAGACCGCACATGTAAATATGCATCAACCAGCTTATCTCCAATCACGCCAGAACTGCCCCGAGGAACACCACGGTGGCCTCCTTGAACGCCTTCTCCCGATCAGGAAGCGATCGTTCTGTGGGAGTCACACCGGCGACCTGTAACACGTTCATGGCAGTGAGCCATAAGGTGGTTTTAGTCTGCCAACGCTTAAAGTACGTCCCCGTAAACGGTGACGGTTTCAGTGCAGCAGCAAAACCAGAATTCGAAAAACTCCTACACACATTAGGTTTTTGGATTGATAAGAAAATAGGCAGTTTTCGATTAAATTAATCCATAAATAAATCATGAACATGACATGAACAGCATTGATAACACACTGATTACGATCTAACAAAGCATGTACTACGACATAGTAGAAACATCTACGCATATCGCTAGTACTGCTACAACAGAAAGAAACACGAGAGGGATAAGCGATGTATACCCTCCAATCGGCCATGCGGTGTCGGTGACGGTGACAGCAGCCGCGGCATCCTCGGCGGCCTTCTTGTCGGCCTCGGCCTTCTCAGCTGCGGCACGATCGGCGTCGGTCGACATGGTGGTGCGGACGTAGATGAACAGAAGCGAGCAGTCGCGTAGTCGCTACCCAAAAACCTAATCGCCCCTCTCCCCGTACAGGATCCGGAGAGGCGTGGTTTCGGAGGCCTGCTCTCCCGTCAACCGTGTACGCGGTGAACGGGACGGAGTCGCCGGCGGCAGCAGCAGCAGGGGAACAATGTGGGCGTGGAGGCGGAGATGCGTTTTGTTGCTTCTAGGGTTGGCAGCGCCCCACATATATATGGGCGGCCGCGCGTGGAGAGACGTGGGCTGAACCCTCGTCCAAGTCGGTAGCCCATGATCCGACGTCTCAGATCGTGGCCCCACCTGTCAAAGACTCTCCGTTCCTAACCGGCAAAAAGAAGCGCATAGGAGTGAGCTCGGCTCGGCTCAATCCCGCAACCCGCGGCGCGTCGTGACGAGGCGTGGCGTTGCGAGGCGAGCGGAGGAGGAGGAGTGCGCGAGGGCTTCATCTCTTCTCAAGCTCCAATAGCATGAGGGAGAGAGTCCCTTATAAACCACTCCAACTCTCCTTCCACTTCCAAGGTGGGACTAAACTTCCCACCACCTTGTCATGCCACCTACATGGGCCCTTAGAGATTAAATCTGAAATTGTCATATGGGCTCTAGGCCCATCTCATATTTCAACAATCCCCAACCAGATCTCAAGGGCCCAGTTTGTCCTTTGTTCCAAACACTGTTTTGATATACCAAGATCTCGGTGGAGACCGATTAAGGTTGAGCTCCACCTAGACCAAGTAGTTACACTCCTTCACAATCAACAATGGACGATGCCTTGAATTGTCGGTTTGGCGTCAAGAAGTTTCACCACAAGTCTCACTGACACGAGGCTGCCAAGGCTGACCCCTCGGGTGGAGCATATTAGTCACACTCCTGGCCTGTTCATGAACTTGCTAGAGATCACCCCAATCTCATAGACTGTGACCAGCAGTCGGGCTCATATAGGTGTGTTCCTCCAAAGATCGCTCTGTAGGATAGCATCTTGCTTATGCATATAAGCCTTGGAACACATTAAGACTGTAGTCATCCTTCCATACAGTTTCTGAAAGTATTGCATCTCCAACGGAGTGGGTTAGTAAAATTACTTTCCTCAGTTCACCACTGGCTTGTTTTCCCAGGTCCTGCTTCACGGGATCTCCGATCACATAGGTTGGGTTACTACCATGGCAACTCATGTGGGTCTCATACCCATCTCCCTTGATGCGCTATCTATCACAACACGTGATAGCCCTTTAGTGAAGGGATCTGCCAGATTCTTAGCCGTTTGGATATAATCCAAAGCTATCACTCCGGAGTTTCTCAATTTTCGACAGCTTTCAATCTCATTCTTATGTGTTTGTTGGACTTCATGTTGTCCTTTGAACTCTTCACCTTGACAATAACTGTTTGATTGTCACAGTTCATAAGGATGGCCGGAACCGCTTCTCAACCACGGGCAAGTCCATCAATAGATCTCAAGCCATTACGCTTCGCACCCGATGTGTCTAATGCTGTTAATTCTGCTTCCATTGTCGATCTTGTTAAGATCGTTTGCTTGCAAGACTTCCAGGAAACAGCACCACCTCCAAGAGTAAACATATACCCAGTTGTGGCCTTCATCTCATCAGCATCAGAGATCCAATTAGCATCACTATACCCTTCAAGTACCGACGGGTATCCGGTATAGTGTAGTCCATAGTTCATAGTACCTTTCAGATAACGCATAACTCTCTCAAGAGCACGCCAATGTACATCACCGGTTTGGAAACAAATCGGCTCAGTTTGCTAATAGCAAATGCGATGTCGAGCCTCGTTGCACTCGCTAGAATCTTGGAGTGAACCAACAATCTGAGAATATCTCAATTGATCTATAGCTGTGCCTTTTGACTTTCGAATCAGCACACTAGAATCATATGGTGTTTGAGATGGTTTGCAGTCCGAATATCCAAAACGACTCAACACCTTCTCAACATAATGGGATTGCAGAAGTGTAATCCCACCCTCATCATCTCTCAAAAGCTTGATGTTCAAGATAACATCAGCTACTCCAAGATCCTTCATCTCAAAGTTCTGAGACAGGAAAGACTTAACCTCCTCGATCAACTTGAGATTAGTCCCAAATATCAGTATGTCATCAACATACAAACACAAGATAACCCCTTCGCCCCCACCATAGCGATAGTATACACATTTGTCGGCCTCATTAACAACAAAGCCAACAGATGTCAACGTTTCATTAAACTTGTCATGCCATTGCTTAGGCGCTTGTCTCGAGCCATACAAAGATTTCACCAACTTACACACCTTTCCTTCCCGACCATCCATCGAAAAGCCATCAGTCTGTTGCATATAGATTTCCTCCTTTAGCTCTCCGCTCAGAAAGCCGTCTTAACATCCATCGATGAATGAGAAGACCGTGTGAGGCCGCCAACGAGAGTAATACTCGAATGGTGGTCGATGCCACGGTGAATAAGTGTCGAAGAAATCTTCTTCTTCTTTCTGGGCGTAGCCCTTGGCCATAAGCCTAGCCTTGTACTTTTCTATTGTACCGTCAGGCCTAAGCTTCTTCTTGAACACCCACTTGCATCCCAATGGTTTGCAACCATAAGGACGTTCAGTAAGCTCCCAAGTCCCGTTAGCCATGATGGAATCCATCTCGCTACGGACCGCATCCTTCCAGTAGTCAGCTTCTGGAGATGCATATGCTTCTGAAATAGAAGTGGGATTATCCTCCACGAGGTATATGAAGAAATCATCACCAAAGGTCTTTACAGTCCTTTGTCTCTTGCCCCTACCAAGGGATTCCTCATTATCCTCCTCAGGATTTTCATCATGTGTTTGATTATAATATTCCATCGGAATGGCAGGTTCAGAGTCTCCTCAGATTCCTGTCTAGAAGTGCTTTGTACATCTCTCATGGGGAAAATGTCCTCAAAGAATGTAGCGTCTTTAGACTCCATAATTGTACCGACCTTCATGTCGTACCTCAGATTTCACTACTAGAAATCTATAGCCAACACTATTCACAGCGTAGCCCAAATTAACACACAGTCCACGATCTTTGGTCCGAGCTTACGCTTTTTGGGGATCGGCACATTAACTTTCGCCAAGCAGCCCCAAGCACGTAAGTACGAGAGTGTTGTCCTTCTCTTGGTCCACTTCTCATAAGGAGTGATCTCGTTATCCTTTGTCGGAACTTTATTCAGGACATGACATGATGTCATTATAGCCTCCCCCCACCATGCCTTGGATAAACCCGACGTATCTAACATGGCGTTAACCAAATCAGTCAGAGTACGGTTTTTCCGCTCGGCAACCCCGTTTGACTGGGGTGAGTAGGGAGGCGTCCTCTCGTGAATAATACCGTGTTCCGCATGTAAGGCATCAAACTCTTTCGAGAAGTACTCTCCACCACGATCTGACCGGACTCGTTTAATTTTCTTTTCAAGTTGATTCTCAACTTCTGCCTTATAGATTTTGAAGTAGTGTAGAGCCTCATCTTTAGTATTTAACAGATACACATAGCAATATCTAGTGGAATCATCTATCAAAGTCATGAAATATTTCTTTCCACCTTTAGTCAACACACCATTCATCTCACAAAGATCAGAATGTATGAGTTCGATTGGCGTAAGTGTCTCTCCTCTGCTGCCTTGTGAGGCTTGCGTAGGTTGTTTAGATTGTACACACGAATGACACTTAGAACCTTTGGCTAAAGTGAAACTCGGATTAAATTCGATTTTGCTAGCCGCGTCATAACACGAAACTAATGTGACAAAGACGTGAATACCATACTTCAGATTCATTAACACTCAAATGAATATTGTTCACGACTTTATTACATAGATCTGCAAGAGAAAGGCGGAACATGCCTCCGCATTCATAACCCTTTCCAACAAATAGTCCATATTTCGTAACAACTAATTTATTAGACTCGAATACCAACTTAAACCCTTCTCTACATAGAAGGGAGCCACTAACTAGGTTCTTCTTGATGGCGGGGACATGCTGCACGTTCTTCAGCTGCACGATCCTTCCCGAAGTAAACTTCAGATCGACCGTGCCAACACCAAGAACAGAAGCACTCGCGCCATTCCCCATCAGTACGGACCCGTGACCTGTGGCCGGATAAGAAGAAAACAATGAAATGTCAGCACACATGAACACTGCACTGTGTGTCGACCCACCAATCGGTGGACGACCAAACTGAAAATACAGCAAATAAATTACCGTACCCAGATGCACCACTCTCATTGTTGCTCACAATCATATTGACAGACTTGGAGTCCTGCCCTTGCTTCTTGTACTTGTTTGGGCACTTGTTGGCCCAATGTTCCAGCGAACCACAAGTAAAGCAGCCCTCATCCTTCTTGTTCTTCTTGAAGGTCATCTTACCCTTCTTCTTAAAGTCGGCACTCTGTTGGACACCGTTCTTTCCCTTGGGCTTGTGGGAACTGGAGTTCTTCTGATGCACCATATTGGCCACAGAAGTTCCTTCGACCCCTTTTCCATGCGAGTCCTTTGCCCTTGAATTCTGCTCAACACTCAGATGGCCAATGACATCCTCCACAGAGAAATCACGCCTCGATGTTTCAGAGTGGTGGCAAAGTTCCTCCAGGAATTAGGGAGCTTAGCGATTATGCAGCCCGCGACAAACTTGCCCGGTAACTCGCACTTAAGAAGCTCAAGCTCCTTAACAATGCATATTATCTCATGAGCCTGCTCCAATACAGGACGGTTTTCAACCATCTTGTAATCGTGGAACTGCTCTATAATATACATCTCGCTCCCAGCGTCGGCAGCCCCGAACTTAGATTCGAGCGCCTCCCACAAGTCCTTGGCAGACCGCACATGTAAATATGCATCAACCAGCTTATCTCCAATCACGCTCAGAACTGCCCCGAGGAACACCACAGTGGCCTCCTTGAACGCCTTCTCCTGATCAGGAGCGATCGTTCCTGTGGGAGTCACACCGCCGACCCAGAACACGTTCATGGCAGTGAGCCATAAGGTGGTTTTAGTCTGCCAACGCTTAAAGTACGCCCCGTAAACGGTGACGGTTTCAAAGGCAGCAAAGAAACCAGAATTGAAAAACTCCTACAGATTAGGTTTTTGGATTGATAAGAAAATAGGCAGTTTTTCGATTAAATTAATCCATAAATAAATCATGAGCATGACATGAACATCATTGATAACACACTGATTACGATCTAACAAAGCATGTACTACGATATAGTAGAAACATCTACGCATATCGCTAGTAATCGCTACAACGAAAAGAAACACGAGAGGGATAAGCGATGTATACCCTCCAATCGGCCATGCGGTGTCGGTGGCGGTGACAGCAGCCGCGGCATCCTCGGCGGCCTTCTTGTCGGCCTCGGCCTTCTCAGCTGCGGCACGATCGGGCGTCGGTCGACATGGTGGTGCGGACGTAGATGAACGAAGCGGCAATCGCGTAGTCGCTACCAAAACCTAATCGCCCCTCTCCCGTACAGGATCCGGAGAGGCGTGGTTTCAGAGGCCTGCTCTCCCGTCAACCGTGTACGCGGTGAACGGGACGGAGTCGCCGGCGGCAGCAGCAGCAGGGGAACAATGTGGGCGTGGAGGCGGAGATGCGTTTTGTTTTTGTTGCTGCTAGGGTTGGCAGCGCCCCACATATATATGGGCGGCCGCACGTGGAGAGACGTGGGCTGAACCCTCGTCCAAGTCGGTAGCCCATGATCCGACGTCTCAGATCGTGGCCCCACCTGTCAAAGACTCTCCGTTCCTAACCGGCAAAAAGAAGCGCATAGGAGTGAGCTCGGCTCGGCTCAATCCCGCAACCCGCGGCGCGTCGTGACGAGGCGTGGCGAGGAGGAGGAGTGCGCGAGGGCTTCATCTCTTCTCAAGCTCCAATAGCATGAGGGAGAGAGTCCCTTATAAACCACTCCAACTCTCCTTCCACTTCCAAGGTGGGACTAAACTTCCCACCACCTTGTCATGCCACCTACATGGGCCCTTAGAGATTAAATATGAAATTGTCATATGGGCTCTAGGCCCATCTCATATTTCAACAATCCCCCACCAGATCTCAAGGGCCCAGTTTGTCCTTTGTTCCAAACACTGTTTTGATATACCAAAGATCTCGGTGGAGACCGATTAAGGTTGAGCTCCACCTAGACCAAGTAGTTACACTCCTTCACAACTGAACAATGGACGATGCCTTGAATTGTCGGTTTAGGCGTCAAGAAGTTTCACCACAAGTCTCACCGACACGAGGCTGCGAAGGCTGACCCCTCGGGTGGAGCATATTAGTCACACTCCTGGCCTGTTCATGAACTTGCTAGAGATCACCCCAATCTCATAGACTGTGACCAGCAGTCGGGCTCATATAGGTGTGTTCCTCCAAAGATCGCTCTGTAGGATAGCATCTTGCTTATGCATATAAGCCTTGGAACACATTAAGACTATAGTCATCCTTCCATACAATTTCTGAAAGTATTGCATCTCCAACGGAGTGGGTTAGTAAAATTACTTTCCTCAGTTCACCACTGGCTTGTTTTCCCAGGTCCTGCTTCACGGGATCTCCGATCACATAGGTTGGGTTACTACCATGGCAACTCATGTGGGTCTCATACCCATCTCCCTTGATGCGCTATCTATCACAACACGTGATAGCCCTTTAGTGAAGGGATCTGCCAGATTCTTAGCCGTTTGGATATAATCCAAAGCTATCACTCGGAGTTTCTCAATTTTCGACAGCTTTCAATCTCATTCTTATGTGTTTGTTGGACTTCATGTTGTCCTTTGAACTCTTCACCTTGACAATAACTGTTTGATTGTCACAGTTCATAAGGATGGCGGAACCGCTTCTCAACCACCGGCAAGTCCATCAATAGATCTCAAGCCATTCTGCTTCGGCACCCGATGTGTCTAATGCTGTTAATTCTGCTTCCATTGTCGATCTTGTTAAGATCGTTTGCTTGCAAGACTTCCAGGAAACAGCACCACCTCCAAGAGTAAACATATACCCAGTTGTGGCCTTCATCTCATCAGCATCGAGATCCAATTAGCATCACTATACCCTTCAAGTACCGACGGGTATCCGTATAGTGTAGTCCATAGTTCATAGTACCTTTCAGATAACGCATAACTCTCTCAAGAGCACGCCAATGTACATCACCGGTTTGAAACAAATCGGCTCAGTTTGCTAATAGCAAATGCGATGTCGAGCCTCGTTAAGCTTCGCTAGATACTGGAGTGAACCAACAATCTGAGAATATCTCAATTGATCTATAGCTGTGCCTTTTGACTTTCGAATCAGCACACTAGAATCATATGGTGTTTGAGATGGTTTGCAGTCCGAATATCCAAAACGACTCAACACCTTCTCAACATAATGGGATTGCGAAGTGTAATCCCACCCTCATCATCTCTCAAAAGCTTGATGTTCAAGATAACATCAGCTACTCCAAGATCCTTCATCTCAAAGTTCTGAGACAGGAAAGACTTAACCTCCTCGATCAACTTGAGATTAGTCCCAAATATCAGTATGTCATCAACATACAAACACAGTATAACCCCTTCGCCCCCACCATAGCGATAGTATACACATTTGTCGGCCTCATTAACAACAAAGCCAACAGATGTCAACGTTTCATTAAACTTGTCATGCCATTGCTTAGGCGCTTGTCTCGGGCCATACAAAGATTTCACCAACTTACACACCTTTCCTTCCTGACCATCCATCACAAAGCCATCAGGCTGTTGCATATAGATTTCCTCCTTTAGCTCTCCGTTCAGAAAGCCGTCTTAACATCCATCTGATGAATGAGAAGACCGTGTGAGGCCGCCAACGAGAGTAATACTCGAATGGTGGTCAGTCTGGCCACGGGTGAGTAAGTGTCAAGAAATCTTCTTCTTCTTTCTGGCGTAGCCCTTGGCCACAAGCCTAGCCTTGTACTTTTCTATTGTACCGTCAGGCCTAAGCTTCTTCTTGAACACCCACTTGCATCCCAATGGTTTGCAACCATAAGGACGCTCAAGAAGCTCCCAAGTCCCGTTAGCCATGATGGAATCCATCTGCTACGGACCGCATCCTTCCAAAGAGTCAGCTTCCGGAGATGCATATGCTTCAAATAGAAGTGGGATTATCCTCCACGAGGTATATGAAGAAATCATCACCAAAGGTCTTTACAGTCCTTTGTCTCTTGCCCCTACCAAGGGATTCCTCATTATCCTCCTCGAGATTTTCATCATGTGTTTGATTATAATATTCCATCGAATGGCAGGTTCAGAGTCTCCTCAGATTCCTGTCTAGAAGTGCTTTGTACATCTCTCATGGGGAAAATGTCCTCAAAGAATGTAGCGTCTTTAGACTCCATAATTGTACCGACCTTCATGTCAGGTACCTCAGATTTCACTACTAGAAATCTATAGCCAACACTATTCACAGCGTAGCCCAAATTAACACAGTCCACAGTCTTTGGTCCGAGCTTACGCTTTTTGGGGATCGGCACATTAACTTTCGCCAAGCAGCCCCAAGTACGTAAATGCGAGTGTTGTCCTTCTCTTGGTCCACTTCTCATAAGGAGTGATCTCGAAATCCTTTGTCGGAACTTTATTCAGGACATGACATCATGTCATTAAAGCCTCCCCCCACCAAGCCTTGGATAAACCCGACGAATCTAACATGGCGTTAACCAAATCAGTCGAGTACGGTTTTTCCGCTCGGCAACCCCGCTTGACTGGGGTGAGTAGGGAGGCGTCCTCTCGTGAATAATATCGTGTTCCGCACAGAAGGCATCAAACTCTTTCGAGAAGTACTCTCCACCACGATCTGACCGGACTCGTTTAATTTTCTTTTCAAGTTGATTCTCAACTTCTGCCTTATAGATTTTGAAGTAGTGTAGAGCCTCATCTTTAGTATTTAACAGATACACATAGCAATATCTAGTGGAATCATCTATCAAAGTCATGAAATATTTCTTTCCACCTTTAGTCAACACACCATTCATCTCACAAAGATCAGAATGTATGAGTTCCATGGCGCCTAAGTGTCTCTCCTCCGCTGCCTTGTGAGGCTTGCGAGGTTGTTTAGATTGTACACACGAATGGCACTTAGAACCTTTGGCTAAAGTGAAACTCGGATTAAATTCGATTTTGCTAGCCGCGTCATAACACCGAAACTAATGTGAAAAGACGTGAATGCCATACTTCAGATTCATTAACACTCAAATGAATATTGTTCACGACTTTATTACATAGATCTGCAAGAGAAAGGCGGAACATGCCTCCGCATTCATAACCCTTTCCAACAAATAGTCCATATTTCGTAACAACTAATTTATTAGACTCGAATACCAACTTAAACCCTTCTCTACATAGAAGGGAGCCACTAACTAGGTTCTTCTTGATGGCGGGTACATGCTGCACGTTCTTCACCAAGACGATCCTTCCAAGTAAACTTCAGATCGACCGTGCCAACACCAAGAATGTAAGCACTCGCGCCATTCCCCATCAAGACGGACCCGTGACCTGTGGCCTGATAAGAAGAAAACAATGAAATGTCAAGACACACATGAACACTGCACTGTGGTTTACCCACCAATCGGTGGACGACCAAACTGAAAATACAGCAAATAAATTACCGCACTCCAGATGCACCACTCTCATTGTTGCTCACGATCATATTGACAGACTTGGAGTCCTGCCCTTGCTTCTTGTACTTGTTTGGGCACTTGTTGGCCCAATGTTCCAAATGAACCACAAGTAAAGCAGCCCTCATCCTTCTTGTTCTTCTTGAAGGTCTTCTTACCCTTCTTCTTAAAGTCGGCACTGTTGGACACCGTTCTTTCCCTTGGGCTTGTGGGAACTGGAGTTCTTCCGATGCACCATATTGGCCATGAAGTTCCTTCGACCCTTTTCCGTCTAGTCCTTTGCCCTTGAATTCTGCTCAACACTCAGATGGCCAATGACATCCTCCACAGAGAATTCACGCCCCTGATGTTTCAGAGTGGTGGCAAAGTTCCTCCAGGAATTGGGAAGCTTAGCGATTATGCAGCCCGCGACAAACTTGCCCGGTAACTCGCACTTAAGAAGCTCAAGCTCCTTAACAATGCATATTATCTCATGAGCCTGCTCCAATACAGGACGGTTTTCAACCATCTTGTAATCGTGGAACTGCTCTATAATATACATCTCGCTCCCTGCGTCGGCAGCCCCGAACTTAGATTCGAGCGCCTCCCACAAGTCCTTGGCAGACCGCACATGTAAATATGCATCAACCAGCTTATCTCCAATCACGCTCAGAACTGCCCCGAGGAACACCACAGTGGCCTCCTTGAACGCCTTCTCCGATCAGAGCGATCGTTCCTGTAGGAGTCACACCGGCGACCCAGAACACGTTCATGGCAGTGAGCCATAAGGTGGTTTTAGTCTACCAACGCTTAAAGTACGTCCCCGTAAACGGGGACGGTTTCAGTGCAGCAACAAAACCAGAATTCAAAAAACTCCTACACACATTAGGTTTTTGGATTGATAAGAAAATAGGCAGTTTTTCGATTAAATTAATCCATAAATAAATCATGAGCATGACATGAACAGCATTGATAACACACTGATTACGATCTAACAAAGCATGTACTACGCATATAGTAGAAACATCTACGCATATCGCTAGTACTGCTACAACAGAAAAGAAACACGAGAGGGATAAGCGATGTATACCCTCCAATCGGCCATGCGGTGTCGGTGACGGTGACAGCAGCGGCATCCTCGGCGGCCTTCTTGTCGGCCTCGGCCTTCTCAGCTGCGGCACGATCGGGCGCCGGTCGACATGGTGGTGCGGACGTAGATGAACAGAAGCGGCAGTCGCGTAGTCGCTACCCAAAACCTAATCGCCTCTCTCGCCGCAGGATCCGGAGAGGCGTGGTTTCGGAGGCCTGCTCTCCCGACAACCGTGTACGCGGTGAACGGGACGGAGTCGCCGGCGGCAGCAGCAGCAGGGGAACAATGTGGGCGTGGAGGCGGAGATGCGTTTTGTTTTTGTTGCTGCTAGGGTTGGCAGCGCCCCACATATATATGGGCGGCCGCGCGTGGAGAGACGTGGGCTGAACCCTCGTCCAAGTCGGTAGCCCATGATCCGACGTCTCAGATCGTGGCCCCACCTGTCAAAGACTCTTCGTTCCTGACCGGCAAAAAGAAGCGCATAGGAGTGAGCTCGGCTTGGCTCAATCTCGCAACCCCGCGGGCGCTGTCAGGACGAGGCGTGGCTATGAGGCGAGCGGAGGAGGAGGAGTGCGCGAGGGCTTCATCTCTTCTCAAGCTCCAATAGCATGAGGGAGAGAGTCCCTTATAAACCACTCCAACTCTCCTTCCACTTCCAAGGTGGGACTAAACTTCCCACCACCTTGTCATGCCACCTACATGGGCCCTTAGAGATTAAATATGAAATTGTCATATGGGCTCTAGGCCCATCTCATATTTCAACAATCCCCCACCAGATCTCAAGGGCCCAGCTTTGTCCTTTGTTCCAAACACTGCTTTGATATACCAAAGATCTCGGTGGAGACCGATTAAGGTTGAGCTCCACCTAGACCAAGTAGTTACACTCCTTCACAACCGAACAATGGACGATGCCTTGAATTGTCGGGCTTACGTCAAGAAGTTTCACCACAAGTCTCACTGACACGAGGCTGCCAAGGCTGACCCTCGGGTGGAGCATATTAGTCACACTCTGGCCTGTTCATGAACTTGCTAGAGATCACCCCAATCTCGTAGACTGTGACCAGCAGTCGGGCTCATATAGGTGTGTTCCTCCAAAGATCGCTCTGTAGGATAGCATCTTGCTTATGCATATAAGCCTTGGAACACATTAAGACTGTAGTCATCCTTCCATACAGTTTCTGAAAGTATTGCATCTCCAACGGAGTGGGTTAGTAAAATTACTTTCCTCAGTTCACCACTGGCTTGTTTTCCTGTGTCCTGCTTCACGGGATCTCCGATCACATAGGTAGGGTTACTACAAAGGCAACACATGTGGGTCTCATACCCATCACCCTAGATGCTCTATCTATCACAACACGTGATAGCCCATAAGTGAAGGGATCTGCCAGATTCTAAGCCGATAGGATATAATCCAAAGCTATCACTCCGGAGTTTCTCAATTTTCTGACAGCTTTCAATCTCATTCTTATGTGTTTGTTGGACTTCATGTTGTCCTTTGAACTCTTCACCTTGACAATAACTGTTTGATTGTCACAGTTCATAAGGATGGCCGAACCGCTTCTCAACCATCGGCAAGTCCATCAATAGATCTCAAGCCATTCTCGCTTCGGCACCCGATGTGTCTAATGCTGTTAATTCTACTTCCATTGTCGATCTTGTTAAGATCGTTTGCTTGCAAGACTTCCAGAAACAGCACCACCTCCAAGAGTAAACATATACCCAGTTGTGGCCTTCATCTCATCGGCATCAGAGATCCAATTCGCATCACTATACCCTTCAAGTACCGACGGGTATCCGTATAGTGTAGTCCATAGTTCATAGTACCTTTCAGATAACGCATAACTCTCTCAAGAGCACGCCAATGTACATCACCCGGTTTGGAAACAAGTCGGCTCAGTTTGCTAATAGCAAATGCGATGTCAGCCTCGTTAAGCGCCGCTAGATAATCGGAGTGAACCAACAATCTGAGAATATCTCAATTGATCTATCGCTGTGCCTTTTGACTTTCGAATCAGCACACTATAATCATATGGTGTTTGAGATGGTTTGCAGTCCGAATATCCAAAACGACTCAACACCTTCTCAACATAATGGGATTGCGTATGTAATCCCACCCTCATCATCTCTCAAAAGCTTGATGTTCAAGATAACATCAGCTACTCCAAGATCCTTCATCTCAAAGTTCTCGAGACAGAAAGACTTAACCTCCTCGATCAACTTGAGATTAGTCCCAAATATCGCATGTCATCAACATACAAACACAGTATAACCCCTTCGCCCCCACCATAGCGATAGTATACACATTTGTCGGCCTCATTAACAACAAAGCCAACAGATGTCAACGTTTCATTAAACTTGTCATGCCATTGCTTAGGCGCTTGTCTCGAGCCATACAAAGATTTCACCAACTTACACACCTTTCCTTCCTCGACCATCCATCACAAAGCCATCAGTCTGTTGCATATAGATTTCCTCCTTTAGCTCTCCGCTCAGGAAAGCCGTCTTAACATCCATCGATGAATGAGAAGACCGTGTGAGGCCGCCAACGAGAGTAATACTCGAATGGTGGTCGGTCCGCCACGGGTGAGTAAGTGTCAAGAAATCTTCTTCTTCTTCTGGGCGTAGCCCTTGGCCACAAGCCTAGCCTTGTACTTTTCTATTGTACCGTCAGGCCCTAAGCTTCTTCTTGAACACCCACTTGCATCCCAATGGTTTGCAACCATAAGGACGTTCAAGAAGCTCCCAAGTCCCGTTAGCCATGATGGAATCCATCTGCCACGGACCGCATCCTTCCAAAGAGTCAGCTTCGGAGATGCATATGCTTCAAATAGAAGTGGGATTATCCTCCACGAGGTATATGAAGAAATCATCACCAAAGGTCTTTACAGTCCTTTGTCTCTTGCCCCTACCAAGGGATTCCTCATTATCCTCCTCGGGATTTTCATCATGTGTTTGATTATAATATTCCATCGGAATGGCAGGTTCAGGAGTCTCCTCAACTTCCTGTCTAGAAGTGCTTTGTACATCTCTCATGGGGAAAATGTCCTCAAAGAATGTAGCGTCTTTAGACTCCATAATTGTACCGACCTTCATGTCCGGTACCTCAGATTTCACTACTAGAAATCTATAGCCAACACTATTCACAGCGTAGCCCAAATTAACACAGTCCACAGTCTTTGGTCCGAGCTTACGCTTTTTGGGGATCGGCACATTAACTTTCGCCAAGCAGCCCCAAGTACGTAAGTACGAGAGTGTTGTCCTTCTCTTGGTCCACTTCTCATAAGGAGTGATCTCGTTATCCTTGTCGGAACTTTATTCAGGACATGACATGATGTCATTATAGCCTCCCCACCATGCCTTGGATAAACCCGACGTATCTAACATGGCGTTAACCAAATCAGTCGAGTACGGTTTTTCCGCTCGGCAACCCCGTTTGATCGGGTGAGTAGGGAGGCGTCCTCTCGTGAATAATACCGTGTTCCGCACAGAAGGCATCAAACTCTTTCGAGAAGTACTCTCCACCACGATCTGATCGGACTCGTTTAATTTTCTTTTCAAGTTGATTCTCAACTTCTGCCTTATAGATTTTGAAGTAGTGTAGAGCCTCATCTTTAGTATTTAACAGATACACATAGCAATATCTAGTGGAATCATCTATCAAAGTCATGAAATATTTCTTTCCACCTTTAGTCAACACACCATTCATCTCACAAAGATCAGAATGTATGAGTTCCAGTGGCGCTAAGTGTCTCTCCTCTGCTGCCTTGTGAGGCTTGCGAGGTTGTTTAGATTGTACACACGAATGGCACTTAGAACCTTTGGCTAAAGTGAAACTCGGGATTAAATTCGATTTTGCTAGCCGCGTCATAACACCGAAACTAATGTGACAAAGACGTGAATGCCATACTTCAGATTCATTAACACTCAAATGAATATTGTTCACGACTTTATTACATAGATCTGCAAGAGAAAGGCGGAACATGCCTCCGCATTCATAACCCTTTCCAACAAATAGTCCATATTTCGTAACAACTAATTTATTAGACTCGAATACCAACTTAAACCCTTCTCTACATAGAAGGGAGCCACTAACTAGGTTCTTCTTGATGGCGGGTACATGCTGCACGTTCTTCAGCTGCACGATCCTTCCCGAAGTAAACTTCAGATCGACCGTGCCAACACCAAGAACAGAAGCACTCGCGCCATTCCCCATCAGTACGGACCCGTGACCTGTGGCCTGATAAGAAGAAAACAATGAAATGTCAGCACACACATGAACACCTGCACCTGTGTCGACCCACCAATCGGTGGATCTACCAAACTGAAAATACAGCAAATAAATTACTGTACCCAGATGCACCACTCTCACTGTTGCTCACAATCATATTGACAGACTTGGAGTCCTGCCCTGGCTTCTTGTACTTGTTTGGGCACTTGTTGGCCCAATGTTCAACCGAACCACAAGTAAAGCAGCCCTCATCCTTCTTGTTCTTCTTGAAGGTCTTCTTACCCTTCTTCTTAAAGTCGGCACTGGTGGACACCGTTCTTTCCCTTGGGCTTGTGGGAACTGGAGTTCTTCCGATGCACCATATTGGCCACGAAGTTCCTTCAACCCCTTTTCCGTCTGCAGTCCTTTGCCCTTGAATTCTGCTCAACACTCGGATGGCCAATGACATCCTCCACAGAGAATTCACGCCTCGATGTTTCAGAGTGGTGGCAAAGTTCCTCCAGGAATTGGGAAGCTTAGCGATTATGCAGCCCACGACAAACTTGCCCGGTAACTCGCACTTAAGAAGCTCAAGCTCCTTAACAATGCATATTATCTCATGAGCCTGCTCCAATACAGACGGTTTTCAACCATCTTGTAATCGTGGAACTGCTCTATAATATACATCTCGCTCCCAGCGTCGGCAGCCCCGAACTTAGATTCGAAGCGCCTCCCACAAGTCCTTGGCAGACCGCACATGTAAATATGCATCAACCAGCTTATCTCCAATCACGCCAGAACTGCCCCGAGGAACACCACGGTGGCCTCCTTGAACGCCTTCTCCTGATCAGGAAGCGATCGTTCTGTGGGAGTCACACCTGAGACACAGAACTCGTTCATTGCAGTGAGCCATAAGGTGGTTTTAGTCTGCCAACGCTTAAAGTACGTCCCCGTAAACGGTGACGGTTTCAGTGCAGCAGCAAAACCAGAATTCGAAAAACTCCTACACAGATTAGGTTTTTGTCTGCCAACGCTTAAAGTACGTCCCCGTAAACGGTGACGGTTTCAGTGCAGCAGCAAAACCAGAATTCGAAAAACTCCTACACAGATTAGGTTTTTGGATTGATAAGAAAATAGGCAGTTTTTCGATTAAATTAATCCATAAATAAATCATGAGCATGACATGAACAGCATTGATAACACACTGATTACGATCTAACAAAGCATGTACTACGCATATAGTAGAAACATCTACGCATATCGCTAGTACTGCTACAACAGAAAGAAACACGAGAGGGATAAGCGATGTATACCCTCCAATCGGCCATGCGGTGTCGGTGACGGTGACAGCAGCCGCGGCATCCTCGGCGGCCTTCTTGTCGGCCTCGGCCTTCTCAGCTGCGGCACGATCGGCGTCGGTCGACATGGTGGTGCGGACGTAGATGAACAGAAGCGAGCAGTCGCGTAGTCGCTACCCAAAAACCTAATCGCCTCTCCCCGTAAAGGATCCGGAGAGGCGTGGTTTCGGAGGCCTGCTCTCCCGTCAACCGTGTACGCGGTGAACGGGACGGAGTCGCCGGCGGCAGCAGCAGCAGGGGAACAATGTGGGCGTGGAGGCGGAGATGCGTTTTGTTTTTGTTGCTGCTAGGGTTGGCAGCGCCCCACATATATATGGGCGGTCACGTGGAGAGACGTGGGCTGAACCCTCGTCCAAGTCGGTAGCCCATGATCCGACGCCTCAGATCGTGGCCCCACCTGTCAAAGACTCTCCGCTCCTAACCGGCAAAAGAAGCGATAGGGAGTGAGCTCGGCTCGGCTCAATCCCGCAACCAGCAGGCCGTGGCGAGGCGAGGCGTGGCGTTATGCAGGCGAGCGGAGGAGGAGGAGGCGCGAGGGCTTCATCTCTTCTCAAGCTCCAATAGCATGAGGGAGAGAGTCCCTTATAAACCACTCCAACTCTCCTTCCACTTCCAAGGTGGGACTAAACTTCCCACCACCTTGTCATGCCACCTACATGGGCCCTTAGAGATTAAATATGAAATTGTCATATGGGCTCTAGGCCCATCTCATATTTCAACACAACAGGCAGTAGTACACCGGATTTATACCTGGGCTAAACCACATGCACAGGTACGCACGCCTGCCCAGCTCGCGATCCGCTCCGCCAGGTCCGCATGCACGACACGCTCATGCGCACGATGCGGCCGGCGTCCAACGGCCACCCCAACGAGCTCCCGCTACTCTCGGCAACGACCTAACCTACACGGTGGACTCGAACATGAGCCTGGCTCACGGGCCATCGCGACACACACACACCTACATACACCCACGCCACCGAGCCGGCCGCGTCCGACTCTCCCGATGCACGCCCGTGCACGCCCCTGGTGCACCCGACGCGAACGCTGCCATCACGAGCATGGCTTGCTGCTAACACGGCTGACCCGCATCGCCGCAGCCAGCCGCAGCCTCAAACAGGAGAGGGAAGAAAAGGCCCCGCCGCCGCCCGCGTCGCACGGGCTTCGCCCGGCGGACGCTCTCCAGCGGCGGCGAGGGGGAGGAGAGGTTGGAGGGGAGGAGTTCACCGGCGGCAGATCGGGGCCCCCGTGACTCGCGTGCGGGGCGCGTCGCGGGAGCGGTTCAGCTGGCTCTATCGAGGAGTCCTCTCAAGCCGTCTCCGTGTGTGTGTGTCAGGGTGGACGACACGGTCCGGTCCGGCGGTCCGACTTGTGGCCCGCTCGGCTCGGGCCGGCTCGGTCCTGGCCCGCTAGTTTAAATGGCCGGTCCGGTCCCTCCAAACAGGCCCGAGAAAACCTCGGTCCGTTCCGGTCTTTGACCGAGCCGACCGAAGGTGGCAGTCTGCGGCATGGCTGGAGCATGGCGGGGGCGTGCCGACGGCTTGCCAGGGGCGTGGCGGGGGCGTGGCGGTGGCGTGGCAGGTGCGTGGCGAGGGCGTGGAGGCTCAGGCGTGGCGGGGGCGCAAGAAACCGCTGCCGTCGTCTACGTCCGCCGCCACGGGTTGCCGTCCGCGCGGCCACTCGACTCGATGGCCCCGGAAACTATGTCCATTAGACGCGCCACACTCGGATCCGTCGTCCCCACCAACGAAATCGACCTGGGAGGTCCTACATCGCCGCATCGGTCGTCGTCCCTTTTATCTCCGTTCACCGGTCGTCGTCCCTCTGGTGTTCTTCTTCGTCATGTACCTCCCTCTGGTTCTTCCAAAGCTCCCAGACATCTTTTCAACGAGCTGCACTTCCTCTAGCATTGCATCCCCGACGAACAGCTCTCGCCGGTGCTCCAGAGCGCGCTCTGCCCATGTCTTGGCCGGTCCTGACGGTCCTCTCGGTCCGGCTCGTGGCCCGCCATTGCCGGTCCGGTCCCTGCAAACAGGCCCGAGACACTGCTCGGTCCGGTCCGGTCCGGATCGCCGGCGTCCGGTCCAAACGCCGGCTCGGACCGGGACCGGACCGGCTCGGACTGTGTCCACCCTGATGTGTGTGTCATGAAGAGTTTCACGAGTACAACATTGAAACATACTAGCAATTATCTCAAGTGAGGATAGATGCATTATGAACAGATTGTACCTTCACTCTCTTGTTGGTCGACGGTTTGTACAAACTGTTCTCTGTTAGAATGAGTCCGACCCAGGGATTTTATTCTACCGAGAGAAGGTCAACGAGATAGCCACACTAGTTGTCTGACATGCCTTCTACAATGACCTGGTGATTGCACATGTAGCCACCTAGTTAAAAGAATTTGATGCTAGCTAGTATAAGACTTAGAGCAATATGAAGTTGAATTTTACATTTAAGTGAATGGCCGAGATTAGATAGTTGTAAAATAGCCCAATGTCTAGTGAAGTTTTGCCTTCTTTCTTTATCTGAAGTTTATATAAAGCGATTACAACTAATTCAAACCCATGAGCTAAATCTAATTAGCAAATATAAATTTTCAGTAAGCATCACCCAATCAGCTTTCTCATGGAGACTATAAAATGTACGGCATCGTCGGGACATCCAAAAGGCATTCTGACAATATTTCTTACAAAATGAATGAACAGTATTATTGCTGTCCTTTTAAAGGCATTTTTATCAAACACCATGCGGGTGGCTTGCATTTTTAAAGGCATGAGTTTGTATGAATTTGAGATATGGTAATTGAGATGTCCGGATATGGATTGCAATTTTTAAGGAGTGCCCGGTCCGTGGGACGCGCCCGGGCGCGTCCGTGGGCGTTTGAGGGGCTGCATTTGCCAAGCCCGGCTGTAGATGCTCTCCTGGAGACTATAAAAATGTATGGTATCATCCGGACATCCAAAAGGCATTTTGACGATATTTCTTACGAAATGAATGAGCGACATTGTTACTGTCGTTTTAAAGGCATTTTATCAAACACCATGCAGGTGGCTGTAGGATGCCAAGAACAACAGGCCAGACAGAAAGTGACCAATAAGGTTAGGTGTTTCTTTGATCATGTCGTGTGTTTACATATAAACGCACTCTCTTTTATTAAGGATGCAACCGAAAATGAAAAGGTAGAAGGAAGGGAAGGCAGTGGCGCCTGGAACCAAACAGGTTGTGTGCGGTCATACTGTTTCTTCTGCTCGAGACCTGCGAGCTGCGGCGCCGGCGGGTGTCGACCGGCCTAGGCACTAGTAAGCAGCTAGTAATGGTGTAGGTACTGCAGGCTGCAGAGATGGATGGCGTACCTTTTGGTCGTCCCTGATCCTGTTGCTCCGGGAGATCGATGCAGGCGCAAGATGAAGATGGCCGCCGTGGAGCGAAGCAGCTGAAGCATACATAACTCCATTTGAAGGCGAAGGGGCGTAGAAGCCAATGTCGGAGGACGGAGTTACCTATGTCACTAAGGTGGCGTACTCCCCTCCCCTGGAATCTTCCTACCTCTCGCGAATTAACCATCGGAAAAGCAGCCGCGCGGGAGAAAAACCCGATGATTGAAGCGGAAGGATTGAAGCGGAAGCGGAGGTCTCTTGGAATAGAAAATGGACCGGATCCCCTTTTATACGCAAAGGGAATTATTTTTCTGAAAAAAAAAATCTTGGAGAACTAGGCCACGCCAACGAGAAAACCACATCATGTCACAGCACTTATTGAACCTCTTTCGCATGGTCCAAACCCACTGCTCCCTCCGTCTTGCCATCGGGTTCTCCAGCCACGAGAAAGCTCGCAGCTCAGCAAGAAAACCAGGCGAACATGACGAGAGCAGAAGAAGAATGCATCCAGCTAGCAGTTTTGAATCATATGATTGGATTTGGTTTCCTCCAAATTCTCACGAGAGCAAATTGTGAATTGCTGGTTAAGCCTATCTTACCAAGAGTTTGAGACCATGGTTGTGATACCCGGAGGGAAAACGTGTATATATAGATGGATATGGGCGGTGTTGCGTATCGGTGGTGATCTTTCCCAATGCTTTCTACGTGCTTGAGAAACTTGAAGGAGAATCAAAAGCATGATAGCTCACAGTTGGAAATGGTTATTTGATTGCAACCTCACTATTAGCATGAGCAATATATCTTGCTACCCAGCGATCTGTAAAGACCGGTTTTTTCAAGATATATATGTTTGTTAGTACTTTGTTAGAGGTAGGCAGGTGATACCTCCTATGTAATACGAGCACAGGATCGGTTAATTTGCTATCACCAACAAAAATCTGACCTCAACTAAAAACTTGACAGTGGCATAAAGGAAACTATAGTGTCTTATTCAGTGGCACTGGCACGCACTATGTCTTCTTCTTAGCTTGCATGTTTTAGATGCATTTTTTTTATTGTAAAGATCCATCGAAAATAGAAACTGGAAGAAGGTCCGCTACAGTTGGAGTACAGCATATAATTCAGACCAGATTGCTAACCAACAGATATACGAGTACATGTGCTCAGATACAGTGCGTGTTTTTGTTTTCTGATTCTCATGTAGATCGCGAGAAATTTTGGACTGCGTCTTTCATATTGAAGCTGAATCTCTTAGTTCCCCTTCTCTCTACCATATCCCGATCCTCTTCTCACTATGTTTCACACATCAGACGCCCGTATATTGCAAGTGAGGAGAGTTTTGGCTCTTCCAATGCCGACTAGGTCTCTGGAGATCAATGTAGTGTACTTTGCCATTATGTGTGGCCGATGTGATGAGGTGCAGTGGGATCATTGAATTTTTATGTTTTATAGAAATAAATACAATAAAATTTTGAGAAACAAAAAAGAAAAAAGGGGGAATATATAAGTGCAAGAAGAAGAGAAAAAAATAGCAAAAACATTATATGTTATTGTCACCAAGATAAGGCTTAGTTAATTCTCATCTGAGATGAAAGCTAGCTACACTCTAGACAATAACACAGAGAACCACGTGATGAGGGGGAATATATAAGTGTAAGAAGAACAAAAAATAGCAAAAAGATTATATGTTATTGTCACTGAGATAAGACTTAGTTAATTCCCATCTGAGATGAAACCTAGCCACACCCTACCCTAGACAATAACACAATTAACGGTAGTGATGTCATGGAGAGTAACCTCAACCATTTTTCTTTCACACAAGAATCTCAAGCTCATACACATCCCAAGGTGTGTTCTAAAAAAGGAACCTCAAGCTAAACTAGCATAGCTCCTTACCTACATTACATCTGACTTGAATCTAAAATTGGTAGAACGGCCTCAGTGCCTACTCGCAGTTGGCCAACCCGTTTAAGGTCACACTGTCGCTACTTGCTACGACCACACGTTCAAAACTCAAAATCCGATCGACTAGCTCGAGTCCATCTCAAACACTCAGGCAAGTGCAAACATAAAGTGAATTCCAGTTAGTGGCTAGTAGAATTGGACTCTCCCCGATGTCTAGCGGGTGAGCCAAATTACCACCATACCCACACATAACCATGCCAAGTATCCTGGAAGATTTGTTGTCTCTTGTCTTCCCTTGCTGAAGACAACACTATATTATAGGACACCGATAATTGCCACACATGTGGCATTTAGTGTTGGAGAACGTAGTAATTTCAAAAATTTTCCTACGCACACACAGGACCATGGTGATGGCATAGCAACGAGAGAGGAGAGTGTCTGTCCACGTACCCTCGTAGACCGAAAGCGGAAGCGTTATAACAACGCGGTTGATGTAGTCGTACGTCTTCACGATCCGACCGATCCAAGCACCGAACATACGGCACCTCCGAGTTCTGCACACGTTCAGCTCGATGACGATCCCCGGACTCCGATCCAGCAAAGTGTCGGGGATGAGTTCCGTCAGCACGACGGCGTAGTGACGATGATGATGCTCCACCGACGCAGGGCTTCGCCTAAGCTCCGCGACGATATGACTTCTCCGGCGCAGAGCTTCGCCTAAGCTCCGCGACGATATGACCGAAGTGGAATATGGTGGAGGGGGGCACCGCACACGGCTAAGGAACGATCCGTAGATCAACTTGTGTGTCCATGGGGTGCCCCCTGCCCCCGTATATAAAGGAGCAAGGAGGAGGTGGCCGGCCTAGGGAGGAGGCGCGACCAGGGAGTCCTACTCCCACCGGGAGTAGGACTCCTCCTTTCCTAGTAGGAGTAGGAGAGAAGGAAGGGAAGGGAAGAAGGGTGCGGCCTCCCTTAGTCCACCCGGACTAGGCCTTGGGCGCGCGCCTGCCCTAGGCAGCCCTCTCTCTTCCTGCAGGGCCCAACAAGGCCCAATACTTCTCCCCGCGAATTCCGTAACTCTCCGGTACTCGGAAAAATACCCGAATCATTCGAACCTTTCCGAACTCCGAATATAGTCGTCCAATATATCGATCTTTACGCCTCGACCATTTCGAGACTCCTCGTCATGTCCCCGATCTCATCCGGGACTCCGAACTCCTTCGGTACATCAAAACTCATAAACTCATAATATAACCTCATCGAAACCTTAAGCGTGCGGACCCTACGGGTTCGAGAACTATGTAGACATGACCTAGAACTATTCTCGGTCAATAACCAGTAGCGGAACCTGGATGCCCATATTGGTTCCTACATATTCTACGAAGATCTTTATCGGTCAAACCGCATAACGACATACGTTGTTCCCTTTGTCATCGGTATGTTACTTACCTGAGATTCGATCGTCGGTATCCAATACCTAGTTCAATCTCGTTACCGGTAAGTCTCTTTACTCGTTACGTAATGCATCATTCCATAACTAACTCATTAGCTACATTGCTTGCAAGGCTTATAGTGATGTGCATTACCGAGAGGGCCCAGAGATACCTCTCCGACAATCGGAGTGACAAAACCTAATCTCGAATACGCCAACCCAACATGTACCTTTGGAGACACCTATAGTACTCCTTTATAATCACCCAGTTACGTTGTGACGTTTGGTAGCACCCAAAGTGTTCCTCCGTAAACGGGAGTTGCATAATCTCATAGTTACAGGAACATGTATAAGTCATGAAGAAAGCAATAGCAACATACTAAACGATCAAGTGCTAGGCTAACGGAATGGGTCAAGTTAATCACATCATTCTCCTAATGATGTGATCCCGTTAATCAAATGACAACTCATGTCTATGGCTAGGAAACATAACCATCTTTGATCAACGAGCTAGTCAAGTAGAGGCATACTAGTGACACTCTGTTTGTCTATGTATTCACACATGTATTATGTTTCCGGTTAATACAATTCTAGCATGAATAATAAACATTTATCATGAAATAAGGAAATAAATAATAACTTTATTATTGCCTCTAGGGCATATTTCCTTCAGTCTCCCACTTGCACTAGAGTCAATAATCTAGTTCACATCGCCATGTGATTTAACACCAATAGTTCACATCACCATGTGATTAACACCCATAGTTCACATCATCATGTGACCAACACCCAAAGGGTTTACTAGAGTCAAAAATCTAGTTCACATCGCTATGTGATTAACACCCAAAGAGTACTAAGGTATGATCATGTTTTGCTTGTGAGATAAGCTTAGTCAACGGGTCTGTCACATTCAGAGCCGTTTGTATTTTGCAAATATTCTATGTCTACAATGCTCTGCACGGAGCTACTCTAGCTAATTGCTCCCACTTTCAATATGTATCTAGATCGAGACTTAGAGTCATCCAGATCGGTGTCAAAACTTGCATCGACGTAACCCTTTACGACGAACCCTTTTTCACTTCCATAATCGAGAAACATATCCTTATTCCACTAAGGATAATTTTGACCGCTGTCCAGTGATCTACCCCTAGATCACTATTGTACTCCTTTGCCAAACTCAGTGGAGGGTATACAATAGATCTGGTACACAGCATGGCATACTTTATAGAACCTATGGCCAAGGCATAGGGAATGACTTTCATTCTCTTTTCTATTTTCTGCCGTGGTCGGGATTTGAGTCTTGCTCAATTTCACACCTTTGCAACACAGGCAAGAACTCTTTCTTTGACTGTTCCATTTTGAACTATTTCAAAATCTTGACAAGGTATGTACTTATTGAAAAAACTTATCAAGCGTCTTGATCTCAATAGATCTTGATGCTCAATATGTAAGTAGTTTTACTGAGGTCTTTCTTTGAAAAACTCCTTTCAAATACTCCTTTATGCTTTGCAGAATAATTCTACATTATTTCCGATCAACAATATGTCATTCACATATACTTATCAGAAAGGCTGTAGTGCTCCCACTCACTTTCTTGTAGATACAGGCCTTTCCAAAAGTCTGTATAAAATCATATGCTTTGATCAACACATCAAAGCGTATATTCCAACTCCGAGATGCTTGCACCAGTCCATTGATGGATCGCTGGAGCTTGCACATTTTGTTAGCACCTTTAGGATTGACAAAATCTTCTGGTTGCATCATATACAACTCTTCTTTAAGAAAACCATTAAGGAATGCAGTTTTGACATCCATTTGCCAGATTTCATAAAATGTGGCAATTGCTAACATGATTCGGACAGACTTTTAAGCATCGATACAAGTGAGAAAATCTCATTGTATTCAACATCTTGAACTTTGTCTAAAACCTTTTTCGACAAGTCTAGCTTTGTAGATAGTAACACTACTATCAGTGTCCATCTTCCTCTTGAAGATCCATTTATTCTCAATAGCTTGCCGATCATCGGGCAAGTCTACCAAAGTCCATACTTTGTTCTCATACATGGATCCCATCTCAGATTTCATGGCTTCAAGCCATTTTGCGGAATCTGGGCTCACCATCGCTTCTTCATAGTTCGTAGGTTCACCATGATCTAGTAGCACGACTTCCAGAATAGGATTACCGTACCACTCTGGTGCGGATTTTATTCTGGTTGATCTACGAAGTTTAGTGACAACTTGATCTGAAGTTTCATGATCATTATCATTATCTTCCTCGCTAACTGGTGTAGTTGTTATAGAAACTGATTTCTATGATGAACTACTTTCCAGTAAGGGAGCTGGTACTATTACCTCATCAAGTTCCACTTTCCTCCCACTCACTTCTTTCGAGAGAAACTCCTTCTCTAGAAAGGATCCATTCTTAGCAACGAATGTCTTGCCTTCGGATCTGTGATAGAAGGTATACCCAATTGTCTCTTTTGGGTATCCTATGAAGACACATTTTTCCGATTTGGGTTCAAGCTTATCAGGTTGAAGTTTTTTCACATAAGCATCACAACTCCAAACTTTTAAGAAACGACAGCTTAGGTTTACTGTTAAACCATAGTTCATACGTGTCGTCTCAACGGATTTAGATGGTGCCCTATTAAACGTGAATGCAGCTGTCTCTAATGCATAACCCCAAAACGATATTGGTAAATCGGTAAGAGACATCATTGATCGCACCATATCAAAATAAAGTACGGTTACGACGTTCGGACACACCATAACGTTGTGGTGTTTCAGGTGGCGTGAGCTGTGAAACTATTCCACATTATTTTATTTGAAGACCAAACTCGTAACTCAAATATTCATCTCCACGATCAGATCGCAGAAACTTTATTTTCTTGTTACGATGATTTTCCACTTCACTCTGAAATTCTTTGAACCTTTCAACTATTTCAGACTTATGTTTCATCAAGAAGATATACGCATATCTGCTCAAATCATCTGTGAAGATCAGAAAATAATGATACTTGCCACGAGCATCAACACTCATTGGATCGCATACATCGGTATGTATTATTTCCAACAAGTCAGTAGCTCGTTCCATTGTTCCGGAGAACGGAGTTTTAGTCATCTTGCCAAAAAGGCACGGTTCGCAAGCATCAAATGATTCATAATCAAGTGATTCCAAAAGCCCATCAGTATGGAGTTTCTTCATGCGCTTTACACCAATATGACCTAAACTGCAGTGCCACAAATAAGTTGGACAATCATTATTAATTTTACATCTTTTGGTTTCAATATTATGAATATGTGTATCACACGATCGAGATCCAACAAACCATTTTCATTGGGTGTATGACCATAGAAGGTTTTATTCATGTAAACAGAATAATAATTATTCTGTAACTTACATGAATAACCGTATTGCAATAAACATGATCAAATCATATCCATGCTCAACGCAAACGCCAAATAACATTTATTTAGGTTCAACACTAATCCCGATAGTATAGGGAGTGTGCGATGATGATCATATCAATCTTGGAACTACTTCCAACACTCATCGTTACTGCCAATTCAACTAGATTCTGTTTATTCAGTAACTCCTGTTTCGAGTTACTAATCTTAGCAACCGAACAAGTATCAAATACTCAGGGGCTACTATAAACACTAGTAAAGCACACATCAATAACCTGTATATCAAATATACCCTTGTTCACTTTGCCATCCTTCTTATCCACCAAATATTTGGGGTATTTCCGTTTCCAGTGACCATTTCCTATGCAGTGTAAGCACTCAGTTTCAGGCTTTGGTTCAGCTTTGGGTTTCTTCGTGGGAGTGACAACTTGCTTGTCATTCTACTTGAAGTTCCCCTTTCTTTCCCTTTGCCATTCTCTTGAAACTAGTGGTCTTGTCAATCATCAACACTTGATGCTCTTTCTTGATTTCTACCTTCGTCGATTTCAACATCACGAAGAGCTCGGGAATTTTTTCCGTCATCCCTTGCATACTATAGTTCATCACGAAGTTCTAGTAACTTAGTGATGGTGACTAGAGAATTCTGTCAATCACTATCTTATCTGGAAGATTAACTCCCATTTGATTCAAGCGATTGAAGTACCCAGACAATCTGAGCACATGCTCACTAGTTGAGCGATTCTCCTCCATCTTTTAGCTATAGAACTTGTTGGAGACTTCATATCTCTCAACTCGGGTATTTGCTTGAAATATTAACTTCAATTCCTGGAACATCTCATATGGTCCATGACGTTCAAAACGCCTTTGAAGTCCCGATTCTAAGCCGTTAAGTATGGTGCACTAAACTATCAAGTAGTCATCATATTGAGCTAGCCAAACGTTCATAACGTCTGCATCTGCTCCTGCAATAGGTCTTGTCACCTAGCGGTGCATTAAGGACATAATTATTCTGTGCAGCATTGAGGATAAACCTCAGATCACGGATCCAATCCGCATCATTGCTACTAACATTTTTCAATACAATTTTCTCTAGGAACATATCAAAACAAACATATAAAAGCATAGGGAAGCAACAACGCGAGCTATTGATCTACAACATAATTTGCAAAATATTACTAGGACTAAGTTCATGATAAGTTAAAGTTCAATTAATCATATTACTTAAGAACTCCCACTTAGATAGACATCTCTCTAGTCATCTAAGTGATTACGTGATCCAAATCAACTAAACCATGTCCGATCATCACGTGAGATGGAGTAGTTTCAATGGTGAACATCACTATGTTGATCATATCTACTATATGATTCACGCTCGACCTTCGGTCTCAGTGTTCCGAGGCCATATCTGTTATATGCTAGGCTCGTCAAGTTTAACCTGAGTATTCCGCGTGTGCAACTGTTTTGCACCCGTTGTAGATGGACGAGAGCTTATCACACCCGATCATCACGTGGTGTCCGGGCACTACGAACTTTGGCAACGGTGCATACTCAGGAGAACACTTCTTGATAATTTTAGTGAGAGATCATCTTATAATGCTACCGTCAATCAAAGCAAGATAAGATGCATAAAGGATAAACATCACATGCAATCAATATAAGTGATATGATATGGTCATCATCATCTTGTGCTTGTGATCTCCATCGCCGAAGCACCGTCATGATCACCATCGTCACCGGCGCGACACCTTGATCTCCATCGTAGCATCGTTGTCATCTCGCCAACTATTGCTTCTACGACTATCGATACTACTTAGTGATAAAGTAAAGCAATTACATGGCGTTTGCATTTCATACAATAAAGCGACAACCATATGGCTCCTGCCAGTTGCCGATAACTCGGTTACAAAACATGATCATCTCATACAATAAAATATAGCATCACGTCTTGACCATATCACATCACAACATGCCCTGCAAAAACAAGTTAGACGTCCTCTACTTTGTTGTTGCAAGTTTTACGTGGCTGCTACGGGCTTAGCAAGAACCGTTCTTACCTACGCATCAAAACCACAACGATAGTTTGTCAAGTTGGTGCTGTTTTAACCTTCGCAAGGACCGGGCGTAGCCACACTCGGTTCAACTAAAGTGAGAGAAACAGACACCCGCCGTTCACCTTTAAGCAACGAGTGCTCGAAGCGGTGAAACCAGTCTCGCGTAAGCGTACGCGTAATGTCGGTCCGGGCCGCTTCATCTCACAATACCGCTGAACCAAAGTATGACATGCTGGTAAGCAGTATGACTTATATCACCCACAACTCACTTGTGTTCTACTCGTGCATATGACATCAACGCATAAAACCAGGCTCGGATGCCACTGTTGGGGAACGTAGTAATTTCAAAAATTTTCCTACGCACACACAGGACCATGGTGATGGCATAGCAACGAGGGGAGAGTGTCTGTCCACGCACTCGTGAGACCAAAAGCGAAGCGTTATAACAACACGGTTGATGTAGTCGCACGTCTTCACGATCCGACCGATCCAAGCACCGAACGACGGCACCTCCGAGTTCTGCACACACGTTCAGCTCGATGACGATCCCCGGACTCCGATCCAGCAAAGTGTCGGGATGAGTTCCACAAGACGACGGCGTGGTGACGATGATGATGCTCCACCGACGCAGGGCTTTGCCTAAGCTCCGCGACGATATGACTTCTCCGGGCGCAGGGCTTCGTCTAAGCTCATGACGATATGACCGAAGTGGAATATGGTGGAGGGGGGCACCGCACACGGCTAAGGAACGATCCGTAGATCAACTTGTGTATTCATGGGGTGTCCCCCTGCCCCCGTATATAAAGGAGCAAGGAGGAGGTGGCCGGCCTAGGGAGGAGGCGCGACCAGGGGGAGTCCTACTCCCACCGGGAGTAGGACTCCTCCTTTCCTAGTAGGAGTAGGAGAGAAGGAAGGGAAGGGAAGAAGGTGCGGCCCTCCCCTTAGTCCACCCGGACTAGGCCTTGGGGCTTGCGGCCTGCCCTAGGCAGCCCCTCTCTCTTTCTGCAGGGCCCAACAAGGCCCAATACTTCTCCCGGCGAATTCCCGTAACTCTCCGGTACTCGGAAAAATACCCGAATCATTCGAACCTTTCCGAACTCCGAATATAGTCGTCCAATATATCGATCTTTACGTCTCGACCATTTCGAGACTCCTCGTCATGTCCCCGATCTCATCCGGGACTCCGAACTCCTTCGGTACATCAAAACTCATAAACTCATAATATAACCGCCATCGAAACCTTGCGTGCGGACCCTACGGGTTCGAGAACTATGTAGACATGACCTAGAACTATTCTCGGTCAATAACCACTAGCGGAACCTGGATGCCCATATTGGTTCCTACATATTCTACGAAGATCTTTATCGGTCAAACCGCATAACGACATACGTTGTTCCCTTTGTCATCGGTATGTTACTTACCTGAGATTCGATCGTCGGTATCCAATACCTAGTTCAATCTCGTTACCGGTAAGTCTTTTTACTCGTTACGTAATGCATCATTCCATAACTAACTCATTAGCTACATTTCTTGCAAGGCTTATAGTGATGTGCATTACCGAGAGGGCCCAGAGATACCTCTCCGACAATCGGAGTGACAAAACCTAATCTCGAAATACGCCAACCCAACATGTACCTTTGGAGACACCTGTAGTACTCCTTTATAATCACCCAGTTACGTTGTGACGCTTTGGTAGCACCAAAGTGTTCCTCCGGTAAACGGGAGTTGCATAATCTCATAGTTACAGGAACATGTATAAGTCATGAAGAAAGCAATAGCAACATACTAAACGATCAAGTGCTAGACTAACGGAATGGGTCAAGTCAATCACATCATTCTCCTAATGATGTGATCCCGTTAATCAAATGACAACTCATGTCTATGGCTAGGAAACATAACCATCTTTGATCAACGAGCTAGTCAAGTAGAGGCATACTAGTGACACTGTTTGTCTATGTATTCACACATGTATTATGTTTCCGGTTAATACAATTCTAGCATGAATAATAAACATTTATCATGAAATAAGGAAATAAATAATAACTTTATTATTGCCTCTAGGGCATATTTCCTTCATTTAGGGGGGGGGGGGTGTGCCGCACGCCCCTTTTGGCACAGACACCGACTCGTCCACACGATGGCGTTCGGGCTCTCCCATCCATAGCCCGCACGTCTGGTTTGTGGCGCGATCACCTGCATGTCCAGGCGAGCGACCCCGCTGCCCGCACAACCTCACGCGCCCATCGGCCCAACCCCGCGTTCGAACCGCATTTCCACCTTCCGTCGTCGTCTCCAACCTCTGCATCTGCAGATCTTTCCCTACCTCCGTCGTCTTCCTTCTCTAGTTGCCATGGCAACCAGATCAGATCACTTGTAGCCACACCCCCCATCAACGGAAAACACGGCAACAAGCACACAGGTCAGAAACCTGTCTCCTCCTCGTTCACCAACCCCCACCCCACTCCCCCCAACCCCGCCCCTGTCCTCAAAAATTTCACTTGTAGATTGCCCATATAGATGGCGACTGGATCCACAGTTCCGGCCGTTCATGTTTACCTCTGCCCTCCAACGATCAAAAAATTTCCATGTTCTATCATGGATCTGATCTAAGAATTTAGGTTCCAGATGCTGTCAGTAGGTGTTCGAGAAGGATGTTTGAGATTCACTAAGAATAGGGAAGAACAGAGCAATTTGGGCAGTTCATATGGAGCGAAAAAAATATTTTTCACCTATCTATGTCGTCAGTTGCCATCATTTGCCATCTGTAATTGTAATAAATTGCCATCCATGGGCAAACAAAGTTGCCCAATATTTTAAGTGAAATTGCCACATAAGTTGAATTAAAAAGTTCACACTACTTTTACACGGCAGTTGTTGCCACATGAAAACATCTGTCAGGAAGAGTATGTAACCCACATATGAAGTATAACTGCTGACGAAAACATGGCATGGAAAAAGATGTACAACAAAAAGAAACACTCACATATTTTAGTGTGAGCTTAAAATCACCATGCGCGGCAAAATGCTTTCTTAGGATTTTATGATGGAAGTCACCATCCCATATTTTGCAGGTCACGCTGTACTGCATGATTGTCTTGTCGGGACAAATGTCCACATGCTTGTTTATGAAGTCAATTCCGCACGCAACAACATTCTTCGACATTTTACCAGTATGCCTCACAGACTCAGAAAAATCGCCCAGGTCGACGTATGTCGCGTCACATTACATGATTTTGGTTCTGTCCAAACATGAGCTGTATGAAAATGATATAACATGAAAGAATCATGTCTATTAAAAAAATTGAAAAATAAACAATGCATGGCCAAAAGGACAAAAGTGCAAGTAAGTGGTTGTGTGGTGTGGACATTACGCTTTCAGCTGCTTCACGTGCTTGTTGTTGGACCTCGCATTTCCGAATCGCTTGACAATATCGTAAACTTGGGTCTGCTCCTTTGTATCCTTAACATCGGGCTCAAAGTCATCCATTGGTGGTGCATGAACTACCCTCGTCTGCTTCGCTGATCCAGGGGTTGCACTTATGATGGTATCATCAGATACTACCTCAGCAGGCACATCATAACTTGTTTTGCCCTGATTCCATGAGGACCTACTGTTTAATGCTTCCTGCTCAACCCTACGATAAGCTTATTCAAGGGATGAAGAAATCTCCTCAGGGGTGGCTACTAGATAAAAAAGTGGCATAAGAGACTTGGACATAGCAAGCAATTGTGTAGAAAGTTCAAAATGTGAAGTGAAAGTGTTGGTAAGAAAGTATCAATGGCAACTGTTAGTTCGTAAAACAAAGTTTGTCGTGTGGAAAGTACGATGCAGTTGCCATGTGCAGGGCACTTCATCTGCCATAAGACAACAACTGCAGTTGCCATTGTCAATGCTATGCAGTTGCACATGGCAACAACTATGGTTGCCATGTGCAGTGCACTGCAGTTGCCACATGGCAACAACTGCATTTGTCATGTGCAGTGCACTGCAGTTGCCACATGGCAACAACTGCATTTGCCATGTGCAGTGCACTGCAGTTGCCACATGGCAACAACTGCATTTGCCATGTGCAGTGCACTGCAGTTGCCACATGGCAACAATTGCAATTGCCATGTGTCAGCAACTACAGTAGCCATGTGCAAATGCACTGTAATTGCCCTGTACAATCAACTTGAGTTGGCACGTGGCAGCAACTACAGTTGCAATGTGCAACTAACTACAATCACCATGCATCAACCTCTACAGAAAACAAACGATTGGCATCTAGTAGAAATAAAAAATCAGTTGCCATGTTTATATGAATAGCAACTGCCTAATTAGGTAACCTAAAAATGAAAACCACGTGTGCAGCCCATGAGATTTGCCATCGCAGTTGAGAACCCAAAAAGTTTACCTTGCACTATGGGTTCTGCAAACTTGACAGCCTTCCCGCCATCAGCCAATGGCTGCGCTATCATTGGGACCATGCCTGCCGGGAAAGAGAAGGCAACATGCATAGGATTGTGCACTGGTACATGGGGTGCCTCTCTAGTCTACCAGCCGGATTGCAGACAAATTGATTGGAAGAGTCTAGAGGTGACAGATCAACAACCATGTCTGCCTCGTATGCTGCGGGATCATCAGGCTTTTTAGTAGGTCGGGGCGTGCTGTCAGTGATCTCAATCACAACTTTCTTGCCTATCTTCCTGTTTGGGATGTAGGGGACACCAATGTTGACAGGGAGATTGGATGTGCGCAAATTTAAGCTGGTGTTCTCTACGGCAGTAAAAGACGTAGTCTGCTATGAATGTCCACCTCCTTCAGTAGTGCACGGCTTACCGGCTGCATCTGTTGTACTGCGGACTTCCGTCTTCTCGAGTACATTGCTTTTGACAGACGGCGGGAACAGTGTGAAAGCAGGCATGTAACCAGAGTCACATCTGCTGCTCTTAACTACCTCTGGTGAATTGGATACTTGTGCAGAATTCTTGCGGGGGTACGCCGCGTAGGTGGCAGGCCATCTCGCACAAGGTTGCAGTAGAAGACTCTGGGACACTAGCCACTGGAGCCGTTGTGACATGAGAGTCAACTGTGGATGGCATTTCATTTTGAAATATGGATGCATCCCCTTCTTTCATGGACATAGAAGTGCCACCAGCCACATGCTTGGAATCCGTATCAGATGAGCGGGAATCTTCCTTGTTTAGATTGACCTCGGGAGCGTCCACTTCAACACTTGTTGATCAGGTGGCATGGGTGACAACAACATCTCTCATTGCCACCAGAGTAGGCAATATCTAAACATACTCATCACTCCCAGATGTACGGATGCCTGCCGTTGCAGTCTGCACATCTGCAATCGGCAGAGATGCACGACCCCTTGCATCAGAGCTAGCAGAAACAGTGGATGGTGCAGCAGCAGATTGGTCGACTGGCAGCTCATGAATATCTGCAACATCGGATGTCGACAACTTGGAGTGAATGCGTTCAAGTGGGTCTTTGGTAGTACGACTGGTCAAGCGTGTAGTAGTCTTCTTCACCCTGCAAAAATGAAAATGAGTCGAATGATAAACAACCATTCAAGAAACGCATGAAGAGAACAAAAAGGTGAGCGCTAGGAACAAAAATAAATTGCCATGGTAGTCATCATAAAAATGAAAATATGAGTGATATGCCAGAGCTGCCATTTGAAAACAAGGTAAGGATGAAAACAAATGAAGTGCAAGTGGTTGAAGTAAGTGGAAGCTACAAGTTGCCATATGAGTGGACAAGATTTGCCATGTGGTATAGTAAGCAGTTGTCATGCAGAAGAAGCAGGAGTTGCCATAAAACAAATTCAGATCATAAAACAACAGTTGCCATGTGGGACAGACATGATTAGCCATGTGTCAAGTTAGCCAGTTGCCATGAGAGGCAGACAGTAGTTGCCACAAAAATGGGTCAAGTAAAAGGTTGTATATGATTTAGAATGCATCGAACAAAATTAGCATCAGGGCAATAAATGACTTGGCAAGATCATCGCGGGCAATTGCCATGAAAAGAGTACGAATAGAATGCATTTCCACATCGCGGCGTAATGAAGATAGCTCAATCACAAAAAAAGTGAAAAAGTAGATAACAGATAGGGAGAACCCACTTCTTGGTTGTCTTCCTCAAGTCTTCCAGCACGACATGATCCCCGATATTGGACGTCGATGTGCGAGGAGACGACCTAGTGGGGGTGGTAGCACCAGCAGCGCGAGCCCCCTTGTTCAACCGGGCAGAAACACGGGTTGGCGTAGGTGCTTGTTTGTGCTTAACTGATCATCCATAAGCTGTCACCTCACTACACGTAAAAAATGGCAAAAGTGAGCAAGAAAAATGCAAAATATAAACAAGTGTGAGGCATAAAAATAATGGCACACATAGGAACGAAAAAAGTAGGGCTGTTAAAAAGGAAGAACAAATAAAACACTAGGTAAAAATCGAACCTCCTCCTAGCAGCTACGGGACCGGTCCTACACCTCTTCCCAACATTGCCTTGGCCATCATTCTCTGGAGCCCTGCCCCTCTTTGAGAGCGAAAACCCTGTGTCTCTCGCAACAATTGGATTGATGCCTCCCTCTGGTAGATGAACTTTCAGTGCAGCCTTATCGTTCTTACCCCCTACACGAACTTCGTGTTGTTCATCATGGTCACTGTCATGCGGCACATTCTCCATGTCATTGTCGCCGTCCTTGTCGAGACCAGCATCTAGGCCACCAAAAGCATCCCCATCTAGCTCATCTTGCATGTCAGGGAGCTCCTGAGAGCTGTTGTAGTGATACCGGCCAAGGCAACCAGTTCGGCGATGTGTCCGTTCTCCAATAAATGATGTGAAGTGCCTCGCAACCTCATCGCTATCAGAACCATTAAGTGTTGTCCAACCCTCGACCAACTTCCCAAGCAAGCTGGTCATGCCGGAAGCAAACTGCCCAACTAGGTGCTCAAAGGTGCCGTCGCCTGATCAGAAAATAAAAAGTAACAAACTACAAAACATATTAGAGACACATGATTAGGAAAAATAAGGCAAAACAACCATAAAAGAGCAATCAAATGCAATATAAAAAATAATTTCAAAAAATAAATAAACATGCTTGACTACCTCAGCAGGACAAGATGGAGCAGAATGCACATCCATCCACTCGCCAAAGTTTTGTGGCCCACCAAACACACCGCAGTCTCTAGCATGCTTGGCCATCAGCTGAAAAATAGCAAAAACAACTAAAGATGTCAAAAGAAATAAGAAGCAGTGACTACAATAATGGATTGCAAGGGAAAAAAGGAGTTTCACGGGGAACGACGGAGTTGCCGTATGGAGACAAGTATGGTTGCCATGTGCAGTCAACCATGGTTGGCAAGTTCTTTATGACCCGTTAGTCATAATCGAAGCGGTTAGATGGTGTAAAAGAAGACACAACTAACCTGCAGTTTTCCATATTTTATATCAGATACCATGTCTGCAGCAAGTACAGCCTTGACAGCATCATACGTCCATGCAGAGACAACAAACTTATGTGGAGGCGGCGTGCCCACTACTAGGGAAAACCCTAGTAGTAGCTCGGGTTTTGATGCTATCAGCAGCGCGGGTAGCCGCGCAACTACTATGGCGCTACAGCTAACAGTTAGTAGTAGCGCGGTCCCGACCAGCGCTACTACTATTGACTATATCAGCAGCACTTTTCTGGTATGCGCTACTATTAAGTAGTTGTAGCACTTTTCTATCCCCGCGCTACTGTTGTTTCTTTCATCATTTTTTCCTACTTCCTACCCCGTTTCAATAAACTGCAATTTCACATATACCAGATAACAATACAATAAACTGCAATTTCACATATACCAGATAACAATATCATTAACCACAATATCATATATAGCAGATAACAATATAATTAACCACAGTACCATATAGTCATACAGTATCAAAAAGCATTATAGGTACTAGGTAGTACTAGATAACAATTTCATATATAGTCAACATGCATGCTCATATAAATATAGCATATATGATAAGTAGTACTACGTAGTTATCATATAGCCACACACATATGTAGTTCTAGCACTAGTAGAAAAGAGGGCTTTCGTCCACCCCGGTTTAGCCCATTAGTCCCGGTTCAATCCAGAACCGGGACTAATGTGAGCATTTATCCCGGTTCGTGCGGCTAAGGCATTAGTCCCGGTTCACCTGTGCCCTTTAGTCCCGGTTTGTGCCTCAAACCGGGACTAAAGGGTGCGATGCCCATTAGTCCCGGTTCATGCCTCAAACCGGGACTAAAGAGTAGACCTTTAGTCCCGGTTGGACTAAAGAGTAGACCTTTAGTCCTGGTTTGAGGCACGAACCGGGACTAATGGGGTTGAGACCTTTAGTCCCGGTTCGTGCCACGAACCGGTACTAAAGGTCCCATTTTCAAACTCTCCACCCCCCCCTGTGGATCGCCTTTTCAATTTAAAAAAAAATAAAAGAAAATGATGGAAATGTCAAAAAAAATAAAAGAAAGTAAGTTTCCCATGTGATATGTGGTCTAGTTGTTGGGAAAATTTGCAAATGTGAATTTCGACTTTATTTGCAAAATCTCTCTGAAAGTTGTAAACATGGGCATAACTTTTGCATACTAACTCGGATGAAAAAGTTTTTTATATGAAAAATCATCTACTTGAAAAGTTACATCCAAATTTAACGGGGAGAACCCCGTTAAACATTTTCAAAATCCTCAAAAACCTAACAGAAAAAAAGTTACGGGGCTTTTAATATCTAGAGTGGAAAAAATCGAAAAAATTTCAAACTGTGGTCAAACAATGGTCAAACCATGGTCAAACTGATTATTCTAGAATATTATTGTTACTAAATAATTTATTCAGTTATTTTGAATTTTGGTCAAATCTGGTCAACCTGTGGTCAAACTATGGTCAAAACATGGTCAAACCATGGTCAAACTAATTATTCTAGAATATTAGTGTTACTAAATAATTTGTTCAGTTATTTTGAATTTTGGTCAAATCTGGTCAAACTGTGGTCAAACTGTGGTCAAACTATGGTCAAACCATGGTCAAACTAATTATTTAAAATAACTATTGTTTTCTAAATAATTATTGTTTTTGAAAACAATAGTTTGAAACTCAAACAGTGAAATGTGTCAATTCATGCTCAAGCAAATTTCAGGAGGGTTAATAGGATTGACATCTTACTATTGTCAGGTCAAAAATAAGTGCAGACTTGGAAACGAGGAGAATAGAATCCGGAAGTTAAGCGTGCTCAGGCTGGGGGAGTGGGAGGATGGGTGACCGTTCGGGAAGTTAGGTGATTTGGAATGATGAGGTGATTAGAGAAGATGATAAATTGAGCAGTGATGAGGGGTGCTGATTAGAGATTAGGGATTAAAATAATTCAGAAATTTGAAAATAAAAATTACTCAAAAAAATTTCAAAAAATTTCAAAATAAATCATAAAATTTCAATTAGTCACGGTTGGTGTTACCAACCGACTAAAGGTGGAGCCCCACGTGGCGCTGTTTTAGTCCCGGTTCTGGATTGAACCGGGACTAAAGGGGGAAGGTATTAGTACCGACCCTTTAGTCCCGGTTCACCAACCGGGACTAAAGGCCCTTACCAACCGGGACAACAGGCCCTTTTTCTACTAGTGTAGATGATACCGACGACAATCATCATCCTCAAGCCTGGGTGGTGGGTGTTCCTGTTAGTAATTAGGATGGCCTGTCCAACACGAAGATTCTTGCCAACGAGGAATCTCTTCCACCCAACCGAGCTTAAGTGTGTGCGACCGTCCGTGTCGACGCTGTAAGTACAGGTGGTGACGGAGCCCCTTGCGGTAAGGCGTATTCCGGCTGAGCCTTCTTCATGAGGCTCGATACCACAACTCACAGATAGGCTCTTTGGCAATTTCTGAATAAGAAAACATATCAATGAATAAGTAGCCCCGTACACACTCTTGCAAATATATTTCTACTAAGTATAGGTTTCTACACTAACAAAAGATACAGTACTACACATTTCTACTAAGCATAAATCTCCTATTTACTAATTGGAGGCACCATACGAGGCACCACGTTAATCCTTAGAATTAAGAAATTTTAACCATTTGATAAATATACGATGTGTCGGTAGCCATTGGATGATACGTGAGACAAGTTGTCCTTTCCCACGTACTTAAGGAGTCCTCCCTCGATGTCCCATGGCATCCAACTCTTATACGCTTTGGCCCAACAATCTTATACGTCATCCCGCTACTTCCACGCGATGAATTAGGGTGAGATCCTACAATCTCCATGCCCAGGTCAAACCACAATCCAGGATGGGCGATGTAGTGAAGAAGGAGGTGCATCCACGACTGTCTGAATCGGATCGGATAGCCGCCATTTTCAGCAAGGTCGTAGGGATGAGCGATGTATATCAGGAGGTGCATCCACGGCAGTCTGAGTTGGATCGGATAGCCATCATTGTTAGCGAGGTTGTAGGATGGAGGATGTACCGCAGGCTGATGGCCCCAGAATCGTCGAAGAACTAAGATACAAAAGGAGATGCATCCATGGTAATCTGAATAGGAGGAGGAAGTGTGACAGACTGATGCCGCTGCAATACTCGAAGAACTATGATACAGTAGGAGATGCATCCATGGTAATCTAAATCAGATCAAACAACCACCATTGTTTGTTAGGTTGTACCGCTGCAGAGGGTCGTCGAAGTGCAACAAACTATTGGGGCTTTGTGGTGGTCGAAGCGGAGTCCTCTAGCCTATCGGTACAAAAATCACATGCCATCCTCCTGCTTGCAATATAGTTAATAGCCGCCGGCTCAATTTGTACAACTCACAAATTCAATCTACAGCAAAGATCCTCTCCTAGAGAAAGCTGACTGCCTCTCCAGTTTTTCAATCAAAAATTGAGGAGATGCAGATGAGGGAGGATCAGAACACGTGGAGTTCGCTATGCCATGTTAATCAAGTATTCCAGCAAGGAGGTCATCATGTCTAAGCTTCCAGGGGACAGGGGAGCATGGCATGGATGACGGGAGCATCACCTGATGTTGAGTAATAGCAATTTTGTAGTGGTCGTCATCTACATATTCTTTGATGTTTGGTTTCTATTTCTCTCATGTTCGCTAATGTTTCATCTGCATTGTTGCATGCATCTTTTAATTTACAAGGGTTTTCCTTCTTATTACCATCTTGCACATTTATATATTGTCATTAGATGAACAACTTCTGTTGATTCTCTTTTCCCCCATGTGTGTATTTTGCAGAACCGACATCCACTTTACTGGAAGGGCGCATCTAGGAGTGCATTCTGAATTCATAAGGATGGTCTCCTATCCATGCGTACAAACCATAATGGGATTTATATTGCAGGCTTCATCTCTGTTCTTGACAGGGAAATAGGACAGGGATGAACCGCTACGAGGCCTTGGGCCTTTCTGGCTTACTAGGCCAGTTGTAATGCCTATAGGCTGTTTCATTACCCCAGTACGAGCAACTGAACGAAAAAGATAATCCTATAAAAATAGATCCTCTGTCCGCTCTCTATCAAATATCAATACCTATCTGTAGATTCAGCAGTCGCACCAATAATCTCATTGGCTCATGCCCACACACGCCGTCACATGTCTATGTCCGTGCCGCCACACGTTGATGTCCCTACGTGCATGCATTGAGCCAGCTGACGTCGGTGGCGGATGGAAGCTGAATACTAAGTCAACTAGATCGTAGTGCAAGCGGAAACAACCAGGAGCATGAGCAGGTTGATTTATGTCCTCTTTTTGATCTTTTCCAAGATTCGCCAATGATTCTACCATAGGGTGACCCTGCTTGCCGACCATATTGCCCACCCCAACCAATCGGCTTTCATCCAAGGCCGGTATATTCTGGATGGGTTGTTGGTCCTCCACGAAATCCTGCATGAAGTCCGTTCCAAGCACCTCAAAGCTGTCTTTCTGAAGATCGATTTCTATAAGGCCTATGACAATGTTAGTTGGCCCTTCCTTCGGGAAGTTCTTCTGCAAAAAGGCTTCGATGACCGTTGGGTAACTCGGAAGATGCATATGGTTTCGTGTGGGCGCACGGCCGTTAACATCAACGGGGAGATTGGTCCCTACTTCCCCACGTTCTGTGGGGTGAGACAGGGTGACCCTTTTTCCCCGTTCTTGTTTAATATGGTGGTTGATGCTCTTGCGGCCATCCTGGACAAGGCCAAGGCTGCTGGTCATATTCGTGGGATCACCCCTCACCTGACCGGTGGCACTGGCATCTCCCTGCTCCAGTACGCTGACGACACCATCATCATGGTCGAAGGCTCGGATGCGGACATCGCTAGTCTGAAATTCCTCCTCCTCTGCTTCCAGCAAATGTCTGGTCTCAAGATCAACTTTGACAAAAGCGATGTGATGGTGATGGGCTACTCTCCGGCTGAGGCCCTCGGCATTGCCAACCGCCTCAACTGCCGCCTGGGCTCCTTCCCAACGACATACTTGGGAACGCCCATTAGTGACTCCCGGCTCACTGTGGCGGACCTTCGCCCTACGGTCTCCAAGTTGCAAACGCGAATGGAGCCGTGGCAAGGTCGATGGCTCTCGAAGGCGGCCCGGACAATCCTCATCAACTCCTCGCTCTTTAGTCTCCTCATATTCCTTATGAGCTTCTACAGTCTCCACGAGACCCTCCATCACGAGATTGCTATAATTCTATCTCGCTTCTATTGGGTGGGAGACAATAACAGACAGAAGTATCATATGGTTAGTTGGCCCGACATCTGCAAACCTCGGGACCAGGGAGGCCTTGGCATCATGTGCTCTAAGCGCATGAACATTGCCCTCCTTTCCCGCTGGCTCTGGCGCATCTCTCAGGGACATGGCGGTCTGTGGTTAGACATCATCCGGAACAAATACCTGCGTGGTCAACCCTTGGCCTTCTGCCAGCGGTCGGGCGGGTCCCAGTTCTGGCAGTCGGTCATCCAGCTGCTTCCCGTCCTCCGCATTGGGACCTCCATCTCGGTTGGTTCCGGAGCGGCGACCTTGTTCTGGTTTGACCGCTGGGCTGGGGACGCCCCCTTCGCTGCCCGCTTTCCCGACCTCTTCTCCATCGCAGTCGCCCCTACAATCTCAGTTCAGCAGGCCCTTATTGACTTAGGGCGCCTCGCGTTCCGGAGGCCATTTGGGCCTCCGGAAGTGGCCGCCTGGCATGAGCTGCTTGATTGTATTGCGCTCCATGAACCGACTGTCGATGTTGGCCCGGATGAGGTTCGGTGGCACCTTGAGCCTTCGGGACAATTCTCCACCAAGTCCCTCTATGCGGCTATCGCCCCCTCCTTCGCCCCTCCCCCCTTTCAGGCGGTTTGGTCCATTCGACTGCCCCTTAAAATCCGGATCTTCATGTGGCAGTGGATCCGCGGTCGGCTTCCGTTGGGTGTTGAGGTCCGCAAGTGCAATGGCCCGGGCTCTGGCATCTGCCCCCTTTGTGATTCCCCCGAAGACTCAAACCACATTTTCTTCTCCTGCGTGTCTGCGCAGTTCGTCTGGAGCTGCTTTAGGGAGGCAATTGGCGGGAATTGGTGCCACTCCAACTTCCCCGACCTCTTCGCCGAACTACAGGCCTACCCGCCTCCATCTCGCCACATTAGGTGGCTTGAGATTGGGGTTCTCGCGTGGACGCTTTGGACCATTCGCAATAAACATTGTGATTCAGCGCTCCCCTCTCCGACGCTCTACTGACGCCTTCTACAAATTGCACCATGCTAACATGCGAGGGAAAGCACTTTACAAGACATGTGTGTTGGAAAGAGAAGATCATTCAATGCCAAACCCACATTTTCTGACGCTATGGCTTGCATGTTCATATCTGCTAAGTTCAATGTTAATACAGTTTATTCTTAATTTTCTTTTGTTAGTTTGTATCTACCGTGGTGGTGCAAGAAATTCAGTCTACAGAAAGATGCATTGTCAGATGTGTGCATCTATTTGATTTTTCTAAATGATTTATGATGGTAGTACAAAGTTTTTGCAAACAAGCTTTGTAATCAGTTGACTACACAGGTCATGTGTGGCTTTGCCTATTTACCGGCATATTCACATATACCATATTGTTTTCTTACAAAAGTACTGTAGTTAGCTAGGTTCTTCGTGTTGGAAATATGCCCTAGAGGCAATAATAAATTAGTTATTATTATTATATTTCCTTGTTCATGATAATCGTTTATTATCCATGCTATAATTGTATTGATAGGAAACTCAGATACATGTGTGGATACATAGACAACACCATGTCCCTAGTAAGCCTCTAGTTGACTAGCTCGTTGATAAATAGATGGTTACCGTTTCCTGACCATGGACATTGGATGTCGTTGATAACGGGATCACATAATTAGGAGAATGATGTGATGGACAAGACCCAATCCTAAGCCTAGCACAAAGATCGTGTAGTTCGTATGCTAAAGCTTTTCTAATGTCAAGTATCATTTCCTTAGACCATGAGATTGTGCAACTCCCGGATACCGTAGGAATGCTTTGGGTGAACCAAACGTCACAACGTAACTGGGTGGCTATAAAGGTATACTACGGGTATCTCTGAAAGTGTCTGTTGGGTTGGCACGAATCGAGACTGGGATTTGTCACTCCGTGTGACGGAGATGTATCTCTGGGCCCACTCGGTAGGACATCATCATATGCGCAATGTGACCAAGGAGTTGATCACGGGATGATGTGTTACGGAACGAGTAAAGAGACTTGCCGGTAACAAGATTGAACAAAGTATCGAGATACCGACGATCGAATCTCGGGCAAGTACTATACCGGTAGACAAAGGGAATTGAATACGGGATTGATTGAATCCTTGACATCGTGGCTCATCTGATGAGATCATCGTGGAACATGTGGGAGCCAACATGGGTATCCAGATCCCGCTGTTGGTTATTGGCCGGAGAGTTGTCTCGGTCATGTCTACGTGTCTCCCGAACCCGTAGGGTCTACACACTTCAGGTTAGATGACGCTAGGGTTATAGGGAATAGATGTACGTGGTTGCCGAATGTTGTTCGGAGTACCGGATGAGATCCCGGACATCACGAGGAGTGCCGAAATGGTCAGGAGGTAAAGATTTATATATGGGAAGTCATCATATGGTCACCGGAATAATTCGGGGGTTACCGGTATTGTACCGGGAGCACCGAAGGGGTTCCGGGGGTCCACCGGGAAGGTCCACCTGCCCCGGAGGGCCCTATGGGCTGTTTGTGGAGAGGGACCAGCCCCTTAGTGGGCTGGGCGCCTCCCCCCTTAGGGCCCATGCGCCTAGGGTTTGGGGGGAACCCTAAGGGGCGCCTGCCTTGGGGGCAAGGCACCTTCGGCCGCCTCCCCTCCTCAGATTGGATCTGAGGGGCCCCCCTCTCCCTTGCCCCTATATATATGTGGGGGTGGGAGGGCAGCCGCACCCAAGTTCTGGCGCAGCCCTCCCCCTCTCCCAAGTCCTCCTCCTCTCCCGCGGTGCTTGGCGAAGCCCTGCAGGATTGCCACGCTCCTCCTTCACCACCACGCCGTCGTGCTGCTGCTGGACGGAGTCTTCCCCAACCTCTCCTTCTCCCCTTGCTGGATCAAGGCGTGGGAGACGTCACCGGGCTGCACGTGTGTTGAACGCGGAGGTGCCGTGGTTCGGCCCTTAGATCGAAATCAACCGCGATCTGAATCTCTACGAGTACGACTCCTTCATCCGCGTTCTGGCAACGCTTCCGCTTAGCGATCTACAAGGGTATGTAGATGCACTCCCCTTCCCCTCGTTGCTAGATTACTCCATAGATTGATCTTGGTGATGCGTAGAAAATTTTAAATTTCTGCTACGATCCCCAACAATGGTATTAGAGCTAGGTCTATGAGTAGTTTCTATGCATGAGTAGAACACAAAGCAGTTGCGGGCGTCGATATTGTCAATTTACTTGCCGTTACTAGTCTTATCTTGATTCGGCGGCATCGTGGAATGAAGCGGCCCGGACCGACCTTACACGTACTCTTACGTGAGACAGGTTCCACCGACTGACATGCACTAGTTGCATAAGGTGGCTAGCGGGTGTCTGTCTCTCCCACTTTAGTCGGATCGGATTCGATGAAAAGGATCCTTACGAAAGGTAAATATAAATTGGCATATCATGTTGTGGTTTTGGCGTAGGTAAGAAACGTTCTTGCTAAGAAACCTATAGCAGCCACGTAAAAAAATTGCAACAACAATTAAAGGACGTCTAACTTGTTATTGCAGCATATGCCGTGTGATGTGATATGGCCAAAAGGATGTGATGAATGATATATGTGATGTATGAGATTGATCATGTTCTTGTAATAGGAATCACGACTTGCATGTCGATGAGTATGACAACCGGCAGGAGCCATAAGAGTTGTCTTAATTTATTTATGACCTGCGTGTCAACATAAATGTCATGTGATTACTTTGCTTTGTTGCTAAACCGTTAGCCATAGTAGTAGAAGTAATAGATGACGAGACAATTTTATGAAGACACGATGATGGAGATCATGGTGTCATGCCGGTGACGATGATGATCATGGCGCCCCGAAGATGAAGATCAAAAGGAGCAAAATGATATTGGCCATATCATGTCACTATTTGATTGCATGTCATGTTTATCATGTTTTAGATCTTATTTGCTTAGAACGACGGTAGCTTAAATAAGATGATCCCTCGCAATAATGTCAAGAAAAGTGTTTCCCCTAACAGTGCACCGTTGCGAAGGTTCGTTGTTTTGAAGCACCACGTGATGATCGGGTTTGATAGATTCTAACATTCGAATACAACGGGTGTAAGCCAGATTTACACACGCAATACATTTAGGTTGACTTGACGAGCCTAGCATGTACAGACATGGCCTCGGAACACGGAAGACCGAAAGGTCGAACATGAGTCGTATAGAAGATACGATCAACATGAAGATGTTCACCGATGATGACTAGTCCGTCTCACGTGATGATCGGACACGGCCTATTTGACTCGGATCATGTATCACTTAGATGACTAGAGGGATGTCTATCTAAGTGGGAGTTCATTAAATAATCAGATGAACTCAATTATCATGAACATAGTCGAAAGGACTTTGCAAATTATGTCGTAGCTTACGCTTTAGTTCTACTGTTTTAGATATGTTCCTAGAGAAAATTTAGTTGAAAGTTGATAGTAGCAATTGTGCGGACTGGGTCCGTAAACTGAGGATTGTCCTCATTGCTGCGCAGAAGTTTTATGTCCTTAATGCACTGCTCAGTGAGCTGAACCTCAAACGTCAGTTGTGGATGTTGCGAACATCTGACATACACGTTTTGATGACTACATGATAGTTTAGTGCGTAATGCCAAATGGTTTAGAATTGAGGCACCAAAGACGTTTTTTGAAACATTGCAGAACATATGAGATGTTCCAAGGACTGAAATTGGGATTTCAGGCTAGTGCCTACGTCAAGAGGTATGAGACCTCTGACAAGTTTCCTAAGCCCGCAAACTAAGGAGAAAAGCTCAATCGTTGAGCATGTGCTCAGATTGTATGAGTACTACAATCGCTTGAATCGAGTGGGAGTTAATCTTCCAGATGAGATAGTAATGGTTCTTCAAAGTCACTGTCACCAAGCTACTAGAGCTTCGTGATGAACTATAACATATCAAGGATAGATATGATCCTTGAGCTATTCGCGACACCGCGAAAGTAGAAATCAAATAGGAGCATCAATTGTTGATGGTTAGTAAAACCACTAGTTTCAAGAAGGGCAAGGGCAAGAAAGGGATACTTCATGAAACGACAAATCAGTTGCTGCTCTAGTGAAGAAACCCAAAGTTGAACCCAAGCCCGAGACTAAGTGCTTCTGTAATAAGGGGAACGGTCACTGAAGCAGAACCACCCTAGATACTTGGTAGATGAGAAGGCTGGCAAGGTTGACAGAAGTATGTATTGGACATACATTATATTAAATGTGTACTTTACTAGTACTCCTAGTAGTAGCAGGGTATTAGATACCGGTTCGGTTGCTAAGTGTTAGTAACTCGAAATAAAAGGCTACAGAATAAACGGAGACTAGCCAAAGGTGAGACGACGATATGTGTTGGAAGAGTTTCCAAGGTTGATGTGATCAAACATCGCACGCTCCGTCTACCATCGGGATTGGTGTTAAACCTAAATAATTGTTATTTGGTGATTGCGTTGAGCGTAGAAATGATTGGATTATCACTACTAGGGAAAACCTTATACACAGAACTTTAGCAGTAGCGAGGGTCAAAAAAGCACGCTGGTGCTAACTAGTAGTAGTGCGCCTGAGAAAACCGCGCTGTAGATAAAGTTCTAGCAGTAGCGCGTGCTGTCCTAAACACGTTACTACTAAAATTCCCACGGCTTTGCCGATAGGCTACACATAGTAGTAGCGACCTATATCGAACCGCGCTACCTTTACTTTCTTCGTAGCAGCGTGTTTTAAACTAAACTCGCTACTGCTAAAGGATATAAAATTAAATGGAAAGCAAATAGAAAGGTAATCGAAAATGAAAGAAATAGAATAAGGTGAAAGAAAAAAAATAAAATGTGAAGAAAACTAAATGAAAAAGGGGAAAAAAGAGAAAGGAGTAGCAGTAGCGTGTATCCCAGAAAGCGCTGTAGCTAACGTAGCAGTAGTGCTCTTCCTGGAACGCTGCCATCGCTACTTCTGACTTAACCACGGGTTCGTCCTTCCCACGGCCACTTCCCCAAATCCAACTGTCCACTTTCTACTTGCCGCCGTCAGCCTGGCCGTCAGCCAGCCTCCGCACACCGTCTACGCTGCCCTGACCCCAGATTCAACGCCGCCCCCGACCTCAACACCGCCCTGGACGCCGCCCCCGACCCCGACCTCGACGCCGCCCTCCGCCGCGCGCCCGAGCCCCGACCCTGACCTCGACGCCGCCTGCCCCTCCCTCGTCCCAGGCACCCGAGGTGAGCACGCCTGCTCCTCCCTCTCCCCTACCTCTGCCTAGGGTTTTTTTATATTTTAGTTGCATCAAATTAGTTAGGGTTCATGTAAGAGTGGAAACAAATCGGATGCGGATGCGGCAAATGAGTTAGGGTTCATGTAAGGTGGAAACGAATCAAATTTCTAAGATGAATCATAAACGAGTAAATTTTGACCACTTATTTCACTTTATAGTTGGATAATTGGAATATCCGCTGCCACTTTCCACCCCTATAGGTTCATCAAATTAGATGGTAATTAGGGCAGTAGTTCCTAGGTACTAATTAGTTAGTAAGAACTAGGTACTAATTAGGTATTAGAATATTTTTATTTATAGTAAGTTTATTTTTAGTAAGAACTAGTTGAATTAATAGAACTTGTTAGTAAGAACTTGTTGCTATTTTTGAGTTAAAGAAATTTTTCCCACATCGACGTGGACGATGCCTATCCCGCATCCTCGTCGTCGAGTCGGCGGAGGACGACACCTGCTTGACCAGATGGGCCATGTCCGGGACTGGGCTCCGCCGGGGTGGTACTGGGAGGCGCTACCTACCGGGGGGCGCAGGTTGGTGAGGAGCCAGCCTGTCGTTGACCCGAACCTTCTTTGGTGGCGGTCGCATGGGCCAGTGACGGTCCAGAGGCTCGAGGACTCGCACGTCTGTCGCTACTTGTTTGCGTTGGAGCACAGGTTCTCCAATACCTGGCAGGTTCTCCAGGGATCTCACTGGAGCTATGATCCCGTGATGGTTCCTTCTCTGTGGGTGTCCACCGCCCGCGCCGATACCCGTCGTGTGCTAGGGTTTTAGTTGTATTAGTGATGATATATGTATGACACTATTCGTGATGTATTAGTGATAATATTCGACGATGTACGGACGCATGAGATGATTTACTTTTGCTTATTGAATGCATGCTAATTTGAGTCCTATAAGATATTTTGAAATGTATATCTTGTGTTGCTCAATATCCAAGTGGCCGGTCATGTTTGTAGGTTAGACCACCTAGTGGCCTATGTTTTGCCGGAGTGTTGATTTATTTCCGTTCCGGAAAATTTCAGGCGTTCGATATGTCCTATTTTAGCAGAGGTCATGCCGGATTTTTCCGTGAATTTTGGCATGACTTGTGCCAGAATATGTAGGAAATATCAAGTGCCCCGGATTTGTGTGTTGAGTATCCTGGTAGTTGTCTTCAATCGATTTTTAATTAATGTTTTAGCTATGAACATAGGAAATGTCTGACGACGAAAAGGATTTCAGTATTTGCAAATACTGCGAAGACGAGCGTGGCCTGTGCGACAGAATCTTCCTAGATGATGATAGGCGCTTCAGCATCAAGCTGGACGAGAACTTCGAAATGGATACAGTAAGTCATAACGACAAGTCTTTTTTTCGTAATTAAGCATGACATCTGCTTCATTTGCTTCAACTTATATTTTTTTTACTATTCTACTAGCGTATCCCCTGCCATGTAAGAGTTTTTGTATTGGATAAGATAGGTTTCAGTCATACTACGAAGGTAAAGAAAGTTTATTTGAAGACCGAGCATGGTTATATTTTCCACGCAAAATTATACAATTCAGACGACTACACCTATTTTGGATGCAAAACATGGCGAGCACTAAGCAAGACTTATGCATTTGAGCCTAATATGGTTATCACCTTTGATATTCGTCCGGAAGATGATATTCAAGGTAATACCGACATCTGGGTCGATGTGCAGACGCCTCCAGTTATACCATTATGTAAGTTTCTTAACCATATTTATGTCTTTGATATTGTTTATTCAAAAATAGTTGACAACTAGTTTGTATTGTCAGCTTATTTTGGTGCAAGCAAACATGTCCAGCGCTTGGTAGATAGGACCTACTACTGTCCCGAGGCTGAACTAAACTGCGAGGAGCTAAGTCATTATGTTTCATGGATTGAGGATCTTGATACTGTCAAGACAAATTTTTTCCGGGATTTAGAAATGTTAGTACTGAAAACGTGCGACCAATAGTGTTCGTAATGAACTACGGTCACATCTATTTAGGAAGGATGGTAAGATTTTTACTATTTGTCCTCAGTGCATCTTTTCCATACATTATTTTTGACGCTAAACTTCATTGCTAAGTATGTTACCATACGATGTTCTTCAACAGGGACTCCCGATGAATGTTATGCCTTATGGGATCGAGACTAAAGGTACCATGAGTATTATCAGCTTACGGCCAAGATATCCTACAAATTACTTTAGTGCATTCAAGATTAGCGACGGATGCTTAATAGTGCAAGACTGGACCAAATATGTGATGGGGGTGCGCAGAGAAGTACTAGGGGGTAGCAAACAGAGGCGCTACCCACGATTAGGAGACATGTTCATCTGCATGCTCCAACTTGATCAAGGAGGAGAGCTACACATGTTTTATGTTATTTTACCTAAGAGAGAGCATCATGAGTGATTAGCTAGCTAGAAATGAGTTTGAGGATGATGATGTGCTACACTATTACTATGATGATAAAATAGCAAGTGTTGGTGGTAATGACTATGATGATTATTATTAGCTAGTGTTAGTGATGATTAAATAAATACTGTTGGTGGTAATGACCATGATGATGATTAAATATCTTGTCGGCGGATTAGATTCAAGTGAAGGCAACATGTGGTGCACATCGAAAGTACTACTAGTCCAAACTAGATCAAGTTTGGATTAGTAGTATACTTTGACATGCACCACATATTGCCTCCACTTGAACCTAATCCACCTTCATTTGACACACTGTTATGGACATAATGATGTAAACCTCATAACTGGTATTGTATCAATATTTGTACGATGGCGAATAAATACACTAAAAATGAAAAAATAAAAAAAGAATACTAGTAGCGATGGAGAGAAAACACGCTGCCAGTAGTTACATTAGCAGTAGCGTGGGAGTGAACAAACGCTGCAGCTATTCGTCCTAGCAGTAGCGCGTGCGGGCACGCGTTACTGCTAAGCAGTAGCTGTATTATCGCAATACGGTTATTCATTTAAGGAGAATAATGGTTACTCTGTTTATTTGAATAATACCTTCAATGGTCTTGCACCTAAAATGAATGGTTTACTGAATCCCGATCGTAGTGATACACAAGTTAATGCCAAAAGATATAAGATAGTAATGATAGTACCACATACTTGTGGCACCGCCATTTGAGTCATATTGGTATAAAACGCATGAAGAAGCTCCATGTTGATGGATCTTTGGACTCACTCGTTTTTGAAAAGATTGAGACATGCGAAGCATGTCTATTGGTAGATATGCATGAAGAAACTCCATACGGATGAATCGTTTGGACTCACTTGATTTTGAATCACTAGAGACTTGCAAATCATACCACATGGGCAAGATGACTGAAAGGCCTCGTTTTCAGTAAGATGGAACAAGAAAGCAACTTGTTGGAAGTAATACATTTTGATGTGTGCAGTCTAATGAGTGCTGAGGCACGCAGTGGACATCGTTATGTTCTTGCTTAACAGATAATTTGAGTAGATGCAGAGTATATTTACTTGATAAAAAAACAAGTCTGAATTATTGAAAGGTTCAAGTAATTTCAGAGTGAAGTTGAAGATCGTCGTGACAAGAGGATAAAATGTCTATGATATGATCATAGAGATGAATATCTGAGTTACGAGTTTGGCACACAATTAAGACCTTGTGGAAATTGTTTCACTACTAATACCGCCTGGAACACTATAGTGTGATGGTGTGTCCGAACATCATAGCTGCACCATATTAGATATGGTGCATACAATGATGTCTCTTATTGAATTACCACTATCGTTTATGGGTTAGGCATTAGAGACAACCGCATTCACTTTAAATAGGGCACCACGGAATTCCGTTGAGACGACATCGTATGAACTATGGTTTAGAGAAACCCAAGCTGTCGTTTCTTAAAAGTTTGGGGATGCGACGCTTATGTGAAAAAGGTTTCAGGCTGATAAGCTCGAACCCAAAACGGATAAATGCATCTTCATAGGACACCCAAAACAGTTGGGTATACCTCCTATTTCAGATCCGGAAGCAAAAGTGATTGTTTCTAGAAACGGGTCCTTTCTCGAGGAAAAGTTTCTCTCGAAAGAATTGAGTGGGAGGATGGTGGAGACTTGATGAGGTTATTGAACCGTCACTTCAACTAGTGTGTAGCAGGGCATAGGAAGTTGTTCCTGTGGCACCTACACTAATTGAAGTGGAAGCTTATGATAGTGATCATGAAACTTCGGATCAAGTCACTACCAAACCTCGTAGGTCGACAAGGATGCATACTACTTCAGAGTGGTACGTAATCCTGTCTTGGAAGTCATGTTGCTAGACATCATTGAACCTACGAGCTATGGAGAAGCGATGGTGGGCCCGGATTCCGATGAATCGCTCGAGACCATAAAATCCGAGAGAGGATCCATGTATGAAAACAAAGTGTAGACTTTGGAAGAACTACGTGATGGCCGTAAGGCTGTTGGGTACAGATGGATTATAAGAGGGAAGACAGACAATGATGGTATGTGTCACCATTAAGAAAGCTCGGCTTGTCGCTAAGATGTTTCCGACAAGTTCAAGGAGTTGACTACGATGAGACTTTCTCACTCGTAGCGATGCTAAGAGTCTGTTGGAATTATATTAGCAGTTACTGCATTATTTATGAAATCTTGCAGATAGGATGTCAAAACATTATTTCCTCGACAGTTTTCTTGAGGAAAGGTAGTATGTGATACAACCAGAAGGTTTGTCAATCCTAAAAGATGCTAACAAGTATGCAAAGGTTCAGCAATCCTTCTAAGGACTGGAGTAAGCATCTCGGAGTTGGAATATACTCTTTGATGAGATGATCAAAGATTTTGGGTTTATACAAAGTTTATGAGAAACTTGTATTTCCAAAGAAGTGAGTGGGAGCACTATAGAATTTCTGACGAGTATATGTTGTTGACATATTGTTGATCAGAAATGATGTAGAGTTTTTGGAAAGCATATAGAGTTATTTGAAAAGTGTTTTTCAATGGAAAACCTGGATTAAGCTACTTGAACATTGAGCATCAAGATCTATAAGGATAGATCAAAATCTCTTAATAGTACTTTCAAACGAACACATACCATGACAAGATTTTGAAGGAGTTCAAAATAGATCGGCAAAGAAGGAGTTCTTGGCTGTGTTATAAGGTGTATTGAGTAAGACTCAAGACCTGACCACGGCAGACTAGAGAGAAAGGACGAAGGTCGTCCCCTATGCTTAGACGTAGTATCCATAGTATGCTATGCTGTGTACCGCACCTGATGTGTGCCTTGCCACATGTCTGGCAAGAGGGTACAAAGGTGATTAAGGAGTAGATCACCAGATAGTGGTCAAAACTATCTTTAGAGGAATAAGGATATGTTTCTCGGTTATGGAGGTGATAAAGAGTTCGCCGTAAAGAGTTGCGTTGATGCAAGCTTAACACCTATCCAGATAGCTCTGAGTAGAGATACCGGATACGTATAATGGAGCAACAATTTGGAATAGCTCCAAGTGGAACGTGGTAGCAGCATCTACGATATGACATAAAGTTTTGCGAAATACATAGGGATCTGAATATTGCAGACCCGTTGACTACAACCTCTCTCACAAGCATAACATGATCAAACCCAGAACTCATTGAGTGTTAATCACATAGTGATGTGAACTAGATTATTGATTCTAGTAAACTCTTTGGATGTTGGTCACATGGCGATGTGACCTGTGAGTGTTAATCACATGGCGATGTGAACTAGATTATTGACTCTAGTGCGAGTGGGAGACTGTTGAAAATGTGCCCTAGAGGCAATAATAAATTAGTTATTATTATTATATTTCCTTGTTCATGATAATCGTTTATTATCCATGCTATAATTGTATTGATAGGAAACTCAGATACATGTGTGGATACATAGACAACACCATTTCCCTAGTAAGCCTCTAGTTGACTAGCTCGTTGATCAATAGATGGTTACGGTTTCCTGACCATGGACATTTGATGTCGTTGATAACGGGATCACATCATTAGGAGAATGATGTGATGGACAAGACCCAATCCTAAGCCTAGCACAAAGATCGTGTAGTTCGTATGCTAAAGCTTTTCTAATGTCAAGTATCATTTCCTTAGACCATGAGATTGCGCAACTCCCGGATACCGTAGGAATGCTTTGGGTGTACCAAACGTCACAACATAACTGGGTGGCTATAAAGGTACACTACGGGTATCTCCGAAAGTGTCTGTTGGGTTGGCACGAATCGAGACTGGGATTTGTCACTCCGTGTGACGGGGAGGTATCTCTGGGCCCACTCGGTAGGACATCATCATATGTGCAATGTGACCAAGGAGTTGATCACAGGATGATGTGTTACGAAACGAGTAAAGAGACTTGCCGGTAACAAGATTGAACAAAGTATTGAGATACCGACGATCGAATCTCGGGCAAGTACTATACCGGTAGATAAAGGGAATTGAATACGGGATTGATTGAATCCTTGACATCGTGGTTCATCAGATGAGATCATCGTGGAACATGTGGGAGCCAACATGGGTATCCAGATCCCGCTGTTGGTTATTGTCCGGAGAGTTGTCTCGGTCATGTCTACGTGTCTCCCGAACTCGTAGGGTCTACACACGTAAGGTTCGATGACGCTAGGGTTATAGGGAATAGATGCACGTGGTTACCGTATGTTGTTCGGAGTCCCAGATGAGATCCCGGATGTGACAAGGAGTTCCGGAATGGTCCATAGGTAAAGATTTATATATGGGAAGTCATCATACGGTCACCAGAATAATTCGGGGGTTACCAATATTGTACCGGGACCACCGAAGGGGTTCCGAGGGTCCACCTGCCCCGGAGGGCCCTATAGGCTGTTTGTGGAGAGGGACCAGGCCCTTAGTGGGCTGGGCGCCTCCCCCCTTAGGGCCCATGCGCCTAGGGTTTGGGGGGAACCCTAAGGGGGCGCCCCCTTGCCTTGGGGGGCAAGGCAACCCCCCTGGCCGCCGCCCCCTCCTCAGATTGGATCTGAGGGGCCGGCCCCCCTCTCCCTTGCCCCTATATATATGTGGGGGGTGGGAGGGCAGCCGCACCCAAGTTCTGGCGCAGCCCTCCCCCTCTCCCAAGTCCTCCTCCTCTCCCGCGGTGCTTGGCGAAGCCTTGCAGGATTGCCACGCTCCTCCTTCACCACCACGCCGTCGTGCTGCTGCTGGACGGAGTCTTCCCCAACCTCTCCTTCTCCCCTTGCTGGATCAAGGCGTGGGAGACGTCACCGGGCTGCACGTGTGTTGAACGCGGAGGCGCCGTGGTTCGGCGCTTAGATCGGAATCAACCGCGATCTGAATCGCTACGAGTACGACTCCTTCATCCGCGTTCTTGCAACGCTTCCGCTTAGCGATCTACAAGGGTATGTAGATGCACTCCCCTTCCCCTTGTTGCTAGATTACTCCATAGATTGATCTTGGTGATGCATAGAAAATTTTAAATTTCTGCTACGATCCAGAAGGCTTCGGACATAGCACAACCCAATTATTGTTTTTTAGCTGCAGTTGAATCCTTACCCCGGTGATTAAACCATAGGTCTATTAGCTTAAAGTAATTTATTGATTTATTTTCTAATCCTGTTAGTGCTATTCAATTTCATTTGAAGGTAGTTTCTTTTCATAGATTACCTTTCCAAATTTTGGTCTCATAGATAGTTGCCGTTCTATGATTATCTTTATGCGGGTGTTTAGTTGATGATCAACGGGTAAGCTGTTTGAAATTCAATATCATTTGAACATTTGAAAATCATACGGTTGTATACAGAACACTGTATACGATGTGTAGCATAGTTCTCTTAAGTTTGTTAGCATTGATTAATGTCTGCTTCTCTTGCGCAGACTTTTGACTATATCTATCATACTTCTTCAGATATGGGGAACAAAGGAAGACTGAACCATATAATATTTGGCATAACGTGCAAATTTTCTTAGCAAAGGTGATTCTCCAATTGGGTAGTGAAATTTTAGGTGACCTGTAAACTGAAAAAAATGAGTCTTCAAGTCTGAGATTATCATTGGAAACCGTTTTTGAATCAGTTGCAGATGACATATGTATTAAAATTATAAGAGATATATACTATTGATAGTTCAATTTTACAAGCTACAAAACTACGGCATCATTAAATCAATCGTTTGTTCTGCACATCAAGGCAAAGGTAAAAACGTGATCAATTGTAAATGGGTTTTCAGAATCAAAAAGAAGTCTGATGGAATCATTGACCGCTATAAAGCTAGGCTAGTTGCAAAAGGTTTTAAGCAAAGGTATGGCATAGACCTTGAGGATACATTTAGTCCTGTTGTAAAGGCTGCCACTATCTGTCTTGTTTTGTCTATTGCTACGTCCACGGGATGGAGCCTCCAACAGCTAGATGTACAGAATGATTTTCTCCATGGTGTTCTGGAAGAGGAGGTGTTCATGAAACAACCTCCAGTGTTTGAGGACATAAATAAACCCCTTCATATTTGCAAGCTTGATAAGGCCTTGTATGGACTAAAGCAAGCCCCTAGAGCATGGTATTCCAGGTTGAGCTCAAAACTTCTGGCAGTTGGTTTTGTTCCTTCCAAGTATGACGCCTCATTATTCATTTATAATAAGTCAAATACCTCCATATTTGTACTTATACATGTTGATGATATCATAGTCACAAGTTCATCAGATGAGGCTGTCACAGAATTGTTAAAAGATTTGAATTCTTAATTTCCTCTTGAGGATCTGGGAGACCTGCATTATTTTCTTGGCATTGAAGTAAAGAGAGCAGGAGATGACCTCCATCTCACCCAAGAAAAATATGCAACTGATCTTGTAGCTAAAGCAGGGTTGAAGGCGTGCAAGCCAGCATCAACACCTTTGTCCTGCTCAGAAAAATTGTCCTTTTCAGAGGGAGAACTCTTGAATCAAGAGGATAGCACCAGGTACAGAAGTATGGTTGGTGCATTACAATATTTAACCTTGACTATGCCTGATATTTCCTTTGCTGTGAACAAAGTGTGTCAGTTTCTTCATGCACCCACTACAGTACACTTGACAGCTGCAAAACGCTTACTTTGATATGTTAAAAATACTTTGAGCATTGGACTAACTTTCAGCAAGTCACCATCAACTCATGTCAGTGCATTCTCTGAATCTGATTGGGCAGTCTGTCTAGATGACAGATGATCAACAGGTGGTTTTGTAGTGTTTTTTGGTCCAAATCCGATTTCTTGGTGTGCTAAGAAGCAAGCTACTGTGTCCAGATCTAGCACAGAAGCAGAATCTAAGGCACTAGCAAATGCTATTGCTTAAATCATTTGTGTTTAGTCTCTACTAAAAGAGCTTGGAATACGCTGTAAACAAGCTCCATGTTTATGGTGTGATAATCTCGGTGCTATGTACCTTTCTGCTAATCCAGTTTTTCATGCAAGAACCAAACATATCGAAATAGACTTTCACTTTGTCAGAGAAAGAGTTGCTGCCGAGAAATTGGACATTCGTTTTATTCATTCCCAAGTTCAAGTGCTGATGGGTTTACCAAGGCCTTGCCTACAAGATGTTTTGAGGAATTTAAACGTAATCTCAACTTGTGCAAGTTGTGATTATGGGAGGGTGTTAAACGTGTCATAATAGACCCATAGTGCGCACCGGCCTAAACCAGGTCGGGCTAGGTTGATAGAGCTATATTGTTGTACCTACTTGATATCTATATATCTTATCTCTCTATCTTCCTTGTTTCTCAAGATGTAATCTCAACTACTTGTATGCTTATTAGGGAGATGCCCCTGTTTATATTAACACGCACCCGTCGCCTCCAACAAGGTACGACGTTCTCCACTCGTTTACACTAATAGTCTACACTGAAATAGAAATTTTGTGGTAATATAAGCTCTCGATAATGACCTCCCAGCTTATATTGCAAGACTACAGTTGCAGAACTAATTATCAGGAAGTTAAATTCGCCTCCCGGGTTTACCAATCTGTTGGTGGTTTTGCACCTGAAGCTCGCACGTCATGGAATCGAATGGAGTTGTGAGGTTTTGTTAGTACTATGGTAGAATCCGTTGCCTTCCGTTGCAGCACCATCAGAGTATTTGATACATACACATCGCAGCTGGAGAGGGATGTTGGTTGCCTGTTTCTTTGCTGATAAGTAAAGCCATAACAGGACACTAGAGTTGTTCCGTTGTTCATTTATTAGAATGTTGAAGATGTAGCACGCTGAACATGTCGAGGAAGTCTTCAGTATAGAGTTATGTTAAGCATAACCTTTTCTGCAGCCTATTCCCAGTTTCTTGTTGTTTTCGCATTATTCCAACATGTCAGAATTCACCATTGGAACGGGATCCACCCTCCAGACCCACACGCATCTACCAACGCCCGCCCGTGCTTATCTAATAAAAGAGCAACCTGCTGTGGGCACACACAAGGGTGTAATGTTTGATGGCCTCAGTGAACTCCTCAAGCTGCAGTGGAAGACCGATCCATGGAGCTAGCTAGCGCGTTGTGCTCTAGAACCGTATTTAAGTACGAAGAACCAGTGTATTCATGAACGTGCACTAATTAATTAACGAGAAAGCTAAGTACCAGCCGACGGGTGGTTAGTGACAGGCACACACGCTTCCGTCATCCTTTATTGTTGGCTCATTTTTTTTCAAAAAATTAGCGACAATAGGAATCGAACCCCGCACCTACAGACTTTGACACCCGGTGACTATGTCAGCCAGTCGCATGTTTATGTTTGGAGGTGGGCTAATTTTGTAGATACTTGATTACCGCGAGTAGGCCACTGCTATAGTGCAGATCTCGCGAACATAATTTATCATTTTTCCCTCTTCAGATCCTTTTGTTTGCCAGATCCGATTTTCTTGCTCTCCTCCCGGTCCATTTTTCGCTCTCCAGATCTTTTTTCGTTCGAGATTTTTTCACGCAAAAATTGGTTTGAACAAGAGAGGACTCGATCCTTGCAGCACTAGTGAGCCAACTCAACTAGCCTACCACCTGACCTACGATCCCTTTCTTGAACAAAAGTAAGTAAATGGGCTATTTAACATGTCTCCTCTACTACGTAAGCATAAAAACGAGTTAATTTAGTGTTTGATTTTTTCCGTGCTTAGGTACCCCATTCCTGCTAACTTTACCGACCGGGAGGGTGGGGGGGGGGGTGATGAAATATCCTCCGTTAACTTTCGTGTGAATAACATGGTAACTCAAATTTCATAGACCTGATAACTTATGTACCCCGGTCCTAAAAACTTTGTCGGCGAGGGTGGGGGTGGGGGAGTTGTTGAAACATACCACGGTAACTTCTGTGCAAATAACATGATAACTCAAACATGGCGGACCTGATAACTTATGTACCCCGGTCCTGATAACTTGGTCGGCGAGGGTGGGGGTGGGGCAAGTCGCTGAAACATGCCATGGTCACTTCTGTGCAAATAACATGATAACTCAAACATGGCGGACCTGATAACTTATGTACCCCGGTCCTGATAACTTGGTCGGCGAGGATGGGGTGGGGCAAGTCGCTGAAACATGCCACGGTAACTTCTGTGCAAATAACATGATAACTCATACATGGTAGACCTGATAACTTTGTCGGAGGGGTCGGGGTGGGGGTGTCGTTGAAACGTACGACGGTAACTTCTATGCAAATAACATGATAGCTCACACATCGTAAACATGATGAATTATGTACCAGTGCTGGTAACTTTGTCGGAGGGTCCGGAGTGGGGGAGTCGTTGAAACATACCACGATAACTTCTATGCAAATAATATGATAAGTCACACATCATAGACATTAAATTATGTACCTAGTCCTGATAACTTTGTCGGTGGGGTTGGGTGGGAGGAGTTGTTGAATCATACCACGATAATTCTTATGCAAATAACATGATAACTCACACATTGCAGACTTGCTAATTTATGTACCCGACCCTGGTAAATGTGGCGACTGTGGCGAGGGGTGGGGGGGGGGGGGGGGGAGCAACCCGGTAATTTATATGTAAATAGCTTGTTAATAGACACATACTAAGCTGATAACTCACATACAAACGCCACTTTAATTTTTGACCTGAATTTTTTTGTTGAAAAATATACACCCGGTAATTTGTATATAAAAGCATGATAATGTATACATCACATATTTTATAACTAATATCTTACGTTTTAAACACCATGGTATCTTTCATCCAAGGGAAAAAAGTTTTTTAAACATTTTCATCGGTAATTTATGTGTTAAATTACCGTACTTCCTCATGCCTTAACCTTCTCGTACTGTAGTTATCAGCCTTATCATGGTGTAGTTATCATGTTGCTCATACCATAGTTATCACGTTGGTGATGCCAAAGTTACCAAGCCAAACTTTTTTTCTTCTGATATGGCAGAAATAAGAAAGGTTCAAATAACATTGTTTATCTACAATAGACAACAATAAAAGGTGGCTTAGTTGGTTATTAGGATCAATAGGTATTGCATAGACCTAGGTTCGAATCCTCTTTCAAGCATTTTTATTTTATTTTCATATTATGCAGTGAAAAACCAGAAAAAAAAAACACTAGCGATTTACCATGGTCTTTGAGAGAAGGAAAAAAATCAGTGGAAAGCGAGCGTGGGAAGATAGCCATCACGTAGGAACTAGTCGTGCGGATCTGTCTCTAACAACCTGTCATTAGCACAGTCCATTAATTAGTGGCAACCTGGCACTCGCATATAATTAAAGCCACGGCTAGAGTTTACTAATTCGTTAACGTAAAATTACGACTAGAGTTTACTAAAAGTCTTCGCAGCATCATTTATGTTTAAAGAAGAGATCGATAGACAAGAACTGATACAAAGTAGCAGAAATGTCAAGTGAACTCATCAGAAAAATCTAACCCACCCAAAAGGTGTTTATTTGGGTTAGTTTTTCTCGCGGCCACTAGAAAACACCTTTTTCTCTCGCTCTTCCTACAGTAGATCCCTTCTCACTTCCTTCAAGTTTCTCGTCCTCTTCCTTCCTCCCTCTCGCACGGCCCGTGAAGGCGCCTCGCCGTATCCGCGCTCCATCTAACCCTGCCATCCAAAAATCTCTTTGATTAGAGTTAGTTCAGGATTAGAATCTAACTCTAACCTTTAACTGCATTAGAGTATCCAAACAGGGCCGATGTTGATATTTATACATGAGCAACCGTCAGAATTGGGCTCTAGACCTCCTGTGTTTTTTGTAACCTTAAAAAAAAGGTGTGCCAAAACCAGGATTTGGGCTCTAGACCTCCTGAATTATTTCCACCCGCTATGACCAAATATGACACTCACTTATTGTGCCTAATTACTTCTTTTAGTCTTGAGAACAACTATGGATCAGACTAGTGATTCTTATCTTACCATCAGATTACTCCAACACCATTGGATTAGATGCCTCTCGATGGAAGGATGGTCCATTAAAAACACGATTTACACTGACTACGTTTATTTCGTACTAACAACTCCCCTAAATTATGCAAGATAATAACCTGCGCAAGATCTGATTTTTACGCCATGCATTTTGGTTTCATGGAAAGCGATTTGCCGCAAAGGAAATAGGCTTCCAACTATATATTTTGATTTTTGATTTGCTTCCATACAAAGAAAACATGGTTCCAGCTGAATATATTAATTTTTTTCTTGTATAGTATGCGTCTTTTCGTGCTTCCTATTTAAATTTTTTTTGCTTCCAGCTGTTCAGAGTGCAACTTATCGTGCTTTCTATGCAGAAACATTTTTTTCAAACTGCTATTTACATTGCTTCCATGACAGATTGTTTTGATCTACTCCCTCCATTCCCTTATACAAGGCCACAAACTCATATTACAGGTACCAAGATAAAATTTAATGACTCCTTTGCAAGTCAACTTTATTTTTCGTTAACCGGGATCATTAATACACCACAAGCATGCAACGAATGAATGAGAAGAAAGTGGTTGGGTGTCATTATGACTACATGCATGTAAGTATTAAAAAGTGGCTAGTACAAGGAAACACCATTAATTTTTGCCTCGATTACTGTTGGTGGCCTTGTATTGATGCAAAATGTATTTTTGATAGTGGCCTTGTATAAGGGAATGGAGGGAGTAGTAAAAATAAAATCTATATGCAGTGTAAGGGCAGCTCCACAATGATGACCCGTAAATTTTCTCCCGTATCCGTTCGCAGACAGGGGGCTGTCCGTTGACATGGATGCCGGAGGGCGCCATCCAACATTGCCTGCATACATTTCAACAACTACTGGAACATAATGGACGGAATTCCTCCAAATCGGGCAAATTTCATTCAAGTTCGGATATAATTTACATAAACAAGCCATATTTCTACCATTTTACTAAAATCTATAAAATACTTAATCCTATATCGAACGACCACCTCGTAAGCATGACCGCCCTATCCTGCCTTACCGGCCATCGACATCCGGACCATTGTCATCGCCATCATCCCTCTAGTGGCTCAAGGATGCCGGAGAGCCGCGCGCACCTGACGCTCGCGGAGGTGTCGCTCCGACTCCTGTTGCGCGGTGGGAAGGGTGGCCTTGCCCACTACCGAATGCGCCAGCGGCACCCTATAGGCGCTAGGCGACCACTTGTTGTCGATCTTGGTGGCGTTGTGCGGCGGGGACGCTGGCTCTTCCTTCATCTACCGAAGTGGGGATGCTGATTCCCGCTTAACATGGACACGTGACGGGCATGGTGGCTCCTCCATGTAACGGAGCGAATGCTCTGTCATGATCACCATTTGACGGACGAATTCTTTGTCCATCGGAGCCACCTCCAAGAGGGGACGGGGTCGTTGCTGCTGCTAGTCCTCCTCGTCGTTGGTGGACATGACTATCTCCTCCTTGTCGAACGAGCCCGCCGCCATGGATTCAGAAGGGCCGAGAGAGCGAGAGCAGTGGCACCACGATCTGTCTGAAGAGGAACTTCCATCGGCGCCGCCTTCCCGCGTGAAGAACCAGGACTTCAGCATCACCATTGGGCTCGTAAGGGAGGAAGGGGTCAACAGGTGACGGCAAGGGAGAGGAGGAAGGTGACGTGCTCGGGGACGGGGAGTGTGGATCTGTGTGTCGCCGACGTGGGGCTTAAATAGACACGGCCAGGCCAGGCGGAGTGGTAGTCAGCCCGCTTCAATGCGGCGTGGCTGCAGGACTTGGTTTCTTGAGACGCGACGTCCGCATTGAAGCGTCGACGCGTGAGAGGTCGCGTACGTCTGCGCCTCCTTCCCATCCAGTCAAATCGCGGGCAGCAATGACGGCCGTTGCATGCTCTGGGCCGGCATGAACGCTGCACGGCAAGCGATGCGATGCATGGGAAGAAAATCGCGGAAGGGTTGGGTGCGTGGATTGGGTCGGCCAAGGCAGTCAGACACTGACTTGGGAGCGGTCCAGACGCCCGCAAAGCCCCACGTTTGTCTCTGGTTTGCGGGAGAGTACGCCCGGACTGCTCTGTGGGCTGATACAGGCCCGTGTTTGATGTCACAACACGTCTGGAATGTGTGTTTCAGATGTATGGGGGTGATTTGAGGGTCGAGGTTGGAAATGTCCTAATTTTGTATAGTTGCAATTTGCAACATAAAAAATGTGGTTCAAGCGGCTACACACTACTAGGGAAAACCTTATACATAGCATCTTAGCTGGACAAAACAGGGCGCTACTGCTACTTAGTAATAGCGTTTTTAATTAGACCGTGCTACTGCTACTACTTTAGTAGTAGCGCGTTCTGCTAAAGTGCGTTGCTGCTATACTTGTAGTGGGCGCAGATGGCTAGCCCCACTTAGCAGTAGCGCGTATGCCTGACCAGCGCTACTGCTACGTCCCTTAGCAGTAGCGCGTATCTCTGAAACGCGCTACTACTTACTTACCTTATCCTGGAGCGGTTCACTGCACCCTCTCACTCACTCTCCCTCTCACTCGCTCTCGCCCGCACCGAACCCATCGTCCGCCGCCGCCGCGCTGCTCCTCGCCTAGGTACTCCCTCCCCCTCCCCCTCCTCCTCCGGCTGCCCTCCTCCCACCTCCCCTCCCTCCTCCTCCTCCGGCCGCCCCCTCCCCTCCACCCCCTCCCTCCTCCTCCTTCCGCTGCCCCCTCCCTCCTCCTCCTCCGGCCGCCCCCTCCCCCTCTACCCCCGCCCCCTCCCTCCTCCTCCTTCGGCTGCCCCTCTCTCTCCTCCCCCCGCCCCCTCCCTCCTCCGATCCCACCGGCCTCCTCCCCCTCCTCCTCTCTCCTTCCTGCTCCCTCCATTTTTTTTTCTGTTTTTCACTGCAGTCTTTTACTATTGTATAATGTAGTTTTTTTTACTGTTTTTAGTAAGTGTTTAAAATAATTAGTAAGTAAATTAATAAACTAGTTGAACTAGTTTAGTTTTAGTAAGAACTAGTTGAATTAATAGAACTAATGTATTTTTAGTAAAACAATTAATATAACTAGTTGAAATAGTTTATTTTTAGAAAGAACTACTTTATTTTCTATTTATAGTAAGTTTATTTTTCATAAGAACTAGTTGAATTAATAGAACTAGTTGAACATGCCACATTTGTTGTTATTTTTTAGTTTAAGCAATTATTCCCACATCAACGTCGACGATGCCTATCCCGCATCGTCGTCGTCGATACCCGTCGTTTGCTAGGGTTTTAGTTGTATTAGTGATGTTATATGTATGATACTATTCGGGATGTATTAGTGATAACTTATAGGTTTTTTGTTTTTGCAGAAATCAAGGAGCCCCTCCATCATCCCTGCTGTCGTCCCCATCCCCGACCCCCTCCGACCTCGAGGTGAGACCAGCCAAATCTCCATTTCAATATGAGTCCTAGAAGATATGATGTAGATAAAAACATGTATATCTTGTGTTGCTCAAATAGGATATGTGGTTGCCCAGGTGGCCGGTCATGTTTGCAGGTTACACCTCCGAGTGGCCTATGTTTTGCCGGAGTGTCGATTAATTTCCCTTCCGGCAAACTTCATGCGCTCGATATGTCCTGTTTTAGCAAAGGTCATGCCGGAATTTTCCGTGCATTTTGGCATGACCTGTGCTAGAATATGTAGGAAATATCGAGTGGCCTAGATTTTCTAGAAAGATAATTAAACGATATTTCGGGTTGACTTTAAGATTGTCGAGGCCGAAGAATCCCGACTGTTGTCGTGGGGGGCGTTTCTCCTTCTTCTCCGGGTGCTAGACCTTTGTTATGCACAAGGGGAAGGAGGAGTAACGACCATCACCGACGGTGGCAAATGTCAGAGAGGAATTTAGTGAGGGAGAGTATCCACCATATATGAGAGGACGAAGAATCCCGACTGTTGTTATGGGGGTAGCTTCTCCTTCGTTCCCATGTGCTAGACAATTTGGTGTAATGGACTCGGGAACGAAAGGAGGAGCTACCATCACCGACGGTCGAATATATAAACCACGTGAGCTGAGAGTTTTGAAGAAAAGACTCGACAGACCCATAGTCAACCCGTGATGAATAATAATGATCTAATTTAGTTTTTGTAGTACATATATTTAATTGTACAAGTTTAATCCTATGAACATAGGAAATGTCGTCGGACAAAGAAGGTCCCGGGGAGTGCTCCTGGTGCGGCGACAACCGGGGTTTCTGCGACAGGCCTCACCTGGACGAAGGTCGGCGCTTCAGCATTAAGCTCGAGGAGGCCTTCGATTGTGAAACGGTACGCTACGACGTTAAGTGTTTTTTTCGTAATTAAGCTCGACTTCTACTACTTCAACGTGTAATTTTCGTCTTTTACAATTCGACTAGCTTATCCCATGCCATGAAAGACGCTATGTCTTGGAGAGGATGGGTTTTGAAGACCATGAGAGGAATGAAACAAAGAAAATTAACCTAAGGACCCATCATGGTATGGATTTTGAGATAATCTATACAATTCCGAAAGCGTATCCAATTTTGGTTGCCCGGGTTGGGAAGCACTTTGCAAGATGTATGATTTTCAAGAGGGTATGTTTATCACCATGGATCTTGGTGATCCTGACATCGACCAAGACAATTTGGACATTTAGGTTCTTGTTGATACGCTTCCAATTCTACCGCTATGTGAGTTCCTCAAACATAGTTTTTAAGTAATTTATATTGTTTATTTCAAAATAGTTGACAGCTTATTGATAGCTTATTTTGATTCTTCGAAGAGTGTGCGGAAGATGGTAGACAGAACCAACTACACCGATGGCTCTGAGTTAACTTATCAGGAGAAAAATCATCTGGTCGCATATTGTACTGAAATTGAGAATTACAATGAGTTTTATCGAACTCCTCCAAATTATGGTGAATACGTGCCACTAGTGCACGTGTTGAACCACGATAACTTCCATGGAGATATCCTGGTAAGATTTTTTACTATTACAACATCCATGCATCTTTTGCATACTTCTAAAACTGAACTACATTGCTAACTACGAAGTTATTACTATGTTTTTCAACAGAAAATCCCGATGGATTGTGTTCCTCATTTGATGTATCAGAATGGTCACCTTGATGTTTTGAACATACAGCCAGGTCGTCCTACGAATCTCACCTGTCCATACCGTATTTCTAAAAACGGTGAACACATGATAATCAAAGAATGGAAGAAATGTATGGACAGTCGTAAGGAGGTTCTTGGAAGCAACATTGTGCGAAAGGCAAGAATTGGGGACATGATAATCTCCATTCTTCATAATGGAGAGTCAGGGGCTATCTTGTTTTATGCTATTTTTCCTAAGATAATATAGTAGGTCCTAAGAGAATGTAGTAGGTCCAATGAGGTACAATATATTTATGAGAGTTGATGATGATGAGTAGTTGTGATTATGTCTACTGACTAACTTGTATGTGATGTCTCATTGATGAAAACGATGATCATGAGGAGGTGTTATATGACAATGATGTATTATGATGATAAGTTGTTAATGATATGATGATGATGATGATGATATTTATTGTATCATTGGGTGAAAGAACCGCGGATTAGTTTCAAGTGGATGTCCATCCACTTGAAACTAGTCCACGGTTCTTTCTCCCACTAATGTAATAACTCATTATGATGTAAAAGCATTCTTTAAATTGCTGCGGTATAAAAACTTGTATAAAAGTGTGTGAATACAACATGAAATAAAAAAGAAATACAGAATAATAGTAGTAGCGCATGCCAGGAGAAGCGCTACTACTAATTAGCAGTAGCGCTCATAGTGGAAAGCGCTGCTACTAAGTCGATATAGCAATAGCATGGTCCAACCGACGCTACTGCTAACCTTTAGCTGTAGCGCCTTACTAGTAGCTCGGTTCCCCGCGCTACTGATAGGCTTTAGACACGCACTACTGCTAGGGTTTTTCCTAGTAGTGACATGATGTTTCAAGCATAGCATTGGACTACATCCAATCAAGGGAAATAAACATTTGTTTCCATCAAACATAGCTTCCAGAAATATTCGACTTTCTTTTCAATGAATATACAATTTGCTTCCAATGAAATTTTATTATTCTTCTACACATCAATAATGATTATAAGGATATTGCAACTATGTGTGTTGTCTGGCAAATTTGACGACGCGGTTCACGTCAATGGCATGGATAGCATAGGTGCATTATTATTGTTTTTAAAAAACGTTACAGGATGCTTCCCAGTTGTATCATTATTGGTTCAAAATTTGGAGTGGCGCGTAAGTGTGAAGGATAAGAAGAATAAAAGAAGTAACTAGAAACAAGAATAAAATTGTCCTAGTTGGTTATAGTGGGTGGAAATAAAGTAAGAGGTTGTGAGTTCAAATCCTACCATGTGCACATAATTTTTAAAGTTAAAAATAAAAATAAAAATGGGCAAGTTTGTGCATTGGGCGGGTGGATTGGCTATGCGTGTGACATAAGAAGGTGGGTATAACTTATAATCAAATGACCATATTGCCCTTATACGGTATGTGATGGGGGCTCTATCGAAGCAAGCCTTCAAATGACCATATTGCCCTTATACGGTTTGTGATGGGGGCTCTACCGAAGCAAGCCTCCAAAACAATTCAGCTCTTTTCCTCTATACCGTTAGCACTTTAAAAAATGGCAGACCGGTTGTCATATATCTAAAAAACTTTCATAAGCACGTAACAACAACTCCAACGGCCGACCCAAATGGACACGGACTTTGTCCGTTTTTTATCCGTTTGGGTAGGCCAAGCGGACACCTGTGTCTTTTTGCAGTATGCATCTGTGCATGTGCCCAACGCTAGCCCGAACCCATTTTTTAGCGTGTGAAAAAAAACTCAAACACGTTCAAACTAAAAGCATAATTAAACATTAAAAGCCACAGTCAACAGCTGGTCAAAGTCCACATTAATATTAATTAAACATAAACTAAAAACACTACGGCGGCGGGGAGTGCTGCCCTAGGCGTCCTCGCCGTCCATGCCGGGCCGGTGGGCTCCACGAGCACCGGCACGGGACCAGCCCAATGGAAGGCCGTCTCCCAGGCACGACCATGTCCTGCTGCGGCTTGCCTGCTCCGCCGCGGGCACGACGCTCCTCCATCTCCTTCTCGCGGCATCCCTCCTCCTCCTCGCACTCGAGCTACATCACCCGCTCGACGTCGGCGCGCTCCTCCGCCACCGCCAGCCTTCGGTGCCACCATTGCTCTAGGTAGGCCGCCTCTTGCGTCGGCGTCACGCCAGGCCCGACGGGAGGGTCGATGGGGGGAGGAGGCAGCTAAACCACTCGCGTAGTCCCCGGTCCAGACATACCATTCCGTCGGGGGCTTGGCCTTAGTAGAGGAAGGCGGCATGACACACTCACACGCAGCGGAGAGGTTTGCAAGGCGGCCGCCAACGACGCATGGTAGGCAACCTCCGCCTCCTCCTCTGGCTTGACCTTCAGCGGTGGTAGAGGGTCGGTGTGGTGCTTGTTGACACCGAGCCGGCGTTGCTCCTCGTGTTCGAGGGCAAACCAGACCTCCCATTCAGTAGAGTACGACGCATAGCTTGGCAGCCGGATCTGCTTCGGCATCAGGAGGTCCCGGCGCCTGTGCACCTCCTCCTCGTGCGCCCATCGCGACCGCGGCACCGCTGCCACCGGGATCCTTTGCGAATCCAAATGCCAGTCGTGAGGTAGCGTGACATCTGGGTACGACAGTGGATGCCTGTACTGCCAGGGCCACCACTCCTGGTGCACGAGGATGTGCAGCCGCTGCCTCACGGGACAGGCAGGCGCGAGCGGGGGCGGAGGAGGAAGCGAGGAGGAGGATCCACTGGTACAGCGAGGTGCTATATAAATGTATTTAAACCCTTTCCATGACGACATTTGGAACCGTCGCCAGGTGTGTGTGGGCGGTAGGGGGGTCTTTCCCACACGACCCAGTAACAGTCGGGGATATGCCCTCCAGGCACACACGCTCGGCAAAATGAGGTTGTGTGCGACCTGCGAGCAAGCAAATACGGTTATACGTACAGTAGTGCTAAAAAATACAATTATATAGGCGGAATTGTTTCCGGTCGTAAGTACAACCCACACATGCAATCCCCGCTAAACGTTTATGTTCGTATATACGTCCCACATAGCCGCTCCAAGCAAAATGTTTCCATTCGCATGTACATCACACACAATTTTCCCCGTTAAATCGTTTGTGATAGCATTGCCATCGCGTACAATATTAACAATTTTATCGTTTGCATTATTGAATGCATCACACATGATGCATAGAAGAAACTGTGTGGCAAAGGTTGTCCATCACACACAGTTTTTATGTGGTAAACATTTGCGCAAGATGGCCTAACGCAACGTTTTGTAGAGAATGTCATGTGTGATTGTTCATCGATCCAACACGGTTTATTCCTATAAACCGTGTGCGTTGCCTTAGGTCATCGCCCACGGTATTTTTTCAATAACCGTTTGCAATAGCAAAAACCAATTAGCAGGCTAATCGCCCACGGTATTGATCTAATTGATATTCATATTAAACACATAATATATTTCATTCCCATATTACGGAAGTAAGATTTAATAATTGAAATACATCAGACTACAACAATCAGTTATCCCATGACACAACTGCACCAGCACTAAGTTTCACATGCAACATCTAGAACCTTTCAAATCGGCATCATAGACGGTAAATAGACAGATGCATCTCATCTGGAAAACTGCTGAAGCGGAAGGCGAATATTGAGCCTTCATTCATGTTGAAGGTCTTTGCAACTTTAGGCCAATGCCTGTGGAGGACTGACCGTCCATCCTACGTCTTCTTCAGGAACACTTCAATTTTGAACCGTGGGTGTTGTATGAAAACCTTCCTTGCTTACTGACCATAGGGTTTGAGATGTAATCTTTAGTGAACTACATTGTAAAGGACTGAAAACAAGGATGTGCATAAATATCTTCTTTATATTGGAAATGGGGCTAAGGAATAAAAGAAGGCAATGTATAATAGTTAGTACCATCTTGTAGTGAACTGATGTCTTCTTCATTGTGCAAACAAAGATCTTGTTGTTTTTTATCGCTAATTTCTTTATTCTAACAATCTTTCTGAGTTTCTTGACTTGATTGATATTCATGGACAACTCATTTTCCCATATGCAAAAATGGTCGAACAGTGGGTCAAAACCTCTTACAACAGGACCTACATGTGCAAGACCAAATCGTTATAAACATATTAGAATGGTTCCTGCAATTGCACAATAATGCGCAAGACCAAAATATCAATGAGTTTAAAAAACTTCACGAATTTGAAAATTTGTCCACAAATTTGAAATTAACAATGTTGATGAATTTGGAGAAAATCATGAGTTTGGAAAAAAATCATGAGTTTCAAAAAAATCATGAATTTGAAAATTGTTCTCAAGTACGAAAATAATCATTAGCTTGAAAGCTAGTTCACGAACAAAATTCATGAGTTAAAGCAAAAAACTTTGTGGGGTTCAAAAAAGAGGTAAATACCCGAAAGTCATAGAACTTTACACGCAATGGTCAGTTTGATGCACAAACTTGCAATATACGTGTTTTTGCTCATCGAACTTGCACAGATGTTCATATACGCTCATTTTTCGCGTACACGTACGTATCTGTAGCCTACATGGCATGCCAGCGTGGCCAGGCCCCGCTGACGCATGATAAAATTGCTAGAAAAGCCCTTTGCTTTTTTTATTTATGTATTAAGCCCCAAAATAAAATGATAAACAATAAATGGATGGTGGGGGGTTGGCACCAAAAATTAATTTGAAAAGAAATGTAACCCAAAAAAAAAGAGCGCCGTGGCTCGATCATGTGATCTCGTGGTCAACATTAACTAAGATTACCACCAAACTAGTACAGCACAACATGTTAGAAGGGATAAACATTTTCGCTGTTCTACTATGTAAGAAAAGAACTTATATTTTTGAGTTTGTAAAATTCAAAAAATATTTATGTGTTACCAAAAAAGGTACATGACATTTAAAAAAATATTTAAGCATTGTAAAACATATTTGTTAATACAAAAACATATATTGCATTTCTAAAATGGTTACGCATTTCAAAATACGGTTGATGACATTTTGCAAGATATTTATACAATGTACTTAAATATTTCATTTATTTGAAAAAATGTTTCGTACCATCCAAAAATAATTAACATGTATTTAAAAAACTTCCAAACACTTGTATTTTATAAAATGGTAATCATGTCTTTAGAAAAATTTAAAAGTGTATAAAATGTTCTAATATGTATACTGGAAAAATAGACATCAAAACATATATTAAAAATTAATCATGTATTTTATAAATGCTAGACAAACTTTTAGAAAAATATATCTTTTGACCTGTAGTTTTTCCAATTTACACCTAAACATAGTTTTATACACGTTTAATAAGTTTTAAACATATGATTACATTTTTTCGAATACATGTTTTTGAAACTTTTTTTCAATACGTGTTAAACATTTTTGGATGGTATGAAACCTTTTTACACTACGCGAATTTAACATTGTATAATATTTTTAGGAAATGACATGAACAGTTTTTTGAAATGCATGAACTTTTTCAAATGAAACATATTTTTGAATTATGCAAATATATTTTTACAATGCTTAAACATTTTTTAAATGGCATGTATCTTTTTGTTGAAACAGATAAACACTTTTTAGATGTCACAAACAAAAGAATATAAGTTGTTCCTTACATAGAACAAGAAGGAATAGCCACATGAAGTTTTTTTATCCCTCCTTTAGATGTTGTGTTGTCGTATCCTGGTGGTAATTTTTGTCTGATGGTCGAGCCATGGTGCTCTCATTTTTCGGGTTGGACTTCTTTTTTGAATTTATTTTCGGTCCATGTTTACATGATATACTACATGTTAGTTCTGGTGTTATCAAACATGAATAATCATTGGTCTAGTGGTTGTCCACACAAGCCTGCAAGGGGCAGGTTGCTGGTTCCAAACCCTCTACATGTATTTGTTTTTTTATCATTTTTATTCTAGTGGCTTGATACGTAAATAAAAAAGCCAAGGGCTTTTCTGCAAAATCTGCCATACGACAGCGGCTGACAGCGGGTCTTAGCCATGCTGGCATGCCATGTAGGCAAGGGATACATCCGCGGACACCAAATGTGACTGTATATAATCGGTCGTGCCAGTTTGATGATCCAAAACACGTATTTAGCAAGTTTATGCACCAAACTGACCGTCGCTCATGCAAGTACTACGACTCCTGTTGTATTTACCTCTTAAAAAAGGTCATGGGTATGGAATTTTTTTACAAACTCGAAAAGGTTCAAGGGCTCAAAAAAAGTTTGCAGGGCGCAAAAAAAGTTTCCGGAGTTGAAAAAAGTTTTTGAATTTTTGAAAGGAAGTTAAGGAATTAGAAAAAAAGGCCTGGAAGTTAAACAAAAGTTTATGGATTTTGAAAAATAAGTTGTGTGTTGACAAACTTCATCTAATTTGAAAACAAAAGTTAATGAATTTGAAGAAAGTTTTTGAATTCGAAAACATTTCACACAATTATTAAACAAGAAGATGTAAAAGAAAAAACCGCATAAAAACCATCCAGAAGACTCAACTTTATTAAAAATATAATTGGGTCCTTCCAGAAGCTTCCCAAACTACCGACCAAACTATGCCCGAGTGTCTGTTGATGGGTCGCCCAAATAAAAAACGATTGTAGTGGGGGTGTGCGCCGCTTACGAAAAGCACTGTACATGGCTCTACGAGCGCCAAATAAATTGTTACCTCATGGCAAGATAGAATGTAGGATGCCAACTTGTAATCCCCCCCCCCCCCCGCCACCCTAGAAAACATGTTTTCCTCTGTGGTATGAGCTTACAAGGAAAAAGAAGCTCTAGAACAATTCCCCACTTTGTCTCCTCTCTCCATCTCATCCGCTCCATGACCGCCGCCCTCCTCCAACTTTGCAAGTTGGAAAGCATCGCGCCAACTAGTATCCCAACCCCTTGAAAAAAACATATATTCTTCTGTGCGGTATGGGCCTAGAAGGAAAGGAAGCCTAGATAGATAAGCAGAAGCCCTAGAGTAGTTCCCCTCCTTATCTCGTCTCTCCATCTTGTCCGCTCCATGGCCGACGTCCCCCATCTTGGAAAGTTGAAAAGCATCACGTCAACTTGTATTTTCCAACTCCAAAATTTCCAGTAATTTAAAAAATATTCAAAAAATTGTAATTTGAAACCATGAACTTTAAAAGTATTCATAAATTTTTATAAATGTTCATAAATTAGAATGTGAAAAAAATAAAAAGATAAAAGAGAAGAAAAACCAAAAAAAAATAATCATGAACTACTCAACCAATAACAGACACCCTTACAGTGACCTAGCGACCCCGACAACCCCGACACACCATGAGGCTCCAAATGTAGGGAGCCTAGTATGGATATATGGCTCTGTTCTTTGTGGGCATAATCTGTTGTGTGATTGAGTCCCTCTATAGCTGCACTTGAAGTTGCATGTAAACTTTTCTGCGCAACTCCCATCTCAGGCCATATGTGTTGCTACATCGACAAAAGGTACTTAAAGTTTCATCAACCAGCTGATGTGGAGGATTATAATTGGTAGTTGGGGTGAAGGGGCCCACTCCAGTTGAATTCAAGGGCGGGGGGGGTGTTACTTTGGAAAGTTCAAAATAATAATTTTATTTCATATTCTTAATTTAACATTCTTTATCCAAGTAATCAACTTTGTCAAATTATGTATATTGTAGTTGTTCAAGGATAATGTTGGAAAAAATAATTTAGTGCTGGCTATGATGGAGCAAGCAAGAGTTACCCAGCAGAAATGTGCTGGACTTCCCCTTTCAATATTGACTATTGGTGGATTCCTGCCCACTTAGCGAAAAACAACTATTGAATGGAGGACGATGAATGCTCATATTAGCACTGAATTGGCGATAAATCGTGAACTTAGGACAATATGGACAATTCTTATGAGGAGCTATGATGGTCTACCATACCATCTTAAGTCTGCTTCCTTATACCTGTCCATATTTCCAGAAGTCCACAGAATAAAGTGGGGTAGCTTGGTGAGGCAGTGGATTGCAGAGGGTTACTCAAGGGATATGCATGGCATGACTACAACTGAACTTTTTCAGAGGTACTTTGACGAGCTCCTGGATAGGAGTATGATCCCACCAGGTGAAGGGATAGACCGCTATAGTCAGAAAATCAGTTCTTGCCAACTTCATGATATGATCCGTGAAATATACATCTCAAAGGCTATGGAGGAAAACCTTGTTTTCATGCTGGAGGAAGGATGTTGTTTGAGAGACATGCAAGGTGCAGTATGCTATCTTTTCATAGGCAGCAATTGGAAAAGGGATAAAGATGTGTTGGGGAACATTCTAGACTTGTCGCATGTACGGTCATTGACCGTGTTCGGAGAGTGGATATAATTTTTTCATCTATGATAATATGAAGTTCCTCCAAGTGCTTGACTTAGAAGACACACTCGGGTTAAGAGATCATCATCTTGATCAAATCGGGCAGCTCCATCACCTCAAGTACCTTTCTCTACGAGGATGTTTTAACGCTTTATGCCTGCCTAATTCTTTGCGGAATTTCTGGCGCCTCCAAACTCTAGATGTTAGAGGTACAAGTATATTTGAGTTGCCAACAACAATCACCAATCTTCTGAAGCTACAGCACCTTCGTGCTAATGGTTACAGGAAAAGAGGGTGTAATGTCAAGGAAGAGGATGACATAGTTACGAATTATGAAGATTACACTGGTTGTAGTTCCACTTCTATTCCATTGATCAGCCAAGAGGAAAAAGACAATTATGCCGTTAGTAGATAGTTCAAAGCATTTTAGCTATACCATTGCATGCAACAAGGTAGGTGACTGTCAATGGCAGTGGAGTTATCCGGCTTCAGGCTGAATTGTAACTGTATAATGCAGAAATTCAGAGATATGTATCCGTGATGACCTGGCTGTATGATGGTATCATTTGTATGGTTTGGGTCCACGTAGAATATGATGATGACCTAGGTGAATTCACGCTAGTCCGGTCCAGTATCTGTTGTTTCTTCAATCAGTACAATCAAATCAGATTCTCAAACTACCACTACTACTACCTCTGTACCAAAATATATAGCCTACAACAACGTCTTATATTTTGATAATGAGGGAGTAGCAAGCCCTACCCTGGCTGCACTGCTTTCTTTCTTCCTGGCATCCTGTTACTACACCTCCGTCTCGTTTCCAAGAAACCGAACCTACAACACTTCAGGCAAACTGGCAGTGTGGAATTCGATTAGGGCCTTGTTGTAGTGCAAGAACATATATTTTCTTCGGACCATTAGTGCAAGAACATAATCATGTGGACTCCGAGGATGCACCTTGCCCACCCGGAGTTCCTCTAGGTCGTTTTTCCTCACTCTACTACTGATTCGAGTGATGTACCGCCTGTAAATAATTGTGCTTCACTACTTCCCTTGTGCAGTGCTTTGCAGTTTGTTCAGGCTAAACAATTGGATATCATCTGCTTTCTATGAAAACGTAATCAACAGAGGTCCCTAGCTACCCCTATGCGCTGTTTGTCTATTTTAATTACTCCTTGTCTTCATGATCATCGTTTTCATAAATCTATCTGGAGATATACGTTTTCAATGCAGCTTTTGGTACTAGCGCCTTGTACATGTACCTGGTTTAACAAAAGTGTAAGTTTTTCGCTCTGTCGTCGCACTCCATGTGCTTTGCTCCTTTCTGCGTGCAGATGCAAAATTTGAAAGAGTACACTTGCCGCTCATCCAAAAAGGCCAGAGAGACAAACACACACGGTGGGGAGCTCGTGTCAAATGGACCACAGTACACAGGATTATATCGGTCAAGAGCGTCGATCCAAGCTCGGTTGATGCGAAGAGATTCTAGATCAGGGCTTTTTATTGGCCATTGGACTCGACCTCAGATGCTGCAAAAAGATGCTCACTGCCTAGCTACTGGCTGGCTACTGAGAAATGCCATGATATATTGCCCCAGTTGTTTCACATGTAAAAGCAAATGCATGAATACATCTCTAGTAGATTTTTGATTAATAAATTGCCTGCATGCATCACCCAAATGCAGAGGACGGGTTGTATCCCCGTTTAAAAAAAAGTATTTTCTTTATTTGTGCCAAAAAGTAGTACTACTAGTTTTCTGATGGTTTTGTTGGTAAGATCTACCACGAGAAATGTGATGAGAGAAATATATAAATAAGTAAATTGTGTGAATATATGCACATAAACCTATAACTCTTGCACAAGCTACAAGATGCAAAGAGAAAGGATCCATGTACTCCTATAGACGACTTAGGTCCGCTATTAGAGTAGCTATATGATAGGGTGTTATATAGATGGTTACATGGATAATTTTGAATCTGAGCGAAGAAAAGAGGAAATATACAGTGTGAATTTAAGCTAGGTGAAGATAAGAATTTTTGCGTGGCTAAAGAGTGAGGTGAAATGTGCTTTAGGATGAACATAAAATATATGAAAAATTAATTAATAATGCCAATAAATTCTGGAAAAAGATACAACATGTCATGCTTTCTAGTTTCTCGTATATTTTGATTAAAAACACATTTGCGCTGTGAGAAACAAAGCATGCTCTAAAAACAAATTTGAAGTACTAAATATGTTTCCCCATCTTTTATGCTATGAAGTTTTTCCAAGCACACAAAATGCACGGATATTTGGAAAAACAAATCAATATTTTTCTTAAAAATCTCAGATATTTTTACATTTACTTTTTTTTTGCACACAGGGAAGGGATACCTGCACCCCGTAGAGAAAGTCAAGGAGATAAAAACAAATAGGTCTAGAGTTGGCGAACATCGTTCGGAGCACGCAGACTTATGATTTTTTTTATTTAGGCTTTTGCTTATACTCCCTCCATCCGGAAATACTTGTCGGAAAAATGCATAAAAATGGATGTATGTAGAACTAAAATACGTCTAGATACATTCATTCCTCCGATAAGTATTTTCGGACGGAGGAGTACTTTGTAACTTTTCCACTTTGGCAAAAAACCCATAAAAGCTCCTAAATAGGTGCTTTTGGGGTTTTTACGATTTTTTACGAATCAATATAATAATATTTAGCTTCAAAATCCATAAAAGCTCTAAAAGCACATATTTAGGAACTTGTATACACTAGTAGAAAACAGGGCTTTGGTCCAAGCCAGAAAAGGGTATTAATCCGGTTCTCCTCTGAACCGGGACCAATGGCTGTAACAGTCCCAGTTCAGGAGGCCAAAGGCGCCGGCCAGGCGTCGGGGGCCATTCGTCCCGGTTCATCTGACCCCTTTGGTCGAGGGTGTGCCGACTACGTATAGTGGGCTTAAAGAAAGATGGGCCGGGGCTGCCTCTTTAGTGTGTTTCTCTTTTATAATTTTTTCTCTATTTTACGGTTACTCACACAAAAACAATTTTAGTTTCAGCATATAGAATTTTTTCTGGCTGGGATTTAACAGAGGTTCAAACATTTCGAAGTTTTACAAACTTTCATGAAAACTGAGTTGGAATTATTACATATTAATATCTCATCATCGCAAGTTGTAATTAAATCTTATTATTCTCATCTGTTTATTGAGAACTATTCACAACTTTTTCTGAGAGTGTGTGTTACGTATACCAAGTCCTTATGTTTCGTCCAAGCCAAAAAAGTGCATAAAAAATTATAAATAAAATTTGTCAGTCGTAGTAAAATAAATGTATTTAAAAATATTTAAAATTTCAAATAATATTTACGAAAATAAAAAAGTAATGTTATTCTGAACATAGAAAAAATTGAAAGACCATTCCATGCACCACAACATTGTCATCGGATGAAAGTGCGGACCTGAAATACATCCTGACAAACGATGTTAGGGAGGCTTTTACTGAAAAGTGATACTCAAGGATACATGTTTACCGATGCTCGTCAAAATTGAATATAAGAAGTGTTGCGGAACGACACAAGGAACAAGTTCTACTAATTTTATCGCCCGTTGCAACGCACGGGCATTTGTACTAGTCCTATAAAAAGGAAGTATCACACCAACATTTGATGATTGTGTTTTATTTTATATGGAAACCGATCTGTCAGGGCTATACATACGTAAGTGCATCATGAATATGGAAGGATCGATGGCTTGAATTAGATTAGAAAAAAAAACAGAAAACCAGCGGGAGGGCGGAGTTATTAATTAAGAAAAAAAATCAGTAGTGAGAGGTGGGAGGAAATAAAACCGAAGTACCAAGCTACCAAATGCTTCATTAGGAATAGAGATAAGTTCAATATTGTCTAGTCCTAATCCTAGTTGAACTATGGGTGATTTGTTTTTTCCGATTTCTCCCTGGAGTCCTAATCCTATTGATGTCTCTGTCCAAATCGGGAGACCTCCATGTATATATAATTATACGGAAGCAGGGTGTAGACCGCGCTGGTGCGATGCCACTTGGTGATTTGGTCGGTTTTCTCTCCTAAAGCATCTCGAATACCAATCCACAAATTTCCTCCTTCATCCGTCCATGGACGGAGGATCAGTCTGCGGACAGGGATGCGAGAGCACGCCATTCAACCATAGTTGTTTACATTTGAAACCTCATTTTAACTAATCGATGAAATTCATGCAAACCGGCCCATATTCATCGAATTCAGAGAGTGAATAGCAAATCATCCATACGTACTATGCAAATAAGTCTAATACAAAAATGTCTCAAATTCCACTAGATGAACTACATATCTAACAAGTTTTTAATCAATGGATCATGTCATCCCACACATACTGCTCCTTCAGCTTCATCCAACAGTGTGTGCGCGCGTAAATACCCATACCTCTATTTTGTGGTACACCACGACAGTGCTTGCGGATTATATATAATATGTAGACCAACATTTAGTGACTGACTCAATCAACAAGTTGAGCAAGAGAACGTAAAACTTATTATCTCGTCCTCTGCCGCATGCAATGGCCACCTTGCCTCAAGCTGACGAACCACGCCATTTAAACTTGATAACGCTGATCTTTATAGCGTGCCAGTGATACAACAATGACTTCACGTTGCGTGGTTGAATCATGTACCTATCGGGCATGGTGTCCGTCTTGGAGGTCATCTACTTGGGGCGGAGTGTATTTGGGTACAAACGGCTCCAAGATGGATAACTCCGTCGAGCGGGCATGTCGGTGCGGTTGCGGACGTCCGACAATGCCTTTATGATGGCCGGAGACGTCGTGTTGTGGAGTCGGGCATGGAGGGTGGGGATGGAAAGAAGGGGGGAGAAGGGGCCGACTGACTGGAAATTGATGGGACCGGGTGGGGGGATGCGGGTCTGCATTGGAGATGTCCTAATCTCTTTCTCTCTTTTACTCTCTCTGTCCCAACATGTCTCAACTTTATACTAACTTTAGTACAGAGTTATACTAAGTTAAGACCCTTATTTTAGGACGGAGGGAGTACTTCTTTTTGTTCATGGATGCCGCTAAGTTGCAACAAGGGCCGAATTTTTTCATGTTTGTCATATAGTAGGGGTTAAAACTAACACATCCTATTATAATTTCAGAAATGTTATCCGGCGAATGTAAGCTAGTAAAGGGTTGGCAAGTGAATTTTTTTTTGCGACAATTTACGCGGTCGGGAGATAGTAAATCTTGGATTTTTTGCATAAAATTTCTCTTCTTCCCAGAAAGTACCATGTTTTTTTCTGAAAGAACTGCTACCTCATGCAACTAAACTTGCATCTAAAATGTTCGCTAATGCCAACCCCTCCCAACAAATGTTCGCCAGCTATTATGGGCCATAATTTTTACATATCGGCCATGCATGGGACGGTAATAGTTGCGTGTTTAGTTCAATCTTGCCACGCGAGGAGCGAGGCGACCAGTTTAAATAGGCGCATCATCCAGACGCGATAAACTTCTGTCATCATTGTATCCTTTCTGAATGTTATAGACTGCCACTTCACTATTTTGAAAATATTCATAGTCATAGTCCATATCCTTCACCAAGGGAACATTGATGGCTGCCAGACTCTTTTTCATCATTTTATAAAGCTCAATGGGGCCTTTACTACTGCCCGTCCGGCGACTAAAACCTAAAACCTAGTGGGTCAATGTGTTGAACACATAAAATACAAGGTGCAATGCACAAGGGTTGTGGCGGAACTAGCAGACGTCCGTGCACGGAGGTGGAAGAAGAGATGAGATAACCAGTGAAAACGGATAGGTCGGAGGGGCATTTGGTCCATTTCTTTTGGGTTCGGGCTGTCAGTTCCGACGTGGCCGGTGCATCCGACCCACCCTATATCAGCCCTAGATGTGGGCTGAACACGAAGTGTGCCGATCAGTCCAATCGTTTGAGGCCGGTTTGAGGTGCCGGGCCTAAATTCATTCCGTGTGCCTCCAGCTGCACCAATGCACCCGTTGAACACAACGATAGGGCATCGGCGTCCCAACAACACACGCAGACGCCCCGGCCCCAGATCTGCCTGGGCTCGTTCGCAGTTGCCGTCGGGCACCTCCCGACTTCCTAACACCAGATCGCTAGCACCACGCGTCCATACACAGCTCCACTGCGCGCCCTCCAGATGCCAGATCTGTGCGGGCACGCTTACGCCGCGCCCTACGTGGCGGGCCATCCAGCTCTGCTACGCACGCCTGCAATGCTACACGTACAAACAGTTTACACACTTTTACAGGGTGGGTTTGGCCAACAGGTGAGCGGGACGGCCCATCCCTCTAAAAATCAGGGGGGGAAGGTTTATGATTGATTGTTAGATGGAAAGAGTGTGTAAAAACCTGTATGTCTAGCATTTTTGCGCGCGCACACGATGCCTTCGTGCGCCACCTCACCGAATAGAAAGGCTTAGCAAGTAGGACGCGCGCGGACAAACCGAGCAACCGGAGGCATCTCACAGTTGAATTCAGAATAGATGCCACACCGGTAACATAAATCTGACAAACTGCAGGCACCACGCCACACGAAGGGACATGGATCATGTGCATCTCACTCTGTAAGTCTGTTGCTGCTCTGCATGCATATCACTCAGCCTGCCGCTGTTTTCTTTTTCGCCCATACGACCGTTGTCAGGGTCGCAAATACAAGGCTTTTTCTAACTTGGGCACTTGTTTCCAGTACTGACGGCTCGAATTTTCTATGCCGCCAAATTGTTTGTTTTGGATTTTGTTTTCTTATGCCGACAACTTAGTAAGATCCCGCCAAAAGTGCCAACCACCCATAAGCATGACAGATCCTCACAAAAAAAATCATTAGACACATACATTATGTAAACTACTCCCTTCGTATCTAAATTTGAGATGATTTTGGGTTCAAATTGAACTATAGAAACGTATTATATTTTGATACAAACCAAGGCACCGTGCTTCTCGCACCCTTCCCGTGTCGCTCGGTGCGGCGCCGTCACCGGTACCCATCCATGGCACCTTCCCTGCTGCACCGCCGACAGAGGGGACATCAACAAAGCCCGTGCGCGCCCTAGGGAAGGTGGCGGCGAGGCGCTCCCCCCGGTAGACGGTGTTGCTTGCATGCAGCGGATCTGGCCTCATCGAAGGCGTCACTCCTTGTCGCGGGAGTTCTTGGAGGGGCATGGTGGTGGCACGCGACGACTGTCTAGAGAGGTGGGCCGAGGATGTAGATCTGGATTCTCTACCCGAGCGACGGCTGGCTGGCGCAGGCAAGCCAAGACTGCGGCCCCGACATCATAGTGGTAAGGTGGTTGCGGCGAATCGATGGCTTTCTCGCATTGGATTCGTGGAGGCTGCGGATCTGGGGCCCACGTCCAAATCCGACGATCTGGGTGCTTGTCGCGGAGGGCCTGCCAGGCTAACCAGTGTGCGGCAGTTTCGGCCTTTGTTGGTGTCCTGGACTCGGGACGCTTGCCTCGTCGGCCCGTTGATTATGGGCCGGGCCAAGGACCCACCAAAGACTGATGAATCGGCCATGCTGGCCTTGGCCCTCGGCGTAATCAAGATGAAGATCTCCTAGAGGCTTGGCCAAGGACCCGGTGTCTATATAAACCGCGGGGTTTAGTCTGTACATGCATATATGCATACATATTCGCAGGGTTTAGATCTTACACAAACTCATACGATCTCGAGGTAGATCAATTTGTACTTTCTACCCCATCACAATCAATGTATAAGAAGCAGGACTTAGGGTTTTACCACATCAAGAGGTCCCGAACCTGGGTAAAACATCATGTCCCATCTCTTACTGTTACCATCTAGGTCCGATCACCAAGCTTGGGACCCCTTAACCGAGATCTGCCGATTTTAGCACCGACATTGGTGGTGCTACTTGTGAGCTGCGTTGGGATTTTCTCGAAGAGAGAGGACGATGCAGTGCAGTAGAGATAAATATTTCCCTCAGTTAGTAACCTAGGTTATCAATCCAGTAGGAGAATCAAACAACACCTCGTTAGCAGTACCTACACACAAAATAACAAATACTTGCATCTAACGAAAAACAAGGGTTGTCAATCCCTTGCCGGTTAATTGCAAGGATCAAATCTAATAGTGATAGATAGTTAAACAAAAATATGTAAAATATAATAAAGAAAATAAATAAAATTGCAGCAAGGTATTTTTGGATTTTACTATATGATTAAAATAGACCCGGTAACCTTACTATTAACTGGAGGCTTCTCTCTTGAAAATACCATTCGGCGGGTAAACAAATTAATGTTGGGCCATTGATAGAAAAGCGAATAATCAAGACGATATCCAAAGCAACGATCATGTATATAGACAAGTAGATCGACTCCTTCCCGCATCTACTACTATTACTCCACACATCGACCGCTACTAGCATGCATCCAGAGTATTAAGTTCATAAAGCACGATGTTACGCCTTAAACAAGATGACATGATGTAGGTGAAGTAGTTTGGCAAAGAGATGGTGATACAAGTGTAGTATGGATTGTGGATATAGGTTTTTTTAATCTAGAAATATAAAAACAGCAAGGTAGGAAGTCATAAAATGGAGCACAAATGGTATTGCAATGCTTAAAAACAAGGTCTAGGGTTCATACTTTCACTAGTACAATCTCTCAACAGTGCTAACATAATTGAATCAAATAACAATCCCTCAACATCCGACAAAAATCACTCCAAAGATCTTATCTAGCAGAGAACATAAGAAAAAATTGTTGTAGTGTACAAAACCACCTCAAAGTTATCTTTTTCGATCAATCTATTGAGCCATCCCTATAAGTGTCATGAACAACCCTAGAGTTCATACTAAAATAACACCATATGATGCACATCAATCAATTCTAATGTCACTTAGATACTCCGATGTCACCACAAGTATCCATGTGCCAATTATAAAATATGCATCAAACAACTTCAGATTCATAATATTCAATCCAACACAAAGAACTTCAAAGAGTGCCCCAAGATTTCTACCAGAGAAAGTAGGACTAAAACATACATTACCCCAATGTCACCTCGGGAATCTGCGAGTTGAGTTCCAAAACATACATCAAGTGAATCAATATAATACCCCATGGTCACCATGGGTATTCATATGCAGGACATACATCAAGTGTTCTCAAATTCATAAATGTGTTCAATCCGTTAATAGTCAAACCTCAAAGGTAAAAACTCAATTCCTCACAACAAGATAGCGAGGAGAAAACACCATATGATCCGACTATATTAACAAAGCTTGCGGTACATCAAGATCATGCCAAATCAAAAACATGAGAGAGAGAGAGAGAGAGAGAGAGATAGATAGAGAGAGAGAGAGAGAGAGAGAGATCAAACACATAGCTACTGGTAGATACCCTCAGCCCCGAGGGTAAACTAATCCCTCTTCATCATGGAGACCGCTGGGATGATGAAGATGACCTCCTGTGATGATTGCCTCTCTGGCAGTGTGGCGGGGGTCCCGATTGATTTTTTGTGACTATAGAGGCTTGCTGCGTGAAACTTCTCTTCTAGTGTTCATCCTGGGGGTTTGGGTATTTATAGGAATTTTTGGCGTTGGTTTCACGTCAAAGGGGCCCATGTAGCAATCAATTCACATGTTTTAGTCCAAACAATGCATTCTCTTGAAACTTAACAATCTATGTTCTCAGGCACAAAACAATTGCAATTCAACTTATCCTCAACAAAGTCTAAGTAAGAGCTTACCATAATCAATTATCATATAGTCTTCTATGATTGCTACTACTCAAAGCATATTTTTACAACAAATAGCATCCATCAAACACAGATAAATATATGGGCTTAATGTTTCGCCTACCAACTCATTTATCGTAGAGATATTGTCAACAAAAATAATTCATGATCAAATCTATTTGAAGGGATATATATCACCAGATATTTCCCCATCATATGATGCTTGCCAATTAGAGAATAACTGAGGTTGAGATGAGAAGGAATACTATTAACTCTGACACGTCTCCAACGTATATATAATTTCTAATTGTTCCATGCTATTATAGTATCACTCTTAGATGTCTTATATACATTTACAGGCAACTTTATATCATTTTTTGGGACTAACCTACTAACTTAGTGCCCAATGCCAGTTGTTGTTTTTTTGCTTGTTTTTGACTTTGCAGAAAATCAATACCAAATGAAGTCCGAATGGCACGAAACTTTTTGGAGATTTTTTCGGCGATAAGAGACCCTGGAAGCTTCGGGAGGCCACCAGAAGATGGAGGAGTGGCCCACTAGGCACCAGGGCACCCTAGATCGGAAGTTCCACCGCCGCAAGCCTCTGTAGCCACCGAAAACCAATCGGGAGCCCGTTCGGGCACCCTGCCGGAGGGGAAGATCATCACCGGCGGCCATCTTCATCATCCCGACGGCCACCACAATGAGGAGGGAGTAGTCCACCCTTGGGGTTGAGGGTTTGTACTAGTAGATATGTGTTTAATCTATCTCTCTCTCTCTCTCTCGTGATGTTGAGATGTCACGATCTTGATGTATCATGGGCTTTGTTAACATAGATGGATCATATGATGTTTCTCCCTCTCTACTCTGGTTGCGATGAATTGAATCTTTACACTTTGAAGTTTTGTCATGTCGGATTGAATGTTTAGATCTGAGAACACATGATGTATGGTTTGCGGTATGAATACTTGAGGTGCCAATGGGGTATCATACTGATTCACTTGATGTATGTTATGGCACTCAACTTATGGATTCCCAAGGTGACATTGGTGTAATCTATGCATAGGGGTTGATGCATGTTTTTATTATCTTTTCTCCGATAGAACTTTGGGGTCTCCTTGTAGTTCTTTGTGTGTATTGAATATTATGATCATGAAGTTGTTTGATGCATATTGTAGAATTAACTCACGGATACTTTTGGTGACATTGGAGCATCTAGGTGACATTGCAGTTGGTTTATGTGTTTCATATGTTGTTATTTTAGTACGAACTCTTGGTTAGATTGATCGGAAATATTAGTTTTGTGTTAGTTTAGTACGAACTCTAGGATAGATTGATCGGAAAGAATAGCTTTGAGGTGGTTTTGTACCCTACAAACAATTTCTATCTTTTGTTCTCCGCTAATAGGAACTCGGGAGTGATTCTGTATTGCACTTTGAGGGATAATCATATGATCCGACTATGTTAGCATTGTTGAGAGATTGCACTAGTGAAAGTATGCACCCTAGGCCTCATTTTCCATCATTGCAATACCGTTTGTGCGCCTTTTTACTATTTACTACCTTGCTGTTTTTTATTGTTCGCACTACAAAAACACATACTTACTATCCATACAACACTTTTATCACCATCTCTTTGTCGAACTAGTGCACCTATACAATTTGCCATTGTATTGGGCGTGTTGGGGGCACAAGAGATTTCTTGTATTTGATTGCAGGGTTGCTTGAGAGAGACTATCTTCTTCCTACGCCTCCCATGGATTGATAAACCATACATCATCCACTTGAGGGAAAATTTCTACTGTCCTACAAAACTCTGCGCTTGGAGGCCCAACACAAGTCTACAAGAATAAAGTTGTGTAGTAGACATCATCGGGGCTCTGGGACTGGGGGTACTGATAGGTCTCCAACGTATCTATAGTTCTTGATTGTTCCATGCTATTATATTATCTATCTTGGATGTTTTATATGAATTTTGGTAATACTTTATATTATTTCTTGGGACTAACCTATTAACCTAGTGCCCAGTGCAAGTTGCTGTTTTTTTCCTTGTTTTGACTTTTACAAACAGGGATATCAAACGGAATTAAGCATTCCCGATGATTTTTTTCGACCGTAAGACACCTACGTGACTTGGAGAGAGGTGATACATCTCCAATGTATCTATAATTTTTTATTGTTCCATGCTGTTATATTATCATTCTTAGATGTTTTACAATCATTTTATAGTCATTTTATATCTTTTTTGGTACTAACCAATTGACATAGTGCACAGTGCCAGTTGCTGTTTTCTGCATGTTTTTTACATAGCAGGAAATCAATACCAAACGGAGTCCAAACACAGCGAAACTTTTTGTGGAATTTTTGGACCAGAAGACATCCAGTGGGCCAAGAAAGCACCTGAGGGGAGCTCCAAGGGGAGCACAACCTACCAGGGCGCGCTTGGGGACCCAGGCGCGCCCCGGTGGGTTGTTCCCTCCTCGTTGCCCCCCGCACCGCCTCTTTGCTCTATAAATACCCCAATATTCCAGAAAGCCTAGAGGAGTCAACGAAAATCAATTCCAGGCGCCGCAGAGTCCAGAACCACCAGATCCAATCTAGACACCATCATGGAGGGGTGCATCATGTCCATTGTTGCCTCTCCGATGTTGCGTGGGTAGTTCTTTGTAGACCTCTGGGTCCATAGTTAGTAGCTAGATGACTTCTCTCTCTTGATTATCAATACAATGGTCTCTTGGAGATCCATATCATGTAAGTCCTTTTGCGGTGTGTTTGTTGGGATCCGATGAACTTTGAATTTATGATCAGATCTATGTTTTTATCCATGAAAGTTATTTGAGTCTTCTTTGATCTCTTGTATGCATGGTTGATTATAGCCTCGTATTTCTTCTCCGATATTTGGTGTTTGTTTGGCCAACTTGATCTATTTATCTTGCAATGGGAGAGGTGCTTTGTGATGGGTTTGATCTTACGGTGCTTGATCCCAGTGACAGAAAGGGAAACGATACGTATGTATCATTGCTCTTAAGGATAACAAGATGGGGTCTATTTCTACATAAATAGATCTTCTCTACATCATGCCATCGTTCTTATTGCATTACTCTATTTTTCCATGAACTTAATACACTAGATGCATGCTGGATAGCGGTCAATGCGTGGAGTAATAGTAGTACATGCACGCAGGAGTCGGTCTACTATTCTTGGATGTGATGCCTATATAATGATCATTGCCTGGATATCGTCATGATTATTTGAAGTTCTATCAATTGCCCAACAGTAATTGTTTTCCCACCATTTGCTATTTTCTCGAGAGAAGCCACTAGTGAAACCTACGGCCCCCAGGTCTCTTTTCATCATATTTTCCTTTGCGATCTATTTTCCTTTGCTTTTATTTTCAGATCTATTAAACCAAAAATACACAAATACCTAGCTGAAATTTATTTATTCCGCGATCTAATTATCCTATCTACCACAATTATATCACGTTATCTTGCCTACTTGAGGTGTCGTACCCGAAAGGGACTGACAACCCCTTTAACACGTCGGGTTGCGAGTACTTGTTAATTGTGTGCAGGGGCTATTTACATGGTGTTAGGAGGTTCTCCTACTGGTTCGATAACCTTGGTCTCATCCCTGAGGGAAATACAATTATATAGGCGGAATTGTTTCCGGTCGTAAGTACAACCCACACATGCAATCCCCGCTAAACGTTTATGTTCGTATATACGTCCCACATAGCCGCTCCAAGCAAAATGTTTCCATTCGCATGTACATCACACACAATTTTCCCCGTTAAATCGTTTGTGATAGCATTGCCATCGCGTACAATATTAACAATTTTATCGTTTGCATTATTGAATGCATCACACATGATGCATAGAAGAAACTGTGTGGCAAAGGTTGTCCATCACACACAGTTTTTATGTGGTAAACATTTGCGCAAGATGGCCTAACGCGACGTTTTGTAGAGAATGTCATGTGTGATTGTTCATCGATCCAACACGGTTTATTCCTATAAACCGTGTGCGTTGCCTTAGGTCATCGCCCACGGTATTTTTTCAATAACCGTTTGCGATAGCAAAAACCAATTAGCAGGCTAATCGCCCACGGTATTGATCTAATTGATATTCATATTAAACACATAATATATTTCATTCCCATATTACGGAAGTAAGATTTAATAATTGAAATACATCAGACTACAACAATCAGTTATCCCATGACACAACTGCACCAGCACTAAGTTTCACATGCAACATCTAGAACCTTTCGAAATCGGCATCATAGACGGTAAATAGACAGATGCATCTCATCTGGAAAACTGCTGAAGCGGAAGGCGAATATTGAGCCTTCATTCATGTTGAAGGTCTTTGCAACTTTAGGCCAATGCCTGTGGAGGACTGACCGTCCACCCTACGTCTTCTTCAGGAACACTTTAATTTTGAACCGTGGGTGTTGTATGAAAACCTTCCTTGCTTACTGACCATAGGGTTTGAGATGTAATCTTTAGTGAACTACATTGTAAAGGACTGAAAACAAGGATGTGCATAAATATCTTCTTTATATTGGAAATGGGGCTAAGGAATAAAAAGAAGGCAATGTATAATAGTTAGTACCATCTTGTAGTGAACTGATGTCTTCTTCATTGTGCAAACAAAAGATCTTGTTGTTTTTTGTCGCTAATTTCTTTATCTTAACAATCTTTCTGAGTTTCTTGACTTGATTGATATTCATGGACAACTCATTTTCCCATATGCAAAAATGGTCGAACAGTGGGTCAAAACCTCTTACAACAGGACCTACATGTGCAAGACCAAATCGTTATAAACATAAATATTAGAATGGTTCCTGCAATTGCACAATAATGCGCAAGACCAAAATATCAATGAGTTTAAAAAACTTCACGAATTTGAAAATTTGTCCACAAATTTGAAATTAACAATGTTGATGAATTTGGAGAAAATCATGAGTTTGGAAAAAAATCATGAGTTTCAAAAAAATCATGAATTTGAAAATTGTTCTCAAGTATGAAAATAATCATTAGCTTGAAAGCTAGTTCACGAACAAAATTCATGAGTTAAAGCAAAAAACTTTGTGGGGTTCAAAAAAGAGGTAAATACCCCGAAAGTCATAGAACTTTACACGCAATGGTCAGTTTGATGCACAAACTTGCAATATACGTGTTTTTGCTCATCGAACTTGCACAGATGTTCATATACGCTCATTTTTCGCGTACACGTACGTATCTGTAGCCTACATGGCATGCCAGCGTGGCCAGGCCCCGCTGACGCATGATAAAATTGCTAGAAAAGCCCTTTGCTTTTTTATTTATGTATTAAGCCCCAAAATAAAATGATAAACAATAAATGGATGGTGGGGGGTTGGCACCAAAAATTAATTTGAAAAGAAATGTAACCCAAAAAAAAAGAGCGCCGTGGCTCGATCATGTGATCTCGTGGTCAACATTAACTAAGATTACCACCAAACTAGTACAGCACAACATGTTAGAAGGGATAAACATTTTCGCTGTTCTACTATGTAAGAAAAGAACTTATATTTTTGAGTTTGTAAAATTCAAAAAATATTTATGTGTTAAAAAAGGTACATGACATTTAAAAAAATATTTAAGCATTGTAAAACATATTTGTTAATACAAAAACATATATTGCATTTCTAAAATGGTTACGCATTTCAAAATACGGTTGATGACATTTTGCAAGATATTTAGACAATGTACTTAAATGTTTCATTTATTTGAAAAAATGTTTCGTACCATCCAAAAATAATTAACATGTATTTAAAAAACTTCCAAACACTTGTATTTTATAAAATGGTAATCATGTCTTTAGAAAAATTTAAAAGTGTATAAAATGTTCTAATATGTATACTGGAAAAAATAGACATCAAAACATATATTAAAAAATTAATCATGTATTTTATAAATGCTAGACAAACTTTTAGAAAAATATATCTTTTGACCTGTAGTTTTTCCAATTTACACCTAAACATAGTTTTATACACGTTTAATAAGTTTTAAACATATGATTACATTTTTTCGAATACATGTTTTTGAAACTTTTTTTCAATACGTGTTAAACATTTTTGGATGGTATGAAACCTTTTTACACTACGCGAATTTAACATTGTATAATATTTTTAGGAAATGACATGAACAGTTTTTTGAAATGCATGAACTTTTTCAAATGAAACATATTTTTGAATTATGGAAATATATTTTTACAATGCTTAAACATTTTTTAAATGGCATGTATCTTTTTGTTGAAACAGATAAACACTTTTTAGATGTCACAAACAAAAGAATATAAGTTGTTCCTTACATAGAACAAGAAGGAATAGCCACATGAAGTTTTTTTATCCCTCCTTTAGATGTTGTGTTGTCGTATCCTGGTGGTAATTTTTGTCTGATGGTCGAGCCACGGTGCTCTCATTTTTCGGGTTGGACTTCTTTTTTGAATTTATTTTCGGTCCATGTTTACATGATATACTACATGTTAGTTCTGGTGTTATCAAACATGAATAATCATTGGTCTAGTGGTTGTCCACACAAGCCTGCAAGGGCAGGTTGCTGGTTCCAAACCCTCTACATGTATTTGTTTTTTTATCATTTTTATTCTAGTGGCTTGATACGTAAATAAAAAGCCAAGGGCTTTTCTGCAAAATCTGCCATACGACAGCGGTGACAGCGGGTCTTAGCCATGCTGGCATGCCATGTAGGCAAGGGATACATCCGCGGACACCAAATGTGATCAGTATATAATCGGTCGTGCCAGTTTGATGATCCAAAACACGTATTTAGCAAGTTTATGCACCAAACTGACCGTCGCTCATGCAAGTACTACGACTCCTGTTGTATTTACCTCTTAAAAAAGGTCATGGGTATGGAATTTTTTTACAAACTCGAAAAGGTTCAAGGGCTCAAAAAAAGTTTGCAGGGCGCAAAAAGTTTCGGAGTTGAAAAAGTTTTTGAATTTTTGAAAGGAAGTTAAGGAATTAGAAAAAAAGGCCTGGAAGTTAAACAAAAGTTTATGGATTTTGAAAAATAAGTTGTGTGTTGACAAACTTCATCTAATTTGAAAACAAAAGTTAATGAATTTGAAGAAAGTTTTTGAATTCGAAAACATTTCACACAATTATTAAACAAGAAGATGTAAAAGAAAAAACCGCATAAAAACCATCCAGAAGACTCAACTTTATTAAAAATATAATTGGGTCCTTCCGAAGCTTCCCAAACTACCGACCAAACTATGCCCGAGTGTCTGCATTGATGGGTCGCCCAAATAAAAAACGATTGTAGTGGGGTGTGCGCTTCACGAAAAGCATCAGTACATGGCTCTCTGACGCCAAATAAATTGTTACCTCATGGCAAGATAGAATGTAGGATGCCAACTTGTAATCCCCCCCCCCCCGCCACCCTAGAAAACATGTTTTCCTCTGTGGTATGAGCTTACAAGGAAAAAGAAGCTCTAGAACAATTCCCCACTTTGTCTCCTCTCTCCATCTCATCCGCTCCATCACCGCCGCCCTCCGCCAACTTTGCATGTTGTAAAGCATCGCGCCAAATTTTAACCCAACCCCCCCCCCCCCCCCCGCGAAAAAAACATATATTCTTCTGTGCGGTATTGGCCTAGAAGGAAAGGAAGCCTAGATAGATAAGCAGAAGCCCTAGAGTAGTTCCCCTCCTTATCTCGTCTCTCCATCTTGTCCGCTCCATGGCCGACGTCCCCCATCTTGGAAAGTTGAAAAGCATCACGTCAACTTGTATTTTCCAACTCCAAAATTTCCAGTAATTTAAAAATATTCAAAAATTGTAATTTGAAACCATGAACTTTAAAAGTATTCATAAATTTTTATAAATGTTCATAAATTAGAATGTGAAAAAAATAAAAAGATAAAAGAGAAGAAAAACCAAAAAAAAAAAAATCATGAACTCCTCAACCAATAACAGACACCCTTACAGGCGGCCCTAGCGACCCCCGACAACCCCGACACACCATGAGGCTCCAAATGTAGGGAGCCTAGTATAGATATATGGCTCTGTTCTTTGTGGGCATAATCTGTTGTGTGATTGAGTCCCCTCTATAGCTGCACTTGAAGTTGCATGTAAACTTTTCTGCGCAACTCCCATCTCAGGCCATATGTGTTGCTACATCGACAAAAGGTACTTAAAGTTTCATCAACCAGCTGATGTGGAGGATTATAATTGGTAGTTGGGGTGAAGGGGCCCTCGATTGAATTCAAGGCGGGGGGTGTTACTTTGGAAAGTTCAAAATAATAATTTTATTTCATATTCTTAATTTAACATTCTTTATCCAAGTAATCAACTTTGTCAAATTATGTATATTGTAGTTGTTCAAGGATAATGTTGGAAAAAATAATTTAGTGCTGGCTATGATGGAGCAAGCAAGAGTTACCCAGCAGAAATGTGCTGGACTTCCCCTTTCAATATTGACTATTGGTGGATTCCTGCCCACTTAGCGAAAAACAACTATTGAATGGAGGACGATGAATGCTCATATTAGCACTGAATTGGCGATAAATCGTGAACTTAGGACAATATGGACAATTCTTATGAGGAGCTATGATGGTCTACCATACCATCTTAAGTCTGCTTCCTTATACCTGTCCATATTTCCAGAAGTCCACAGAATAAAGTGGGGTAGCTTGGTGAGGCAGTGGATTGCAGAGGGTTACTCAAGGGATATGCATGGCATGACTACAACTGAACTTTTTCAGAGGTACTTTGACGAGCTCCTGGATAGGAGTATGATCCCACCAGGTGAAGGGATAGACCGCTATAGTCAGAAAATCAGTTCTTGCCAACTTCATGATATGATCCGTGAAATATACATCTCAAAGGCTATGGAGGAAAACCTTGTTTTCATGCTGGAGGAAGGATGTTGTTTGAGAGACATGCAAGGTGCAGTATGCTATCTTTTCATAGGCAGCAATTGGAAAAGGGATAAAGATGTGTTGGGGAACATTCTAGACTTGTCGCATGTACGGTCATTGACCGTGTTCGGAGAGTGGATATAATTTTTTCATCTATGATAATATGAAGTTCCTCCAAGTGCTTGACTTAGAAGACACACTCGGGTTAAGAGATCATCATCTTGATCAAATCAGGCAGCTCCATCACCTCAAGTACCTTTCTCTACGAGGATGTTTTAACGCTTTATGCCTGCCTAATTCTTTTGCGGAATTTCTGGCGCCTCCAAACTCTAGATGTTAGAGGTACAAGTATATTTGAGTTGCCAACAACAATCACCAATCTTCTGAAGCTACAGCACCTTCGTGCTAATGGTTACAGGAAAAGAGGGTGTAATGTCAAGGAAGAGGATGACATAGTTACGAATTATGAAGATTACACTGGTTGTAGTTCCACTTCTATTCCATTGATCAGCCAAGAGGAAAGAGACAATTATGCCGTTAGTAGATAGTTCAAAGCATTTTAGCTATACCATTGCATGCAACAAGGTAGGTGACTGTCAATGGCAGTGGAGTTATCCGGCTTCAGGCTGAATTGTAACTGTATAATGCAGAAATTCAGAGATATGTATCCGTGATGACCTGGCTGTATGATGGTATCATTTGTATGGTTTGGGTCCACGTAGAATATGATGATGACCTAGGTGAATTCACGCTAGTCCGGTCCAGTATCTGTTGTTTCTTCAATCAGTACAATCAAATCAGATTCTCAAACTACCACTACTACTACCTCTGTACCAAAATATATAGCCTACAACAACGTCTTATATTTTGATAATGAGGGAGTAGCAAGCCCTACCCTGGCTGCACTGCTTTCTTTCTTCCTGGCATCCTGTTACTACACCTCCGTCTCGTTTCCAAGAAACCGAACCTACAACACTTCAGGCAAACTGGCAGTGTGGAATTCGATTAGGGCCTTGTTGTAGTGCAAGAACATATATTTTCTTCGGACCATTAGTGCAAGAACATAATCATGTGGACTCCGAGGATGCACCTTGCCCACCCGGAGTTCCTCTAGGTCGTTTTTCCTCACTCTACTACTGATTCGAGTGATGTACCGCCTGTAAATAATTGTGCTTCACTACTTCCCTTGTGCAGTGCTTTGCAGTTTGTTCAGGCTAAACAATTGGATATCATCTGCTTTCTATGAAAACGTAATCAACAGAGGTCCCTAGCTACCCCTATGCGCTGTTTGTCTATTTTAATTACTCCTTGTCTTCATGATCATCGTTTTCATAAATCTATCTGGAGATATACGTTTTCAATGCAGCTTTTGGTACTAGCGCCTTGTACATGTACCTGGTTTAACAAAAGTGTAAGTTTTTCGCTCTGTCGTCGCACTCCATGTGCTTTGCTCCTTTCTGCGTGCAGATGCAAAATTTGAAAGAGTACACTTGCCGCTCATCCAAAAAGGCCAGAGAGACAAACACACACGGTGGGGAGCTCGTGTGCGTCGACCACAGTACACAGGATTATATCGGTCAAGAGCGTCGATCCAAGCTCGGTTGATGCGAAGAGATTCTAGATCAGGGCTTTTTATTGGCCATTGGACTCGACCTCAGATGCTGCAAAAAGATGCTCACTGCCTAGCTACTGGCTGGCTACTGAGAAATGCCATGATATATTGCCCCAGTTGTTTCACATGTAAAAGCAAATGCATGAATACATCTCTAGTAGATTTTTGATTAATAAATTGCCTGCATGCATCACCCAAATGCAGAGGACGGGTTGTATCCCCGTTTAAAAAAAAGTATTTTCTTTATTTGTGCCAAAAAGTAGTACTACTAGTTTTCTGATGGTTTTGTTGGTAAGATCTACCACGCGAGAAATGTGATGAGAGAAATATATAAATAAGTAAATTGTGTGAATATATGCACATAAACCTATAACTCTTGCACAAGCTACAAGATGCAAAGAGAAAGGATCCATGTACTCCTATAGACGACTTAGGTCCGCTATTAGAGTAGCTATATGATAGGGTGTTATATAGATGGTTACATGGATAATTTTGAATCTGAGCGAAGAAAAGAGGAAATATACAGTGTGAATTTAAGCTAGGTGAAGATAAGAATTTTTGCGTGGCTAAAGAGTGAGGTGAAATGTGCTTTAGGATGAACATAAAATATATGAAAAATTAATTAATAATGCCAATAAATTCTGGAAAAGATACAACATGTCATGCTTTCTAGTTTCTCGTATATTTTGATTAAAAACACATTTGCGCTGTGAGAAACAAAGCATGCTCTAAAAAACAAATTTGAAGTACTAAATATGTTTCCCCATCTTTTATGCTATGAAGTTTTTCCAAGCACACAAAATGCACGGATATTTGGAAAAACAAATCAATATTTTTCTTAAAAAATCTCAGATATTTTTACATTTACTTTTTTTTTTGCACACAGGGAAGGGATACCTGCACCCCGTAGAGAAAGTCAAGGAGATAAAAACAAATAGGTCTAGAGTTGGCGAACATCGTTCGGAGCACGCAGACTTATGATTTTTTTTATTTAGGCTTTTGCTTATACTCCCTCCATCCGGAAATACTTGTCGGAAAAATGCATAAAAATGGATGTATGTAGAACTAAAATACGTCTAGATACATTCATTCCTCCGATAAGTATTTTCGGACGGAGGGAGTACTTTTGTAGCTTTTCCACTTTGGCAAAAAAACCCATAAAAGCTCCTAAATAGGTGCTTTTGGGGTTTTTACGATTTTTTACGAATCAATATAATAATATTTAGCTTCAAAATCCATAAAAGCTCTAAAAGCACATATTTAGGAACTTGTATACACTAGTAGAAAACAGGGCTTTGGTCCAAGCCAGAAAAAGGGTATTAATCCCGGTTCTCCTACGAACCGGGACCAATGGCTGTAACAGTCCCAGTTCGTGAGGCCAAGGCGCCGGCCAGGCGTCGGGGGCCATTCGTCCCGGTTCATCTGACCCCTTTGGTCGAGGGTGTGCCGACTACGTATAGTGGGCTTAAAGAAAGATGGGCCGGGGCTGCCTCTTTAGTGTGTTTCTCTTTTATAATTTTTTCTCTATTTTACGGTTACTCACACAAAAACAATTTTAGTTTCAGCATATAGAATTTTTTCTGGCTGGGATTTAACAGAGGTTCAAACATTTCGAAGTTTTACAAACTTTCATGAAAACTGAGTTGGAATTATTACATATTAATATCTCATCATCGCAAGTTGTAATTAAATCTTATTATTCTCATCTGTTTATTGAGAACTATTCACAACTTTTTCTGAGAGTGTGTGTGTTACGTATACCAAGTCCTTATGTTTCGTCCAAGCCAAAAAAGTGCATAAAAAATTATAAATAAAATTTGTCAGTCGTAGTAAAATAAATGTATTTAAAAATATTTAAAATTTCAAATAATATTTACGAAAATAAAAAAGTAATGTTATTCTGAACATAGAAAAAATTGAAAGACCATTCCATGCACCACAACATTGTCATCGGATGAAAGTGCGGACCTGAAATACATCCTGACAAACGATGTTAGGGAGGCTTTTACTGAAAAGTGATACTCAAGGATACATGTTTACCGATGCTCCTCAAAATTGAATATAAGAAGTGTTGCGGAACGACACAAGGAACAAGTTCTACTAATTTTATCGCCCGTTGCAACGCACGGGCATTTATACTAGTCCTATAAAAGGAAGTATCACACCAACATTTGATGATTGTGTTTTATTTTATATGGAAACCGATCTGTCAGGGCTATACATACGTAAGTGCATCATGAATATGGAAGGATCGATGGCTTGAATTAGATTAGAAAAAAACAGAAAACCAGCGGGAGGCGGAGTTATTAATTAAGAAAAAAAATCAGTAGTGAGAGGTGGGAGGAAATAAAACCGAAGTACCAAGCTACCAAATGCTTCATTAGGAATAGAGATAAGTTCAATATTGTCTAGTCCTAATCCTAGTTGAACTATGGGTGATTTGTTTTTTCCGATTTCTCCCTGGAGTCCTAATCCTATTGATGTCTCTGTCCAAATCGGGAGACCTCCATGTATATATAATTATACGGAAGCAGGGTGTAGACCGCGCTGGTGCGATGCCACTTGGTGATTTGGTCGGTTTTCTCTCCTAAAGCATCTCGAATACCAATCCACAAATTTCCTCCTTCATCCGTCCATGGACGGAGGATCAGTCTGCGGACAGGGATGCGAGAGCACGCCATTCAACCATAGTTGTTTACATTTGAAACCTCATTTTAACTAATCGATGAAATTCATGCAAACCGGCCCATATTCATCGAATTCAGAGAGTGAATAGCAAATCATCCATACATACTATGCAAATAAGTCTAATACAAAAATGTCTCAAAGTCCACTAGATGAACTACATATCTAACAAGTTTTTAATCAATGGATCATGTCATCCCACACATACTGCTCCTTCAGCTTCATCCAACAGTGTGTGCGCGCGTAAATACCCATACCTCTATTTTGTGGTACACCACGACAGTGCTTGCGGATTATATATAATATGTAGACCAACATTTAGTGACTGACTCAATCAACAAGTTGAGCAAGAGAACGTAAAACTTATTATCTCGTCCTCTGCCGCATGCAATGGCCACCTTGCCTCAAGCTGACGAACCACGCCACGAAACTTGATAACGCTGATCTTTATAGCGTGCCAGTGATACAACAATGACTTCACGTTGCGTGGTTGAATCATGTACCTATCGGGCATGGTGTCCGTCTTGGAGGTCATCTACTTGGGGCGGAGTGTATTTGGGTACAAACGGCTCCAAGATGGATAACTCCGTCGGCGGGCATGTCGGTGCGGTTGCGGACGTCCGACAATGCCTTTATGATGGCCGGAGACGTCGTGTTGTGGAGTCGGGCATGGAGGGTGGGGATGGAAAGAAGGGGAGAAGGGGCCGACTGACTGGAAATTGATGGGACCGGGTGGGGGATGCGGGTCTGCATTGGAGATGTCCTAATCTCTTTCTCTCTTTTACTCTCTCTGTCCCAACATGTCTCAACTTTATACTAACTTTAGTACAGAGTTATACTAAGTTAAGACCCTTATTTTAGGACGGAGGGAGTACTTCTTTTTGTTCATGGATGCCGCTAAGTTGCAACAAGGGCCGAATTTTTTCATGTTTGTCATATAGTAGGGGTTAAAACTAACACATCCTATTATAATTTCAGAAATGTTATCCGGCGAATGTAAGCTAGTAAAGGGTTGGCAAGTGAATTTTTTTTTTGCGACAATTTACGCTGTCGGAGATAGTAAATCTTGGATTTTTGCATAAAATTTCTCTTCTTCCCAGAAAGTACCATGTTTTTTCTGAAAGAACTGCTACCTCATGCAACTAAACTTGCATCTAAAATGTTCGCTAATGCCAACCCTCCCAACAAATGTTCGCCAGCTATTATGGGCCATAATTTTTACATATCGGCCATGCATGGGACGGTAATAGTTGCGTGTTTAGTTCAATCTTGCCACCTTGAGGAGCGAGGCGACCAGTTTAAATAGGCGCATCATCCAGACGCGATAAACTTCTGTCATCATTGTATCCTTTCTGAATGTTATAGACTGCCACTTCACTATTTTGAAAATATTCATAGTCATAGTCCATATCCTTCACCAAGGGAACATTGATGGCTGCCAGACTCTTTTCATCATTTTATAAAGCTCAATGGGGCCTTTACTACTGCCCGTCCGGCGACTAAAACCTAAAACCTAGTGGGTCAATGTGTTGAACACATAAAATACAAGGTGCAATGCACAAGGGTTGTGGCGGAACTAGCAGACGTCCGTGCACAGAGGAGGAAGAAGAGATGAGATAACCAGTGAAAACGGATAGGTCGGAGGGGCATTTGGTCCATTTCTTTTGGGTTCGGGCTGTCAGTTCCGACGTGGCCGGTGCATCCGACCCACCCTATATCAGCCCTAGATGTGGGCTGAACACGAAGTGTGCCGATCAGTCCAATCGTTTGAGGCGGTTTGAGGTGCGGGCCTAAATTCATTCCGTGTGCCTCCAGCTGCACCAATGCACCCGTTGAACACAACGATAGGGCATCGGCGTCCCAACAACACACGCAGACGCCCCGGGCCCAGATCTGCCTGGGCTCGTTCGCAGTTGCCGTCGGGCACCTCCCGACTTCCTAACACCAGATCGCTAGCACCACGCGTCCATACACAGCTCCACTGCGCGCCCTCCAGATGCCAGATCTGTGCGGGCACGCTTACGCCGCGCCCTACGTGGCCGGGCCATCCAGCTCTGCTACGCGCGCACGCGGCAATGCTACACGTACAAACAGTTTACAGACTTTTACAGGGTGGGTTTGGCCAACAGGTGAGCGGGACGGCCCATCCCTCTAAAAATCAGGAGGGGAAGGTTTATGATTGATTGTTAGATGGAAAGAGTGTGTAAAAACCTGTATGTCTAGCATTTTTGCGCGCGCACACGATGCCTTCGTGCGCCACCTCACCGAATAGAAAGGCTTAGCAAGTAGGACGCGCGCGGACAAACCGAGCAACCGGAGGCATCTCACAGTTGAATTCAGAATAGATGCCACACCGGTAACATAAATCTGACAAACTGCAGGCACCACGCCACACGAAGGACATGGATCATGTGCATCTCACTCTGTAAGTCTGTTGCTGCTCTGCATGCATATCACTCAGCCTGCCGCTGTTTTCTTTTTCGCCCATACGACCGTTGTCAGGGTCGCAAATACAAGGCTTTTTCTAACTTGGGCACTTGTTTCCAGTACTGACGGCTCGAATTTTCTATGCCGCCAAATTGTTTGTTTTGGATTTTGTTTTCTTATGCCGACAACTTAGTAAGATCCCGCCAAAAGTGCCAACCACCCATAAGCATGACAGATCCTCACAAAAAAAATCATTAGACACATACATTATGTAAACTACTCCCTTCGTATCTAAATTTGAGATGTTTTTGGGTTCAAATTGAACTATAGAAACGTATTATATTTTGATACAAACCAAGGCACCGTGCTTCTCGCACCCTTCCCGTGTCGCTCGGTGCGGCGCCGTCACCGGTACCCATCCATGGCACCTTCCCTGCTGCACCGCCCGACGGAGGGACATCAACAAAGCCCGTCTGCATCCCTAGGGAAGGTGGCGGCGGCGCTCCCCCCGGTAGACGGTGTTGCTTGCATGCAGCGGATCTGGCCTCATCGAAGGCGTCACTCCTTGTCGCGGGAGTTCTTGGAGGGGCATGGTGGTGGCACGCGACGACTGTCTAGAGAGGTGGGCCGAGGATGTAGATCTGGATTCTCTACCCGAGCGACGGCTGGCTGGCGCAGGCAAGCCAAGACTGCGGCCCCGACATCATAGTGGTAAGGTGGTTGCGGCGAATCGATGGCTTTCTCGCATTGGATTCGTGGAGGCTGCGGATCTGGGGCCCACGTCCAAATCCGACGATCTGGGTGCTTGTCGCGGAGGGCCTGCCAGGCTAACCAGTGTGCGGTAGTTTCGGCCTTTGTTGGTGTCCTGGACTCGGGACGCTTGCCTCGTCGGCCCGTTGATTATGGGCCGGGCCAAGGACCCACCAAAGACTGATGAATCGGCCATGCTGGCCTTGGCCCTCGGCGTAATCAAGATGAAGATCTCCTAGAGGCTTGGCCAAGGACCCGGTGTCTATATAAACCGCGGGGTTTAGTCTGTACATGCATATATGCATACATAATCGCAGGGTTTAGATCTTTCACAAACTCATACGATCTCGAGGTAGATCAATTTGTACTTTCTACCCCATCACAATCAATGTATAAGAAGCAGGACTTAGGGTTTTACCACATCAAGAGGTCCCGAACCTGGGTAAAACATCATGTCCCATCTCTTACTGTTACCATCTAGGTCCGATCACCAAGCTTGCGACCCCTTAACCGAGATCTGCCGATTTTAGCACCGACATTGGTGGTGCTACTTGTGAGCTGTGTTGGGATTTTCTCGAAGAGAGAGGACGATGCAGTGCAGTAGAGATAAATATTTCCCTCAGTTAGTAACCTAGGTTATCAATCTAGTAGGAGAATCAAACAACACCTCGTTAGCAGTACCTACACACAAAATAACAAATACTTGCATCTAACGAAAACAAGGGGTTGTCAATCCCTTGCCGGTTAATTGCAAGGATCAAATCTAATAGTGATAGATAGTTAAACAAAAATATGTAAAATATAATAAAGAAAATAAATAAAATTGCAGCAAGGTATTTTTGGATTTTACTATATGATTAAAATAGACCCGTAACCTTACTATTAACTGGAGGCTTCTCTCTTGAAAATACCATTCAAGGGTAAACAAATTAATGTTGGGCCATTGATAGAAAAGCGAATAATCAAGACGATATCCAAAGCAACGATCATGTATATAGACAAGTAGATCGACTCCTTCCCGCATCTACTACTATTACTCCACACATCGACCGCTACTAGCATGCATCCAGAGTATTAAGTTCATAAAGCACGATGTTACGCCTTAAACAAGATGACATGATGTAGGTGAAGTAGTTTGGCAAAGAGATGGTGATACAAGTGTAGTATGGATTGTGGATATAGGTTTTTTTAATCTAGAAATATAAAAACAGCAAGGTAGGAAGTCATAAAATGGAGCACAAATGGTATTGCAATGCTTAAAAACAAGGTCTAGGGTTCATACTTTCACTAGTACAATCTCTCAACAGTGCTAACATAATTGAATCAAATAACAATCCCTCAACATCCGACAAAAAATCACTCCAAAGATCTTATCTAGCAGAGAACATAAGAAAAAATTGTTGTAGTGTACAAAACCACCTCAAAGTTATCTTTTTCGATCAATCTATTGAGCCATCCCTATAAGTGTCATGAACAACCCTAGAGTTCATACTAAAATAACACCATATGATGCACATCAATCAATTCTAATGTCACTTAGATACTCCGATGTCACCACAAGTATCCATGTGCCAATTATAAAATATGCATCAAACAACTTCAGATTCATAATATTCAATCCAACACAAAGAACTTCAAAGAGTGCCCCAAGATTTCTACCAGAGAAAGTAGGACTAAAACATACATTACCCCAATGTCACCTCGGGAATCTGCGAGTTGAGTTCCAAAACATACATCAAGTGAATCAATATAATACCCCATGGTCACCATGGGTATTCATATGCAGGACATACATCAAGTGTTCTCAAATTCATAAATGTGTTCAATCCGTTAATAGTCAAACCTCAAAGGTAAAAACTCAATTCCTCACAACAAGATAGCGAGGAGAAAACACCATATGATCCGACTATATTAACAAAGCTTGCGGTACATCAAGATCATGCCAAATCAAAAACATGAGAGAGAGAGAGAGAGAGAGAGAGAGAGAGAGAGAGAGAGAGAGAGAGAGAGAGAGAGAGAGAGAGAGATCAAACACATAGCTACTGGTAGATACCCTCAGCCCCGAGGGTAAACTAATCCCTCTTCATCATGGAGACCGCTGGGATGATGAAGATGACCTCCTGTGATGATTGCCTCTCTGGCAGTGTGGCGGGGGTCCCGATTGATTTTTTGTGACTATAGAGGCTTGCTGCGGCGAAACTTCTCTTCTAGTGTTCATCCTGGGGGTTTGGGTATTTATAGGAATTTTTGGCGTTGGTTTCACGTCAAAGGGGCCCATGTAGCAATCAATTCACATGTTTTAGTCCAAACAATGCATTCTCTTGAAACTTAACAATCTATGTTCTCAGGCACAAAACAATTGCAATTCAACTTATCCTCAACAAAGTCTAAGTAAGAGCTTACCATAATCAATTATCATATAGTCTTCTATGATTGCTACTACTCAAAGCATATTTTTACAACAAATAGCATCCATCAAACACAGATAAATATATGGGCTTAATGTTTCGCCTACCAACTCATTTATCGTAGAGATATTGTCAACAAAAATAATTCATGATCAAATCTATTTGAAGGGATATATATCACCAGATATTTCCCCATCATATGATGCTTGCCAATTAGAGAATAACTGAGGTTGAGATGAGAAGGAATACTATTAACTCGACCGTCTCCAACGTATATATAATTTCTAATTGTTCCATGCTATTATAGTATCACTCTTAGATGTCTTATATACATTTACAGGCAACTTTATATCATTTTTTGGGACTAACCTACTAACTTAGTGCCCAATGCCAGTTGTTGTTTTTTTGCTTGTTTTTGACTTTGCAGAAAATCAATACCAAATGAAGTCCGAATGGCACGAAACTTTTTGGAGATTTTTTCTGACGATAAGAGACCCTGGAAGCTTCGGGAGGCCACCAGAAGATGGAGGAGTGGCCCACTAGGCACCAGGGCACCCTAGATCGGAAGTTCCACCGCCGCAAGCCTCTGTAGCCACCGAAAACCAATCGGGAGCCCGTTCGGGCACCCTGCCAGAGGGGGAAGATCATCACCGGCGGCCATCTTCATCATCCCGACGGCCACCACAATGAGGAGGGAGTAGTCCACCCTTGGGGTTGAGGGTTTGTACTAGTAGATATGTGTTTAATCTATCTCTCTCTCTCTCTCTCTCTCGTGATGTTGAGATGTCACGATCTTGATGTATCATGGGCTTTGTTAACATAGATGGATCATATGATGTTTCTCCCCTCTCTACTCTGGTTGCGATGAATTGAATCTTTACACTTTGAAGTTTTGTCATGTCGGATTGAATGTTTAGATCTGAGAACACATGATGTATGGTTTGCGGTATGAATACTTGAGGTGCCAATGGGGTATCATACTGATTCACTTGATGTATGTTATGGCACTCAACTTGCGGATTCCCAAGGTGACATTGGTGTAATCTATGCATAGGGGTTGATGCATGTTTTTATTATCTTTTCTCCGATAGAACTTTGGGGTCTCCTTGTAGTTCTTTGTGTGTATTGAATATTATGATCATGAAGTTGTTTGATGCATATTGTAGAATTAACTCACGGATACTTTTGGTGACATTGGAGCATCTAGGTGACATTGCAGTTGGTTTATGTGTTTCATATGTTGTTATTTTAGTACGAACTCTTGGTTAGATTGATCGGAAATATTAGTTTTGTGTTAGTTTAGTACGAACTCTAGGATAGATTGATCGGAAAGAATAGCTTTGAGGTGGTTTTGTACCCTACAAACAATTTCTATCTTTTGTTCTCCGCTAATAGGAACTCGGGAGTGATTACGTATTGCACTTTGAGGGATAATCATATGATCCGACTATGTTAGCATTGTTGAGAGATTGCACTAGTGAAAGTATGCACCCTAGGCCTCATTTTCCATCATTGCAATACCGTTTGTGCGCCTTTTTACTATTTACTACCTTGCTGTTTTTTATTGTTCGCACTACAAAAACACATACTTACTATCCATACAACACTTTTATCACCATCTCTTTGTCGAACTAGTGCACCTATACAATTTGCCATTGTATTGGGCGTGTTGGGGGCACAAGAGATTTCTTGTATTTGATTGCAGGGTTGCTTGAGAGAGACTATCTTCTTCCTACGCCTCCCATGGATTGATAAACCATACATCATCCACTTGAGGGAAAATTTCTACTGTCCTACAAAACTCTGCGCTTGGAGGCCCAACACAAGTCTACAAGAATAAAGTTGTGTAGTAGACATCATCGGGGCTCTGGGACTGGGGGTACTGATAGGTCTCCAACGTATCTATAGTTCTTGATTGTTCCATGCTATTATATTATCTATCTTGGATGTTTTATATGAATTTTGGTAATACTTTATATTATTTCTTGGGACTAACCTATTAACCTAGTGCCCAGTGCAAGTTGCTGTTTTTTTCCTTGTTTTTGACTTTTACAAACAGGGATATCAAACGGAATTAAGCATTCCCGATGATTTTTTTTCGACCAGAAGACACCTACGTGACTTGGAGAGAGGTGATACATCTCCAATGTATCTATAATTTTTTATTGTTCCATGCTGTTATATTATCATTCTTAGATGTTTTACAATCATTTTATAGTCATTTTATATCTTTTTTGGTACTAACCAATTGACATAGTGCACAGTGCCAGTTGCTGTTTTCTGCATGTTTTTTACATAGCAGGAAATCAATACCAAACGGAGTCCAAACACAGCGAAACTTTTGTGGAATTTTTGGACCAGAAGACATCCAAAGGCCAAGAAAGCACCTGAGGGAGCTCCAAGGGAGCACAACCTACCAGGGCGCTTGGGGACCCAGCGCCTGGTGGGTTGTTCCTCCTCGTTGCCCCCGCACCGCCTCTTTGCTCTATAAATACCCCAATATTCCAGAAAGCCTAGAGGAGTCAACGAAAATCAATTCCAGGCGCCGCAGAGTCCAGAACCACCAGATCCAATCTAGACACCATCATGGAGGGGTGCATCATGTCCATTGTTGCCTCTCCGATGTTGCGTGGGTAGTTCTTTGTAGACCTCTGGGTCCATAGTTAGTAGCTAGATGACTTCTCTCTCTTGATTATCAATACAATGGTCTCTTGGAGATCCATATCATGTAAGTCCTTTTGCGGTGTGTTTGTTGGGATCCGATGAACTTTGAATTTATGATCAGATCTATGTTTTTATCCATGAAAGTTATTTGAGTCTTCTTTGATCTCTTGTATGCATGGTTGATTATAGCCTCGTATTTCTTCTCCGATATTTGGTGTTTGTTTGGCCAACTTGATCTATTTATCTTGCAATGGGAGAGGTGCTTTGTGATGGGTTTGATCTTACGGTGCTTGATCCCGATGTAAAGGGAAACGATACGTATGTATCATTGCTCTTAAGGATAACAAGATGGGGTCTATTTCTACATAAATAGATCTTCTCTACATCATGCCATCGTTCTTATTGCATTACTCTATTTTTCCATGAACTTAATACACTAGATGCATGCTGGATAGCGGTCAATGCGTGGAGTAATAGTAGTACATGCACGCAGGAGTCGGTCTACTATTCTTGGATGTGATGCCTATATAATGATCATTGCCTGGATATCGTCATGATTATTTGAAGTTCTATCAATTGCCCAACAGTAATTGTTTTCCCACCATTTGCTATTTTCTCGAGAGAAGCCACTAGTGAAACCTACGGCCCCCGGGTCTCTTTTCATCATATTTTCCTTTGCGATCTATTTTCCTTTGCTTTTATTTTCAGATCTATTAAACCAAAAATACACAAATACCTAGCTGAAATTTATTTATTCCGCGATCTAATTATCCTATCTACCACAATTATATCACGTTATCTTGCCTACTTGAGGTGTCGTACCCGAAAGGGACTGACAACCCCTTTAACACGTCGGGTTGCGAGTACTTGTTAATTGTGTGCAGGGGCTATTTACATGGTGTTAGGAGGTTCTCCTACTGGTTCGATAACCTTGGTCTCATCCCTGAGGGAAATACATACCGTCGTTATACTGCATCATCCCTTCCTCTTTGGGGAAATACCGACGTAGTTCTAGCAGAAATCAAAAGGAATTTCTCGCGCCGTTGCCGGGGAGGATCTTCAACATCAACCAGGTTCCTAATCACAAATATCATCTCCTTGCAATTTACATTATTTTCCATTTGCCTCTCGTTTTCTTCTCCCCCACTTCACAAAAATTTGCCGTTTTATTCGCCCTCTTTTTTGTTCGCCGTTTTCTCGTCAGATCTGATTTTGAGTGCAATCTTGTTGTGAAGTCACCATGAGTGATTTTGGTATGGCAGAAACGGTGAAGGAAATATGCCCTAGAGGCAATAATAAAGTTATTATTTATTTCCTTATTTCATGATAAATTTTTATTATTCATGCTAGAATTGTATTAACCGGAAACTTAGTACATGTGTGAATACATAGACAAAACATAGTGTCCCTAGTATGCCTCTACTTGACTACCTCGTTAATCAAAGATGATTATGTTTCCTAACCATAGACATGTGTTGTCATTTGACAAACATGATCACATCATTAGGAGAATGATGTGATGGACATGACCCATCTGTTAGCTTAGCATTATGATCGTTACAGTTTCATTGCTACTACTTTCTTCATGACTTATACATGTTCCTCAAACTATGAGATTATGCAACTCCCGAATACCGGAGGAACACCTTGTGTGCTATCAAACGTCACAACGTAAATGAGTGATTATAAAGATGCTCTACAGGTGTCTCTGAAGGTGTTTGTTGACTTGGCATAGATCAAGATTAGGATTTGTCACTCCGTGTTTCGGAGAGGTATTTCTGGGCCCTCTCGGTAATTCTCATCACTATAAGCCTTCCAAGCAATGTGACTAATGAGTTAGTTGCGGGATGAAGTATTACGGAATGAGTAAAGAGACTTGCCGGTAACGAGATTGAACTAGGTATGATGATATCGACGATCGAATCTCGGGCAAGTAACATACCGATGACAAAGGGAATAACGTATGTTGTTATGCGGTTTGACTGATAAAGATCTTCGTAGAATATGAGACAATATGAGCATCCAGGTTCCTATTGGTTAATGACCGGAGATGTGTCTCGGTCATGTCTACATAGTTCTCAAACCCATAGGGTCCGCACGCTTAACGTTCGATGGCGATATGTATTATGAGTTATGTGTTTTGATGACCGAAGTTTGTTCGGATTCCCGGATGAGATCACGGACATGACGAGGAGTCTGTAATGGTCCAGACATAAAGATTGATATATTGGACCATGTTATTCGGACACCGAAAGTGTTCCGGGAAGTTTCGGGTAAAACCGGAGTGCCGGAGGGGTTACCGGACCCCCCCGGGGGAACTAATGGGCCACCATGGGCCTTAGTGGAGAGAGAGGAGGGCAGCCAGGGCAGGCCGCACGCCCCCCTTGGAGTCCGAATTGGACAAGGGAAGGGGTGAGGGGGGGGGGCAGCGCCCCCCTTTCCTACTCCCTCTCCCTCTCCTTCGTTCCCCCTCTCTTCCTTGTGATCGAATCCTACTAGGAGTAGTAGTCCTAGTAGGACTCCCTCTCCTTGGGCCCAGGGGGCAGGGGGCACCCTAGAACACACAAGTTTCTCTTAACCGTGTGCGGTTCCCCCTCCACAGTTATACACCTCGATCATACCATCGTAGTGCTTAGGCGAAGCTCTGCGCCGGTAGCATCTTCATCACCATCTCCACGCCGTCGTGCTGACGGAACTCACCCTCGTCCTCAACTGGATCAAGAGCATGAGGGACGTCATCGAGATGAACGTGTGCTGAACGCGGAGGTGCCGTACGTTCGGTACTTGATCGGCTGGATCACGAAGAAGTTCGACTACATCAACCACGTTATTGAAACGCTTCTGCTTGCGGTCTACGAGGGTTCGTGGACACACTCTTCCCTCTTGTTGCTATGCATCACCTAGATAGATCTTGCGTGATCGTAGGATTTTTTTTGAAATTACCACATTCCCCAACAAACAGATGATGGCCTAACTCCTAAAATGGAGCATACGGGTAATCTGGATGCCAAAACTTTTTTCTTGGGCAAGGGAATTTTATGGGAAAAGAACATATCCAAGAATTTTTCAATTGTGTCGGAAAATTAAGTCTTGATGATATTCCTATACTTAAAAGGACCAAATCTTATGCGGAAGCTATTCCGGCACTTGTTCTGCTTGAAACTAGATCTATCCATACTCATCCTACCTTGCAAAGATTGTTCTATGAGTTGCCCGTTATAAGGAATCCTAAAGCTAAGAAGTTAGCCACTCTTGTTCTAATGAATGAATTTGACTACATAATACGGGAAGCTTGGGAAATCTTTGTTTTTTATGGCATGAATCGCGAAAAACCTGTGATTGATGAAATTCTTTATAATAGTGATTATGCTTTGAGACATTTGCTTGGAGATAACCAAATCTTTGATCAGAATCTTGAAAAGCAAGTCCCCGTTTGGATATGATCCAACAAGTTTTTAATGATGTTGATCAACATTATTCTTGGATCACAGCCGGAAATCAAAGGGGTTATGATAAAAAGCAACTTGATAGTGCTAAGGTTTCCATGGATAACGTGTTTTGTGTTCTATTTACAAAACCTCTCGACACAAATACCTCCGAGGAAAACAAGGATAAGAATGACAAAACATAGCTCCTACGCGTTATGCCTAGCTAGGGGCGTAAAACTACAGCGCACGTTGGGAGGCAACCGAACTTGTATCTTTTTGCTTTTTAGTTTTCTTTCTGTTTTCAATAAAATACATATTTATGCCTCTGATTAGATGTGTTCTTGTGGTTTAAATTGGGTGTTTGTGCCAAGCACGGCCTTTGGTATGATTTGGGTGAAAGTTGATTTGATCTTGCTGAAAAACAGAAACTTTTGTGCTCATGAATATATTTTTCTATTTTTAGCAGAAGAGTGCTTTTGAGCTGATTCTTTTTGCAGAAGATTAATAAACAAATTATTCATGTTGTCATAACTTATTAGAATTTTTGGAGTTACATCAGTATTCAAAGTAGTCAGATTGCTATAGACTGTTTTGTTTTTGACATATTCCGTTTTCTTTGCGATGTGTGCTCATTTTGATGACTCTATGGTTTTCTTTGATGAGTTTTTGCCATACAAAAGTTGCAATACAGTAGATATAATGCAAAAATAAAATATGAATGGGTTTGCCACAATACTTGTAGTAGTTGCTTGCTTTCTTATACTAACGGATCTCACGAAGGTTTTGTTGAGTTTTGTGTGATTGAAGTTTTCAAGTTTTGGGTGATCTTACAATGGATGAAGGAATAAGGATTAGCAAAAGGCTAAGCTTGGGGATGCCTGAGGCACCCCAAGATAATATTCAAGAAGTAGGAAGCAACACTAGTAGAAAAAGGGGCTATCGTCCAGGGCAGTTTAGCCCATTAGTCCCGGTTCAATCCAGAACCGGGACCAATGGAGCTATTTGCCCCGGTTCGTGAGCCCAGGGGCCGGCCGGGCCACGTGGGCCATTGGTCCCGGTTCGTCCGGACCTTTTGGTCCCGGTTGGTGGGACGAACCGGGACCAATGGTCCTGGCTCCTGGCCCACCACTATTGGTCCCGGTTGGTGGCATGAACCGGGACCAAAGGCTTCCCTTTAGTCCCGGCTCATGCCACCAACCGGGACCAATAGTGCTGCCTATATATACCCCTCGCTCGCGAGCAGAGCACTCCAGTGCTCTGTTTTTCTCTTGCCGAGGGGGAGAGGGCTTGGTGGTGCTCTAGCTCACCTCCTATGCACACAAGGTGTTCGATGGAATGCCCGAGCCACACTACTTAAGCTTTCTCCTCTCCAAGCTCGACCTCTAACCTCCATTTTCCTCAATATTTGTCTAGGTTTAGCGGTCCGTCACGCCCGTCCCGTCTTCACCGCCGTCGATCACCAGCGCCCGATCTCATCGCCAGCACCACCGTGGTGAGCCTCTTGTTCTTATCTTCTTTCTGAAAGGAAAAATATTCTTACTTGTATTATTTTCTTACTTTTATTATTGCATCTTATATAGTGCGATGGTTTTGGTATTCGCCCCGTCGGCCCTCGTCCTGTCTATGATTCGGATGTGGTATATATTATCTTTTCATAACTATTGGTTCATTTATTGTTTATGAAAATTATGCCGACCAACGTGACATAGATTTTATTTATCTAGGAGGTTGTTGAACAGGAAATTCCAACCCGACCCTATCGTCGAGAGGTTAAATTTAGTTGAAGAAGAAAACAATTTCTTGAAGGAAAAAATAAAAAACTTGAGGAGGAGAAGATGATATTGGAGTTGCATGTTGCGGATGTAAATGCGATGATCACAAGATCAAGATGGATGCAATGCACTTGAAGATGAGAAAGATTAGAAAATATGCCATCCATACCGAGGCTTGGTATCATTATGCCGTTGGATCAGTTGTTACCTTGGTTGCGATTATGATCGCATTTGTTTTCACATTGAAATGTTTTACATAGTTTCAATGTATGGTTTAATTAATTTAGATGCTCTGCAGAGCTTTATGTTGTTAGATGAGAACTATGTATGTACTTTGGTTTTTATGTGATGATGAACTTCTATTAATTTGGTCACTTAATTATCTATTCATGATGTTCTGTAATGATTTTTGACACACTTAATTATATATAATGCACGCAGATGAACCGGCAATGGATGTACGGTGACAGACACACCTCCGAGTACATTAAGGGCGTGCATGCTTTTCTCGAAGTGGCTGAGGCAAACAAGCAGAATGGTTTTATGTGTTGTCCATGCCCTATATGTGGGAATATGAAGTCTTACTCTGACCGGAAAATCCTTCACACCCACCTGCTTTACAAGGGTTTCATGCCACACTATAATGTTTGGACGAGGCACGGAGAAATAGGGGTTATGATGGAAGACGGCGAGGAAGAAGAGTACGATGACAACTATGTGCCGAAGCGGAGAGATCGGGAAGTACTGTCAGTGATCAAAGGATGAAAGAACGACGAGCTGGGAAACAAATTGCCCAGCTCGGCGAACAAGCGAAGCAATCGTGCCCCCCGCTCAAGGTGCCTGCTAGCGACATCGTCGATCCGAGGATGGTGCCGGTTATGGCAATCCTGAAGATTACCTGCCCGACGATGTACAATTTGATTTCTTGGAGGTGCAGATACAAAGATACGAGTACGGGAAGCCTCTCGTCAAAGATGAAAGATCTCTAACAACGATGATGCGAAGATTGCATGATTGGTACATGAAAACCTGCAAAGAGTCCGAGGAGGAATACTTTGTATGTGAGAGTTAAACGGAGCATGACCTCCTTGGAATTGAACTGTTGCCTATTCCATTTGAGGAGTTCTATCAGTTTTCAATCAATTGGCCCTCGATAAAGCAACGGTCACCTGCTACTGTCTGTAAGTAGTACTACTTCTGTCATTAAGTATCTCTATGTAACTCAGCTCTTTCATTGCATGTATTTATAAATATCCTCACTATATTAAGCAGATTGAAGATCGCGAAATGAAGAAAAAACAAGTGGGTGATATTGGGTTCATTAACACATATCTCATCGATGCAAATGAGGTTGAATATCGTGCCAAGGAAACCGAGGCCAACTTGCTACGATCGTTGGAAATAAATGAACACAAAAATACAATACTCTTTCCTTACAACTACACGTGAGTGTTACTGTCTTGTGGCATATTCGGTTTCCCTTATTTAGTCCAGGTTATAGAAATGTAATATTGATGAGTTATGCATGCGCGCGCAGGTTCCACTATATTCTCCTAGAGATTAAGCTTGAGCAGGAGTAGTAACTGTCTTAGAATCGAGACGAAAAGATCCCAAGGAGTATGCGGAAATGACTGAATTGCTCGAGAAGTAAGTTAAATCGATCATTATCCACCATATCAGCAACTTTGTTCATTTCTGATATCAAGTAATTGTTTTCTTTGTATGGCAGTGCTTGGGGAAAATTCACCAAAAGAGCTCCGGGACTACCGAAGAAGCTGCAATTTAGACACCCGAAAGTAAGTACTATATAGTAGCATATTCCACACGCATCTCCTAGTGATTCAAGCGCTAGTTTCATCAATACCATTTAGCATGTGCTTGCTAATTATCAGTTTGATTGACCTCTATTTCTTGTAAAGTGGTTGTGGTAGGAACAAGGGAATGATTTCTGTGGATACTACGCTTATGCAGTCCATCCGCCACACGACTTGTGAGAGGGCTACTCCGACAAACAATTTGAAGTGCGTAAATAAAATATTCACAATTTTATTTTATTACCATCATTTGTGTTGAGTTTCATTCATTCATATATATATATATATATATATATATATATATATATATATATATATATATATATATATATATATATTGACCCCTTTCTTAAAATTAGATGTTTCGAAGCGGGATGAACTCCTAGCACCAGATCGCATACGAGCAATTCAAGAGGAATTGGCGGCATTCTTTCTTGACTATGTGATCGCTGAAGACGGGGAATACTATGTGGACCACGCGTCCGTATTGTAAAAGATAATTATTGTATATATGTAGCCGGTAGTGTCGGATAGATATACGAGAACTTGTTGTTCGACCAATCTCTCGGAGAAGGAGAGGTGGTCGATATCACTTCTCTGTATGCATATATGTTCATGACGATCTTCTGTTTGCTTAATTACTAGCTAGCTAGCATGTCTAGTTAGTCCTCTCTATACGTATGTATAGTACGTAGCGTCGACCAAGCACGGACAAAAGAAAGGACACTTTTCTCTATTAATTAGCTAGCTATAGCACAATATATGAAACACCTAAATTAACCCCCCAAAACCCCCCAAACCCCCCCCCTTTAAAAAAAACAAAAACCAGAGCCAAAGAAATGCTGACGCGTGGATGCCTATTGGTCCCGGTTGGTGCCACCAACCGGGACCAAAGGCCCTCCTGCCTGGGCTCAGCGGACAGGCCACGTGGAGGCCCATCTGTCCCGGTTCTGAATAGAACCGGGACTAAAGGGTCGGTACTAATACCCTCACCCTTTAGTCCCGGTTCATGAACCGGGACTAAAGGCCCTCACCAACCGGGACTATAGGCCCTTTTTCTACTAGTGCAACTAAGCTTGGGGATGTCCCCAAGTGTCATCCCCTCTTTCTTCTAACGAACAATCGGTATTTTACTTGGAACTATATTTTTATTCGTCACATATTATGAGTTTTTCTTGGAGCATCTTGTATGATATGAGTCTTTGATTGTTTTGCTTTGTGTTTTAAGTGTTGAATCCTTGCTGGACACACCTTTTTGAAAGAGCCAAAAATTATGCTATGCTTGCTCCTATGCTTCACTTAAATTTTTTAGAGCCATGGAATTGCTCTAGTGCTTCACTTATATCTTTTTGAGCATGGTGTGTTTCGTTATTTTTGAAGAAATGCTCTCATGCTTCACTTAGATTTATTTGGTAGTTAGTAAATTTTTTGAAGAAATTCTCTCTTGCTTCACTTAGATTATTTTGAGATAAAGAAATATTATGCTCGTGTTCTTCACTTAAATTTGTTTGAGCTTATCAAAAGCAACATACAAAAATAGTCGCAAAGTGTTTGACATTCAAGGAGGATATAATAAAAACTTTCATGAAGAGCATTGGACAAAATAAACTTGATTCTTAGTAATGGTCTTGAGATATGACGATACGATATGTGAGTCATGTTGATGAGTAATTGTGCCTTAGTAAAAATATTGATTTTAAGGTTTGTGATTCCCTATGCAAGAACGAAAGTCAATAGTTATGCAATGAAATGTATATCCTACTTGTGGTGCATTATTCGGTGTTACTTATGCTTAATGCTTGGGTACGGGATTTTCCGTTTCTTGGTTGGTCGCTTCTCAATCTTTTTGCTAGCCTTCATTTTGCTTAAAACCCTTTAAACCAGTTTTGCCATATGAGTCCACTATACCTAGCTATATGAGCTATTTCCGTGCCGTTCTAAGAAAATTTGCATGTGCCATCTCTAATTTTCAAAATAAACTTCTCTTTTGTGTGCTCGTACCGCTCGCGAGGCGGTGAGGGGTGGCCAATATTTTCCGTGCTAGATGTGTTATTCTCACGATGAGAGTTTATTCACTTGTCATTGCATGCGAGTACAGCAAAGGTATTAGGGATGTCCAGTCCCCAAATGAAAAATGAATTTACTTTATGTTGTCAAATAATAAATTCTTTGGAAAGTGTTGGTATGGAGGGCACCCGTGGATACAGTTAGCCATGGAAAGTGAATTAATGGTGGAAAAACGAATAAAATTTATTTTCTGTTGGGAACCACCTATGATGTATCTACCATGGAAAGTGTTGGGAGCTCTAATTCGTTTTCGTTGGTGGGAAAAGTATGCCTCCAAAAATGTTTTTATCTCCCAATTTTCGCTTTGAGCTCTAGCACCTCTACAAATCCCTACTTCCCTCTACGAAGGGCCTTTCTTTTACTTTATGCATTTTTTATTTTGAATTTGAGTCTCCATATTCTCTTATAAAGCACCAACTAAAGGGCACTATGATCGTTATTGAGTGTAGCTAATATTCGAGTGTGTTTCTTGAATGGATCAATGATTTACCATAATGGGCTAGGGATAACTTGCTTTAGTGTTGATATTTTGAAAGACATGGTTGCTTGTTGGTATGCTTGAGTATTAAAGTCTTCATGTCAAAACTAGACTATGGCTTTGAACCATATAAAAGTCCAAATGTCCATGCTATAAAGAAAAGAAAATGTGATGAACATGTTAGGCAGCATTCCACATCAAAAGAAATCTGTTTTGATCATTTACCTACACGAGGACGAGCAGGAATTAAGCTTGGCGATGCTGATACGTCTCCTATTATATTATCATTCTTGGATGTTTTACAATCATTTTATATTTTTTGGTACTAACCTATTGACATAGTGCCCAGTGCCAGTTGCTGTTTTCTGCATGTTTTTTACATCGCAGGAAATCAATACCAAATGGAGCAAAACTTTTTATGGATTTTTTTGGACCAGAAGACATCCAGTGGGCCAAGAAAGCACCTGAGGGGAGCTCCGAGGGGAGCATAACCCACCAGGGCACGCCTGGGGTTGTGCCCTCCTCTTTGGCTCCCCACACCGCCTCTTTGCTATATAAATACCCCAATATTTCAGAAACCTTAGGGGAGTCGACGAAAATCAATTCCAGCCGCTGCAGAGTCCAGAACCACCAGATCCAATCTAGACACCATCACGGAGGGGTGCATCAAGTCCATTTGTTCCTCTTCGATGATGCGTGAGTAGTTCTTTGTAGACCAACGGGTCCGTAGTTAGTATCTAGATGCCTTCTTCTCTCTCTCTTGATTATCAATACAATGTTCTCTTGGAGATCCATATGATGTAAGTCTTTTTGCGGCGTATTAGTTGGGATCTGATGAACTTTGAGTTTATGATCAAATCTATGTTTTTATCCATGAAAGTTATTTAAGTCTTCCTTGATCTCTTAAATGCATGATTGATTATAGCCTTGTATTTCTTCTCCGATATTTGGGTTTTGTTTGGCCAACTTGATCTATTTATCTTGCATTGGGAAGAGGTTCTTTGTGATGGATTCGATCTTACGGTGCTTGATCCCAATGACAGAAAGGGAAACGACACATATGTATCGTTGCTATTAAGGATATCAATATGGGGTCTTTTTCTACATAAATAGATCTTGTCTACAATATCATGTCATTGTTCTTATTGCATTACTCCATTTTTCCAAGAATTAATACATTAGATGCATGCTGGATAGCGGTCGATGTGTAGAGTAATAGTAGTAGAAGCAGGCAAGAGTCGGTCTACTAATCTTGGATGTGATGCCTATATAATGGTCGTTGCGTCGATATCGTCATGATTATTTGAAGTTCCATCAATTTCCCAACAGTAATTGTGTTCCCGCCGTTTGCTATTTTCTCGAGAGAAGCCACTAGTGAAACCTACGGCCCCCGGGTCTCATTTAATCATATTTGCCTTTGCAATCTATTTTCCTTTGCTTTTATTTTCATATCTATTAAACCAAAAAGACAAAAATATCTTGCTGCAATTTATTTATTCTGCGATCTATTTATCCTATCTACCACAATTATATCACGTTATCTTGCCTACTTGAGGCGCCGTACCCGAAAGGGATTGACAATCCCTTTAACACATCTGGTTGCGAGTATTTGTTATTTGTGTGCAGGGGCTGTTTACGTGGTGTTAGGAGGTTCTTCTATTGGTTCGATAACCATGGTCCCATTACTGAAGGAAATACCTACCGTCGCTATACTGCATCATCCCTTCCTCTTTGGGGAAATACCGACGTAGTTCTAGCAGACATCAAGAGGGCCAGAAGAGTCCCGAGGAGGCCACAAGCCCGAAGGCCGCACCCTAGGGGGGTGGGACGTGCCTCCGTAGCTTGTGGGCTCCTCAGAGGTCCTCCAACCCTAATTCCAGCACTAAAATCCTCAAATATCCCCCGTATACCAGAATCGTCCACAAAAATACTTTTCCGTTGCCGTAAGCTTATGTTCTCGTGAAATCCCTTCTTGGGGCCTTTTCCGGTGATCTGCCGGAAGGGGATTCGATAATAGAGGGTTCTACATCAATCGTGCGGCCCTACCAATGATGTGTGAGTAGTTTACCACAGACCTACGGGTCCATAGCTAGTAGCTAGATGGCTTCCTCTCTCTCTTTAATCTTCAATAACATGTTCTCCTCGATGTTCTTGGAGTTCTATGCAATGTAATTGGACTTCTATCCGATGTAATCTTCTTTTGCGGTGTGTTTGAGTTCCAATTAATTGTGGGTTTATGATTAGATTATCTATGAATATTATTTGAGTATACTCTGAACTCTTTTATGCATGATTCAAATAGCTTTGTATTTTTCTCCGATCTATTGATTTGGTTTGGCCAACTAGATTGATCTATCTTGCAATCTTGTGGTGTCCTCACCCAGTGACATAGCGGGTGTAGCGAGGCACTTATTGTATTGTTGCCATCAAGGATAAAATGTTGGGGTTTATATCATATTGTTTGAGTTTATCCCTCTACATCATGTCATCTTGCTTAAGGCGTTACTCCTTTCTTATGAACTTAATACTCTAGATGCATGCTGGATAGCGATCAATGTGTGGAGTAATAGTAGTAGATGCAGAATCATTTCGGTCTACTTGTCACGGACGTGATGCCTATATTCATGATCATTTCCTTAGATATCTTCGTAACTACACGCTTTTATTTCAATTACTCAAAAGTAATTTATTTACCCACCGTATGCTTTATTCAAGAGAGAAGGCTCTAGTGAAACATATGGCCCAGGATCTATTTTGCATCATATATTTTCAGATCTATAAAACAAAAAACCCAAAACTACCTTGCTGCAATTTATTTATATTTAGTTTAGTTTGGTCTTTTGTTTATCTTTTATACCTATCTATATTAGATCCCACTCTTGTTCGAGACCGTGAAGGGATTGACATCCCTTTATCCGCGTTGAGTGCAAGTGTTTGTTAGTTTGTGCAGGTGCGTATATTGGAGACTTGCTTGTGCCTCCTACTGGATTGATACCTTAGTTTTTAACCGAGGGAAATACTTATATCTACTTTGTTACATCTCCCTTTCCTTTTCAAGGGAAAAATCAACACAAGCTCAAGAAGTAGAAAGCACCCAGGCCCATCTGCCTGCGGCTGCCATGTCAAGTTCCTCTGAAAGCACACACAGCTCATCATCAGACCTGGCCCTCTCTGCCCTATGGGGCCTACTGACAGGAGATATTTGTGCCTTGCGTTCCTGCATCCTAGCCCTTATATAGTTGGGTTTCTATTCATATGCAGGCCGTGGTGTGTGAATTCTCCTGCTAGTAGGCGGGTATTTTTTATTTTTTGCATATGTTATGTCAATTTTTTGACCTTCTTCAAATCACATCCTATATTGATACTTCGAAAAAGTCTGGAGGTAAAATAAGTTTAAAGACTGAAATGCCTTTGTAACAGATGAGTTTTCGTCTGAAACCTTGATACTTCGAAAGGGATTGTTCAATTTGTACACGAAGTGCATCCAGTTTTTGACATAACCTTCTCCACTTTTTAGCACATGCTATGTGGGTAAAATCATGATACCATGCGAAGTTTCAACCTTTTCAGAGTTCATTTGTAGTGCTTTTCAATTTTAGAGTCATTTAGCTCAAAAAATTAATTGAACACTTGAAAAATAGCAAATGAAGTTAGAAATGGTTGAAAATTGATGACGTGGCTTCGTATGGTGCATATTGAATGCACAAAAAGTCTGGAGTTAAAATAAGTTTAAAAAATGGAATGTCTTTGTAACAGATGAGTTTTCGTCCGAAACCCTAATACTTCGAAAGAGATTGTGCAGTTTGTTCACGAAGTCTATCCAATTTTCGCAATAACCCTCTAAACTTTTTAACACATTCTATGTGGGTGAAATAGTGATACCATGCCAAGTTTCAACCTTTTCAGAGTTCATTTGTAGTGATTTTCAATTTCAGGGTCAATTAGCTCCAAAAATCATTAAATGCATGAAAAATAGCAAATGAAGTCAGAAAGGGTTGAAAATTGATGACGTGGCTTTGACACTACTAGGAAAGACCTGCTACTAGTGGCACACCTAGCAAATGTTGCGCCATTAGTAAGTTTGATTTTTTTTTTCATTTTCCCCCTCTAGATCTTAAAATCCCCGTATCTTTTATTTTGTTAGGTTTTTGGGGATCCTGAAAATCTTGAACATCCCCCAGTTCAATTTGGATGTAACTTTTCGAGTAGATGATTCTTCATATAAAAAACTTTTTAATCCGAGTTCGTATGCAAAACTTATGCCCATTTTACAAATTCCAGAGAGATTTTGCAAATAAAATTGAAATTCATATTTGTAAATTTTCCCAACAAGTAGACCACATATCACATGGGAAGCTTATTTTCTTCTATTTTTTTTGACGTTTCCATAATTTTCTTTTATTTTTTTAATACTGAAAAGGCGGTCCACCGGGGGGGGGGGGGTGCATTCGGTGGAATTTTTGGGCCAAGTTAGTAATGGCGCACTGTGGGAGTGGTGCACCATTACTAGTTAAACTAGTAATGGCGCACCACACCCACGATGCGCCATTACTAGTTTTGAAAAAAAATTGAAACAAAGTTAGTAGTGGCGCACCGTGGGAGTGGTGCGTTAAACTAATAATGGCGCACCACAACCACGGTGCGCCATTACTAGCTTTGAAAAAAATTAAAAAAATTTGAAAAAAGAATTGAAAAAAATTTAGTAGTGGCGCACCTAGGGTGTGGTGCGCCATTACTAGTTTAACTAGTAATGACGCACTATCCCCTGGTGCGCCATTACTAGATTTGAAAAAAAATAAAAAAATTGTTAGTAGTGGCACACCGTAGATGTGGTGCGCCATTAGTATTTAGAGTTTAATGGCGCACCAACACATGGTGCGCCACTGCTATATAGTAGTGGCACACCACATGTGCGGTGCGCCATTAATGTCCATATTATCTATAGCCCTTTTCCTAGTAGTGTGAATGGTGCATATTAAATACACAAAAAGTCTGGAGTTAAAATAAGTTTAAAAAATGAAATGCCTTAGTAACAATTGAGTTTTTGTCCAAATCAATCATACTTCAAAAGAGATTGTCCAGTTTGTACACGAAGTGTATCCAGTTTTTGCCGTAACCCTCTCAACTTTTTAGCACATGCTAGGTGGGTGAAATGATGATACCATGTCAAGTTTCCTCCTTTTCAGAGTTCATTTGTATTGCTTTTTAATTTCAGGGTCATTTATCTCAAAAAATAGCAAATGAGGACAGAAAGGGTTGAAAATTGATGACGTGGCACTACTATAGGATGCTGCTAACGCGACACTACGATCAGAGACCCTTTGAGGAAACTGTGTGCGATGCATTAATCGCAGAGGTGGTGTAAAAAACCGTCAAAAAATGTGCAAAACTTTTGTGATGGCGGAGCCATCAAACACGGTTCTGATTTTAGTTACGTGTGCGATGCAGGCACACGGTTAGTCCGTTCGAACTATTTGCGATGAGGCGGAACAATAGAAATGGGCAGCCACATCAATGTGTGTGCGATATACGAAATATAGTTTGCTCCGATGAACTGTTTTTCTATTAGGGAGTGCAACAGAAACGGCTAGCCAGATCAAGGTGTGTGTGATATATGGCATAGGGTTCACTCGGACGAACTGTTTTCGATTAAGGAACACAACAGAAACGGTTCAACTTAACAAGATGTGTGTGATATGCGCTATACAGTTCACATGGATGAACTGTTTGCAATGAGCCAAAAGAACACAAATGAGTCATGTAAGCAAGATGTGTGTGATACGTGGCAAACAGCCGACTTGGATGAACTGTCTGCGATGAGAAATTACAACATAGACTGTTAATATAGTAAGTTCGTGTGAGATTCTGTTTGTATAAGTTTTTTTGAAAAATGCAAACTAATTGCTTGCCGTGGCTAGGAGTATCACCCACGATGTGTCTGCGAGTACTTTTCTGCAATGATTAGTAAGTTACACATACGTTTTTTCCTTATGTTAAGTTGTGTGTGAATCTGCAATATGGACAGTAAATATGCAAATGCCTTCTGGACATCGGGCACACACTTAAACTCAAAGAACTTTGTACGATACTAATACTTTCCTTGAAAATTTAAGAACTTGGCTAACAACATTTGAGTAGCATATATATAGTGGTTACACTATTTTACAAAAGGAGGATCTTCGTAACACGGGTTTGATAACCATATGGTCCATATGTAGATACTTAACATAGTAACAACTATCACATTTTCAGAGGCTAACGGCCAACAACCATATGGTCCATATCAACATACTTAACATAGTAACATACATCACATTTTGATGACGTGGCTGAGGGCCAACAACCACAACTATCCGCTGAAAGCAGCTTGATCACGGCGACTCTGCATCTCGTCAATGAAAATGAAGAGCCCTCATGTGCCTTGGTAGAGCATGAGTAGAATGGTGTCTCCAATTTTCCAATATGGATGCATTGCCACAATAAGAGAGAACTTTAATTGGAATGGTTCCATATCTGCGGGAAATGCAGTACCTTGCAATCACTTTGGCGTTATTAGCAGGCACAAGTGTAATTGGACCATGCTGGGAAATCGAAGCAGGAACTGCTACAGCGGGCAATTTTTGTTGAAATGTAGAATAAAAACCAATTGTAACGTATCGTTGAAGATATATATATATATATATATATATATATATATATATATATATATATATATATATATAGTTTATGAGCATCAACATTAAAATATGACTTTTTACTAGCATTTTGTGCACCCAATTGGTCTTGTTCAATGTGTGCACCATAGGTATAACTAATCCCATCCAAAATCTAGCATTCATAGGTGGAAAAGTATTATTTATTCCGAACATGGCAGAAGAATATATAGTGCGCATAATTTGGTAAATAGAATTTATTACTGCCTAGGAACGGAGTTAGAAAATGAAATCACAATTGGTTTCTTAAATAGTGATCAATTAGTCAGAACCAATACTTGAAGTAATATGACAGCACGGAGAAAGTTGAAAGGACACTAACCTCGATCAGACTTTGATCGGGTGATGACGTTGGGGAAGTAAACATCCATGTTAATTAGACCAGGCTGTGGTGCACGCACTAGAATTTTATTGCAAGCTTTTAGTTCATAACACGTAGACGTTTTTCGCCAAAGGCACGCATTAAAATAGGAGTGACCATCTTTATCAAGTTTTACGCTAACCGTCATTGTATGTCCATGCTGTGTTAGCAATATGACATCCTGGGAGTTATCAACAAAGTAAAGCCGAAGATTTCCTTCTAATCCTTTTCTTGCAAAGCAAGGGATGTACTGCTTGAAATCAAAATTAACATCACAAATTGGGTATATTGACATAATAGAGCAAGATGCAAATGTGGGAGTAACTGATAGAACAGTTCAATATATAGATCAAAGAAAATTACAAAAATATATAATTAAAAATAGATAATGTAACAATGATTTGACGCAAATATATAGATAATGTAGCAACAGATGGTATATGTTGACAAATTTAGGCCATGCCGACCATACTAGGTTGAGATTGAGCATATCGGGCGATCCCTAAAGTCATCCGGAATAGTGAGATAGAACGTCGTTTCCAATTGGTCGCGACCACACATGCTCGATTTGTGCTCGCACTTTGGACACATGAATGAACACCGACGAATCAGCTAGAACAGAAATAATTCCACGGCGAGTTCTGCTTGTTAATTAATAGCGACATACGGACTACGATAAGATATGAGGGAATATTTCGCTAAGTCGATTACCTTCTCCAAGAGAAATATCCCCGGCACATAATCCCGCAGAAATATTCGACCAGAGTCTAGAATGACGGTGGAGATAGGCGGCGAAAAGCGGTAGTGGCAAAATCCTGTGCCGTTTGGAGCACGACCTCTGCCTGCCAACAATAGCAATCGAGCTTAGGGTGGCCACCGCGATAGAAGTTGATGAGGTGCAGAGTTGCGGAGCAGTCCGCGGCGAGTGGGTGGGGACGAAGGGGGCGAGGGTTTTCTTTTTTCCTTTTGCATGTGTGAGTGAACACACACACATAGTTCGCACAGGCGACGGAGATGAATCGTGTGCAATAGTAAATCACCGAGATTGAATGGGAATCCAAATTTCCTTTGTCCTTTGTCCATGAAATTTTTTCTATGATGAACATGAACCCTGCGAATCACTATGTTAAAATTTGGCACTTTTTCGGGTTCGTTTACAATATTTAGGGGATTATGTGCATTTTCTAGGCATTAATGCACATAATTCAAATGTAAACAATCGGTGCTTGAAAAGGTGCACAAGAACGGTCTGGAAAACCATGATCGTACTATTTAGTAAATTCTGATGCCTTTTACAAGGAATGGGCAGATATTTCAAGGAAGTGTGTTTACTGGGTACTACACAAAGTCGAAATAAATGCTTGAAAAACATGATGCCTGGCATGGTGCCATGGTATGACCTCACCGTGTCCTCGTAAACATTTGAGAAGTTTTGGCTTATGTCGTCATGCACTCCCTTCATAAATTGAACCATAACCGGGGAAGGTCCATGCTTTTGAAGGGGAAATCACAAAGATTGAAGGGGAATCCAAATTTTCTTCGTTCTTTTCCCTGGAGTTTTTTTTCTACGACGAACATACACCCTTCAAATCACCGTGTTCAAATTTGGCATTTTTCTGGGCTTATTTACCATATTTAGGGGATTATGTGCATTTTCTAGGCATTTGGCGCATATAAATCCAGTCCAGCTACAGCTGCACGGATGTGATGTGAGGGACGTGGATTGCCGTTCGATCGTGGCACATCCTATAGTGCACATGCGCGATCCGCGTGGCTGGGGTTCCGACCAATCATAACACAACACAAAATAGCCTCAGTGCACACTGTTATCGGAAGTGACAGAGATGAACCTTGTGCGATTATGAACGAGCAAAATTATAAGGGAAGCCAAATTTCCTTTCTCGTTTGTCGTTGAGCTCTTAAAAACCACCGCACTGTACGGCTGCCCGGCCCCTCCGTCCCAGAGCTCTCTCCAAGCGTCGTTCATGGAACCACAACACACAGTAACTGGTAAGGAAGCGATGGCATCCCGCCGCGCCGCGTTCGTCGCCCCCCGTGACCGCACACATGGTAAGTGTCGGGGATATACCCTGCGGTATGACCCGGCTGGAGTTGTAAACCGGTTGGGACTTGGTAAACCGGCAGATGGTAAACCGGCGAAGGGCCAAGACAAATGGCTAAGACAGACGGTAAACCGGCTGGTGGTAAACCGACAGACAATGTTAAACCGGCAGACCATGTTAAACCGGCAGACAATGTTAGACCGGCAGACAATGTTAAACCGGCAGACAATGTTAAACCGGCAGACAATGTTAAACCGGCAAACAGTGATAACTAGGTTGCCAGGGGTTATGAAGCCCAAGACGTTATGAAGCCCAAGATGTTAAGAAGCCCATGGCGATAAGTTAGAATAGTTAAGTCTTAAGTCTGAGTTGAACTCTACATGTAACCCGCCTCTTCAACATATATAAGGAGGGGTAGGGCTCCCCAAAGAGGGACAAGCTACAAGCAAGAAGAAACAATCTTAGGGCTAGACACAAAGAGGAGAGCCGGTTTATGGCGACTCCCTCGTGATGATAATGAGACCTAGCCTCAAACAGCATGTAGGGTTTTTACCGGATGATGTTTCCCGGGGCCCGAAGCTGTCTAAATCCCTGTCTTATGTTGCGTCTCTCGATTCCGCTCAACCCCTCTCAAGCTACCACATAGATGCGTTGGCCTCGCGACTAAGTCCCGGCGCTAAGGACATCTGCCGTGACAATTCCACGACAGTAAGGAAGCGATGGCATCTCAGGCGCAGAGTTCATCGCCGCCGCCGGCCACGTAGTTACGTGGGTGGACTTTGAGGCTGCCATGGCCGAATGGCCGGTGGATCTAGAGGAAGCCAAAGCCGCACAGGAGGATCGGAAAAGGCAGAAAGTAGTCAAGGAAAGAGAGTCCCGCCGCCGCAAGAAAGAAGAGGTTGCACGCCGTGGTGAGCAGAGCTTGGCCGAGATCGAAGCATGGTGGACGGCCGCCTACAAGGCCGGGAAGGAGAACGCCGGCGTCTGGCCAGCATGCCCCGATGGCACCATGTGAGAAGTAGTTTAAGTTTGTAGTATTAGAGCAAATTACCAGTAGTACTTTAAGTTTGTAGTATTAACATATAATGTCGGTAAGAGCATCCTTTGAGGGATTTGAGCGTTGATTAGCATGTGTGCCCGTGTGCGTTTTTTGCGTTAATCATTAGAAGATCACAAAACACACGGTTTCTATTCCATACCCATGTGTGTTTTCTTTCGTTAGTGATCCATAAGTCAGTTACTTGTGCGATGTTGACCGAAAAAATCAACTACGCGTGTACATTTTTTTGGAGACGGGATCTGCCAATTTTCTGTTTTCTCGCACACTTGTATTTTACGCGCTTCGTCTGCACTGTGTGTTTCTCCCGCACAAATTTCAAGTTTCGCAACGAAATTTTCATTACGCGTGTGATTTTAGAATGTATTCCTCCAACCACATCCCCATCAATCAAATTTTCTCAGTATCTCCCTCCCACCCCCCCCCCCCCCGCGCCTCCCCCTACCGGCTGCTCCAACCGCCGCCGCCACAACTACAGCTTCAACCACATATATGTTCTGCTCGGATCCAGTCAGGTAAACCACCGTTCTCTATCATGGCACTGGTTGGATTGCTTAAATGGCGTATGCAAAACAACCTCATGCCTCCAAATCCCCACCGCCCCTACCTCTAGAGCATTGCCGCGCAAGCCCAACCACATATCACGTGGAGGTCGAGGAGCTGATGGCGGTCCATGGCGCGATGGCCGCTGTGCGTGTTGATCCGGAGGAACACCTTGCCTCCGCCGTGACCGGCATGGTGCAGGCTCTGGCCCAGATGAAGTGCCCCAGCGACTACCCCCCAAGACTTAACAGGTATGATCTAACCAGCTAAATCTTACCAATACCACTTGCAGTGGCTATGTTTTGTACGGTTTATGTATTAAGCATGTTCGTGCCTTGTTTATTTCAGTACTGCACACTGTATGATGTTCAAGTATTAACTGTCCAGTTCAATTTCACCAATACCAGCAACAAACTTACAATACATGACTCAGGATATCACTAGAGATGCTGAGCATTTGCTATTTTTGGTGTATGCTAACCCTGTTGTACTAAACATACCTATCCATGTACTTACGCAGGGGCATAACGGCCGATGTTGTTGTTTGCCGTCGAGATTAGCTGCATCCCATGTCTTACTGTAATTCACATCGTTTGTGCAGTTTAATTTCTACATTTACTGGTTTCCTGCAGGTACACATGTCAGTGGCACTGATCCACGAGTCGACCCGGAGGAATAGCTCGCCTCCACCACCGCTGACTTTGGGTGGGCTCTAGCCAAGATGAAGCGCCCCAGCAACTACCTCTAGGGACTTACAAAGTATGTACTCACCAGTTCAATCTTACCAATACCAGTTGCAATTAATGGCTATGTTTTGTACGGTCGATGTATTAATAACATGCTAGTAAACATGCCCAACATGTTTTAGCTACTTTCCCTACCCTTTTATAGACAACTGGGCCATTATCCGCTCTGGCAACACCTGCCTTGTGATGTTTAACTCTGCCAAATTGCATTTTCGTCAGTACCGGTTTCAATGGCTATTAAGCCTGTAGCAATTAACAGTCGATTCCATTTTAAACAGTTGTATTTCAATGGCGACAAACTAACAAAACATGACTTAGGATACTATTAAGCCCGTTGCAATTAATAGTTGTATCCATTTTTTAATCTGTCCCTTTGCTACGATGCTACTCTCGGCAATGAAGATATACTAAAGATGCTGCCCATTTGCTATTTTTGGTGGATGCTAACCCTGTTGTACTTAACATGCCTATCCATGTACTTACGTAGGGCAATAACGGGTGATGCTATTGTTTGCCGTCGAGGTTAGCTGCTTCCCATGTCTCATAATATTTTCCATCATTTGTGCAATTCCAGTTTGGCTTCTAACATTTACTTGCTTCTTATAGGTACACATGTCGAGGGCACTGATCCACGCTTCGACCTGGAGGAAGAGCTCGCCTCCGCCGCCGCTGACTTTGGGCGGGCTCTGTCCAAGATGAAGTGCCCCAGCAACTACCTCTCAGGACTTACCAAGTATGAACTCACCAGTTCAATCTTCCCAATACCAGTTGCAATTAATGTCTATGTTTTGTACGGTCAATGTCTTAAGCATCTTGTAGTAAACATGCCTAACACATTTTAGCTATTTTCCCTACCTTTTTATAGACAACTGGGCCATTATCTGCTCAGGCAGCACCTGCCTTGTGATGTTTAGCTCTGCCAATTGCATTTTTATCAGTACCGGTTTCAATGTCCATTAAGCATGTTGCAATTAACAATTGTATCCAGTTTTAAACAGTTATATTTCAATGGCTACAAACTTACAAATCATGAATTAGGATGTTGTTAATCCTGTTGCAATTAATAGTTGTATCCATTTTTTAATCCGTCCCTTTGCTATCGTACTACTCTTTCGCAATGAAGATATCACCACAGATGCTGTCGTTTTATTACCACTTGCTATTTTTGGTGGATGTTAACCCTGTTGTAGTTAACGTTGGCTTTCCATGCACTTATACAGGGCTACAATGGGCGATGTTGTTGTTTGTCGTCGAAGTTAGCTGCATCTCAGGTCTTATACACCATCTATTCCTAAATTTAAGTATTTTTAGATATTCCAATATAGACTACATAAGGAGCAAAATGAGTGAATCTAGATTCTAATCTAAACTATATCTATAATTCTATATACATCTTCATATTGAAATATCTAAAAATACTTGTACTTAGAAATGTAGGTAGTTGTATTTTACATCATTTGTGCAATCTCAGTTTAGCTTCTAACATTTACTGGTTGCTTGTAGGTACATATATTAGCGGTACTGATCCACGCTTTGATACCTTTTGCGTATGGTGCAATGAGCTATTCATGAACAAGCATTAAGTGAGGAAACTAAGAAATATTGTTAGATGAAAGAAACGGGTGATGGGAATTAAGCTCTTTATTTACACTTTTTCAAAGACAACAGTGAACTTTGGGATGGTAAGTAATGTGTTGCCTTCCCCCTGCCCACAACAAGTTACTCTATTAGACCTCATGGTATGATATTTTCCTCTTTTCAGTCGTTTTCGAAGCTATGTACTGATGATTACCTTGCAAACTACATGACCAGAGAGGAGGCAACTAAGGTTAAAGTATATAATTCATGCTACCATGATAATGCTCTAGAAGTCTTCCTGAAGGTAGTGAAGGATGGGCGGGCGATCGTCACAAGGGGTTGGACAAAAGTTGTCGTGCCTATGGCAAGCAGGAAGGCACATTATGGGTATTCCGCTTCTTCAACACCATCGGCAGTGACACTTGTCTCTTCACCTTTACCGCCTGTAAATATTATGGTTCATCATAGTTAATTGATGTGTAATCCTGTAATTACTAAACATATTGTACTGACAATTTTATTTATGGATTCGTTGTTGAACCATTGTCTTGAGAATTTGAATTGCATGTTTCATATTTCAAATTTTCCAATTCGAATAATAGATTACAGGCAAAAAAAATGTACAGGAGCGAATAAAATAATGTGCACACGGTTAGAAAGAAAACAACGCGTGCGATGAAAAAAAACAGACGGTTCTTTGACATGAAACGTTTGCGATGCCCGGCGACGCACACACGGTTTCATGGTAATACGGCAAACGTTTCAAACCAGTGCGCATCTGTGATAGTAATATCAATTGCACACAATTATGCAAATGGACACGTTGGCGTTAGTAGAGGCACCACACACATTTTACATTCTTGAAACGTGTTCGATAACGTACGTATCACAAACATATCGGCAGATTAAATGTTGATCTCCACCATTTTCACACGACTATAGCGGCGTAATCGTTTGGGATGTCTCTCTGATAAAAAACGTAACGTCAACATTTAACGTGTGGGACTGGGGCGGCCTCTCATACGTTTATTCTATGCCGATCGTCGGTAGCCGCTCGCCCATCCCCAACGGTTTTTCGGTTGTGTGGGAAGGACCCGCCCCCCTATCGCCCACACTCAGTTCGCGACGGTTCCAAATGCCGTTGCGGAAAGGGATTAAAAACCATTTGTGTAGCACCTTAGGTACCAGTGTGGCTAACCGCCTATGATCAACCTTGCAAAATACATAGTGAAATATTCTGTTTGGACATAATTGCATTGAATAACTCCTACATAATGTTTCTTCCCGTTTCAAATGCCAAAAAACATATATACCCTAACTATTACAAAGATTTCCTCCGGTTTGTTCGAAGTGGGACTTCACAGATAAGTCCAGAAACTCACTAGAGAAGAAAGTGATGAAGGTGAAGCCAGTAACATCCCAGAGTGGGATCTTGTTGTATAAAACTTTTTGTTCGCGTGTGTCCCTTTGCGCCGTAACCATGGGAAATCTTCATCATTTAACAGGATGCTTGGGAAAAATTTCATAATTTTCTGACATGTTTGTCTTGTCCTCCACTCCCACGATGTTTCTTTTCCCTAAAAGAATGGTGTGTTGCTTTGGCTCATCGTATGATGTATTCGTTTCCTTATCTTTTCTTTTTCTCAGCTTGGTAAACAAGTCCTTCACATAGAAAACCTACGCCACATCATTGGCTAGGATGAATGGTTAATCTGTGTACCAACATTGTTGAGATCCACTATTTTCATTCCGTACCACGGGTCTTCCTTTACCCCGCCTCCTGTCAGGTTGACCCATTTGTACCGAAAGAAAGGGACCTTCAAATTACGTCCATAGTCAAGGTCCCGTATCTCCTCTATGTAACCATAATATGTGTCCTTTAGCCTATTGGTGTTTGCTGCATCAAAGCGGACACCACTATTTTGGTTGGTGCTCCTTTTATCTTTGGCTACCGTGAAGAATGTATTCCAATTTATCTCGTACCCTTTGGAAGTCAATATAGTCGAAGATGGTGACTTGGCCAGCAGGCACAACTCATCTCCAATAGTGTCGTCATGCATGAGACGTGTTGGCAACCAACCACAGAATGACGTCATGCATGTATGTTTGATCCAGGGCTCAGACTGCTTCGTGTTCTTTGAGCGTACAATATCCTTGTGTTCCTCGATATACGTGGCCACCAAGGTGGAATTTTCTAGAACTGTGTAGTGTGCTTGCACCCAAGAATGCCCGCCCATACATATTACTGAATCCTTTTCTAGAGTGCCTTTTCCACCCAGTCTGCACTCATGATGCGATTCAGGAACACCAATCGGCTTCATGGCCCTTGGAGATGCTTCCTTCTGGCCTACAACGGTTATGAACATATATCTTTAAGACTCCCATGAGATTGGCATATTGAGTAGAAATACAGGACCCAGAATGGCAATCTCGTCGACTAGGTGAACTAGGACATGCGTCATGATATTGAAGAATGATGGTGGGAACACCAACTCGAAACTGACAAGACATGGCACCAAATCATTCTGTAACCTTGGTAGGATTTCTGGAACGATTACCTTTTGAGAGATTGCATTCAGGAATGCACATAGCTTCACAATGGCTATTCGAACATTTTCCGATAGAAGCCCACTCAATGCAACCCAATTGCATCATAATCACATGGGAGTCATGAGACTTTAGGTTCTAGAATTTATTCTCTGCCATATTTATTATTTGTTTTATATTCGACGAGTAGCCAGACAGGACCTTCATACTAAGAAGACATTCAAACAAGATTTCCTTCTCTTCTTTGGTAAGAGTGTAGCTGGCAGGACATTGATACTGCTTTGGATGCATGTCGTCTTTTTCGTGCATATGTTACTGGTCTTCCCGTACCTTCGGTGTATCTTTTGTCTTCCCATACACGCCCATGAAGCCTGGCAGGTTCACACGAAGATTCTTTGTCATAGGCGTCATGTTGGTTGTTGAGCGGACCTCTAGGTCTTTCCAATAGTGTAGGTCCCAGAATATAGGTTTCTGCTTCCCCATGGGTGCATGTCCGTCAGCGTCATTCCGAACAGATTGTCCGCCAGGACACTTTCCAAAGATTACTTTTAAACCCTTGACCATATCAAGTATATCGTCACCAGTACGGTGGCGAGGCTTCTTCCTGTGATCTGCCTCACCTCTGAAATGCTTGCCTTTCTTTCTTATGTGACGCTTGATCAGAACAAATCGACAATGTCCCAAGTACACATTCTTCTTACATTTATCCAAATATATACTTTGGATATCATCTAAACAGTGTGTGCATGCGTGGTATCTCTTGTGTGTCTGTACTTCAAGGTTACTAAGAGTAGGCCAATCATTGATGGTTACAAACAGCAACGCTCATAGGTAAAATTCCTGTTGTTTGTGTTCATCCCACACACGTACACCTTTTTTGTCCCACAGCTGTAAAAGTTATTCAACTAATGGCCTTAGGTACACATCAACGTCATTGCTGGGTTGCTTGGTGCATCATAATGAACTTCCGCTTCATGCACAACAAAGGAGGAAGGTTGTAGATACATAGAGTCACATGCCAGGTGCTATGATTGCTGCTCTGCTCCGCAAAAGGATTATCCCATATGCACTTAAACCAAACCACTGCGTCAGCTGCAAAGTCCCACCACTTTCTCTAGATTTTTCTCCACTATGACCCGTCAGCAGGTACTCTCAACTTTCCGTCTTTCTTACGGTTTTCTTTGTGCCATCGCATCAACTTGTCATGCTCTTTGTTTTAAACAAACATTTCAACCATGGTATAATAGGAGCATACCACATCACCTTGGCAGGAACCCTCTTCTTAGGGCGCGCGCCCTCAACATCATCAGGGTCATCCCATTTGGTATTATACCGCAATGCACCGCATACTGGGCAAGCGTTCAAATTCTCCTACTCACAGCGGTAGAGGATGCAGTCATTAGGGCATGCATGTATCTTCTGCACCTCCAATCCTAGAGGGCAAACATCCCTCTTTGCTTTGTACGTACTGTCGGGCAATATGTTGTCCTCTGAAAGCATCTTCTTTAACATTTTCAGCATATTTTCAAATCCCTTGTCAGATACACCATTCTCTGCCATCCATTGCAGTAATTTCAGTGTGGTACCCAACTTTTTCTTGTGATCTTCGCAATTTGGGCACAACAATTTCTTATGATCATCTAACATGTGCTACAACTTCAACTTCTCCTTTTTACTTGCGCAGTTTCTCTTTGGATCAACAATGGCCCGACCACCATCATCAGCGGGCTCATCTGATGCCTCTTCTTCAGATTCTTCCCCCAATGTAGTACCATCGTATTCAGGGAACCCAGGATAGTTGTCATCATCCTCTTCTTCTTCATTCTCTTTCCATTAGAACCCCTCTTTCTCCGTACTTGGTCCAACAATTTTAGCCGGACATGAAACCAGACGTAAACAGGTGCACATGAATGACTTTTGAGCTAGAGTAATTGCTATCATTCTTATAGACACCACATGGACAACACATAAAACCATCCCACTTGTTTGCCTCAACCGCACGCAGAAAACTATGCACGTAAAGAACTGGGGAGAGTGTCGGTCATCGTATATCCATTGCCGGCTCATCTTCATTACACAACACCGAAAAGACCAAATTATACAAGTCCATACACACATATTCTCATAAAACAACATATAACTATCTAGGTAAAGCATTTAAATGCAACAACAAATACGATCAAGATCGCAACTAAGTTAACTATTGATCCAATTGCATAGTGACACCAAGCCTTTTTATTAACGACATATTTTATAATATTTCCAATCTTCAAGCGCTTTGCATCCATCTTGATCTTGTGGTCATCGACGACATCGACAACATACAACTCCAATTTCATCTTCACTTCTTCACTTCTTTTCAATTTTTCTTTCAAATACTCGTTTTATTTTTAAACTAAATTTAACTTCTCAACAAGTGGGTCGGTTGAAATTTCTGGTTCACATACCTCCTAGATAAAAATATCTATGTTAACTTGATGGGCATCATTGTCATAAATGCGAAATGCAACAATTAGTTATAAAATAGAATATACACATCTGAATCATAAACCGGACGAGGGCCGACGGGGACGATATCAAGACCATGACATTATGTATAACAAAACAATCATAGAAGTTAGAAAATTATATAAGTAACTATCTAAATCATACAAATAAGAGTTTTTTTTATTATAGAGAAGAACAACAGGCTCACCAAGGAGGTGCCGTCGACAGGATGGTGCGGGCAATTGACGGTGGTTAGGATGGGGACAGGAAGGCGCTAAGTAAACCTCACCTACACATATGCAAACTAGGAAGTTAATTTGAGCTCAAGTTGCATATAAATCAAATAAACTCCCACATAATTACTCCCAAACTAAAACCCACAAATCACTATACTTATAGAGGCATTGCACGAGCTAATCTAGCAATGAGAGATGAAAGGACAAAGTTGCTAACCTTTGTGAACACTTGGAGAGATGTGGTGCCTCAAATCTTGACAAATCTTGGCAAAAAATGAGGATGAGCTCAAACTAAGGGGAAGAACAGAGAGGGGAAAGGAAAATAGAGATCCTTGTCAATCTTGACAAATCTTGCCGTTGAAGATCCTTGTCTTCAATGTGGGTCCATGGTTGCTGCGGATATGGTGTCAGTTGTAATTTGTCGATCAGTGATCTGATTGTTTTGAGGGGTTTTTATTTCTTTTTTCCTTACCTACGCATAGCTTTTGGTCTTATGACTTTGCTAGCTGCAGGTGTGTTTCTCCGTGTGTGTTGGGTTGGCTGTGTAGGCTCATTTTGTTATGTATCCTCTTCATGCTTTAGTTTGAGTTAATAATATCCACCCTTTGTCAAAAAAAGAAGCATCAAATTCTTTTCTAGATAGTAGATTCATGAAATATAACTTAACTATTGTTTAGTTTACGCTATGTTAATCCTTTTCTATTGTATAGTTTACTGATAATGCAGCAGCTACAATAATCATCTCTGAGATGCCAGTGACGAGATCAAACTTAACGATAAATTGCTAATGAAATCTTTCTATAAATGAGGTTTACAGCCAATGCGGCTGAACCTCGACCAACAGTTGTGTTCAACTCAGGTTCAGTATCTTCAGGTCATGAGTCATGATAGCACCAGGATTGAAGCGAAAGCGGAGGTCTTTTCACCGACCAAGCAGTCTTGGAATAGAAAATAGAGTGAATCCTCTTTTATACATTCAGATTGATGAGACAACCAACGAGAAAACCACACACTAGCAAAAAACAAGGTATACGTTCGGGCCTGGTTAGCCGATTAGTCCCGGTTCGGTCATGAATCTGGACCCATGGGCCCATTGGTCCCAGTTCGTGAGGCCAGGGGGCCTGCCGGGCCTCGTGGGGCCATTGGTGCCGGTTCGTCTGGCCCATTTGGTCCCGGTTGGTGGCACAAACCGGGACCAATGGGCCTCGCTCCTGGCCCACCACCATTGGTCCCGGTTGGTGGCCTAAGCCGGGACCAAAGGGAGGTCTTTAGGACCGGGTCAGGCCACTAACCGGGACCAATAAACCAGCCAGGGGAGAGGGCTTTTCTGTGTAAAACATTAAAAGCAAAAAGAATTTTCATAAAATAAATAGAAAAGCAAAAAAAGCAAAGAAAAAAAATAAGTAGAAACAAAATAAAATAAGTAAGTAGAAACAAAATAAACTTTAATAAAGTAAAATAAATGAACTATAAGAAAAAAATAGCAACAGTAAGTAGAAACAAAATAATATAAATAAAGCAAAAAAAAAGAAAATAAATAAGTAGAAACAAATTAAACTTTAACAAATAAGTAAAAACAAAATAAACTTTTATAAAACCTCCAGTATTATTGAAACTAAAACTATTTAAAATTTATGCAACTAAAATTATCTAAGTATTTTCTGTTCAAAACATTAAAAGAAAAAAGAATTTTCATAAAGAGTTTCTTTGTTAGAAACTTTAATAGCAAAAACAATTATCATAAAGATTTTTTGTTAGAAACTAAAATAACAAAATATGTTTTTGAATATAATGATAAAACACTGTAATATTTAATAGCTGGAAAAAGAATCACTCAAAAATCTATTTGTATAGTAAAGCTATTCCAAAACTAGTGATTCACACAAATTTCCAAAAATTCAAAGTCTGACAGTAGAATGGGGGGTAGGTATGGAGAGGCAAGATCCTAGCTATGGAGTAGTTACGCAAGGGATTTACGAGTCCAGGCCCTTCTCGGAGGAAGTAACAGCCCTACGTCTCGGAGCCCTGAGGCGGTCGACTGGATTATCTGCGTATGTGTTACAGGGGTGCGAACCCTTCTACCTGTGGAGGGGGGTGGCTTATATAGAGTGCGCCAGGACCCCAGCCAGCCCACGTAGCAGAGGGTTTAAGGTACGTTAAGGCTAGACGTTACTGGTAACGCCCTACATAAAGTGTCATTAAGGTCATAAAGACTATTTAACTACAGACCGTTTGGACACCGAGTGGCCCTTGGAATCTTGGTGGTCGAGTGGGTCTTCATAGTCGAGTGTCTTTGAATCTGTCGAGTGGGAGTCTACCAGGTCGACTGGAAGGCTGCTTCTCTTGTGAGTGTCCTTGTGGAAGGTACCTTTGGGCAGGTCTATGACCCTACCCTGTACATGACTTCATCATTAGCCCCCGAATGGATCGAGGTTTGAGTGAGGAAGGAGTTGATAATCTTTCCGACCTGTTCTTCGTGTTGTGAGTGCGTCTTACTCTGGATCAACGACCTTTTGGTGATGGCATCAACCTTTCTTTCAGTCGCCTTGATCCATTCTTCACGTTTGTCGAGTGAACTTTGTGAACCTGAAGATTTCCGAGCGACGGATCTGAGGAAATCTGTTATCTGACGAGTCGCTCTGCGGTTAGCGGATTTCGCGGGATCCGAATTTTGGGAAGCGCGCGAAGCGGAGAAAACCGCGGCACTCGGATGGGATAAGACAATGACGCCTCGATCCTCGCGCCGCCTTTTTCGCCACGTATCGTGCGCGCGCCTGTTGCGGGATCGTGACAGGATTGCCTGGGCCTACCGGTCAGCCACTCGGAAGCGACCCCATATAAGGCGTTGGACCGGGCATTTTGAACAGTGCGCCCTCAGATTTCTCCTCTCTCCGCCTCCAAAACTTTCTCGCCACGCTCTCCGTCCGCCCAGCGCCGCAGCTCGGTACCTTTCGCCGGCGACCATGGTGAAGGACAAGACTGCCGCCACGAACGGGTGAAGAAGACGGCGGCGAAGGCCAAGGGGAGAGCGCCCAGTCGAGGCGGCTCCTCTTCGCGGTCCAAGCTGCCGCAGGGCTGGGTCCAAGGAGACTGGATCCGGTCGACCATCACCGAAAACGATCTCACCGATCTGGCCAATGAAGGACTGATCCCCCACGGGTCGGCGAGGCTTCCAGGCACGGAGTGGCAACCGCAGCCAGAAGAGGGTGAGTGCGTCCTCTTGGCCACCCACGTAGATAGGGGTTTTTCGCTGCCGCCCAATCCTTTTTCCGGGGGTTTCTGAACTTTTTTGGAGCGCAACTCCACCATTTCACCCCGAACTCCATTGTGTATCTGGCTGCTTTCGTTTCGCTCTGCGAGAATTTCCTGGGTTGTCGACCGCATCGGGGTCTTTTCAAGCACATATTCACCTGTCGCTCTCAGACGGTGAAGAAAACGAGCCCGAATGACGAGAAGACCCAAGTAATCCAAATGTGTGGGGGACTCGGAGTCCAGATGAGGGGGAAGAGCGCCTTTCCAGCTATGACTCTCCCCAACTCGGTTAGAGGGTGGCAGTCGACCTGGTTTTACTGCCAAGACCAGCTGACGCCGGGGCAGTCGACTGGGCTCCCTCCTTTCTCCATGAGTCGAGTGAACAAGCCGTCTTCCCTGAAGGTGTTGCCAGAGGAGAAGGCCCAGGTGAAGATTCTGATGGAGCGTGTAGTCCAGCTTATCCGCGAAGGGGTGACCGGCATGGATCTCCTGGAGGTTTTTCTCCGACGGCGTATCCAGCCGCTCCAATACCGAGGCCATCCGATGTGGATGTACTCCGGTACGGATGATACCACTCGGGTCCATCCGGAGGAGGTTGACGACGCTATACTGGAGAAGTGGATGACTGCCATCACAGGAAATAAAGACAACCCTCATGAGCTAGGAGGATTCCACCACTCGACCAGAGTTACCAACCGCATAAGGTATCACTATTTATCTTCGATCGTGATTCTGCTGCATTCATTCTGTTTTGATGTCAATTTCGTCATTGACTGTCACCTTGTTTTGTTGTCTTCTAGGTCACCACCGAGATGTACTCGATGCCCAACGGGGCGCAGGAAGCAGCCGAAGAAGAAGAAGGAAGTGGAGGTGAGAGTCCGGAGGAATGGGAGTCCAACGGCGAAGAAGATGAGGAGGATGATGACTCTGATGATGAGGAGGAGGAGCAAGAAGAGGAGGAAGACGTCGACCCTCCTCGCTCGGAAGGAAGGTCCAAGTCAACGCACGACCCGATGGCCGGGCGCGGTAAAGCTGTTGTGCCCACCGGCTAGTCGACGAAGCGACCTAGGACAACTTCTCCCGCGTCGACTGAGAAGGCGCCGAAGCAACCTCGAGCGACGTCGTCGAAGCCGGCGAAGGCCCTGCCCAAGATGCGAATGGTCATCCCCACCATCTCCGGGTAACCAACAGAACCTTGTATTTCCTTTTTCAACATGAGTGAATTTTTAGTCGACTTGATGACTGATCAGCCGACTAATGAAATCTACAGCGCCGCTACCTCCAAGACTTCAGCCAAGCACGATGACCAGGAAATGGACGATGTGGCCACTTCCAATCGTGGTAAGATCTCTGAGATTTCACTTTTAGCCGACTGGAGCTTTTTAGTCGATTGGGCTTCCATGTTTACTTCTGGATCTCTCTTGCAGTTCCGCCTCACGTCATTGATCTTCCTGATGATGACGAGGAAGCGCCATTGAGGAAGAGGAGGATCAAGAAAGTGCCTGCTGGCAAGGCTGCTCAAGTCACGGTGACTCCTGAGACGTTGATTTCCGAGGGAGGCAATCCCACTCGGACTTCTGTATCTTTTGCTGTACCGCTGACGAGTGCCTGCCCTACTTCGTCGACTGCTGATCCACCGTCTCTCTTTGCCACACACCACGTCCCGGAAGACCAAGTAAGTGCTGCTAAGGAGGCCATACGCCAGGCAGGGATCATGATGGAGCAGGTGAAAGCGGCTCATGAGGCAAGTCAGCGGCCTATGACGCCAGTTCAGCTCTCGAGCAATGTCCAAGTAAGTCGATTAAATCGCTTGCTTAGTTAGGATATACTATCTGAAACTGTTTTCTTCTGGAGATTTCCATATCTGTACACCCACTGGGTGTGTGTGTCGTTTGAACTTTTGTGGGGGCACGCTGAGTGCACCCACTGGGTGTAGTCCTCGAGACTATGGTCGACTGCGTGCAGTCGGCTATGGTCTTTATGCTGAGATCTTCTTCACTCGACTTGGACGGACCAAGTTGAATGGAACTGTAAAAACGGTGGGAGCACGCTTAGTGCACCCACTGGGTGTAGTCCCCGAGACTATGGTCGACTGCGTGCAGTTGACTATAGTCTAAAGAACTGTTTTTTTACTGCGGCTGACCGCTGACAATTAGCCATGTTTTTAGAATCATAGCCTTTTTGCCTCCTTTGGTCGACTGATCGAACCAAATTGGTAAACCAGTGGGGGCACGCTGAGTGCACCCGCTGGGTGTAGTCCCCGAGACTACTGTCGAATGTTTTATTCGACCGTAGTCTTAGAAATGCTACTATTTTTCCTTAGTCACTCGGAAGTGATCTATCTTTGATGTCTTTCGTTGGTTGACACTTTGTAGAAATCTTGCGAGCTTGTGGCTCGCTATACTGAGTTAGAGAAAAAGCAGATTCAGCTCAACCTCGACTTGAAGCTTGCTCAGGAGAATTTGCAGAAGGCACAGGATGAAGTAAAAGGTATGGCTGGTGAGAATTTTTGACGACTGCCTCTGTTTTTCTGCTCATTCTCAACTCTGTTCTCATTGTTGCTTTGCAGATAAACTGGAAGAAACTTTGAAGAAGAAGGACCTTGACCTTGCGGAGGCACAGAAGGCGGCTTTGGAGAAAACAAAGCTCGCTGAAGCTTGCCTCAGTCGACAAACTTGAAGATGAAAATGCCAAGATGAAAGCCTCTCTTGACGCGGCTAACAAGGAAGTCAGTCGACTGAAGAACGACAAGAATATTCTGTCTGACAAGGTTGGCCAGCTGGCGGGGAAGCGAAATGACCTGGAGATTTATCTTGGAGGATTCGCCAAGAAGCTATTTCTCATGCTTGAAGGTAATCTCTTTTATCCAACTGTCTTGCTCTCACCAGCTCATCATATGATCTTCGTTTTGAATCTGAGTTGTGTTTTCAGAATTCTGCCAAAACTTTGAAGAAGAAACAAGTCGAGTGGAAACCAATTTGGACCCCATCAACTCTCCTGTGAAGGACGAAGCTGCTATGAATGTGCTCCGACTGGAGTCTCATGTTGCTAGCGCAGTGGATTATCTTGCTCGACTGAAAATTGCAGTGTCGCGGATCGACTCGACTCTCTGGCTAGAATAGACTCTCCAGAATGATCTTGAATCTTTGATGACTCGACTGAATGAGATTCCAAGTCGAGTGCAAGAATGGAAGAAGTCGTCTGCCAGGTGTGGTGCTGATGTTGCTTTATCTCTGGTTCCCGTCCACTGCAAAGAAGCGCAAGAGGACAAGCTGGTGTCTCTCAAGGTTGCCAATACCAGGAAGCACGACTTCAGATCTTTCAGGGAGACTTTCATCGCTGCTGCTACCCGTATTGCCGACGGAATCGACCTCGACCAGTTTGTTGCACCTTCCAGTCCTCCACGTAGGAGTAAAAAACTTCTAAGTCCCACTTTAAATTTGCCTCGGAATGCCGAGTGGTTTCTGTAACCGATAAACTTTAACATGCTTAACGCCTGAGCACCTTTGGATCCGTAGGACGTTTATCCGAACTTGATTTTTCTATTTACATGCTTTGCTTGCCTTCGAGAGAACTTTATTCTTCATTTCGGAAGATATTCCGTTGAAATTCCAATCGACTTGAGCTTCATCTATCCTGCAGGTAGAACACAGACTGCGACTGACCTTGTCGTCTTTTCAGATTGGGGCGGACTGCACGTTGTACTTGTGGCGAAGCTCCGAAGGAGGAGGTAGCAGTCGACCTGCACCTCGTCATCCTTGCGGTTTGGGATGGACCGCACGTTGTACTTGTGGCGAAGCTCCGAAGGAGGAGGTAGCAGTCGACCTGCACCTCGTCGTCCTTGCGGATTGGGATGAATTCCTTACTTAGGCGAGTACTGTGCTGCAGCTAAGCCCCCGAGTGGGAGGTTTGCTCTCCACTCGGTAGGATTTTTATTACTTAGGTGAGCACTGGGCTGCAGCTAAGCCCCCGATCGGGAGGTTTGCTCTCCTCTCGGTAGGATTTCTATTACTTAGGTGAGCACTGGGCTGCAGCTAAGCCTCCGAGCGGGAGGTTTGCTCTCCACTCGGTAGGATTTCTATTACTTAGGCGAGCACTGGGCTGCAGCTAAGCCTCCGAGCGGGAGGTTTGCTCTCCACTCGGTAAGATTTCTATTACTTAGGCGAGCACTGAGCTGCAGCTAAGCCTCCCGGTGGGAGGTTTGCTCTCCACTCGGTAGGATTTCTATTACTTTGGATGTTCGAGGCGAATCGTTGGGCTGTTATAAGCCCCCGAGCGGGAGGCTGGCTCACCACTCAACAGGGTTTGAATACTTAGGCGAGTACTTCGACTGCAGCTAAGCCTCCGAGCGGGAGGCTGGCTCGCCACTCGGTAGGATTTTGGATACTTAGGCGAGTACTTGGACTGCAGCTAAGCCTCCGAGCGGGAGGCTGGCTCGCCACTCGGTAGGATTTTGGATACTTAGGCGAGTACTTGGACTGCAGCTAAGCCGCCGAGTGGGAGGCCGGCTCGCCACTCGGTAGGATTTTGGATACATAGGCGAGTACTTGGACTGCAACTAAGCCTCCGAGTGGGAGGCTGGCTCGCCACTCGGTAGGATTTTGGATACTTAGGCGAGTACTTGGACTGCAGCTAAGCCTCCGAGTGGGAGGCTGGCTCGCCACTCGGTAGGATTTTGGATACTTAGGCGAGTACTTGGACTGCAGCTAAGCCTCCGAGTGGGAGGCTGGATCGCCACTCGGTAGGATTTTGGATACTTAGGCGAAGCGGATTCGCAGCTAAGCCCTCGAGTGAGAGACTGGCTCGCACTCGGAAAGGATTTCTTTTACAAACTTAGGCGAATCGGATTCGCAGCTAAGCCTCCCACTGGGGGAAATTCCAACAAAAAGCAATATCAGTCACTGGGAAAATTATAACATTCTTGTCTTAGATAAACAAACTACAAAAGTACTTTTATTACATCTCAACCGAATGAGTTTTAAGTGTAAAAGGCGGAGCAGCTCCGCGTTCAAGCTCGAGGCTCGTCGATCTGGCGATCAACGTTGTAGAGATGATATGCTCCGTTGTGGAGGACTCTTGTGACGATGAAGGGACCTTCCCAAGTGGGAGCAAGCTTGTGTGGTTTCTGTTGATCCACTCGGAGGACCAAATCTCCCTCTTGGATGGCTCGACTCTTCACATTTCTGGCATGGAATCGACGCAAGTCTTGCTGATAGATAGTCGAGCGGATCAAGGCCATCTCTCTTTCCTCTTCCAAGAGGTCGACTGCATCTTGCCGGGCTTGTTCTGCTTCCTCTTCAGAGTATAGCTCGACTCGAGGCGCATTGTGAAGCAGGTCACTCGGCAGAACTGCTTCAGCTCCATAGACCAGGAAGAATGGAGTTCTCCCAGTCGACCGATTAGGAGTGGTCCTCAATCCCCAGAGAACTGATGGAAGTTCGTCGACCCAAGCTCCTGCTGCGTGTTTGAGATCACGCATCAGCCGAGGTTTCAGCCCTTTGAGAATGAGGCCGTTTGCACGTTCTGCTTGTCCATTCGACTGAGGATGAGCCATCAAGCATAGTCGACCAGCGTGCCTTGAGAGGCGCGAAGGCTTTGAACTTATCATTATCGGGTTCGATCCATTGTCGATGATGATGCTATGCGGAACTCCATATCTGAATAACAATACTCTGATGAAGCTGATAGCAGTGCATGCATCGAGGTTCTTGATGGGCTTGGCTTCGATCCACTTGGTGAACTTGTCGACTGCTACTAGCAAATGAGTGAAGCCGCTTCTGCCAGTCCTCAACGGTCCAATCATGTCCAATCCCCAAACAACGAAGGGCCAAACGAGTGGAATGGTCTTCAAGGCTGAGGCTGGCTTGTGCGACATGTTGGAATAGAACTGACATCCTTCACACTTGTAGACTATTTCTTTTGCCATTTCATTTTCTTTCGGCCAGTAAAATCCCGCTCGGTATGCTTTAGCCACAATGGTCCGAGAGGACGCATGATGTCCACAGGTCCCCGAGTGGATATCCTCAAGAATTATGTGACCTTCTTCTGGCGTGATACACTTCTGGCCGACTCCAGTCGCGCTTTCTCTGTACAATTGTCCCTTGATCACTGTAAAGGCCTTGGATCGACGGACGATCTATCGAGCCTCTTCTTCGTTCTCTGGGAGCTCTTTCCTAAGGATATATGCGATGTACGGCACTGTCCAGTCGGGAGTGATGACCACAACTTCCATAATTAGTTCGACCACGGCTAGGACCTCAACTTCAGTCGGATTGTTGGCACTCTTTTGCTGCGGGGCTTCTTCTGTGAAAGGATCCTCCTGCACTGATGGAGCATGAATGTGTTCTAAAAATACATCATTGGGAATGGCTTCCCTCTTGGACATCTTCGCCAACTCATCCGCAGCTTGATTTTTCAGTCGGGGTATATGATGAAGCTCTAACCCCTCGAATTTCTTCTCCGACCTTCTCATCAGACATTACAATAACCTGTCATAGCTGGGCTTCGACATCCCACTTCTTCATCACTTGATTAACAACCAGATCTGAGTCGCCCTAAACCATAAGGCTGACGGACGCCGAAAGTGAAATGGCCATGCGCAACCCATACAAGAGTGCTTCATATTCTGCTTCGTTGTTGGAAGAATCAAAGTGAATCTGGAGAACATACTTGAGCCTATCTCCTCGGGGGGAAACCAATACAACCCCTGCACCAGAACCGTTCAGCATCTTGGAACCATCGAAAAACATAGTCCAGTGTTCCGAGTGTACTTGGGTCGGCAGCTCATGTTCAGTCCACTCGGCGGGGAAATCTGCTATTGCTTGGGACTTGATGGCTTTCTTTGCCTCGAATTTGATATCAAGGGGAAGGAGTTCAATAGCCCATTTTGCCACTCGACCAGTTGCATCTCTGTTATGAAGAATTTCCGACAAAGGGGCGTCACTGATGACTGTAATGGAATGATCAGAGAAATAATGAGCAACCTTCTTCGTGGTCATATAGATCCCATAAACAAGCTTCTGATAATGAGGGTATCATTGCTTTGACGGGGTCACTACTTCAGAAAGATAATAAACTGGGCGTTGAACTTTGAAAGCTTTTCCTTCTTCTTCCCGCTCGACCGTAAGTACGGTACTGACGACTTGTCCAGTGGCTGCAATGTAGAGCAGCAAAGGCTCCTTGCTGATTGGAGCAGCAAGCACCGGCTGGGTGGAGAGCAGAGCTTTGAGCACTGCAAACGCTGCATCAGCTTATAGAGTCCACTCGAACTTGTCTGACTTCTTCATCAGTCGGTAAAGAGGCAATGCCTTTTCACCGAGACGAGAGATGAATCGACTTAAAGCGGCCAAGCATCCAGTAAGTTTCTGGACATCGTGCACGCATACGAGCGCTTCATTCGGAGTATGGTGCCAACCTTTTACGGGTTAGTATCGATTCCTCGCCGGAAACGAGAAAACCGAGAAACTTTCTGCCAGAACTCCAAATGTACACTTTGATGGATTAAGCTTGATATCATACCTCCCGAGATTGGCAAATGTTTCAGCAAGGTCGATCAACAGGTCGGAACCCTTTCGTGACTTGACCACTATATCAACCATGTATGCTTCCACATTCCGACCGATTTGAGTGAGCAAACACTTCTGAGATCATCCTCATGAATGTGGCTCCGCATTATTGAGACCGAATGGCATGGTGACATAACAGAAGCACCCGAACGGAGTGATGAACGCTGTTTTAATCTCATCGGGTCCATACAGACGGATCTGATGGTACCCGGAATAGGCGTCTAAAAAAGACAACCATTCGCATCCCGCAGTTGAGTCGACTATTTGGTCGATGCGAGGAAGAGGGAAATGATCTTTCGGGCAGGCCCGATTGATATGCTTCAAATCGATGCACATGCGCAACGACTTGTCCTTCTTGGGGACCATGACAACGTTGGCGAGCCACTCGGAGTGTTAGATCTCTCGGATGAACTCTGCTGCTAAGAGTCGAGCCACCTCCTCGCCAATGGCCTTTCTCTTCCGGACGGCGGACCGCCGAAGATACTCTTTCACTGGTTTGAATTTTGGATCTACTCGTAGGCGATGCTCTGCCAGCCCCCTGGGAACACCCGGCATGTCAGCAGGCTTCCATGCAAAGATGTCCCAGTTCTCACGGAGGAACTGGATGAGCGCTTCTTCCTATTTTGAGTCGAGTGTTGTTGAGATGTTGGTCGGAGCAGCGTTGGGATCAGTCGGGTGAATGTGAACCTGTTTCGTCTCGCCAGTCGACTGGAATGCTGACTCCGTAGCGGGCTTCTTAGCTCGCAACAAATCACTCGGATCTGCAGTTTTCTGATACTCTTGTAGCTCTACCATCGCTAATCGAGCATCGGCGATCTTCGAGCCTTTCTGGAAGCACTCTTCTGCCTTCTTCCGATTGCCCGTGACAGTGATCACGCCCTTGGGACCAGGCATCTTCAGTTTAAGATACACGTAACATGGTCGGGCCATGAATCGCGCATAAGCTGGTCTCCCTAGAATAGCGTGATAAGCGCTCTGGAAATCCACGACCTCAAAGGTCAACTTTTCTTTCCGGAAATGCTTTGAATCACCAAAAACTACGTCCAGAGCAATTTGGCCGAGTGACTCAGCCTTCTTTCCAGGAATGACTCCGTGGAAGCTCATGTTACTGGTACTGAGTCTGGACATCGGAATGCCCATCCCTTTCAATGTCTCCGCGTATAATATATTCAAACCACTACCACCATCCTTCAGACTTTGGTCACCGAGTGCCTTCGACAACCGGGTCGACCACCAATGCTTGCCTCCTGTGGGTGGCAATGTGCGTCGGTGATTAGACTGGTCGAATGTGATGGCGGTGCAGGACCATTTCAGATAATTGGGAGTCGCCGGAGCAACCAAGTTTACTTCCCGATTGATAACCTTCAATCGACTTTTGCTTTTGACGTCAGCAAAAATCATCAGGGTGGAATTGACCTGGGGATATCCACCATCACTGTCATCTCTATCCTCAACTTTGTCTGTCTCCTTATCCTTATCCTTGGGCTGTTTCCCTTGGAACTGCTGAATCAAGAGCCGACACTGTCGAGTGGTATGTTTCGGGTAAATGAGTTTACCCTCTTCATCTTTCTTTGTATGAATATGACATGGTAAATCCAACACGTCGTTCCCATCCTGGTCTTTCACCTTCTTAGGGTTCCAAGGACCCTTGGGTTTCCCCTTGAACTTTCCTGGGGTCACTGCCAAGGCCTCTCCAGGAGCCGCTGGCTCGGCTTTGCGCTTCTGCTTCCGACTGGAATTTCCTCCGCCGGCCTCATTGGCGGCAGATTTATATTTACCACTCCGAAGCCGATCCTCTTCTTCACCATTTGCATATTTGGTGGCAATCTCCATCATCCGGCTCAGGGTCATATCTCCGGTTCGACCAAATTTCAAACTCAATTCTCTGTTCTTGACACCTTCCTTGAAGGCACAGACTGCCTGGTGATCAGATACATTCTCCACTGTGTGGTGCAAAGTGATCCACCTCTGGATATAATCTCTCAAGGTTTCACTCGAATTTTGCACGCACGACTGCAACTCTGTCAAACCCGCTGGTCGTTTGCAAGTTCCTTCAAATGTCCTGACAAACACTCGGGCAAGATCTTCCCAAGTGTAAATACTACTGGGTGCTAACTGATTCAACCACGCCCTGGCTGAACCCTCCAACATAAGAGGTAAATGCTTCATGGCTACCTCATCGTTGCCACCGCCGATCTGAACCGCCACTCGGTAATCTTCAAGCCAGGTGTCAGGCTTGGATTCTCCAGTGAACTTGCTGACTCCAGTCGCCAACCTAAAATTGGGGGGAATCACTTCAGCCCTGATGGCTCGGTTGAAACACTCTGGTCCCGAGACATGGACCCTACTACTGGAAGGAACATCTCTATCATGGCCGTCTCGGTGAGCTCTGTTCCTGTCGACCAAACCTTGAATGATAATGGACCTCGCATCAAAACCTGGTTCCCTGGGGTCGACTGGAACTCTTCGTCCAGCACTGTTTTGGCGTCTGTCATCCTGCTGCCGAGGAGCGTATGATCCACCCCATGGGGGAGGAGTGGGCACTCGACGTCGATCGTTGCGATCGAATCGGTGCTCATACTGCTCGCGGCCCTTGTATTGATCGTCACGCCGGCCTCCACGTTCCTCACGCCTCGGGGGCGATCTTGGACTATGGGCCGACTGGAATGAATTCGCAGCGACGGATCGGCTGTGAACCCTGTTCCGCGACTGGGACACAACTGAGTTTTGATCTCCTGCCGCTCGGAGCAAATCCCTGATTTGCTGCAAACCTCTACCTGCCTCCGACTGGGAAGGCTGAATTGATTCTGCTATACGGGCGGCAGCTGCTAAATTCTGAATCGGAGTTCGATATACCTGGGTTGGCTGTTCAAAGAGCTGGCGTCGACTGGATTCTAGAACCCTTGGTCGCGTACGCTCGTCCAGTACTCGCTGAAGATTCTGCAGTCGAGTGCGCTCAGCCAGGTTGGCCAAGCGCGCATCCTCCAAGGTGCAAGCCTCGGGGGTTTCTCCAACGATAGGAGTGTGAAGTGCATCCATGTTCCGACGAAGTTCCTCCTCTCGGAGCGAAGTGAGGGGCTCGGGCAAGTACTCTTCGTGGGCTTGCGCGGATCGCCTCCACCGCCACCTTCGTTGGTGCGGGTGAATCGAGGGGACCGCATGGTCCATCGACCATCAAAACCTCTCGCCGCTGGTCATCGCTATCGCATTCGGACGCGGTCTCTCTGAGCCAGTCGACAGGTCGAACAGGCCAGAGAGATTCGTCGGGCTCGATTGCCGCGACTTGGGGATGGCCGATCAAGCGGGCCACCGCATGCCTCACCCACCGCTGAAGCCTCGGCCGACCAGGCGCTTGCGCGGTGGGATACTTTGGGAGTGAAGACGGCGCAGAGCCGACCCATACCGGGTCGACGGTTGCCGCAGGAGGACGCCGCGGACACATGCGCGAAACTGCGCCGCCTTCGCGGATGGGGAGCGCGGCCCACGTCGAGTGGAGCCTCCAGAAGCCAAGCGGAGTCGTCGGCGACGAACGTGAGCGCACCGAGACGGATCTCGTGGCCGTCGACCAGAACTCCACCTGAAACCATGATGCCGGAGATCGAGAGAATCCCAACTTCTCCAACAATTCGCTAGAACACCTGCCCCACGGTGGGCGCCAACTGTTGTGGTTCTAAGTCTGACAGTAGAATGGGGGGTAGGTATGGAGAGGCAAGATCCTAGATATGGAGTAGTTGTATACGCAAGGGATTTACGAGTTCAGGCCCTTCTCGGAGGAAGTAACAGCCCTACGTCTCGGAGCCCTGAGGCGGTCGACTGGATTATCTGCGTATGTGTTACAGGGGTGCGAACCCTTCTACCTGTGGAGGGGGGTGGCTTATATAGAGTGCGCCAGGACCCCAGCCAGCCCACGTAGCAGAGGGTTTAAGGTACGTTAAGGCTAGGCGTTACTGGTAACGCCCTACATAAAGTGTCATTAAGGTCATAAAGACTATTTAACTACAGACCGTTTGGACACCGAGTGGCCCTTGGAATCTTGGTGGTCGAGTGGGTCTTCATAGTCGAGTGTCTTTAAATCCGTCGAGTGGGAGTCTACCAGGTCGACTGGAAGGCTTCTTCTCTTGTGAGTGTCCTTGTGGAAGGTACCTTTGGGCAGGTCTATGACCCTACCCCAGGTACATGACTTCATCATGTGTCCCTTTGCGCCGTAACCATGGGAAATCTTCATCATTTAATAGGATGCTTGGGAAAATTTTCATAATTTTCTGACATGTTTGTCTTGTCCTCTAGTACTCCCACGATGTTTCTTTTCCCTGAAAGAATGGTGTGTTGCTTTGGCTCATCGTATGATGTATTCGTTTCCTTATCTTTTCTTTTTCTCAGCTTGGTAAACAAGTCCTTCACATAGAAAACCTACGCCACATCATTGGCTAGGATGAATGGTTAATCTGTGTACCAACATTGTTCAGATCCACTATTTTCATTCCGTACCACGGGTCTTCCTTTACCCCGCCTCCTGTCAGGTTGACCCATTTGTACCGAAAGAAAGGGACCTTCAAATTACGTCCATAGTCAAGGTCCCGTATCTCCTCTATGTAACCATAATATGTGTCCTTTAGCCTATTGGTGTTTGCTGCATCAAAGCGGACACCACTGTTTTGGTTGGTGCTCCTTATATCTTTGGCTACCGTGAAGAATGTATTCCCATTTATCTCGTACCCTTTGGAAGTCAATATAGTCGAAGATGGTGACTTGGCCAGCAGGCACAACTCATCTCCAATAGTGTCGTCATGCATGAGACGTGTTGGCAACCAACCACAGAATGACGTCATGCATGTATGTTTGATCCAGGGCTCAGACTGCTTCATGTTCTTTGAGCGTACAATATCCTTGTGTTCCTCGATATACGTGGCCACCAAGGTGGAATTTTCTAGAACTGTGTAGTGTGCTTGCACCCAAGAATGCCCGCCCATACATATTACTGAATCCTTTTCTAGAGTGCCTTTTCCACCCAGTCTGCACTCATGATGCGATTCAGGAACACCAATCGGCTTCATGGCCCTTGGAGATGCTTCCTTCGGCCTACAACGGTTATGAACATATATCTTTAAGACTCCCATGAGATTGGCATATTGAGTAGAAATACAGGAGCCAGAATGGCAATCTCGTCGACTAGGTGAACTAGGACATGCGTCATGATATTGAAGAATGATGATGGGAACACCAACTCGAAACTGACAAGACATTGCACCAAATCATTCTGTAACCTTGGTAGGATTTCTGGATCAATTACCTTTTGAGAGATTGCATTGAGGAATGCACATAGCTTCACAATGGCTATTGGAACATTTTCCGATAGAAGCCCACTCAATGCAACCCAATTGCATCATAATCACATGGGAGTCATGAGACTTTAGGTTCTGGAATTTATTCTCTGCCATATTTATTATTTGTTTAATATTCGACGAGTAGCCAGACAGGACCTTCATACTAAGCAGACATTCAAACAAGATTTCCTTCTCTTCTTTGGTAAGAGTGTAGCTGGCAGGACACTGATACTGCTTTGGATGCATGTCGTCTTTTTCGTGCATATGTTACTGGTCCTCCCGTACCTTCGGTGTATCTTTTGTCTTCCCATACACGCCCATGAAGCCTGGCAGGTTCACACGAAGATTCTTTGTCATAGGCGTCATGTTGGTTGTTGAGTGGACCTCTAGGTCCTTCCAATAGTATAGGTCCCAGAATATAGGTTTCTGCTTCCACATGGGTGCATGTCAGGACCCCGATCCCAAGTCACACCGATCTAGCCGGTAACACCTCATATCACTTTGCGGCCTCACGCACGGTATTCCCACGGGTGTCGCCTTACCATGGCCCGGGACCGTTTGCGTCTTTTGGCTCACGTATATGATAGTGTCGCTAGCATCCACATGACAAAGAACCCGGGCCGACATGGCTAGTCGTGAACCCGGCGGCGCTAACCTATGGGGACAGGCATACATGAATCACATCGAGCATGTCGGTCATCAACGTATATATTAGGGCTGTAGCCTTTGGGCTAACAGGACTCCGGTATCCCGGGCTGTAGCAGGCTAGGCAGGACTCCGAATAACACCGCGTGACATTTCCCCGAAGGAACAGACATAGGAACGAAGTGAAACACATGCCGGCCAGTCAAGTGTCCAAGCAGTAGTGCTGGGCTAGCAGGACTCCGGTGAACCGGGCTGTAGCGGACTACTATCGCTCAGAACCACGAGACTACATTTCCCCATATGAGAGGCTGCCAAGGATAAACAACTAGTTTGTCGGATCCCACACATACCAAGCATTTCAAACATACACACAATATGCTCAATATGTGTAGATACAACATGGCATCACAACATAACTCTACGACTCAAATATTTATTCATTAGGCTCCGAGGAGCGAGATATTACAAACATGGGTCTCAAGACCCAACACTCAGAGCATACAAATCAAAGCACAAGCGGAAGCTAAACATGTCTGAGTACAGACAACTATAAATGAAAAAGGTTGAGAAGCGACTATCTACCAGATCTGCCGAGGGCACAAGATCGTAGCTGAGGTAACAAGCTAACGTCGAAGTCCATGTGAAACTACTAAGCGAGGCCGACGTGCATCTGCAAAACATAAAATAAGCAAACCTCAGTACAATAGTACTCAGCAATACTTACAACAGAACTAAATACATAAGCATCATAATCAACATGGGGTGGTGGAGTTTGACTGCAGCAAGCCAGCTTTGACTCGGTGGCTATCCTGAACTACGACTACAAGTAACTCTTTTGAGGTGGCGCACACGAGTCCACATATTCACCATATCAATACACCACTATGGACCCGCTCCCGTCTCCCTACGAGAACGCCATCCATAGCACTCACGATTATCTTGCGCATTTTAGAGTATCCACTTTCACTTGTCTATGAACTGATATAGGCAACCCAGAAGTCCTTTTCCATGGACACGGCTATTCGAATAGATCATATTAAACCCTGCAGGGGTGTACTTCTTCACACACGCTCTCACCACTTACCGCCGTTTACACGACATGTACTCGGCAACCTTCAAGCGGAAGCCCAACGTGGGTGTCGGCCACGGCCTACCTAAACACTCAAGTCCCTAGTCCAGGTTTATCGCCTATTCGGGTTCCATCCACAGGAGTCCGGCCGAGGTTTCCCATACAGCCCCGAGCGATGTGTGCGGGGTTCCCGAGATACCAAACGGGCACTTTCGGTACACCGGCCACGGTGTATCTACCGCATCATAGCCCACCCCTAGGGTCAGCGCTACGCACGGCCTCCAACACATATCCTACAAACACCAGAAACTAGTTGCAACTCCTGGACAGAGAACAAGGGTGGTTAAGAAGCCGAGAGGGTCCATTGGTTTCAGGCCCAATGCGTGGTAGTAACTATGTCATGGATCACAAACACAGAACTCAGTTCCTGAGGACGGCTGCAATGAGACAACCCACCATGTACTCCTACATGGCCTCTCACCGCTACCTTTACCAAATCGTGTTCACACACTTAGCTCACACACACAGTAGGACATGTTCATAACAATTCCAATTCATTCCCGATGAATCAGACCCGACTCAACTCTAAGCAGTAGCAGGCATGACAAACAAGCATAAATGAGTAGGCACAACATGGCTCAAACAATTCCTACTCATGCTAGTGGGTTTCATCTAGTTCTTTGTAGAATGACAGTCATGCAAAGGATCAAGGGGTTCAGCTACCGCAGCAAGTAACACATGAGTCGTTGTTGTCCTAATGCAGTAAAATAGAGCAGGAGCGAGAGAGTGGGATTGTATCGGAATGAACAAGGGGTTTTGCTTGCACGGCACTTCGAAGATAATATAGTTCTTCATCGGTGTCATCGAATTCATCGCTTGCGACGTCGCTCATCGAGAGGGGGCAATTACCGCAACAAGAGAGAACACAATCAATGCAATGCACATTCACATGAATGACATGTCATGTTAAGGTACTGAATTCACCTAGTGCAATATCTAGCCAAGTTAATTGAAGTGGAATTCAAACATGGTTAAACTCAACTCCAAATGCTAGTTCATAATTTACCCTAATCATGATTCATCCTATTCAGTGAGGTTAACTTGTTCAAACATGCATGAAAGTGCCATAAACAGATTCTTCATATTTTTCTGATCAATTTTCATATATAACTTATTTCCATTGGAGTTACGGTTAAATTACTATGAATTTTAGAAGTTTGGGGTATTTTCTAAAATTTCCTGAATTATTATAAATCCAGAAAATGATTATGGCGTCAGCACCACGTCAGTGTGACGTCATCAAGTCAACTGGGCGGTCCAGGTCAAACTGGCAGTGGGTCCCACGTGTCAGAGTAATTAGCTTAACTAAATTTTAGTTAAACTAAACCTATTTAGTTAACAGGGCTGGGCCCCACCTGTCATTGACTCAGGAGAGTCAACCAGGGCCCGCCCGTGGTCAAAGTCCACGTCGGCTGCCGGCGTTTAGCCGCCAGCGACGCAGCGGCGTTAAGTGAATTTTGCCATTCCGGCGACTAAATGGCCCGCGGAGGGCACCTAGGAGGAGCTGGGGAGGAGCCGAAGCTATTGGTGGAGTTAGCCGGGGTCGGGGTGGCCGGAATCGGCGCCGGCGACGTGTTTGGCGGCGGCCGGAGCTCGGGCGAGTTCGGGCACGTCGCTAGGAGGCACGGCAGGAGGTGCGGAGGGGTGCTGCGGGCTCCTGGTGCTGCGCTGAAACACGAGGTGGGGTTGGCTTGAGCCATTGTGGCTCTAGCCATGCCGGGCGACGAGGCACGGCGGCGGCGAAGCCGGCCATGTGGGAACGGTGGCTAGAGGAGGAAAGCGAAGTCGGAGAGGGGAACGACAGAGGAGCTCACGGCGGGTGCAGCGATGGCATCGGCGAGCTCTGGGAGGCACCGGAGCCGACGAATCGGGCGACGGCGACCGGCGGGTCCGAGGAGGGGAAAAGCGGCGGGGCGGCGCCTCGGGGCTTCTCTGGTCGCGTGTGACGGCGGGGAGGGCGAGGATGGAGTGGCGGAGCTTGTGGGCTAGTTGGGGGAGCGAGGGAGGCCCTGTGGCCGCGGTGGTGGCGAGCGGCGGCGACGAGCTCCGCTCGGTCCCGTGAGGGAGAGGGCCAGAGAAGAGAGAAGAAGGCACGGGAGAGTGAGGGCGGTCCAGGGGGTGCGTGGCATTCTCAGGGCGATGGGGAGACAGGCAGAGAGGCAGGAGGTGGCCTGGGCGTGTGCCCGCTGGCCTGGCCACGCGCCTGTCCCATCTTGTCCCGAGGAGGAAGAAGACAGGAGGGCTGCGGTGGTGGGCTGGGCCGCTGGGGCTGGGCCGGTTGGTGGGCGCCAGATCATCCAGGTAAGATTCTCTCTCTTCTCTTTTTTATTTGTTTTAGTTTTCTAATTTTCTGTAACTTTCAGGGCTTTATTAAAAATACTAATGCTACCCCAAAAATCATGAAACTTGTTTCAGCCTACTGTTTGGAAAATATCCAACAGCAAACATTTAAGTTTATGATTATTTGAGCATTTAAAATATTTTATAGTATTTAAATGCCCAAATGCAAATACCATATGAATTAATTCAAAAGTCCAAATGTCATGGAAAAATGTGCAACATCTCCAGTTATCTTGTTTCAAGATTTTTCCAAAAATGGTGAACATTTTTGAAGGCCATTTGGTTCATTGAAAAATATTTCTTAATTGAACCTATTTGAATTGTTTTTGGTGCTAGGGCTTGGTCATCCCCATTTCAAATTTTCATGAAAATTAAACATGATGCATGGATGCAATGCCACTGGTTGCAAGCAAGCTCTAGGGCTGATCTGTGGCTGTGACAGCTCACCCCCACTAAACAAGAATCTCGCCCCGAGATTCAAGACGTGAGGTAAGAGGAAAAGGGAAGTCACAAACTATCACAATCTTCATGATCCATTTGCCCTTCTCGAAGATGTTGATTTACTCCATCATCTTGGTCTTGACATCTTGCTTTCAAGATCTTCACTTGACACGACAATAGAAAGAAGGGGGAAGCCCTACATGATTCGATCTTCACGAAGATCAAATAAACATGATCGACTCACGGACTGAGATGGTGACACATCTCGAGTTGAGGCACAAAACACATCGAGAGGGATGGAAGAACAAACAACGAGGTTTGATTAGTGGGCAACGATTCCATGCTTAGAAGATGGTGGATGGGGTCAAGGTGGCGAGGAAATAATTGCCATAATTCAATAACGGGGCACCTCAGGGGAGGTGACGCGAGGAACTATTCCCTCAAGTGGCAAAAAGAATTACTTTTGATACAAAGATCATTGAAACTCTTCATACCAGCCTAAGGCAATTCACAACGATCGTTTGGTGGAATGCAAAGGAGTGGTACACCCGGACTAGAATGGATGATGTGGACTACCTTGTTGAAGACCATGCAATGGATGATTTTTGCTTATCATCAGAGATGGATGGGACCCATGGTAAGTCCACCTTTGAAGATGAACCTAGACAAGAATTACTAAGAAGACATCCTATAGCGAGATGGCACAAGGACGGTGCAAGCTGGGAACGAAACGCAACTGTTGGAATGTTCCAACCATCATATCTGCATGAGATTCAGATCCGATTGGTGATGGGATACTTCAGACTCAGCATGTCTGAAAAGGAAAGGTTGCAACACAAATCGACGAGAAGACATTGCGAGATTCTCGGGGAATGAACCAAGGTAGTAAGATCCAAAGCATGAGCGGGTTCTGCTACAAACAGGTGAACACGTTGTCCCAGACAAACATGGCCATGTAGTAGTCTTATAATAAAACACTACCGAGTTCAGGTGGGGAACCATAATCGAGGATATCGAAGTCTTTACGCAAGTCCATGGATTAGATCCCAAGCATAGACTTCTTTTCCTTGAGCAAATCAATCAGTGGCTTGGTGTGCTAGGAATACATATAGAATGAAGGTTGCAAGTCTCTAGGCTACAGAATACTTCGCACATATGCATGACTGACTTGGGATGATTCCAAGGGAACAAAACAACCCTTTCTCAATTTCATGGCGGCAACTTGCACCTAATGCACGTGAATTAGAGGAAGTCACTTCTTCCATCCAAGCATAAGCTTTATGAACGAAACACAAAGAAATGCTTACACAAGTTTCCAACACTAGGTTGATGTTCAACATGAATCATGGGGGAGACAAAATGCTACTGATGGGCTCAACAGCAACTCATTGAAATTTCCATATCACTGGACTTCCACCATCATATGAACACGGTGATAGCATTGGTCAGACCAAAGATGTAATGGGTATGCTCGAGGGATCAACCACGAGTAAGACAACATCACGAATATCGTTGGTTCTGATTTGACTCGACAATGGCCCATACTCAAATCAAGGAATCGCTAAGACAATAGGTCCAGCAACTGATCACATGGACCAATCGATGAAGATATCATCTTTCTTCAACACACACTACACAATAATATCCCTTTGGAACGAACTAAGTTGGACAAGCTTTTATCTTCCAACTCTCCAAGTTGTTGTCTAGCTTAACCAACTAGCTTAGGGATATCCAACACAGATTCTTGGAGAAGGTGTGGTTTACAAGAAACCAACTTGAACACGAGCTCAACATAACAGTCAGGAAACAACCCGGTAACACTTCCGAGAAGATATTCAGAAAATCACGAACCACCGGTATGTCACTAAGCTCGAGATCAACCTTGCTTTTCAGGGCAAGATGATATGATTGAGGGAGTGAGGACTTGACACAATCCTAACTCATTGATCGAGGGGTGCACCAGAACTAAGGACTAGGTAGCACGATCAGTCTTAGGATGACGATTTAATAATCAACACGCTAAGAATGAGGATATTGTCCATTAACTACCGAGCAACGAGTTGCTCAGAGTATTGATTTCACACATCACACTTCACTTTTCGGCATTCCGGTTGCATCAACACGGGACCGAGGAATGAATAATGATGGCGAGAAGTATCACTGCGTCAAGAATTCATAAGAGAAGGTGCATTTCTCATGACGTTCCTGACACAAAGTGGGTAATACTTCAGGATAGAACAGAATCAAAAGCTGGATGGCACTTTGATCTGCGGAATACAACTGCTTGACCCAATCCTAGAAATGGACAAGGTACTGGAGTTTGTTTCTCCTAGTCATTCCGGAATAGAATGGCTTGACGGACCACAAGGATAATAGGCGTCGATGATCATAAATGCACACATACCCTTGGCTATCAATTGATAGATGAAGGTCAAAAGACATCTAAGAGAACAACTCAAAGGAACATATAATTTTCTGAGTTGTGGATGCATAGATTAGTATGTCGAGCAAAGCTCAACATTTCTTCCGGATAACCCATGCGGAGAAGGTAGAACTGGCAGAGTCACAATATGGATGGAGTACTCCTCAAGAGCACTCTAGTTGTGATCTTTTGGTTCAAAAGAACTTCTGCCATAAATAGTTCATGGTATTTGGAAGAAGGAGAATACCACGGACTTCGAGGACTATCGCAAAGGTTCCTAATATCCTAAAGACACTAGAAAATACTAACAACATGAAGTAGGATGAATCTCGGGTTCAGCAACCCAGGAGTAGAATACCTACTACTAAATGGCATCACAGGATGCTTTCGAAAATGATGGCCAGAATCATCACACTAGGGATACAAAAGCATTGCTACATTGCTAGGTGACTTACTAAACACCTAAGGTCATAATAATAGTTCCAACATATATGTCAAGGCAATAAGGTACCTCGACTGACTGGTTGGTGTGCTTAATCTGGCCCAAAAGGACATCAGAAACGGGAAGAAGGAATTTGCAAATACATCAGACTATTTAGAGACCTGGGATGACTCGGACAGCATAACGGCTGTAAATGCTCAAAATGATTTGAGACATCCTGCAAAAATGGTGGCATAACCACTCAACAACATCATAACAAGATTCTGAGATCAACAGTTATCATACAGAAATAGTAGGAACTGAACTGGGGATTAAAACCAACAATCTTATAGGTTTATGGATTAGTAACACGTCATCCTGATAGATAGATGAGAAGCCTAGTTCTTAATCCCCGTAGAAGAGAAGAGGATGACTCAGATCAGAAGGCCATGAGGTATAAGGAGTAAAAAGAGCCTTACGTTCACTTCCACAATCAATTCCGTTACATAACTAAAGCATTTCTAGACACAACTTCACCCAGTTTGGCTTGGTAATCCTACAGGCAGTCAGGCTCTGATACCAACGCTGTCAGGACCCCGATCCCAAGTCACATCGATCTAGCCGGTAACACCTCATATCACTTTGCGGCCTCACGCACGGTATTCCCACGGGTGTCGCCTTACCATGGCCCGGGACCGTTTGCGTCTTTTGGCTCACGTATATGATAGTGTCGCTAGCATCCACATGACAAAGAACCGGGCCGACATGGCTAGTCGTGAACCCAAAGCGGCGCTAACCTATGGGGACAGGCATACACGAATCACATCGAGCATGTCGGTCATCAACGTATATATTCGGGCTGTAGCACTGGGCTAACAGGACTCCGGTATCCCGGCTGTAGCAGGCTAGGCAGACTCCGAATACCACCGTGACATTTCCCGAAGGGACAGAGATAGGAACGAAGTGAAACACATGCCGCCGATCAAGTGTCCAAGCAGTAGTCTTTGGGCTAGCAGGACACCGGTGAACCGGGCTGTAGCGGACTACTATCGCTCAGAAGAACGAGACTACATTTCCCCATATGAGAGGCTGCCAAGGATAAACAACTAGTTTGTCGGATCCCACACATACCAAGCATTTCAAACATACACACAATATGCTCAATATGTGTAGATACAACATGGCATCACAACATAACTCTACGACTCAAATATTTATTCATTAGGCTCCAAGGAGCGAGATATTACAAACATGGGTCTCAAGACCCAACACTCAGAGCATACAAATCAAAGCACAAGCGGAAGCTAATCATGTCTGAGTACAGACAACTATAAATGAAAAAGGCTGAGAAGCCTGACTATCTACCAGATCCTGCCGAGGGCACAAGATCGTAGCTGAGGTAACAAGCTAAACGTCTAAGTCCACGTGGAACTACTAGCGAGACCGACGTCTCTCTGCAAAACATAAAATAAGCAAACGTGAGTACAATTGTACTCAGCAAGACTTACATCAGAACTAACTACATATGCATCATTATCAAAAGGGGGTGGTGGAGTTTGACTGCAGCAAGCCAGCTTTGACTCGGTGGCTATCCTGAACTACGACTACAAGTAACTCTTTTGAGGTGGCGCACACGAGTCCACATATTCACCATATCAATACACCACTATGGACCCGCTCCCGTCTCCCTACGAGAACGCCATCCATAGCACTCACGCTTATCTTGCGCATTTTAGAGTATCCACTTTCACTTGTCTATGAACTGATATAGGCAACCCAAAAGTCCTTTTCTGCGGACACGGCTATTCGAATAGATCATATTAAACCCTGCAGGGGTGTACTTCTTCACACACGCTCTCACCACTTACCGCCGTTTACACGACATGTACTCGGCAACCTTCAAGCGGAAGCCCAACGTGGGTGTCGGCCACGGCCTACCTAAACACTCAAGTCCCTAGTCCAGGTTTATCGCCTATTCAGGTTCCATCCGCAGGGAGTCCGGCCGAGGTTTCCCATACAGCCCCGAACGATGTGTGCAGGGTTCCCGAGATACCAAACGGGCACTCGGTACACCGGGCCACGGTGTATCTACCGCATCATAGCCCACCCCTAGGGTCAGCGCTACGCACGGCCTCCAACACATATCCTACAAACACCAGAAACTAGTTGCAACTCCTGGACAGAGAACAAGGGTGGTTAAGAAGCCGAGAGGGTCCATTGGTTTCGGGCCCAATGCGTGGTAGTAACTATGTCATGGATCACAAACACAGAACTCAGTTCCTGGGGACGGCTGCAATGAGACAACCCACCATGTACTCCTACATGGCCTCTCACCGCTACCTTTACCAAATCGTGTTCCCACACTTAGCTCACACACACAGTAGGACATGTTCATAACAATTCCAATTCATTCCCGATGAATCAGACCCAACTCAACTCTAAGCAGTAGCAGGCATGACAAACAAGCATAAATGAGTAGGCACAACATGGCTCAAACAATTCCTACTCATGCTAGTGCGTTTCATCTAGTTACTGTGGAATGACAGGTCATGCAAAGGATCAAGGGGTTCAGCTACCGCAGCAAGTAACACATGACTCGTTGTTGTCCTAATGCAGTAAACTAGAGCAGGAGCGAGAGAGTGGGATTGTATCGGAATGAACAAGGGGGTTTTGCTTGCCTGGCACTTCTGAAGATAATATAGTTCTTCATCGGTGTCATCGAATTCATCGTCGGTACGTCGTCTACTGAGAGGGGGCAATTACCGGCAACAAGAGAGAACACAATCAATGCAATGCACATTCACATGAATGACATGTCATGTTAAGGTACTGAATTCACCTAGTGCAATATCTAGCCAAGTTAATTGAAGTGGAATTCAAACATGGTTAAACTCCAACTCCAAATGCTAGTTCATAATTTACCCTAATCATGATTCATCCTATTCAGTGAGGTTAACTTGTTCAAACATGCATGAAAGTGCCATAAACAGATTCTTCATATTTTTCTGATCAATTTTCATATATAACTTATTTCCATTGGAGTTACGGTTAAATTACTATGAATTTTAGAAGTTTGGGGTATTTTCTGAAATTTCCTGAATTATTATAAATCCAGAAAATGATTATGGCGTCAACACCACGTCAGTGTGACGTCATCAAGTCAACTGGGTGGTCCAGGTCAAACTGGCAGTGGGTCCCACGTGTCAGAGTAATTAGCTTAACTAAATTTTAATTAAACTAAACCTATTTAGTTAACAGGGCTGGGCCCCACCTGTCATTGACTCAGGAGAGTCAACCAGGGCCCGCCCGTGGTCAAAGTCCACGTCGGCTGCCGGCGTTTAGCCGCCGGCGAGCCCGACGCGGCGGCGCAAGTGAATTTTGCCATTCCGGCGACTAAATGGCCCATGGAGGGCACCTAGGAGGAGCTGGGGAGGAGCCGAAGCTATTGGTGGAGTTAGCCGGGGTCGGGTGGCTTAATCGGCGCCCGGCGACGTGTTTGGCGGCGGCCGGAGCTCGGGCGAAGTTCGGGCACGCCGCTAGGAGGCACGACAGGAGGTGCGGAGGGTGCTGCGGGCTCCTGGTGCTGTTGAGCATGAGAGGTGGGGTTGGCTTCGAGCCATTGTGGCTCTAGCCACGCCGGCGACGAGGCACGGCGGCGGCGAGCTTCGGCCGCGGTGGGAACGGTGGCTAGAGGAGGAAAGCGAGTCAGGGGAGAGGGGGAAACGACAGAGGAGCTCACGGCGGGTGCAGCGATAGCATCGGCGAGCTCGGGGAGGCACCGGAGCCGACGAATCGGGCGACGGCGACCGGCGGGTCCGAGGAGGGGAAAAGCGGCGGGGCGGCGCCTCGGGGCTTCTCCGGTCGCGTGTGACGGCGGGGAGGGCGAGGATGGAGTGGCGGAGCTTGTGGGCTAGTTGGGGGAGCGAGGGAGGCCCTGTGGCCGCGGTGGTGGCGAGCGGCGGCGACGAGCTCCGCTCGGTCGCGTGAGGGAGAGGGCCAGAGAAGAGAGAAGAAGGCACGGGAGAGTGAGGGCGGTCCAGGGGGTGCGTGGCATTCTCAGGGCGATGGGGAGACAGGCAGAGAGGCAGGAGGTGGCCTGGGCGTGTGCCCGCGCGCTCCGGCCACGCGCCCGTGTCCTACTGTCCGAGGAGGAAGAAGACAGGGAGGGCTGCGGTGGTGGGCTGGGCCGCTGGGGCTGGGCCGGTTGGTGGGCGCCAGATCATCCAGGTAAGATTCTCTCTCTTCTCTTTTTTTATTTGTTTTAGTTTTCTAATTTTCTGTAACTTTCAGGGCTTTATTAAAAATACTAATGCTACCCCAAAAATCATGAAACTTGCTCAGGCCTACTGTTTGGAAAATATCCAACAGCAAACATTTAAGTTTATGATTATTTGAGCATTTAAAATATTTTATAGTATTTAAATGCCCAAATGCAAATACCATATGAATTAATTCAAAAGTCCAAATGTCATGGAAAAATGTGCAACATCTCTGGTTATCTTGTTTCAAGATTTTTCCAAAAATGGTGAACATTTTTGAAGGCCATTTGGTTCATTGAAAAATATTTCTTAATTGAACCTATTTGAATTGTTTTTGGTGCTAGGGCTTGGTCATCCCCATTTCAAATTTTCATGAAAATTAAACATGGTGCATGGATGCAATGCCACTGGTTGCAAGCAAGCTCTAGGGCTGATCTGGGGCTGTGACAGTGCATGTCCGTCAGCGTCATTCCGAACAGATTGTCCGCCAGGACACTTTCCAAAGATTACTTTTAAACCCTTTACCATATCAAGTATATCGTCACCAGTACGGTGGCGAGGCTTCTTCCTGTTATCTGCCTCACCTCTGAAATGCTTGCCTTTGTTTCTTATGTGATGCTTGATCAGAACAAATCGACAATGTCCCAAGTACACATTCTTCTTACATTTATCCAAATATATACTTCGGATATCATCTAAACAGTGTGTGCATGCGTGGTATCTCTTGTGTGTCTGTACTTCAAGGTTACTAAGAGTAGGCCAATCATTGATGGTTACAAACAGCAACGCTCATAGGTAAAATTCCTGTTGTTTGTGTTCATCCCACACACGTACACCTTTTTTGTCCCACAGCTGTAAAATTTATTCAACTAATGGCCTTAGGTACACATCAACGTCATTGCTGGGTTGCTTGGTGCATCATAATGAACTTCCGCTTCATGCACAACAAAGGAGGAAGGTTGTAGATACATAGAGTCACATGCCAGGTGCTATGATTGCTGCTCTGCTCCGCAAAAGGATTATCCCATATGCACTTAAACCAAACCACTGCGTCAGCTGCAAAGTCCCGCCACTTTCTCTAGATTTTTCTCCACTATGACCCGTCAGCAGGTACTCTCAACTTTCCGTCTTTCTTACGGTTTTCTTTGTGTAATCGCATCAACTTGTCATGCTCTTTGTTTTAAACAAACATTTCAACCATGGTATAATAGGAGCATACCACATCACCTTGGCAGGAACTCTCTTCTTAGGGCGTGCGCCCTCAACATCACCAAGGTCATCTCATTTGGTATTATACCGCAATGCACCGCATACTGGGCAAGCATTCAAATTCTCCTACTCACAGCGGTAGAGGATGCAGTCATTAGGGCATGCATGTATCTTCTGCACCTCCAATCCTAGAGGGCAAACATCCCTCTTTGCTTTGTACGTACTGTCGGGCAATATGTTGTCCTCTAAAAGCATCTTCTTTAACATTTTCAGCATATTTTCAAATCCCTTGTCAGATGCACCATTCTCTGCCATCCATTGCAGTAATTTCAGTGTGGTACCCAACATTTTCTTGTGATCTTCGCAATTTGGGCACAACAATTTCTTATGATCATCTAACATGTTCTACAACTTCAACTTCTCCTTTTCACTTGTGCAGTTCCTATTTGGATCAACAATGGCCCGACCACCATCATCAGCGGGCTTATCTGATGCCTCTTCTTCAGATTCTTCCCCCGATGTAGTACCATCGTATTCAGGGAACCCAGGATAGTTGTCATCATCCTCTTCTTCTTCATTCTCTTTCCATTAGAACCCTCTTTCTCCGTACTTGGTCCAACAATTTTAGTCGGACATGAAACCAGACGTAAACAGGTGCACATGAATGACTTTTGAGCTAGAGTAATTGCTATCATTCTTATAGACACCACATGGACAACACATAAAACCATCCCACTTGTTTGCCTCAACCGCACGCAGAAAACTATGCACGCCGTAAAGAACTGGGGAGAGTGTCGGTCATCGTATATCCATTGCCGGCTCATCTTCATTACACAACACCGAAAAGACCAAATTATACAAGTCCATACACACATATTCTCATAAAACAACATAGAACTATCTAGCTAAAGCATTTAAATGCAACAACAAATACGATCAAGATCGCAACTAAGTTAACTATTGATCCAATTGCATAGTGATACCAAGCCTTTTTATTAACGACATATTTTATAATATTTCCAATCTTCAAGCGCTTTGCATCCATCTTGATCTTGTGGTCATCGACGACATCGACAACATACAACTCCAATTTCATCTTCACTTCTTCACTTCTTTTCAATTTTTCTTTCAAATACTCGTTTTATTTTTAAACTAAATTTAACTTCTCAACAAGTGGGTCGGTTGAAATTTCCGGTTCACATACCTCCTAGATAAAAATATCTATGTTAACTTGATGGGCATAATTGTCATAGATGCGAAATGCAACAATTAGTTATAAAAGAGAATATACACATCTGAATCATAAACCGGACGAGGGCCGACGGGGACGATATCAAGACCATGACATTATGTATAACAAACAATCATAGAAGTTACAAAATTATACAAGTAACTATCTATATCATACAAATAAGAGTTTTTATTTATTATAGAGAAGAACAAGAGGCTCACCAAGGAGGTGCCGGCGGCAGGATGGTGCGAGCAATTGACGGTGGTTAGGATGGGGATAGGAAGGCGCTAAGTAAACCTCACCTACACATATGCAAACTAGGAAGTTAATTTGAGCTCAAGTTGCATATAAATCAAATAAACTCCCACATAATTACTCCCAAACTAAAACCCACGAATCACTATACTTATAGAGCATTGCACGAGCTAATCTAGCAATGAGAGATGAAAGGACAAAGTTGCTAACCTTTGTGAACACTTGGAGAGATGTGGTGCCTCAAATCTTGACAAATCTTGGCAAAAAATGAGGATGAGCTCAAACTAAGGGGAAGAACAGAGAGGGGAAAGGAAAATAGAGATCCTTGTAAATCTTGACAAATCTTGCCGTTGAAGATCCTTGTCTTCAATGTGGGTCCATGGTTGCTGCGGATATGGTGTCAGTTGTAATTTGTCGATCAGTGATCTGTTTGTTTTGAGGGGATTTCTTTTCTTTTTTCCTTACCTACGCATAGCTTTTGGTATTATGACTTTGCTAGCTGCTGGTGTGTTTCTGCGTGTGTGTTGGGTTGGCTGTGTAGGCTCATTTTGTTATGTATCATCTTCATGCTTTATTTTGAGTTAATAATATCCACCCTTTGTCAAAAAAAGAAGCATCAAATTCTTTTCTGGATAGTAGATTCATGAAATATAACTTAACTATTGTTTAGTTTATGCTATGTTAATCCTTTTCTATTGTATAGTTTACTGATAATGCAGCAGCTACAATAATCATCTCTGAGATGCCAGTGACGAGATCAAACTTAACGATAAATTGCTAATGAAATCTTTCTATAAATGCGGTTTACAGCCAATGCGGCTGAACCTCGACCAACAGTTGTGTTCAACTCAGGTTCAGTATCTTCAAGTCATGAGTCATGATAGCACCAGGATTGAAGCGGAAGCGGAGGTCTCTTCACCGACCAAGCAGTCTTGGAATAGAAAATAGAGTGAATCCTCTTTCATACATTCAGATTGATGAGACAACCAACGAGAAAACCACACACTAGTAAAAAACAAGGTATACGTTCGGGCCTGGTTAGCCCATTAGTCCCGGTTCGGTCATGCACCGGGACCCATGGGCCCATTGGTCCCAGTTCGTGAGGCCAGGGGGCCTGCCGGGCCTCGTGGGGCCATTGGTGCCGGTTCATCTGGCCCATTTGGTCCCGGTTGGTGGCACAAACTGGGACCAATGGGCCTCGCTCCTGGCCCACCACCATTGGTCCAGGTTGGTGGCCTAAGCCGGGAGCAAAGGGAGGTCTTTAGGACCGGGTCAGGCCACTAACCGGGACCAATAAACCAGCCAGGGGAGAGGGCTTTTCTGTGTAAAACATTAAAAGCAAAAAGAATTTTCATAAAATAAATAAAAAAGCAAAGAAAATAAATAAGTAGAAACAAAATAAAATAAGTTAGTAGAAACAAAATAAACTTTAATAAAGTAAAATAAATGAACTATAAGAAAAAAATAGCAACAGTAAGTAGAAACAAAATAATATAAATAAAGCAAAAAAAAGAAAATAAATAATTAGAAACAAATTAAACTTTAACAAATAAGTAAAAACAAAATAAACTTTTATAAAACCTCTAGTATTATTGAAACTAAAACTATTTGAAATTTACGCAACTAAATTTATCTAAGTATTTTCTGTTCAAAACATTAAAAGAAAAAAGAATTTTCATAAAGAATTTCTTTGTTAGAAACTTTAATAGAAAAAACAATTATCATAAAGATTTTTTGTTAGAAACTAAAATAACAAAATATGTTTTTGAATATAATGATAAAACACTGTAATATTTAATAGCTGGAAAAAGAATCACTCAAAAATCTATTTGTATAGTAAAGCTATTCCAAAACTAGTGATTCACACAAATTTCCAAAAATTCAAATTTAAACTATTCAAATTAGAAAATAAATGGCACTAACAAAAAGTTTACAATTTTTATTCCCTAAAAGCAAAAAGAATCACTAAAAAACTAGTAAGTAGTTTGCTGTAAGTAGAAACAAAATAAAATAAACAAAGAAAAAAAATAAAAAAGGTGCCACCTAAAGAGCCACCACGGCCAGAATACGACTAGAAACCCAACAATGGGCAAGGATTCAGGCCCGCAGTAGGCACATAGGCACACAGTGACAGATTAGGCCCGAAAGCCTGCAGTTGATAGGAGCTCGAGAGGGTTGGCGCAGCAGCGCTTATACACCACTCTCGAGCTCTCTCAACTAGCGAGGTGGGACTAAACTTTGGCTGTGACGCAGGCAGCACAGGGCCTTTGGTCCCGGTTGGTTGCACCAACCGGAACTAAAGGGGTGCATTGGTCCCGGTTGGTGCTACCAGCATTAATGTTCTCTTTAGTCTCGGTTGGTGCCACCAACCGACCAAAGCCCTCTGCTTCCCGCCCTTTGGGCTGCTGAAAAGTGGCCTTTGGTCCCGGTTGGTGGCACCAACCGGGACTAAACGGGGCATTGGTCCCGGTTGGTGACAGGAACCCGGCATTGGTCCCAACTGTTTATAAGCAAGACTTGTGAAAATTTTCACTTCTCATCGCGCAGTTGCCGCCCGACGACGCCGAGCTCATCGACACCGCCAGGCTACCCGTGCTCGCCGTCGCCGCCCCGCGGTCGATGTCGCCGTCCCGCCCGCACCTCGTCGTCGCCCTGCGCCCGGCCTTGACGCCCTGCTCCTCGTCGCCCTGCCTCCTCTCGTCGCCGTCGCCGCGCCCAGCGCCGACGCCCTGCTCCTCGTCGCCGGCCCTACCTCCTCGTCGTCGTCGCTGCGCCCTGCACCGACGTCGTCGCCGCGTCCGATCCCGCTGTGAGCGCCGCCCCGATCCCCTCCTCCTCCTCCCTCTGTACAGGCCGCCGCCACGCACTGCCGCCACTGCCCTGCCCCACGCTGCCCACAAGACGCCGCCACGGGCGCCGCCCTTCCTGCACACACGCCCCTAACCTGCAAATTTTTTATTTTTTTGTCATATATATGTATTTTTTTGTCAATTTATATGTATATGTGTATATATGTGTGTATGTGTATAAATGGGTGTATGTGTATATATTTATTTGTATTTTTTTGTCAGATATATGTATTTTTTTTTCTACTCAGATTTAGAAGAAAAAGAAGAAGAGTAAAAAAGGAAAATAAGAAGAGGAATAAGGAGAGGAAGAAAGGAGAAGAAGAGGAGAAATAAATAAGAAGAGAAAAAAAGAAAAAAAGAAGAGGAGAAGAACAAAGGAATAGAAGAGAAGAAGAAAAAAATAGAGTAATTTCTATTTTTTTTTCTTCTTCACCTCTATTCCTTACTTCTTCTCCTCTTTTTTTTCTTCTTTTTTTTTCCTTCGATCTTCTCCTCTCTCTATTCCTTTCTTCTTCTCCTCTTTATTGTTTCTTCTTCTTCCTCTTCTAATTTTTTATCGGGTATGTCGTTGTCGATATACCACCTCCCCGATAACTTCTACATGAGGGGGGGGGGTCGATATACCACCTCCTCGATAACTTCGACATGAGGAGGGGGAGGGGGTTGAGGGTTCGAGGGTTCGTGGGTTTCGAGGGGTCGAGGGTTCGAGGGGTCGAGGGTTCGAGGGTTCTATGGTCCAGTGTTTGAGGGTCGAGGGTCGAGGGTTCGATTGTTCAAGGAGTATGCAAAACTTAGAATTTTTAATGTTAACTTCGTAGAATTTTTTTGGGTGATATTATTGTCACTACTAGAAAAAGGGCTACAGATAGGATTGACACTAATGGCGCACCAGGGATGCAGTGCGCCACTACTATATACTAATGGCGCACTAGTTTGTGATGCGCCATTAGTGTGGAAGACACTAATGGCGCACCAGAAAAACGGTGCGCCACTAGTAATAATTTTTTTTTTCATTTTTACATACATACTAATGGCGCATCCGACCGAAGTGCGCCATTACTAGTTCTAACTAGTAATGGCGCACCGTGCAGACAGTGCACCATTAGTATATTTTTTTTTCTTTTTTGCAAAACTACTAATGGCGCACCGTGTCGCCATGCGCCATTACTAGTTTAAACTACTAATGGCGCACTTTTCCACAGTGCGCCATTAGTATATATATATTTTTTACTTTTCTGCAAAACTACTAATGGCGCACCACCTGCAGGTGCGCCATTAGTAACCAGGGTTACTAATGGCGCATTTGCTGGTGGTGCGCCATTAGTAACCTGGGACCAACAAGATATTTTGGACAGCCCACCTACCCACTCACTTTCCCCACTTCATTCTCTCCACCTATTCTTCCAAGCTTGTCTCGGCTGCCTCCTCCTCTTCACCTCAGTTGCACCATAGATTTATCAAAATTAAGTGGTGAAATTACCTTTTTTTGTAGGTAAGTAAGGGGAAAGCTATCTTCATGATGTAGATCTAATTTTTTTCTCCCTAGCTTGCTCCAACAACGTGCACATGCACTTTTTGTGGCCTAGCTAGATCTATGTATGTTTGTGGTGTTGCATGTGTTTGTGGTGTTGCATATATGTTTGTGTTTGCAAGTACCGGTATTTGAAATGCGATAGTTGCCAATATTTTGCGGAATGTTGATTCATTTCCGTTTCAAGTAGAATTTTGGCACTATGCATTCTTTTTGGTCCTATTTTTAGGGAAGGTCATGCCAAATTTTTTCTTGGTTCTAAAATATCGTTTTGCTCTACCCCGCAGGCCACCATGGTCCGCACGATGACCGAAGGCATCGTGAATAGGTTTTTGATCTCCGCGACGGCCGAGATGCTTCAAAAGAACGAGACGGAGATAAGATGTCTGTGTCGAAGATGCAAGCTGAAGAGCCTTATTGCGGACCCGGATTCCGGGCAGGTGCGGGACCACCTGCTCTTGCGTGGTTTCATGGATGGCTATCGGTGGCAAGGTGATGAAGATGACTATGAAGTCGTCCATTGGGGTCGGGCAAGAAATGAGGAAGGGCAACAAGACAAGTACCACCGCGGCGAGGGCGGGTGAGAAGACGAAGAATCTCCAGGACATGATCACGGCGGCGATGCTGTACACAGTCATCATGTAGAAGATGTCGTACATGATGATGAGGAAGATCAAGACGAAGGGCATGATCATGAAGATGAAGATGTCGGAGCGGCAGCGATGGAGGCTGGGTGCAGGACCCTCATATTCAAGAGCTGCTTCTCAAGCAGACGGATAACGCAAGAGCTGCCGCCCGAGAGAAAGACAAGCTGGATCAACTGGAGATAGACGCGGTTAATCCATTATATGAAGGATGCAGGCCCGAGGATACCCGCCTGAAAGTAACGCTCATGGCTCTGGAGATGAAGGTAAAACACAAAATGACCGACGCAAGCTTCGACGAGAACATGTCATTCTGGCATGAACGTCTTCCCAAGGGGAACAAGTGCCCCACCAGTTTCAAGGATGCAAAGAAAATCGTGTGTCCTCTGGATTACCGCACGTGAAATACCATGTGTGCATGAACAATTGCATCATTTATCGGGACGAGCACGCGGAGTCTACCATATGTCCGGTGTGCGGCGTCACTCGATACAAGAAGAGGAAGAAAGCTCCTCGAAAATCGGTGTGGTACTTTCCGATCACTCCTCGTCTGCAGCGGTATTTCGCGGACCCTAAGGTAGCAAAGCTCCTGCGTTGGCACGCGGATAGGGAGGAGAAGAAGCGGGAAGATGATGAAAATGATCTGGAGATAAATAAAAAAGACAAGATGCTGAGTCACCCTAAGGATGCGAGCCAGTGGCAAGCGTTGAACTTCGAATACCCAGAATTTGGGAAGGATCCAAGGAACATCGTGCTGGGCGCGAGCACCGATGGAGTCAATCCATTTGGCAGCCAGAGAAGCACACATAGCACCTGGCCTGTGTTTGTGTGGATGTACAACCTTCCCCCCTGGTTGTGCATGAAGAGGAAGTACATTCACATGAGTATGCTAATTGAAGGGCCGAAACAACCAGGGAACGACATCAATCTGTATCTGGGGCTGCTGAAGGAGGAGCTAGACACGCTGTGGAAAACGCCAGCCAATACGTGGGACGCCACAGAGAAAGAATATTTCCCTATGAGAGCAGCACTGCTCACGACGGTGCACGATTATCTCGGTTACGGATATCTCGCGGGGCAGGTAGTCCACGGATTTTCTGGATGCGTAAGGTGCATGGATGACACAACGTATAGCCAGCTAGATAGAGATCCTGGGTCTTCGAAAACCGTGTTCATGGGACATCGAAGGTGGCTTGGCGATGACCCGTGGAGGAAACGCAAGGATCTGTTCGATGGTGAAACTGAACCCCGAAAATGCCCGTGTACGAGGAGCGGCGAGGAAATAGACGAGCTGTTGAAAAATTGGAAAGACTGCCCACTGCCGAGAAAGAAACAAAAGGCGCTAGAGCCGGGAAAGAAGCGAAAGGCGACAGAGACGCTGCTGAAGGTATGGAAAACGAGGTCTGTTTTCTGGGACTTGCCATACTGGAAGATCCACCAAGTGCCTCACAGCCTTGATGTCATGCATATCACGAAGAACGTTGCGAGAGTCTGCTTGGTACCCTGCTCAACATGCCAGAGAGGACCAAAGATGGGCCGAAAGCAAGGGCAGACTTGAAATCAATGGGCATCAGGCAGGAGCTTCACGCTAATGATGATGATGATGATGATGAGGCGAAGCAGGACACAGAAAATCGTCGCAAAGGCAAAAAGGCCAAGATACGCGGGGAAGATAAGCAGATACCTAGACCCAGCGAAGCAGAAGTTCAGCGGGATGAAGTCTCACGACTGTCACATGCTGATGACGCAGATACTTCCAGTTGCATTCCGTGGGATCATGGACGCGCACGTCTGTGAAACGCTATTTGGCCTATGCAACTTTTTCGACGTCATCTCTCGAAAGTCGATTGGCGTGAGGCAACTCAGAAGGCTACAGGAAGAGATCGTGGTGATACTATGCGAGCTTGAGATGTACTTCCCGCCCGCACTCTTCGACGTTATGGTGCATCTTATGGTCCATATCATGGAGGATATCATCCAACTCGGGCCGACGTTCCTGCACAGCATGATGCCGTTCGAAAGGATGAATGGTGTCATCAAAGGATACGTTCGAAACATGTCACGTCCAGAGGGAAGTATAGCAAGGGTCTTTCTGACCGAAGAGTGCATCTCCTATTGCACGAATTATCTAGGCATCGAGAACCCGTTGGTGCGCCGTCAGCAGGCACCTCGGCAGGCTCGCTGGATGGGGTCACCGTGAGGGTCGCCCTTGAAATGCATGTCGACTTCAAGGGTCGACTCACCGACTTTGAAAGAGCAAACCTAGTCGGCGCTACAACACATAGGCGTGGTCGATCCTTGGGTGGTAGAGCACAAAACCTTTATTGAGAAGGCGTACAATGACCGAGGCCAACAGAGGGCGGACGGAGATATAATCAAAGAGCACAACTCATGTTTCACGCGTTGGTTCAAGCGAAGCTTACGTACCCTTTACATGAGGGTTTTTCCACGGAAGAACAACTCATATTCGCCTTGTCACGGGGCCCCGAGCACAACCTGATGACCTATGAGGCGTCACGATATCATGACTACACATTCTACACCGAGAACAAGGACATGAAGAGCGATGGTTATCAGAACTCCGGGGTAACGATGGAATCCTACACCGGCAACGACAAGGACGGATACTACGGAAGGATCGAGGAGATCTAGGAGCTGAGCTACGCTTGAGAGAAGGTCCCGATGTTCCGTGTCAGATGGGACAAGAGCGTCCTAAAAGAAGACCGGTATTTCACCACCATGGTTATACCCGCAGCCAAATCCAAGACCGCGGGCGCAAACGTCACCGCGAAAAATGAGCCATGGGTACTGGCTTCCCAAGTGGACCAATGCTTCTTCATTACCAACCCGTCAAAGCCCAGTCGTGTTGTCGTGAGGAGAGGCAAAAGGAAGATCATCGGAATGGATGGAGTAGCCAATGAGCAAGACTTCGACAAGTACGGCGACCCGAAGATCGAACATGACGATGACGATGAAGTAGCAGCACACACCACAAGAAGAAGCAGGACCACCCTACCTAAAGGACGTCCGTTCCACAGAAGAACTCCATTTGCGAAAAAGAAGGGCAGGAAGATTGTGAACAGATAGCTAGCTAAGATCGATTGTATTTAAATCGTAGTCTTCATTTCTCGTTTGTATTTCATGGGCACTTTTTGATATCATGAATATTTTTAAATTTCATGGGCACTTTTTGAATTCATGAGGACACTCGATCTCGATCCCCCTCCATCTCGATCTCGATTCCCCCTCCATCAAGATCTCGATCCCCCTCCATATCGATCCCACCGCACCCTCCCCGCTTAGCTCCACCGCCCGCCCGACCCACCGCAACCCTCCCCGCTCCACCGCCCGCCCGGCAGGCACCCCGCCCACCGCACCCTCCCCTGCTCCACCGCCGCCAACGGGCACCCCCCGCACCCTCTCCCGCTCCACCGCCGCCGCCGATGATATTTCCAAGTAACAAATTTGAACATCTTTTTAAAAATTATTACAGTTTTTATAAACAAATATTACTATTATGATTTAAACATGTTTGAACATATTTAAACACAAATAAATATCAAACAGCATTTAAAATGCATAAAAAAATATTGGGGAGACTGGGAATTGAACCCAGGACCTCCTGGTGTGTGTGCTGCGTGCTGACCAGTCGGGCTAGTGGGGGGGTTCTGTTGTGGATTGGGTTAGGTGTAATATAACCTGCTGAGTGCTCGAACTAAAAAAAACATTCTAATGGCGCACCCCCTTGTGGTGCGCCATTAGTAATCTGCCCCCATCCATACACTTCATCCCTCTCCCTCTCGCCAGATCGACACTTCCTTCCTCTCCCTCCACCGCGCCACCGCCGCTGCCCCGACCCACTGCGCCGCAGCCGCCCACGCGCCCCCGCCGCCTCCCTCTCCCCTTCCTCCCCCTCTCGAGCGCCGCCTGCCCCCCGAGCCCCGCCTCCCCCCTCGAAACCCTAGAAACCTCGGAGCCGCCACGCCGCCGGACTCCACCCCCGCCGCCCCCGCGCCCCCACCCCCGCATCTCCCCCGCGCCCGCGCCCCCACGCCCCCACCACTACAGCTCCCCCGCCCCCGCGCCCCGAACCGGAGGAGGAGGACCAAGGTACCATCTTCCTCTACTACTGCGACGCCGTCTCCGTCGGACCAAGGTACCATCTTCGATTTGCTCTTCTTCCCTCCCCTCCCCTCCCCTCCCTCACGCCATTTGATTTTCCTTCCTCACGCAGGTTGCACACACGCATCGGACGCCGCCGCGCCCCTCTGCACCGGCTGCCCCTCTGCCCTCTGCCGCAGCGGGGACAACAGGAAGCCGTCGCCGCGCCCCTCTGCACCGGCTGCCCACGGCGCCTCCGTCCCGAAGCCGCAGCCCAAGTGCCCACTCCTCCACCCCTCCACGGTGTGACATGGGTTCAGGAGAACCTTGCATTTGTTGTTTTTCTGCTAGCTAAAATTGATTTGTTCTCCCTGACAGTATATAGGAAACCTATTTGTCTTTGGCATCACGGTTCGAAAATTCTGAAACTGTTTGAACAACGGTGTGGTGACATTAGTCTGTAACGCGTTTGACAATGGCCACTACTTCAGCGTTGCTAGCTGCATTTCTCTTAGGTGTTGTGTTGACACAGATGTGGTGGTTAAACCAGATGCTGATTCCATCGTGTTAAAATAATTGAGGACTTTGTAAAATTGCTTTTAAAATAATTGCATAGTGCATTGTTTGGGTTGGTTAAACTAGATGTTGATTCCATCGTGTTAAAGACAACTACTACAATCTGTAAATCGTTATCATTTGGACTGTAAAAAAGGTTAGAGAGAAAAGTTAATGAAGATCAGTCACATAAACCTAGTCAGATCACTCCCTCTCCAACACTGGCAATGCTCACTAGGTCTTGATAAATCTGGGTACTTGTTTGAGTAAAAAATAACAAAAGGGAATTCAGAAAGGAGATCAAAACATATAACATTGGATTCAGTTTAACCTCTTGTACCTCCTGTACATGTGTGAATCAAGGAGCAGCAAGCACAGGAACAGCAAAATTCAGAGATGACAGAAAATCAAGGAACAAATTACACAGAACTATATGGAGCTAAAGTACAACTAATTAGATCAAGGCACTTTGTTAAGAAAGATACATAGTTCAAGTAAAGTCATGAACATAAATACTGCAGAATTTAGGGACCACTTAGATAATGTAAATTTAGTTAGCAACAAGATGCAGATTGCACTTAGATTTCAAGGAAAAATATGACTAATCCACCTTTGCCAAAACCTCTCGAGGATGTGGTGGGGATCTTTGCACGCCTAACACTGATTTTTGTGACAAGATTCGAATATTACTGATGGTCTCTTTCTATAGATGCTGCATATGTAGAGTGTAATGAGATCTTAGTGTCATTTATGACACATATTAGACAGTGTGCAGCTTTGTCATTTATGACACATATTAGACAGTGTGCAGCTTACCAGATGTATTGAACAAAATCATTTCTTTATTTTTGTTAAGTGGAGCGAACACTATCATTTATCTGGTTTTATTATTTCCCATACCCACTTGGAACTGCAATTTCATTTATGTTGTTATAAGTTTGTTGCTGTCAGCATGAGTTAACTTGTTGTCATTTATCGCAATTCAGAATGTGCTGGACTATATGTTCATTGGTACTACTTGTGATGCTGCTGCTGTACTACTTGGGAATTTTGTCAACTTGTGATGTTGCTGCTGTACCCCGAGAGTCCCTTGAGTTTGCCAGAATGTCGATTAACTTCCGTTCCGGCAAATTCGGGTACTCCATATGTCCTATTTTCAGCAAAGGTCATGCTGAAATTTTCTGTAAATTTTAGCATGACTTTGCTAAAAATCGGACATATGGGGTACTTGGTACTAATGCATGGGCCGGGGTATCTTAGTACTTAATTAAGTAGGATCAACTGCCCCTTTATTCTTGCTGCATTAAACCATAGGTGGCAATAGAGCCAAGTGATTAGGCCCAACTTAGAATTCTCCTTAGCATCGATAAACCCTAGATGATAAACCCAACATATGTGGCAATAGAGCCAAGTGATTAGGCCCAACCTAGGGTGCCTCGGCATCGATAAACCTAAATGATGAAAACTTAACTTAGCATTTAGGGTGCCTCGGCGTCGACAAACCCTAAATGATGAAACCTTGGTTGCCCCGGATGCCTCGGTGTCGATGAGAACCTAAATGATGTACGCTTAGGCTTTTAGGGTGCCTCGGCGTCGACAAACCCTAAATGATGAAAGCTATGGATTTTAGGGTGCCTCGGCGTCGACAAACCCTAAATGATGAGACCATGATTTTGTTCCTTGAAAATAACCAACTTTTTAACCAAACTGTTTTCCTATTTAGAGCGAAACATGGCCCACAACGATGAGGCGGGTGGTTCGGGCGGCAAGCAATTCTGGGAGCTGTCCCAGGAGATGGAGGAACAACCTCACCGCTATGAGGACGCCATGGAAGACACCGATCCTGATTACACAACCCCTAGTGGAATCGGGGATGACACCACTGATGGTGCCGCCGAGGATGCCACCACTGATGATGGCGGCGCACACACGGATGGCAGCCAACCGAATAAGCAAAGGAAGGACCAGCGCTCATGCGCCTCCGCACCCTCAAGGAGGAATTTACTCAAGTGGACTCGACGGGCATCCAACGGAGCCCAAACATATAGTCAAGGGGTACTCGCTTCAGCTCGAGTGCATTCTCCGGAGCACCGTCTCGATCAACACCGAGAACCTTAGGCATAAGGACCACGGCAATTTGCGCAACCTCCTCTTCAAGAAGCTGCACGAACGATACAAGTTCCCCTCCGAATTTGAAAACACACGCCTCTCAGTCAATAAAGTGAACAGTGCCGCCCTCACGAGGATGAGCACGGCCCTGTCTACTTGGAGAAGCGCGGTGAAGAGAATGATTGATAAAGGTGATAGTTATGAGAATATCAAGGAGAAATATCCTTTGATGAGCGAAGATGAGTACAAGGAGTTCAAGATCAAGTGCGAGAGCAGCGCAAAATCCGAATCAAGTCAGTGGGAGAAAGAAATGCGGGAGTTGAACTTAGGGGAACACAAACTCGGTCCCGGCAGTTACAGAGTGGCGGAGCCTATATGGGACAAGGAGGACGCGGAGGCGTCCGAGCAAGGCCTACCGCCCGCCGAGAAATACAGCGGTGACAAGCATCAAGAACTTTGTCAGGGCCCGGTACAAGGAGGACCCGATAACAAAGGAGCTTACCACGGATCCGAAGACCAGGGCGCTTGAGCTTGTTCTGGTAAGGAATACACCCCCCGCGTAATTAGCTCCATATGGTTGCACTCTAATTAATCCCCAATATTTCTAAATGGTTCACGTTCCTTTTCGCGGGACCTTTGAAAGCGATGGCCGGGGTCGTCTCAGAGCTCCCCTTTCGACACCCCTTTGAATAGGGCGTTGAACGTAATGAAAAAGAAGGATAAGCTCACTAAGCCGTCGTCAGCTGGTCGTGTGGCCGGCAAAGGCTTGTCCACAAAATGGGGGTCATACTATACCGCTGGTGTGCGGAAGGAGAAAAATACCAGCTCGGAAACACAGACGCGCGAGGTTGAAGCACTCAAGGCACAAGTGGTGCGGATTCCGGAGCTTGTCCAAGAGCAAGTGGAACAACAACTGGGAACGAAGCTCAACGCCATGGTGCCTACGTTGATTCATGGGCTGACGACGTGCATTGCGGGCGGCCAACAGGGGCCTCCCCCGGTTCCCAGCTTCACGGCCAACAACTCGCACAGTGCGCAGGCGGCGCCATTGGTGTCTCTGGCGGCGCCATTGGTGTCTCAGGCGGCGCCATTGGTGTCTCCGGCGGCGGCGCCATTGGTGTCTCCGGCGGCGGCGCCATTGGTGTCTCCGGCGGAGGCGGTATTCCTGTCTCCGGCACCGGCACGGGCATTATAGCTTAATGCACCCGGGTGTACGCCGGCCGGCACCTCGCCAGCAAGCGTCCCCTCCGTCAGTTGCACGCCCGCCGTTGGCGGTGCCTCGACATTAGCCGAGCTCGACGGCATCACGGTAACTAAGCCTCTCGGCCGATGACTTCATCTCCTTGCCTTTGACTAGGCATCCCTGACGCCCTACATGTTTTCGCAGGGCGCCGCCGACGTTCCTTGCACTCTTCTCGCACTTCGTGGGCGGCGAGTTGGTTGATGTCGCCAAGGGCGTAATCATTCAACCGGCAACCGCATGTTCCACGGTAATCCGATGGCACCCACAATGTATAGGGTTGAAGTGGTTGGTGCTGCCAGGCTGACGAGTTGTTACCTCCGATTCGACCGGCCGGGGCGATGAAGAAGATGAGATGACCCTCGGCGCTGCGTAATCGCCCCTGCTTTGGCCAAAGAGCCAGATTCGTTTGGGGAGGGACACCACCCCACGAACAAGACCGCCCGGTCGTGCCAGCGCCAAGCCATGGCAAGATCGCCGCAACGCTACCAGACCTGCCGGACATCCCTATGGCACAGGATCCGGACAGCCCTATGGCACAGGATCCGGACAGCCCTATGGCACAGGATCCGGACGGCGACGACAATGACGACGGTACATTTACCAAAGTGGATAAGTACTTTGCTGAACATGGGTACGCTGACAAGTTCTGCGGGCCTCTTTCTCAAGAACCCAACCAAGACGACCGCGATCTAGCTGGTACGGCGGAGAAATCAAATTGCAACAGGCGTCGTCTGGCCTTCAGTTCTCAGGACACGCCTCCAGCTCCCGCCTTCACCGAGCCTCAGATAGTTGAGGTGCGAAATATTATCAGCCCCAACACGCTCAAGAAGGCGGTCTGTGAGCAGAACTCGGTCCCATTACAGGAGATCAAGAAGAAGGGACGGAAACGAAAGACTAACAAGGGCGCCGGTGCGAGCCAGCCGGCACCGAGTTTGATCTGTGCTCAGGACGAGCCACCTTCACCTAAGGATATCTCGAGGAGGGTGCATGTGGCGGGTAAGGCGATGCTACCGCCAAATATGTTGAATGCTGCAACCGGTGCTATGCGGATTCTGCACGACAGTGTTCTTTCTTTGGAGAAGCGGCGTCTGAGAGAGAAAGATGTGGCATACCCGGTTTTCATGGCCAAGGTGCCAGAGGGCAAGGGCTTTGTTGATGGCGACATCGGAGGTACGATCGTCCTGCGGTTTGATGATATCTTTGCTATGTTTAACCTTCATCCGTTGCACTACACCTTCTTTCGGCTGTTTTCGCTGAGTATGGAGATGTGGATCATTAGAGACAAGACCCCGGACATCGTGATAGTCGACCCCTTCTACATGCGTGCCAAGCACTTGAGCAGCGCTGGGGACCGCCAAGTTGCGAGTTCACACCTCGAAGGCGTCATTCGCAAACCCAGATAAGGATAACTTCCTTGTGGCTTACTTTCCGAGTAAGTCATCCCTTAACCGCCCGTAACATATGATTTCTTAGATTTCTATCGTTCTTTTTTCTAACATTCCGTGCTCGTGCAGTGACACACATTGCACACTCATCCTCCTAAGCCCGAAATATTCCATGGCCACGTATTTCAATTCGAACCGTAACTCCAAGATAGACTACACAAATGTCAAGAAAGTTCTTGATGATGTTCTCCCGGCTATGCCAAATCTGGAGGCACCTTCACCGGGGCAGTTCGTAAGTCTGGCAAGCACACCTTCTCACATTGTCTGAAGTTCTGCTGCATCAAGCAGCCGCCTGGCGGTCAGATGGATGTCTACTACGCCCTCCATCACATGCGGACGATCGTAAGGGACCATCATCACCTTCTGCTACCAGATAGTCTCAAAGATTGGGCCGCGAGGTTGTCGGCAACCGAGGACGCGGACCTCAGACAAGAATTCTATCGCATCCAGTCGGAGTTTGCGGACATCATCCATCAAGATGTCCTTCATACCTCGGGGCAGTTCTTCCGCAGATATCAAGCATCCAACAGTGAGATAGATGAAATGCTACAAATGCAGGGTGACAACAACCGCGATTTCATGACCATCACGACAGACGGCGGCTTCATCCACGCTCCTGTCCGATGAATCGAGTCGAAAGTAGTGATGTGTAGTTCTGAAACATTTATTGGCTCATGTTGTAATTAAACTTTAATGAATTCGTATGTCTCTTTGATTTGGACAGTCTTTCAACTTAGATGTAATCGATGCTATTTATTAGTAGGACCATGAATCGTGCTATTTATGTCTCGCTTTTCTCTTCCGATCCTTTTGTTGCATACTTACATATTGCTTCTGTATTGTCTGTTGTTTGGCTTGTGCATAGCGATGCCGCCGCGTAATAGTGTACAAGGGTAAGGTTCCTGAGTCTCTGACGACCGGGAGGAGTGTCGGAGACAGGTTCACCGTTTCAGTGGTAAGAGTTACAAAGGGTACACCACTAGGCCGAAGGCCGAATCTAGATACGCCCGCTATCTAGAGGGAGAGAGGAGGGAGCGTTGGAGGAACCGGATGAAGACCAGTTTGATCGCGATCATGCTCATCGTGATGACCGCAGCTCTCTTCTATGTGATGGTAGTTTAGATGATCGATATCGACTTGTAATGTGAAGACAAACTCGATACTCGCGGTCTTGAGACATGTAATGTTTTATCTTTGTTTGGTCTTTTGAATTCGGAGACTAATATGATGAATTGTATTCGGAGACTAATCTTCTATTGTATTCGATGAATCTGCTGTTGTTGTGTGCTGCTGTCTATATTTTGTCCAATAATATATTTTGTAACCTGTGCAAAAATCAGAAAAGTAAAAAAACAAATATTCATACTAATGGCGCATCACCACCAGGTGCGCCATTAGTGTGCCAAAGGACACTAATGGCGCATCATAACAGGGCGCGCCATTAGTATGACAGAGCACATGGTTACGTATGGCCCCCCGGGAGGCACACTAATGGCGCATGGTGTTACATACTAATGGCGCACTAGGTGGTGCGCCATTAATATACCAGATACTAATGGCGCACCAGTGGTGCGCCATTAGTAGAAAATACTAGTGGCGTGATACTAATGGCGCACCGGTAGTGCGCCATTAGTAGGAAAAACCAGTGTGCCATTAGTAGGCCTTTTCCTAGTAGTGTGTTGTCGAATATGCAAAGAATATGTCAATTTTTTTGTAGTAGATGATGATGATGATATATGAAAACTTGATCAATTTTTTCTGTTGTAATTTTGTTAGATGAATGTTTTCTTTCAAAACTTGTATTAAATTTGTTCGATGAATGTTTCATGGGAGAGAGGGAGTAAAAACACCTCAGACATGAGGGGGGAGAAGTCCCCCTCCGCTTCCTAACTCTCTCGGGAATTCCACAAGAGGGGGAGGGGGTCGATATACCCCCTCCTTGATAACTTCGACATGAGGGGGGGGGTCGATATACCCCCTCTCCGATAACATTTTTTCCATGTATGTATGTCGTCATTGTCGATATACCCCCTCCTTTACCAAGTTAAAAGAGTGTTGTCATCGAGGCCACCCCGAACCCTTTAAACGTTGTCGAGGCCACCCCAAACCCTAGAGAAGCGTCGAAGGCATTAATTAATATAATTCCTTGTTGTGAATAGCTATAGCTAGGTGTACGTTTTGCCACTAATATATCCATCTGTCATGTTTGTATAATAATTGCCATGTTGTAATATTTGCAGAAACGATGGAGCACGGCCGAGACGAGGAAGCAGAACGGGTGTTGGGGACATAATCACAGCCGGAGCTGATGTCATGTTGTATCTCAACGAAAGCGATGGTCTAGAAGGAGAGGGTGAAGAAGCAGGCTACGGTACTCGAACAATGGAGGAGACCGTGACCGCTGACCGAATGCCGGTGCAAGAAGGAGGCCGTGATGACGACCCCGGTGACCGAACAGAGTCCGGCCAGGTATATATATTAATTAAGCCTGTGCTGACTCTAGCTAATTGATGCATTCATTGTTTTGGTTTCTTCACATATTAACTCTCGTCTTCCTTCTTATTTCTAGCGCTCCGGATTGACACTACTAGGAAAAGGCCTACTAATGGCGCACCTAATTTGGCCATTAATGGCGCATTAGTGGTGCGCCATTAGTGCCACGCCATTAGTATATTTTACTAATGGCGCACCACCGGTGCGCCATTAGTATCTGGTGTACTAATGGCACCACTGGATGCGCCATTAGTATGCCTCCCAGGGGGCCATGTATACCCAGGTGCTTTGGCATACTAATGGCGCACAGCAGCAAGATGCGCCATTAGTAACTTCGGCATACTAATGGCGCACTATTTAATGATGCGCCATTAGTATCCTTTGCCATACTAATGGCACACTGTGATGTCATGCGCCATTAGTATGAATATTAGGTTTTTTTTAATTTTCTGTTTTTTGCACAGGTTACAAAATGTATAATTGGACAAAATATAGACAGCACACAACAACAACAGATTCATCGAATACAATAGAAGATTAGTCTCTGAATACAATTCATCATATTAGTCTCTGAATACAATTCATCATATTAGTCTCCGAATTGAAAAGACCGAACAAAGATAGAACATTATATTACAAGTCTCGAGACCGTGAGTAGCGAGTTTGTCTTCACATTACAAGTCGATATCGATCATCTAAACTACCATCACATAGAAGAGAGCTGCGGTCAACACGATGAGCATCATCACGATGAAACTCGTCTTCATCCGGTTCCTCCAACGCCTCTCCTCTCCCGCTAGATAGCGGGCGGATCTAGATTCGGCCTCGGCCCTAGTGGTGTACCCTTTGTAACTGTTACCGCTGAATCGGTGAACCTGTCTCCGACACTCCTCCCAGTCGTCATAGACTCCGGGAACCTTACCCTTGTACACGACATACGACGGCATCGCTATGCACTAGCCAAACGTAAACGTTAGTACCAATTCACAGACAATACATAAGCAATATATAAGTATGCAACAGCGATCGGAAGAGAAAAGCAAGACATTAATAGCATCGATTACATCTAAGTTGAATGACTCTCGAAACCAAAGAGACATACTACAAGTTCATTAAAGTTTAATTACAACATGAGCCAATCGATGTTTCAGAACTAGACAACTCGACTCAAGGGACGGAGCGTGGATGAAGCCGCCGTCTATCGTGGGAGTCATGAAAGAACGGGCGTTGTCATCCTGCATTTGTAGCATTGTGTCGATGTCACCGCTGGACGGTTGATTTCTGAGGTAGAACTGCCCCGAGGTACGGCGACATCTTGATGGATGATTTCCGCAAACTCCGATCGGATGCGAAAGAATTCTTGTCCGATGTCCACGCCCTGGATTGCCGACACGCCGCGCCCAATCTTGGAGTTTACTCAAGAGCGAAGTTGATGATGGTTCCGTACGATCGCCCGCATGTGATGGATGGCGTAGTAGGCACCCTTCTGACCGCCAGGCGGCTGCTTGACGCAGCAGAACGTCGTATTGTGGGAGAACACGTGCTTGCCATTCTTACGAATAGGCCTGGTGAAGGTGCCTCCAGATTGGGCGTAGCCGGGGAGAACATCATCAAGAACCTTCTTGACATTTGTGTAGTCTACGTTCGACTGATGGTCCGGGTCGAAATACGTGCCCATGGAATATTTGGGGCTTAGGAGGATGAGCGTGCAATGTGTGTCACTGCAGAAAACACGGAATGTTAAAAGAAAAAGCGATCGAAATCTAAGAATTCATATGTTACGGGCGGTTGAGGGGAGGACTTACTCGGGAAAGTAAGGCACGAGGAAGTTATCCTTATCTTGGTTTGCCAGAATGACGCCTTCGAGGTAAGAACTCGCGACTTGCCGGTCCCCAGCGCTGCACAAGATCTTGGCACGCATGTAGAAGGGGTGGACTATCACGATGTCCGGGGTCTTGCTTCTTCTTGTGGTGTATGCTGCTACTTCATCATCGTCGTCATGTTCGATCCTCGGGTCGCCGTACTTGTCGAAGTCTTGCTCATTGGCTACTCCATCCATTCCAATGATCTTCCTTTTGCCTCTCCTCACGACAACACGACTGGGCTTTGGCGGGTCGGTAATGAAGAAGCATTGGTCCACTTGGGAAGCAAGTACCCATGGCTCATTTTTTCGGTGACGCTTATACCCATGATCTTGGATTTGGCTTCGGGTATAACCATGGTGGTGAAATACCGGTCTTCTTTTAGGACGTTCTTGGCCCATCTGACACGAAACATCGGGACCTTCTCTCCAGCGTAGCTCAGCTCCCAGATCTCCTCGGTCCTTCCGTAGTATCTGTCCTTGTCATTACCGGTGTAGGATTCCATCGTTACCCCGGAGTTCTGATAACCATCGCTCTTCATGTCCTTGGCCTCGGTGTAGAATGTGTAGCCGTTGATATCGTACGCCTCATAGGTCATCAGGTTGTGCTCGGCGCCCTGTGACAAGGCGAATATGAGTTGTTCTTCCGCGGAAGAATCCTCATGTAAAGGGTACGACAGAAGCTTTTGCTTGAACCAACGCGTGAAACATGAGTTGTGCTCTTTGAGTATATCTCCGTCCGTCCTCTGTTGGCCTCGGTCATTGTACGTCTTCTTAATAAAGGTTTTGTGCTGTACCACCCAAGGATCGACCACGTCTATGTGTTGTAGCGTGACTAGGTTTGCTCTTTCAAAGTCGGCGAGTCGACCATCGAAGTCGACATGCATTTCGCGGCGACCCTCACGGTAACCCCATCCAGCGAGCCTGCCGAGGTGCCTGTTGACGGGCAGACCAACGGGTTCTCGATGCCTAGATAATTCGTGCAGTAGGAGATGCACTCTTGGTCCGAAAAGCCTGGCTATGCTTCCTTCTGGACGTGACATGTTGCGAACGTATCCTTTGATGACACCATTCATCCTTTCGAACGGCATCATGCTGTGCAGGAACGTTGGCCCGAGCTGGATGATATCCTCCACTATATGGACCAGCAGATGCACCATAACGTCGAAGAATGCGGGCGGGAAGTACATCTCAAGCTCCCATAGTATCACCACGATCTCTTCCTGTAGCCTTCTGAGTTGCCTCACGCCAATCGACTTCCGAGAGATGGCGTCGAAGAAGTTGCATAGGCCAAATAGCATTTCATGGACGTGCGTGTCCATGATCCCATGGATTGCAACTGGAAGTATCTGCGTCATCAGCACATGACAGTCGTGAGACTTCATCCCGCTGAACTTCTGCTTCGCTGGGTCTAGGTATCTGCTTATCTTCCCCACAGAATCAGAAGGAAGTTTTACTCCTAGGAGGCAGGTGAAAAACTGCTCGATCTCCTTCTGACTTAGAGTGAAGCACGCGGGAGGGTAGTCATTTCCGGTCTTCTTGGCCTTTTTGCCTTTGCGACGACTTTCTGTGTCCTGCTTCGCCTCATCATCATCATCATCATCACCATCATCATTAGCGTCAAGCTCCTGCCTGATGCCCATTGATCTCAAGTCTGCCCTTGCTTTCGGCCCATCTTTGGTCCTCTCTGGCATGTTGAGCAGGGTACCAAGCAGACTCTCGCACACGTTCTTCGTGATATGCATGACATCAAGGCTGTGAGGCACACGGTGGATGTTCCGACGGGCAAGTCCCGTAAAACGACCTCGTTTTCCATACCTTCAGCAGCGGCTCTGGCGCCTTTTCGCTTCTTTCCGGCTCGCGCCTTTTGCTTCTTTCGGCGGTGGGCAGTCTTTCCAATTTTTCAACAGCTTATCTATTTCCTCGCCGCTCCTCGTACCACGGGCGTTTTCGGGTTCGGTTTCACCATCGAACAGATCCTTGCGTTTCCTCCACGGGTCATCGTCGCGAAGCCACCTTTGATGTCCCATGAACACGGTTTTCAAGACCCGGATCTCTATCTAGTCTGGCGATACGTTGTGTCATCCATGCACCTTACGCATCCGGAAAATCCGTGGACTACCTGCCCGCGAGATATCCGTGAATCGAGATAGTCGTGCACCGTCGTGAGCAGTTGGCTCTCATAGGGAAATATTCTTTCTGCGGCGTCCCACGTATTGGCTGGCGTTTTCCACAGCGTGTCAAGCTCCTCTTTCAGCAGCCCCAGATACAGATTGATGTCGTTCCCTGGTTGTTTCGGCCCTTCAATTAGCATACTCATGTGAATGTACTTCCTCTTCATGCACAACTAGGGGAGAAGGTTGTACATCCACACAAACACAGGCCAGGTGCTATGTGTGCTTCTATGGCTGCCAAACGGATTGACTCCATCGGTGCTCGCTACCAAAGACGATGTTCCTTGGATCGTTCCCAAATTCCGAGTCTTCAAAGTTCAACGCTTGCCACTGGCTCGCATCCTTAGGGTGACTCAGCATCTTGTCTTTTTTATCTATCTCTGGATCATTTGCGTCATCTTCTCGCTTCTTCTCCTCCCTATCCGCGTGCCAACGCAGGAGCTTTGCTACCTTAGGGTCCGCGAAATAGCGCTGCAGACGAGGAGTGATCGGAAAGTACCACAGCACTTTTCGAGGAGCTTTCTTCCTCTTCTTGTATCGAGTGACGCCAAGACACCGGACATATGGTAGACTCAGCGTGCTCGTCCCGATAAATGATGCAATTGTTCATGCACACATGGTATTTCACGTGCGGTAAATCGAGAGGACACACGATTTTCTTCGCCTTCTCCAAACTGGTCGGGCACTTGTTCCCCTTGGGAAGACGTTCGTGCCAGAATGACATGTTCTCGTCGAAGCATCGTCGGTCATTTTGTGTTTTACCTTCATCTCGAGCCATGAGCGTTACTTTCAAAGCGGTATCCTCGGGCCTGCATCCTTCATACAATGGAGTAACCGCGTCTAACTCAAGTTGATCCATCTTGGCTTTCTCTCTGGCGGCAGCTCTGGCGTTATCCGTCTGCTTGAGAAGCAGCTCTTGAATATGAGGGTCCTGCACCCAGCCCATCGATGGTCCAGCGTTGTCTGCTCCGCCGACATCATCATCTTCATGATCATGCCCGTCGCCTGCTCCGGCATCTTCCTCATCATCATGTCATGCATCTTCTACATGATGACTGCGTACAGCATCACAATCGTGATCATCTCCTGGGGATTCTTCGTCTTCTCGCCTACCGAGCCGCGGGGGTTGTCTTGCTGCCCTTCCTCATTTCTTGCCCGGCCCCCATGGACGACTTCGTAGTCATCTTCATCACCTTGCCACCGATAGCCATACATGAAACCACGCAAGAGCAGGTGGTCCCGCACCTGCCCGGAATCCGGGTCCGCAATAAGGCTCTTCAGCTTGCATCTTTGACACGGACATCTTATCTCCGCCTCGTTCTTTTGAAGCATCTCGGCCTTCATGACCTCAAAAACCTAGTCACGATGCCTTCGGTCATCGTATGCGGACCATGGTCGTCAAGGGTAGAGCAAAACGATATTTTAGAACCAAACAAAAATTTGACATGACTTTCCCTAAAAATAGGACCAAAAAGAATGCTTAATGCCAAAATTCTCGCCGAAACGGAAATGAATCAACATTCCGGCAAAATATTGGCAACTATCGCATTTCAAATACCGGTACACCTCCAAACACAAACACATTTGCAACACCACAAACATATGCAACACCACGAACATACATAGATCTAGCTAGGCCGTAAAAAGTGCATGTGCACATTGTTGAAGGAGAACAACATAAATATAGCTTAGCCCTTACATACCTATTAAAACAAGGTAATTTAACCACTTAATTTGAATGAATCTATGGTGGAAATGAGGTGAAAAAGAGGAGGCACCCGAGACAAGGAGGAGGTGGAGAGAATGAAGTGGGGAGAAAGTGAGTGTGGGTAGGAGAGGGTTGTCCAAAATATCTTGTTGCTGCCCACTTACTAATGGCGCACCAGCACTAAATGCGCCATTAGTAATCCAGGTAACTAATGGCGCACCTTCTGGCGGTGCGCCATTAGTAGTTTTGCAAAAAAAAATACTAATGGCGATCGATCCATGATGCGCCATTACTAGATTAAACTACTAATGGCGCACTTCATCTTGATGCGCCATTAGTATGTTTGGACAGGCGCACTAGTTAAAAAATTGATACTAATGGCGCACCCTTTGCAATCAGGCGCCATTAGTAGTTACAACTACTAATGGCGCGCCGTCCGGATGCGCCATTAGTATGTTTGGACAGGCGCACTAGTTCAAAAAAAATTTGATACTAATGGCGCACCCTTTTCCTGGTGCGCCATTAGTAGTTACAAGTACTAATGGCGCACTTTATCTGGATGCGCCATTAGTATGTTTGGTCAGGCGCGCTAGTTCAAAAAAAATTGATACTAATGGTGCACCCTTTGCCTGGTGCGCCATTCGTAGTTTCAACAATAATGGCGTATCAGAAGGTGGTGCGCCATTAGTATATACTAATGGCGCACCTACTTTCTGGTGCGCCATTAGTGTCAATCCCATCTATAGCCCTTTTTCTAGTAGTGTGAGCACAACTTCGGTAAAGAGACGAGGCCCAAAGAAAAAGTTGCGATCAGATGAAAGGTTCACGATCACAACAATCGCGCGCAATGGCCAACCGATTGAACCCCTCCAGACCAAGGATGCATTTACTGCTCAGTGCGAGGTTCTTGTTAGGGACATGATCCCAATCAGCATAGAGCTATGGAATCAGCCTAAGGATGAAGATCTTCAAGTTTCTTTTGTCGAAGATAGACAGAAAGCTGATCTTTGGAAAGCGCTGAAGGTAAATTTCACCCTACCGGAAGAGGACGATTCAGAGAATCTAGTTATAGACCCATTGATCAAGTACTAATGGCCAGTAAGAGAAGCTCAGAGATCAATGGGACGCATTTGTGGCCAACAAGACATCGGAGAGGAGTAAGAAGATGTCAGCCATAAACAAGATAAATGCTGCGAACAAGGAGCATCACCATCGCACGGGGTCAGTTAGCTACCTCAAAGCCCGACCGTTGTGGGCCAAGGCTGAGAATGACCTGCTTGATAAAGGGGTCGAACCAAAGACATTTAACTGGCCAGACCGTTGCCAGGCTTGGTTCTTCGGGGTTGGCGGAACCTTGGACCCTGTAACAGGGAAGTGCGTTTGGACGAGGGAGCAACTGCGAATACCCCTCACGAAGCCTCAACACTATATTAACGCAGCGCAGGAAGGGACGTTCGTTCCAGACATAGAGAAGGACGAGCTCACAATGGCCCTCGGGAATCCTGAGCACCCTGGACGGACACGAGGCATGCCAGGCTCCGTTCCGTGGGAGGCTGGGTTTCCGGACGCAGGCGGTTACAAATGCCAAGAGAGGAGGAGGAAGGTGGAGCAGAGCGAACTGCAGGAGCTGCACTCAAGGGTACAGAAGCTAGAGGAACGAGATGCAGTTTGAAGTAAGCGACCTACCGAAGCTACCCTGCCATCTCAGCGGAGAAGCAGCATGGCTTCCACCGAGCAGCTTCAGCTGGAGCCTGTCTTCACGGCTCCTGCTAGCTACCCCGTGGATGCTATCACAGAGCCTCAACATTGCCACTTTATGACGCAATGGGAGAAGTACAAACTCATGGCGGCTGTCGGCTCTGTTCGACCTCCTGAACCCGGCGCAACTTTTCACTGCCGTCCAACTCCAGAAGGATATGCTAGGGTGACGGTGGAAGAAATAACGGAGGGATTTGAGGACCTCGTGCTTGACCACCCTACCGATGAAGGGGAGACTCGGCTAGGTTCTGCTTTGAAGACACCATGCCTATGGAGGAAGGATCTCATCAACCTTCTGAACTGGACGCCTCCGCCTCCTCCTCCTCCGGCGAGTCAGGGCATTCCGCCTCCTCCTCCGCCTGCTCCTCCGGCGAGTGATCAGGGCACTCCGCCTCCTTCTCCGACATGTGGCGGCACTCCGCCTGCTCCTCCGGCGAGTGATCAGGGCACTCCGCCTCCTTCTCCGGCGCGTGGCGGCACTCCGCCTCCTTCTCCGCCTGCGCCGGCACGCCCGACCAGCCAGCCTCCTCCTTCTCCGCCTCATCAGCAAGGGCGGAAGAGACCCGCCGCCGCTCCAGCTGCTCCGGCGCGTCACAGTCCTTCTCCTCTGCCTCGTAAGCAACTAAAGAAGAAAGCCGCAGCCACTCGGCCTGCTCCGGCATCTAGCAGTACAGGCGGGAGGCAATACAGATTCGGTCCATCTCTCAAGACTCCAGAGAAGTTATCATACGAGAGGACCGAGAAGGAAAACGAGGAGATCTGTCAAACCCAAGTGAGGGACTACTTCGCAACGCAAAGAGCTAAGAGACATCCACCTCCGGAGGAGAAGATAGATCCGGTGAAAGCGAAGCGCACTTTGGATGCCATGCAGCGACCACCACCGTCTCCGCCGCAAACCAACTATGAGCGAATTACTGAAAAGACATATAAGGAAGTGAAGCGGTCGGGAAGTACTTGCAGTGAGAAAAGGTTCACTACTAGGGAAAACGTTATACACAGAACTTTAGCAGTAGCGCTTGTTAAAATAGCTCGCTACCACTAGACAGCAGTAGCGCGTGCCAAATAAGCGCGTTACAGATGCATATATAGCAGTAGCGCGTCTCGCTGAAACCTCGCTACTACTAAAATTTCGAACACTAAGCCGATGGGCTACACATAGTAGTAGCGATCTTTCAGCAACCACGCTGCCCCTAATATTCTTATAGCAGCACGTTTACCTGTAAAGCGCTACTGCTAACGAAAAGAAAATAAAATGAAAAACAAATAGAAAAGTAAATGAAAATTAAAGAAATAGAAAAAGGAGAAAGAAAAAAGATATAATGTAAAGAAAAATAAACGAAAAAGGGAAAAAGGATGAAGGAATTGCAGTAACGCGTTTGCGGAAACGCGCTATAGCTAACTTAGTTATAGCGCGTTTTCCCTAACGCGCTATCGTTATTTTTGACTTAACCCAAAAAACAGTTTGCCCCCGGCCACCACTTCTCCCCCAAATACCTCACCCCACTTCGCCGCCATCACCTGTCGGCGTCGACACCGCGCTCATCCTCACCGCCGCCGCCTCTCGGGCCGCCCTTGACCTCACCGTCGCCGCCCTCGACCTCTCCACCGCCGCACTCGACCTCACCGCCCCCGAGCCCGCCCAGGAGCGTCGCCTCTCGATCCTGAACCTGCCCTCACCGCCCCTACCTCCGTCGCCGAGCACCTCCCCGCCACCATCTCTCCCCTCTCTCTAAGCCCCCACCCCTCCCCCACCCCCTCTCTATCAGCTTTTTCTTCCTCTGCCATGTTAATTAGCAGTAGTAGTAGATGTTAATTAGTACCAGGGTTCATACATAATGATTTTTAGTAGTAGTAGTAGTAGTAGTAGTAGTAGTAGTAGTAGTAGTAGTAGTAGTAGTAGTAGTAGTAGTAGTAGTAGTAGTAGTAGTAGATGTTAATTAGAAGTAGTGATGGTACTAGTTAACTAAGCCAGTATGGTTAATAGTAGATGTTTTTTAGTTAGGGTAATAATAGATGTTAAGTAGTAGATAATGTTGATGTTAATTAGTTCAGTAGTGTTTAGTTTTTGAATTGATTTTGTTTAACTAGATGTTAATTAGGGCAGTAGGGTTTAGTTTATAGTAAAGTAATTTAGTTCTGTAGTTAACTAAATATAATATATATTTGGTTTTTGAATTGAGTTTGAGAGAGCATGAGATTTGTGTAGATTTTATTGTATTGTCAAACGCTAGAACATGCAAATTTGAAGTGGTCAGGATATATGCAAATTCCTCAATTTGTTTGCACATGCATGTTTCGATTGTGCCCAAGTGGCCTTTTTTGTTTCCACGGAATGAAGCCGAGTGGCCTATGTTTTGTAGAAATGTTGATTAATTTCCTTCCGGCTAATTTCAGGTTCTCGATTTGTCCACTTTTTAGCAAAGGTCATGCCGAAATTTTCCGTGAATTTCAGCATGACCTGTGCTACAAACTAGGACATATCGAGTGCCCGGGATTTGCCGCACCGGGAAGGAGTCAACTTTCCTGCAAAACAATAGGCCTTTCTTATGTCAGTATTCATTTTATTAGGTCTAGAATTAATTGACTAGATTTAATCGTAGGAAACATGGCTAGCAACGATGAAGGCCAGGGTTCTGGTGATTGCGATGAAGTCTACCGGGCGGCAGACGAATTTTTGAGCCTTGCCGATGATCAACCGATGTTGTTGCTGGGCCCAGCGGTGGCATCGGGGACTGAGATCGACACATAGACCGGTGCTGAGACTGAGACCGGCGCTGAGACTCAGACCGGCATCGAGACCGGCGCTGCCTCGGGGAGCGGAGCCGGTGTAGAACTGAAAGCAAAGAGGCAACGGCTTCCTAACAAACTCAGGACTACTAGACTGGTGGTCACGGAGGTGGACAATGGCAATTTTGAGCCAAACGCACCCGAGGAAGCGCGCACGTGCTACGACAATCAATAGGGTGCATCATACGGACAACCGCCACGATCAACGATGAGAAACTACATAAGATAGATAATATGAGGCCCTCCCTCCTAAAGAAGTTTCACCAGATATTCTTGTTCCCGGGCCGGAATGAAAAGGATTATGAAGATCCAGATAAGGACCCGGCAATGAAGAAGATAAATAAACACGCCATGACCAAGTTTAGCGACGCGTTGGCCACCTGGAAAACAAGGGTGAAAGCAAGGATCATCGACAAGAAGGAACCCTATTCCGAGATTGTAAAGGACAATCCTAGAATCACGGAAGAGCAGTATTAAATATGCAAGGAGGCTTGCGAGGCCGAAGCTGCCAAAAAAAACTCTAAGTACATGAAGGGGCTTCAAGAGAGGAACATTGGGAGCCACCACCTCGGATGCCGTGGTTACGGCGGGAAGAGGTCCAAATGGGCCAAGGAGGACGCGGAAGCCGCGAGTCTGGGCATCCTAGACCCCTTGGCGGAGTTCACCGTCCCGCAGGAGCTTGACGTCCTCAGGACCCGGCACCGTTGGGACCCAGTGAAGAAGGTTTACGAGACAATCCCGATCACGAGGGAGTTCATTAGACTGCTGGTAATTTTAGTTTCTGATCAATTCGACTGCACACATTAGTCATATTTGTAAACGATCCTTGTGCCTTTTGCAGAGACAGCAGCACAGGATTGCGGCCGAAAGCGACTCGCCGTCTGAGGCATTGGCGAGGCCCAAGTTGGGACACTCCATTCAAACGGGCGTTGAACATATTGAAACGACCCTCGGTGGATACTCGACCGTCGTATGGACGCGTGCACGGTGTCAGAGACGGCGCCACGTTGAAGAAGTACTACCGTGAGACCACGGAGGGGAGAAAGGAAAGATGGAGGTTAACTAGAGAAAACATCGACAAGAAGGTTGAGATTGCGGTTGAGAAGAAATCATCTCAGACAGTTGCAACAGCGGTAGCTGCGGCAAAACAGGTGGTTGCAGATATGTCTACTTCCTTGGTTCCGGCCATTTTCAATTGGACCAGGCAAAACCCAGAAAAAATGCAGCGGACTTTCCCCTTGCTGACTTCTTGGGGAGCAGATCGACTAGCGTTGCACCAGCACCTGCTCCCGCACCGGCTCCCGCACCGGACGTGCTCGGCGGTGCTTCGTCTTTCGCTGAGCTCGACACCCTCACGATATCTGTCACACCGGCCCCCTTCAATGAATGTATAATCTCCCATTTTCGTTGCCTTTTGGATGTCTCACATCGCAGACATTTCTTTGTAGGCTGACGAAACCCCGTGCACCATATTGTACACCATCGGCGACCGGAAGGTGGACGTGGGGAAGGCGACGATAATGGAGCCGAAGGAACCATTGTTCCACAGCTGGCCGATCCCCCCCGAACGTCTTCAAGGCTTCCGTGGCCAGTGTCAAACCGGGCCACGAGAATTTGCCTCCTCTGATACTTGTGGGGGATGACGACGAGACCTCGCGGCGGCTTGGTTATTGTTGCAATGGATGGGTCCTGTTGTGGCCAAAGTGTCTGCTTTGTCTGGAGGCGGTCGGGAGTACACCCACGAGCACGCAGCCTCAGCAAGGTATGAACATCAACACCCCACCTACCCAATTAGCGTCGGGTGTTAGGTTGGGTGATTGCGGATGGGGTAAGGAGGAGGCTCCATTCGTCGCTGATGACGTCGCCATGGATGAGCATGAGGATGATGATGGCACTCCACAGTATGTCTATACTGGCGCCTACTCAGGGTTTGAGCGTCATGAGTCGGTGCCTTAATTGCCATCTCTGGAGGCTGAACGTATTATGGACGACCATCCGGTAGTAAAGAAGTCTAGGAAGAGAGCGAGGAAAGGCAAAAAAGTTGATTCTATGATCCAGCCGCCTCAGCAGCCTCGGCTTCAGGACCGTATAGATATCCCCGATGCGGATAAATGGCATATCCCCGGTCAACCAATCCTACCTGCAAGAGCGCTAGGGGCTAGATTCGGCGATCTAAGGAGACTTCATGATGATGTGTTGCGGATAGAGAAAGGCCTCATCGCCTCGAAAGATCCAGGATACCCACTCTACATGGTTAACATTCTGCGGCAAATGTCGTACGTCGACTGCTTTCCGCCGGATAAGTTCTTCCTTCGATTCGATTACATATTCGACATGTTTCACGTGAAGAAGCTGGATTTTACGTTTGTCCGCCTTTATGCCTTGCACATGAACTACATCATCGGGGTTGAGCAGATACCTCATATCTGTGTCGCTGACCCGTACTACATGCACGAGGGTTTTTGGGAGTCTGCGCAAAGCACTGTGAATACGCGAGGGAATACATCGTCAGTTTCATGCTCGCCAATAAGGACAAGGAGGCGATTCTCGTGCCTTATCATCCCGTGTAAGTCATCCGCATGGATATCCTTACTTCAATTTCAATCATTCATTTGCGCGGTGGAGGCTAATTAATTTGAGGTGTACTTATTTTGCGCAGTGGCGGGCGCGCCGTCCTCATCATCCTCTACCCACGATACTCCCACGCTCTTTACTTGGACTCACAAAAAAGGATTACACCCACATCAAGGATCTTCTCGATAGTGCTATGTTTTACTACCAAGCACGGGGTGGAGAGGTCAAGGACAAGAAGAGAAGGGGCGGCAGGCTCGCCTTCAGCCATAAGAACGACTTTTGCTGCATCCAGCAACTGAGCGATTCTCTTAATGCTGGATTCTATGTCCTACAACACATGGTGGAGTATAGATGGGATCACCAGAACCTTCGCATGTCACCTAGATCCGGCAATGCCCATATTCTGCAATGGGCAAAGGACGTAGGACATATCGAGGATCGTTGACTTTGAGCTGAGTTCTATAACATCCAGCGCGAACTTGCCCAAATAATCATGAAGGAGGTCGTCAGAAAAACAGGGATGTTCTACGAAGAAGGACAAATGTCGCGGGAAGACGTCCGAACATGGGTAGCCTCTCATCATCTCGACATGAATCCTTTCACTAAGTTCGGGGACTATCTCCCTGATATGGATGGATGGCACGACATGTTGGAGTGATTGTCGATATATGACAATGTGTCTGTTTAGTCCATACTTTCTATATGACAAAACTTTGAGTTATGCATGGTGAAACTTTATTTGTGATGTAATTAAACCGTCCTCCTCCTCGACTAGTGAAGATCACTCTAGTAAGGGCATTTTGGGTACGATGAACTTTGTTATTTATGCTTATGATATGTTGTTTCTATTTTTGCCAAGTCTATCTCTTTCTGTTGCTCAACTTTATATGTTGCATATCATCGACTCATGTGATGGTGCAGGTGCATAGATCATCGATGGGGAAGAAGTGCTACGCCAGGAGTATATATACGACGAGTGGCCGGAGTGTCAGGCCCAGGTGTACCAGTTTCCTGTTTCCGAGCGACAGGCGGTAGTTAGTTTAGGTTCACGCTAATGCGAGAGAGGGATACAAACTCATGTACTGCATAGTTCCGCTCTCACTCAAAGTGATAGCTCTTCTCGCGTATATCATTGTGTAGATGGATGACGATGTATTGGCAAGTAATCGAGACTTGTATCGCTATTTTCGAGATGATGACGAGAGACCACTTTGTGTTGGATGATGATTATGATGATGACATGATTTGATGAGACTAGTTGTATGTATATGATATGATTACATTTGTATGTGTATGATATGCTAAACATTATTGTATAAAGCCTATTCAAATACAAAACAAATATGCAGAAAAAAAACTAATAAAACTAGTAGTAGCGAGGGGGAAAAAGTTAGCAGTAGCGCGGCCTTACCAGTAGTGCTTCCCTGTAAAAAGCGCTGCAGATAATATCAGCAACACTCTTCTCTAAAGCGTGCTACAACTATCCATGTATAGCAGTAGCGTGGGACGGCATGCGCTACTGCTACACGTTAGCTGTAGCGCCTTATCAGTAGTGCATCGTCCCGCGCTACTGATAGGCCTAAAACCCGCGCTGCTGCTAGGCTTTTCCCATGTAGTGGTTACAAGAACGAAGAACTGGGAAAAAAATTCCCTAGCTCAGCGAACAAGTGAACCAATTGTGCCCCTGGCTCAAGATGTCTAGCAATATTGTCGCTAATCATCCAGGATTCTTGCCCGGTACCAATCCTGGAGATTACGACGATGCACATTTTGATATAATGGAGCCGGACGAACTAAAATACGAGTGCGGAAAGCCTCTCGTCAAAGATGGAACTACTCTAACAAAGATGATGCGAAGATTCCGTGATTGGTACATGGAAACCTGCAGAAAGGCGCAATCAGCTGGGAATAAAATCGATACTTTGACGCTGAAAGTTAAAAAGGATGTACACAACCTCGTTGGAACCGAGGAGTTGTCTGTTCCAATTTGAGGAGTTCTTCCTGTTTTTCAATCGAAAGGCCCTCAATAAATTAACAGTTACTTGCTACTGTCTGTAAGTACTACTTCTGTCATTAAGTCTCTATATATAGCTTAGCTCTTTCATTGCATGTATATATAATTATCCTTACTATATTATGCATATTGAAGATCGTCGAATGCAGAAGAGCTGAAATGTATGATATTGGGTTCATTAACACAAATCTCATAGATGAATTTACAGTTAAATTTCATGCCGAAGAAACCGAGCAGAACTTGCTACGATCGTTGCTAATAAATCAAAACAAATATACAATACTCTTTCCTTACAACTTCAAGTGAGTGTTAATGTCTTGTGCATATTCAGGTTCCCTTAATTATTACTCGAGGTTATAGTAATTATTGTAACTGATGAGTTATATGCATGCATGCGCAGTTTTCACTATATTCTCCTAGAGATTAAGCTCGAGAAGGGACTAGTAAGCGTCTTAGACTCGAGACGAAAAGATTGCAAGGAATATGCAGACATGTCTAAAATGCTCGAGAAGTAAGTTGAATAAATCATTATCGCATCATATCGGCAACTTTGTTTATTTCATGATATCAAGTAATTGTTTTCTTTGTCTCGATGTGCTTGCAAAGTATCCACCGCACAAGTTTTGGGACTGCCGCGGGATCTGCAATGGAATTTCCCGAAAGTAAGTACTACTAGCAAGCTAGTTCCGCGCATCTCCCGTTGATTCTAGCTGCTTTCATCAATGCCATTTATAATGCTTCATTATCAGTTTGATTGACCTCTATTTCTCGTAAAGTGCTTGTGGCAGGAACCCGGGAATAATTACTGTGGATACCACGTCTGCGAGTTCATTTACAACGCGACGGCCAAGAATAGACGGGGCTACTCTAAAAGACAATATGAAGTGCGTAAGCAAAAATATTCACAAGTTTATTTTATTACCATCATTTCTGTTGAGTTTCATTCATATATATGTATTGACCCCCTTATTCAAATTAGATGTGGGAGATGCGGAATGAACTCCTTCCACAAGATCGCATGCGAGCAATTCAAGAGGAATTGGATGGATTCTTTCTTGACCACGTCATCAATAAAGCCGGAGAATCCCACCATGCATGTGGAAGTTGAGTTCATATGTTAGGGTATTGTAAGAGATCTTACAATTTGTACATATATATGTAGCCAGTTCCGTCGGTAAGATATACGAAATCTTGTTGTTCGACCAATCTCTCAGAGAGAAGGAGAGGTCGATCACTTCTCTCTGTATATGTTCATGACGATCTTCTGTACTTAATAGTTTCCTTCATTTGCTTACTAACTAGCTAGCGTGTCGAGTCCTCTCTATACGTAGCGTCGACCAAGCACGAAGATAAGAGAGGACACTTCTCTCTATTAGCTAGCTAACACAATATAAGAAACCCCTAAATTAACCCTACAAAACCCCCCAAACCATCCCCCCCCCCCTTCAGAAAAAAACAAAAAATCCAGCCCCTGAAATGCTGACACGTGGAAGCCTTTTGGTCCCGGTTGTTGGCACCAACCGGGACAAAAGGCCCCCCTGCCCGGGCAAGCGGCAGCGGTCACGTGGAGTCCCATCTGTCACAGTTCCTGGGCGAACCGGGACTAAAAGGAGAGGGCTTTAGTGACGACCCTTTAGTCCCGGTTCGTGAACCGGGACAAATGGCCTTCACGAAATGGGATGAATGAGTTTTTTTCTACTAGTGACATCATATGACAGCATTTCTGTGACGTCTTTTGCATTGTCCAAACCCAACACGCGCTCCATCTTGTCGAGTGCTCCTGCGACAAGCAAGCTCGCAACTCAGCAAGAAAACTTGGCAATCGTGACTGTCGTAGCAGATGACCGCATCCAGCTAGCAGGTTTGAATCCTATGATTGGATTTGGTTTCCTCCAAATTCTCACGAAAGCTAATTTAATTGGAGGTTAAGTCTATCTCAATGACAGTTTGAGACCATATGGATGTGATACCCGGAAGGAAAAAACCTGTGTATATATAGACCGACATGGGTGGAGTTGCATACCACGGTGGGGGTCTTTCAAAATGCTTTCTACGTGCTTGAGAAACTAGAAGGAGAATCAAATGCATGATAACTCACAGTTGGACATGGTTCCTTGGTTGCAACCTCACTATTAGCATGATAAATATTTTCTTGCTACCCACACTAGTGGAAAAAAGGCTTTTGGTCGCGGTTCGCAACTGCCATTAGTCGCGGTTGCGCAACCGCGACCAAATAAGCGCGACTAAAGCCCCACATCTTTAGTCGCGGCTGCTTAAGAACCGCGACTAAAGGCCCGTCCACGTGGGCGCCAGGCGGCCGTCGGGGCGGAGGACCTTTAGTCGCGGTTCTTCTGGCCAACCGCGACTAAAGGCCCGTCTACAGGTTTAGGGTTTTAGCCACCCCCCCCCCCCTAAACCTGTTTTCTGTTTAATTTGTATTGTTTTATTTCTTTTGTGCTTTATTTTAATTTTGAAGGAGTTTCATATATTCTACGGTACTACATACATGCATATGAATGTACAATCTCAAATAAATTTGAAATTAGAACCAAAAAGAATTCAAGAGGAATATACAATATATATTCAATATCATCGGATGACCATATACAATTTTGAACAAGTTTCCATACATGATTTAATCCATATAAAGATCTACGTCATCGTAATAGTGTTCTCCTTTAGGATGGAGGACTTCACTGCTCAACCATCCAGCTAGTTCCTCTTGAAGTGGTCGGAAGCGAGCTTCTAGACTAAGCATCATCCGGAGGTTATTCCTCCGAGCATTGGTATCACTCGGAACCCGCTCAGAGGTGTATCTCCGGATCCTCTCACAGAACATAGTATCCACATAGATTGGTCTCCGGTGGCTGAATATCCCCGCATTCTTAGGCTTTAACATTTTGAATTCTAGCTCTTTTTGAATTCACCGACCTTTGTATCTACGAACCGTCTCCAAACCCTACGAGGCAAAGAAAATTAAGTGAACAAGAGAGTTATTAGTTACTTGATATTAGGAAATGAACGAAATAGGCCGATCGATATAGAGCGCAAATGAATGAAAATAATTACTTCTGCAGCATTCTTCTCATGTCGGCCCAAAGCTTTGGATCCATATTCAGAGAGTCGTGGACGAGACATTACGAGGTGTTAACTTTAATTACTAGCGAATCCAGTGGAACCTGCGGACACGATACATGCACAAGATCGTCATGCATAACTCATCGATTAGCCGCCACATACCATGCATGGAGTAAACAAAAGAGAATTAATGTGCTCAAGACAGAAACACTCACCCAAAATGGTAAGGAAATAGAATATCACTTTTGAGTTCCTGCTTTGTAAGAAACTGCCACAGGTCTGCCTCCACGCCGGTGGGGTGACGCTCCAACACATGTCCATTAACGATGTGTGGGTCAATGAACCCAACATCATGGATGTTCCTTACTCTGCATTCCTTAATCTTCATTCTGCATGTATAATAGCGGACACAACAATATAGTTAGGACATATATATAGTGCAGGCAATATGAACGAGATGGGGTAGAAATTAATAAATCACTTACGTAGCGTGGCAACCGATGATAGATTTGTCGAGCTCATGCAGATTGAAAAGCTGGAACAATTCACTCGATTGCAATTTGTACATAGTAATGTTTGAAGTGATGCTCATGTCTAACTTCCGCATAAATATATTCTTTGGCGTTTTATTTTTTATGTAACCCTTGTACCAATTCAGCGGACCTTTCATTTGGTCGTAGATCATTTTCCTGCGCAGGCTCGACGAGAGGCCCATTCTTGACATATGTAATTACTACATCCTTCACTGGCGCCTCATCAAGGCCTAACAGTTCACGAAGAGTAATACCTAAGCTGGCCGCTTGTTCTCCGGGCACTCGTTATAGTCAATCCATGTGCTGTCGCAGCTTGTATGATCTCGGGGCATCCGGCTTCCACTATAAGCGGGCAATCGATTGTTTACTTTGTTCCCGAGCTGGGCAACTTGTTTCCCGCTTTTTTACTTTCGGCCTTCTCCCGCTCTTTTTCTCCTTGAACATGAGTGCCTGCCTGCGAAGTTCACGTGCATAGTCGTCAGGCAGATTCTTCGCGGCTTGGGACGGTGTGCTCAAAAATGACTTAGCCCACTTCTTTTGCTCATCAGAATATACTGGCTTGGGCTCGGGCTCTCTTTTCTTCTTGAAGTCCTACTTCCATTTCTCATAATGAGCAGCCGCTGGCGTCGACTTCCTCGGCACTACGTTCCCAAGGCCTTGTGGGGAGAGGCTTGATGATGGCTCCGGTACCTTTGTGGTCTTAGGTACATAAGGGTCCGGGTTAATAATCCAGGACTGCTTCTGCTTCTTTGTAGGAGGTGGATTGGGGGGCGGCGTCAGATCACCCGCCGGACGAGGACTCGGGGGCCGCCGCTTATAACCCGCCGGACGTTTTGGACTGGGGCGGCGTCGGTGGACGTGGAGAGGTGTAGGTGAACCGCCACCACCACCACCACCACCGCCGCCACCGCCACCACCACCACCGTGAGGGGTGGACTTGTTGTCCTTGGCGCCTACTCGAAACTTGATAAACTTCTTTTGCCAAAGAATGAAATGGCGCTTGACATCTCCAAGTCTTTTCTCCCCTTCAGGTGTAGCAATGTCAATCTCCGTGTCCTCAAACCCTTGGACTATGTCCTCCACCGTGACACGAGCATAGCCATCTTGAATGGGGTTGTTGTGGTGGAGTGCTCCGTAAACATGGTAAAGCACTGCCGATGGCTACCTTCATGGACATGTTCCCGATAGGATAATACAGATGACATTCTTTCATCTCCTTTATATCGCCCACGGGTAGCGAGGAGGCTCCGGTGCAGTAATTTCGACCACCAGAGGCTCCGGTGCAGTATTTCGACCACCGGAGGCTCCGTGCAGTAATTTCGATCGTCGGTGCATCTGCACCAGCCGGTGGGGCCTCCGTGGAAGCCACGCTGCTTCTCCGCTGCTGGCTTCCGAGATCCGCCGATGATCTTCATGCTGCACCGAGCTGCATCTCTTTCAGCTACTAGTACACTCATGGTTTTCTTCATCACATCCATTTCCGATGCCAACCGCGCCACAACATCTGATTCCCGATCCATCTTTCTCTACGGCTTCAGAATCAGACGGGTCATCGTCTGGGGAACCCTATTTTCCACGGAATGTGCCCCATGCCTCGTACATCGTCCTCCGTGTTCAGGATTCCCGAGGGCTTTTGTCGCCGCTGCGTCGTTCTCTCTGTTGAACTTGATCTTCCCTGTTGAGCATCCTTCATTGCGTCAATAAGGGCTTGGGTGGGTTTAATTAATTTGCCCCGTAAACACACTCCCCTGTCTCCGGGTTCAGCGTTCCCCATGCCCGTACCACCAGCTTTTGGCCCTTGGGTCCCATCCTCCGCACTGGACGGATTCCTCGCGCCCTCATCTCGTTCTCCATCTTCTCCAACCTAGGCACCAAAATGCGATACCCTCCTGGCCCCATAACATGATTGTACTCCTTCTTAGCCGCATTTTCCTTATTTTTTTCGATATTTCAATGAACTGCTCCGATTTCTTTTGCTTCACAAATTCTGGCCAATCATGTTTCAGTTTCTCATATTGTCCTTTGAAATCCGGAGTCTTGTTCTGCTTGACAAAGTCACGGGCTAGATTTTGCTTGAATTTCCGGAATGCGTCGGCCATCTTATGAAGAGCGAACTGTTTGACTAGCCTCCTCCTCTCCTTGTTTTCCTCAATCTTGTTACCCTCCTCATCGAATTTGTTGTATTCCGGAGGTAGAACGAAATGTTCCATAAGCTTCTTGAAGCAATCTTTTTTGTTCTCTTATCGACAAAAGTGAAACCATCAATTCGTGCCTTCTTTGGCTCATTCCACTCTGGACGGTGATCGAGACGTTGTCTCTAACAATGGCTCCGCATTGGCTGACAAACTTGGTGGCGTTCTTGCGGGGCTCCAGCAGCCTGCCGGTTGCACTGTCGACAACCTCGATGGTGCATGTTTCTCCTTGTTTCATCGTCTTGGTTGCTCCACGCTTTGACGACATACTCGATTGTTTCGACGATGCGGCCTAGGGCTAAAATAAGAAAGAGAGTCGCGCGCGTTAGTACACACATATTTATTCAAATCAGTTAGTTTGTATCACCAGAGGCTCAATGTATATATATACCTCGGCGCCGGAGGTGGTTGCTACTTCCATTTGAAGATCGTCGTTTATCGACGTTTCTTCGACATCTTCTTGCTGACGGCGCCCTTCATCTTCACCGTCAAGGTTCAGATAAGAAGAGATATCATCTTCTTCTTCTCCGGTCGGCACATATTGAATATCGCCGTTTATGATGCCGAACATATGTGCTTCACCGTCCGGATCATAGTTGTCCATAATCGGGTCAGCTCTATCGTCCGCCATTATGTCAGTCCTGAAAACATGTAGTAAAAACAAATTAATTAAGTGAAGAAGGATGGCGGTGGCGGTGGCGGTGGCGAAAGGGCGGTGGCAAAAGGAGGGGGCGAGGAAGGGGTGGGAGAGGGTGTCGCGGTAGAGCGCGAGACGGGGCGGCAGACGACGGCGTCACGGAGAGGGAGGCGAGGACAACACACACGGAGAGGGAGGCGAGGACAACAGACAACCACGTCTTCACGAATGTCATTTTGTGAAGAAACTTTGCAAGCAATTAAACATTTGTCAACCACGTCTTCACGCGAGATGGAAGGATCACTCACATGAAGACAATACAGTAATGGGTCGACCCAGTAGCAGTACTAAAACGGGAGAAAAAGGAAGAAAAAAAAATAGGGCATGCGAGGATATGATCCTAGGTCGCCTCCGTAGTTGAGGGTGTTGTTAGCCATTGCGCAACTGTTGGGGTCGTGGAACTAAATGAGGCGCTTCCTAATTTAGGATGAAAGCCCGGAGTTGTGTTTATTTGTTCGTTTTTTTGTTTGTTTTTTGTGATTTGTTTGGGTTTTTATTTCTTGTTAGGTTTTTTGGTATTCTTTTTTTGTTGCTATATCTTGTTTTTTTCGTTTTTCTTTTGGTTTCTCTTTGTTTCTTTCATGGTTTTATCCATTTTCCTTTTTTCAAATTTTCCTTCTTTTTTCCTTTGGTTTTTGTCTACTTCTTAGTTTTCAGCGAGTTTTGTTTTTCTTTGTTTCTTTGTCGGTATTCATAGTTTTCTATTTTTTTGCGTTTGTTTCTTTGCTTTTATTTTTCATTTTCATTTTTCCTTTAGTTTCCTTTTTAGATTTCATTGTTTTTCATTTTCCTCTTTCTTTATTTTGGTTTTCATTCTACATTTTTTTGTATCAAGAATATTTTTTAAATACACGTTATACATTTTCATATATGAGTTTAACATTTTTAATACATGATCAAAAAATCAAGGAGGAGGGGGCAGGAGCTTCGGGAGGCCGATGCGGAGTTGTTCACGGCGAGGGGAGCAGGCGGTGCAGGGTCAAGGCTTAATCGCCAAGCAAGGGAAGACCGGGGCCAAGGGGCGACAGGAGGCGATTTCCCACGTGGAGGGTCAGGGAACGAGGCGGAGGTCGACGGCATGCCAAGGGGATCGGGAAGGGTGGTCACATGGACGAGGGCCGACGGGCGGGGTGGAGAGGGGACGGGAGGGAGGGAGGTCGGAGGCGGGCGGTTAGGGCTGGGGGCAGGGCGGAAACCCTAGGGCGTCAGGGCGAGGGGTTACAGGGCGAGGGCGACGATGGCGCCGAGGGCGACGGCGACGGGCGGCGCCGAGGGCGCGAACAAAGTGAATCGGAGAAGACGAGAAACGGGAACAGGTATTTATAGCCCCCCCCCCTTTAGTCGCGGTTGGCGACGAGGACCGCGACTAAAGGGTACCCTTTAGTCGCGGGTCGCCTGCCCAACCGCGACTAAAGGGGTTTGGCGGTTTTTACGATCCCGCCCCTTTAGTCGCGGTTGGGCAGGCGACCATGACTAAAGGGCACCTTTAGTCGCGGGTCTCCTGCCCAACCGCGACTAAAGGCCTTGTGCTGCCCCGCGCCCCGCGCCCAAAAGTTTAGTCCCACCTCGCTAGTTGAGAGAGCTCGAGAGTGGTTTATAAGCGCTGCTGCGCCCACCCTCTCGAGCTCCTCTCAACTGCAGCTTCGCCTAATCTGTCACTAGCTATGTGCACTGTGGGCCTACTTGGCCTCCTGCGGGCCTGAATCTGGCCCATGTAGGGTTTCTAGTCGTATTCAGGCCGTGGGGGTCCAGTAGGGGGCACTATTTTTTCCAGTTTTTTGTTTTGTTTTCCGCATTATTATTTATTTTTGTTGTTTTTGCTTTATTTTTTAATTCTTTTTGCTTTTAGTTTTAGAAAAATTATAAACTTTACATTAGTGCCATTAGTTTTCAAATTTGAAAACACTTTTTTGTTTTCTTTGTTGCTTTATTTATTTTATTTTGTTTCTACTTACAACAAAATACTTATTGTTGCTATTTTAGTTTTCTGCATTATTATTTATTTTTGTTGTTTTTTGCTTTATTTTTAATTCTTTTTGCTTTTAGTTTTAGAAAAATTATAAACTTTCTGTTAGTGCCATTAGTTTTCAAATTTGAAAACACTTTTTTGTTTTCTTTGTTGCTTTATTTATTTTATTTTGTTTCTACTTACAACAAAATACTTATTGTTGCTATTTTAGTTTTCTGCATTATTATTTATTTTTTGTTGTTTTTGCTTTATTTTTAATTCTTTTTGCTTTTAGTTTTAGAAAAATTATAAACTTTCTGTTAGTGCCATTAGTTTTCAAATTCGAAAATGGACACCAAACACATCACGGGTAATATAATTCACATGATCCATTCAACAAAGTTTGGTACAATAAATTATTACACATCATTTCTTCCCTTGTGTCCCTGCTTGCTTACGATTGTGCCGTATCCATGGAGCATCCTCATCATTTAACTTAATGCTTGGGTCGGTGTTCACTTTGAAGGGCGGAATTTCAGCAAACATATTATAATCTTTCCGACATGTCTATCTTGTCCTCCACTCCCACGATGTTTCTTTTCCCTGAAAGAACAATGTGGCGCTTTGGATCATCGCATGATGTACTGATCGTTTTCTTATCTTTCCGTTTCCTCGGTTTGCTACTCATGTCCTTCAAATAGAAAACCTGAGCGACATCTTTCGCTAGGACGAATGGTTCGTCAAGGTAACAAAGATTGTTGAAATCCACCATTGTCATTCCGTATTGCTGGTCCACCTTTACCCCACCTCCTGTTAGCTTGAACCATTTGCACCGGAACAAAGGGACCTTAAAGGAGGGTCCATAGTCAAGTTCCCATATCTCCTCTATGTAACCATAATATGTGACCTCTTGCCCATTCTCGGTTGCTGCATCAAAGCGGACACCACTGTTTTGGTTGGTGCTCTTTGTATCTTGGGCGATCGGGTAAAATGTATTCCCATTTATCTCGTACCCTTGGAAAGTCGTTATAGTCGAAGATGGTGTCTTGGCCAACATGTACAGCTGATCTACAACATCATTGTCATTCATTAAATGTTTTCTCAACCAACTGCCGAAAGTCTCCATGTGGGCCTTCCTAATCCAGGATTCAAGCTTCCCGGGTTGTCGAACGTAAAATATTCTTGTGTTTCTCAAAGTACGGAGCCACCAAGCTGGAATTGGTCAATAAAGTGTGGTGTGCTTCATCAGAGAATGGCCGTCCATACATATCGTTGATTTCATTCCGATCGTGCCTTTTCCACTTAGTCTCCCCTCGTGCAGCGATCGAGGAAGACCAATCGGCTTAAGGTCAGGAACAAAGTCAACACAAAACTCAATTACCTCCTCATTTCCATAGCCCTTGGCGATGCTTCCTTCTGGCCTAGCACGGTTCTGAACATATTTCTTTAATACTCCCATGAACCTCTCGAAGGGAACATATTGTGTAGAAATACAGGACCGAGCGAAAATCTCTTCGACTAGGTGAACCAGGAGGTGCGTCATAATATTGAAGAAGGATGGCGGGAACACCAACTCAAACTGACAAGACATTGGATCACATCGTTACGTAACCGTGGTAGAACTTCTGGATTGATTACCTTCGAGAGATTGCATTGAGGAATGCACATAGCTTCACAATGGCTACTCGAACATTTTCGGCAGGAGCCCCTCAAAGCAATCGGAAGCAATTGCGTCATAATCACGTGGCAGTCGTGAGACTTCAGGTTTTGGAACTTTTTCTCCGCCATGTTTATTATTCCCTTTATATTGGGCGAGAATCCAGACGAACCTTCATACTGCTCAGGCATTCAAAAAGATGACCTTCTCTTCTTTGGTCAGAGCGTAGCTGGCACGACCTTGAAACCATTCCGGATGCCGGTCATCAGGGTCTTCCAAACGTTGCTGGTCCTGCCGTGCTTCCTTTGTATCATTTGTCTTCCCATACACGCCCAAGAAGCTTAGGAGGTTCACGCAAATATTCTTCGTAACGTGCATCACGTCGATTGCAGAGCGGACATCTAGGACTTTCCAATATTCTAGCTCCCGAATATAGATTTCTTCTTCCACATGGCTGCGTGCCCGTCGGCTCCCTTCGAACTGATTGTCCGCCAGACCCTTTCCAAAGATGACTTTCAAATCCTTGACCATATCAAATACCTCAGCACCGGTCGTTCGCGAGCTTCGCCGGTGATCTGCCTTGCCGTTGTAATGCTTGCCTTTCTTTCTTCTGGATGAATTTTCGGAAGAAATCGGCGATGCCCAAGGTACACGTTCTTCTTACAATTTGGCAAATGTACACTTTCAGTCTCATGTAAGCAGTGCGTGCATGCATTGTATCCCTTATTTGACAGTCCCGAAGGTTACTAAGAGCAGGCCAATCGTTGATGGTTCACAAGCAACGCTCGTAGGTCAAATTCCTCTTGTTTGTGCTCATCCCACACACGGACACCACCCCACAGCTGTAAAAGTTCATCAACTAATGGCCTTAGGTACACATCGATGTCGTTGCCGGGTTGCCGGACCTTGGATGAGCACTGGCATCATAATGAACTTCCGCTTCATGCACAACCAAGGAGGAAGGTTGTAGATGCATAGAGTCACGGGCCAGGTGCTATGGCTGGAGCTCTGCTCGCCAAAAGGATTCATGCCATCCGTACTTAGAGCAAATCTTTGAACCATCTGTCGATCTTTCTCCATTGCGTTCCATCTGCGGTGTGTCTCAACTCCCCGTCCGACTTACGGTCCTCTTTGTGCCATCGCAACAACTTGGCATGCTCTTTGTTCCTAAACAGACGTTTCAACCGTGGTATTATAGGAGCATACCACATCACCTTGGCGGGAACCCTCTTCCTGGGTTTCTTGCCCTCAACATCGTCACCAGGGTCATCACCTCTGATATTATAACGAAATGCGATTGCATACCGGGCATTCATTCAAATTCTCGTATTCACCGCGGTAGAGGATGCGATCGTTGATGCATGCATGTATCTTCGTAACCTCTAAACCTAGAGGGCGGACAACCTTCTTTGCTTCAGACGCGTCGCGGGCAACTCGTTATCCTTTGGAAACATATTCTTCAACATTTTCAGCAAGTTTTCAAATGCCGAGTCAGCTACACCTGCCTCTGCCTTCCATTTCAGCAAATCCGATTGTGCAGCCCAGCTTTTTCAGACCATCATCGCAACCGGGTACAGCGCCTTTCTGTGATCCTCTAACATGCGATCCAAATTCTCCCTCTCCTTTTCAGTTTCGCGGCGTCTCCGTGCATCAGCAATGGTCCGACCAAGATCATCAACGGGATCATCACGTGCCTCTTCTTCACCTTCCCCTTCACCTTGACATCCTCCATGAAAGTATCACCGAAATGAGCAAGATAGCTTTCATCGATGAAATCATCCCCTTCTTCATCTTCTTCCATTATAACCCCTCTTTCTCCATGCTTGGTCCAACAATTATAGCTTGGCATGAAACCCTTAAGAAGATGCATGTGAACAACTCTTGAGGAAGAGTAACCCTTCTCATTCTTACAGATAACACATGGACAGATAACAAAACCCCCGCTTGTTCGCATTAGCCACTACGAGGAAATCTTTCAAACCCGTAGTGAACTCACTTGAGAGTCGGTTACCGTACATCCATTGCCGATTCATCTGCATTATTATAATATAAAATATATAATTAACCATCATGCATTTGTTAAACTAACTAGCTACAAACAATATAAATTAAACAATGAACTACACACATGCATATTGACACATCAAAGGTTCATCAAGTTGCTAACATGATCGAAGAGTGTGGCTCCAACACTTCATGTCATGTTTGTTTCATGCTCTTGGGGCATTTCATCAAACACCTTATGTGCATAAGAGGAACCAAAAGCAAACCTACACCCACTTGTGAAGAGAATGGCTCCAAATGGCTAAGTGTTGGCTGCTGGATGGGTATATATAGGGAGGGCTTTAGTTGCGGTTGGCACGGCAAACCGTGACTAAAGGTGCCCGAAAACCTTTAATCGCGGTTGTCTGGCCAATCGCGACTAAAGCCCCTCACGTGCACCAGCTGGCCACCGGCGCCACAGGCCCAGGCCTTTGGTCGCGGTTCACCTCCGAATCATGACTAAAGGTCCCATTAGTCGCGGTTCCTACAGCTTCGCGACTTATGGGGCTGGACGGAAGCCTGTTTTTCCACCAGTGCCAGCGATCCGTAAGGGCAGGTTTCTTGAAGATATATGTTTGTAAGAGGTAGGCACGCGATATTTCCATGGGAATACGAGCACAGTATTGGGTAGTTTGCTATCTCTACTCTCTACTATACTTATAAAAAGAACATAAGGTACTCATTTCACCTTTCTTTTCACCACATCTTCGTCCAACCTTTCATGTATATGATAATCAATCACCTTAAATTACTTACCTTCTGAACCAAGTCCACTTTAATTTACTTACCAAATTTCTATTCAAAATATAAGGTAATTCATAGTCAGAATTTGATGAACATTTATTTACACAATCACATTTTTATTGACACATGGTATTTATGTCCAGTTGCAACGCATGGGCATTATTTTAGTTATCAAAAAAATCTGACTTAACTAAAACTTGACAGTTTGTTTTCACGAATACGCAAAGCTTGCATATCATTACATTGATAGAAAGAGTAGATGAGTACAAATAGGGGGTATAACACATGACACAAATGCACATAGGCATGAACATGATGCCCGGAGAAGAGAGACAAGGGATGCTCAGGCCGAACAGGGGACACATCACAGCTAAACCTACCAAGCCCGAACTAAGAACGGTAACACTGGACCAGCGATAATTTCAACATCACTTAAGCCAAAACCAGGGACACCGCCAGCGAACAAAATAACACCTTCAAGAATGAAGTCGACCCCGAGACGTTGTCGTCATTCGGTCCGGAGAAACCGGACCTAGGGTTTCCCCTTAGCTCCAAGAGGGGTGCAGATAAGGTCCTTGACAACGCCTCCAAGAAGGGAAACGACATCGGCAGATGCTGCCGCTGCTAGCATCGGCAAGCGGAGCAAAAATTTCTCCTTGGCCTAAGGCTGAGCAATCCCATAGTCGCCGTATCTGGAGTCGGAGATGAGGAGGCCCATGCTGGTCGAAGCCACCATGTCAGAAGGGGGTTGGCGGGGCTACACCTGCTGTCAGAGGATGGCACCGCTTGCCGACCCACAAGCATTGGATCTAGCAAAAAGAGGGGCCTTGAGTCGTACATGCTAGGGTAGGCGGCGAAGCAAACCACGAGGGGGTGGGCAAACGGCGAACATCAACACCGGCAAGCAGGGACTGGAGGGACACCGATCCATGTTGTCATGGCAATAGCCGTCGGATGTCGGTGAGCCAGACGAGCTTGAAGGGACGTAGTTGCTAGGTCGCCAAGGCTGAAGCTGCCCGGCAAGGGACGCCGTCAGGCATGGACACTAGAGGGATGCAGGTCTAAGGTCGCTGGGGCCGGAGCAGTGCCTGCAAGTACCCACCTTGAGGAGCCCCCAGGACTGCCACAAGCAACGTACCCTCATCGCCTTCGTGTGAGACGTCATCGTGGCTCGAGAGGAGAAAGGGCCGCTGGAGACGAGGGGGTCGCCTATGCACACAAGGCAGGCCGCGAATACCACTGTGACCAGCCGCAAGTCTGCGCCCAAAGCACAGCCAAGTAGCACAAGTAGGGATGCACCACACTGGGGGAGGTAGACTGTAGGGAAGGGAAGGGCGCACAAGGCCATGGCCTAGCATGCCGTACCCGTCGCCGGACCAGCAGTGACACAACAGCTAGGAGGGTGCGCCCGTGAAGCGCGCGAGGAGCTCAGTGATGCGGGTCGAGGGGCGGTGTTGGGGAAGCACGGGAGGGACGGATCCGCACCCGCCGCAGTCATCCCAGGGCGCGACAAGGCCTAGCCGGCCAGCCATCCAGCGGCCGCGCGACATAAGTGGGCGGAGGGGCGGGTGACTGAGTCACCGTGACTCCCGGCAACGGCGGCCGGTGGATGTGGATCTCGGGAGGGCGCAGGGAGGCGAATCTTGGCGAGGCGACAGATCCGCCCGCCCGCCGCCGCCTTCTGAGGCGGCTCGGCCGGCCCGGCCCTCTGGCGGCGGCGCAAGCTGAGGTGGGGGGTGGCTACCGGCGTGGCTGGTGTATGCCCCATGTCGCCCGAGGAGGTGGCTACTTCAGATTTTATTAGAACATCAAAAACTTGACAGTGGCATAAAGGAAACTATAGTGTCTTATTAATTGGCACTGGCGCGCACTGTGTCTTCTTCTTAGCTTCCATGTTTTAGATGCATTTGTTGTTATTGTAAAGATCCGTCCAAAATATAAATTGGAAGAAGCACTACCAGAAAAACTGGGGTTGCCGACGGCCCCCGTCGGCATCTATGGACCTATGCCGACGGCCACGGAAAGGCCGTAGGCTTAGAAAAGCCGTCGGCATACATCCACCTATGCCGACGGGGCCGTCGGCATAGACAAGGCTGTCGGGACCGCCTGAGGTACGCCTACGCGGCCCGTCGGCAGAGGGCAGGCCGTCGGCATATCCGCGGGCTCCACCCGCCGGTCGTGGCCGACCATTTGACTGCGTTGACCCTACGCCGACGGGCAAGAACGGCCGTCGGCATATCAGTGGCAGAGGTATGCCTACGGCCAAGCCGTCGGCATAGGCCCCTCTGCCACGTCAGCGATCCGTGTGCCACGCCACGTCAACGATCCGTGGGACAACCTCCGTGTGTGCACAGGTATGCCGACGGCCTGGCCGTCGGCATACGTGTATTTTACTTTATTTTTTTATTTTTATTTTTACTCTGTTTTTTTATTTTTACTTTATTTTAGTTTTTGTTTTTGTATATGATAATTATGCCTTATCTAAAAAAACATACCCGATGGTATATCGATTGCCCCGTTCTGAACATCGCTATCGCCGTGTCACGGAGAAGCGGTCGACACGGAAGAGTTCTGGTTGGTGGGGGATTCGGGGTGTAGCTATGTCATCAAACATCGCACGGGTCCCGATGCATATGTGAAAGTGTTCATGCATGCGTCGCCCGTCTTGGGGCTCGGTGCCCCCCTCCGCAGACGGCGCCCGCTGGCACTGGAGAAGCAGGCGTCGGGTCTACGGAGGATCTTGCTGTGGGTCCGGGCCTGACCCACAGCAAGATCCTCCGTAGACCCGACGCGTCTGCTTCTCCAGCTGCCGGGCAACGCCGTCTGAGCACTCCGGACACGCGTTCCGCCTCTTCAGACATGCCACCACACCACCCCGCATGTATGAGGGCCCGGTACGACGGGCCGGCGGCATTGCTACCCCCAGGGCCCCCGTCCCGCCTAACCCTGTAGCGTTTGACCACGCGATCTAGCCCTTTGACTTCCCACGGACGGGCTTTGACCAGTGGACCTCTCCACCCGGTCATGTTAGGTCAGCCAATACGAACACTTTAGAGCAACATCCGGGCCAAACCCACAGCTACATCCCCTCCGTAGACCCGACGCGTCCGTTTCCCCCCTCAAGCCGGCGGCGCGGCGCCGTCTGCGAGGGGGGGGCACACCGGAGACGCAGCGTCGGCATTTACAACCGCCACAACACTTCCAGACTTGTGAGAGGCCACCTACGCAAGATTTGACGGTATGCTAGCCCCCGGAGGCCGCCGGCGACAGTCGTAGACGCGCGAAGAGCAATCCGCGTAGAGGGAAGTGTTTAGATACTTCTCCATCACGAAAAATTATGAAAAATTACCATCGGTCCTATAGCACATGTGCCCACGTCATGTAAAAAACTCATGATTTTATCGCGCTCCGAGTATTTAATAATATTCACGCCGCGTCGTTTCCGCAGAACGTCTACTACCGTGTGTCATCGCCGTCCGTGAGGGGGGCCACACCCCGGAGACGCGTGCCGCCTCTTCGGACATGCCACCACACCACCCCGCATGTATGAGGGCCCGATGCGATGGTCCGGTGGCATTGCTACCCCCCAGGGCCCCCGTCCCGCCTAACCCTGTAGCGTTTGACCACCGGATCTACCCCTTTGACTTTGCATGGACGGGATTTGACCAGTGGGCCTATCCACCCGGTCATGTTAGGTCAGCCCATACGAACACTTTAGAGCAACATCCGGGCCACACCCACAGCAAGATCCCCTCCGTGTAGACCCGACGCATCCGTTTCCCCCCTCCAGGTGCCGGCGGCGGCGCCGTCCGTGTGAGGGGGCACACCCCGGAGACGCGTGCCGCCTCTTCGGACATGCCACCACACCACCCCGCATGTATGAGGGCCCGGTACGACGGGCCGGCGGCATTGCTACCCCCAGGGCCCCCGTCCCGCCTAACCCTGTAGCGTTTGACCACGCGATCTAGCCCTTTGACTTCCCACGGACGGGCTTTGACCAGTGGACCTCTCCACCCGGTCATGTTAGGTCAGCCAATACGAACACTTTAGAGCAACATCCGGGCCAAACCCACAGCTACATCCCCTCCGTGTAGACCCGACGCGTCCGTTTCCCCCCTCCAGGTGCCGGCGTGCGCCCGTCCGTGAGGGGGGCACACCGAGGACGCGTGCGGGGCATTTGCAACCGCCACAACACTTCCAGACTTGTGAGAGGCCGCCCTCGCAAGATTTGACGGTATGCTAGCCCCGGAGGCCGCCGGCCGTGAAGCCGTAGACGCCAAGAGCAATCCAGCGTGGGAAAGTGTTCAGATACTTCTCCATCACGAAAAATTATGAAAAATTACCATCGGTCCTATAGCACATGTGCCCACGTCATGTAAAAAACTCATGATTTTATCGCGCTCCGAGTATTTAATAATATTCACGCTGCATCGTTTCCGCAGAACGTCTACTACCGTGTGTCATCGCCGTCCGTGAGGGGGGCCACACCCCGGAGACGCGTGCCGCCTCTTCGGACATGCCACCACACCACCCCGCATGTATGAGGGGCCGGTGCGACGCTCCGGTGGCATTGCTACCCCCCAGGGCCCCCGTCCCGCCTAACCTCAGAAGCGTTTGACCACGGATCTACCCCTTTGACTTTGCACGGACGGGATTTGACCAGTGGGCCTATCCACCCGGTCATGTTAGGTCAGTCCATACGAACACTTTAGAGCAACATCCGGGCCACACCCACAGCAAGATCCCCTCCGTGTAGACCCGACCCGTCCGTTTCCCCCCTCCAGGTGCCGGTGTCATCGCCGTCCGTGTGAGGGGGCACACCCCGGAGACGCGTGCCGCCTCTTCGGACATGCCACCACACCACCCCGCATGTATGAGGGCCCGATGCGACGGTCCGGTGGCATTGCTACCCCCCAGGGCCCCCGTCCTGACGTGTAGACCTCACGGGCGTGGCTGCCGCCGTGTCCCGGAGGGGGCAAACGGCCACGTCGGGCCGACACGGAGGGTATCTTTGGGTGTTTTGGGCTGGAATGGTGTTGGGGGGTGCAGCACATGCCGTAACAAAAAACTAAAAAATAAAAAAAATGCCGTAACAAAAAAATAAAAAAATGCAAAGTATCTATGCCGACGGCTTAGCCGTCGGCATAGGAGCGCACATGTCCACGGATCGATGACGTGGCAAAGGGGCGGGCCTATGCCGACGGCCAGGCCGTCGGCATAGGGTCGACCTTATCCGCTTGCGGTTCGGCCCCACACCACCCATTCACCATCCACATCTCCCCCTTCCTCCGCGACCCACACCCGCGCCGCCGCCCACCACCTCCGCCGCCCGCCCGCCGTGAGCACGCCACCTCCGGCCCCGCCCGCCGCCCACGCCCGCACCAACCCAGGCCGCCCGCCCGTGGCGAACCCGCCATCGCCCGCGCCTCCCGTCTCCCCACCCACCCGCGGTGCACCGCCATCCTCCCGCCCGCGCCTCCCGTCTCCCCACCCACGCCCGCCCGTCGTCTCTGTATTCGCCCGTCCGGCCTCCCTCGACACATCCCAGCGGCCCGGCCCTCCCTCCCGACCTCCGTCCCGCCCGACCTCCATCGACCCCGAGCCCGCCCTTGCGCCCGCACCAACCCAGGCCGCCCCTCCCCGAGCGGCCCTCCCCCATGGTGAGCTCCCTCCCTCCCTCTCTGTAGAATTTTTTTTGATAATTTTGTTGTTGTTCATAGTTATGTAACTAGATGGATGCATGCATAGTTAGTTGATAGATGATTTGATGATAGTTACAAATGTGAGAAATGCAATAAAAGCAATTTTTTTTAACAAGCGGCATGACGTTAGATGATAGATTTTTTGATGATAGTTGCAAATGTATGATGATTGTTACATGATAGATGATGATGTTAATGATGATAGATGATGATGTTGATGATAGATAATGATTTTTTTTGCGGAAGAGATGTTATAGGATGCTGATTTTTCGATGATTGTTAGATGTTGATGATGAATATATTGTGATGTACTTAATTATTGTCACGGTGCAGGTTATGTGGTGTTCCATCTCGGTGGAGTGATCGTCATAGGAGCTGTTGGTCCCCGGTTGTCCCTCCGGTGTTTGACTACTTCCTCTACAGCCGAGGGTGAGCTACGAATCATGTGACTAGATTTCATTCTCAAGTCAACTGGCGTAACCTAGGCGTCTCCCGTCCGAAAGGGTTGCATCGATAAATATGCATTCAATTGCATATTTATCACCGCAGCTGTTTCGGATTGTCCAGCGTTTTCCACGGACAGCCCGAGGATGTGTAGATTGGGTATGTTCTCCATGTTCTACCCCGTTCCGAGACAGGATTTCGGCGGCGCCTCCTCATTGTTCTCCGGAGCACATTCTCTCGGCTATTTGACGAGACGTGTATCTGGAGAACAGCGGGGAGGTGCTGCCGAAATTTTGTCTCGGAACGGGGTAGAATGGAGAACGTACTCAATCTACACATCCTCGGGTGGGATTAGGACCCATCTTTACCTATTAGAGATGTAGGTGGATTAAACGCGGTAGAAACTGAAAATTTGATGTGATTAATTTGAGTGAATCCTTAATTATGTTGTGTGGGTTGCAAAAAAGCAGAGGATGGCAGATAATCGGTGGATGTACGGTGGTTTTATCCATCGGAATCGAGTAACATCAGAGTGGATCGTGAAAACCGATGTGTATTTGAAGGAGATATTTCGTCGTCCAATGAGAATTATCCCACCATGCCCCTGTGCGAGATGTGCCAGGCGTCACCGTAGAAATCAGACGGACATGAGTGAGCACCTTCGCACGCACGGATATATGCCAAACTTTGACATGCCGTCGATAAACATAGCCGATCAGGACCGTGGTAGAGAGGAGGTGATGCGACAACGCATCGATGGATATGAGGACGACGGGGTCAGGGACATGCTAGATGATGTCATTGTTGCAGAAACGGCAAATGCGACACCTTCAGAGAATGAACCGGAGGAGCCGGAGGCAACCGCAAAGGCCTTCTTGGAAGTCTTGGCCTCGTCGAAGAAACCTCTTTATGCGGGTGCGAAAATATCTCAGCTGGATGCCATCTCGCAACTGATTGCGATCAAGGCTGAAATGCGGCTGTAGCCGTAAATGCTTCAAGCATTCACAGGAGTATGGGCTAACAGCCTCCACGAGGGTCATGAACTACCGAAAAGCATGTACGATACAAAGAAAATTATGAAGGCACTCTCTATGGATTATTAGAAAATAGATGTGTGCCCGAAGAATTGCCTTTTGTTTAGGCATGAGTATGTGGATGACAAGTACTGTAGGAAGTGCGGTTCGTCTCGGTACATTGAGGTGGTCGGTGAGGATGGTGAGAAAAAGCAGCTAACCATCCCTAAGGTTCTTTGGTATCTTGATTTTATAAAAAGACTGCAGTGCCTTTTCATCACGAAGGAGTCTGCCAAAATGATGAAGTGGCACAAGGAAGGTATAAGGTACAATCCAAAAAAAATCGTACATCCATCGGGAGGGGAAGCATGGAAGTCATTCGATGAAGAATACCCCGAGGAAGCAGCCGAGGCTGGGAATGTCGTAATAGCCATATCGGTGATGGGTTGAATCCATATGGTATGTCATCCAATCCATACAGCTGCTGGCCTGTGTTTGTAATTCCGCTCAATCTTCCTCCGGTGCCCTAATGCAGCGGAAGACCATGTTCTTGTCGCTCATCATTCCGGGCCTGACTACCGGGGAAGCAATTGGGTGTGTTTATGCAGCCGCTTGTGGATGCTTTGCACCATTCTTGGTACTTTCCGAGGTTGACATACGACCGGGATCTGCAGAGAAATTTCTTGATGAAAGTTTGGTTGCACTATTGCATGCATGACTTCCCCGGCTATGCTCTATTCTGCGGATGGTGTACAAGTGGTAAGATGCCATGCCCAGTGTGCATGCAGGCTCTGCGAATGATTTGGCTGAGTAAGGGTGGCAAGTATGTAGCCTTTGACCTGCATCGACAGTTCCTCCCTCCAGACCATCCAGACAGGGAAGACAAGAAGAACTTCACGAAAGGCCGGGTTGTTCATGAAGTAACTGAGATTCCAACATTTTGGGGGGCAGATGTTCTTGCTCAGCTAAAAGCTCTGAAGCCTAAAGTCAAAGGCAAAGGCAAAGCCAAAGACAAAGGCTTCGAGGGATATGGTGAGACGCACAACTGGACTCACATTACCCCCTTCTCGCAGCTTCCCTATTTCAAGGACCTCAAACTTCCTTACAATATTTATGTGATGCACACCGAAAAGAATGTGGCAGAGTCCCTTTTCCACACGATCCTCAACATTCCTGATAAGACGAAGGATAACGTAAAAGCTAGAGCTGATCAACAGAGAATTTGTGATAGACCACGCCTGAACATGAAGCCTCCCACGGTGATTCGAAAAAACTGGTTCAAGCCAGATGCTGACTTTGTCCTTAAACCGCCGTAAAAAAAAAGTACTTATCTGGATGAAACAAATTTTGAAGTTCACCGATGGTTATGCATCGAATATAAGTAAGGGAGTCAATCTTTCAACGGGCAAAGTGACCGGTCTGAAGAGTCATGACTACCATGTATGGATTGAGCGGATAATGCCGGTGATGGTTCGAGGCTATGTCCCCGAGAATGTCTGGCGAGTGCTTTCCGAGCTAAGCCATTTCTTCCGCACGCTCTGTGCTAAAGAATTAAGTAAAGAGGTGATTGAAAAATTGCATAAGAAGGCACCGGAGTTGATAGTCAAGCTAGAGAAGATCTTTCCGCCAGGCTTCTTTACTCCGATGACACATCTCATTCTGCACCTCACGAGCGAGGTATTGTTGGGGGCCCTGTGCAAAATCGGTGGCGATCTGACCCCGAGAGGCGAGAACAAGCATCTCCGGCGAAATGTGGAAACAAAGCTAAGATTGAAGCTTCCATAGCTGAGGCAGTTATCCTAGAGGAGGTGTCGACCTCGGGACATCATACTATCCGCACCACGTTCCCCATCTTCATAACAAGGTGCCTCGATACAATATAGAAGAGCCCAAGTATCAACCCAGGCTCGATCTTTCAACGCGCAAGGTGGGAGGGCTGGGGCCTCGAAATCTTATAACATGCCACGACAAGAGTGGGAGGACCTCATGTTCTATATCTTGCACAACATCAAGGAAGTTGAGGAAGTGTGGATGAGGTAATACCACTACACCATTCCTTTATGTCTTCCACATTATCATGTTTCATGTTCACTTAGTCCCGGTCTAACACCGCTTATCTTTTTTTAGTGATTTCGTTCAAGAGGAATGGATGGGAGTGAATCCTCCTACTGAGGCGGAGGCACTTACTCTTCTCCGTCATGGAAACCCTGGACGTAAAAATTTTGTTGCTTGGTTCATGGAGAAAGTAAATTTCCACACTCCCCTATTAAATACCTACTTCAACATTTATTAGTTAACCAAACTAATGCACGCAACAATTTCCATTATACTTGTAGGGAAAAGATCCGAACATATCTATGGATGATGAATTGAGATGGGTTTCCATGGGTTTTGACCCTGCCGTCATGACATGTACAAAGTATGATGTGAATGGGTATCGCTTCCATACGAGGAGCACCAAAACAGCCGCCCGATCCGAAAACTATAAATCTTTGGAGTGTACACCCCGGTCAAAATTCACTAGACTACTACGGAAGGGTACAAAATATATACGAGGTTAAATTCCGCCCGAGCGTGAGACCCTAAGTCTGCACGTGTTCAAATGTCGATGGATTCGATCCACGGGAGGGTAAAACATACGCCTTCCATTGGTTTGGTCGAAGTTAAACCATCAACCGTCTATGCCGGAGCCGATCTCTTCATTGCGGCTACCCAAGCTACACAAGTATATTATCTGCCTTACCCATGCCAGAAAGTGTATCTAAAAGGTTGGGAAGTTGTGTTCAAGGTGTCGCCACATGGTAAGATACCAGACCCGAATGAAGACGATTACTACAACATTAACCCCATGACATACGAGGGAGTGTTCTATCAAGAGCAACCTGATGATGATGATGATGATGATGTGGTTAGAAACGATGACGCTAGACCATTGGGTGATGATGATGTGGACCCAAACGTCGACAATGCACGGAATGATGGTGAGACCATTGTCAATGAAAATGACATACTTATGCTAGAAAAGTTAAACGAAGACGCTGACGAGGAGGAAGAGCCTCCACCTCCGTCGGACAACGAAGATGATATGATTGATAGTGATGATGAGACGGACCGAGAAAGAGGTTACAACTGTGATGATTCATATGGGTTCTAGCAGATGTACGTTTCAAGTTTAGGAATATGCCTTTTTATGCATTTTTATTAATGTGTTTATTATCATGCCTTTTCTTCATTTCATTAATTTACTAATTGCTTTTTCTCTTCTCAATGCAGGTTCGTGGAACATGGGCAAGGGGAAGGCCGACGGCGTGGGTTTCCTACGCAAGGTCGTCGGCCTGCCTAGTCGGAGTGGTCGAGCACGTAATCCTCCCCCTCGGCTACTTGACGATGACTCCTCACATGGAGGTGAGGGAGAGGTGCCCCTAGAGGAGGAGGGGGCGGGGGGAGAGCATCTGGAGGACGAGGTCTTGGGGAGAGCAACTCTGGGGTCGCGGCGGAAAGAGCGCACCCTCACCCGACTTAGGGGTGTTGTCTTCGAGGCCCTCCTCTAGTGAGGTACCCTCCTCTAGTGAGGTACACTCTAGGGAGGAGGAGGAGGAGGAGGTGGAGGAGGAGGAGGAGGTGGAGGAGGAGGGACGCGAGGAGGAGGAGGAGGAGGAGGAGGAGGAGGAGGAGGAGGAGGAGGTTGGGGAGGAGAGGCGGCGAGGAGGGGGTGGTGGCGGGGATGATGGTGGTGACGGAAGGGGTTGACAACAAGGGATGGCTGCGTGGCAACGCATAAAGCTACCAGAGCAGGTTCACCTGCTCTTGAGGAGCAGTGGCTCATTGAGCCCACGGGGAAAAAGAGTAAGCGGTTCCTTATTTTGCTTGTCACATGCATATTCCGGTTGTTATTTATTTTGCTTGTCACATGCTAATAGTTCATTCTTTTGCAGCAATCGGATATATTCTAAAGGTCCGTATTCCCAACGGCCTCATCACCGTCTTGCTGAAGTTATCTTGGCCGGGTTGTCTTGTCCGGATCGGTCGAGCAGCCGGACCGTTCAGTTACGGCCACGAGCTGGGACCATCGAAGCGGCCCTCCACGCGGACCATGAGACCCATGCCAAGGCCGTAACCACTAGTTTTACAGGTGAGTTCTCTTCGAAGCACAAGTCCATTCTAGTTTCATGAATGATTTAACTCATGGCTTCTTCCATTCTTGTTTCATGCATGATTGTAGAAATTCTATCGAGTTCTTCGAACCTGAGGGCTAGAGCGGACCAGATCGTGCTGCGCCAATGCAAGAAGAAGGCCCGCCAGATGCAGTACGAGGTGCGCTATGTGGCCATCTCGACATACTACCACGATGTTCTTGGTGTGAAGATGACCAAGGAAGAAGCGTGGAGGATGGGCATTACCTTGGAGAGGCACGAGTACTTGGCGGTAAGTATAAAAGATTTTTCATTATGCTTTCATTACCATGTGGTACATTTCAACGTTTCATGTTGACATGCCATTATGCTTTTATTATGTAGGTGTGTCCAAATTGGTGTTATGGAAAAGACGAGTCCTGGGCAGCATTGGTGGATCTTTGGTGTGATGGGGCTGGAGCCTGGGCGGCTATGAGATAAAAAATAAGGCTAACCGAGGGAATGAGGGAGTACATGCTCAGGGAAACCGAAACCACTATCTATACAAGGCAGTTAATGTATGACTAACCCCATTAAACATTCTTCTTCTTCTATTTACCATCACTTTCTTATGTATGACTAACATCTGTTTGGTGGTGCAGGAGGAGAAACCCAGGCGGCCGCTCTCGAGACATGCAGTGTGGGAGATCGCCCACGCGGAAGGACCCCAAGCTGGCGAGCCCAAGTACTACGGCAAGAAGACCGCGTGGAGGAAGGAGGCCTACTCCATGGCGTATCTGAAGTTACATCCTGACACACCGACCCCATTGCGGGCGGATCTGGGCGACAGGCGGTGGTGAGCAAGGGTCCCAAGGAGCACGGTCGGGAGGCGGTTCTCGATGCTGTGGTCACTCCGACTATCTCCTACACACACAGCCGTCGGATCGACCCGAGCCTGAGCCAAGATGAGCCAGCCCGGTCCAGTTCACAGTCCCTCTTTCGGGAGCAACAATCATAAGTATTTTCCCTCTTATCTTCATTGCTCACTTTATTTTCCGCATCTAGTAGTTTTATGAGTTCCATCATGTCATACCGTAGGCCTACCTGAGTACACACGCCAGGAGACCATGGCGTGGCATCGAGGCTTCATGAACACCAAGTGCGGAGGGATCGCCACCGGAGCGAGCTTTTTCAGGAAATGGCGGCGGCAGGTGTCCTCGATTGCAGCCAAGACCATGCCCTCCAGACAACCAGTCTTTGCTGACCTTGAGGAGTTTGTGGCACGTAACGCTGGCCCCTCGCCGGTTAGTTCATCCCCAATCTATTCACCCCAAGCATGTCATGCCTTTCAACACGATCCATATATCCCATTAATATGTCTTTTCAACATCCGAGGAACAGATGGATCTACCGTTGGCGGTGGTCTTGTGACACTCCGGAGACACGGGCTGACCACTCGATCCATGGAGGCGGAGGTGGAGGCGGTCTTGGCGGTAGCGCTGCCGCTTAGCGATGACGACACAGGCTTGGCCGGTCTTGGCGGTGACGACCTCCACGGTGCTCGACGTCCTGGCGCTTAAGCCTAGTGTGTGGTGATGATGCTTGAGATGACTTGTGTGTGGTGATGATCATTTAGAGACTTGTGTGTGGTGCTTTACTATATGCTTATGCTTATGTTGGTTGTGATGATGATCATTTAGAGACTTGTGTGTGTGTGATGCTTTTGCTTATGTTCATTGATATGTGCTGCTGATATGTGCTGTTATATATGTGCTTTTATTTGAATTGAACTGATTTGAAAACAAACAGAAAAAAGAAAAAAAAATCAGAAGCAAACTATGCCGACGGCTATGCCGTCGGCATAGGACTGGCGTGAGCTCCCAGTTGCTGACACGTGGCAGGTCTATGCCGACGGCCTGGCCGTCGGCTTAGTTATGCCCCAGGAGTGCCCGATTCTTAATCGCAGTGGCATGTCTATGCCGACGGCCAGGCCGTCGGCATAGTTCTAAACTAAGGCGACGGCGGGGCCGTCGGCATAGGCAAGCCCCAGGAGCAACGGCTTCTCGCCACGTGTCATGTCTATGCCGACGGCCTCGCCGTCGGCATAGTTCTAAACTAAGCCGACGGCCTGGCCGTCGGCATAGATGTGCCACGTGGCGAGCCGCCGTTGCTTAGCAGTTGACGGCAACCGCCGTTAGGCGATGGCGTTGCCGACGGCCAGTGCCGTCGGCATAGATGTACGGCCACCGTCGGGATAGGGTCTATGCCGACGGCCGTTCTATGCCGACGGTCATCCGGGCTACGCCGACGGATATGTTGCCGACGGCCCTATGCCGACGGGGGCCGTCGGCATAGGCCTGTCCCGACGGCTAGTCAGGGCTATGCCGACGGCCCTGGCCGTCGGCATAGGGTGCGATTCCAGTAGTGAAGGTCCGCTATAGTCAGAGTACGACATATAATTCAAACCAGGTTGCCAACCAAACAGATATAGGAGTACATGTGCTCTGATTCAGTGCATGTTTCTGCTTTCTGACTCTCATGTAGATCACGAGAAATTTAGGACTGCTTCTTCCAGGAGCTGAATCTCTCATTTCCTCTGCTCTCCACCATCTCCCGATCCTCTTCTCACTATGTTTCACACATCACGGGCCTGCACACACACACTGTATATTGCAAGCAAGGAGCGTTTTGGGTCTTCCAATTCAGGATGGACACGGTCCGGGCCGGTCCGGTCCCGGTCCGAGCCGTCGTTTGGACCGGCCGCCGGTGGTCCGGTCCGGACCGGACCGAGCAGCGCAGCGGTCCTGATCTCAGGGACCGGACCGGCAGAGCTGAAGCTCGGAGCGGACCGGCGGTCCTCACGGTCCTGGCGACGTCCAGTCACTGGCATGTAGGCCCAGGATGTCGGAGAGGTCGTCGGAGCAACAATACGGTGGCCGGAGCCGGTGAAGACAACTTGAGGCGTGGCGGCGCGAGGGAGAGGCACAGGGGAGAGAGGGAGTGGCACGACCGCGCGGGGGAGAGGGCGAGCAGTCGTGCGAGAGGGCGGGGGAGAGGCCGAGCAGTCGCGTGAGAGGGCGGGGGAGAGGGCGAGGCAGAGGCGCAGCGGCGGGGAGAGAGAGGCAGCGCAGGGGAGAGCAGAAGCAGCCCGTGCGGCGGCATGGGGATAGACTGGGATGGACGAGGACGGCGGCTAGGTCACGCACGCACGGTTTATATGTGTTGGGCTCTCCAGATAACATCTAATTGGGCTGGGCCTTCGGTCCTCCGAGCCGGACCGAGCTTTTGTCGGACCGGACCGACCGAATTTCGGTCTCCTTTTCGTGGACCGGACCGGCCATGTTATTTAGCGAGCCAGGACCGTACGGTCCGGTCCATAACGGGCCGTGAGCCGGGCCAAAAGCCCGCTCGTCACGTCCACCCTGACTTCCAATGCAGTCTGTCTTTTCCTTTGCCATTATGTGCGGCCGATGTGATGAGGTGCAGTGGGATCATTGGAATTGAAACCCTCACCCAGCTCGTATCGTGTATGCCACCAGTAGAGGGAGAATCTTCATCAACTTAATACAAGTATGATGCTTTTGCCCGGTTGTACTGTGAGCTGCAGCAGACCCTCTATGACACATCTTCAGATAACACGGATTTGGTTGTGTAATACTCATAGACTCATACAATTAGCAGCTTTGCATGCCATGCATGGATTTGGTTTCCTTCAATTTTTCACCGAAGCTAATTGAGTAGAAGGTTTTGCCTATCCTATTGACAGTCTGAGATCATAGATGATATCATATTCCCGAGAAAAGTTGTGCATATATAGAGTGCAAGCGAGTGGAGTTGCATACCATTGTGGGGGGCTTTCATTCTTTTTAAGTATTTAAGAGACTTAACGGGGAGTCAAAAAAGCGTGATCGCTCACTGTTAGTCTTGTATCCTGCATTATAGTTCATCGAAAGAATTTATGCACCGTCTTAAAATATTTGGTGCAAGTACCGCTGAGTCTTGCGGATGTGAGGAAGTCGGAGCAACTTACGATTTCCCCTAAAGGGTCGTCGTCCAATGTCTGCCAACCTCGATGAGGACGAGAAGCACCACCGCCTTGCGAATCCATGGAAATGGCGACGAACTGCCTTGTCGTCCTTTGGGAAACTTGTTTAGACGAGAGAAAATGGTAACTGCAGGGCTTGGTCCCTTCGGAAATATGATGCTATGCGGGCGCGCACTAGTGTATTTGAGATTAGGGGGCTGGCAGGCGGTTCATCATGCGGCACGTTCGCGTCCATCTACTACCAGAGAATGAAAGCACGCACGATATTTACAGCGACTGGAGTAGTCTGTTTTTGGGCGCACGGACAACGCGGACTAGTGGACCTCGTCATCCTTTTTCGAGCACGACTTTGACAACTACCACTAGTAGAAAAATGGCCTACTGTCCCGGTTCGTAAGGGCCATTTGTCCCGGTTTTTGAACCGGGACTAAAGTTTGGGTACTAATGCCCTAGACCTTTAGTCCCGGTTCTTACACAAACAGGGACAGATGGGCGCAAACCTAGACCTTGTGTAAGACCATCGCGCCCCTCCCCTGTCCCGCGCCCCTGCCCTGCCCCGCCGGCGCCTGCGCCCTACCCCTCCGCCCCTGCGCCGTGCTACTATTAGATTTTTAGATGTTCTTAGATGTTTTTTTAGATGTTTTTAGATGCTTTTATATGTTTTTTAGATTATTTTAGTTTATGTTTAGTTTAGTTTTAAGATTAGGAAAATTTCAGATGTGTAGTTATATTTATATAGATGTGTACTTAATTTAGATGTTGTAATTTGTTCATAAAAATTGTGTACTTTTGTATAGAAACTTTATTTTTTTTCCTATTGCAAAAACAGGATGCACTTCGTGTACAAAACAGACAATCTTTTTCGAAGTATCAGGGTTTCATACGGAAACTCGTCTGTTACAAAGGGATTTCATTTTTTTTGAACCTATTCGAACTCCATACTTTTTCTGTGTTCAAAATGCACAATTCAAAGCCACATCATCAATTTTCAACCCTTTCGGACTTCATTTGTTATTTTTCATGCATTTACTGATTATTTTGAGCTATTAGACCATGAAATTGAAAAGCATTTGAAATGAACTCTGAAAAGGTTGAAAGTTGGCATGGTATCATCATTTCACCCACATAGTATGTGCAACAAAGTAGAGAGGGTTACGGCAAAAACTGGATGCACTTCGTGTACAAAACGGACAATCTCTTTCGAAGTATCAGGGTTTCATATGAAAACTTGTCTGTTACAAAGGGATTTCACTTTTTTGAACTTATTTGAACTCCATAGTTTTTCTGTGTTCAAAATGCACGATTCAAAGTCACATCATCCATTTTCAACCCTTTCTGACTTCATTTGTTATTTTTCATGCATTTACTGATAATTTTGAGCTATAAGACCATGAAATTGAAAAGAATTTGAAATGAATTCTGAAAAGGTTAAAAGTTGGCATGGTATCATCATTTCACCCACATAGCATGTGCAACAAAGTAGAGAGGGTTACGGCAAAAACTGGATGAACTTCGTGTACAAAACGGACAATCTTTTTCGAATTATCAGGGTTTCATACGGAAACTAGTCTGTTACAAAGGATTTCATTTTTTTGAACTTATTTGAACTTCATAGTTTTTCTTTGTTCAAAATGCACCATTCAAAGCCACATCATCAATTTTCAACCCTTTCTGACTTCATTTGTTATTTTTCATGCATTTATTGATTATTTTAAGCTATAAGACCATGAAATTGAAAAGCATTTGAAATGAACTCTGAAAAGGTTGAAAGTTGTCATGGTATCATCATTTCACCCACATAGCATGTGCAACAAATTAGAGAGGGTTACACAAAAAACTGGATGAACTTCGTGTACAAAACAGACAATCTCTTTCGAAGTATTAGGGTTTCATACAGAAACTCGTCTGTTACAAAGGGATTTCATTTTTTTGAACTTATTTGAACTCCATAGTTTTTCTGTGTTCAAAATACACCATCCAAAGCCACTTCATCAATTTTGAACCCTCTCATGAATAGATAAGTGACCAAATTAATAGAAGTTCATCATCACATTAAAACCAAAGTACATACATAGTTCTCATTGAACAACATTAGCTCTCCAGAGCATCTAATTAAACAATACATTGAAATTATGTAAAACATTTCAATGCAACAACAAATGCGATCATAATCGCAACCAAGGTAACAACTGATCCAACTGCATAATGATACCAAGCCTCGGTATGATGGCATATTTTTTAATCTTTTTAATGTTCAATCGCATTACATCCATCTTGATCTTGTGATCATCGACGACATCCGTAACATGCAACTCCAATATCATCTTCTCCTCCTCAAATTTTCTTAAATTTTTCTTCAAGTAATTGTTTTCTTCTTCAACTAAATTTAATCTCTCGACAATAGGGTCGGTTGGAATTTCCGGTTCAACAACCTCCTAGATAAATAAAATCTATGTCATGTTGGTCGGCATAATTGTCATAAACAATAAATGAACCAAATAGTTATCAAAAGATAATATATACCACATCTGAATCATAGACAGGACAAGGGCCGACGGGGGCGGATACCAAAACCATCGCACTATATAATAACAAGGAATAATAAAATTAAGAAAATTAGACAAGTATCTATCCGAAGTAAGAATATTTTTTCCAGAAAGAAGATAAGAACAAGAGGCTCACCATGGTGGTGAAGGCGACGAGATCGGCGCGGGCGATCGACGACGGTGAAGACGGGGACGAGACGTGATGGACCGCTAAACCTAGACAAATCTCGGGGAAAATTGAGCTCGGAGGTCGAGTTTCGAGAGGAGAAAGATTAACTAGTGTGGCTCGGACATTTCTGTTGGAAATATGCCCTAGAGGCAATAATAAAATGGTTATTATTGTATTTCCTTGTTCATGATAATTGTCTATTGTTCATGCTATAATTGTATTAACCGGAAACCGTAATACATGTGTGAATACATAGACCACAACATGTCCCTAGTGAGCCTCTAGTTGACTAGCTCGTTGATCAATAGATGGTTATGGTTTCCTGACCATGAACATTGGATGTCATTGATAACGGGATCACATCATTAGGAGAATGATGTGATGGACAAGACCCAGTCCTAAGCATAGCACAAGATCGTGTAGTTCGTTTGCTAAGAGCTTTTCTAATGTCAAGTATCAATTCCTTAGACCATGAGATTGTGCAACTACCGGATACTGTAGGAATGCTTTGGGTGCACCAAACATCACAACATAACTGGGTGGCTATAAAGGTGCACTACAGGTATCTCCAAAAGTGTCTGTTGGGTTGGCACGAATCGAGACTGGGATTTGTCACTCCGTATAACGGAGAGGTATCTCTGGGCCCACTCGGTAATGCATCATCATAATGATCTCAGTGTGACTAAGGAGTTAGTCACGGGATCATGCGTTCCGGAACGAGTAAAGTGACTTGCCGGTAACGAGATTGAACGCGGTATTGGGATACCGACGATCGAATCTCGGGCAAGTAACGTACCGATTGACAAAGGGAATTGTATACGGGATTGCTTGAATCCTTGACATCGTGGTTCATCCGATAAGATCATCGTGGAACATGTGGGAGCCAATATGGGTATCCAGATCCCGCTATTGGTTATTGGCCGGAGAGGTGTCTCGGTCATGTCTGCATGGTTCCCGAACCCGTAGGGTCTACACACTTAAGGTTCAGTGACGCTAGAGTTGTTATGGGAAATAGTATGTGGTTACCGAAGGTTGTTCGGAGTCCCGGATGAGATCCCGGACGTGACGAGGAACTCCGGAGTGGTCCGAAGGTGAAGATCAATATATTGGACGAAGGGTATTGGAGTCGGGAATTGTTTCGGGGGTACCGGGTGACGACCAGCGTGTCCGAAAGGGGTTTCGGAGGCCCCGGCAAGCGTTGGGGGGCCCTATGGGCCAAGGGGAGTGGGCACATCAACCCACTAAGGGGCTGAGCGCCCCTCCCACCCTATCTCACGTAACTTGGAGAGGTGGGGGCGCCTCCCCTACGGCAGCCACCCCTCCCGGCTTGGGGGGCAAGTTTCCTAGGGGTGGGGGCGCCCAAACCCATCTAGGGTTTGCCCTGTGGCCGCCGCCCCTCCCCTAGGGAAACCCTAGGGCGCCTCCTCCTCCTCCCTTCCCCCTATAAATAGTGAGGGAGAGGGAGGGCAGCCGAACCCTTCCCCTGGCGCAGCCCTTCCCTCCTCCTACACCTCCTCCTCCTCCGTAGTGCTTGGCGAAGCCTTGCAGGAGAACCGCAAGCTCCACCAACACGCTGTCGTGCTGCCGGAGCTCTCCCTCAATTTCTCCTCTCCCATTGCTGGATCAAGAAGGAGGAGACGTCCCCGGGTTGTATGTGTGTTGAACGCGGAGGTGCCGTCCGTTCGGCGCTAGATCGGATCTTCCGCAATTTGAATCGCCGCGAGTATGACTCCATCAACCGCGTTCTTGTAACGCTTCCGCTTAGCGATCTTCAAGGGTATGAAGATGCACTCCCTCTCTCTCTCTCTCGTTGCTAGAATCTCCATAGATTGATCTTGGTGATGCGTAGAAAATTTTGAATTTCTGCTACGTTCCCCAACAGTGGCATCATGAGCTAGGTCTATGTGTAGTTTCTATGAACGAGTAGAACACAAGTTGTTGTGGGCATCGATTTTGTCAATTTACTTGCCGTTACTAGTCTTGTCCTGATTCGGCGGCATCGTGGGATGAAGCGGCCCGGACCGACCTTACACGTACGCTTACGTGAGACAGGTTCCACCGACTGACATGCACTAGTTGCATAAGGTGGCTAGCGGGTGTCTGTTTCTCCCACTTTAGTCGGATCGCATTCGATGAAAAGGGTCCTTATGAAGGGTAAATAGCAATTGGCATATCACCATTGTGGCTTTTGCGTAGGTAAGAAATATTCTTGCTAGAAACCCATAGCAGCCACGTAAAACATGCAACGACAATTAGAGGACGTCTAACTTGTTTTTGCAGGGTATGCTATGTGATGTGATATGGCCAAAAGGATGTGATGAATTATATATATGTGATGTATGAGATTGATCATGTTCTTGTAATAGGAATCACGACTTGCATGTCGATGAGTATGAGAACCGGCAGGAGCCATATGAGTTGTCTTAATTTATTGTATGACCTGCGTGTCAATGAAAAACGCCATGTAATTACTTTACTTTATTGCTAACCGTTAGCCATAGTAGTAGAAGTAATAGTTGGCGAGACAACTTCATGAAGACACGATGATGGAGATCATGATGATGGAGATCATGGTGTCATGCCGGTGACGAAGGTGATCATGCCGCGCCTCGAAGATGGAGATCAAAAGGCGCAAGATGATATTGGCCATATCATGTCATTTTATGATTTGCATGTGATGTTTGCCATGTTTACATCTTATTTGCTTAGAACGACGGTAGCATAAATAAGATGATCCCTCGCTAAAATTTCAAGAAAGTGTTCCCCCTAACTGTGCACCATTGCGAAGGTTCGTTGTTTTGAAGCACCACGTGATGATCGGGTGTGACAGATTCTAACGTTCGGATACAACGGGTGTAAGCCAGATTTACACACGCGAAACACTTATGTTGACTTGACGAGCCTAGCATGTACAGACATGGCCTCGGAACACAAGAGACCCAAAGGTCGAACATGAGTCGTATAGTAGAAACGATCAACATGGAGATGTCCACCGTTGATGACTAGTCTGTCTCACGTGATGATCGGACACGGTCTAGTCGAGTCGGATCATGTATCACTTAGATGACTAGAGGGATGTCTATCTAAGTGGGAGTTCATTAAATAATCAGATGAACTTAATTATTATGAACATAGTCAAAAGGTCTTTGCAAATTATGTCGTAGCTTACGCTTTGGTTCTACTGTTTAAGATATGTTCCTAAAGAAAATTTAGTTGAAAGTTGATAGTGGAAATTATGCGGACTGGGTCCGTAAAATGAGGATTATCCTCATTGCTGCGCAGAAGGCTTATATCCTTAATGCACCGCTCGGTGTGCTGAACCTTGAGCGTCGTCTGTGGATGTTACGAACATTTGACATACACGTTTTGATGACTATATGATATTTTAGTGCGTAATGCTAACATTTTAGAATTGTGGCACCAAATACATTTTTGAAACGTCGCAGCATATATGAGATGTTCCAAAGACTAAAATTGGGATTTCAGAATGGTGCCCACGTCGAGAGGTATGAGACCTCTGACAAGTTTCTTAAGCCCGCAAACTAAGGGAGAAAAGCTCAATCATGAGCATGTGCTCAGATTGTCTGAGTACTACAATCACTTGAATCGAGTGGGAGTTAATCTTCCAGATAAGATAGTGATGGTTCTCCATAGTCACTGCCACCAAGCTATTAGAGTTCTTGATGAACTATAACATATCAGGGATAGACATGATGATTGTTGAGCAATTAGCGATGTTTGACACCACGATAGTAGAAATCAAATAGGAGCATCAATTTTTGATGGTTGGTAAAACCACTAGTTTCAAGAAGGGCAAGGGCAAGAAGGGATACTTCATGAAACGGCAAATCAGTTGTTGCTCTAGTGAAGAAACCCAGGGTTGAACCCAAACCCGAGACTAAGTGCTTCTGTAATGAGGGAACGATCACTGAAGCAGAACTACCCTAGATACATGGTAGATGAGAAGGCTGGCAAGGTTGACAGAAGTATATTGGATATACATTGTATTAAATGTGTACTTTACTAGTACTCCTAGTAACACCAGGGTATTAAGATACCGGTTCGGTTGCTAAGCGTTAGTAACTCGAAATAAAAGAGCTACGGAATAAACAGAGACTAGCTAAAGGTGAGATGACGATGTGTGTTGGAAGTGTTTCCAAGGTTGATGTGATCAAGCATCGCCTGCTCCCTCTACCATCGGGATTGGTGTTAAACATAAATAATTGTTATTTGGTGTTTGCATTGAGCATAGACATGATTGGATTTTGTTTATCGCAATACGGTTATTCATATAAGGAGAATAATGGTTACTCTATTTTTTTGAATAATACCATCAATGGTCGTGCACCTAAAATGAATGGTTTATTGAATCTCGACCGTAGTGATACACATGTTCATGCCAAAAGATGTAAGATAAGTAATGATAGTACCACCTACTTGTGGCACTGCCATTTGAGTCATATTGGTATAAAACGCGTGAAGAAGCTCCATGTTGATGGATCTTTGGACTCACTCATTTTTGAAAAGATTGAGACATGCGAACCACGTCCATTGGTATATATGCATGAACAAACTCCATACAGATGGATCGTTTGGACTCACTTGATTTTGAATCACTTGAGACATGCAAATCATACCACATGGGCAAGATGACTGAAAGGCCTCGTTTTCAGTAAGATGGAGCAGGAAAGTAACTTGTTGGGAGTAATACATTTTGATGTGTGCAGTCCAATGAGTGCTGAGGCACGCAGTGGATATCGTTATGTTCTTACTTCACAGATGATTTCAGTAGATATTGAGTATATTTACTTGATGAAACACAAGTCTGAATTATTGAAAGGTTCAAGTAATTTCAGAGTGAAGTTGAAGATCGTCGTGACAAGAGGATAAAATGTCTATGATATGATCATAGAGATGAATATCTGAGTTACGAGTTTGGCACACAATTAAGAAATTGTGGAAATTGTTTCACAACTAATACACTTTGGAACACCATAGTGTGATGGTGTGTCCGAACATCATAACTGCACCCTATTGGATATGGTGCATACCATGATGTCTCTTATCAAATTACCACTGTCGTTTATGGGTTAGGCATTAGAGACAACCGAATTCACTTTAAATAGGGCACCACGCAATTCCGTTGATACGACACCGTATGAACTATGGTTTAGAGAAACCTAAGCTGTCATTTCTTGAAAGTTTGGGGCTGCGACGCTTATGTGAAAAAGTTCTAGGTTGATAAGCTCGAACCCAAAGCGGATAAATGCATCTTCATAGGATACCAAAAACAGTTGCGTATACCTCCTATTTCAGATCCGGAAGCAAAAGTGATTGTTTCTAGAAACTGGTCCTTTCTCGAGGAAAAGTTTCTCTCGAAAGAATTGAGTGGAGGATGGTGGAGACTTGATAAGGTTATTGAACCGTCACTTCAACTAGTGTGTAGCAGGGCACAGGAAGTTGTTCCCATGGCGCCTACACCAATTGAAGTGGAAGCTGATGATATTGATCATGAAACTTCGGATCAAGTCACTACCAAAACTGGTAGGTCGACAAGGATACGTACTACTCCAGAGTGGTACGTAATCCTGTCTTGGAGGTCATGTTGCTAGACAACAATGAACCTACGAGCTATGGAGAAGCGATGGTGGGCCCGGATTCCGACCAATGGCTCGAGGCCATAAAATCCGAGAGAGGATCCATGTATGAAAACAAAGTATAGACTTTGGAAGAACTACTCGATGGTCGTAAGGCTGTTGAGTACAGATGGATTTTAAAAGGAAGACGGACAATGATGGTAAGTGTCACCATTAAGAAAGCTCGACTTGTCGCTAAGATGTTTTCCGACAAGTTCAAGGAGTTGACTACGATGAGACTTTCTCACACATAGCGATGCTAAGAGTCTATTGGAATTATATTAGCAGTTACTGCATTACTTATGAAATCTTGCAGATAGGATGTCAAAACATTGTTTCCTCAATGATTTTCTCGAGGAAAGGTTGTATGTGATACAACTAGAAGGTTTTGTCAATCCTAAAAGATGCTAACAAGTATGCAAAGCTCCAGCAATCCTTCTAAGGACTGGAGTAAGCATCTCGGAGTTGGAACATACACTTTGATGAGATGATCAAAGATTTTGGGTTTATACAAAGTTTATGAGAAACTTGTATTTCCAAAGAAGTGAGTGGGAGCACTATAGAATTTCAGATGAGTATATGTTGTTAACATATTGTTTATCGGAAATGATATAGGATTGTTTGAAAGGTGTTTTTCAATGAAAAACTGGATTAAGCTACTTGAACATTGAGCATCAAGATCTATAAGGATAGATCAAAATCGCTTGATAGTACTTTCAAATGAATACATACCATGACAAGATTTTGAAGGAGTTCAAACTAGATCGTCAAAGAAGGAGTTCGTGGCTGTGTTATAAGGTGTGAGTATTGAGTAAGACTCAAGACCTGACAACGGCAGAATAGAGATAAAGGACGAAGGTCGTCCCCTATGCTTTAGACGTAGGCTCTACAGTATGCTATGTTGTGTACCGCACCTGAAGTGTGCCTTGCCATGAGTCAGTCAAGGGGTAAAAGTGTGATCTAGGAATGGATCACATGACAACGGTCAAGGTTATCCTTAGTAACTAGTGGACTAAGGAATTTTCTCGATTATGGAAGTGGTAAAAGAGTTCGTCGTAAAGGGTTATGCCGATGCAAACTTTGACACTAATATGGATGATTCTGAGTGGTAAACCGGATTCGTATAGTAGAACAGTTCTTTGGAATAGCTCCAAATAGAGTGTGGTAGCTGCATCTACAAGATGACATAGAGATTTGTAAAGCATACACGGAACTGAAAGGTTCAGACCCGTTGACTAATAACCTCTCTCACAAGCGAGATATGATCAAACCCCATGGGTGTTGAATTCATCACAATCACGTAGTGATGTGAACTAGATTATTGACTCTAGTGCAAGTGGGAGACTGTTGGAAATATGCCCTAGAGGCAATAATAAAATGGTTATTATTGTATTTCCTTGTTCATGATAATTGTCTATTGTTCATGCTATAATTGTATTAACTGGAAACCGTAATACATGTGTGAATACATAGACCACAACATGTCCCTACTGAGCCTCTAGTTGACTAGCTCGTTGATCAATAGATGGTTATGGTTTCCTGACCATGGACATTGGATGTCATTGATAAAGGGATCACATCATTAGGAGAATGATGTGATGGACAAGACCCATTCCTAAGCATAGCACAAGATCGTGTAGTTCGTTTGCTAAGAGCTTTTCTAATGTCAAGTATCATTTCCTTAGACCATGAGATTGTGCAACTCCCGGATACCGTAGGAATGCTTTGGGTGCACCAAACGTCACAACATAACTGGGTGGCTATAAAGGTGCACTACAGGTATCTCCGAAAGTGTCTGTTGGGTTGGCACGAATCGAGACTGGGATTTGTCACTCCGTATAACGGAGAGGTATCTCTGGGCCCACTCGATAATGCATCATCATAATGAGCTCAGTGTGACTAAGGAGTTAGTCACAGGATCATGTGTTACGGAACGAGTAAAGTGACTTGCCGGTAACGATATTGAACGAGGTATTGGGATACCGATGATCGAATCTCGGGCAAGTAACGTACCGATTGACAAAGGGAATTGTATACGGGATTGCTTGAATCCTGGACATCGTGGTTCATCCGATAAGATCATCGTAGAACATGTGGGAGCCAATATGGGTATCCAGATCCCGCTATTGGTTATTTGCCGGAGAGGTGTCTCTGTCATGTCTGCATGGTTCCCGAACCCGTAGGGTCTACACACTTAAGGTTCGGTGACGCTAGAGTTGTTATGGGAAATAGTATGTGGTTCGGTGACGAGGAACTCCTAGTGGTCCAAAGGTGAAGATCGATATATTGGACGAAGGGTATTGGAGTCCGGAATTGTTCCGGGGGTACCGGGTGACGACCCGCATGTCCGAAAGGGGTTTCGGAGGCCCCGACAAGCGTTGGGGGCCCTTATGGGCAAAGGGGAGGGGGCACATCAGCCCACTGACGGGCTGAGCGCCCCTCCCACCCCATCTCACGTAACTTGGAGTGGTGGGGGCGCCTCCCCTAGGGCAGCCACCCCTCCCGGCTTGGGGGGCAAGTTTCCTAGGGGTGGGGGTGCCCAAACCCATCTAGGGTTTGCCCTGTGGCCGCCGCCCCTCCCCTAGGGAAACCCTAGGGCGCCTCCTCCTCCCCCCTTCCCCCCTGTAAATAGTGAGGGAGAGGGAGGGTAGCCGAACCCTTCCCCTGCACTAGTAGAAAAGGGGGCAATGGCCCAGGCCGGTTCAGCCCATTAGTCCCGGTTCTGCCATGAACCGGGACCAATGGAGCTATTTGTCCCGGTTCGTGAGCCCAGGGGGCCGGCCGGGCCACGTGGGCCATTGGTCCCGGTTCGTCCGGACCTTTTGGTCCCGGTTGGTGGGACGAACCGGGACAAATGGGCCTGGCTCCTGGCCCACCACTATTGGTCCCGGTTGGTGGCTTGAACCGGGACCAAAGGCTTCCCTTTAGTCCCGGTTCATGCCACCAACCGGGACCAATGGTGGTGCCTATATATACCCCCTCGCGCAAGAGCAGAGCACACTACTCTGTTTTTTCTGGCCGAGGGGGAGAGGGCTTGGTGGTGCTCTAGCTCAGCTCCTATGCACACAAGGTGTTCGATGGAAAGCCCGAGCCACACTACTTAAGGTTTCTCCTCTCCAAGCTCGACCACCAAGCTCAATTTTCCTCAATATTTATCTAGTTTTAGCGGTCCGTCACGCCCCGTCCCCGTCTTCACCGTCGTCGATCACCCGCGCCGATCTCATCACCGGCACCACCGTGGTGAGCCTCTTGTTCTTATCTTCTTTTCGAAAGGAAAAATATTCTTACTTGTTTGTTTAGATAGATACTTGTATTATTTTCTTACTTTTATTATTGCATATTATATAGTGCGATGGTTTTGGTATTCGCCCCCGTCGGCCCTCGTCCTGTCTATGATTCAGATGTGGTATATATTATCTTTTCGTAACTATTGGTTCATTTATTGTTTATGAAAATTATGCCGACCAACATGACATAGATTTTATTTATCTAGGAGGTTTTTGAACCGGAAATTCCAACCGACCCTATTGTCGAGAGGTTAAATTTAGTTGAAGAAGAAAACAATTTCTTGAAGGAAAAAATAAAAAACTTGAGGAGGAGAAGATGATATTGGAGTTGCATGTTGCGGATGTCGTCGATGATCACAAGATCAAGATGGATGCAATGCGCTTGAAGATTAGAAAGATTAGAAAATATGCCATTCATACCGAGGCTTGGTATCATTATGCCGTTGGATCAGTTGTTACCTTGTTTGCGATTATGATCACATTTGTTTTCGCATTGAAATGTTTTACATAGTTTCAATGTATGGTTTAGTTAATTTAGATGCTCTGTAGAGCTTTATGTTGTTAGATGAGAACTATGTATGTACTTTGGTTTTTATGTGATGATGAACTTCTATTAATTTGATCACTTAATTATCTATTCATGATGTTCTGTTATCATTTTTGACACACTTAATTATATATAATGCACGCAGATGAACCGACAATGGATGTACGGTGACAGACACACCTCCGAGTACATTAAGGGCGTGCATGCTTTTCTCGAAGTGGCTGAGGAAAACAAGCAGCATGGTTTTATGTGTTGTCCATGCCCTATATGTGGGAATACGAAGTCTTACTCTGACCGGAAAATCCTTCACACCCACCTCCTTTACAAGGGTTTCATACCACACTATAATGTTTGGACGAGGCATGAAGAAATAGGGGTTATGATGGAAGACGGCGAAGAAGAACAGTACGATGACAACTATGTGCCCCCTGAATATGGTGATGCTACTGAACATCAAGAGAACCAGACGATGTGCACGATGGTGCTGCAACGGGCGAAGCTGCTGAAGATCAAGAGGAACCAGACGATGTGCCCGATGATGATGATCTTTCATTGCATGTATTTATAATTATCCTCACTATATTATGCAGATTGAAGATCGCCGAATTGAAGAAAAGACAAGTGGGTGATATTGGGTTCATTAACACATATCTCATAGATGCAACTGAGGTTGAATTTCATGCCGAAAATACCGAGGCCAACTTGCTACAATCGTTGGTAATAAATGAACACAAAGATATAATACTCTTTCCTTACAACTTCAAGTGAGTGTTACTGTCTTGTGGTCGGTTTCCCTTATTAGTCCAGGTTATAGTAATGTAATATTGATGAGTTATGCATGCCTGCGCAGGTACCACTATATTCTCCTAGAGATTAAGCTTGAGCAGGGACTAGTAACTGTCTTAGACTCCAAACGAAAAGATCCCAAGGAGTATGCGGACATGACTGAAATGCTCGCGAAGTAAGTTAAATCGATCATTATCCATCATATCAGCAACTTTGTTCATTTCTAATATCAAGTAATTGTTTTCTTTATATGGCAGGGTTTGGAGAAAATTCACCAAAAAAGCTCCGGGACTGCCGAAGAAGCTGCAATTTAGACACCCGAAAGTAAGTACTATAGTAGCATATTCCATGCATCTCCTAGTGATTAAGCGCTTGTTTCATCAATACCGTTTAGCATGCTTGCTAATTATCAGTTTGATTTGACCTCTATTTCTTGTAAAGTGGTTGTGGCAGGAACAAGGGAATGATTTCTGTGCATACTACATTTGCGAGTCCATCCGCCACACGACCTGTGAGCGGGGCTACTCTGACAAACAATATGAAGTGCGTAAATAACAATATTCACAATTTTATTTGATTACCATCATTTGTGTTGAGTTTCATTCATTCATATATACATCTATTGACCCCCTTCTTAAAATTAGATGTTTCGGATGCGGGGTGAACTCCTAGCACCAGATCGCCTGCGAGCAATTCAAGAGGAATTGGCGGCATTCTTTCTTGACCACGTGATCGCTGAAGACGGAGAATACTATGTGGACCACGCGTCCGTATGTTAGGAGATTATATTTGTAAAAGATAATTATTGTATATATGTAGCCGGTAGTGTCGGATACATATACGTGAACTTGTTGTTCGACCAATCTCTCGGAGAAGGAGAGGTGGTCGATATCACTTCTCTCTGTATGCATATATGTTCATGACGATTTTCTGTTTCCTTCGTTTGCTTACTAGCTAGCTAGCATGCTTAGCTAGTCCTCTCTATACGTATGTATAGTACGTAGCGTCGACCAAGCACGGACAAAAGAGAGGACACTTCTCTCTATTAATTAGCTAGCTAACACAATATATGAAACACCTAAATTAACTCCCCACGACCCCCCACCCCCCCCCCCCCCCTTTCAAAAAAAACAAAAACCCCAGCCACAGAAATGCTGATGCGTGGATGCCTATTGGTCCCGGTTGGTGCCACCAACCGGGACCAAAGGCCCTCCTGCCTGGGCTCAGCGCACAGGCCACGTGGAGGCCCATCTGTCCCGGTTCTGGAATGAACTGGGACTAAAGGGCAAGGGCATTAGTACCGACCCTTTAGTCCCGGTTCATGAACCGGGACTAAAGGCCCTCACCAACCGGGACAATAGGCCCTTTTTCTACTAGTGCTGCGTAGCCCTTCCCTCCTCCAACACCTCCTCCTCCTCCGTAGTGCTTGGCGAAGCCATGCAGGAGAACCGCAAGCTCCACCACCACGCCGTCATGCTGCCGGAGCTCTCCCTCAACTTCTCCTCTCCCCTTGCTGGATCAAGAAGGAGGAGACGTCCCCAGGTTGTATGTGTGTTGAACGCGGAGGCGCCGTCCGTTCGGCGCTAGATCGGATCTTCCGCGATTTGAATCGCCGCGAGTACGACTCCATCAACCGCGTTCTTGTAACACTTCCGCTTAGCGATCTTCAAGGGTATGAAGATGCACTCCCTCTCTCTCTCTCTCATTGCTAGAATCTCTGATCTTGGTGATGCGTAGAAAATTTTGAATTTCTGCTACGTTTCCCAACAATTTCATCGAACACCTCATGTGCATAGGAAGTGAGCTAGACCACCCAAATGCCCTCCCCTCGCCGCCCAGAAAAAACAGAGCACTGTGGAGTGCTCTACTGTGGCGATGGGATATATATAGGCAACTCATTTGTCCAGGTTCATGGTAGAAACCGGGACTAAAGCCCGGTAATCTGTCCCGGTTCAAGCCACGAACCGGGACCAATTGTTGTGGGCCAGGAGCGAGGACCATTGGTCCCGGTTCATGCCTAAAACCGAGACTAATGGGTCAAGACGAATCGGGTCCAATGCCCACGAGGCCCCGGCCGGCCCCCTGGGCTCATGAACCGGGACTAATGCCCCCATGGGTCCCGGTTCATGAAGAACCGAGACTAATGGGCTGGCTAGGCCCGAACCAAAGCCCTGTTTTCTACTAGTGTACGTGCGTGACATGCATACATGCGAATCTTGTGTGGCCAAACCGTGCGAGCCGGAGAGGTAAGCTGTCGAACTACAGTTTGCATGTTGTAGCCATGTCATCTACATGCAACCTAAAGCCAACTCATACTAAGCCGGTGTACGTACAGGGAGGAGAAGAAGGTGGAGTAGAAGGATAAGAGATGGAAGAAGGACGTATGCGTGCGTCTAGGATTATTGTACGAGGAAAAAAAGGAGGTCATCTAGCTGGCTTAATCAATGCGAGAGCAGAAGGGTGAAGCAGAAGTGGAGGGGTATTCCTGGAAAGAATGGGCTAAGATCAGAACACGCAGAGCATTTTGTATTTTTTGGCAAAAAGTTATACGCGGACTAAATTAGATCGGATGGAGTACTAGACGGTCGCAATGGGAGTATCATAGCTTGGCAATTTTGATAAGGTGGCATTGAATTAAATAGAAAAAAGTCCATTTTACTACCCTGAAAAAAGTTCGTGGTTCACATAACCCCCTAATCTTTTTTTCGGTTCCCTTACCCCCCTAAACAATCCCAAACCGGGCAAAAACCATCCCTGGCTGGTTTTGCCCATACCGAATGCTGAAGTGGACACAGTCAAAGGCGGTATTTGGCCTGTGGGTGGGGCCCTCTCAGCTAGACACACTCACTGACTGTTGGGCCCGATCAAATATGACACATGGGGCCCACATCTCGGTTGCACGCAGATTAACAAGGGACTAATTTAGCCCTAATTGCTTCATTAACAGAAGGGGGCCCACATGTCAATGTCTCAGACTAACCCTAGTGATGAAGGCGACCCACATGTCAATGTCTTAGATTAACAGAAGGGGACCTAAACTAATGATGCCACATCAGCGTGGTCCTGCTCCGAGGTCGCCCGACGTGGAGGGCTACAGCGGCGGCGCATCGGCGCGGTCGTGCTCAGGCGCAGCCGTGCGCAGAGGAGGCCGGGGCGATGGTCAAGGCGGCTGCAGAGGTCGTCGCCTCCCGTTGACCAGAGGCGGCCGACCAGGGGTGTGGATGCGGTAGCAAGGGCCGGCCAGCATGGACGTGGAGGTGGCGGCGCTAAAGCGATGCAGGCGGCCCGGGGAGGCGAGGGACGACCAGATCCGAGGGTGGCGCCCCCATCTGATCTGGTTTCGGCCGGATCCGGACTCCGGCGGCGATGTGAAGATGATTCGGCGGCGAGCTTGTGGCGGCGGAGTGACCTGTACCTGAGAGAGAGATACGACGGAAGAGAGAGGGAGAGGAAAGAGAAGGGAGGAAGGAGAAGCGGGGCGCTCGGGGTGGCGCCTTGGAACTCCGGCAGTCACCGGCGTCGGTCGGAGGCGGGGCAGGGTTCGGGTGCGAGGGAGCGATGCTCGGGGAGGTAGGCGACGACAAAACGCGGTCCACCTGATGGAGGCCCACCCACAGGTCAAAACCACCATTTGACTGTTGCCATGTCAGCACCAAGACGAGTCAAAACCATCCAAGGATTGCTTTTGCCTGGTATAGGATTGTTTAGGGGTGAAAGGAACCGAAATAAAGATCTGGGGGTCATGTGAACCACGAACTTTTTTCAGGGTAGTAAAATGGATTTTTTTCAATTAAATAAAGATAGAGAGTGTCGCGTGTCATATTATATGATACTAATATATGATATTGTACTATGCTTAGGGAGGTAGTGGTATCATACACTAGTATCATATGCATGATACTAGTACATGCTACTCCCCATTACGACCAACCTAAATACTATACTATGCATTGTTTGGCACGAAAGCTCTTTGGAGCTCGTGCTGCAGCAGGTACTCCATAGTCTGCTTCTCTTCTCCTTCCTTTTCCACCGCCTGGGCACGTCCGCGGGAATCGACCGGTCTACTAGTGCTACAAAAAGATGCATGCATGACCACTAATTTTATTCATTCATCTTAAAAGCAGTTTACATTGATGAGTACTACTATTAGATAGTACTACTCCATCCATTCCCTTATACAAGGCTATTAACAGTACTCGAGACAAAAATTAATGATATTTTCTTATACTAGCAACTTGTTTAATACTTACATGCATGTAGTCATAAGGTAATAGAGGTAGTATCTCAAATCCATACAAACCATGCAATAGGAGTACTAACTAGTACTACTACGCACATAACCTAAGCTAGACCACAGTACACTACTAGGAAAGGGCCTACTAGTGGCGCACCAGTTTTTCCTACTAATGGCGCACTACTGGTGCACCACAAGTACCACGCCACTAGTATTAAATACTAATGGCGCACCACTGGTGCGCCATTAGTATATGGTATACTAATGGCGCACCACTGGTGCGCCATTAGTATATGGTATACTAATGGCGCACCACGCCGTGCACCATTAGTATAGACCAACATGCGCCATTAGTATGCATCCCAGGGGGGCATATTTACCCATGTGCTTTGGCATACTAATGGCGCACTTTGGGGTGTTGCGCCATTAGTATCCTTTCTACAGTGCGCCATTAGAGTGCTGAGTGGTGCGCCATTAGTATGAATATTAGGGATTTTTTTCTTTTCTGATATTTGCACAGGTTTCAAAATATATTATTGGACAGAATATAGACAGCACCACACACATCAACAGATTCATCGAATACAATAGAAGATTAGTCTTCGAATACAATTTATCATATTAGTCTCCGAATTCAAAAGACCGAACAAAGATAGAACACTACAAGTCTCGAGACCGCGAGTAGCGAGTTTGTCTTCACATTACAAGTCGATATCGATCATCTAAACTACCATCACATAGAAGAGAGCTGCGGTCATCACGATGATCATCTAAACTGGTCTTCATCCGGTTCCTCCAACGATCCCTCCTCTCTCCCGCCAGATAGCGCGCGTATCTAGATTCCGCCTCCGCCCTAGTGGTGTACCCTTTGAAACTGTTACCGCTGAAACGGCGAACCTGTCTTCGACACTCCTCCCAGTCGTCGTAGACTCCGGGAACCTTACCCTTGTACACGACATATGACGGCATCTCTATGCACAAGCCAAACAACAGACAATACATAAGCAATATATAAGTATGCAACAAAAGGATCGGAAGAGAAAATCAAGACATTAATAGCACGATTCATGGTCCTACTAATAAATAGCATCAAGTACATCTAAGTTGAACGACTGTCCAAACCAAAGAGACATACAAGTTCATTAAAGTTTAATTACAACATGAGCTAATCGATGTTTCAGAACTACAAATAGCATCACTACTTTCGACTCGACTCATGGGACCGGAGCATGGATGAAGCCGCCGTCTTTCGTGATGGTCATGAAGTCGCGGTCGTTGTCAGCCTGCATTTGTAGCATTGTGTCTATCTCACTGTTGGACGGTTGATATCTGAGGTAAAACTGCCCCGAGGTACGAAGGACATCTTGATGGATGATTTCTGCAAACTCCGACTGGATGCGAAATAATTCTTGTTGGAGGTTCGCGTCCTGGATTGCCGCCAAGCTTGCGGCCCAATCTTTGACATTATTTGGTAGCAGAAGGTGATAATGGTCCCGTACGATCGCCCGCATGTGATGGAGGGTGTAGTAGGCATCCTTCTGATCGCCAGGCGGCTGCTTGACGCAGGGGAACATCGTATTGTGGGTGAACACGTGCCTGCCGTACCTACGAACTGGCCTCTTAAAGGTGCCTCCAGATGTGGCGTAGCCGGGGAGAGCATCATCAAGAACTTTCTTGATACTTGTGTAGTCTATCTTGGAGTCACGGTCCCGGTCGAAATACGTGGCCAGGGAATATTTCGGGCTTTAGAGGATGAGTGTGCAATGTGCGTCACTGCACAGAACACGGAATGTTAGAAAAAAAGAACGATCGAAATCTAAGAAATCATATGTTACGGGGCAGTTAGGGGATGACTTACTCGGGAAAGTAAGGCACGGGGAATTTATCCTTATCTGGGTTTGCCAGAATGACGCCTTTGAGGTGTGAACTCGCGACTTGCCGGTCCCCAGCGCTGCCCAAGATCTTGGCACGCATGTAGAAGGGGTCGACTATGCCGATGTCCGTGGTCTTGTCTCTAATGATCCGCATCTCCATACTCAGCGAAAACAGCCGAACGAATGTGTAGTGCAGCGGATGAAGGTTAAACATAGCAAAGATGTCATCAAACCGCAGGACGACCGTACCCCCGATGGCGCTATCCACAAAGCCCTTGCCCTCTGGCACCTTGGCCACGAAAAACGGGTATGCCACATCATTCTGGGAGAGATGCAGCTTCTCCAAAGAAAGAACACAGTCATGCAGACTCCGCATAGAACCGGTTGCAGCATTGAGCATATTTGTCGGTAGCATCGCCCTACCCGCCACATGCACCCTCCTCGAGATATCCTTTGGTGAAGGTGGCCCGTCCTGAGCACGGATCGTACTCGGTGCCGGCTGACTCGCACCGGCGCCCATGTTAGTCTTTTGTTTCCGTCCCTTCTTCTTGATCTGCTGTAATGGGACCGAGTTCTGCTCACAGACCCCCTTCTTGATGAAGGAAATATGCCCTAGAGGCAATAATGAAGTTATTATTTATTTCCTCATATCATGATAAATGTTTATTATTCATGCTAGAATTGCCGGAAACGTGATAAATGTGTGAATACATAGAAAAACATAGTGTCACTAGTATGCCTCTACTTCACTAGCTCGTAAATCAAAGATGGTTAAGTTTCCTAACCATAGACATGAGTTGTCATTTGATTAACGGGGTCACATCATTATGAGAATGATGTGATTGACCTGACCCATTCCTTTAGCTTAGCACTTGATCGTTTAGTATGTTGCTATTGCTTTCTTCATGACTTATACATGTCCCTATGACTATGAGATTATGTAACTTCCGTTTACCGGAGGAACACTTTGTGTGCTACCAAACGTCACAACGTAACTGGGTGATTATAAAGGTGCTCTACAGGTGTCTCCAAAGGTACTTGTTGAGTTGACGTATTTCAAGATTAGGATTTGTCACTCCGATTGTCGGAGAGGTATCTTTGGACCCTCTCGGTAATGCACATCACTATAAGCCTTCCAAGCAATGTAGCTAATGAGTTAGTTACGGAATGATGCATTACATAACGAGTAAAGAGACTTGCCGGTAACGAGATTGAACTAGGTATTGAGATACCGACGATCGAATCTCGGGCAAATAACACACCGATGACAAAGGGAACGACATATGTTGTTATGCGGTTTGACCGATAAAAGATCTTCGTAGAATATGTAGGAGCCAATATGAGCATCCAGGTTCCGCTATTGGTTATTGACCGGAAATAGTTCTAGGTCATGTCTACATAGTTCTCGAACCCGTAGAATCCGCACGCTTAACGTTACGATGACAGTTATATTATGAGTTTATGAGTTTTGATGTACCGAAGGTTGTTCGGAGTCCCGGATGTGCTCAGGGACATGACGAGGAATCTCGAAATGGTCGAGACATAAAGATTGATATATTGGACGACTATATTCAGACACCGGAATAGTTCTCGGGGTTATCGGATATATATCGGAGTACCGGGGGTTACCAGAACCCCCCCCCCCCCCGAACTAATGGGCCTTGTTGGGCCCTAGTGGAGAGAGAGAGGGCCGGCCAGGCAAGAGGCACACCCTCCCTTGAGTCCGGATAGGACAAGGAAGGGGGTGCGCGCCTTGCCTTTCCCTCTCCCACTCCTTCCTTCCCCTTCCTTCTTGGACTCGGAAAGGGAGGCAAACCTACTTGAGTAGGTTTCCCCCTCCTAGGCGCGCCACCCCTTGGCCGGCCCCCTCCTCCTCTCCCCCTTTATATACGGAGGAGGGGGGCACCCCATGACACACAAGTTGATCTTCGTGATCGTTCCTTAGCCGTGTGCGATGCCCCCCCTCCACCATATTCCACCTTGGTCATATTGTAGCGGTGCTTAGGCGAAGCCCTGCATCGTTAGAACATCATCACCGTCACCACGCCGTCGTGCTGACAGAACTCATCCCCGTCACTTTGCTGGATCGGAGTCCGGGGATCGTCATCGAGCTGAACGTGTGCTAGAACTCGGAAGTGCCATAATTTCGGTGCTTGATCGGTCGGGCCGTGAAGACGTACGACTAAATCAACCACGTTGATATAAACGCTTCTGCTTTCGGTCTACGAGGGTACGTGGACAACACTCTCCCCTCTCATTGTATGCATTACCATGATCTTGCGTGTGCGTAGGATTTTTTGTGAAATTACTACGTTCCCCAACTCTTGAGCGTGTTGGGGCTGATAATATTTCGCACCTCGGCTATCTGAGGCTCGGTGAAGGCGGCAGCTGGAGGCGTCTCCTGAGAACTGAACGCCAGACGACGCCTGTTGCAATTGGGTTTCTCCGTCGTACCAGCTAGATCGCGGTCGTCTTGGTTGGGTTCTTGAGAAGGAGGCCCGCAGAACTCGTCACCGTACCCATGTTCGGCAAAGTACTTATCAAAGTTGGTAAATGTACCGTCTTCATTGTCGTCGTCGTCCGGATCCTGTGCCATATGCATGTCTGGATCCTGTGCCATAGGGATGTCCGGTAGCGTTGCAGCGTTCTTGCCATGGCTTAGCGCCGGCACGACTGGCTGTCTTGTCTGTGGGGTGGTGTCCCCCGCCCCCAAACGAATCTGGCTCTTCAGCCAAAGCAGGGGCCAGCTTACATAGGCGCTGAGGGTCATCACATTGTCTTTGTCGGCCCCAGCGGGTCGAATCGGAGGTAACAACTCGTCGCAGCCTGGCAGCACCCGAACCAGTTCAACCCTATACAAGGTGGGTGGCATCGGATTACCGTGTAACACGTCGTTGCTCGGTTGAACGATTCTGCCCTTGGCGACATCGACCAACTCGCCGCCCACGAAGTGCAGGAGAGTGCAAGGAACGTCGGCGGCGCCCTGCGAAAACATGTAGGGCGTCAGGGATGCCCAGTCAAAGGCAAGGAGATGAAGTCATCGGCCGATAGGCTTAGTTACCGTGATGCCTTCGAGCTCGGTTAATGTCGAGGCACCACCAACGGCGGGTTTGCAACTGACGGAGGGGCCGCTTGCTGGCGAGGTGCCGGCCGGCGTACACCCGGGTGCATGAAGCTCCAATCCCCGTGCCGGCGCCGGAGACACCAATGGCGCCGCCTACGCGTTGTGCGAATTGCTGGCCGTGAAGCTGGGAACCGGGGGAGGCCCCTGTTGGCCGCCCGCAATCCACGTCGTCAGCCCATGAATCAACGTAGGCACCATGGCGGTGAGCGTCGTTCCCAGTTGTTGTTGCACTTGCTCTTGGACAATCTCCGGAATCCGCGCCACTTGTGCCTTGAGTGCTTCAAACTCGCGCGACTGACTTTCCGAGCTGGTCTTTTTCTCTTTTTGCCCACCAACGGTATAGTATGACGACCATTTTGTGGACAAGCCTTTGCCGGCCACACGACCAGCTGACAACGGCTTACTGAGCTTATCCTTGTTTTTCATTACGTTCAATGCCCTATTTAAAGGGGTGTCGAGGGGAGCTCTGAGACGACCCCGCGCTACTACTTTCAATGTCCTGCGGAAGGAACGTGAACCATTTATAAATATTGGGGATTAATTAGAATGCAACCATATGGAGCTAATTACGCGGGGGTGTATTCCTTACCAGAACAAGCTCAAGCGCCCTGGTCTTCGGATCCGTGGTAAGCTCCTTCGTTACCGGGTCCTCCTTGTAGCAGGCCCTTTCAAAGTTCCTGGTCTGCTTGTCCCGGTATTTCTCGAAGCGGGGAGGTACGCCATGCTCGGCACGCTCCGCGTCCTCCTTGTCCCATATAGGCTCCGCCACTCTGTAACCGCCGGGACCGAGTTGGTGGACCCCTAAGTTCAACTGCCGCATTTCATTCCCCCACTGACTTGATTCGGAGGTTGCGCTGCTCTTGCACTTGATCTTGAACTCCTTGTAGTCATCTTCGCTGATCAAAGGATATTTTGCCTTGATCTTCTCATAACTATCACCTTTTTCAATTATTGCCTTCACCGTGCTTCTCCAAGTAGACAAGGCCGTGCTCACCCTCGTGAGGGCGGCACTGTTCACTTTATTCCCTGAGAGGCGTGTGTTTGCAAAGTCAGCGGGGAACTTGTATCGTTCGTGCAGCTTCATGAAGAGGAGGCTGCGCAAATTCCCTCGGTCCTTATGCCTTAGGTTCTCGGTGTTGATCGAGATGGTGCTCCGGAGAATGCACCCGAGCTGAACCGAGTACCCCTTGACTAATTCTTTGGGCGTCGTTGGATGCCCGTCGGAGTTCACTTCAGTAAATTCCTCCTTGACGGTGCCGAGCACGCTCGGGCGCCGGTCGTTCCGTTGCCTCTTCGGTTGGCTGCCATCTGTGCGTGCGCCGCCATCATCAGTGGTGGCATCCTCGGCGGCACCATCAGTGGTGTCATCCCCGACGCCACTAGGGGTTGTGTAGTCAGGATCGGTGTCTTCCACGGCGTCCTCATAGCGGTGAGGTTCTTCCTCCATCTCCTGGGACAGCTCCCAGAATTGCTTGCCACCCGAACCGCCGGCCTCGTCTTTGTGGGCCATGTTTCGCTCTAAATAGGAAAACAATTTGGTCAAAAAGTTGGTTATTGTCAAGGAACAAGATCATGATCTCATCATTTAGGGTTTGTCGACATCGAGGCATCCTAAAAGCTAAGCTTTTATCATTTAGGGTTTGTCGACGCCGAGGCATCCTAAAAGCCTAAGCGTACATCATTTAGGTTCCCATCGACACCGAGGCACCCTAAAAGCCAAGGTTTTATCATTTAGGGTTTGTCGACGCCGAGGCACCCTAAATGGTAAGTTAAGTTTTCATCACTTAGGGTTTATCGATGCCGAGGCACTCTAGGTTGACTGATATATATGGGTATCTTCTAATAATATACCCTAGGGAAGGAGAATTCTAAGTTGGGCCTAATCACTTGGCTCTATTGCCACCTATGGTTTAATGCAGCAAGAATAAAGGGGCAGTTGATCCTACTTAATGAAGTACTAAGATACCCCGGCCCATGCATTAGTCGCAAGTACCCCATATGTCCTATTTTTAGCAAAGTCATGCTAAAATTCACGGAAAATTTCAGCATGACCTTTGCTGAATATACGACATATGGAGTACCCGAATTTGCCAGAGCGGAAGTTAATCGACATTCCGGCAAACTCAAGGGCCTCTCGGGGTACAGCAGCAGCATCACAAGTTGACAAAATTCCCAAGTAGTACACCAGCAGCATCACAAGTTGACAAAATTCCCAAGTAGTACAGCAGCAGCATCACAAGTAGTACCAATGAACATATAGTCCAGCAAGTTGAAAAAGCTGAAGTTCTTAGCATGAAAAATCACACAAACACATCACCTACATTATGATGATACATTTGGAGATTGCACATACAGTTTTGACATAAGCATAATTGTTCTGGAGATTGCACATACAGTTTTTGACAGCACGTCTCCTATGACAGCACATACAGTTTTTCACATTTGTAGATTGCACATACAGTTTTCACATAGAGCAATGTTCTTTTCATTTCACCTTCCATTTCTTTTTGCAATTCAACTCACTTCCTTTTCTTATAGTTACTGCTCCCAAATGAAATGACACTTTGACATGGCTACAATTTTCAGTGTCTACTTATCTGCAATTTTTCAGTGTCTGCTTAGGAGAAATATGTTTCAAACTTCAGCTTGTTTTGTATAAGGAGACTAAAAACCTATCTAAGGAGTTCTTCAAGTTCAAGTTACATCATGCATGACATTTTCCTACACAATGCTTGTTGTAAATAATTACTTAAAGTAAACACTTTTTATCTTAGCTTACTTACAACAGAATGCCTATCCTTCTGGTTTTCCAATTCCTTTTGTTTTATTTTCAACATTGCTCTATTTGTAATTAATAGCACTGTCCAAGAAATCTGTATATGCAATCTACAGAGATAATGTTGGCCATTGACCTGCTGGTATACAAAACTGAATATGCTACTCTAGTTCCTGGAGTTGGTTACTTAATTCTATCTATTCCCATTGGTCTGGCTGACCTTTGGGTAATAGCTACTTATACTTGTTGTTGCAGGTTACTGTTGTTATATATACTTACAGCAGCACACTAATGATACTAGCCCATGTGCTTGTGGGTGTGGTGTCCTATTTGCAGAAAAATACCATGTGTAAGTGGAGTGCAGTGTTCAGCAGAAGCAGATGTTCAGTGGATTGCTACCCTGTCTAATTCTTCTATGCTATCCTTATACTCTGCTTAAGAACAGATGCTACTTGTCTTGGCTATATACAGCAAATTGACCTGGTTGTGTTCTATGCTATAATGCTACTTGTCTTCTATGCTATCCTTATACTCTGCAAATTGACCTGGTTGGAATTCATACAGCAACAGTAACAGTTAACTGAACTTCTTTTGCATGCATTTATCCCTCCAGAAAACTTTAAGTAACAAGTGAGAAGCATCTGCATTTTCTTAGTGAACTTTTGAGTGCATTTATCACTTGTTAGAGTATGCTACAACTTCTGCAAATCACAAACTCCTTTAGTTTACATCTTAGTTTTAGCAAACACTACAGTTTCAGTGAAGGAGTCATAACAGAATAACATGCACTATAGTTTCTCTACAGTATTGGAACACTGAACATTTTCAGTTAACTGTAGCAAGAACACTGAAGAACACTGAACCCTTTTTTGGGGGAAACATGGCAATCTAGTTGGCTAGATTCGTGAGTTGCCTGAATGCAATTCACCAGACAATTTCAGTGCAAGGGCCATTGGGCTGTTGTTACAAGGGAGCGCTGGAATTTCTCGTTTCTCAACATGCTCCATCATTCGTAGCTAACTAGATGGGAGGATACGATTCATCATACGTTCCTAGGTAATCTACAAAACTTGCCTGGAATTAGTATGTATTTTGCCTACAACACCCAGCGGGGCTTACTTTTGATTTTATTTTATTTTTGCCTATTCCCCCAACTAGGACTTCATGCAATCTACACACTGAAAAAACAGAAGCATGCCTAAGCAAAAAAGCTTCATCACCAACTTCTTAGATACGATTCGGACAAACAAAAAACTTGTTGTGATCACCCTAGGGATTAGCCTGGTATCTGCAAAAAGCTTTATGTAGTTTGCCTATATCACAAAAACAACTTGCCTAAAGACTTGATAAACTATGCTTAACGGTTCTTGGCCCAAAAAGCAGGAGATAATTTTTTGCTTTCTTGCTGATTGCACTGAACTTGCCCCAAAAAAACTACACTACCAACTTGGGTTTTTTATTACAAATCAAGGCAGACTGGAAAAAAACAGAAAATTTTTGCCTGATGATTCCACTCAATTTGCCCCAAAACACACAAATGTCGCTTGTCTATATTTTTTGTTCTAGACAAATGCAACCTAATCTTCGGGGAGGGAAGATGCATTCATAACAACACTGAGAGCATCTGAGGAGCAAGATGGGGCCATGCGTGTAGAATTGAGCAGCAAGAAGCCTGCCACCATGGCCCTAGGGTTTTGCAGGGGAGGGGGTGGAGGAGAAGGGAGGAATCACCTGGGGAGGGGATGGAGGAATGGAGGAAGACGCCGGCGTTGAAGCTCCGACAGCAGCTGGGCGTTGAAGCTCCAGTGACACGCGGCGCTCCACTCGCCTGTCTCTGCGTCTCGCCCGATCCGTTCCACGCGGGTGCCCTCGAGGCTTTGGCGGGAGGACGACGAGGGCGCGGGTGCGGGCGGAGGGGGGACGACGAGGGAGGCGGCACTCGGCTCGGCGTCGCGTGGCCTGGCTGACCTGAGGTAGAGGCGGTCGTCGTCTCCTCCTCCTCCTCCTCCTGGTCCTCCTCCTCCGGCTCGGGAGGCGAAGGCGGCGGCGCTGGGAGCTGAAGTGGTGGGGCGAGGTGCTGGGACGGCGGCGCTGGGAGCTGCAGCAGTGGTGGGGCGTGGGCGCTGGGCGGCGCGGTGGAGTCCGCGGGGTCGGGCGGCGGCGGCGTGGGTTGGGGCAGCGCGTGGGTGGATCTGGCGAGGGTGAGGGACGAAGGGGATCTGGCGAGGGAGAGGGAGGAATTAGCTAGGGGGAAGCTTACTAATGGCGCACCCCGCAGCGGTGCGCCATTAGTATGTTTTCTAGATAGCAATGGCGCATCCGCGATCGGTGCGCCATTAGTAATCTTTTTTTATAGCAATGGCGCACCAGCCAGAGGTGCACCATTAGTAATCTTTTTTTATATAGCAATGGCGCACCAGCCAGAGGTGCGCCATAAGTAATTCTTTTTAATTAGTTTTTGTTGCATCTAATAATTTTTTAGAAAATGAATATGAATATGAAACAGTAATAATTTTTTATAAAAAAGTAATAATTTTTTAGAAAATATCTTCAAATTTGTTATTTGAAAATATTTATGAATATGAAAAAATATCTTCAAATTTATTATTTGAAAATATCATAAAATTTGTTATTTTTAAATATAATCAAATTTGTTTTTTTTTTATTTTAGTTGCATTCATTTGTGACGGTGGAGCGGTCCGGGGAGGGTGCGGGGGGTCGGCGGCGGCGGTGGAGCGGGGGAGGGTGCGGGGGGACGGCGGCAGCAGCCGGTGGAGCGGGGGAGGGTACGGTGGGTCATCGGCGGCGGTGGTGCGGGGGAGGGTGCGGTGGGTCGTCGGCGGTGGTGGAGCGGGGGAGGGTGCTGGGGCTCGGCGGCGGTGGCCGGTGGAGCGGGGGAGAGGGTGCGGGGGGTGCTCGGTGGTGAGGGGGACCGGATCTGGCAAGGTGGGATAGCGATCGAGATGGAGGGGGATCGAGATCGAGTGTCCATGAAATTTAAAAATATTCATGAGTTCAAAAAGTGCCCATGAAATACAATCGAGAAATGAAGGCTACAATTTAAATACAATCGATCTTAGCGAGCAATCTGTTCACAATCTTCTTGCCCTTATTTTTCATAAATGGAGTTCTTCTCTTGAACGGACGTCCTTTAGGTAGGGTGGTCCTGCTTCTTCTTGTGGTGTATGCTGATACTTCATCGTCGTCGTCATGTTCCATCTTCGGGTCGCCGTACTTGTCGAAGTCTTGCTCATTGGCGACTCCATCCATTCCGATGATCTTCCTTTTGCCTCTCCTCACGACAACACGACTGGGCTTTGGCGGGTCGGTAATGAAGAAGCATTGGTCCACTTGGGAAGCCAGTACCCATGGCTCATTTTTTGCGGTGACGTTTGCGCCCGCGGTCTTGGATTTGGCTTCGTGTATAACTATGGTGGTGAAATACCGGTCTCCTTTAATGACGCTCTTGGCCCATCTGACACGGAACATCGGGACCTTCTCTCCAGCGTAGCTCAGCTCTCAGAGCTCCTCGATCCTTCGATAGTATCTGTCGTTGTCATTACCGGTGTAGGATTCCATCGTTACCCCGGAGTTCTGATAACCATCGCTCTTCATGTCCTTTCCCTCGGTGTAGAATGTGTAGCCGTTGATATCGTACGCCTCATACGTCATCAGGTTGTGCTCGGCGCCCTGTGACAAGGCGAATATGAGTTGTTCTTCCGCGGAAGAATCCTCATGTAAAGGGTACGACAGAAGCTTCTGCTTCGACCAACGCGTGAAACATGCGTTGTGCTCTTTGATTGTATCTCCATCCGTCCTCTGTTGGCCTCGGTCATTGTACGTCTTCTCAATAAAGGTTTTGTGCTCTACCACCCAAGGATCGACCACGTCTATGTGTTGTAGCGCGACTAGCTTTGCTCTTTCAAAGTCGGCGAGTCGACCCTCGAAGTCGACATGCATTTCGCGGCGACCCTCACGGTGACCCCATCCAGCGAGCCTGCCGAGGTGCCTGTTGACGGGCAGAACAAAGGGGTTCTTGATGCCTAGATAATTTGTGCAGTAGGACATGCACTCTTCGGCCAGAAAGCCCCTGTCTATGCTTCCCTCTGGACGTGACATGTTGCGAACGTATCCTTTGATGACACCATTCATCCTTTCGAACGGCATCATGCTGTGCAGGAACGTCAGCCCGAGTTGGATGATATCCTCCATGATATGGACCAGTAGATGCACCATAACATCGAAGAATGCGGGCGGGAAGTACATCTCAAGCTCGCACCATGATATGGACCAGTAAATTGGAACGGAGGGAGTACTAGATAACAATTTCATATATAGTCAACATGCATCCTCAAGCAGTACTAAGTGATATCGACGACAATCATCATATTTAGTTCGAGATGATATCGACGACGATCATCATATGTAGTGCTAGATGATATAGACACACACACATATGTAGTTCTAGTTGATATCGAAGACGATCATCATCCTCAAGCATGGGCGGTGAGTGTTCCTGATAGTAATTAGGATGGCCTGTCCAACAAGAAGATTCTTGCCATCGAGGAATCTGTACCACCCAACCAAGTTTAAGTGTGTGCGACCGTCCGTGTCCATGCGTTAAGTACAGGTTGTGACGGAGCCCCATGCGGTAAGGCGTAGTCCAGCTGAGCCTTCTTCATCAGGCTCGATACCATAACTCACAGATAGGCTCTTCACCAATTTCTGAATAAGAAAAACATATCAATTAATAAATAGCCTCGCACATACTCTTGCAAATAAGTATATATGGATTATCTACACTATTAATAGTTCCTTAGATTCTACACTAATAAGCATGTGATCGGACTCTTGTCACACCCAATATGCGACCCAATCCTAAAGGAACTCAAAGGTCACACCAAGGATAGAAGCGCATATTGAAGACGCTTTTGCAAGGTGGATATCATTACATCGTACCATTACATAGTAGTTGGGGATACATACAAGAGGCATACAATGCCACATGAATACAACAACATCATACATAAGAGCAACATCGCACTACGGATGAAACACAAACAGAAACTCAACGACATCCACCCTGCTAGCCCAGGCTGCCGACCTGGAACCTATCCCCTGATCGAAGAAGAAGCAGAAGAAGAACTCCAAAACAAGTAACATCGCTCTCGTGTCATGATCATCGCAATACTTGTACCTGCAACTATTGTTGTAGTAGTCTGTGAGCCACGAGGACTCAGCAATCCCATTACCATGGTATCAAGACTAGGAAAGCTTAACGGGTATGGGAAGGATAAGTGGTGAGGTTGCAGCAGCGACTAAGCATATATGGTGGCTAACATACGCAAGTAAGAGCGAGAAGAGAAGCAACGCAATGGCCGAGAAGCTAGAAGTGATCAAGAAGTGATCCTGAAACTACTTACGCTCATACACAACCCAAACCGTGTTCACTTCCCGGACTCCGCGAAAAGAGACCATCACGGCTGCACACGCGGTTGATGCAATTTATTTCGAAACTGGTGTCCAGTTCTCTACAACCGGATATTAACAAATTCCCATCTGCCACATAACCGCGGGCACGGCTTTCGAAAGTTTAAACCCTGCAGGGGTGTCCCAACTTAGCCCATTACAAGCTGTCACGACCAATGAAGGATTTCCTTCTCCCGGGAAGACCCGATCAGCCTCGGAATCCCGGTCACAAGACATTTCGGCAATGGTAAAACAAGACCATCAAGACCGCTCGGATGTGCCGACAAATCCCGATAGGAGCTGCACATATCTCATTCTCAGGGCATGCCGGATTGGCCAGACATCGGGTTGGCATAGACCCTGGTTGCCCAGGGGGCACCGGACATCGCCCGGTTTGGACCAACACTTAGAGAAGCACTGGCCCGGGGGGTTTAAAATAAAGATGACCCTCGGGTTAATTACTCCCAAGGGAAAGGTAATAGGTTGTTAGGCAAATGTAAAACCAAGGTTGGGCCTTGCTGCAGGAGTTTTATTCAAAGCGAACTGTCAAGGGGTTCCCATACACCCGGCCGCGTAAGAAACGCAAAATCAAGGAACATAACACCGGTATGACGGAAACTAAGGCGGCAAGAGTGGAACAAAACACCAGGCATAAGGCCAAGCCTTCCATCCTTTACCAAGTATATAGATGCATTAATTAAATAAGAGATATTGTGATATCCCAGCATAATCATGTCCAACATGGAGCAATCTTCACTTCACCTGCAACTAACAACGTTATAAGAGGGGCTGAGCAACGCGGTAACATAGCCAAACTGCGGTTTGCTAGGAAGGGTGAAAAAGGTTAAAGGCTGACATGGCAATTTGGGGAGGCTTGATAAACAAGTGATAGGTAGCGCAACATAGCGGTAGAACGAAGCAACTAGCATATCAATGGTAGTAGTGAGATCTAGGGTACCGGTCATCTTGCCTGATCCCGCTAGGAAGAAGGACGAGTCCATGAAGAAGACGAAAGGACGAAGACGGACCAAGCGTAGTCGAACGAATCCTCACGATCGCAACGAAACAGGAACTATCGAGAAGAAGCACAACCGGAAAGAACCAAACAACGTGGTAAACACACAACACATAAACATGACATGATGCACAACCAAGCATGATGCATGACAAGGCTATATGATTCTACTCATGGCAAGAGATGATGCATACAAGAACAACACATCAAAACAAGTTTAAATGAGGCCGGAAACAACATATAACAAATCCGGTAAGTCCTCATATGCAAATTCTGAAATTGGACCAGAACTGATTAAACCTTAAGTTTAAGTTGTTAAACAGCAAGTTAAAATGCACCATGATGATCTACACAAATTCTAGTCAGGTTACATATAAAGTTCATTTAATTCGGAGCTACGGACTAGAAGATATGAGCAAAACAAGTTAAACATGACATTGATGCAAAATGCATTCAGACATCAAGCAAACACTCTAAAAACAAGGATTCAACATGAAAAGATGAAAGTACATGAAATTCTAAGCAAGTTTCATATAGAACATGCTCAAAACGGAGCAACGGTGCAACACACACTCCAAACAAGTTATAACAACAATCTGCCCAAAATAGCAAGTAGGCACTTTACAAACAAAAAAACAACATGCTACAGGAACCATAAGAGCACAACCTTGACATGCACTTCATGTACAGATAACATACTTCAAATATCATTAAGGTTCATGTTCATAGGCATCAAGATTAAACCATTATGATCAATGCAAAATGCAACTTTATAACACAGGAGCATATACATGAGCAGAGTTAATATGATGGCAAATTGAGAGCAAGAAAGAGACAAGCTACAACAAGTTAATATATCAACCAGGGGCATGGAATCAAAGTAAAAATAACAAAGAGCAAATAACATCCGGATATCATATACATATGGCTCATGGATTAGGACCCAACAAGACAAGATTGAATGTTGAAACATGTTTGCAAGCATGGAACAGAGGCATATGACCTCCAAAATTAACAATCATGGCATTAGAACAAAGAACTCATAGCATACTTCAAAACATGTAATTGGAGCATCTCCAGAAGAGGCACGTATCACTCAAAAACAAGCTCACAACAAGGCATCATGAAGTTAACATAAATCTGGAACATTATATTAGCATGTTCATGGCAATGAATACATATTCTACAGGAGATATATAGGGCATAAAAAGACATGGCATCGTAGAGCATAACATATACAACAAAACATGTTAACTAAGCATCTCCAGAATATGCATGGATTAAATGGTAGCATCAAGCAAACATGGCAACATGATATAGCAGTTTCAGCATTGACAGAAAGTTAACAGCAAGTAGCCCACTTCACAAGCTTGATGCACTCACTACAGGGTATATAAAATACATGGATTTCACCCCTCTAAATATGACATAAATATGCTCCTATAACATATAAACATCATGCCAATAGGATGCACACACAAAATGCAAAAAAAATGACAAATCCGCTAGTTACAGCAGTTTTCAGCAGTTAACAGCAACATGCACTTTTGCAACAGGGATTAAGATACCAATATGCACCCTAAGATGAATTCAAAGCACACCAACATGTAGAGCATGAAGTGTAGAACATGTGCATATCGAGATCATCATCATAACATCAACATGGACAAAGTTGTGGTACTCACAAGATGCACACATGATGTTATCAATCAACAGATTCCAGCAGTTTATATTACTTAGCAGTTTTGCAACAAAGATTTCGGCATCAATATGAACATTAACATGAATTAAAACTATACCATCATGAAGAGCACTCTGAGATGAACATTTTGACATATCATGCACGCAAAACGGAGCAATATGCACAAAGTACAGCAGGTCAAGCATGCACACATTATATGATGATATCAGGGACAACCGTTTTTTAAAGCATATGAAAAAAAACGGGCGCAAGTAAACTATACAATGCACATGCTAGCTAGGGTTAAGGGGAGGCTCACTCTGGGCTTGGCCCAGTCGAGGACGAGGTCAGGCGGGCCGGATGGAGAGGCGGCTGGGCCGGCGGATGAGGTCGGGCCCACACGGGGGCGAGGTCAATGGCGAGCGAGCGGGAGGCTAGCTGGATCGGGCTCCTCCCAATCCGCTGTGGTGGCGCGCGGCGGAGAGCGACGGGGACGCGGATCCGGTGAGCTCCCTGCCGGATCCGGCCAGTGGCGCCTGGAGCGGGCGAAGATGCGGCGGCGGCGGGGCTCCGAGTGGCGCGACCATGGCGGCGGGGTTGACGGCGCCCAGTGGAAGGAATGGCCGGCGGGGCGGCACTCCGGCAAGGGCCGTCAGGCAGACGGTGACGGAGGTTGGCGGCGACGGAGCAAGGAGGCGCTGGCGGCGCCGCGGGCGGAGCTGCGGACTCGGGCGCTGAGGCACACGCTGGCGAAGCGGCGACGCTGTCGGTTGGACGGGCCCTCGCTTGGGCCGGGCAAAGGCGGGGAGAGAGGAGGGCTGCGGGGAACACGACGCCACTGGCTGCGGGCGGCGGCGCTGGACGCGTCTGGCAGCGGGGTGGACATGTCCGGCGGGCGAGAGGGAGGTTCTTTGGGTTAGGGGTAGGTGGACGAATAGGGGATGCCAAAAATGGAGGGGGTCTATATATAGCAAAAAGGACTAGGGTTTGAGGGAAAATATGAGGTTTTCGGACCCTCGCATTGCAATCTGACAGATCCGATTGAGGGGGAGGTTAACTGGGTTAGTGGGCTGGTTTAGTGGGCCGTGAAGAGGGGTTTGGCTGAGATGAGAGGGAAGGAGTGCAGCCCAACAACGGTTTCAGAGACCGAAAATGTCCGACGAATAAACCGGTAACGGTGCCGCTACGGATGAGGGTTGGGCTATCAAACGAGCTCCGAATGCGATGAAATTTGACAGGCGGTCTACCTACACTATAATAAGACCGCACGCCAACTTTCATCCCATTCCGAGAACATTTTTATGCCACTTATAAAATAATATTTGAGAGGTGTCGCGGGCGCGTGCGAGTGTGTCTGCACTCCGACAGACAATGGAGAGAAATGGGAGGACCCGGATGGATGCAAGTTTTGAAAAACATGCAGATGAAATGCAGATGATGACATGGCAAAATTCAACAGGCAAACAAATGACATGGAAACAACGACGAATAACTGGAAGACACCTGGCTCATCGGATTCGGGGCGTTACAACTCTACATTAAAGCATATCATCGACTAGATTCCACACAACATATAATTGGACTCTACACTAAGTATATCATCGGATAATTTGCATTTGTAAGTATAACATACCATATCATGTCGATTGACCATGGTACTTGTCAGGCGGGTCACGAATGGCACCCCGACAAATTCAGCACGTGGCGGAATTATGTCCCATAGGTTGCACACCTCCTCCTCGCTCAGCCTCATTCTTTGAGCTATGATGGCTTCATGAAGTGGGTCCTCATCATCTTCATCCGGTGGGTCCTCGTTATCTTCATCATCTTCATCATCCTCATTATCTTCTACCAGGTTGATATAAATGACATCCAGCTTGGGTCTTTCTGCTCTGAAGGAGAAGCTGATCAACTCACCACTAGTAAGACGCATGCGGGCGAGGAAACGGGCCTATCCATCTCCTCCAATCTGTGACATATTGCGTCCTTTCTCAACCTCCATACTGTACGGCCCCCCAGGAGCCTCAAATGTCACACTGTCTCCTGTCAGCTTGTTGAATTTCAACCTTACATTGCATGGGACGATCTGTGTAAAAAAAGCAAAATGACACAATGCAGTAATGCCAACAATAAAAATAAAATAGTTGCTACATTTCATATAGTTTCTTACCGCCGCATGACGAAAACTCGCCTAGAAGTAGATGCCAAACAGCTTGCCAGTTGCAAGGCTGCTGGCGCCCCTTGACTTGCACAGTCGACATGGTGGTGGTGGTGGTGGTGGCGCCATTTTCCTAAAGCAATATGAGCAAAGGATTAACGATCCACTTCACAGGAAAGAAAAACAGTAGCATGTGATTTTTCGGTTCTTCTTCAGTTATATTTTCATAGCTTACTAACACCTTCTAGAATAGAACCAACAGCTAGCAGGCAAATTCCAAATCTTCCGCGAGAATCAATTTGATTCTTCTTCTGCGAGAAGCAATTTTATGGACAATTATAATCCTAAGATCTAGCTAGGTGGTGCCAAATCTTCAGAGCTATCAACAAGTGTACTAAATCAACTGAATCAAAATGTTCTATAAATCAACTAAATCAACTACCCTATTAAATCAACTTTCCTACTAAATCAACGAAATCAAAATGTTCTATGAATCAACTAAATCAACTGGCCTACTAAATCAACTTGCCTACTAAATCAACTAAATCAAAATGTTCTAAATCAACTAAATCAACTAGCCTACTAAATCAACTAAATCAATTGAACTAAATCAAAATGTTGCATATGAACTAGCCTACTAAATCAAAATGTAGCAGGGAGGAGGCGTTGTGGATGGAGGAGGGAGGAGGGAGAAGGAGGGGCGACTGGAGGAGGGAGGAGAGAGTAGGACGGAGGAGGAAGGGCGGAGCGAGGAGGGGCCGGCCGTCGGCGAGTGGAGGGAGGACGAAGGAGGAGGGAGGTACCGAGTCCAGCAAGGAGGAGGTGACGGCGGCAAAAAGGGAGGAGGGATAGGCGATGGCGGCCGGCGGGGGAGGACCGACGCGGGGGGGGGGGGGGGGGGTTGAGGGGGAGATTGATTGAGTGTGAGTGTGAGTGGATCGGATAGAGGAGAGCGTGGGTGGTCGGAGGTAGCTAGTTTTAGCAGTAGCGCGCTATAGGTAAAGGCACTACTTCTAAACTACCTAGAAGTAGCGCACTTCGAATTGACGCGCTGCTACTAGAACCAGCTTCGCGGCGGGGTCGTGGGAATTATAGAAGTAGCGCGGCTTAGAGGAGGCGCGCTACTGCTACATTTATTTCAGCAGCGAGTTCTGCTGGAGCGCACTACTGCTACATTGCGGCATCGCCTTATTTTAAAACACGTTGCTGGTAAGATCCTGTGTATAGGCTTTTCCCTAGTAGTGTTGTCTCAAGGTCATTTAGCTCAAAGCATGAACTAATAACAAAAAGAATGAACTAAAAAGGTTTTATAAAACTCTAATAGCAAAAATAATAAACTAAAAGGAATCAATTAAAATATTTTGTTATGATCAACTAAAACAAAACTATAATATTCTTCAAATAGCAAAAAGAATCAACTAAAAAGCTTTTATAAACCTCTAGTTATTATAAATTATATTTGAAACCAAAATTATATAAAATTTATGGCACTAAAATTATCAAAGTATTTCTTGATCAAAACTTTAATAGCAAAACGAATTTTCATAAAGTATTTTTTGTTAGAAACTTTATTAGAAAACTTAAATAAAAATATTTTTTTGATTAAAAACCCATTCAAATAATCTAAAAATTACCAAATTGAATACAATGATAAAAAACTCTAATTTTAAACTGCAGGAAAAACAATCACTCAGGAATCTATTTATAAAGTAAAGGTATTCACAAACTACTGATTCACACAAATTTCAAAGAATTCAAATTTAAGCTATTCAAATTTGAAAACTACTCGCACTAACAGAAAGTTTATAACTTTTGTGACCCAAAGCAAAAAGAATCACTCAAGAACTCTAAATATTTAACTGTAAGTAGTAACAAAAGAAAATAAATAAAGTAAAAAAGAAAACAAAAATACTGGAAAAACACCTTTAGTCCCGGTTGCTACCACAAACCGGGACTAAAAGGTTAAGAAAAATAAAAAATGCCGCCTACTGGGCCACCACGGCCCGCATGCGACTAGAAAGCAAACCCACTAGTTGGGACAGGATGCAGACCCACAAGTAGAGAGAATACGTTTAGGCCAGTAGGCCAGCATTAGAGAGGAGCTCGAGATGGTAGCGACATCAATGCTTAGAAACCTCTCCGAGCTCCTCTCAGCTATCGAGGTGGGACTAAACATCTGCCCTGCCCCACGACGTACCAGTCGCAGGCGTTTAGTCCTGGTTGGTGGTTACAACTGAGACTAAAGGCCACCCATGCCATGCCATGCTATGTTTGTTGCATCAAATATGTATGAGATGTTAGATGGGTAGATAGATATGGTTAGATGGATGGATGATCATTTTGCCTTTAGAGTATATTTAGAGTCCATTTTGATGTTCATTGAATAAAAAAATTGTGGCAATGTTATGAGATTTGTAATGTTGTGGCATATACTCTAATCTGCTCAAGATTGACGGATGGATGGATGTACATAAAAAGTGTTGATATAATGAATTTTTTTGTTCATAGATTTTTTTCTATGTATGTATGTATGTATGTGGATGGATGTATTGATCTATATAGAAAATGTTCTTATGTAGAGTAAAACACTTATATGAATTGTGTCCATTAGAACTATACACTACTAGGGAAAAGCCAAGCAGCAGCACGGGTTTTGGGTGTATCAAGATGCGGGTGCCCGCTATCGATACTGGCGCCACATTTAACTTGTAGCAAAGAGCGGCGTGTTGACTGACACACGTTACTGCTATACATGGTTAGCTGTAGCGTGCGTTGCAAACAGCGCTACTGCTAATTAGTTGTAGCGGGTCTTATACCCCGCGCTACTGCTATTACTTTCAAAAACAAAAAAAAATCTCGGTCTCGTGCGTGCTGTCAATGGCAGCAATGGTAAGATCTAGCGATGATTGGCATCGCCGGAGGCATGAACGGACAGCGGAATACCAGATCCAGAAGTGGCTGTTGGAGAGGGCCCGTTTCTATGGCAGAGCCAGGCCACGGCGTGGGGCTTCTCTTCCCGACCATGCCAGATAGCTCCGGGTCATCCATGGCGACGACCTGCACGGGCATGGACATGCACTAGTAGAAAAGGGGGCAATGGCCCAGGCCAGTTCAGCCCATTAGTCCCGGTTCAATCCAGAACCGGGACCAATGGAGCTATTTGCCCCGATTCGTGAGCCCAGGGGGCCGGCCGGGCCACGTGGGCCATTGGTCCCGGGTCGTCCGGACCTTTTGGTCCCGGTTGGTGGGACGAACCGGGACCAATGGGCCTGGCTCCTGGCCCACCACTATGGGTCCCGGTTGGTGGCATGAACCGGGACCAATGGCTTCCCTTTAGTCCCGGTTCATGCCACGAACCGGGACCAATAGTGCTGCCTATATATACCCCTCGCTGTGAAAGCAGAGCACTCCGGTGCTCTGTTTTCTCTTGCCAGCGAGGGGGCTTTGTGGTGCTCTAGCTCACCTCCTATGCACATGAGGTGTTCGATGAAATGCCCGAGCCACACTACTTAAGCTTTCTCCTCTCCAAGCTCGACCTCCAACCTCCATTTTCCTCAATATTTGTCTAGGTTTAGCGGTCCGTCACGCCCCGTCCCTGTCTTCACCGACGTCGATCACCCGCGCTGATCTCATCGCCAGCACAACCGTGGTGAGCCTCTTGTTCTTATCTTCTTTCTGAAAGGAAAAATATTCTTACTTGTATTATTTTCTTACTTTTATTGTTGCATCTTATATAGTGCGATGGTTTTGGTATCCGCCCCCGTCGGCCCTCGTCCCCGCCTATGATTCGGATGTGGTATATATTATCTTTTCATAACTATTGGTTCATTTATTGTTTATGAAAATTATGCCGACCAACGTGACATAGATTTTATTTATCTAGGAGGTTGTTGAACCGAAATTCCAACCGACCCTATTGTCGAGAGGTTAAATTTAGTTGAAGAAGAAAACAATTTCTTGAAGGAAAAAATAAAAAAACTTGAGGAGGAGAAGATGAAATTGGAGTTGCATGTTGCGGATGTCGTTGATGATCACAAGATCAAGATGGATGCAATGCGCTTGAAGATGAGAAAGATTAGAAAATATGCCATTCATACCGAGGCTTGGTATCATTATGCTGTTGGATCAGTTGTTACCTTGGTTGCGTATTATGATCGCATTTGTTTTCGCATTGAAATGTTTTACATAGTTTCAATGTATGGTTTAGTTAATTTAGATGCTCTGCAGAGCTTTATGTTGTTAGATGAGAACTATGTATGTACTTTGGTTTTATGTGATGATGAACTTCTATTAATTTGGTCACTTAATTATCTATTCATGATGTTCAGAATGATTTTTGACACACTTAATTATATACAATGCACGCAGATGAACCGTCAATGGATGTACGGTGACAGACACACCTCAAAGTACATTAAGGGCGTGCATGATTTTCTCAAGTGGCTGAGGCAAAAAAGCAGAATGGTTTTATGTGTTGTCCATGCCCTATATGTGGGAATACGAAGTCTTACTCGACCGGAAAATCCTTCACACCCACCTGCTTTACAAGGGTTTCATGCCACACTATAATGTTTGGACGAGGCACGGAGAAATAGGGGTTATGATGGAAGACGGCGAGGAAGAAGAGTACGATGACAACTATGTGCCCCCTGAATACGGTGATGCTATCGAACATCAAGATGCACCAGACGATGTGCACGATGGTGCTGCAGAACGGGCGGTTACATGAAGATCAAGAGGAACCGCACGATGTGCCCGATGATGATGATCTCCGCCGGGTCATTGTCGATGCAAGGACACAATGCGAAAGTCAAAAGGACAAGCTAAAGTTCGATCGCATGTTAGAGGATCACAAAAAAGGGTTGTACCCCAATTGCGAAGATGGCAACACAAATCTCGGTACCGTACTCGAATTGCTGCAGTGGAAGGCAGAGAATGATGTGCCTGATAAAGGATTTGAGAAGCTACTGAAAATAATGAAGAAGAAGCTTCCAAAGGATAACGAATTGCCCGACAGTACATACGCAGCAAAGAAGGTCGTATGCCCTCTAGGATTGGAGGTGGAGAAGATACATGCATGCCCTAATGACTGCATCCTCTACCGTGGTGCCTACAAGGATCTGAACCCATGCCCGGTGTATGCGGTGCATTGCGGTATAAGATCGACGAGATGACCACAGTGATGTTGATACGAGCCTCCCAGAAGAGGGTTCTGCGAAGGTGATGTGGTATGCTCCTATAATACCACGGTTGAAACGTCTGTTCAGAAAGCGGAGAGCATGCCAAGTTGATGCGATGGCATGATGAGGACCGTGGAAGGACGGGAAGTTGAGAGCACGACGCTGACGGGTCGCAGTGGAGAAAAATCGAGAGAAAGTACTGGGATGAGTTTGCAAAGGACCCAAGGAACGTATGGTTTGCTTTAAGCGCGGATGGCATTAATCCTTTCGGGGAGCGGAGCAGCAATCACAGCACCTGGCCCGTGACTCTATGTATGTATAACCTTCCTCCTTGGATGTGCATGAAGCGAAAGTTAATTATGATGCCAGTGCTCATCCAAGGCCCTAAGCAACCCGGCAACGACATTGATGTGTACCTAAGGCCATTAGTTGAAGAACTTTTACAGCTGCGGAATGGAAACGGTGTACGTACGTGGGATGAGCACAAAAAGGAGGAATTTGACCTAAAGGCGTTGTTGTTCGTGACCATCAACGATTGGCCTGCTCTCAGTAACCTTTCAGGACAGACAAACAAGGGATACCACGCATGCACGCACTGTTTACTTGACACCGATAGTATATACCGGGAAGCTGCGGGAAGAATGTGTACCTGGGCCATCGCCGATTTCTTCCAACCAACCATCAATGTCGAAAGAAAGGCAAGCATTTCAAAGCGCAGGCGGATCACCGGAAGAAGCCCGCCATGCGCATCGGTGATCACGTGCATTGCTATGGTCAATGATTTACACGTAATCTTTGGAAAGGGTCCCGGCGGACTAGCTGTTCCGAATGACGCTGAGAATCACGCACCCATGTGGAAGAAGAAATCTACATTTTGGGACCTACCCTACTGGAAAGACCTAGAGGTCCGCTCTTTGATCGACGTGATGCACGTGACGAAGAACCTTTGCGTGAACCTGCTAGGCTTCTTGGGCGTGTATGGGAAGACAAAAGATACACCTGAGGCACGGAGGACCTGCAACGCTTGCACGAAAAGAGGGCATGCCTACGGGCAAAGATGAAGGTCCTGCCAGCTACGCTCTACGTAAAGAAGAGAAAGAAATATTCTTTCAATGCCTGCTCAAGATGAAGGTCCCGACTGGCTTCTCGTCGAATATAAAGGGAATAATAAATATGCCAGAGAAAAAGTTCCAGAACCTAAAGTCTCATGACTGCCACGTGATTATGACGAATCGCTTCCGGTTGCATTGAGGGGGCTTCTACCGAAAAACGTCTGATTAGCCATTGTGAAGCTATGTGCATTCCTCAATGCAATATCTCAGAAGGTGATCGATCCAGAAATCGTACCAACGCTAAGGAGTGATGTGGCGCAACGTCTTGTCAGTTTTGAGCTGGTGTTCCCACCATCCTTCTTCAATATCATGACGCACGTCCTAGTTCATCTAGTCGACGAGATTGTCATTTTGGGGTCCGTATTTCTACAAAATATGTACCCCTTTGAGAGGTTCATGGGAGTCCTAAAGAAATATGTTCAGAATCGCTGCTTAGGCCGTAGGAAGCATCTCCATGGGCCATCAAACAGAGGATGTCATCGGGTTTTGTGTTGACTTCATTCTTGGCCTTAAGAAGATAGGTCTCCCTAAATCGCGGTATGAGGGGAGACTGACTGGAAAAGGCACGCTTGGAAGGGACTCAATAATATGCAGGGACGGATATTCTAGGTCTCAAGCACACTACACAGTTCTACAGAACTCTACCTTGGTGACCCCGTATGTCGATGAACACAAGAACAGTCTGTGCTGCAAACACCCGGAGCAGTGCGACGACTGGGTTACATGTGAACACATCAGGACTTTCAGCAGTTGGTTGGAAACACGTCTCAGAGGTGACAGCACAGTTTCTGATGAGCTGTACTTGTTGTCCAGGGGACCATCTTCGACTGTAATGATTTGGAAAGGATACGAGATAAATGGGAATACATTTTACACGATTGACCGAGATGAAAAGAGCACCAACCAAAACAGCGGCGTCGCTTTGATGCAGCAACCGACAAGGGAAATGACACATATTATGGTTACATAGTAGACATATGGGAACTTGACTACGGAGTAGATTTTAAGGTCCCTTTGTTTAAGTGCAAGTGGGTCAATCTGTCAGAGGCGGGTGCAGGTAGACCCACAAAGCGGAATGACAACAAAGGATCTGAAAAATCTTGGGTACATCGAACGAACCGTTCGTCCTAGCCAATGATGTGGCACAGGTTATCTATGTGAAGGACATGTCTACCAGACCGAGGAAAAGAAAAGATAAGGAAGCGAATACATCATACAATGAGCCAAAGCGCCACATAGTTCTTTCTGTGAAAAGGGACATCCCGGAAGTGGAGGGCAAGACAGACATGTCTCAAGAGTATGAAAAGTTTCATGAAATTCCCCCTTCAAAGTCAAGGCTGACCCAAGCATCCTGATAAACGATGAAGATTATCCATGGTTACGCGCCAATAAGCAAATGACACAAGCGAAGAAAAAGTGAAGACTTTCTCCCGCAACTATTATGATGATACCATGCCAACTTTGTAATGCATTTAGTATGATACCATTGTCCGCTTTTGTACATGCACATGCTATGCCAGCTTTTCAGAGTTCATTTGAAAACTATGAATTTGAAAACCTCGCCAACCAAGGGCGCTCACACCGGTTTATAAGCCCGTCCTCTACACGCCTTTGTTGAGCTCACAAACTTGTGATTCACACAAATTTCAAAGAATTCAAATTTGAAAACTAATGGCACAAACAGAAAGTTTATAATTTTGCTGACCTAAGAGCAAAAACAATTAAAAAATAAAGCAAAAAACCAAAAGAAAATAAATAATGCAGAAAATAAACAAAAAAACTTGAAAAAAAATAAAAATAGCAACAATAAGTATTTGGTTGTAAGTAGAAACAAAATAAAATAAATAAAGCAACAAAGAAAACAAAAAAAGTGTTTTCAAATTTGAAAACTAATGGCACTAACAGAAAGTTTATAATTTTTCTAAAACTAAAAGCAAAAAGAAATAAAAAATAAAGCAAAAAACAACAAAAAATAAATAATGCAGAAAGCAAAACAAAAAACTGGAAAAAAATAAAAATAGCAACAATAAGTATTTTGTTATAAGTAGAAACAAAATAAAATAAATAAAGCAACAAAGAAAACAAAAAAAAGAGCCACCTACTGGGCCCCCACGGCCTGAATACGACTAGAAACCCTACCATAGGCCAGGATTCAGGCCCGCGGGAGGCCCAGTAGGCCCACAGGCACAGATTGCAGGTTTAGGCCCGAAAGCCTGCTTTAGATAGGAGTTCGAGAGGAAGGCTTAATCACACCTTATAAACAGGTGCGCCTCCCTCTCAACTAGCGAGGTGGGACTAAATATTTGGGTTCGGGGCAGCACAGGCCTTTGGTCCCGGTTGGTGGCACCAACCGGGGCTAAAGGGGTGCATTAGTCCCGGTTGGTTCTACGACCCGGGACTAATGCCCCCCTTTAGTCCCGGTTCATGGCACCAACCGGGACTAATTCACTTGCTATATAAGCAAAGACTTAGCGTTTTTCATTTCATCTCTGCAGTTGCCCGCACCGCCGCCGCCGCCCGATTCACAGCCCACCGACGCTGTCGCCGCCGCGCCCAGCCATCACCACCACGCCCGGCCTGCCGCGCCACCTGTGTCAGTCACCTCCCACGCCGCCTCGGCCGTGTCGCCCACGCTTGTCGCCCGCCACTCACTGCGCCCTCAGCCACGCCCGCCTGCCGCCTACCGCCGCCCAGCCGCCATGTGTGCACAGGCACTGCCGGCCGGGACTATATGCTATTTTTTACATGTTTTAGATGTTTTTATATTTTAGATATATGTATTTCTTATGTATGTTTATATATGTATTTTTTTAGATATATGTATTTCTTATGTATGTTCATATATGCATTTATGTATTTTTTTGTATGTTCATATATGTATTTTTTTGTATGAATGTATGTATTTTTTCAATTGTAATATGCATGGTGTTTTAAAAATACATTAATTTTAGTAATGCTAATGTTCTCTGATTTAGTACATTAATTTTAGGTTAGTTTCATTTTTACAAAAGTTTTATATATTTAGGAAGAAGGAAGAGAAGGAAGAAGGAAGAAGAAGAAAAAGTTTTATATATGCAAAAGTTACATTTTTAGAAAAAATTTATATATCTAGCTAGAAAGAAGGAAGAAGAAGAAAAAGAAGGAGAGGAAAAAGGAAAATAAGAAGAGGAAGAAAGGAGAAGAAGAGGAGAAATAAATAAGAAGAGGAAAAAAGAAGAAAAAGAACAGGAGAAGAAGAAAGAAATAGAGGAGAAGAAGAAAAAATAGAAAATATTCTATTTTTTCTTCTTCTCCTCTATTCCTTTCTTCTTCTCCTCTTTTTTTTCTTTTTTCTTCGATCTTCTCCTCTGTCGCCGATATACCCTCCCGATCACTTCAACACGAGGGGTCCATATACCCTCCCGATAACTTCAATACGTGGGGGGGGGGTCGATATACCCCCTCCCCGATAACATTAATTTCCCGTGTATGTATCTCCTCGTTGTCGATATTACCCCCTTGAAGCGTTGTTGATATTATCCAGGGTCGAGGGTTCTAGGGTCGAGGGATCGAGGGTTCCAGGGTCGTCTAGGGGTCGAGGGTTCCAGGGTCGTCGAGGTTTCAAGGGGTCGAGGATCGCCGAGGGGTCGAGAGGGTTCCTAGTGTCAAAGTATTGAAGAAATCCATGGCTTCATCATTAGCCGGAAGTAGCCATGGCATGATGGTACGAAGTCCTCCAAAGTTATTCTGGAATGGAGTCCCGGATAGGATAATTTGCCTTTTTGTACGAATTTCAGCAAAGGCCTTCCAAATAACGATTTTCAGAAGGTTCTTGCTGAACTTTGTACCAAAAAGCGAATTATCCTATCTAGGAGTCCGTTCCAAAATAACTTTGGAGAACTTCGTACCATCATGCACCTGTTACTTTTGCCTAATGATGAAGACATGGTTTTGTTGAATCCTTTGACACTAGGCAACCTCCCGACCCCTCGGAGATCCTCGACCCCTTGATCCTCGACCGCTCAGCGATCCACGACCCTCTACCCTACATGGCGTCGATGCCCACGTCACTTGTGGGACATAGATGTAGTGTTCAACGCCGACCCCCTCCGATAGCTTCAACACGTGGGGGGTCGATATTACCCTCCTTGAAGCGTTCTCGAGGCCACCCCCTAACCCTTGAAGCGTTGTCGAGGCCACCCCAAACCCTAGAGAAGCAGCGTCGAGGCCACTAATATGATTCCTTATTGTGATTAGCTGGCTAGTTCTACGTTTGCCACTAATACGTGGGGTGAAGAAGCAGTTGGCTATGATTTACATGGCTCGGATGACCCAATGCCGGTGCAAGAAGGAGAGGGTGAAGAAGTAGACCGTGAGGACGGCTCCGGTGATCACCAAACCGAGTCCGGCGAGGTATATATATTAGTTAAGCCTGTGCTGACTAGCTAATTGATGCATTCATTGTTTTGGTATGTACACATATTAATTAACTCTCGTCTTTGTTCTTTTTCTAGCCCTCCGGATCGAAAGCACAACTTCGGTAAAGAGACGAGGCCTGAAGAAAAAGTTGAGCTCGGATGATAAGTTTGAGATCATACAAATCGCGCGCGACGGCCAACCGATTGAACCCTACCGGACAAAGAAGGCATTTGTTGCTCGGTCTTGGGGTTACGGTTAGGGACAAGATCCCGATCAGCATCCACCAATGGTATAAGCCTAAGAACGAAGACCCTGAGTTGTCTTATGTCAATGATATGCAGAAAAATGATCTTTGGACTGAGCTAAAGTCAAATTTCACCCTACCGCCAGAGGATGACCCGGAGAAGCCAGTTATAGAGCCATTAATCAAGTCTTTTGCTCTGAAGAAGATGGCAGACCTATTCAGGAATTGGAAGAAAGACCTCAATAGGTATGTCGAAAAAAATGAGACACCAGAATTCAAGGGCAAATATGAGAAGATCGAGATGATCGCCCGCATTTGTGGCCCACAAGACATCGGAAAAGAGTAAAGAGATGTCGCCGACAAACAAGAGAAATGCTGCGAAGAAGAAGCTTCACCATCGCACGGGGTCAGGTGGCTACCTCGTAGCCCGGCCTAAGTGGGCCAAGGCTGAGAATGATCTACTTGATAAAGGGATCGAACCAGAGACAATGAACTGGCCAGACCGTTGCTGGACTTGGTTCTTCGGGGCTGGCGGAACCTTGGACCCTGTATCAGGGAAGTGCATTTGGACGGACGAGCAATTGGACATACCAGTCAAGAGGCTAAAGCAATATATCGAAGCAGCGCAACAAGGGAAGTTCGTTCCAGACAGGGAGAAGGACGAGCTCACAATGGCCCTCGGGAATCCTGAGCACCCTGGACGGACACAAGGCACACCAGGCTCCCTTTCGTGGAAGGCTAGATTTCCGGACGCAGGGGGTTACAAAACCCATGAGAGGAGGAAGAAACTGGAGCAGAGCCAAATGCAGGCGCTGCACGAAAGGGTAATGGGGCTAGAGGAACGAGAAGAGGAACGAGAAGCAGCAGATCACAGCAAACGAGCTGCTTCAGCCAGAGCATGCCTTGACGGCTCCTGCCAGCTATCCCGTGGATGCTATCATGGATGCTGAAAATTGCCACATTATGGCGCAATGGATGAATTTGAAGGTCAAGGCGGCTGTTCGCTCTGTTTATCCTACTAAACCCGACTCAACTTTTCACTGCCGGCTGATTCCAGAAGGATATGCTAAGGTGATGGTCGATGAAATAACGGAGGGATTTGAGAACCTCCGGCTTGACCACCCTACCGGTGAAGGGGAGTATCGGCTGGGTTCTGCTCTGAAGACTCCATGCCTATGGGGGAAGGATCTCATCAACCTTCCAAACTGGATGCCTCCGCCTCCTCCTCCTCCTCCGGCGAGTCAGGGCACTCCGCCTCCTCCACCGCCTCCTCCTCCGGCGAGTGACGATCAGGGCACTCGGCCGACTCCTTCTCCGGCGCGTGGCGGCACTCCGCCTCCTTCTCCGCCTGCGCCGGCGTGCCCGAGCAGCCAGCCTCTTCCTTCTCCGCCTCGTCAGCAAGGGCGGAAGAGACCCGCCGCTGCTCCGGCGCGTCGTAGTCCCTCTCCTCCGTCTCGTAAGCAAGGAAAGAAGACATCCGCTCCGTCTGCTCTGCCAGCGTCTAGCAGTACAGCCAAAGGCGGGAGGAGATACAGATTCGGTCCTTCTCTGAAGACTCCAGAGAAGTTACCGTACGAGAGGAGCGAGGAGGAAAACGCTAAGATCGCGTAGACCGAAGTGGATGACTGGTTTCAAGGGTTGAAAGCAAAGAGACATCCACCTCCGGAGGAGAAGGTAGATCCGGTGAAAGCGAAGCGCACTCTGGCTGCCCTGACAAAACCACCCAAGTCTCCGCCGAAAGGCAACTATGAGCGCATTATTGGAAAGGCATTTGCCGAAGCGGAGAGATCGGGAAGTAATAAAAGTGATCAAAGGATGAAAGGAACGACGAGCTGGGAAACAAATTGCCCAACTCGGCGAACAAGCGAAGCAATCGTGCCCCCCGCTCAAGGTGCCTGCTAGCGACATCGTCGATCCGAGGATGGTGCCCGGTTATGGCAATCCTGCAGATTACCTGCCCGACGATGTACATTATGATTTCTTGTAGGTGCAGATACAAAGATACGAAATACGGGAAGCCTCTCGTCAAAGATGAAAGTTCTCTATCAATGATGATGCGAAGATTGCATGATTGGTACATGAAAACCTCCAAAGAGTCTGAGGGGAGGAGTACTTTGTATGTGAGAGTTAAAAAGGAGCATGACCTCCTTGGAATTGAACTGTTGCCTATTCCATTTGAGGAGTTCAATCAGTTTTTCAATCAATTGGCCATCGATAAAGCAACGGTCACCTGCCATCGTCTGTAAGTAGTACTACTTCTGTCATTAAGTCTCTCTATATAACTCAGCCCTTTCATTGCATGTATTTATAATTATCCTCACTATATTATGCAGATTGAAGATCGCCGAATTGAAGAAAAGACAAGTGGGTGATATTGGGTTCATTAACACATATCTCATCGATAAAACTGAGGTTGAATTTAAGTAAAAGAAAATACCGAGGCCAACTTGCTACAATCGTTGGTAATAAATGAACACAAAGATATAATACTCTTTCCTTACAACTTCAAGTGAGTGTTACTGTCTTGTGGCATATTCGGTTTCCTTATTAGTCCAGGTTATAGTAATGTAATGTTGATGAGTTATGCATGTGTGCGCAGCTACCACTATATTACCCTAGAGATTAAGCTTGAGAACGGAGTAGTAACTGTCTTAGACTCCAAGCGAAAAGATCCCAAGGAGTATGCGGACATGACTGAAGTGCTCGAGAAGTAAGTTAAATCGATCATTATCCACCATATCAGCAACTTTGTTCATTTCTGATATCAAGTAATTGTTTTCTTTGTATGGCAGGGCTTGGAGAAAATTCACCAAAAAAGCTCCGGGACTACCGAAGAAGCTGCAATTTACACACCCGAAAGTAAGTACTATATAATAGCATATTCCACGCATCTCCTTGTGATTCAAGCGCTAGTTTCATCAATACCATTTAGCATGCTTGCTAATTATCAGTTTGATTGACCTCTATTTCTTGTAAAGTGGTTGTGGCAGGAACAAGGGAATGATTTCTGTGGATACTACATTTGCGAGTCCATCCGCCACACACGACCTGTGAGCGGGCTACTCCGACAAACAATATGAAGTGCGTAAATAAAAATATTCACAATTTTATTTTATTACCATCATTTGTGTTGAGTTTCATTCATTCATATATATATATATATATATATATATATATATATATATATATATATATATATATGTATTGACCCCTTCTTAAAATTAGATGTTTCGATGCGGGATGAACTCCTAGCACCAGATCGCATGCAGCAATTCAAGAGGAATTGGCGGCATTCTTTCTTGACCACGTGATCGCTGAAGACGGAGAATACTATGTGGACCACGCGTCCGTATGTTAGGAGATTATATATTTGTAAAAGATAATTATTGTATATATGTAGCCGGTAGTGTCGGATAGATATACGAGAACTTGTTGTTCGACCAATCTCTCGAAGAAGGAGAGGTGGTCGATATCACTTCTCTCTGTATGCATATATGTTCATGACGATCTTATGTTTGCTTAATTACTAGCTAGCTAGCGTGTCTAGCTAGTCCTCTCTATACGCATGTATAGTACGTAGCGTCGACCAAGCACGGACAAAAGAGAGGACACTTTTCTCTATTAATTAGCTAGTTATAGCACAATATATGAAACACCTAAATTAACCCCCCAAAACCCCCCAAACCCCCCCTTTTCAAAAAAAAACAAAAACCAGAGCCATAGAAATGCTGACGCGTGGATGCCTATTGGTCCCGGTTGGTGCCACCACCCGGGACCAAAGGCCCTCCTGCCTGGGCTCAGCGGACAGGCCACGTGGAGGCCCATCTGTCCCGGTTCTGGATTGAACCGGGACTAAAGGGTCAGGGCATTAGTACCGACCCTTTAGTCCTGGTTCATGAACCGGGACTAAAGGCCCTCACCAACCAGGACTATAGGCCCTTTTTCTACTAGTGATGGGAGGCTGAGTCAAACCAGAGGGAGAGAGAGAAAAGGAAAACCGACGGAGAGAGGAAGGTGATGTAGGGAGCAGTGGAGCTAGTCACCGGTGGCGAGGTGCTCCGGTGTAATGGCGCGGGGCGGCGGCCTCCTAGACGTCGGTGGAAGACCGGCGAGCTCCAAGACGCCGGTGGCGCGAGGCGGCGGCCTCTTTTGGCGCCATGGAGGAGGATGGGTGCATGGGCAAGAGGTCCATGTGAGAGCGTATGGAAAGTGAGAGGAGAGAGTGGTGGAAGAGAGGAGGGATTTGGGGGAGGAGATGGGGATTTGGCCGAGGATATGGCGACTTCACCTACCTCGTACTTAGTAGTAGCGAGGGGTATAAAACCGCGCTACTACTATCAACTTAGTAGTAGCGCGGGTTTATACCCCTCGCTACTACTATGGCATGTGTCGGGGGGCTCGGTAGAGACCGCTTAGTAGTAGCGAGGGTTAAAAACCCGCGCTACTGCTAATTAGCAGTAGCGCTTCTTTTTGTGCCGCGCTGCTGCTAAGATTCTGTGTATAAGGTTTTCCCTAGTAGTGATAGATTCTGTGTATAATTTACAAAGTTTGTAAATTATAACAATTTCTGGAATTAATATCAAGTGGCACTTTTCAAACAAAGTTTTGAGCAAGCTAATGGACTCTAGCAGAGATGCAATTGATACTATCTTGTAGAACAGGTGAGTGATCAATATTGATATAAGGCACTAACACATAGGATGAACAGAACAATATCTACGGGAACACCCCTTCACAAATATCATGTAGTGTCGTGTTAGAACACCCCTAACTCTCTCGGGTATTCAACATATCCCTGATATCTTCGACATGAGGGGGGAGGATCGAATCCGCAAATTATGCCCAACAACATATCCCCGACATGCATGAGATAGGCAGTCCGCAAATTATCCTCTCTCGAAATATAGGACGACTTATCAGGCATGACGGGGTAGGATCGAATCCTCGATGATCGTCTGGAACTGACTATTATAAAACTTGTCAACTTTTCATGATGTTAGCCACTAATCCATTGCTCATATATATGCATATGACTCCTTGTTGTGATTAGGTCTATGTTTGCCACTATATAATCCATCTGTCATGGTTGTATGTTGCCATGTTGTAATATTTGCAGAAATTATGAACAGAGACTTCGAAAAAGAAGAGTTGTTGGGGTATATAATCTGCAACGGACGTGATATCGCCTTGTCGTTTCTCAACGACAGCAATGATGAGGAAAGAGAGGATGACCGCTCCGATGATCAAATGGAGGAGGAAGGAGAACATGATGGCTCCAATGATCGAATGGAGGAGCAAGGAGATCATGACGGCTCCGATGATAGAATTAAGAAGGGAGCCTCAACTGTTTCAAAGTTCGGCGAGGTATACATATATTAATTAAGCCTCTGCTGACTACAGATGCATTAATTGTTTTGTATGTACATATATTAATGCTTCCTTCTTATTTTAGCCCTCCAGATCGAGCCAAACTTCTGCAAGTAGACGAGGCCCAAAGAAAAAGTGGCCCAGGATGAAAGGTTCATGATCAAAGAAGTGGCTCCAGATGGCCAACCGAATGCTCCCAAGAGGAGCAAAGACAAATTTGTAAGTCGGTGTGGGGTTCTTGTTAGGGACAACATCCCCATCAGCATCCAAGAATGGAACAAGAAGAAGGACCCTGAAGTATCCTATGTAGAAGACAGACAGAAAGATAATGTTTGGAACTCGCTGATGACAAATTTTAGCCTACTGCTCGAGGAGGATCTGAATAACCCAGTTATAAGGCCAAAGGTCAAGTCGTGGGCTCTGATGAAGATGTCAGAATTATTTAAGAACTGGAAGAAAACATTGAACATAAAGTTTGTGAGGAAAGACGAGACTCCACAATTCACCGGTATATATAAGAGGATAAAACATCACTAGCCCGCGTTTGTGGCGTACAAGAAATCTTAGAAAGCCAATCAAAGGTCACAGACAAACAAGCTAAATGCTGGAAAGAAGAAGTATCACCATACAATGGGGTCAGGTGGCTACATGAGAGCCCTGCCTTTGTGGGACAAACTTGAGAATGACATGCTTGCTAATGGAGTCGAACCAGAGACATTAAACTGACCCCCTCAGTCAAGGACTTGGTTCTCCGGGTTGGGCGAACTTTGGACCCAGAAACAGGGATGTGCAAATTCAGGAAAGCTCAACTTGCAATGTCACTCACAAAGATTAAGGAAGGAATCAAGTCTGTGAAGGAAGGGAGGTTCTTTCCCGACAAAGAGAATGATGAGCTGACACAGGCCCTCGGGAATCATGAACACCCTAGACGCACTACTAGAAAAAGGCTATAGATGGGATTGACACTAATGGCGCACCAGACAACGGGTGCGCCATTAGTATGTACTAATGGCGCACCACCTGCTGATACGCCATTAGAGTTGAAACTACTAATGGCGCACCTGGCCCAAGGTGCGCCATTAGTATAAATTTTTTTTTTGAACTAGTGCGCCTGTCCAAACATACTAATGGCGCATCCAGACAAAGTGCGCCATTACTAGTTGTAACTACTAATGGCGCACCCGTCCGATAGTGCGCCACTAATGTTGTTTTGTTTATTATATTTTTTATTCCTTTTTGCAATACTACTAATGGCGATCGATCAACCGTGCGCCATTACTAGTTTAAACTAGTAATGGCGCACTGTGGATCTGTGCGCCATTAGTATTGTTTTTTTTTTGCAAAACTACTAATGGCGCACCGCCAGAAGGTGCGCCATTAGTAACCTGGATTACTAATGGCGCATTTAGTGCTGGTGCGCCATTAGTAAGTGGGCAGCAACAAGATATTTTGGACAGCCTCTCCTACCCACACTCACTTTCTCCCCACTTCATTCTCTCCACCTCCTCCTTGTCTCGGGTGCCTCCTCTTTTTCACCTCATTTCCACCAAAGATTCATTCAAATTAAATGGTTAAATTACCTTGTTTTAATAGGTAAGTAAGGGGGGAAGCTATATTTATGTTGTTCTCCCTACAACAATGTGCACATGCACTTTTTATGGCCTAGCTAGATCTATGTATGTTCGTGGTGTTGCATATGTTTGTGGTGTTGCATATGTGTTTGTGTTTGGAGGTGTACCGGTATTTGAAATGCGATAGTTGCCAATATTTTGCGGAATGTTGATTCATTTCCGTTTCAAGTAGAATTTTGGCATTAAGCATTCTTTTTGGTCCTATTTTTAGCGAAAGTCATGCCAAATTTTCTTGGTTCTAAAATATCGTTTTGCTCTACCCCGCAGGCGACCATGGTCCGCACGATGACCGAAGGCATTGTGAATAGGTTTTTGAGGTCCGCGAAGGCCGAGATGCTTCAAAAGAACGAGGACGGAGATAAGATGTCTGTGTCGAAGATGCAAGTGAAGAGCCTTATTGCGGACCCGGATTCCGGCAGGTGCGGGACCACCTGCTCTTGCGTGGTTTCATGGATGGCTATCGGTGGCAAGGTGATGAAGATGACTACGAAGTCGCCCATGGGGGCGGCAAGAAATGAGGAAGGGCAGCAAGACAACCACCGCGGCTCGGCGGGCGAGAAGACGAAGAATTCCCGTGAGATGATCACGACGGTGATGCTGTACGCGATCATCATGTAGAAGATGCAGGACATGATGATGAGGAAGATGCGGAGCAGCATTTACGGGCATGATCATGAAGATGGTGATGCCGGGCGGAGCGCATTTACGCTGGACCATCGATGGGCTGGGTGCAGGACCCTCATATTCAAGAGCTGCTTCTCAAGCGGGCCGGATAACGCAAGAGCTGCCGCCCGAGAGAAAGCCAAGATGCATCAACTTGAGTTAGACGCGGTTACTCCATTGTATGAAGGATGCAGGCCCGAGGATACCCACCTGAAAGTAACGCTCATGGCTCTAGAGATGAAGGTAAAACACAAAATGACTGACGCATGTTTCCAGGAGAACATGTCGTTCTAGCACGAACGTCTTCCCAAGGGGAACAAGTGCCCGACCAGTTTGGAGGAGGCGAAGAAAATCGTGTGTCCTCTGGATTTACCGCACGTGAAATACCATGTGTGCATGAACAATTGCATCATTTATCGGGACGAGCACGCGGAGTCTACCATATGTCCGGTGTGGCGTCACTCGATACAAGAAGAGGAAGAAAGCTCCTCGAAAAGTGGTGTGGTACTTTCCGATCACTCCTCGTGCAGCGGTATTTCGCGGACCCTAAGGTAGCAAAGCTCCTGCGTTGGCACGCGGATAGGGAGGAGAAGAAGCGAGAAGATGACGCAAATGATCTGGAGATAGATAAAAAAGACAAGATGCTGAGTCACCCTAAGGATGCGAGCCAGGTGTAGCGTTGAACTTCGAAGACTCAGAATTTGGGAACGATCCAAGGAACATTGTGCTGGGCGCGAGCACCGATGGAGTCAATCCTTTTGGCAGCCAGAGAAGCACACATAGCACCTGGCCTGTGTTTGTGTGTATGTACAACCTTCCCCCCTGGTTGTGCATGAAGAGGAAGTACATTCACATGAGTATGCTAATTGAAGGGCCGAAACAACCAGGAAACGACATCAATCTGTATCTGGGGCTGCTGAAAGATGAGCTTGACACGCTGTGGAAAACGCCAGCCAATACGTGGGACGCTGCAGAGAAAGAATATTTCCCTATGAGAGCCGCACTGCTCACGACGGTGCACGACTATCTCGGTTACGGATATCTCACGGGGCAGGTAGTCCACGGATTTTCTGGATGCGTAAGGTGCATGGATGACACAACGTATCGCCAGCTAGATAGAGATCCCGGGTCTTCGAAAACCATGTTCGTGGGACATCGAAGGTGGCTTCGATGACCCGTGGAGGAAACGCAAGGATCTGTTCGATGGTGAAACCGAACCCGAAACGCCCGTGTACGAGGAGCGGCGAGGAAATACACGAGCTGTTGAAAAATTGGAAAGACTGCCCATTGCCGGGAAAGAAGCAAAAGGCGCCAGAGCCAGGAATGAAGCGAAAGGCGCTAGAGCCGCTGCTGAAGGTATGGAAAACGAGGTCTGTTTCTAGGACATGCCGTACTGGAAGTTCCACCGTGTGCCTCACAGCCTTGATGTCATGCATATCACGAAGAACGTGTGCGAGAGTCTGCTTGGTACCCTGCTCAACATGCCAGAGAGGACCAAAGCTGGGCCGAAAGCAAGGGCAGACTTGAAATCAATGGGCATCAGGCAGGAGCTTCACGCTAATGATGATGATGATGATTATGATGATGATGATGAGGCGAAGCAAGACACAGAAAGTCGTCGCAAAGGCAAAAAGGCCAAGAAGACCGGAAATGGCTACCCTCCCGCGTGCTTCACTATAAGTCAGGAGGAGATCGAGCAGTTTTTCACCTGCCTCCTAGGAGTAAAACTTCCTTACGGTTACGCGGGGAAGATAAGCAGATACCTAGACCCAGCGGGCGAAGTTCAGCGGGACGAAGTCTCACGACCGCCACGCGTCTTGATGACGCAGATACTTCCAGTTGCAATCCGTGGGATCATGGACGCACACGTCCGTGAAATGCTATTTGGCCTATGCAACTTTTTCGACGTCATCTCTCGGAAGTCGATTGGCGTGAGGCAACTCAGAAGGCTACATGAAGAGATCGTGGTGATACTATGCGAGCTTGAGATGTACTTCCCGCCCGCATTCTTCGACGTTGTGGTGCATCCGCTGGTCCATATCGTGGAGGATATCATCCAACTCGGGCGACGTTCCTGCACAGCATGATGCCGTTCGAAAGGATGAATGGTGTCATCAAAGGATACGCTCGAACATGTCATGTCCAGAGGGAAGTATAGCCGTGGGCTTTCGACCGAAGAGTGCATCTCCTCTTGCACGAATTATCTAGGCACCGAGAACCCCGTTAAATGCGCCCGTCAACAGGCACCTCGGCAGGCTCGCTGGATGGGGTCACCGTGAGGGTCGCCCATGAAATGCATGTCGACTTCGAGGGTCGACTCGCCCGGCTTTGAAAGAGCAAACCTAGTCGCGCTACAACACATAGACGTGGTCGATCCTTGGGTGGTAGAGCACAAAACCTTTATTGAGAAGACGTACAATGACCGAGAGGCCAGCGGAGGGGCGGACGGATATATACTCAAAGAGCACAACTCATGTTTCACGCGTTGGTTCAAGCAGAAGCTTCGCCGTACCCTTTACATGAAGATTCTTCCGCGGAAGAACAACTCATATTCACCTTGTCATAGGGCGCCGAGCACAACCTGATGACCTATGAGGCGTACGATGTCAACGGCTACACATTCTACACCGAGGACAAGGACATGAAGAGCGATGGTTATCAGAACTCCGGGGTAACGATGGAATCCTACACCAGTAAGGACAAGGACAGATACTACGGAAGGATCCAGGAGATCTGGGAGCTGAGCTACGCTGGAGAGAAGGTGCCGATGTTCCGTGTCAGATGGGCCAAGAGCGTCCTAAAAGAAGACCGATATTTCACCACCATGGTTATACCCGGCCAAATCCAAGATCATACATAAGCGTCACCGCTAAAAATGAGCCATGGGTACTGGCTTCCCAAGTGGACCAATGCTTCTTCATTACCGACCCGCCAAAGCCCGGTCGTGTTGTCGTGAGGAGAGGCAAAAGGAAGATCATCGGAATGGATGGAGTAGCCAATGAGCAAGACTTGACAAATCACGGCGACCGAGGATCGAACATGACGACGATGATGAAGTAGCAGCATATACCACAAGAAGAAGAAGGACCACCCTACCTAAAGGACGTCCGTTCCACAGAAGAACTCCATTTGCGAAAAAGAAGGGCAAGAAGATTGTGAACACATAGCTAGCTAAGATCGATTGTATTTAAATCGTAGCCTTCATTTCTCGATTGTATTTCCTGGGCACTTTTTGAACTATCATGAATATTTTTAAATTTCATGGACACTCGATCTCGATCCCCCTCCATCTCGATCGCTATCCCACCTCGCCAGATCCGGTCCCCTACGCCAAGCACCCCCGGTCCACCGGCCGCCGCCACCCCCGCACCCTCGATTCCCCTACTCAACCGCCGTCGCGGCCCCCCCACACCCTCCCTAATCAAACCGCCGACCAACCCCGCACACCCTCCCTACTCAACCTTGTGCCCCCCGCACCCCGCACCCTTCCCCGCTCCACCGGCATTACTGTTTGATGATATTTTTTAAAAAATTATTACTGTCTTATAAAAAAATATTACTGTTATGATTTAAACAATTTTGAACATATTTAAACACAAATAAGTATCAAACAGCATTTTAAATGCATAAAAAAAGTTTTGGAGCCTGGGAATCGAACCCAGGACCTCCTTGTGTGAGAACTGGCTGCTGACCAGTCGAGCTAGTAGAGGGAACTTGATGTGGATCAGGTCAGGTGGAAGATAACATGTTGGCTCGAGCAGAAATCAAAAAAAATACTAATGGCGCACCAGGGCGAGGTGCGCCATTAGTATGGATGTACTTATGGCGCACCGAGGTGTGGTGCGCCATTAGTATTGTGCCGCCCCCATGATCCATACTTCCTCCCCGGCCCTCGATCCCCTTCCCCTCTCCTCTCCCTCGCCTCGCCCTCGATCCCCTTCCCTCTCCTCTCCCGGCCTTGGCTGCCCGCCGCCTCGGCCTTGCCCAGCCGCCGCCTCGGCCGCCCGTCGTCCTCGTCTCCTTGCTGACGCCCAGCCTTGGCCTTGACGCTGCCGCCCCGTCGTCCTCGGAAGGTGCTCCCTTTCCTTCCCACCCGTGGCTCCTCCCTCCGTCCTCTCTGCCCCGTACGCCTCATGGCCGCTCTTGACTGACTGAATCGATCCCTCCCTCGGAGGGCACTCCCCACCAGATCAGCTCCTCCTCCGACGGACCGCGCTGCCGTGGGCAATGAGCGAAGGCCTCCGGTCGATCCGTCGTGCGGGTGAGGAACCCCCGTCTTTCTTTTCTTGGAGCTGATTTTAAGCCGGTTCTTGCTGGCCTCTCAACGATCTCTGCTGGTTTGCTTGCAGAGCACCGATCGCGCTTTGATTTCCAGCCGTTTTGTTGGAGGCCAAGCGGAGGGGGCGAAGCGAGCAAGGAAGTAGCCTGGAGGTGGGGTGAGAAGGGGAAGCAGAGGAACAAGGTCTGCTGCCTCCGTTCCTTTCTCTTCCAGATTTGTTCTTTTCAGATGCCCTCTTTGGGATTTGCCAACTCTTTCCTCGTAGCATTCGAGAGCCACCGCACTGATAGTACGTTGAACAGTAAAACCGAGATCTCCTGACTCGGTGGCTGCAGTGAAATGTAAAAGAAAACTATTTTTTTTAGGCTAAGCAGACCTTTCAACCAAAGAACACCTTTAGGCCAAACAGTCAACTTACAGTAGTACTTACTTAACAGTAAAACAGAGATCTCCTGACATTGGCGGTATAGTAGTTAATTGTAGTATGATTTGTTTATGCTAAGCACAGGAATATTTAAGGTTTAGCGACGAACGAACCTGCTGCTCTCCTAAATTGCAATCATCAAAGTTTTCTCCGCAAATCAGGCGCATCCTCAATTTCGATTGACGAAAATCTTGCAGAAAATTCTAGATTTTTGCAATCGGAGTTCTTCAAATTCGCACACCAAAGTATATGGTGCAGGTAATACTGGTAGTAGTAGGCACACATGGTTGATTGGTTGAACACATCTGTGGATATCTCCTCATCTATGTTTGACTTTCGAAATAATTTTGATCACACTGTTTCGCCTAGAATTGAATTTTTTCTGCTTAGGCTTTGCATTTTGATACATAGTAGGAGGGCATCCTAGAAAATACATTTGGTGGGACGAATCAGAGCAAACATAAAACAAAAAGGAAAAGAAGGATAGACAATTTGAATATGGGGTTAATTTGCTTGTTCAGAAAATATGGGATAGTTTTGCTGTAAGAGCAAAACTTATGGGTCTAATTTCTCTTGTTTGTTCTCCCAAAATTTTGATGCACAACAAAACAGTCTTGTATTATCCTTGACTTGTCTTGCCTAATCAACCCGGTCCTTTGAAGAAAGTGCTTTTTTTGTGTGATTAGTGTGTATGATGTATCCAGTGCTTGGTATTTGGTAGTGTAGCGACACACAAAAATAGTTACCGTCTTGTTTTAGGTTCATAGTTTCCACCATGGCACTGGTGTGTTTATGAACATGGTTTAGCAGTGACCACGGTCAACGGGGCATCTTGTGTGCTATGAGATATTTTTTAGCAGTGTTGAAGATCATGTGTGTTTGCAAAAATAATGTTTCTTAGGTGTAGATTTTTTTTGTGCGGCTCGATTGCATGCCCAATGCACTAGGTTCTGAAAGACATGAAGATGAAGCAAGCTTGCTTCACAATCTGATTTGTTTAACTATTTCTTTGTAGTTGTAGAAACATTTTTTTGGTAACTCTCATATAATATGATGAGTCACTCTGTTTCTCTTTCATTGGCACATACATCAATTTCGACTAGATCGCAATCATGTGACTTGCAAGATTCAGTTCACAAGTACTTGTGGGCTTTGGCTTTTAGCCTAATGAGGTCTCTTACTTGTGACAGTTCAGTTGTCAGTGTAATATGTTAGAAACTGCTACTATGTCTCTAGAGGCCTCGGCATATATTGTTTCACCTCTTCACATGCCAATGTATTTTCCATGTTGTGATGAAGGCCTTTTTTGCCTTGTCCACCCGAGAGGCCCTTGAGTTTGCTGGAATGTCGATTAACTTCCGTTCCAGCAAATTGAATTACTCCATATGTCCTATTTTCAGCAAAGGTCATGCTGAAATTTTCCGTGAATTTTAGCATGACTTTGCTAAAAATAGGACATATGGAGTACTTGTGACTAATGCATGGGCAGGGTACTTGTGACTAATGATGAAAGCTTAGGCTTTTAGGGTGCCTCGGCGTCGAAAAACCCTCAATGATAAAAGCTTAGCTTTTAGGATGCCTCGGTGTTGACAAACCCTAAATGATGAGACCATGATCTTGTTCCTTGACAATAACCAACTTTTTGACCAAACTTTGTTCCTATTTAGAGAGAAACATGGCCAACAACGATGAGGCCGGGGGTTCGGGCGGCAAGGCATTCTGGGAGCTATCCCAGGAGATGGAGGAACAACCTCACTTGTATGAGGACGCCGCCTTCCCCACCGATCCTGAGACCACTGATGGTACCGCCGAGGATGACCCCACTGATGCCACCACTGATGGTGCCGCCGAGGATGCCACCACTGATGATGGCGGCGCACGCATAGATGGCAGCCAACAGAAGAGGCAACGGAAGGACCGGCGCCCGACCGTGCTCCGCACCCTCAAGGAGGAAGTTACTGAAGTGGACTCCGACGGGAATCCAACGGCGCCTAAACGAATAGTAAAGGGGTACTCGCTTCAGCTCGGGTGCATTCTCCGGAGCACCGTCTCGATCAACACCGAGAACCTGAGGCATCCTGACCGAGGGAATTTGCGCAACCTCCTCTTCACGAAGCTGCACCAACGATACAAGTTCCCCGCTGAATTTGAAAACACAAGCCTCAAAGGTAATAAAGTGAACAATGCTGCCCTCACGAAGATGAGCAAAGGCCCTGTCTACTTGGAAAAGCAATGTGAAGAGAATGATCGAGAAAGGTGAGAGTTATGAGAAGATCAAGGAGAAAAATCCTTCGATCACCAAAGATGACTACAACGACTTCCAGATCAATTGCTCGAGCACCGCAAACTCCGAATCAAGTCGATTGGGGGAAAGAAATGCGGAGCTGAACTTAGGGGAACACAAACTCGGTCCGGCGGTTCTGAGTGGCGGAGCCTATATGGGACAAGGAGGGGCAGCGCGGCGTGCCGAGCAAGGCCTACCGCCTCTTCCATAAATACGGTGACAAGTAGACCAGGAACTTTGTCGGGGCCGGTACAAGAAGGACCCGAAAACAAAGGAGCTTACCACGGATCCGAAGACCGAGGCGCTTGAGGTTGTTACGGTAAGGAATACCACCCCAGCGTAATTAGCTCCATATGGTTGCATTCTAATTAATGAAGCCAAATTTCTAAATGGTTCACATTCCTTCCGCAGCGATCGAAAGCGATGGCCGGGTCGACTAAGAGCAACCCTTGGGACACCACTCTAAATAGGGCGTTGAATGTAATGAAGAACAAGGATAAGCTCGATGAAGTCGACGTCACCTGGTCGTGTGGCGGCAAAGGCTTGTCCACAAAATGGGGTCATACTATACGCTGGTGTGCGGAAGGAGAAAAAGACCAGCTCGGAAAGCCGGTAGCGAGGTTCAAGAACTCAAGGCACAGGTGGCGCGGATTCCGGAGATTGTCCAAGAGCAAGTGCAACAACAACTCGGAGCGACGATCACCGCCATTGTGCCTACCTTGATCCAGGGGTTGAGTGCGTGGATTGCGGGCGGCCAATAGGGGCCATTGGTGTCTCCGGCGGAGGCGGCATTGGTGTCTCCGACGCCGACACGGGAGCTTAATGCATCCGGGTGTACGCCAGCCGGCACCTCTGCAGCAAGCGGCCCCTCCGTCAACTGCACGCCCGCCGTTGGCGGTGCCTCGACATTAGCCGAGCTCGACGCCATCATCACGGTAACTAATTAAGCCTCTCGGTCGAGGACTTCATCTCCTTGCCTTTGACTCGGCATCCCCGATGCCCTACATGTTTTCGCGAAGCGCCGCCGACGTTCCGTGCACTCTCTCACGCGCCGTGAACAACGAGTTGGTCGATGTCGCCAAGGGCAAAATCGTTCAACCAGCAACCCTTGTTCCACGGTACCCGGATGCCACCCAACTTGTTTAGGGTTGAACTGGTTCGGTGCTGCCAGGCTGCGACGAGTTGTTACCTCCGATTCGACCCGTCGGGGCCGACGATGATGACGTGATGACCCTCGGCGCTGCTGAAGCTGGCCCTGCTTTGGCGAAGAGCCAGATTCGTTTGGGCGGGGACACCACCCCAAAGACAACACCGCCCGGTCGTGCCGCCGCCAAGTCGGCCCCATGGCAAGACCACCATAGCGGTGCGGACATCCCTATGCCACTGGATCCAAACATGCATATGGCACAGGATCAGAACGACAACGATGACGATACATTTGCCAACGTCGATCAGTACTTTGCTGATCATGGGTACGTTGGCGATTTCATGGGGCCTCCTTCTCAAGAACCCAACCCAACAAAAGACGTGCGCGATCTAGCTGGTACCGCGGAGAAGCCAAGTTGCAACAGGCGTCGTCTGCCGTTCAGCTCTCAGGAGACGCCTCCAGCTGCCGACTTCACCGAGCCTCAGATAGGCGAGGTGTGAAATATTATCAGCCCCAACACACTCAAGAAGGTGGTCTGTGAGCAAAACTCGGTCCCATTACAGGAGAAGAAGAAGGCACGCAAAAGAAAGACTAACAAGGGTGCGGGCCAGCCGGCACCGAGTACGATCCGTGCTCAGGACGGGCCACCTTCACCTGAGGATATCTCGAGGAGGGTGCATGTGGCGGGTAGGGCGATGCTACCGACAAATATGCTCAATGCTGCAACCGGTGCTATGCAGAGTCTGCATGACAGTGTTCTTTCTTTGGAGAACCGGCGTCTCAGAGAGAAGGATGTGGCGTACCCGGTTTTCGTAGCCAAGGTGCCAGAGGGCAAGGGCTTTGTGGATAACTCCATCGGGCGTACGATCGTCCTGCGGTTTGATGACATCCATGCTATGTTGAACCTTCATCCGCTGCACTACACCTTCGTTCGGCTATTTTCGCTGAGTATGGAGATGCGGATCATTCGCGACAAGACCCTGGACATCGTGATAGTCGACCCCTTCTACATGCGTGCCAAGATCTTGGGCAGCGCTGGGGACCGGCAAGTCGCGAGTTCTTACCTCGAAGGCGTCATTCTGGCAAACCAAGATAAGGATAACTTCCTCGTGCCTTACTTTCCCGAGTAAGTCCTCCCCTCAACCGGCCCATAACATATGAATTCTTAGATTTCGATCGTTTTTCTTTTAACATTCCGTGTTTTCTGCAGTGACACACATTGCACGCTCATCCTCCTAAGCCCCAAATATTCCATGGCCACGTATTTCGACCCGGACCGTCAATCGAACGTAGACTACACAAATGTCAAGAAGGTTCTTGATGATGTTCTCCCCGGCTACGCCAAATCTGGCGGCACCTTCACCAGGCCTATTCGTAAATACGGCAAGCACGTGTTCTCCCACAATATGATGTTCTGCTGCGTCAAGCAGCCGCCTGGCGGTCAGAAGGGTGCCTACTACGCCATCCATCACATGCGGGCGATCGTACGGGACCATCATCAACTTCGCTCTTGAGTAAACACAAAGATTGGGCCGCGAGCGTGTCGGCAATCCAGACGCGGACATCGGACAAGAATTCTTTCGCATCCAAATGGAGTTTGCGGAAATCATCCATCAAGATGTCCTTCGTACCTCGGGGCAGTTCTACCTCAGAAATCAACCGTCCAACAGTGGCATCGACACAATGCTACAAATGCAGGCTGACAACGCCCGTTCTTTCATGACTCCCACGATAGACGGCGGCTTCATCCACGCTCCGGTCCCTTGAGTCGAGTCGAAAACAGTGATGCTGTGTCTAGTTCTGAAACATCGATTGGCTCATGTTGTAATTAAAATTTAATGAACTTGTAGTATGTCTCTTTGGTTTCGAGAGTCGTTCAACTTAGATGTAATCCATGCTATTAATGTCTTGCTTTTCTCTTCCGTTCGTTCTGTTGCATACTTATATATTGCTTATGTATTGTCTGTGAATTGGTACTAACGTTTCGTTTGGCTAGTGCATAGCGATGTCGTAAATGCGTATATCGTGTACAAGGGTAAGGTTCCCGGAGTCTCACGACGATCGGGAGGAGTGTCGGAGACAGGTTCACCGATTCAGCGGTAACAGTTACAAAGGGTACACCACTAGGGCCGAGGCCGAATCTAGATACGCCCGCTATCTAGCGGGAGAGGGGAGGGAGCGTTGGAGGAACCGAATGAAGACGAGTTTCATCGTGATGATTCTCATCGTGATGACCGCAGCTCTCTTCTATGTGATGGTAGTTTAGATGATCGATATCGACTTGTAATGTGAAGACAAACTCGCTACTCACGGTCTCGAGACTTGTAATATAATGTTCTATCTTCGTTCGGTCTTTTCAATTCGGAGACTAATATGATGAATTGTATTCAGAGACTAATATGATGAATTGTATTCAGAGACTAATCTTCTATTTTATTCGATGAATCTGTTGTTGATGTGTGCTGTCTATATTTTGTCCAATTATACATTTTGTAACCTGTGCAAAAACAGAAAATAAAAAAATAAAAAAAACTAATATTCATACTAATGGCGCATCACATCACAGTGCGTCATTAGTATGCCAAAGGATACTAATGGCGCATCATTAAACAGTGCGCCAGTAGTATGCAAGTTACTAATGGCGCATCTTGCCGTTGTGCGCCATTAGTATGCCAAAGCACCTGCGTATACATGGCCCCCTGGGAGGCATACTAATGGCGCACTATTGTATATACTAATGGAGCATCCAGTGGTGCGCCACCAGTGGTGCGCCATTAGTAAAATATATTAATGGCGTGGCACTAATGGCGCACCACTAATGCGCCATTAATGGCTAAATTAGGTGCGCCATTAGTAGGCCTTTTCCTAGTAGTGACGGACACGAGGCACACTAGGCTCCGTTCCGTGGAACTATGGGTTTCCAGATAGCAGTGCCACTTATAGAAGCAGAGGGAGAAAGAAGAAAGATGAAGCAGACCAGATGAAGAGTTTGGAAGAAAGAATAGCGAAACTAGAGGGACAGCAAGCTACTGCCAACGAAGACCCTTCATTCGACACTGCCAATGAAGCTACCCCATCGTCGCAGCGGAAAAGTCGCGTGGCTTCCACTGAGCTCGTTCAGCCTGATATCACGGCTCCTCGCTGCCCCTTGGATGGCATCACGGAGAAGGAACCTTGTGAGTTAATGGTGAAATGCTGCAACCTAACCCTGAAGGTGGCGGTCGGCTATGTCTTACCTCCTCGACCTGAGGTAACTTTTCATTGTCGTCTGATTCCACATGGCTTTGCTATTGTCGGGTTGGATGAAATAATGGACGGATTTGAGGGGCTGGAGTTTGAGTACCCTGTAGGTGAAGGGGAGACATTAAGGAGTCCCTGTCTATGGAGAAAGGAAAACATCCTGCTTCCAAACTGGACGCTGCCACAACACACTCAGCCGGAGGAAGCCCCTCAGCAGACTCCTCATCTCCGCTGCCTGAGTCGTCACCGACGCGTCAGTCGTCTTCGCCGCCTCAGCCGTCTCCGCCGCCTTAGCGGACTCCGACAGAGGAGACCCCTCAGTAGAATCCTCCCCCGCCTCAGTTATCTCCGCCACGTCGACGGAATACGCCTCCTCCGCCGCCTCACCAACGGCGGAAGAAAAGCGCCGCCGCTCCGGCGGCTAGCAGTACAGCGCCAAAGAAGAAATCCAGAGATCCGTATGGTCCAAGTCTCAAGCCTCTTCCCAAGAGAGCCTACGACAGTACACCCGAGGAAAATGCGGAAATCTCCAGAGCCGAAGTGAAAGAACATTTTGCACCGAAACGTCCACCTCCAAAGGAGGAAATAGATCCGATAAAAGTGAAGCGCTATCTGGAAGCCCTTAAGCGACCACCACCGCCGGAGCCGCTATCACACTATGACCGCAGTATTCTAAAGAAATATGATGAAGCTAAGTGGTCGGGAAGTACAAGCAGTGCTGCAAGAAGAAGTGGGAAACAGTTCCCCAGCTCGGCCAACAGGAAGAACAATCGTGCCCCCCGCTCTAGGTGTACAATCCTGGTGATTACTTACCCGATGATGTACAGTTCGAAACGGCTGAGGTAGTTTATAAATACGAGCATGGGAAGCCTCTCGTCAATCCTGAGAATATGAGGAAACTATCAGCGATGATGCGAAGATTACATGACTGGTACTTGGCAACCTGCAAGGATGGGACCGCTAGTATCTACATGGCGATTAAAGATGAGCACTACTACACTGGAGACCAGTCGTTGTACGTTGAATTTGAAGAATTCTTTATGTTATTCAATCAAGACACCATCGACAAAACGCTTGTCTGTAAGTATTATTTCTGTAATTAAGTCTCTAGCTCAGCTCGTTCATTGCATGTATAATTAATTATCCTCACTATATTATGTAGATTGAAGATCCTCATGCAGAATAAGACAAATATATGACATTGGGTTCATTAACCCAGATCAAGTAAATGAATATAACATTGAGAAAAGTCCCGTGCATACAGAGAAAAACTTGCTACATGCATTAATTAGACAACATGACAGAAGGGCAATACTATTTCCTTACAACTTCAAGTGAATCTTACTCTCTTGTGCATATTCTATTTCGCTAGTCGACGTTAAGTGTAATTGATGAGTTCTGCGTGCGCATATTTCACTTTATTCTACTAATCATTCGTCTTGACGAGGGAGTTGTAACTGTTTTGGACTCGAAACGTAAAGACCCTAAAGAGTGGGCGATGATGAGTGAAATGCTCCAGAAGTGAGTTCAATCATTATCGCAATGTATCGGCAACTTCCGTTCATTTTCTGATATCAAGTAATCATTTGCTTTGCCATGCAGGGTTTGGAAAAAGTTCATCTGTACCCCTACCAATAGAGGTGGCTGGGAAAAGGAGCTGCGATTTACACACGAGAAAGTAAGTACTACTACTATATATAGTTAGTTCCGCGCATCTCTCATTCATTTTAGTTTCAATACCATTATCATGCTTGATTATTATTTTGATTGAACTCTATTCTCGTAAAGTACATCTTGAGGCAGGAAGACGGGAAACAATTTATGTGGATACTACGTTTGCGAGTGGATTCAACAGATGAACCTCTCAAAGGGGATCTCTTCGACAATATGTAAGTAAACAATATTCACATTTTTATTTTATTACCATCAATTGTGTCGAGTTTCATTCATGTATATATCTCTACAAGAAATCTGTTAATACGTGACGGATACAATCCGTCACCGATCTGCACAAAGTTGTCATGCAAGGGCATACGTGACGGATTTCAAATCCGTCACGTATATCGCGTCATAATTTGACCACTGCATGCTCCATGACGGATCATCCAAAACTGTCACAAACCATGACAGTTCTTAGCCGTCATGGATGGCAGTCAACTAACATGCTCATAACGGCGTTAACTTGTCTACCACGTCATCATCTGATGTCTACCACGTCATCATCTGATGTGTGATCTGACGTGGCAGCCCATGTAGTAGTCAGCCCATCAAATTTTTTGTCCCACTAAATTTCAGCTCAATGCAAGTGTCGGCCCATATAGTAATCAACCCAATTATTAGAATTTAAATATTAAGATACGGCCCACTAATTTCAATCCAGTGACATTAGCCCATCTCTCATTTCTCTTGGTCCATGAAAATTTAAGGCGATAAGAATTTGACAAAAAATATCTCATCTCATTAAAAAAGAAAATTACATAAAAACACTAGAAAATACCTATACATGAGCAAAAAAAAGACCCAAATAAGATTAATTTTACAAGCACGTCTTGAAGACCACTATGCTACTCCACAACCAGCATCGCAGCCATCAAAGCAAGGCCCAACGCTCATCGGACATCAACCACAGGTCATCCAACGTTCCTAGACATTATATCCACCCCTCCACACCAAAGTCGTGAGAACAAATGTCTTCGTTGCTGAAAATGCTCCATAAACCAATATCTGCCATGTGATGAAAAATATGTCACATTATAAAATATTATAGTAGCCAGTACGTTAAACTAGAATTAACTAGAGATTTGAATATGAATTACTCCCTTCACTCATTTTGCTCCGAATGTAGTCTATATTAAAAATTTCTAAAGAATTATATTTAGGAACAAAGGGAGTACACGTAATCAAGTCATATTTTTTTCACTCCCGCAATGCAAAGTAGTGCAACAAAATCAATCATACTATGAAAACATTCTGAATTTCCTATGATGCAATCTCATGTGCTGCGAAATATAAAGTATGTGAAACTCAGAGAAAGTATAAAAAGTCAAGGGGAGAACTTCTGTACCCACTATAAGAATAAATAACATAAATAATACTTTTATTCTGGTAACAAAGGCAAACATCAAAACAAAAAGGAAACAAACCCTTTCTCATCTTAATAAGGTTATTATGCTACAGGAGAATAATAATATCATGGGTACTTTCCAACAACAAAGAGGATACTACCTTCTCATACAACAGAGAGGATACTTGTTTCTTTTGTATTAACAAGACAACAATGGAAGCATAATTAAAGGCCACATCTATTCAAGCAAACATATAGTTACTTGAAAGGAAATTAAAATCCAAGTAACAATAATACCATAACAATATAAACAAAATATACACTTACAGTTCTAAGATGCTGATGATAGAAGTACAGTTTTTAGGTTTGCTCTCAAGTACTACATATACAGATCTGTAAAATAATTCCATTCTAGCAAGATAAAGTGGCAGCTGAATTTGTATCTAACAAGCTCGACTTCCAAATTAACTCCCAATAGATGAGTACCAACACAACATGAAGACCAGTGCATGTTAGAAAAAAAAGCTACATCATATTATGTGGATTAGCATTAGCTTGCCCCGATTAAATAACGTGTAATAGTGCAAGAGAATCAGACCCGCAAAACCATCTGTAACTAATCAAACTCACATCTCAGAAACTGAATCCACCTCTAAACTGAACCAAAACATGATTTGTATTCAGATTACAAGTGTCATCCAGATTTGGGGGTAAAGTCGAGAGATGGGAGAAGCTCACCACGCTAGGAGGGAAGGAAGACGCAGCCATTGGTGAGCTTGTCCACGCGAGATAGGACACAAGGGCCAAGCGGGTGCTGGACTTGCTGCTCCATCTCCTCCTGTACACTGCTGGATGGGTGGAGAAGGCAATAAGCATTAGTAGCACAGAAATCAACCCTAATAAATAGTTCATATTTGACAACACAAGCAGCCTTTCCAATATGATGATTCTCAAGAAAGAGAAAAACATTATCCAAGAAATCAAGAAACAAAAGTGAAATGCTAGATAGCAGCATAACCATTCATTCAGGGAACATAAGAGGTGGCAAAAGCAGCAGCAGGTAATCCTTATAACTAGAGGCTAAGCATCCAGAGTTGGCTACAGTTAGTTACTTCATAGCAACTAACACCGGCCTACTTCATAGCAACTAACACCGGCCAATAAAAAGTAGCACAAGTAACTAGATACCTATGAGGGTGTGAACTTGGTGCCAATCAGTTGGCCAACCTTGTGGATATGGAGATCTTGTTTGTACCAGTACAATTAGCAAGCAGTTGTCTATTATCGAAGCCATTTCATTTGCAACGGTATCATAATAAAAATGTAATGTAAAATCCTGGCACTAGCACTATAGCAACAGTACTTATCAGAAATTACATTAGCTTCTTAAAAATGGAAAGGAAGAACTGCATCCTCAATCAAGTATGCTGGCAATCAAGGCCGGTCCTGAGATTTCAGGGGCCCGAGGCGAACTAGAAAACAGGGCCCCATACAAAGCATGGCACCAAAAAGAGTGATTTATATCGACCAAAGGTGATATGTATTGTTTTGAGGAGCTTTATCGTGAACGATAACAAGGTGTAATCCATTTGAAAAAAAGGTGTGAAGCTGATATATGTACACAATGTGATTGAAATTCATGTAAAGAAGAACAGTGGTATTATATCTTATGGCGTTTCTATTTTTTGTTGTTGGAAGTTAGACAGATGGAAGACAATAACTTATCTTTTGCCAAAATCATTTTCCCTTAGTTCTAGTACAAGTTTGTAGTATTTCTACAGGCACAATCCAACATTCAGACTTGGACCAATCTAACAAAATGAGATTAATGTTGGAAGCTGATATAAATACAGTCAGAGGATTGACCATGGATTTTCAGCATGAATTCATCATAAAATTCGCCTAGCTAGAATTAACAAGTCCTGACCCAAATCATACACAAAATTAGCGGAAAAGAAAGCACAGCAGAACCCCATGTTGTTACCTGGTTGTCAACCCAACAGAACGCCCAATCAGCCGATTAGGCAGATAAGTATGGCGCACCAGTTTGCTGGCTGTCGCAGAACCCTATAGGCAGATAAGCATGGCGCATCAGCAATCAGTCGTACTGTTTGTTAAAAGAGTATTTTGTCCATGTGTAGAAACAAATACAGAAACTGATCTTGATACTACTTGGCATACCCGATAACAGATTAAGGTGCATATTTGATAGCACAAGCAGCAATTTTTCCCCAAAATTAAAAATAAGATTACCAAGCTACAGACTAACCATATCCAGCACAAGCAATTTGTCCCATCAAATGTTTACTAACGGCAGTATAGGCACAACAGCACAACCTTACCTAGCGCCATGGCCATTGTTCAGGGGCGGGGCGTGCTTATGTTGTACTGGCGCTTCTCCTTGGAGTTTGAGGATGAGGAGCAGCACAAGCACTCGCCGCAGCTGTCGTCGAGCAGGACAAGCCACGAAGCCCACCCTCGTCCCGGACGGGCGGCTGCAGGGTGCGCCGCGTCCATGGATCCTACGGGATGAGGTCCTCCGTGCCGCCCTGCTCGAGGTGGACCATCAGGAAGCCAGGGCGCGCGTGGGGGCGCTGTAGACGACGGAGAAGAGGCGCCATAGGCGGCCATAGAAGGGCCGACGACGAAGGCGATGCCGGATGCCGAAACCCTAGCACGGGAAGTGGTTTTGGGCAAGCAGTTGAGGTCGAGAGGGGGAAGTCTTGCCGGAGGGAAGGATGGATCCGAGCAAGGCGAGCTCGGTGGTGTGCTCCACCCTGGCAATATCCGCCGGAATCGCCCGAATCGGGAGCGGCGGCTGTGGCGGCTGAGGGAACGGAGGAGAGAATGGGGGTTAGGGTTAGATGGGTGTGGACTTTGGATTAAATAGGCTAGCTCGAAATTTTTGCCACCGCCCGCGTCAGCGACTTAAAATTTTGCACGTCCGCGCGCGCTCTCGAAACTTCTGGCGCGTCCGCTTTTTATTTTTATTTATGTATATATACTGTTGACTACATTCAACTGACATATGGGCCAACCCACCAGCCACACACTACACATCAGTAGGAGTCATCGGTGACGGCCTGGATAATGTATAAAAAATCGAATGGCTTGACCGAGTAAGTTGATTTGTGACGATTTTCATGACAGTCCATCATGTCCATCATAAAAGGGCTACCTTCTTAGGTGGGCAGTCACATTCTATTGATCCACGACGGTTTCCATGACAGATAGTAGAAAACCGTCATCATCGGTGACGATTCCTGAGAACGTCATCAGAAATCCGTCACGTATTAACAGGTTTCTTGTAGTGTATATTGACCCCCTTCTTTAAATTAGATCATTGAGAAGCGGGACCAACTCCTACAAACTGATCGTATCCGAGCAACTCAAGAGGAAATGGCGGCATTCTTTGTTGAGCATGTCATACCTACAAACGGAGAATACCATAGGGATTTCCTTTTCAATGTTGGTAGATAGATATTAGCTAGTTAGGGATCGCGAGAGATGTTATATATTGTATATATGCATGAACTTGTAGTATATGAGGTAGCATCGAATAGATATAAGAAAACTTGTGTTCGACCAAGCATGGAGAAAAAGAGATGTCACTTCTCTCTATATTCATGACGATGTCATGTAACCATTCCCTTCATTACTATATGCACGTACTTGCTAGTTGAATGGAGCACAATAATGGCACCGGCCGAGAACACACCAACAGGGCATAAGGAACAAAAGATGATGGACGCAAAAAGAAAAGGGGGAAACACAATATGAAACACCTAAACCCTTCAAAACCCTAAACACCTCCTTCAAAAAAAAACCCAGCACCTGGCTGGTGCTGACGCGTGGCAGCCTATTAGTCCCGGTTGGTATTACCAACCGAGACTAAAGGTCCTCCTGCCCCGCTTCAGAGAGTGGACACGTGGAGCCCTTTTGGTCCCGGTTCGTAATCCAACCGGGACTAAAAGTGGGAGGCTTTAGTCCAGATCGTTTAGTCCCGGTTGGAGAATCGGAACTAAAGGCCCTCTGAAACCGGGACTAATGACCCTTTTCTACTAGTGTTATGGATCTGCCACTCAACAAGTTTAATAAGGTAATGCATCTTGGGCATAGTTGTCTCGAGCTTGCAAATATTGTTCTCCAAATGACGAAACTGCTCTCTTTCCACCTGAATCTGGTGTTGCACAGCTGTGCTGACTTCACCCAGCAGCTGATTTTTGGGCTGCTAGGATGCTTGGTGTGACCCAAACAAAAAAATCCTGACATGCAGTGATGCTTGCAAAAACACCAGCAACTTCCTTGAATGTTTCCGAGGCCATAGCCATAAACAACCGTGAGCACAGCTGTGATGAATAAGAACCAACCTAAGCTTAATAGTGAAGGGTTTGAAGAGTGAAACATACTCCCTCCGCTCATAAATAAGTGACGTGGTGGTTTAGTTTAAATTTGAACTAAAACCACCTCACTTATTTATGAATGGAGGGAATAGAAAACAGCAATCATCTCAATTGATAAGAGAAGCAACATGAAAAGATTGTACCTTCACTTTTGTTGTTGAATATTGACTTGTACAAGCTATTATCTGTTTGAATAATGTCAGTTGTTTCTTTTAATCATGTTGTGTGTTTAGTTAAGGTTGAAAAAAGAAGAAGAATAGGTAAGAGAACTAGCGAAGGACCCCGCCCCCCGCGTCGCCCCCGCTCGGGCGACTCGGACGGGATCTGAAACCCTAGCCGTCGGGGGTCCCCATCCTTCCTCCCCTCCCTCCGCCGCCGCCGAAGGACGCCGCCGGCGATAGCCCGGGGCTGATGTTGGTGGCGGGGGTCTTCCCTCCTGCCTGCGCCGTGGGGGCGGTGCGGAGCCCCATGGCGTGGGCGGCACGGCCGATCTGGCCTGGCGGCGCGGCGGCTTCCTCGACCAAGGGCGGCGATGGTGGGGGTGCGGCAGCCGGCTCTGCCTCGGGCAGCGTGGCGGCGTTCGGCGGCGGCGGCCGGGTCAGCGGCGACAAACCATCTGACCTCGAATCGGCGGTGGCGGCATGGAGGGCCTGGTGGTTGGGTCGGCACCTTGCGGGTTGTGCCCTCTGGACAGATCTGATCTGGCCGGTGCGGCTTGCTCGATGTGCGGCGGCTCAGATCGGCGGCGACCCGTGCACACAATACGTGATGGAGGTTCTTCGAGCGGATCCGGGTGAAAACCTTGTGCTCGGCTTGATGCCAAGACCGGCGTTGGTGGCACCCTTTTGAGTCATTACCTTCTTGAAGGCATCGCCGTGGAGAAACTCTAGACCTCTATCCGCTACCTCCGGGGGAAACCCTAGATCAGTTGATCGGATGACGGCGGCGCGTTGGTGTCGTTTCCTCCTTGGGGGTGTCATTCTTGGAGGCGTACACGGGATCGAGAGACCAGTGGGCGCCTTTTTTGGTGGAGCGGTGCTTCATCCTTCACATTGATGACGGCGGATCTCGGCGGCGTGGTGCAATGGAGACTCGGCGCCCGATGCGCGGTGATGGCCTCGCGCAGGTGGAGGTAGTTGTCTGGCGTCAAGGTGGCGTCGATGACGGAGTGACCTGACAAGGTATAAGCCTCAATATCTGCTCAGAAGACGGACCTGTGGAAGATGGCGGCGACGACACATGTGAGTGCGTCAGACCAGTTTATGTCCCAGACGCGATATGTGGCTCGGGTGGGGCTTCTGGCTTTTGATGATATGCTTAGGTGAGTAGTCCGGGTATTTGGCCCAGGTAGCACCTTTTCATCATATGGATAGGAGTAGTGGCATATGTTGCCAAGATGACGGATTCAGGCATATTATTATAATACTTTGTAAGGTCCTCGAGAATAATCAATAAAGTGGCGTATGCATCTCCCAGATGCAGAGGCCGGGGGTCATCCTCCTTTTCTAAAAAATAATAAAAAAAGAGAACTAGGGAAGGATGATAGTGTCGGCTGGAACCAACCAGGTTGTCTGCGTTCAATCAGTTTCCTCCGCTCGAAACCGGCGAGCTGGGACGCCGGCAACTGTTGACCGGACTAAGCAATAGTAACTCTACAGTACCAGTGGAGACTAAAGCTACAGAGATGGATGGCGTACCTCTTTGTCATCTCTAGTCCTATTGCCCAGAACTAGGGAGATGGATGGAAGCGTTGGATGAAGATGACCGTCCGTCAGGCTTACATAGCTCTTCAGTTCCTATCGCAGTGGAGCAACATAGGTCCATTTGAAGGAGAAGGGACTGGCCTGGCCCTCGCCGGATGGGTGGGCGTAGAAGCCAATGTCGGAGACTGGAGTTGCCTATGTTACTAGTGTGGCGTACTCCCCCGGAACCTTCCTACCTCTCACGAATTACCCAAGTGTGGCTTTGTGTAGTTTGAGCTACATAATACCCTTTATCTTAGTCATTTATTTTTGTATCATGATTCGTGCAGGTACATTCGTCATTTTTGTTTCTCTCAAATGAAACAATGTATAATCTTCAAACTTTGCAGGACAACAAAACATTCCAGTTACTATATGGGAAAAAACTTTCATATTTTTTCATGCATTTAAAATGCTAATAAAAAAAATCCTCATTTTGTATATATGTTGGTCCAAAAAATCGGAAAGTTTTTTCACACATTGAAGTTATAAAGTTTGTTTAATTTGCAAAGTTTGAAGTTCATACGTTCTTTCATTTGAGAGAAACAAAAAAAAAGAAAACTTCTTGTTGCAAGTTACTTGAAGAATACTGATCTTAAAGTAATGTTGAAGGGCTCAAGATAGGAGGTTCATGTAGCTCGACCTACAAAAAACTTTCTGATTAACCAAGAGACATCGCAGCTATCTAGAACAAACAGAGGAATAACCGGCCCGTATATTTGAGCGCGAGAAAAACCAGGCCATCACAAGAACAAATCTGGCGCATGGACGGGACGCTGACACAGAATAGAAAATGGAGTAAATCCCCTTTTACAAATTCAGATTGATTACACAAAGTGATTTGTTTCAGAAAAAATATCCTCGAGAACTGGCCATGCCAACAAGAAAACTATGTCAGAACACATTTGCGCCCCTCTTTCGCATTGTCCAAACCCAGCACTGCCGCTGCCTATTCGATTTCTCCCGCCAGGGGCAAGCTGGCAACTCAGCCACAAAACCAGGCGAAGGCAGGGACTGTAGCCGACGAACACATACAGCTAGCAGTTTTGAATCATACAATTGGATTTGGTTTCCTCCAAATTCTCACGAAAGTCAAGTGGTTAAGCCTACCCGGAGGGAAAATGTGTGTATATATAGATGGACATGGGTGGAGTTGCATACCAAGGTGGGTGTCTTTCACCATGTTTTCGACGTGCTTGAGAAACTAGAAGGAGCATCAAAACCGTGATAACTCCCAACTGGACATGGTACCTTGGTTGCAACCTCACTATTAGTATGACCAATATTTTCTTCCTACCCAACGATTCAAGTGGGCATTTTTTTTACAAGATCTATATGTAAGTTAGAGGCAGGCACGTGATATCTCCAACGTAATACAAGCACAAGATCGAGTAATTTCCTATCGCCAATAAAAATCTGACCTTAACTAAAACTTGACACTGGCCTGAGCAAACTTCTTAGTGGCATTGGCACGCACTATGTCTTCTTGTTAGCTTCCATGTTTTAGATGCATTTTTCGTTACTGTAAAGTTGCATTGAGAATAGATGGCAAAGCTTGGTCGACTTAGGTGGTGATGGGGTTCTTCTCCTCCCTCGGCGGTTCCTGCAGCATAGGATGTGGAGACCTCCTCGGAACGAGACGCTCGCACGGGGCGCGGAGGCAATGCCGCGGACAGCCGTGCCGGCGTCGCGGGCAGCCGTGGCTGCTGTGGCGGCTGCCATGGCCGGCCAGTCGTGGAGCTGTGGGGCAGCAAGCGACTGGTGCAGGGGTCTTATGGTGGCGGCGGGCTGATCTGGTGGCGGCGGGCAAGAGAGCGTCTGGCCAAATTTGGCTGGACCTGGCGCCTGGGGGCTTGCTGGCGGCACATGGTGCTACCGAGGGCGTGGTTTTGCTCTTGATTGGGGCTAGCCATCGCTACAGGCGGCGGTGACCGGCGGACCTTCCTACATGGGGCGTGGCGGCGTGCGGCGGCGAGCTCGCTGGAGTGGAGGGCCACGTCGGAGATGGTGGTGCGTGCGGTCATGGCGGCGCCGATTCGGAGCTGTCCGGGCCTCCGACTGCTCCGATGCGTCCGGCTGCGCCGGGAGATGGTGACGTCCTGGCTGGGGCACCGCGCAGGGTGTTGGCCGTGGTGGTTCTCCCATACGTGCATCGATGTGGTGCTGCTGGTGAGCCCCGTGCCTGGCATGGAAGCAGTGGGACGGGGCTGCCTCTGATCTGGTGGCGTCGTGCTGTTGGCTACTTGGCTTCCTACTGGTTGTGTGCCCGGCGGCTCCGACGCTTGGAGCCCGGCAGGCGGCATGGGTTGGGCAGTGACCCGGTGCGGCCACTGCTCCGGTCATGGATAGCTTTGCGGCAGCTTGGAAGGTCGGCTGCGGTGGCGGCTGGCATGTTTCGGCGTTGACTCCTCGGTACGTGGCTTGTGTCAGCCTTCGAACCCTCTCCTTGTCATTCGGGCGCTACTTTCATCGTAGGGCTAGCCTTCTCCCAGCTGCAGTCCATCTCTCGTCTCGCGGCCGGTGTGGCAGGACCGAGCTCGTCTCGCGCACGGCGTAGTAGGACGGAGCTCGTCTCGCGCACTATGCTTTAGGACCGAGCTCGTGTCGTGCCCGGTGCTGCAGGGTGTGTCGATGGAAGCCAATTCTGGCCGACATATTGGGTCTCGGCGCTGGGGTCGCCCAGGGCTGCAAAAGAGGGGACCATTCCGCTTGTCTCTTTGTTTCAGGTAGCTGCGGGTCCATTGTTAGGTGGTGTCAAGGTCTTGGATGTCTGGGCGGCGGACCTGGTGGTGGTAGCATGGTGCTCATGGGCAGAGCCCGTGGCTTGGTGTTGCCCGGTGGCCATGGCCATGTGTGCGGCGTGGTAACCGGGATGTGGCGTTCGGTGACGGTGAGTCAGGGTGGACACGGTCCGGGCCGGTCCGAGCCGCCAGTTGGACCGGCCGCCGGCGGATAGAGCCGGACCGGACCGACCAGCCTCGCGGTCCTGTTTACAGGGACCGGACCGGACCGGCGGCGAAGCCTGAGCCGGACCGAGAGGACCGAGAGGACCGGCCATGGAGAGGTCGCGGTGACCATGGCGTCTGCAACGACGGCAAGAGATGGATGTGGTGATCATGGCGGCGGCAGCAGGATGTGGATGTGGTGGTCATGAGCTTCTGCGCGGCGACCATGGACGCCGGAAGGCACGGGAGTGAGCCGTCGCGGCCACGAACAGCACACTGGCGGCAGCAGCAACACGTGCGTCGGAGTCCTCTAGCGTGTGGCCGGCGAAGTGCTGGTGCACTAGCAGCAACGCACGCGCGCGCGCTGCGATCCTCCGGGGGAAAGCCAACGATGCGGGCTATGTGTCCGGTGCCAGATCTTGTTAGCATATCTTGTGCACGTCTTTGTTGTTTTTTCTTAGCATTTTCTTAGCCGCATGCGAATAAGGTAGCACGTGCATGAGCACACAAATTTGGGTGTGCTAGTCCTCCGTTATTAGTGGATCAGACCTATCGCGGAGCTGAATCCTAGTCGTGGGCGTAGTGGACGCAGAAGCCGGACCATTAATTCCGTTAATGAAAGCAAAAGGGAAACGGCCGTATCAGATTGATCCCGTCTTAGACGTTCTTTCTGTTTCTCCTATGCTGAATGAATGGAAAGGGAAACGGCAGAGAAACTCCATTTACGCTAATATTATGCTGAATGAAAGGAAAGGGACGGCCGCCATTATCGTGCGCCATGATGACGGACTTCTCGCCGCCATCGTCGAACTGCCTCATCGCCGCGTCTAGCTGCTCGAATGTGAACTGCCTCGTGTTGACCACGCCGGATTCAGACCCCATCGCTAGTTCACGTCGCCGGAAGGCTGGCTTGATTGAGAAACAGCCATGTTTGTTTCGTTTCAATGGTCCAACCGAGTTAACCGAGCTAAGACCGGACCGGACCGTTCGATTTTTGGGCCGAAATTCATGGCTCGGACCGGCCATATTTTCTAGTGGGCCAGGACCAATCGGTCCGGTCCAGCGTGGTCCACGAGCGGGCCAAAAAACCCACTCAGTACGTCCGGCCCTAGCGGTGAGTGTTTTTCAGGGTGAAAACATGTTATATCTTCATATGGACAGGCGGCGGTGAAGCTCGTTCCCTTTTTGAAGGTTTTGTCGCGGCTCTCATTGCTCGTCGTGCGGCTCGGGGGGAAGTTTTGATCCTCGGATCAGGGCATCAGGCGGTGGCTGCGCTCCGGTGTCGTATCCTTCCTGGGCGCCGTCTTGGAGCCCACGGTTCGTCATATGCGGCTTCATCTCTTCGCGGTGGTAGTGCTACGGGTGGTGTTGCAGCACTCAGCGCCTACGGTCCTGCCTTGTGTGTCTTCGTATGTTGTAGTGGTGTCCGTTTGTACCGAGTTGTTGATGATCGTTGCTTTTTTATATATAAAGCGGGGATAAAGCCTTTTCGTTAAGCTTCACAATATCTCCAAGCTGGTGCTATGGGGTAGGAAACTGAAGCAAGATGATGATGATGATTTCGTACAAACCCTTTGGTTTCTACCAAATCTTGCAGTCATGCCTGATGGGTGATTTGTTCAGGGGGAACAACTTCATTTCTAGAGCTCAACTTTCCCAAGTCTTGTGGTGCTGCATCTATCTGGATTAGATAGACATCCCTCTCGTCCCCCTCGTGCCGCCCCCGCGGGCGACCCAGGGGCAACCCTAACCGCCGTCCTCTCGGCCCTCCTCCGCCTCCACCTCTCCTTGCCGCCGTCCGTAGTGCCGCCGGCCAAAGCTTGGCCGGCTGGGCGGCGCCGGGGCATCTCTCCCCCTTGGAGCGTCTTGGGCGGCGCAGACGACCAGATCGTGAAGAGGCATCAGGCTAGCGCGGGGCTGGCGGCGCGGCTGGCGAGCATCTTGGCGGCGGCACGTTGCGGCGGCGGCGACCTCACGCGGCAACTGCGGCTTGGGTGCGACTCCACGGCGAGGTGGTGGCTGCATGGTCTTCAGATCGGGTGGTCGCGGGCGCCGCCATGTTCAGGTGGGATCCTTCTGGATCTGGCGCTTGGATGTTGTCGACCGGCGCAGGGTGGTGGTCTACGCCGCTGGTCTCGTCGGATCGTTGGATCCGGCACCTGGAGTCTACGACGGCTGTCCTTCTTGATCCTCCATCCTGGTGGGTTGAGCCCCATGGCACTTGCATCTCTGCTGGTCTCGGTTCGTCTTATTGTCAGATCCGGAACAGTTGGAGGTTTGGCACTAGTATAAAAACCCCCATTCGTCCCGGTTTGGGAGGGCCATTTGTCCCGGTTCACGAACCGGGACTAAAGGATCGTCACTAAAGCCATGTCCCTTTAGTCCCGGTTCGCCCAGGAACCGGGACAGATGGGGCTCCACGTGGCCGCTGCCGCTTGCCCGGGCAGGGGGCCTTTTGTCCTGGTTGGTGCCACCAACCGGGACCAAAAGGCTTCCACGTGTCAGCATTTCAGGGGCTGGGTTTTTTGTTTTTTTTCTGAAGGGGGGAGGAGTTGGGAGGTTTTGTAGGGTTAATTTAGGGGTTTCATATACTGTGTTAGCTAGCTAATAGAGAGAAGTGTCCTCTCTTATCTCCATGCTTGGTCGACGCTAGTTATAGAAAGGACTCGACACGCTAGCTAGCTAGTAAGCAAATAAAGAAAACTATTAATTACAGAAGATCGTCAGGAACATATACAGAGAGAAGTGATCGACCTCTCCTTCTCTCCGAGAGATTGATCGAACAACAAGTTTTCGTATATATATATATATATACACACAATGTGTAAGATCTCGTACAATACCCTAACATATGAACTCAACTTCCACATGCATGGTGGCATTCTCCGGCTTTATTGATGACGTGGTCAAGAAAGAATCCAGCCAATTCCTCTTGAATTGCTTGCATGCGATCTTGTGGTAGGAGTTCATTCCGCATCTCCCACATCTAATTTGAATAAGGGGGTCAATACATATATATGAATGAAACTCAACAGAAATGATGGTAATAAAATAAACTTGTGAATATTTTTGCTTACACACTTCATATTGTCTTTTAGAGTAGCCCCGTCAATTCTTGGCCTTCGCTTTGTAGATGAACTCGCAGATGTAGTATCCACAGTAATTATTCCCGGGTTCCTGCCACAAGCACTTTACGAGAAATAGAGGTCAATCAAACTGATAATGAAGCATTATAAATAGCATTGATGAAAGTAGCTAGAATCAACGGGAGATGCGCGGAACTAGCTAGCTAGTAGTACTTACTTTCGGGAATTTCCATCACAGATCCCGCGGCAGTCCCGAAACTTGTGCGGTGAATACTTTCCAAGAAATGCGAGACAAAGAAAACAATTACTTGATATCATGGAATGAACAAAGTTGCCGATATGGTGCGATAATGATTGATTCAACTTACTTTTCGAGCATTTTAGACATGTCCGCATATTCCTTGCGATCTTTTTGTCTCGAGTCTAAGACGCTTACTAGTCCCTACTCAAGCTTAATCTCTAGGAGAATATAGTGGAAACTGCGAACGCATGCATATAATTCATCAGTTACATTAATTACTATAACCTCGAGTTATAATTAAGGGAAACCGAATATGCACAAGACAGTAACATTCACTTGAAGTTGTAAGGAAAGAGTGGTGTATCTTTGTTTTGATTTATTAGCAACGATCGTAGCAATTTCTGGTCGGTTTTTTCGTCATGAAATTTAACCGTAAATTCATCTATGAGATTTGTGTTAATGAACCCAATATCATACATTTCAGCTCTTCTGCATTCGACGATCTTCAATCTGCATAATATAGTCAGGATAATTATATATACATGCAATGAAAGAGCTGAGCTATATATAGGGACTTAATGACAGAAGTAGTACTTACAGACAGTAGCAAGTGACCGTTAATTTATCGTGTTGTGCTCAATTCCAACGAGGTCGTGTTGATCCTCTTTAACTTTCAGCATCAAAGTATCGATTTTATTCCCAGCTGAGTGCTCCTTTCTGCAGGTTTCCATGTACCAATTATGGAATCTTCGCATCATCGTTGTTAGAGTAGTTCCATCTTTGACGAGAGGCTTACCGTACTCGTATTTGAATTCGTCCGGCTCCATTATATCAAAATGTGCATCGTCGGAATCTCCAAGATTGGTACCGGGCAAGACCCCAGGATGATTAGCGACGATATCGCTAGACACCTTGAGCGGGGGGCACGATTTGTTCGCTTGTTCGCCGAGCTGCGGAATTTTTTTCCCAGTTCTTCGTTCTTGTAACCTTTTGTCACTGCAAGTACTTCCCGGCCGCTTCGCTTCCTTATATGTCTTTCTAGTAATGCACTCATAGTTGGTTTGCGGCGGAGACGGTGGTTGGCGCTAAAGGTCATCCAAAGTGCGCTTCGCTTTCACCGGATCTATCTTCTCCCCCGGAGGTGGATGTCTCTTAGTTCTTTGCGTTGCGAAGTAGTCCCTCACTTGGGCTTGACAGATCTCCTCGTTTTCCTTCTCGGTCCTCTCGTATGGTAACTTCTCTGGAGTCTTGAGAGATGGACCGAATCTGTATTGCCTCCCTTTGTCATCGCTAGGACGATGGAGCAGGCCGAGCAGCTGCGGCTTTCTTCTTTAGTTGCTTACGAGGCGGAGGAGAAGGACTACGATGCACCGGAGCAGCCGGAGCCGCGGCGGGTCTCTTCCGCCCTTGCTGACGAGGCGGAGAAGGAGGAGGCTGGCTGGTCGGGCGCGCGGCGTAGGAGAAGAAGGAGGCGGAGTGCCGCCATGTGCTGGAGAAGGAGGCGGAGTGCCCTGATCACTCGCCGGAGGAGCAGGCGGAGGAGAAGTCGGAGTGCCGCCATGCGGCGGAGAAGGAGGCGGAGTACCCTGATCACTCGCCGAAGGAGGAGGCGGAGGAGGAGGCAGAGTGCCTTGACTTGTCGGAGGAGGGGGAGGAGGCTGAGGCGTCCAGTTCGGAAGGTTGATGAGCTCCTTCCTCCATAGGTGTCGGTTTCAAAACCGGCGGATCTCGGGAAGGGGGTCCCGAACTGTACGTCTAAGGCTAATGGTAACAGGAGGCGGGGGACACGATGTTTACCCAGGTTCGGGCCCTCTCTATGGAGGTAACACCCTACTTCCTGCTTGATTGATCTTGATGATATGATTATTACAAGAGATGATCTACCACGAGATCGTAGAGGCTAAACCCTAGAAGCTAGCCTATGATTATGATTGTTGTTCTTGTCCTACGGACTAAACCCTCCGGTTTATATAGACACCGGAGGGGGCTAGGGTTACACAAAGTCGGTTACAGAGAAGGGAATCTACATATACGAATTGCCAAGCTTGCCTTCCACGCAAAGGAGAGTCCCACCCGGACACGGGACGAAGTCTTCAATCTTGTATCTTCATAGTCCAATAGTCCGGCATAAACATATAGTCTGGCTGTCTGAGGACCCCCTAATCGAGTACTCCCTCAGTAGCCCCTGAACCAGGCTTCAATGACGATGAGTTCAGCGCGCAGATTGTCTTCGGCATTGCAAGGCGGGTTCCTTCTCCGAATACTCCAAAGTAGATCTTGAACACAAGAATCGTGTCTGGCTCTGCAAAACAAATTCCACATACCATCGTAGAGAGTACAATTTTCCACGAGTCTAATCTGTTGACAACTTGTCCATAGCGTGACATCACGCCACGCCCGGTTATTATTCAAACCGTTTTTCCAACCTGCCACTACACGTTTCGCGAGGCAGTTTCATTGGCACGTCTTGTCGAAGTAGAGATCGTGTCCCCTTATCACGGGATTCTCATCAATATGGGTGTGGGTAACTGATAACCCACAAGTGTAGGGGATCGCAACAGCTTTCGAGGGTAAAGTATTCAACCCAAATTTATTGATTCGACAAAAGGGGAGCCAAAGAATATTCTTGAGTATTAGCAGTTGAGTTGTCAATTCAACCACACCTAGATAACTTAGTATCTGCAGCAAAGTATTTAGTAGCAAAGTAGTATGATAATAAAGGTAACGGTGGACAAAGTAAAGATAATAGTTTTTGGGTTTTTGTAGTAGTTGTAACAGTAGCAACGAAAAAGTAAATAAGCGAAGAACAATATGTGAAAAGCTCGTAGGAAATGGATCAGTGATGGATAATTATGCCAGATGTGATTCCTCATGTAACAGCTATAACATAGGGTGATATAGAACTAGCTCCAGTTCATCAATATAATGTAGGCATGTATTCCGTAAATAGTCATACGTGCTTATGGAAAAGAACTTGCATGACATCTTTTGTCCTACCCTCCCGTGGCAGCGGGGTCCTAGCGAAAACTAAGGGATATTAAGGCCTCCTTTTAATAGAGAACCGGAAAAAAGCATTAGCACATAGTGAATACATGAACTCCTCAAACTACGGTCACCACCGAGAAGTATCCCGATTATTGTCACTTCGGGGTTGTCGAATCATAACACATAATAGGTGACTATAGACTTGCAAGATAGGATCAAGAACACACACATGTTCATGAAAACATAATAGGTTCAGATCTGAAATCATGGCACTCGTTCCCTAGTGACAAGCATTAAGCATAGCAACATCAATCTCAGAACATAGTGGCTACTAGGGATGAAACCCTAACAAAACTAACTTGATTACATGGTAAATCTCATCCAACCCATCACCGTCCAGCAAGCCTACGATGGAATTACTCACGCACGACGGTGAGCATCAAGAAATTGGTGATGGAGGATGGTTGATGATGACGACGGCGACGAATCCCCCTCTCGGGAGCCCCGAACGGACTCCAGATCAGCCCTCCCGAGAGAGATTAGGGCTTGGTGACGGCTCCGTGTCGTAAAACGCGATGAAACTTTCTCTCCGATTTTTTCTCCCCGAACGTGAATATATGGAGTTGGAGTTGAGGTCGGTGGAGGTCCAGGGGGCCCATGAGATAGGGGGTGCGCCCTATAGGGGGGGGGGCGCCCCCCTATCTCGTGGATAGGGTGTGGGCCCCCTGCTGTATTTCTTTCGCCCAATAATTCTTATTAATTCCAAAAAGTGCCTCCGTGGATTTTCAGGACACTCCGAGAGCTTTTATTTTCTACACATAAAACAACATCATGGCAGTTCTGCTGAAAACAGCGTCAATCCGGGTTAGTTTCATTCAAATCATGCAAGTTAGAGTCCAAAACAAGGGCAAAAGTGTTTGGAAAAGTAGATACGTTGGAGACGTATCAAGTCCCCAAGCTTAAACCTTTGCTTGTCCTCAAGCAATTCAGTTGATAAACTGAAAGTGATAAAGAAAAACTTTTACAAACTCTGTTTGCTCTTGTTGTTGTAAAATGAAAAGCCAGCATTCAAGTTTCAGCAAATATTACGAACTAACCATACTCACAATAACACTTAGGTCTCACAATTACTCATATCAATAACATAATCAGCTAGCGAGCCATAATAATAAAACTCGGATGACAACACTTTCTCAAAATAATCATAACATGGTATAACAAAATGGTATCTCGCTAGCCCTTTCTGAGACCGCAAAACATAAATGCAGAGCACCTTTAAAGATCAAGGACTGACTAAACATTGTAATTCATGGTAAAAGAGATCCAGTCAAGTCATACCGAATATAAACCAATAGTAGTGAATGCAAATGACATTGTGCTCTCCAGCGGGTGCTTTTTAATAAGAAGGGTGATGATTCAACATAAAAGTAAATAGATAGGCCCTTCGCAGAGGGAAGCAGGGATTTGTAGAGGTGCCAGAGCTCGATTTTAAAATAGAGATTGAATAACATTTTGAGCGGCATACTTTCGCTGTCAACGCAACAACTATGAGATGGCTGTATCTTCCATACTACATGCATTATAGGCAGTTCCCAAACAGAATAGTAAAGGTTTATACTCCCCCAACCACCAACAAGCATCAATCCATGGCTTGCTCGAAACAACGAGTGCCTCCAACTAACAACAGCCCCGGGGGAGTTTTGTTTAAATATTTTGATTTGCTTTGATCTTTTTGGATCATGGGACTAGGCATCCCGGTTACCGGCCCTTTCTTGTGAATGAGGAGCGGAGTCCACTCCTCTTGAGAATAACCCACCTAGCATGGAAGATATAGGCAGACCTAGTTGTAACATGAGCTGCTCGAGCATACAAAACAGAATTTCATTTGAAGATTTGGAGTTTGGCACATACAAATTTACTTGGAACGGCAGGTAAATACCGCATATAGGAAGTTATAGTGGACTCATTGGAATAACTTTGGGGTTTAAGGATGCACAAGCAGTATTCCCGCTTAGTACAGGTGAAGGCTAGCAAAAGACTGGGAAGCGACCAACTGAGAGAGCGACAACAGTCATAAACAGGCATTAAAATTAATTCACACCAAATACAAGCATGAGTAGGATATAATCCACCATGAACATAAATATCATGAAGGCTATGTTGATTTGATTCAACTACATGCGTGAGCATGTGCCAAGTCGAGTCACTCAATTCATTCAAAGGAGGATACCATCCCATCATACCACATCATAATTATTCTAATAACATGTTGGTACACAAGGTAAACCATTATAACTCATTGCTAATCAAGCATGGCACAAGCAACTATAATCTCTAAATGTCATTGCAAATATGTTTACCTCATAACAAGCTGACTCAGAAACGATGAACTCATCATATTTACGAAAACACGAGAGGTCGAGTTCATAGCAGCTTTTCTCATCTCAATAAGTCCATCATATATCGTCATTATTGCCTTTCACTCGCACGACCGAATGATGTGTATAATAATAAGAGTGCACGTGCATTGGACTAAGCTGGAATCTGCAAGCATTCAACTCAAGAGAGAAGACAAGTAATATGGGCTCTAAGTTAAATAAACAATCATGGATATGAGAGTCACTAAACAATTTCAATATGGTCTTCTCGACCCCCAAAGGAAAGAAAAGAAAATAAAACTATTTACACGGGAAAGCTCCCAACAAGTAAGAAGAAGAACGAGAAATCTTTTGGGGTTTTAATTTTAATTTCTACTACAAGCATGGAAATTAAACTAACTAATTTTTTTGGTTTTTCTTAAGGTTTATCAAACACACAAGAAGAAAACTAGAAAAAATAAATTTAAACTAACATGGATAATACAATGAAAGAGTATGAGCACCGACGACTAGTGTGTGAACAAGAATGTAAAGTCGGTGAGAAATACGTACTCCCCCAAGCTTAGGCTTCTAGCCCTAAGTTGGTCTAATACCAAGGACCGCCGCTACTCTCCCCGGTGTACTGGGAGGTGTAATCAGGATACCACTGGCTGGTCATCTCCGGATCCCACTGGACAGATGATGCACGATAAGGGTCCAGTTCAGGTTCCGGCTCAGGTTCAGGTTCTGGAGTAAAAGCTTGGGCTCGATGATTGTTCACCGCTTCCGGTGTGACAAGAAAATTTTCTGCAAGCAAATCAAACAACAGAGGCGCAGGCAAAATAATAATCTCAATGTGTTTCTTATTAAATCTAAGTTTATACAGGAGCATCTTCTCTTCATTGTCAACAATAAACTTGTGTGCTACCATGCTCTTGTAATCTAAAATGTGAGGAGGCAATTTTGTCTCCTCTTTCTTATGGTGCCTAATGGGTATCTGAAAATGTCTAGCAAGACGTGCAGCACAGATACCTCCATATATGGGGCCTTTTGTACGATTCAGGGCTAGCCGTTTAGCAACGACGGCACCCGTACTAAAAGTATTGTCTCGAAGCAAGGCATGTTGAAGGATGATAATATCAGGAACACTAAGGTTTGCACTATTTCCACGACCAATCAAGCATCTACTAGCAAATATGGCAAAGTAGCGTAAAACAGGAAAGTGTATGCTAGAGACTTTTGCCTCGGAGCCCATCTTTGGCTCCTCTACAGCTATAGTACTAACAAAGCCATCCACATCTTTATGATGGGGTTCCTCTAATTCTCCCTCATAAGGTATCCTACACACCGCGCAAAAATTACGTAAAGACCTTTCTCTGAATTCATCATATAAATGAAATGATACTGCAGGCGGTGACTTCTTAGGATAGTAATTAAAGTTTTGCACGAAAGTATTAGTGAGTAAGAGATACTGATCGATCCGGTCGTTGATGAAACCGGTGAGGCCTGCAGTCTCGATTAAAGAATAAAAATCTTCACGAATTCCAGCTTCTTTCGAGAAATCATTGCATGGCCATTCACACAACCGCACTTCCGCCAAGCGAGGAAGATTATACTTGGATTTTTCCTTCTCTTTGGCTTGCTTTTCCTGAGTGCCTTGGCTAGAAGAACCCCTCAGAAATTTCCTTAACATTTTCTTTACTACATTTTTCTTTCATTGATTTCTTTGCCTCTAGCATATCTTCAGGACTGAGAAACAAAACACCTCTCTTCTTCGGAGTGAGTTTAGGAATGGGCTCAGGAGTTGGCTCAATTGGTTCAGGAATTGGCTCAGGAAGAGTCCAGTTATTTTCATTAGTCAACATATTATTCAATAATAATTCAGCTTCGTTGACTGTTTTTTCCCTGAAAACACAACCAGCACAACTATCCAAGTAGTCCTTGGAAGCATCGTTTAGTCCATTATAAAAGATATCAAGTATTTCATTTTTCTTAAGGGGATGATCAGGCAAAGCATTAAGTGACCGGAGAAGCCTCCCCCAAGCTTGTGGGAGACTCTCTTCTTTGATTTGCACAAAATTATATATTTCCATAAGGCAGCTTGTTTCTTATGAGCAGGGAAATATTTAGCAGAGAAGTAATAAATCATATCCTGGGGACTACACACACAACCAGGAGCAAGAGAATTATACCAAGTCTTAGCATCACCCTTTAACGAGAACGGAAATATCTTAAGGATATAAAAATAGCGAGACTTATCATCATTAGTAAACAGGGTAGCTATATCATTCAACTTGGTAAGACATGCCACAACAGTTTCAGATTCAAGGCCATAAAAAGGATCAGATTCAACTAAAGTAATAATCTCAGGATCAACAGAGAATTCATAATCCTTATCAGTAACACAGATAGGTGAAGTAGCAAAAGCAGGGCCAGGTTTCATTCTAGCATTAAGAGACTGCTGCTTCCATTCAGATAATTATTTCTTAAGATCTTATCTATCATTGCAAGCAAAGATAGCTCTAGCAGCTTCTTCATTCATAACATAACCCTCAGGAACAACAGGCAATTCATAATCATTAGGAGAACCTTCATCATCACTATCATCAATAATAGCATCTTCAATAATTTCATTCCCCCTAACTCTAGCAAGTTTTTCATCAAGAAATTCACCTAATGGCAAAGTAGAATCACGCACAGAAGTAGTTTCATCATGCATAGCAGAAGTGGCATCATCAATAACATGCGACATATCAGAATTCATAGCAGTAGCAGGTTTAGGTGTCGCAAGCTTACTAATAACGGAAGGAGAATCTAGTGCAGAGCTAGATGGCAGTTCCTTACCTCCCCTCGTAGTTGAGGGCAAAATCGTAGTTCGGTCATCTTTCAAATTCTTCATAGTGATCAATAGATATAAATCCCAAGTAACTCAGATAATAGAGCTATCCTCCCCGGCGACGGCGCCAGAAATTAGTCTTGATAACCCACAAGTGTAGGGGTTCGCAACAGATTTCGAGGGTAAAGTATTCAACCCAAATTTATTGATTCGACACAAGGGGAGCCAAAGAATATTCTTGAGTATTAGCAGTTGAGTTGTCAATTCAACCACACCTGGATAACTTAGTATCTGCAGCAAAGTATTTAGTAGCAAAGTAGTATGATAATAAAGGTAACGGTGGCAAAAGTAAAGATAATAGTTTTTGGGTTTTTATAGTAGTTGTAACAGTAGCAACGGAAAAGTAAATAAGCGAAGAACAATATGTGAATATCTCGTAGGCAATGGATCAGTGATGGATAATTACGCCGGATGAGATTCCTCATGTAATAGCTATAACATAGGGTGATATAGAACTAGCTCCAGTTCATCAATGTAATGTAGGCATGTATTCCGTAAATAGTCATACGTGCTTATGGAAAAGAACTTGCATGACATCTTTTGTCCTACCCTCCCATGGCAGCGGGGTCCTAGCGGAAACTAAGGGATATTAAGGCATCCTTTTAATAGAGAACCGGAACAAAGCATTAGCACATAGTGAATACATTAACTCCTCAAACTACGGTCATCACCGAGAAGTATCCCGATTATTGTCACTTCGGGGTTGTCGGATCATAACACATAATAGGTGACTATAGACTTGCAAGATAGGATCAAGAACACACATATGTTCATGAAAACATAATAGGTTAAGATCTGAAATCATGGCACTCGGGCCCTAGTGACAAGCATTAAGCATAGCAACATCAATCTCAGAACATAGTGAATACTAGGGATCAAACCCTAACAAAACTAACTTGATTACATGGTAAATCTCATCCAACCCATCACCGTCCAGCAAGCCTTCGATGGAATTACTCACGCACGGCGGTGAGCATCATGAAATTGGTGATGGAGGATGGTTGATGATGACGACGGCGACGAATCCCCCTCTCGGGAGCCCCGAACGGACTCCAGATCAGCCCTCTCGAGAGAGATTAGGGCTTGGCGGCGGCTCCGTGTCGTAAAACGCGATGAAACTTTCTCTCCGATTTTTTTCTCCCCGAACGTGAATACATGGAGTTGGAGTTGAGGTCGGTGGAGGTCCAGGGGGCCCACGAGATAGGGGGCGCGCCCCTGTCTCGTGGACAGGGTGTGGGCCCCCAGGTGTATTTCTTTCGCCCAATAATTCTTATTAATTCCAAAAGGTGCCTCCGTGGATTTTCAGGACATTCCGAGAACTTCTCTTTTCTACACATAAAACAACATCATGGCAGTTCTGCTGAAAACAGCGTCAGTCCGGGTTAGTTTCATTCAAATCATGCAAGTTAGAGTCCAAAACAAGGGCAAAAGTGTTTGGAAAATTAGATACGTTGGAGACGTATCAGTAACCCAACCGCTCCATTAGTATGACTCCTTGGATTAGGCAAGTTCCAAAAGGCCGTGCGGAGGACGCTTGACATTCATCCCCTTTATAAAGAGGTCAAGCCATGTCCCTTTATTTCCACGCTTGATCCTTCCCTTCCTCCACCTCCAGTTCCAATACCAGAGGCTCAGCCCGAGCGCTTCGGACCTCCAACCATGTCCGGATCCAGCCTTCAAGGCCGGTGGATGGCCTCTTCTGTCACAGAGGAGGACATCACGAAGCTTAGCGAGGCTAGGTACTTGACCGCCGAAATCCTTCACAGGCTTCCTGCTCAAGGGCAGGTTATCCCTACTCCCAAACCCAACGAGAGTGTTGTATTCGTATCCTACTTTCTTTGAGGGCTAGGCTTCGGTCTTCATCCCTTTGTTACAGGGCTCCGGGCTAGATTTTCATGATCTAGCTCCAGATTCCTTCCTTCACATCTCAACGTTCATCGTTGTGTGTGAGGCCTTCCTCCGCATTACCCCACACTTCGGCTTATGGCTCAAGACTTTCAATGTGAAGACGAAAATGATCGACGGGCGACACGCGGAGTGCAGTGGTGCTATAATAAGCAAAGGTGTTGATGTTTTATGGCCAAAGGGTTCCTTACCGGAAGTTTCTAACCTATGGCAACGGGAGTGGTTTTATATCACAGCACCCCAAGGTAGAAAGTGGGTGGCCGCCCCTGCCTTCCGCTCCGCTCCTCCGCCACAGCTTGCATCATGGGTCAACAAGGGGCTGGACTGGGGATCGGTTGATGACGTGCGGACATTGCAAAGCTGCATTCAGGATCTCATCAAGAAGGACATCAGTCTTGTCAAAGTAATCCAAGTAATGCTAGTTCGTCGGGTCCTGCCATGCCAACGTCGACCTCTCCGTATGTGGGAGTTCAACCCAGAAGGACCGCGAACTGTTCAACACTTCTTCGGCATGACGCTCGAAGGGATGTATCAATTATTCTTCAGATCACAAATAAAGTGTCCGGACACAACAGAGGATGCAGGCCTCGATTGCAACCATCCAGATACCCCGGTAAGTAATTCCATAACCGAACATGTTGTCATTATATTTGTCACAACATTATCCTGAAAAACCATCCTCGGCCAGGGCTAGATAAGAAAGGCAGAGAGGATCAGGTGTTCGGCCCCTCTTCCTAAAGATTCGGCAGACCCTGTATTAACCAGGATGTTGTTTCGTGCACCTTATCAAGTGCCATCAGGGAAGGATAAGGAGAGGAATGGGGAAGCCGAAAGCGGACTTCATGTTGGAGGTACGTTACGCATCGTAACTGGGGAAATTGGTACTCCCGTGCCGGAGGATGAACGGGGAGGAGAATCTAGTATCCCCTCTCCCCACGGGAAGAAAAGGGATGCCCCCGAAGACTTGGAAGCAGAGGTCTCCAAACGAGGGAAGAAACCTTTATCAGGGGGCCCTGCCCCGGAGGGAAACATTGCTGCTCAGCGCCCACAGGGGGGCCAGCCATTAACCGAGCCGTAAGTGAACAAAGGAGCTTTGTATGCATACCCCGTTCTTTTCCTGAGAATAACGATTGAGACGTTTGTTTTGCAGTTTGGCTTATAGCCTCCCTCATCAATCTTCGTCCTCGGGCGATCTTCTTCCAGAGACGATGGAGAGCGAAACGCCTCCACCTACTTGTCCGCCTCATGAGGCGGAAGACCCTGAGGTGTCGTCCCGGAGGATCTCTCCCGATCCGCAAAGGCCAGAAGGTAACTCTTCGGCCGCCCGAGGTCCGGGGTGTTCGGCTCCTAGAGGGACCAACAGAAAAAGCACCGGACTGTCCATATACAGTCGGACACATTGACGGGTCTTCTACGGCAAGCGCCTATCTCAGAGGCACATCGTACCTTAATGGGTACGGTGGTTGAGAAGATTTCGTCCACAAAAAGCGGGTTGAATGAAGCTTTTACGAGCCTGCTGAGAGGCTTTGAGCTACGAATGTGATATTTTTTGATTGTACCAAAAACGCAAAGTGCACTATGTATAGATAGTAGCCCCTGAGACTCTGGTTGCCATCCTAATGGGGTGATTAGAGGATCAAAAATAGAAATAATCTCGGGTAACGATTTGGCCAATTTTGTACACAGGCGGCTGCAGCCCCGGCATCTGCCCGGGCTGCGGAATTTGCCGAACTGAAGCGGCAACTTGATGTGGCGGATGAAGACATCACGCTTGTGAACAAGCGGCTTGACGAGGCACAGGGTATGTATATTTGGGTGGTCAGCGAATATTAATAAGAGCATGATGCTGGGATTTATAATATGCTTTGACTGTAGATGGTGCTGCCGCCGTGGAGATCCTTTGGGCTGAGCTTGCCCAGGCCAAGGAGCAAGCCAGAAGAAGCAATGCGGCTGCCGAGAAGGCAGCTGATGAATAAAAAACCAAACAGGCTGCTCACTGCCAAAGTGAGGATAGAATGTCCAACATGGCTCTTGAGCTACAAAATGCCGCTAGCCGATATGAGCTTCTCGAAAGAGAAAACCAAGCGAAAACGGCTGACCTAGAAAAGGCCTTACAGGCAGTGAAGGAAACTCCGGCTCGGGAGGAGCTCCGGCTAGCCGGTGAGATCGCGGCTGGGAAGCCCTTTTTATTGCGAACAAAATTCAGCGATCCGAAGTATGCCCCTCTTGATCAATTGTGGAGTTCTCCAGACGCATACTTGGATTTGTCAAAGAGTGCTGCCAATGCGACACAGTATTTTCGAGATCACGAAGATCATGAAGCGGAAAGATTGTTCTGGTCGCAGTTCAGTACTCCAAGGCGTCCACTGCTGCTGAACGAGCAAATGGCCGAATGGTCCGAGCTCCATAGGTTATCCGGTCTTGCCATGAAGGCTGTCGTGGATCGCGTGTGGCCGAAAGAACCAAGTCCGGATAGTTTTTTGGTTTGGTGCAACGATTTATTCGTGTTGTGCCGCATATCAACGCTGTCAAGCGGTCGACATGCATAGAGGCTACACAGATGGCCCTTGCCCGTGTTAAGACATACTAGGCGAAGATGGAGGCCACCGATATTGCAAACAGGGGTCCACCTGGGGGCCAGGACTTGCCCGAGCACTATTTTGAAGAAGTCTTAGAAGGTGCCCGTTTAATAGAGGCTCAGTGCTCAAAGAATATCATGTTCGAATGAGATGTATCTTGATTGTAAAAACAATGCTTTTGATAATAAAGGCTATATTTATACCTTTGCCCATGAAGTATTGTAGTGCCTCCTGTGCGGCCGTTTATGTATATATGTATATAACCTGAAAGTTTGCAGTCATCGGCTTCAGCCCCCTCGTGTATAATGAGGGGGTGTTCGACAAAGCACGTAATCACACTTGATCCAACATCTTGGTCCGTTAAGGAGGTGATAGCGCGGCGAACGAGGCAATCGGACTATATAGCCTTAACACTTTCACTTAGCCATAGGAGTTGGACGGTGGGGCTACTATATAGGCCCTGGTATGTCCACGTTTATCCGAATACGGTGCGTTTACATACGTGACCGGGAAACCGGTCCTTCGTTAATGCGGAGGAATCGCGAAGATTACGCTGAGTCATTGAGTGGTTGACCAGTCTCTCGCTTTATATGACAGTCAGTTTTCGGCTTTCTCTACTGAGGTGCTCATCCGGATGAACCAGGGCACAATCGCAGTAGTTCTCCCTGTGCCACCTTAGCCGATAGAGCGGAACGTAAGGTAGTAAAACACGGGAGACGGGCAAACCCAACTATTGACCAAAGACATGATTCGGAGCTGATGCATATAAGGCCAAACTCGCGACGCCAAACACTCCCGAAGGTATTCAAACTTTACGACATATACTGGGCTGAATACAGCCCTCGATAATGAGCCCTGAATTTCAAGGTACGTGCATCAATCTGGCGTGACGAAAGAGCGCCTGTGGTGAGAGCATAGATCGCGAAAACACACTGGTTGCTGCCTCTGCAATGTCTATTCTAGAACGGCGAATGATAAGCTCGCCAAGAACGTCGGTATCCCTCTTGGCCAGGAGGGGGTGAGACAACAATAGACAATAAAAAGGTTTACACAGGTCTTATCTAAAAAGAAACCTTTGAACGGGGCCCTGCTGCACATCTGCGCCTTTGTCTCCATTGTGCCGTATCCTTGAAGGGTATAGCACGATGGTCATCTGTAAAAAAAAGACCCATGTGAAAGAATCTGGTGTGACCGTGCGTAGAGTCGGTTGATCTTAATGAACCGTGAAAATTAAATCTCTTGTGTGTAAAGAGGGTCAAGCCGAACTATGGACCTTTTACATGCGGCCACCCCGCACCACATATGGGGGCGTAGCCGTTAATCAAGCTCAGGTTTATCTGAGCTGCTACAACTAGGTGTGCGCCGAACACGTCTAGCCGTGTCCGTGGTCTTGGAGACCGGTGAGTTTCTCGGGTTTAGGGATGGAAATGGGTGGGGTATGGGCGGGTACAACCTCCTTCCGCCCAAACCCATACCCATAGAAACCTTCTATACCCACCCACTACAATACCCATGGGTATAAATCGATACCCATGCCCATACCCATCTGGTATCCTATACCCAATGGGTATCCAATGGGTACAATCTATGGTATTTATATTTATAAAATATAGAGAAATGAGTCTAAAATTCAAGTGATGATAAGCGAGTAGTATAGCACCGACGCAGCCTCCTCCGGTGGGTGACCTCTTGGAGGAATCAAGCGAGTATGAGCAACGATTGGTGGAATCTTGATGTAGTGGGAGACGGCTATGGGAATTGGGGATCGCTGGATTGAGAGACGGACAGGAGTTTTTGACGACGATAATTCAAGATTTCATCTTTTCAAGGAGATATATATGATGTAGGGGGAGTGGCGAGAAAGTGCGTGTGAGCATATGAGCTATGGCCGGTTTAGGGAATACAAGATTTAGGGATGGGCCATGGGAGTTGGATGTTGACACCACATGTCATAGGACTTATTTTCATTTATTATTATTTTGTGGGTATCCATTGGGTTATCCATGGGCGCAATTTCATACCCATGCCCTACCCATATATTTTGCGGGTATGGATACCCATTACCCATGGGTACAAAACCTCTTCAAGTCTTGCCCATGCCCATTGTATTCGGGTAGGGTACCCGCGGGTACCCATACCCATGGGCAAAACTGCCATCCCTACTCGGGTTGGAAAGGCCATTCCATGATTCGGCTGCTAGAGCCGCCACGTATTCTTCCGTACGAAGAGAACGCTCTGTATTTCCGCTGATTATGATGACGCCACGTGGACCGGGCATCTTGAGTTTGAGATAAGCGTAAGGCGGGACTGCATTGAAACGAGTGAAGGCCGTTCTTCCGAGTAGTGCATGATAGCTGCTTCGGAATGGAGCAATGTCGAAGATTAGTTCTTCGCTTCGAAAGTTGTCGGGAGAACCGAATACAACCTCCAATGTTAAAGAGCCCGTGCAGAGGGCCTCTACTCCTGGTATTACTCCTTTAAAGGTAGTACTGCTTTGGTTGATTCTTGACGGGTCTATCCCCATCTTGCGGACAGTGTCCTGATATATCAGATTAAGACTACTGCCGCCGTCCATGAGGACTCGGGTGAGATGGTATCTGTCGATTATTGGGTCGAGCACCAAGGCAGCCGAACCCCCATGACGGATACTAGTCGGATGATCCCTGCAATCGAAAGTGATCGGGCAGGCCGACCATGGGTTGAATTTGGGGTCGACGGGCTCTACAGCATATACGTCTCGGCGTGCGCATTTGCGCTTCCTCTTTGGGATGTGGGTGGCATAAATCATGTTCACTGTTTTGACCTCCGGTGGAAATTTTTTCTGTCCCCCAGTGTTCGCCTGGCGAGGTTCGTCCTCATCTTCACTAAGCGGCTCCTTCCCTTTGTGTTCGGCGTTTAGCTTGCCGGCCTGCTTGAAGACCCAGCATCCTCTATTGGTGTGATTTGCAGGTTTCTTGGGGGTGCCATGAATCTGACAGGACCTGTCTAGAATTTTATTTAGGCTGGACGGACCATCTCTGCTGCCTTTAAATGGCTTTTTCCGTTGACCGGGTCTAGAGCCCCTGTATCCGGCGTTTACCGTTGTATTGTCTGGGCTGTCTTCATTATTTCGATGTTTGTTTTAGCGTCGTGGTTTTCCATTGCCATCCCTGATTTCGGATGTGCCTGGATCGCTGGTGCTGCTGCGGGCCAACCAACTGTCTTCGCCCGCGCAAAAGCGGGTCATAAGAGTTGTTAGGGTTGCCATTGTCCTTGGCTTTTCCTGGCCGAGGTGTCTAGCAAGCCATTCGTCCCGGACACTGTGTTTGAAAGCTGCTAGGGCTTCGGCATCCAAAACTTACGGGCTGACTCTCCGGGTTGTTGGATTATGTGACTTAAATCGTCTGCATCAGAAGGTCGGACATAGGTCCATTGAAAATTAGCCCTGAAAGCGTCCTCGAGTTCCTCCCAGCTTCCAATGGAATTTTCGGGGAGGCTTTTCAACCAGTGCCGAGTTGGTCCTTTCAACTTGAGGGGCAGGTATTCACTACTAGGGAAAACCTTATACACAGGACTTTAGCAGTAGCGCGCTATTCTGACCCGCGCTACTACTAAGTAGAAGTAGCGCGCTATATTAACCAACGCTACTAGTAAATATTACTAGTAGCGCGCGGCCTAAAAAACACGCTACTGGTAAATATTCCTAATCGTGTTCCGTAGACAGACTATAGTAGTAGCGTGGGTTGTACGACATACGCTACCACTAATAAATAATTGTAGCGCGTGAGATACTACCTGCGCTACTACTATTTGTCCACAAAATCTGCTGATGAACGCGATTTAGTAGGAGCGCGGATTTGCTAGGCCACGCTACCAGTGCGACCTTAGTGGTAGGACGGCTCACGGAAAATATCCTACGGAGCTTAGGCTCATGGACACCCCCTTATCTAGCCATTCAATTTTGCATCGCGATTCGTGCAAGTACTTTTCTCTTTTTCGTTTCTCTCATATAGTTTGACATATGAACTTCATACTTTTTCAGCACAACAGAACATTCTTACTAGAATGTGGGAAAAATACTTTCAGATTTTTTTCACAAGATCATAAATAATAGAAATCAGATTTTTTTTAATTAAAAAAATCTCATTTTCTATATTTTTCTTGGACAAAAAAAATCTGAAAGTTTTATCCCACATTGTTCTAAGAATGTTTTGTTGTCCTGGAGAGTTTCAAGTTCATTTGTTGTTTTGTTTTGAAGAAACAAAAAAGAAAAAATTTCCATGCAGTAAGTTAATTTTGTAGTACGGATCTCAAAGCAACATTAGATGGTGAGGATAGGAGGTGTCCAGGAGACCGTGCTCTAAAAATCCTCGTCCGACGGCTCACGGGCACCGCATCCTCTCTCTCCCTTGTCCCCTTAATCAATCTCCCCTTTCCCCCGACGCTCCCCAATCTCGCCTCGCCCTAGCCATCGCCCTCGCCGCACCGCCCGTCGCTTCCCGCACACACCCCCACATTAGCAGATCAAACGACCTTCTCCCCCTCCCCTCCCCTCCCCTCCCATTCCCGTGTCCCCATCCCGTCGAAACCCTAAGCGGCTGCGGCGGCGGCGGCGCCCGTTCCGTTCCCTTCCCCATGGAGGACTTCACGCGCGCGGTGGAGGACGGGCTCAAGCTGTCGAAGTGGCTCGTGCTGCCGGGTGGGCTGCCCCCGCCGCGGCCGCCCGCGGGGATGGAGCGCGGGCCCGACGCGCCCGCTGCGCAGCTGCTCCCCGCCGTGCCGATGGCCTACGCGGTCGTCTCCGACCCCGGCGCCGTCGATACCCCCGAGGTGCCCAGCTACCAGCCATACGTCTACGGCCGCCTCAACCCGCCCGCGCTCATCCCGCTGTAGATGAAGGAGATCGACCTCGCCGTCGACTGCGCGCTCGACACGGCCGCCGTCACCCTGCGCGCGCGCTGGTGGCTGCACTGCATCACGTGCAACCGCGAGTGCGACGTCAGGCTCGTCGTGCCTATGGGGGAACTGGTGAGGCCATCGATTCTGCCGTCGTCGTCAGCATATCGCATTTTCTTCTATTTCCTGGTGCTGTTCTGTTGGCTCGTCTCAGTAGGATTCAGTTTGGTGAGGGTTGACATGATTGGTGATGCTGTATTATTGTGTCTGTTTGACTTGAGTTGTTGTACAGTTAGGGTTGCTTCTCGTGTCAAGGTGTCTGACCGCAATCGATGGCTTGTCCGATGCTAAATTCTAGATACAGTCAATAGCTTGGTTCCTAAGTTCTAGACAAGTAAAAGGGATACACCTTCAGTTATAAACGAATAGTATGTTCTAGTGTTGCATCAGCAAGTGAAAGTAGTTCCTTGCTTTGTCCAATGGAAACAATCACCGGAAGGGATATGTTCAATGCAAGATTGTGTTGCTGATTTCTTTTGCACAAACAGTGTTAAATTCAGTTTACCTTTAATTCTCACCAAATATTGTAGTATAAATATTTTTTTCGAATTCTGTACATGTACAACCCGTCAATGTTGTGTGCTGTAGTCTGTAGCAAATACAATCAGTTGCAGATATGTATTTTATTTTCTGGTTGCTGGAGGTAGCACATGATGACTCTTGCATTCCTGTTTGCATTTTGTAGCTCAGCTCATAGTCACATAACAGTACATAGTTACTGAATAGTTGTGCCTCATGTTATATTTCTGTTGCATATAGCTGATGAAACTTGCACTGTATTGTCTTTATAAATTCAGTTTAGATGCAATTCTTTTGTACCGGGCCACTGGCAGTGGTAAATTCAGTTTGCTTGCAATTTCGTTTGTACTATACTTACAAAGTCGGTTTACTGGTAATTTCTAAATTGATCAAATCAACTATCTGCTCGTGTAATCCAGTCAAATAACTTATGTTTGTTTCTTTTTTTCTGCAGTAGTAGGCTACTAGCACATTGTCTTCAGCAGGATCAAGGGCTTCCTCTGCAGACGCAACGGATGAACTAGAAAAGATCTAAATGACTAGTTGTGTCATAGATAGTTTTTGTTTGCATGGTTACATGGTTGAATAGTGTCTAGTTGGACTAGTTCCTGTCTATGTGCTTTTATAAATGATGATGGTTCAATTCAAGTGTCATATTGTTGTCAACGGCTTAGAAATATACATAATGATCGCTCTGCCTGCAGCCAAGCAGCAGAATAAGAACCGGAAGAAATAGGAGCGCCGGCCATTCTGGAGACTCGCTGCTGATTGCTTCTGCTTATCATGTGGAGGTAGAGATGGGAATTACTGACTTGTTTGTGTCCTGTGTTCTATCGATGCAGTGCAAGCCTCCATCACGGCATCACCGCAAACACATGTGTAGTCAGTGGGACTCCCCAGACAAAGAGTATGGATCCTCTCACTCCCTATCATTTGGTTATGATGGTGCAAGTAGAAACATTCTTAGATTGGCGCTTGTTATAGTATAATCGATGGATGCATAGTTTCAATGTAGGTGCGTTTACATCTTTTGAGATCCACTGATTGTGATATCTGACTAGTCCTAGTCAATTTGAAAATTCAGTTAATGTACCACCATAAAACAAAAATGGCGCCGTCATACGCATGACAAAGAACGTCATTATGAAAATTATATCTTCCAGATTTGTTTCAGCTCTCTATACTAGCTTTACCAAAACTATTAATAGTTGAATATGAGATTTCAGAACATTTTCAGATTACAGAGTTGTTGCTGAACAAAGAGAATATAGTTTGCAACAAATCTTCTGAACTAGGAGCTCAGAGATTAATGACTCGCTAATTGTTCATCATGGATAAGCATGTTCATTTCTTTGACTCCATCGAGCTTAGTAATTTGTGCCTCACAATTCTCCACTTACTAATATGATGAGCTATTGGTATTATTGCTATACAAACTTGTTCTAATATTTTAGGGTAATGTTGCAGTGTTCTGGTGGCGATGCCGACGGTCGTCGAGAGGTTCGTGGACTGGACGGTGTCGTGGCTGCCGATGTATGGAGAGGCGAAGCTTCTGCTCGTCATCTACCTCTGGCACTCGAAGACGGACTTCGCCGTGAAGTCTGGTTGCCACGTCGCATAGATGATCGTCCAGGTGATTTCGACGCCGGAGGTCGCCGAGGTGGAGGCCCTTGACGCCACCTCCGGGGGAGGGAGAATTCGAGTCCACCGACGTCTGAACTGCGAGCCTAGGTAGATACATCTAGAGAAGTGGTCTGTTTAGGTTGGTGGTAGACCACTAGGGAAGGTACCCACCTTACGATGATGGTTGTGTGTGTCTGATGTTAAATGGAATCTTGAGATGGTTATGTGACATGTTAAGTGGAATATTGAGATGGTTCAGTGACATTCGTTTGTTTTGCATTGGACGTATTACTATTCATGAACACTACATCTAATTTTTTTTTAATTCCTAAATTGTTAGTAGTAGCGTGGGGAAGAAACCGAGCGCTACTAGTATATAGGATACTAGTAGCGTTGGTTGTTTACCCATGCTACTAGTACTCCATTACTAGTAGCGCGTGTACGTAATAGCAGTAGCGTGGGTGGCACACGCTACTACTAACAAAGTTAGTAGTAGCACGGGTTTTACCCACGCTACTACTAACTATTAGCTGTAGCGCGATACTAGTAGCGCAGGTACCCGCGCTGCTTGTAGCCTTTTTCCTAGTAGTGATTTGATGGCGTGGAGATCGTCTCCGCGTACCATATGGATGTGAAGAATAAAGTCCTCAATCCAGACCGCAGGGTCTGTCGTTCCGTCGTATGCCTCGATGTTTACGGGTTTAAACCCCTTTGGAAATTCATGATCCAGCACCTCATCGGTGAAGCACAGGGGGTGTGCGGCACCCCTGTATTTGGCTTTGTCGTGGCATGGGTCCGACGGCTGTAGTGTTCGGTGTTGATTCCGAGCTGGTAGTCGATCAGTATAGTTGGTTTGGTGGCCGTAATCCTGCATAGGAACACGTTTCCTAGATCCATAGATGGACCTTGTTATGCCAGCTCTTTTGTCCAGATGCTCACGTAGATCGTGTTTTTGGTACTTGGCGGCGACCTCCCTTCCTTTATGGGGTTCTGATTTGTGTGCGGCATCATTAGCCGCTTAGTCTCGGCCACAAGGTGGCCGGTCTGGCAGATCGGCCGTATTGTTTTTCGACGGAGTGGGCGCGATAGCCTCCTCCTCAAATTCAGGCAGCAGCTTACGTTTTGGGTAGCTCGTTGTCTGGCGATCATCGCCGTATCTTTCCTCAGTGTCGAGCACTTTGTTCCATCTGTGGTTGAGCGTATCCTGCGCGGCTTTAAGCCGTTGCTTCTGCTTCTTCAAGCTCCTCACGTGGCGATAAGTCTCTTGTGGAGGTCCTCTTGTTCCAAATGTTTTTCCAGGATGATGTGTGCATCGTCGTCTGGACTGCTCTCCTCTTCGGAGACAGGTTTATAAGTTTTGTCTTCGGCGTCGTTGTGATCGGACAGCGGCCCCGGACTGTTTTCGTCGTCTCCTTGCTCGTCCTGCTCTTTCGCTGGGTCTGCGGGGTCTTCGACATCGTCCGGGGTGTTATTCTTTCTTGTACCGGTATCGCTGTTTTTGCTATGGCGTGGTTTAGAGCGGAGCCGCTGACGTCGGCGCTTTGGCTGCTTCTCAGGAGTCGTTGCATCCTTCTGATCCTCTCCATTGTTTTCTTTGGGTGTGTCCACCATATATATGTCGTACGATGAGGTGGCTGTCCAGCGCCCTGTGGGCGGTGGTTCCTGTTCTTCTCCAGCATCGTCGACCATACCCTCAATGTCTTCGGAGTCGAAATCAAGCCTATCGGTTAAGTCGTTGACAGTGGCTATTAAGTGGGTGATGGGTGGGTAACGAATTCCTTCGTCATCCGCTTCCCACTCAAGCCGGACATAGTTCGGCCAGGAGTGTCCTGACAAGGAGAGAGATTTTAATGAGTTTAGCACATCGCCCAAGGGCGAGTGTTGAAAAATGTCCGCCGAGCTGAACTACAAGATCGGTGCCCAGTTAGATCCGATGGGCGCGGATACACGCGGATCTGAGTGTATGGCCGGAGACGAGTCCGAGGGTCTGATGACGCATACCTCATTGGAAGTGAAATCTGTGTTCGGCTCTATCGCCTTTGAGTGTGCGGCTTTTGTGGCGGGGCCATCCCCCCGTCCTCGGATGGCACGATCTGCGCTGGATCTAAAGCCAGGGCAGTTGCAGGTGCGATCTCCTGAACGTCGTCCGATGGCAGATCTAGGTCATGCTCAACGTGGCTATAGGGTGCACCTGTCATGGGCTCGAATCCGTCGAAGATCAAGTCTCCGTGGATGTCGGCAGTGTAGTTCAGGCTTCCAAACCTGACCTGATGGCCAGGGGAGTAGCTATCGATCTGCTCCAGATGGCCCAGCGAGTTAGGCCGCGGTGCGAAGAAACCGAATACGAAGATCTGTCCGGGGAGGAAAACCTCACCCTGGACCGCATCGTTGTAGATGATTGAAGGAGCCATCAAGCCTTATGGTGACGACACAGTGGAACTCTGAATGAAAGCACCAATGTCGGTGTCAAAACCGGCGGATCTCGGGTAGGGGGTCCCGAACTGTACGTCTAAGGCTAATGGTAACAGGAGACGGGGGATACGATGTTTACCCAGGTTCAGGCCCTCTCTATGGAGGTAATACCCAACTTCCTGCTTCATTGATCTTGATGATATGAGTATTACAAGAGTTGATCTACCACGAGATCGTAGAGGCTAAACCCTAGAAGCTAGCCTATGATTATGATTGTTGTTCTTGTCCTACGGACTAAACCCTCCGGTTTATATAGACACCAGAGGGGGCTAGGGTTACACAGAGTCGGTTACAGAGAAGGGATTCTACATACTTTTTTATCCGAATTGCCAAGCTTGCCTTCCATGCAAAGGAGAGTCCGACCCGGACACCGGACGAAGTCTTCAATCTTGAATCTTCATAGTCCAACAGTCTGGCATAAACATATAGTCTGGCTGTCCGAGGACCCCCTAATCCAGGATTCCCTCAATAGGCATAGAGTCTTCAAAGCAGAACGCAGCCGAGTCTCCCCTTCACCGGTAGGGTGGTCAAGCAAGAGCTCCTCAAATCCCTCCATTATTTCTTCCACCGTCACCCTAGCATATCCTTCTGGAATTGGACGGCAGTGAAAAGTTGTGCCGGGTTCAAGAGGTCGAACAGAGCCGACAGCCGCCTTGACTTTGTACTTCTCCCATTGCGTCATAAGGTGGCAATGTTGAGACTCTGTGATAGGATCTACGGGGTAGCTAGCAGGAGGCTTGAAGACAGGCTCCAGCTGAAGCTGCTCGGTAGAAGCCATGCTGCTTCTCCGCTGAGATGGTTGGGTAGCTTCGGCAGGTCGCTTGCTTCCAACTGCATCTCGTTCTTCTAGCTTCTGTACCCTTGAGTGCAGCTCCTGCAGTTCGCTCTCCTCCACCTTCCTCCTCCTCTCTTGGCATTTGTAACCGCCTGTGTCCGGAAACCCAGTCTTCCACGGAACGGAGCCTGGCGTGCCTCAGGATTCCCGAGGGCCATTGTGAGCTCGTCCTTCTCTCTGTCTGGGACGAACGTCCCTTCCTTTGCTGCGTTAATATAGTGATGAAGCTTCGTGAGGGTAGTCGCAGTTGCTCCCTCGTCCAAACGCACTTCCCTGTTACAGGGTGCTCAGGATTCCCGGGGGCCTTTGTGAGCTCGTCCTTCTCTCTGTCTGGGACGAACGTCCCTTCCTGTGCTGCGTTAATATAGTGCTGAAGCTTCGTGAGGGTAGTCGCAGTTGCTCCCTCGTCCAAACGCACTTCCCTGTTACAGGGTCCAAGGTTCCGCCAACCCCGAAGAACCAAGTCCGGCAACGGTCTGGCCATTTCAATGTCTCTGGTTCGACCCCTTTATCAAGCAGGTCATTCTCAGCCTTGGCCCACAACGGTCGGGCTTTGAGGTAGCCACCTGACCCCGTGTGATGGTGATGCTCCTTCTTCGCAGCATTTATCTTGTTTATGGCTGACATCTTCTTACTCCTCTTCGATGTCTTGTTGGCCACAAATGCGTCCCATTGATCTCTAAGCTTCTCGTACCGGCCGATGAATTCTGGTGTCTTTTCTTTGTCGACAAACTTTGCTTTTAGGTCATTCTTCCACTTCCTGAATAGATCTGCCATCTTCTTGAGAGCAAAGGACTTGACCAATGGATCTATAACTGGATTCTTCGGATCGTCCTCTTCCGGTAGGGTGAAATTTACCTTCAGCGCTTTCCAAAGATCAGCTTTTTATCTATCTTCGATAAAAGAAACTTGAAGCTCTTCATCCTTAGGCTGATTCCATAGCTCTATACTGATCAGGATCATGTCCCTAACAAGAACCCTGCACTGAGCAGTAAATTCCTCCTTGGTCCGGAGGGGTTCAATAGGTTGGCCATCGCGCGCGATTGCTGTGATCGTGAACCTTTCATCTGATCGCAACTTTTTCTTTGTGCCTCGTCTCTTTACCGAAGTTGTGCTCGACAAGTAATCCAGCACACAAGCAAACAAAAAGGCAAACGAAAGAGAGAGGAGATTGGGAAAGAGAGGGCGAATAAAACGTCAAGGTGAAGTGAGGGAGAAGAAAACGAGAGGCAAATGGCAAGTAATGTAAATGCGAGGGAGATGAGTTTGTGATGGGTACTTGGTATATCTTGACTTGATCAAGGGCCTCCCCGACAACTGTGCCAGAAATCCTTCTTGCTACGTCTTGAGCTTGCGTTGGTTTTCCTTGAAGAGGAAAGGGTGATGCAGCAATAGTAGCGTAAGTATTTCCCTCGGTTTTTGAGAAACACGGTATCAATCCAGTAGGAGGCTCCTCAAAAGTCCCATGCACCTACACAAACAAACAAGAACTCGCAACCAACACAATAAAGGGGTTGTCAATCCCTTCACGGCCACTTGCGAAAGTGAGATCTGATAGAGATAATATGATAAGATAAATATATTTTTGGTATTTTATAATATAGATTGGAAAAGTAAAGATGTAAATAAAAGTAGATTGAGAGCTTATGATAAGAGATAGACCCGGGGGCCATAGGTTTCACTAGTGGCTTCTATCAAAATAGCATAAGTATTACGGTGGGTGAACAAATTACTCTCGAGTAATTGATAGAAAAGCGAATAATTATGAGATTATCTAGGCATGATCATGTATATAGGCATCACGTCCGTGACAAGTAGACCGACTCCTGCCTGCATCTACTACTATTACTCCACACATCGACCGCTATCCAGCATGCATCTAGAGTATTAAGTTCATAAAGAACAGAGTAACGCATTAAGAAAGATGACATGATGTAGAGGGATAAACTCATGCAATATGATATAAACCCCATCTTTTTATCCTCGATGGCAACAATACAATACGTGCCTTGATGCCCCTGCTGTCACTGGGAAAGGACACCGCAAGATTGAACCCAAAGCTAAGCACTTCTCCCATTGCAAGAAAGATCAATCTAGTAGGCCAAACCAAACTGATAATTTGAAGAGACTATAAAAGATAACTTAATCACACATAAAAGAATTCAGAGAGATTCAATTTCTCATAGATAAACTTGATCATAAACCCACAATTCATCGGATCTCGACAAACACACCGCAAAAAGAGTTACATCGAATAGATCTCCAAGAAGAACAAGGAGAACATGGTATTGAGATTCAAAGAGAGAGAAGAAGCCATCTAGCTAATAACTATGGACCCGAAGGTCTATGGTAAAGTACTCACAACTCATCAGAGAGGCTATGGTGTTGATATAGAAGCCCTCCGTGGTTGATTCCCCCTCCGGCGGAGCGCCGGCGAAGGCTCCAAGATGGGATCTCGCGGATACAGAAGGTTACGGTGGTGGAAATAGTTTTTCGTGGTCGCCTCTGATGTTCTCGGGGTACGTGGGTATGTAGGAGCCCACGAGATAGGGGGGCGCGCCCATTAGGGGGGGCACCCTCCACCCTCGTGGCCTCCTTGATTGTTTCTTGACTTGCACTCCAAGTCCTCTGGATCACTTTTGTTCCAAAAAGATCGCTCCCGAAGGTTTCATTCCGTTTGAACTCCGTTTGATATTCCTTTTCTTCGAAACACTAAAATAGGCAAAAAACCAGCAATTTGGGTTGGGCCTTCGGTTAGTAGGTTAGTCCCAAAAATGATATAAAAGTGTAAAGTAAAGCCCATAAACATCCAAAACAGGTAATATAATAGCATGGAACAATCAAAAATTATAGATACGTTGGAGACGTATCAGTCATCACGGCCTCCTTCTTGCACCGGCATTCGGTCACCGGACACGGTCTCCTCCGTTATTCGAGGACCGTAGCATGCTTCTTCACCCTCTCTTTCCAGACCATCGCTTTCGTTGAGATACGACATGACATTAGCTCCGGCTGCGATTATCTCCCCCAACACCCGTTCTGCTTCCTCGTCTCGGCCGTGCTCCGTAGTTTCTGCAAATATTACAACATGGCAATTATTATACAAATATGATAGATCGATATATTAGAGGCAAACGTAGACCTAGTTATAGCTATTCACAACAAGGAATTATATCACGTGTAATATAAAAGTGTAAAGTAAAGCCCATAAACATCCAAAACAGGTAATATAATATCATGGAACAATAAAAAATTATAGATATGTTGGAGACGTATCAAGCATCCCCAAGCTTAATTCTTTCTCGTCCTCGAGTAGGTAAATGATAAAAAAAGAATTTTTGATGTGGAATGCTACCTAGCATAATTCTCAATGTAATTTTCTTTATTGTCGCATGATTGTTCAGATCCAAATGATTCAAAATAAAAGCTTATAAAACATAAAAATAGTAATACTCAAAGCATACTAACAAATAATCATGTCCTATCAAAATAGCATAGCCAAAGAAAGCTTATCCCTACAAAATCATATAGTTAGGCCATGCTTCATTTTCATTACACAAAATACTCCCATCATGCACAACCCCGATGACGAGCCGAGCAATTGGTTCATACTTTTTAACGCGCTTCAGCTTTTTCAACTCTTACGCAATACATGAGCGCAAGTCATGGACATAGCACTATGGTGGTATATGGTGGTGGTTATGAGGACAAAAAGGGAGAAGATAGTCTCACATCAACTAGGCGTATCAACGGTCTATGGAGATGCCCATCAATAGATATCAATGTGAGTGAGTAGGGATTGCCATGCAACGGATGCACTAGAGCTATAAATGTATGAAAGCTCAACAAAAGAAACTAAGTGGGTGTGCATCCAACTCTCTTGCTCACGAAGACCTAGGGCGTTTTGAGGAAGCCCATCATTGGAATATACAAGCCAAGTTCTATAATGAAAAATTCCCACAAGTATATGAAAGTGACAACACAAGAGACTCTCTATCATGAAGATCATGGTGCTATTTTGACGCACAAGTGTGGAAAAGATATAGTAGCATTCTCCCTTCTCTCTTTTTCTCTCATTTTTTTTATTTGGCCTTTTTTTATTTGGTGGGCTCTTTGGCCTCTCTTTTTTTTAAAGTCCTGAGTCTCATCCCGACTTGTGGGGGAATCATAGTCTTCATCATCCTTTCCTCACCTGGGACAATGCTCTAATAATGAAGATCATCACACTTTTATTAATTTATAACTCGAGAATTACAACTCAACACTCAGAACAAAATATGACTCTATATGAATGCCTCCGGCGGTATACCGGGATATGCAATAAATCAAGAGCAATATGACAATGATGGAGCGTGTCATAATAACGGAACGGTGGAAAGTTGCATGGCAATATATCTCGGAATGGCTATGGAAATGCCATAATAGGTAGGTATGGTGGCTGTTTTGAGGAAGGTAAATAATGGGTGCATGATACCGGCGAAAGTTCAGCGGCACAATAGAGGCTAGCAAAGTGGAAGGGTGAGTGTGCGTATATCCATGGACTGACATTAGTCATAAAGAACTCATATACTTTTTGCAAAAGTCTACTTGCCCTCGAAGTAAAGTTCTACTACGCATGCCCCTAGTGGGATAGATTGGTAGGAAAAGACTATCGCTCGTCCCCGACTGCCACTCATAAGGAAGACAATCAAAAGAGCACCTCGTGCAACAAATTTGTCACACAACTTTTACCATTCGTGCATGCTACGGGACTTGCCAACTTCAACACAAGTATTTCTCAATTTCATAATTACTCACTAGCATGACTCTAACATTACCACCTTTATATCTCAAAACAATTATCAAGCATCAAATTGATCCTAGTGTTTAATGCACTTTCTATGATAGTTTTTATTATACCCAACTTGGATGCTCACCATTCTAGGACCAGCAAATACCATGTTGTTCTAAAAGACTCTCAAAATAATATAAGTGAAGCATGAGAGATCAACAATTTCTTCAGAATTAAGCCACCGCCGCGCTCTAAAAGATATAAGTGAAATACTAGAGCAAAAACTATCTAGCTCAAAAGATATAAGTGAAGCACATAGAGTATTCTAATAAATTCTAATCAAGTGGGCTTCTCCCAGAAGGTTTGTACGGCAAGGATGATTGTGGAAAACTCAAAAGCAAAGACTAATATCATACAAGACGCTCCAAGCAAAACACATATCATGTGGTGAATAAAAATATAGCTCCAAGTAAAGTTACCGATAAACGAAGACGAAAGAGGGGATGCCCTATTGCCACTCCTTATTCCATAGTTCATCAAATCTTTACCCAAAGCTTGAAAACTTCACAACACAAAACTCAACAGGAAATCTCATAAGCTCCGTTAGTGAACGAAAGAAAAACCACCACATAAGGTACTGTAATGAACTCATTCTTTATTTATATTTGTGTTAAACCTACTGTATTTCAACTTTTCTATGGTTCATATCCCTACATACTAGCCATAGATGCATCAAAATAAGCAAACAACACACGAAAAAACAGAATCTGTCAAAAAAAGAACAGTCTGTAGCAATCTGTAACTCTCGAATACTTCTGGAACTCGAAAACTCCTACCAAAATAGGAAGTCCTGGGAAATTTGTCTATTTATCTACAGAAAAAGAATCAACGCAAAATCACATTTTAATGAATTACTAAAATTATTTTCATGCGTGCAAAGTTTCTGTTTTTCAGCAGAATCAAATTAACTATCACCATAGGTTATCCAATAGGTTCTACTTGGCACAAACACTAACTAAAACATGAAAACACATCTAAACAGAAGGTAGATGCAAAATTTATTACTAAACAGAAACAAAAACAAAAAACACAAATAAAATTGGGTTGCCTCCCAACTAGCGCTATCGTCTAACGCCCCTAGCTAGGCATAAACGCGAGGATAGATCTAAGTAGTGCCATCTTTGGCACACAAATTCATAAGTAGCTCGCATGATAGATTTATAAGGTAATTTAACTTTCTTTCTTGGAAAGTGCTACATGCCTTTCCTTAATGGAAATTGGAATCTAATATTCCCTTCCTTCATATCAATTATCACACCAATCGTTCTAAGGAAAGGTCTACCAAGAATAATAGGACAAGAAAGATTGCAATCTATATCAAGAACGCTAAAATCTACGGGCACCAAATTCCTATTTGCAACAATGAGAACATCATTGATCCTTCCCATTGGATTTTTAATGGTGGAATCCGCAAGGTGCAAATTTAAAGAGCAATCATCAAGATCATGGAAGCCTAGAATATCAGATAAAGTTTTCGGAATCATGGAAACACTAGCACCCAAATCACATAAAGCATAACACTCATGATCTTTAATTTTAATCTTTATAGTAGATTCCCACTCATCATAAAGTTTTCTAGGTATAAAAACTTCCAAATTAAGTTTTTCATCAAAATATTGCATCAAGGCATCAACAATATGTTTGGTAATGGCTTTATTTTGACTATAAGCATGAGGAGAATTCACAACGGATTGCAACAAGGAAATACAATCTTCTAAAGAACAATTATCATAATTAAATTCCTTGAATTCCAAGATAGTGGGTTCAATGCTATTAAAAGTCTTGACCTCTCCAATCCCACTTCTACAAAATTTAGTATCAAGATCTAAAAACTCCGAATCATTGGGACGCCTTTTAACTAAAGTTGACTCATATCTAGTCCCATCATTATTAAAATTCATATTGCAAAACAAAGATCTAATAGGGGACACATCAATAACTTTAAGATCTTCATCATTATTTTCATGGAAACTAGAAGAACACGCCTATACAAACACAATCTTTCTTAGCACGCAATCTAGCGGTTCTTTCTTTGCACTCATCAATGGAAATTCTCATAGCTTTGAGAGACTCATTGATATCATGCTTAGGAGGAGTAGATCTAAGTTTCAAAGAATCAACATCAAGCGAGAGTCTATCAACGTTCCTAGCCAAATCATCAACATTGAGCAATTTTTCTTCAAGCAAGGCATTAAAATTCTTTTGAGAGATCATAAATTCTTTAACACTATTCTCAAAATCAGAGGGCATCTTATTAAAATTACCATAAGAATTATTTTAGGAACTTCCATAATTATTAGAGGAATTACTAGGGAACGGTCTAGGATTAAAGTTTCCTCTATAAGCATTGTTACCAAATTATTCCTACCAACAAAATTCACATCCATAGATTCATTATTATTCTCAATCAAAGTAGACAAAGGCATATCATTGGGATCAATAGGAGCACTCTTAGTAGGAAACAATTTCATAACTTCATCCATCTTTCCACTCAAAACATTAATTTCTTCGATAGCATGCACTTTTTTACTAGTAGATCTTTCGATGTGCCATTGAGAATAATTAGCCATAAAACGGCAAGGGTGAAGTGGGGGAGAGGAAAACGAGAGGCAAATGGCAAATAATGTAATGCGAGGCAGATGAGTTTGTGATGAGTACTTGGTATGTCTTGACTTGAGCGAAGACCTCCCCGGCAATGGCGCTAGAAATCCTTCTTGCTACGTCTTGAGCTTGCATTGGTTTTCCTTGAAGAGGAAAGGGTGATGCAGCAATAGTAGCGTTAGTATTTCCCTCAGTTTTTGAGAGCCAAGGTATCAATCCAGTAGGAGGCTCCTCAAAAGTCCCACACACCTACACAAACAAACAAGAACTAGCAACCGACGCAATAAAGGGGTTGTCAATCCCTTCACGGCACTTGCGAAAGTGAGATCTGATAGAGATAATATGATAAGATAAATATATTTTTGGTATTTTATAATATAGATTGGAAAAGTTAAAGATGCAAATAAAAGTAGATTGAAAGCTTATATGATAAAAGATAGACCCGGGGGCCATAGGTTTCACTAGTGTCTTCTCTCAGGATAGCATAAGTATTACAGTGGGTGAACAAATTACTGTCGAGCAATTGATAGAAAAGCGAATAATTATGAGATTATCTAGGCATGATCATGTATATAGGCATCACGTCCGTGACAAGTAGACCGACTCCTGCCTGCATCTACTACTATTACTCCACACATCGACCGCTATCCAGGATGCATCTAGAGTATTAAGTTCATAAAGAACAGAGTGACGCATTAAGAAAGATGACATGATGTAGAGGGATAAACTCATGCAATATGATATAAACCCCATCTTTTTATCCTCGATGGCAACAATACAATACGTGCTTTGCTGCCCCTGCTGTCACTAGGAAAGGACACCACAAGGTTGAACCCAAAGCTAAGCACTTCTTCCATTGCAAGAAAGATCAATCTAGTAGGCCAAACCAAACTAATAATTCGAAGAGACTTGCAAAGATAACTTAATCATACATAAAAGAATTCAGAGGAGATTCAAATATTTCTCATAGATAAACATGATCATAACACCACAATTCATCAGATCTCGACAAACACACCGCAAAAAGAGTTACATCAAACAGATCTCCAAGAAGATCAAGGAGAACATGGTATTGAGATTCAAAGAGAGAGAAGAAGCCATATAGCTAATAACTATGGACCCGAAGGTCTGTGGTAAACTACTCACAACTCATCGGGGAGGCTATGGTGTTGATGTAGAAGCCCTCTGTGGTTGATTCCCCCTCCGGCGGAGCGCCGACGAAGGCTCCAAGATGGATCTCGCGGATACAGAAGGTTACGGTGTTGGAAATAGTTTTTCGTGGTCGCCTCTGATGTTCTTGGGGTACGTGGGTATATATAGGAGGAAGAAGTAGGTCGGTGGACGCCCGAGGAGCCCACGAGATAGGGGCGCGCCCAGTAGGGGGGCGCCCTCCACCCTCGTGGCCTCCTCGATTGTTTCTTAACTTGCACTCCAAGTCCTCTGGATCACGTTTGTTCCAAAAAGATCGCTCCCGAAGGTTTACTCCGTTTGGACTCAGTTTGATATTCCTTTTCTTCGAAACACTAAACTGGCAAAAAAAAAACAACAATACGGGCTGGGCCTCCGGTTAGTAGGTTATTCCCAAAAATGATACAAAAGTGTAAAGTAAAGCCCATAAACATCCAAAACAGGTAATATAATTGTAGGAGATATGCCCTAGAGGCAATAATAAATGATATTATTTATCTCCGAGTTCATAATTATGTTTATGTTCCATGCTATAACTACAATGATTCTCGAGTCTGCAATATCCACGAGGCTCAGAGGAAGACTCATATGCACGTGTGGAATAATAAACGGTAAGAAGTATTCCTAGTCTGGCCTCTAAGACTAGCTCAAGTGTTGCCTGATGGTTCTGTTTTCCTGATCATGGGCATGTCAATGCCAGCAACTTTGAGGGCACAATGTTAAGAGAACATTTGTGTTGAATCGACCTGGATTGATGTTATGCTATGAGATTCATTCATCACAAGTTAATGGTACATAACACAGAGATGGTTAACGTTTGCTTGATTCCTTAGACCATGAGAGTATCGTGTTTCTTCATGCTTGCTTCATGAACTTTGGGGTTTGTTAAACATCATCCGTAAATGGGTGGCTATTACGGCGGCTTATGGGTTCATGGAAAAGTATGTCAAGTAACTTGATAGCTCAAGATTGGGGTTTGCTCCTCCAACGATGGAGAGATATTCTCAGGCCCTCTCGGTGTTACGGTATCCATCATCGTCTGGCCAGACATAGTGTGATTTGATCACAGGGATGCCGAAACACGAACACGAAAACGAGGTAACTAGCCTAGTGGACAAGTTGTTGATCCACGGGGATGCAAGTAAAACTCACCTCGGGTCTTTGTAACATATCGGGAAGCAACAGGAATAGCACACGGCAACTGGAGGTTTACTCGAATATTCATTCGTGTGGGTATAGGGGTCAATATGGGTGTCCACGGCTCCAATGTTGATTATTGATCGGAAAGTGTTCCGATCATGTCTATGCTTCACCGAACCTATAGGGTCACACGCTTAAGGGTCATCTATCTGCTGAATACTAGACAGGGAGTCTGAGAGAAATTTGCCGAAAAAGTTTCGGAGACAATGGAAGAGTTCTGGAGAGAGAATAGCGAAATAGTTTCGTAACACCGAAAAGTCGTTTCAAGATATACCATTAAGTCAAATTGGTTTCGGGACACGCCTGATAATTCTTGGAGGGTACCAGAATTATTCTGGAAACTTCTGGGAATTTTTGGGAATAACATCCGAAAATGTTTCGGAGCTGCCGGTACCGCTTTGCTTGTTTTTCGCAGATGAAATTCACTAATCTGAAATTGTTTCAGAACGAATCCAAAATCATTTTAGTGGGTACTGGAATTATTCTAAGACCCACAGAAATATTTTCGGATTTAACGGACGCGAAAAATTGTCTTCGTGAATAGTGAAAACGCATTCTTGTTTGCTTTTCACAGATGAAAATCACTAAACCGAAATTGTTTCGAAACGCATTGAAAATTATTTTAGCGGGTACTGGAATTGTTCTGAGCCCACATAAATATTTTCAGTTCGAACAGACGCTGAAAAATGTCGTCATGAATAGTGAAAGTGCTTTTTGCTTGGCTTCTTCGAGAAGCCACCTTGAGGGCCTTTCAGTATTATCCCATTGGCTTCTTGGAGAAGCCACCCTTGGGCTTGGCCTAAAAATAGGGGTGGAGGGGGCTTCTCTCTCCCTCCCAGCGAAATAGTTTCATAGAGCCGAAAGGCTGTCTGGCTTCCGGTGGGAACTAGTTCTGGACGACGAAGCCCTGCCGGATAGATGACACCGTATGTGTGCGACCCCGTACAAAGGTTGTAGTTTTGATCCTTTTGCCCGAAGGGCTGTCCAAGTGACAATCCGAGTTCTCTGAGTCTTCCCGAAGGGCTGTATAAGTGAACGTCCGAGTTTTGAGGGTCCTCCCGAAGGGCTGTCCGCGACACAGTCCGAGAGACTGTCCGACCGCCTCCCGGAGGGCTGTGCGCGGGGTGGATGAGGGTATACATCCTCGTGGTTGGGAGGTTGTATATCCTAGCTGCGGGGATCTGCACTGCCGTTCGTCATCGACTCTACTTCCGCTGCGCTACGAGTCGGTAACAAAAAAGATCAAACCATATATGCAATGCCCATAGTGGTCCTGGGCTGGTGCATAGGTCAGAATTTTTTTGTTTTCTGCTGCGTTACCCTACAATAATAGCATGGAACAATCAAAACTTATAGATACGTTGGAGACGTATCAGTCATCACGGCCTCCTTCTTGCACCAACATTCGGTCACCGGTCACGGTCTCCTCAGTTGTTCGAGGACCGTAGCATGCTTCTTCACCCTCTCCTTCTAGACCATCGCTTTCGTTGAGATACGACATGACATCAGCTCCGGCTGCGATTATGTCCCCCAACACCCGTTTCGCTTCCTCGTCTCGGCCATGCTCCATAGTTTCTGCAAATATTACAACATGGCAATTATTATACAAACATGACAGATGGATATATTAGTGGCAAACGTAGACCTAGCTAATAGCTATTCTCAACAAGGAATTATATTAATTAACGGCCTCGACGCTTCTCTAGGGTTTGGGGTGGCCTCGGCAACGCTTAAAGGGTTCGGGGTGGCCTCGACGACAACACTCTTTTAACTTGGTAAAGGAGGGGGAATATCGACAACGACGACATACATACATGGAAAAAATGTTATCGGGGAGGGGGTATATCGACCCCCCCCCCTCATGTCGAAGTTATCAGGGAGGGGGTATATCGACCCCTCCCCCCCTCATGTTGAATCCCGAGAGAGTTAGGAACCGGAGGGGGACTCCTCCCCCTCATGTCTGAGGAGTTTTTACTCCCTCTCTCCCATGAAACATTCATCGAACAAACTTAATACGAGTTTTAACAGAAATCATTCTTCTAACAAAATTATAACAGAAAAAATTGACCAAGTTTTCATATGTCATCATGAGCATCTACTACAAAAAAAATTGACATATTCTTTGCATATTAGACAACAATAATATCACCAAAAAAATTCTATGAAGTCAACATTAAAAATTCTAACTTTTGCATATTCCTAGAACCCTCGACCCTCGAACCCTCGACCATAGAACCCTCGACCCCTTGAAACCATCGACCCCTCGAACCCTCGAACCCTCGACCCCCTCCTCGCTCCTCATGTCGAAGTTATCGGGGAGGTGGTATATCGACCCCCCCCCCTCATGTCGAAATTATCAGGGAGGTGGTATATCAACAACGACATACCCGATAAAAAATAAGAAGAGGAATAAGAAAAAAAAAGAGGAGAAGAAGAAAGGAATAGAGAGAGGAGAAGATCGAAGAAAAAAAAGAAGAAAAAAAAAGAGGAGAAAAAGAAAGGAATAGAGGTGAAGAAGAAGAAAAATAGAAATTACTCTATTTTTTTCTTCTTCTCTTCTATTCCTTTCTTCTTCTCCTCTTTTTTTTCCTTTTTTTCCTCTTCTTATTTATTTCTCCTCTTCTTCTCCTTTCTTCCTCTCCTTCTTCCTCTTCTTATTTTCCTTTTTCCTCTTCTTCTTTTCTTCTAAATATGAATTGACAAAAAATACATATATATGACAAAAAATACATATAAATATACACACATACACACATTTATACACATACACACATATATACACATATACATATACATATAAATTGACAAAAAGAATACATATATATGACAAAAAAATAAAAGATTTGCAGGGCAGGGGCGGCCTTGGCGACGCATCACAAGAGGGCAGGCGGTGGCAGTGATGGCGGCGACGGCCAAGATACAGTAAGGAGGAGGAGGGGATCGGGGCGGCGCTCACAGTGGGCTCGGACGCGGTGACGGCGCCTGTGCAGGGTGCGGTGATGGCGACGAGGAGGCAGGGCCGGCGGCGAGGAGCAGGGGGTCGGCGTCGGGGCGCGGCGACTGATACGTCTCTGTCGTATCTATAATTTTTGATTGTTCCATGCCAATATTATTCACTTTCATATACTTTTTCGCAACTTTTTATATTATTTTTGGGACTAACATATTGATCCGGTGCCGAGTGCAGTTCATGCATTGCATGTTTTATGTTTCAGAGAATATCCATATCAAACGGAGTCCAAACGGGATAAACACGAATGGAGCTTATTTTTGGAAAATATGGAAAATTCCAGAAGAAAAATCCACGCGAGACGGTGCCCGAGGTGGTCACGAGGCAGGGGGCGCCCCCCTGGGCGCGCCGCCTACCCTCGTGAGCCCACCGTAAGGCGGTTGATGCTCTTCTTTTGCCGCAAGAAAGATAATATTCGAGAAAAATCATGGAAAAGGTTTCAGGCTAATCGGAGTTACGGATCTCCATATATACGCGAAACGGTGAAACAGAGCCAGAACAGAACGCAGAAACAGAGAGATAGATCCAATCTCGGAGGGGCTCTCGCCCCTCCCAAGCCATGGGAGCCAAGGAACAGAGGGGAAACCCTTCTCCCATCTAGGGAGAAGGTCAAGGAAGAAGAAGAAGGAGGGGCTCTCTCCCCTCGCTTCGATGGTGCCAAAGCGCCGGGGGCCATCATCATCACCGCGATCTTCACCAACACCTCCGCCATCTTCACCAACATCTCCATCACCTTGCCCCCTCTATTTACAGCGGTCCACTATCCCGCAACCCGTTGTACCCTCTACTTGAACATGGTGCTTTATGCTTCATATTATTATCCAATGATGTGTTGCCATCCTATGATGTCTGAGTAGATTTTCGTTGTCCTATCGGTGGTTGATGAATTGCTATGATTGATTTAATTTTCTTGTGGTTATGTTGCTATCCTTTGGTGCCCATCATATGAGCGCGCGCGTGGATCACACCATAGGGTTAGTTGTATGTTGATAGGACTATGTATTGGAGGGCAAGAGTGAAAGAAGCTTCAACCTAGCATAGAAATTGATGCATACGGGATTGAAGGGGGACCAATATATCTTAATGCTATGGTTGGGTTTTACCTTAATGAACGTTAGTAGTTTCGGATGCTTGCTAATAGTTCCAATCATAAGTGCATAGAATACCAAGTAAGGGATGACATGGTAGCAGTGGCCTCTCCCACATAAAACTTGTTATCGGTCTAGTAAGGTAGTCAATTGCTTAAGGGACAATTTCGCCACACCTACCATCACTCTTCCACACTCGCTATATTTACTTTAGTTGTGTCTTTACCTTAACAGCCCCTAGTTTTATTTTCGTGCTTTTTACTTTCTTGCAAGCCTATCCGAAAACTCCTACAAAGTACTTCTAGTTTTATAATTGTTCTTGGTAAAGTATACGTCAAGCGTGCGTAGAGTTGTATCGGTGGTCGATAGAACTTGAGGGAATATTTGTTCTACCTTTAGCTCCTCGTTCGGTTCGACACTCTTACTTATCGAAAACTGTTGCGATCCCCTATACTTGTGGGTTATCAAGACCTTTTTCTAGCACCGTTGCCAAGGAGCAATAGCATGGGGTGAATATTCTCGTGTGTGCTTGTTTGCTTTATCACTAAGTAATTTTTATTTGTTGTTCTTAGTTGTTTTCTATCTTTAGTTATGGGTAGGAAACGCAAAATACCAAAAAAATTAGTTGTACCTACTGCTCCAATGGTTGAAGAACCACTCAAAATCTATCACACTAATGAAGATTTTTACTTGGATCATCTTCGATCCCTTTGTGCTCGTGCTGAAACCCCAACTAGCTTAGTTGAGGGCAAATCTTTAGATGAGCATGCTTGTTATGTGCGACACCATTATATCTGAAAAAGGAAACTATTATGGGATCAAATTCAACGTTTGCAATGCTATGCTTGGAATTTATGCTATTATTATGATTTTACTTGTTGTTCTGAAAACCCTAAGAAACACCTTCCCTACCAATGTGAGTTTATTGATAATGGAATCTTATCCTCGTATTCTAAGGGTGTTTATAATTACTATGATGTTCAACAAATTGAAGAATTTGTTTCTTTTAAGGGTGCTTACGAAATTGCTTCTTTGATTGAAAAGTATGGTGCTACTCTTTACGAATCTGAAAATTTTGCCATACTTAAATATTGCTATGATAATTATGCTTCTAATCCTTATGTTAAACCATATATTGAGAACTACTCCGCTGTCCAAGAAGAGACTAATATTTTGCAGGAAGCTATGGAAGAAGAAATTGATGAAATTGTGAGCTCATTGGATGAAAAAGATTAGGAGGAGAGCGAAGAACAAAAGGAGGAAGAGCGGATTAGCTACCCGTGCCCACCTTCTAATGAGAGTAACTCTTCAACTCATACATTGTTTAATTCCCATTCGTGGTTTTCGAAGGATGATTACTATGATGACTGTTATGATCTCTATGATTCTTTTGAAATATCCCTTTTTGATGATGCTTGCTATGCTTGTGGCCAAGATGCCAATATGAATGATGCTTATGGAGATGAACTTGCTATAGTTCCTTATGTTAAACATGAAATTGTTGCTATTGCACCCATGCATGATAGTCCTATTATCTTTTTAAATTCTCCCGATTATATTATATCGGAGAAGTTTGCACTTATTAAGGATTATATTGATGGGCTTCCTTTTACCGTTGCACATGATGATTTTGATGAGTACAATATGCATGTGCTTGCTGCTCCTACTTGCAATTATTATGAGAGAGGAACTATATCTCCACCTCTCTATGTTTCCAATAGAATAAATTTGCAAGAAACTGTTTATACTATGCATTGGCCTTTACTATGTGTGCATGAATTGTTCTTTTATGACATGCCGATGCATAGGAAGAGAGTTAGACTTCGTCATTGCTTGATATATATTACTTTGTGCTCACTACTAAATTACAAATCATTGCTAATTAAAATTGGCTTAGATATACCTTGGGATCCGGGTGGATTCACTACTTGAGCACTATATGCCTAGCTTAATGGCTTTAAAGAAAGCGCTGCCAGGGAGACAACCCGGAAGTTTTAGAGAGTCATTTATTTCTGTTGAGTGCTTTCATATAGTTTAGAAACAACAAAAATAAAGAGAGGAACCCAAAACTTTTCAAAAAGAAAAGTGAAAGTGAGAGAGACGAGCATTGTGAAAGTGGGGGACGTCCTTAAACTTGTTCAGGCCCATTGGAACTTTGTGAATCTTAATTACAGAAACTTTTCAATAAAAAAATTTATCCCCTTGTACAATTCCATTGTATTATAAAAATAATGTGCCAAGGTTTGCCTTTAGGATGTTTACAATGCTTGTTGGTTTGTGCGGTGCAGGACAGAAACTTTGGCTGTAGTGCGTGAATTTTAATTTTTTTACTGGAACGTCAAATGGTTCTGATTCTTCTTGCAATGTCTTTCTGTACAACTTGTTTATTTCTCCTAATTTTTTCAAAAGTTTTCAAGTATCAGAAGTACGGTGAATGTTCAGATTGCTACAGACTGTTCTGTTTTAGACAGATTCTGTTTTTGATGCATAGTTTGCTTGTTTTGATGAAACTATCAATTTATATCAGTGGATTAAGCCATGAAAAAGTTATATTACAGTAGACACAATGCAAAAACAAAATATGAATTGGTTTTCAACAATACTTAGAGTAGTGATTTGCTTTATTATACTAACGGATCTTACCGAGTTTTCTGTTGAAGTTTTGTGTGGATGAAGTGTTTGATTGAGAAGGTTTCGATGTGAGAAGAAGGAAGATAGGCAAGAGCTCAAGCTTGGGGATGCCCGAGGCACCCCAAGTAAATATTCAAGGAGACTCAAGCGTCTAAGCTTGGGGATGCTGGGGAGGCATCCCCTTTTTCTTCAACAAATATCGGTATGTTTTCGTATTCTTTTCGTTCATACGATATGTGCAAGTCTTGGAGTGTCTTTTGCAATTAGGTTTTTATTTTTATTTTATGCACCATGCTGCTATGAGATAGTCCTTGGTTGACTTATAGAATGCTCTTTGCACTTCACTTATATCTTTTGAGTATGGCTTTATAGAATGCTTCATGTGCTTCACTTATATCATTTGAAGTTTGGACTGCCTGTTTCTCTTTACATATACAACCACCATTTGTAGAATGCTCTTTTGCTTCACTTATATTTGTTAGAGTACGGGCATATCTTTTGTAGAAAGAATTAAACTCTCTTGCTTCACTTATATCTATTTAGAGAGATGACAGGAACTGGTCATTCACATGGTTAGTCATAAAATCCTACATAAACTTGTAGATCGCTGAATATGATATGTTTGATTCCTTGCAATAGTTTTGCGATATAAAGATGGTGATATTAGAGTTATGCTAGTGGGTGGTTGTGGATTGTAGAGACACTTGTGTTGAGGTTTGCAAGTCCCGTAGCATGCACGTATGGTAACCGTTGTGTGACAAATTTGAAGCATGGGGTGTTTCTTTGATTGTCTTCCTTATGAGTGGCGATCGGGGACGAAAGCGATGGTCTTTTCCTACCAATCTATCCCCCTAGGGGCATGCGTAGTAGTACTTTGCTTCGAGGGCTAATAAACTTTTGCAATAAGTATATGAGTTCTTTATGACTAACGTGAGTCCATGGATTATATGCACTTTTACCTTTCCATCATTGCTAGCCTCTTGATTGCCGTGCATTGCCCTTTCTCACCTCGAGAGTTGGTGAAAACTTCGCCGGTGCATCCAAACCCCGTGATACGATACGCTCTATCACACATAAGCCTAATTATATCTTCCTCAAAACAGCCACCATACCTACCTATTATGGCATTTCCATAGCCATTCCGAGATATATTGCCATGCAACTTCCATCATCATCATATACATGACTTGAGCATTCATTGTCATATTGCTTTGCATGATCGTAAGATAGCTAGCATGATGTTTTCATGGCTTGTCTGTTTTTTGATGTCATTGCTACGCTAGATCATTGGACATCCCGGTACACCGCCGGAGGCATTCATATAGAGTCATATCTTTGTTCTAGATATCAAGTTGTAATATTGAGTTGTAAGTAAATAAAAGTGTGATGATCATCATTATTAGAGCATTGCCCCAGTGAGGAAAGGATGATGGAGACTATGATTCCCCCACAAGTCGGGATGAGACTCCGGACGAAAAAAAAGAGAAAGGCCAAAAAAAAAGAGAAGGCCCAAAAAATGAGAGAAAAAGAGAGAAGGGGCAATGTTACTATCCTTTTACCACACTTGTGCTTCAAAGTAGCACCACGTTCTTCATAGAGAGAGTATCCTATGCTTTCACTTTTATATACTAGTGGGAATTTTCATTATAGAACTTGGCTTGTATATTCCAACGATGGACTTCCTCAAATGTCCTAGGTCTTCATGAGCAAGCAAGTTGGATGCACACCCACTTAGTTTCTTTTGTTGAGCTTTCATACACTTATAGCTCTTAGTGCATCCGTTGCATGGCAATCCCTACTCCTTGCATTGACATCAATTGATGGGCATCTCCATAGCCCGTTGATTAGCCGCGTCGATGTGAGACTTTCTCCTTTTTTGTCTTCTCCACCTAACCTCCATCATTATATTCTATTCCACCTATAGTGCTATATCCATGGCTTGCGCTCATGTATTGCGTGAGGGTTGAAAAAGCTGAAGCACGTTAAAAAGTATGAACCAATTGCTCGGCTTGTCATCGGGGTTGTGCATGATGGGGGCATTTTGTGTGACGAAAATGAAGCATGGCCAAACTGTATGATTTTGTAGGGATAAGCTTGCTTTGGCCTTGTTGTTTTGAAAAGACATGATGGCTTTATTGGCACGCTCAAGTATTATTGTTTTTATGTCAAATGATAGACTATTGCTTTGAATCACTCGTGTCTTAATATTCATGCCATGATTAGACATATGATCAAGATTATGCTAGGTAGCATTCCACATCAAAAATTATCTTTTTTATCATTTACCTACTCGAGGACGAGCAGGAATTAGCGACGGCGACGAGGAGGCAGGGTCGGCGACGAGAAGTAGGGCGTCAGCGTCGGGGCGCAGGGCGAGGTGGCGGGGCGCAGGGCGACGACGACGAGGTGCGAGCGGCGACGACGACGGCGACCGCGGGGTGGCGACGGCGAGCACGGGCAGCCTGACGGCATCGATGAGCTCGGCATCGTCGGGCGGCAACTGCGAGATGAGAAGTGAAAATTTTCACAAGTCTTGCTTATATACACTGAGCATTGATCCCGGTTCATGGCACCAACCCGGACCAATGCCCCCTTTAGTCCCGGTTGGTGCCACCAACCGGGACCAAAGCCCTCTCAACCGGGACCAAAGGCCTCTTTTCAGCAGCCCAAAGGGCGGGAAGCAGAGGGCTTTGGTCCCAGTTGGTGGTACCAACCGGGACTAAAGGGGGGGGGCATTGGTACCGGTTCGTAGCACCAAACGGGACCAATGCACCCGTTTAGTCCCGGTTGGTGCCACCAACCGGGACCAAAGGCCCTGTGTTGCCCGCGTCGCGGCCAAAGTTTAGTCCCACCTCGCTAGCTGAGAGAGCTCGAGAGTGGTTTATAAGCGCTGTTGTGCCAACCCTCTCGAGCTCCTCTCAACTGTAGGCTTTCGGGCTTAATCTGTCATTGTTTGCCTGTGGGCCTACTGGGCCTACTGCGAGCCTGAATCCTGGCCCATTGTTGGGTTTCTACTCGTATTCAGACCGTGGTGGCCCTTTAGGTGGCACTTTTTTTATTTTTTTGTTTTATTTTTTGCGTTGTTTATTTTATTTTGTTTCTACTAACAGCAAAATACTTACTAGTTTTCCAGCGATTCTTTTTTATTTTAGGTAATAAAAATTATAAAATTTCGGTTGGTGCCATTTGTTTTCTAATTTGAATAGTTTAAATTTGAATTTTTGGAAATTTGTGTATATCACTAGTTTTTGAATAGCTTTACTATAAAAATAGATTTTTGATTGATTCTTTTTCCTGCTAGTTAATATTACTGTGTTTTATCATTATATTCAAAAACATAGTTTGTTATTTTAGTTTCTAACAAAAAATTTCTTTATGAAAATTCTTTTTTCTTTTAATGTTATGAACAGAAAATACTTTGATAATTTTAGTTGCGTAAATTTTAGATAATTTTAGTTTCAATAATACTAGAGGTTTTATAAAAGTTTATTTTGTTTAACTTATTTATTAAAGTTTATTTTGTTTCTACTTATTTATTTTCTTTCTTTTTTGCTTTATTTATTTTATTTTGTTTCTACTTACTTTTGCTATGTATTATTTTATTATAGTTCATTTATTTTACTTTATTATAGTTTATTTTGTTTCTACTTACTTATTTATTTTGTTTCTAATTATTTATTTTCTTTTCTTTTTTGCTTTTTGTATTTATTTTATGAAAATTCTTTTTGCTTTTAATGTTTTACACACAAAAGCCCCCTCCCCTGGCTGGTTCATTGGTCCCGGTTTGTGGCTAGACCCGGTCCTAAAGACTTCCCTTTGGTCCCGGCTTAGGCCACCAACCGGGACCAATGGTGGTGGGCCAGGAGCGAGGCCCATTGGTCCCGGTTTGTGCCACCAACCCGACCAAAGGCGAATCGGGACCAATGGCCCCACGAGGCCCGGCAGGCCCCCTGGCCTCACGAACCGGGAACAATGGGCCCATGGGTCCCGGTTCCAGACCGAACCGGGACTAATGGGCTAACCAGGCCCCAACGTATACCCTGTTTTCTACTGTGGTATAGGTCGGGGATCGGAGGAAACTTTGGCTGGCTGGTCCGGCCCGCATCGGCGGCGTCCCTCGACACCGTTACCCTCCCTGGAGGCGAAGCCGAGGTCCCTCCTATCCAAATCCGATTCCCTCCTAGACGAAAGTCCAAAATTCAGTCTAGATTGGGCGGCAGCGGCGCCCTGCGCGTCGTAACCTCCATGGAGGTGCCATCTTGGGAGGCTCAGATGGTCGGGCGAGAGATGCTATGGGTGGTATGCGCCGCGTGGCTCCAGCAGCGGCGACGGTGTGAGCTCCGGGGCAAACCCTAGATCTGGGTCTACCGGATTGGACGATGATGGCACTTTCGATGCCGTTGTCCCTCCTGGGGGCATCGTTTTGGAGCACGCGCTGGCTGGATGGGAGAAGAGGAGGAGCGGTGTTACATCTACAACGAGGCCGACGGTGATGGGCGCGTTTGGAGATGGACTCGTGCAGGAGGAGGAAGCAGTCTGACATCATGGTGGCGTTGATGGAAGAGAGGCCTGGCAAGGTCGGTGCAACAGTTTTGCTCTGAGGATGGACCGAGGGATGATGGAGGTGACGGCCCTTGCAGCGTGCGGTGCTCACTGGGAGTGTGCCTGACCGGTGTGGGACCCAATCCAGGTAGTGGCTTGGAGGGGACACCCGGCTTTAGATGTTAGGCTTTAGTGCGATGTCTGTTTGGTATTAGGCCCTGACATTCGGCACGCCTTCATCAAGGGGACAGGAGTAGCAACGGTGTTGCCAAGATGGTGGCTTCAGGCTTATTGATGTATCATCTTGTGTGGTTTTTGTGAATAATTAATAATATGGCTGCATGCATCGTCCAGATGCAGAGGCCGCGGGTACATCCTCCTTTTTTTAAAAACAAAAATCTATCTGGATTAGAGTACCTCCAGTTGATGTTGTTTGAAGAAGACACAAGTCCCGATCTGTCTAAGCTCGAGCTGCTACAGGTTGATGGGTGCGAAGAGCTGAATGCAATCTCCAGAACACAAGTATGCTACCGATAGCTGGTTGCATTCGCAGGGAGCGACACGGGAGTGAGAGAGTCTGGCTGAGTTTTTTCTTATTAGTAAAACTATACTTAAGTCCAATAGCTGTTAGATGTGTATGTGCTGGACATGCTCCTTTGTTGAGAAAAAAAATCTAACATTGATAAGCTTGTTCATCAAGTAAACGGAAAGAAGAAGATAAATGAACAAAGGGAGCAGAAGAAGGCTGTGCGAAAGGAAGTTGAACAAATGGTATTGTTGCCTGTATTTGTTTCAGGCTTCCTCCACGAATTTGAAAAGGAAAAGGTCCAGTAAATAAGGAAATTCATCAGAGCATGATATTCTAGAACAAGATAGAATGGAACAAGATGGCAAAGTTTAGGTATCCTAGTTTCTCATATTTTTATTTCTAGTAAGCTCTTGAGCACCCATATCATTTTATCACTTTATTTGGAGCAGGAACCATTTGTCTTGAGCATTACCACTGACAACTTACCCGGTTACCCCAAGGATCAAATACGGTGCCATTTGGAGGTTCATCCACAATGGTTATGCCTCAAGTTCTGGCACCTGTTTCAAGTTCAACCAGGATGGATTGTAGTGTCCAGTTCTGCAGGATTGTACTTTAATGAAACTGGAGGGCTCAACAACTTATCCTTGGATTTGGTTTCCTTCAAATTCTCTTTTAAGACTATCTTACTGAGAGTTTGAGGCCATGAATGTGATACTAAGCGGGAAAACGCGTGCTTATATAGATGGAGATGCATGCCACGGTGGGGGTCTTTCTCATGCTTTGTACGTGCTTGAAACTGAAAAGACAATGAAAAGTGTGATAGCTCACAGGTAAAAAGTTATATATGTTTGATAGCGGCAGGCACGTGATTACGTAATATTTCCACAGAAATACGAGCACATGTAGTTTTGCTATCACCAAAAATCCAACCTTAACAAAAATCTTGGCAATGGCATAGATGAAAGGGACTAGATGAAATTAGACTGTCTTATTAAGTGACACGCACTTTGTCTTATTGTTAGCTTCCATTTTTACAGGCATATATGCCCAACGCACTTATTTATTTATTTTATTGTAAACCATTGAAATTATAAGCTGAAAACATGGTACCAACATGTAAAACCTTGTAACGCTATTTATTTTGATTTAATTTATGAGAAAGGTGTAACAGCTCCCGGTGCCAAGGCACCCTCTATGAACAGTAACATCATAAAAATAGAAAAAAAATAAAAAAAATAAACTTTACAACATCTAAGATTATCAAACTTTGTAGGTTCATGCAAGTTTTCATGCCAAAATATCATGTAGAGAAAGGTGTATGAACAAGTTTCAGATTTCAGTGGTAAAAATGCTCAAAACTTCAAGGAGTGAAATCTTATTCGTGTGTAGAGCTTCTCGAATGGTTTTTGGGCATGAAAACTTGCAAGCGTCTACAAAGTTTGATTATCTTTGATGTTGCAAAGTTTTAGATTTTTTTAATTTTTTTCTATTTGTTTTGATTTTTACTGTTCATAGAGGGTGCCTAGGCACCAGGGAGCCGAAAAAGCACTCTTTTTAATTTATACTCCCTCCGTCTCAAAATTCTTGTCTTAGATTTGTCTAGATACGGATGAATCTAATACTAAAACATGACTTGATACATCCGTATTTAGACAAATCTAAGACAAGAATTTTGGGACGGAGGGAGTAGTAGGTAAACTTTGTCTTTACACAAGAAGGAAGAAAAATAAGTTCAGAAAACAGGATGCACCAATAATTTAACTTATATTCACAAGGAATTAAGACTGACTGGTTCTTCCATGTGGGAGCTGAATCTCGCAGTTCCCCTTCTCTCTACCATTCCTCGGTCCTCTTCTGACTGTGTTCCGCACATCACAAGTCTACACAGGCACCCGCGAACACGCATACATATACACACATGCACCAAGGAAGAGACACAAGTTCAGAAACCGGTAGCTAGGGCCTCTAAATAGTCATCACCGGGCTAGTGTAAAAAATGCAAAATAGTTCATCACCGGGCACACCAGATTTAATGTGCTCAGCATCGCCAATGCAAGAGTATGCATATACAGTTGGATGCATGCCTAGCTGCTACTCTTATCTGCAAATATATTGTGATTATTTAGAAAACTCGACGATTACAACTAGGAAATACAATTAGGAGAAAAATACATTACATATACTAAAGTAGTCCCCTGTAAACAAAAAAGATAGAACATTAGGCAAGCAAACTCCTGAAGGAAAAAAAAACTGGTATTGCAAGGCGCTCACACAATGGTTTCAGAGGTGGAAAGAGTTCCAGGTCTTCTGATGCATATTACTCCCTCCGTTCCGGTTTACTCGTCGTGGTTTTAGTGCACTAAAACCACGACCAGTAAATCGGAACGGAGGGAGTAGATCTCATGGGTTCAAATTTAACATGCTTGGCCATTATGTGCGCAAGTACCCATGAGATCTAGTATGCAAGACAAGCATGACAAGCAAGACAATTTAACATGCCATGCCATTATCTTCACCCTGAACGCAAGTATGATGTTTTTCCTGGTTCTACTGTGAGCTGCAGCAAAGTCTCATTGGCATTTTCGTGGACAACAAAGTAGGGTTGTTTCACAAGCATGGTGTAGGACTCATAGACCATACAATTAGGAGCTTTGCATGCAATGAACAGATTTGGTTTCCTTCAAATTCTCACAAAAGCTAATTCAGTGGAAGGTTTAGTCAATCCTATTGAGACTTGACAGTATATGAGACCATGGATGATATCATATTCACGAGAAAACATAAGTTGTGTACGTATAGAGGGCAAGTGAGTGGAGTTGCTGCTGGAATTTTGTCTATTATGGGCCAGCCCAATAGCAGTTTCAGAAATTCCTAATAAATCCTAGGGGCCCATGCAGCCCATTCGTGCAAGGCAAGAGGTGGAACTAAAGTTTAGTCCCACATTGCTAGTTTAGAGGGAGTTGGACCTCTTTATAAGGGAGGTTCTTTCCTCCGCATGTATAATGCAAGGTGTTGTTGTTCATTTCTCGGCAACATGTTCCTCTTTGGGCATTAGCACTCAGCTGCAGTTGAACCAAATTGTGAGACAGTGAGATCCCTTGCTGTTGTTTCTTTTGATTACCAGATACTATATATACTACATAAATGTAATCCAGCCTAGGTTCTCAGTTAGCACAAATACATACGTCTCTTGAGTAAGTTGGGACATGTTCCAAAAATTTCCATGCTTAGCTTCCATATGATTTATGCCAATCTCTACCACCTTGACGTAGTTTCAGAAATTAGTGTTGGAAGTAGAATACTACACTTACAATTAACTGCATATGCATAGGCATACATTTTTTCACAGCAACACGAGTACTTATTGTCAAGAAATTAGTCAGCAGCTATGTAAGGGTTAGTCTACAAGCTAATCCATTTTTTTGGTGATTTCATTTTTTTAGTAGATGGAGCACAAGGTCCACACTGAGATGATCATTCTGATGGAAGAATGAAGAATCCCGATACAATTTTTTTTACGAATATGCCTGTCGACACAAAAGATGTTCCAGATATCTTTACTTGATTTGGATATGTTGACTGAGAAAAAAGGATGGCTGCAAGTGTATATGATACATTCATTTATATGATAATTAGTTCCACCTCAACAATGGTGCTCTTTCAGTAGGTACTGCATAATCATGTTGAAGATCATCACAAGTTCAGAATGTTCACATTCTCACAGTACTTCTAATGGCATGTCTCTATAGTGTTTGGTCATTATTTAGATCACTGATCTGATGGTGCTCATCTTTGGGTACAAAGTTTGTGCTACAGTTACTCATCAACAGATTTTCCCAAGAGGAGTCTCTCCTTTTGTCCAGTTCCTGACGAGGTTCTGACATCTAACTCATTTAACCATAGACTTTTCCAATTGTAGAGCACATGTCAAACTAGGACCAGCTCCTAAAACGATTGTAGTTACCATAGTATTTATTACTAGAAGAATGAATTTACATCAGATGGCTAAGGGATGTGGAATATTATTTTTCCATGAGCATATGAACTAGGAAACTTATCTAAAACAAGCAAGTATTTTCTGTTGGCTTACTAATTTTATGTTCACCTGCATCATCATGAAGCACAGCTAGGTATGACACATTTGTTATGTTTCTTTTTTTTCTTAGTACCTATTTTACTTATTGGGTAAATTCCACACATGTTCACCTTAGATATCTCGGGAACATGGCAATTATCTAAGCAGTTATATAGCCTTTTTCAATTATTTTAGTAAAAGATCTCTTCTAACTATTGCTTTTCAAATAGGGTCAAAAGAGCTAAACTTTATGGAAACTGCATTGTCTCCACGGTTTAGGAGCACACTTTTGTATGGTGGTTCAATTGGAGTTTGCAATACTGATTCTGGCGGAAACTGAAAGAAGGAATGCTACTGTGAGCATATTTGCTTTGTTTAGTAACATGGTTAATGAATGAACAATTCTTATTATTTTATAAAATCTTACACGAAGGTTACAGACATACATTTGCTAATTTGTAAAAAGTGTTGTATATGTTTACACGTTTGATATCTTATGTATGCAAAATAGTGCACTACTCTTTCGTAGACACTATTATGTGACAACTCGATTTTTTCTCAACTTATTCATCGATATTTTTAACATGTTGCATATTTATACTATTCAAAAATATGATGATTGCATGTAACACACATTAGCTAGCTTCATTGGTTGATTTATGTTTATAGCTTCGAATTTCTCATGTACCAATAAATTCATTGGGTTGACTGAGTTGGTCTTGACTCTTGGTCAAATAGGCTTAAGTTTGAAGATATACAAGACAATTGTTTCACAATTTTCTCAATAATATTGTTTTGAATATTCGATACATTGTGGAGCTCAATAAGTCTTATGTTTGTAAATGTCACCACATTTGGTAACAATTTTTCGATACACAAATCAAATAATATGTTCTTATTATTGAACTTTATAAAATTCTAGCCCGCACATCGAGCGGGCCACTTTGCTAGTTTGCAACAATAGTGAATCAAATGTGTGGCATTCACCTCTTTGTCATGTTAACTTTGGTTGCATGTTGCGACTAGCGAAGTTGAACTTAATCCCTAGTTTCACCACTGTCAAGGGATCTAAGTGTCAAGTGTGTGTGCAAGCTAAGCAACCTCGTAAGTCTCACGTGATCATGGAGACGAGAAATCTTGCACCACTAGAACTTATACATTCAAATCTATGTGAAATGAATGGTGTTTTGACAAAAGGTGGAAAGAAATATTTCATGACGTTAATTGACGACTCCACTAGATACTGCCGTGTGTATCTTCTAAAATCTAAGGATGAGGCTTTGAACTTTTTCAAGATCTATAAAGCTGAAGTGGAAAACCAACTTGATCGAAAAATCAAGAGTCTTAGGTCCAACCGTGGTGGAGAGTATTTTTCCAATGAATTTGATGTTTTTTGTGCGGAACATGGTATAATCCATGAGAGGATGCCTCCCTACTCACCTCAGTCAAATGGGGTGGCCGAAAGAAAGAACCGTACTCTAACTGATTTGGTTAACGCCATGTTAGACACATCGGGTCTCTCCAAGGCATGGTGGGGGGAGGCGATATTGACAGCATGTCATGTCCTAAATCGAGTCCTCACAAAGAACAAAGAGATAACTCCATTCGAGGAATGGGAGAAGAAAGGGTTAAAACTCTCTTATCTGCGAACATGGGGTTGTTTGGCGAAAGTCAATGTTCCAATTCAAAATAAGCGGAAGCTTGGACCAAAGACTGTGGATTGTGTTTTCCTGGGATATGCTTTTCATAGCATTGGCTATAGATTCTTGGTTGTAAAATCTGAGGTACCTGACATGCATGTCGGTACGATCATGGGGTCGAATGATGCGACTTTCTTTGAAGATATCTTTCCCATGAAGGATATGGCTACCTCATCTAATCAGGAGATGCCTAGTTCATCGAATCCGGAACCAGTTATAATTACTGAACCTGCCATTTCGATGGAACAATTTAAAAGCCCTGTGGAGGAAAACAATGAAGCTCCTACTAGGAGCAAGAGACAGAGGACTGCAAAGTCCTTTGGTGATGATTTTCTTGTGTATCTCATAGATGACACTTCCAGTTCTATTTTAGAGGCCTATGCATCTGAAGATGCTGACTACTGGAAGGAAGCAGTTCGTAGCGAGATGGAATCCATCTTGGCGAATGAAACTTGGGAGATAACTGATCGTCCTTATGGGTGCAAACCTATAGGATGCAAATGGGTATTCAAGAAGAAGCTTAGGCCTGATGGTACTATCGAAAAGTACAAGGCTCAGCTCGTGTCTAAGGTTTATACCCAAAAGGAAGGTGAAGACTTCTTTGATACTTACTCACCTGTGGCTCGACTGACCACTATTCGAGTTCTGCTTTCACTAGCTGCCTCACATGGTCTTCTCGTTCATCAAATGGATGTTAAGACTGCTTTCCTAAATGGAGAGTTGGATGAGGAAATTTATATGGAAAAACCAGATGGGTTTGTAATAGATGGTCAGGAAGGGAAAGTGTGCAAGTTGCTGAAGTCTTTGTATGGACTCAAGCAAGCACCCAAACAGTGGCATGAGAAGTTCGAAAGAACTTTAACAGCTGCAGGCTTTGTTGTGAACGAAGCTGACAAATGTGTGTACTATCGCCATGGTGGGGGCGAGGGAGTTATGCTTTGCTTGTATGTTGATGACATACTGATTTTCGGAACAAATCTGAATGTTATTAAGGAGGTCAAGGATTTCCTATCTCGCTGTTTTAAGATGAAGGATTTAGGAGTGGCTGATGTAATTCTGAACATCAAGTTGTTGAGAGACAATGATGGTGGGATTACATTGCTTCAATCTCACTATGTGGAAAAGATCTTGAGTCGCTTTGGCTATAGTAACTGCAAGCCCTCTCCAACACCATATGATGCTAGCGTGCTGCTTCGAAAGAATCGAAGAATTGCTAAAGATCAGTTGAAGTATTCTCAGATTATTGGCTCGCTTATGTACTTAGCCAGTGCTACAAGACCTGACATCTCATTTGTTGTTAGCAAACTGAGTCGGTTTGTCTCAAAACCAGGAGATGTGCATTGGAAAGCTCTAGAGAGAGTTTTGCGTTATTTGAAAGGCATCATGCAATTATGGAATTCACTACACCGAGCACCCAAAGGTGCTTGAAGGGTATAGTGACTCAAACTGGATCTCGAATCTTTGATGAGATAAAGGCCACGAGCGGATATGTGTTCACTCATGGAGGTGGCGCTGTTTCTTGGAAGTCTTGCAAGCAAACCATCTTAAGGAGGTCAACAATGGAAGCAGAACTCACAGCACTAGATACAGCTACGGTCGAAGCAGATTGGCTTCGTCGGCTCTTGAATGATTTGCCGGTAGTTCAGAAATCTGTACCGGGTATCCTTATGAACTGTGACAACCAAACAGTGATCACTAAAGTGAGCAGCTCAAAGGATAACATGAAGTCATCAAGACACGTTCAAAGAATGTTAAAGTCTGTCAGAAAAATGAAATACTCTGGAGTTATTGCATTGGATTATATCCAAACGTCTAAAAATCTGGCAGATCCTTTTACTAAGGGTCTATCACGTAATGTGATAGATAATGCATCGAGGGAGATGGGTATGAGACCCACAATGTGAGTTGTTCACAGTGGTAACCTATTCTTTGTGATCGGAGATCTCGTGAATTAGATGTGGAAGACAAGCTGTTGGTCAACTGGGAGGAGAGTATCCTTACTGTTAAAAATACCACTCCATGAAGATGCAATACTCTCCTAATCTGCCTGGCAGGTTGATGTATATCTTAATGTGTTCTAAGTGGCTTTTTGAAGCAGAGATGTTGTCCTGCAGAACATCTTTTGAAGAACGCACCTATATGAGTCTGATTGTTAAACATCGCAATCTATGAGAGTGGGGTTCTCTCTAGTAAACTCATGAAAGGTCTCGGAGTATGACGCATAAGCTCCACCCGAGGGGAAGACCCACGGTAGCCACGTATCGGTCAAGGCTTTATGTGAAGCTAGATTCGCAGAAAACTTGCAGTTCAAGGTCCAGTCCACTGTTCAAGTTGCTTACTAGTGTAGCATAGAGTTTTAGGTGGAAGTTCAACTTAACAGTCTCCACTGCAGTACCGGTATATAAAACAGTGTTCTGGAACCAAAGGCAAATTTTGTGTGCCTCTGGGATCTGGTGGGGGATTGCTGGAATTTTGTCTATTATGGGCTAGCCCAATAGCAGTTTCAGAAATTCCTAATATATCCTAGAGGTCCACGCAGCCCATTCGTGCAAGGCAAGAGGTGGAACTAAAGTTTAGTCCCACATTGCTAGTTTAGAGGGAGTTGGACCTCTTTATAAGGGAGGTTCTTTCCCCACATGTATGAGCATGAGAACAAGAGGGACATCCACGCGTGCTCCTCCTCCGCCGCCCGCCGCGCCGCGCCTCGGGTTGCGGGAATAAGCCGAGCCGATGTCTAAATTTTTTCCATGCACTACGGGTATACGAAAGGTCACTTGTTCCAATCTCTGCGCTGCTTCTGTCTTCCTTATCCCGGCTTGCTGCGTGCACAGCAGGTCGGAACAGTAGGCCTCCGAAACCGCACCTCTTTGAGTCCTGTACGGGAGAAGGGTGATAAGGTTTTTGGGGTGCGCTCTGCACGACTACTGACTTCTTCGTCACGGACGCCCCGGACTCCGACGACTACTTCCCCGACGACGACTACCTCCTCGACGACTACCTCCTCGACGACATGGAGGACACCGACCCCAAGTCTAGTGCCTCTGCTCCAGCTGTTGTCCCGTACGTGTTCTTGTTTTTCCTGTTAGAGGTCCTACCACAGTTCCTTCTTCTAGTGTTTGCCCTAGACATGTTAGGATCTACTTCATATATGCATCCTTATCTACTGTCTGCTCTAGAAATGATCCGTTCTAGCTCATATATGCAGATGTTATGTACCTTCTCTTTGTCAAATCGCATGACTTGTTTGATCACTGCTATACTAGTCATGCTTTATCTAGTATTTCTGTTAATAAAATCATTCGGTAAATTGCTCATATTTCCAACAGTTGCATGCCATTGTGCGGGTCTTTTCAATTCATTTCAAGTATTTGAGAGACTGAAAGGAGAGTCAAGAAGCATGACAGCTCACTATTAGTTCAGAGTTGTGTTAAGCATATCCTGTTTGCAGCCTAATCCTAGTTTCTTCTTGTTTTCACGCTGTTCCGATTGTTCATGTCAGAGTTCACCATCGAACATCAGTCATCGACTACAGCTTGAGGAGCTCACCCTGGCCATCAAACATCAGACCCTTGTGTGTATCCACAGGTTGCTCTTTCATTAGACAAGCACCGGCGGGCGTTATTAGATGTGTGTGGATCGGCAGGGTGGATCCCCTTTCGACAGTGAATTCTGACATGAACAATCGGAACAGTGTGAAAACAAGAAGAAACTAGGATTAGGCTGCAAACAGGATATGCTTAACACAACTCTGAACTAAGGATGTGGATTTTTAAAACAGGATATGCGTCTGTACTGATGTACATGCCCTAAGCAGGGATTAACCCACTAATTAACACAAGTTAATTAATCCTAACCATTTTCTTGGACCCAGGCGGGGTCCAGCGAAGCATACTCCCACCATGCTTTTGGTTTCCTCTAATATCCAACTGAACCAATTAAACGATAACCACAAGTACTTCTCTTTTCTAGCCAAAAGGTAATCATCTCTGAATCAATCGCCGGGAAGCCTTAGCTTATGTATATATATATATGGGAAGATGGATCATGCATGCGTGCTAAGCTCCTTCACATCTTTAATGCCAAGCCAAGAAATGGCATTTCTGTGACCATATATACACGCATCGTGCATGTGCAGCTTGCAAAGAAATGCCAAGTTGACAGGTTCTAGGCTATTCTTTTCTATATATTTTTTGGTGCTATCGCCCCACTGCTGTGATCACTTGATCACAACAACACTGTTTTTCACCTCTACCCTGCTCAATATATGAAAGCCAGCTTTGCTGGATCTCTCAAAAGAAAGAAAAAAAAGGCTTGTGGTAATTGGGAGTCAGATTTTATCAATACAGGGTTGTTATGATCTTAGTTTCCACGTGTCGTTGATAGCATTTTTCAGAATTTCAAAGATTGTCACCATGTGGTGCAGAAAGTTGTGGGAACTGAATGATAATTCAGATAATTTGACTAGCTAGATTTTAATGACATCTTTTACATGCACCAAAATTATCACAAGTACTCTGAGCATATGACATATTTCTATTGAGCTCTTTTAGACATTTATGGTGATTGGGGAGGTACCACGGTTGTACTTTGAGGTACCTCCCCCGCTGATTATTTTCACCATTGATTTAAGAGTTGTACCCTTTGGTTGTTTATCCGTCGTCATAACCATACTCAAAATTGATAAAAATTATACACCTTACCATCGATAAGTGATAAGAATGATTTAACTCTTTTCATCTATACCGTTGGCTTCGGAAAAAATAATAAGGAAGACCAGCTTTCATAAATAAATAAATAATGTCATAAACCTACCGCCTCTTCCGCATGGCTGCCGGCGGCCTGCTGGCACTCTGCCCGTCCCTCTCCTCAATACTGAGAAAAGGCTTATAGGTGGCTTCCAATTAGTGGCGGGCATGGTCAGGTACCCGTCACTGCTATTTTGGAAAAATATTAGTGGCGGTAAAAAAATTTGCCCGCCACTGCAACTACAACAGCAGTTGCGGGCACAAATGTTGACCCATCACACATAAACTCTTCCAACTTTGTCCGCGCAATGAACGCAGTCAGTCGTGGGCACGCCAACAGTGCTTCCATTCGGTTTGTCGGGCAACATTGGCCCATGTTCGGACGCCCTGTTTTTTAAATTACATTTGATATTTTTTTCTTTTTTTTTTGTACTTTAAATAATTTGGGACTTCAAAAAAGTTCTGAAATTAAAAAAAGATCATTTTGAACTAAAATGATTTTGGATTCAAAAAATGTCCGTGATTTTGTAAAAAGTATGTGTGCTTATTCAAAAAAACGTTCACAACTTTTTGAAAACAAATGTTTGGGGAATAAAAAAATGTTCATTATGTTTCAAAAAGTTAATGTATTAAAAGATGTTAAGGAAAATGACAAAATTTAGCCAATTCAAAAAACGTCCATGAATAGAAAAAATATCCTAAAAATTCAAAAACTGTTCATGAAAAGAAAAAAAATTATTCGGTCTTAAATTGTTCGCTGATTTTAAAAATGATCATGCATTTGAAAAAATGTTGCTTGAATCAAAAAATGTGTGTTAAATCAAAAGAATGTTCGTGAATTTCAAAAAAGGTTCCACCAATTTCCAAAAAAATATATTCATTGATTCTTGAAATATTCGCTGATTCAAGAAAGTTTGAAAAAAATTGCAAATAGTATAAGATCTAGACCTAATAATAAAGGGGCTATTGCTTTTGGCAGTATGTCATATAAATTGCTTCAAAAGTTGTAAAATATTACCCACCGATGCCATCTTTTTTTTATAATCACCGATGCAGGCTAAAAGTGACAAAAAACATTTCACACAGGGGGAATTCCCCAACCCGGCCGGCCATAAATGGAACACTTATACTGCGCTTTGTGCGCTGGGAATAGACGTAAAATGCCCGTTTGAGCCAGCCAATTTGCGGGCAGACTGTTTTCAAATTTGTTCTTTCTTTTTCTTTTTATATTCCGTTTATTTATTTTATCAATTACATAACTTGGTAATTCGAAAAGGCTCTGAAAATTAGAAAAATTATAATTTTTAAATAAAATAGTTATTAAATAAAAAATGTTAGTGAGTTCAAAGAATGTTCGCATACTCAAGAAATATTTCCACTTTTGAAAATACCTGTTTGGGAAACAAAAAATGTTCATGATTTTTTCTAAAATTTTGTGTATTAAAAACGTGTCCATGAAATTGAACAAAATTTAGCCAATTAAAAGATGTCCATGAATGGAAAAAAAATCGTAAAAATTCAAAATTGGTCATGACTTCACAAAATGATCATGCGTTTGAAAACATGTTCCTTGAATCAAAAAATTGTTTCTTAAATCAAAAGAATGTCCATGAATTTGAAAAATGGTTCTAACCAATTTCGAAAAAAATGGTGGTCGATTATGAAAATGTTCACCGTTTCAAGAAAAATGTTTAAAAAAATTCACAATTTTTTAAAAATGTTTGCAAAAAGTATAAAATGTTCATGAATTCAAAATATGTTTTGAATTTAGATATTTTTTGGAAAATTGTAAAAGTGTTCACTAATTTGAAAAATGTTCATGATTTCAAATATGTGCATGAGTTTAAAAAAAATCATGATTTCAACAATTGTTCATGATTTTCACGAAATTGAGAGTGATAATGTATATCGGTGATGTAGCTAAATATGGTTAAGACTATTGGAGATTATGATTTCTTTTTTCTCCCTATATAAACACGAGCCATTTTGCTGGAATATGTCTATACCTATTAATAAAGTACGGAGTGTTCCTGCCAGTTCACCTTCAGTCAATTTTACAGAAAATCCCTGTTGTTTTCGGGTAATTAACCCGACATCCAGATTTATGTGAGAAAACAAGCCGTTTTTACTATTTTACATAAACTCCCCTCCCTTTTCTGGTAAATAACCTACACTCCACCATTAAGTGGCAGAGAACGAATCATTTTGATGTTTTAGCGTAAAACCACCTGCTGTGTCTATAATTAAGCATAGGTCTGGTTTTCCGGATCGGACGATGACGGCGTCTTGGTCTCGTTCTCCTTCGTGAAGGTGTCTTATTTGCTCGTGGCCTCCTCGGAGCTGTGTTTGGAGATGTCGGGCGTCTAGTTGTTGGTTGGCTTGTTTCTTCGGTAGAAGAGTTTAGCCGTGTTTTTTATGGTTGGGTCAAGTCTCTCATGTCTCTCTGTTTCATGCGTTTGTGCCATGTGTTGTACTCATTCTAACTCCTATCAGTGAAACGATACGTAAGTTTTGTATATTCACGATAAAAAAGTCCAAGCTGCGGCAAGGTGTGTTGTGTGCACGTCAAGATGTGGTCACGTATACAGTGCAAGGCGGGTTTTTTTTTGACTGCTTTGTAGCCCAACCACCAAATGACACACAATGACTACACAATGAGCAGAATGGTTCATTTGAGGCTCAACTTCTACTACCACAACAATACTCGAGTAGGCCCTATACGCAGTTGTCAAATACTACACTAAGTTGCTAACGTATTCATATTATTTTAAGCCATGTTAAAAATTGTTAAAAAGATTGTTGTGTGTATTTCTGTATGATTCAAGGGGTTCTTATGCATTGAGGAATTTAGCATGCAATTTCAAAAAAATTCCTACGATCATGCGGGATCTATCTAGGAGATGCATAGCAACGAAAGGAGGAGAGTGTGTCCACGTACCCTCGTAGATCGAAAGCGAAAGCGTTAGGTTAACGCGGTTGATGTAGTCGAACGTTTTTACGATCCAATCGATCTAGCACCGAAGGTACGACACCTCCAAGTTCAGCACACATTCAGCTCGATAACGTCCCTTGAACTCTTGATCCAGCAGAAGGTCCAGGGAGAGCTTCGTGAGCATGTCGGCGTGATGACGGTGTTGACGATATGACCCGCGCAGGGTTTCGCCTAAGCACTACGATGATACTATCGGAGGAGTAAACGGTGGAGGGGGCACCGCACACGGCTAAGACAATGTTGTGCCTTTAGGGTGCCCCCGTGCCCCCGTATATAAAGGAGGGGGGAGGAGTCCGGCGGTATTAGTTAGGAAAATTTAACTATATGGTTCTCAAACAAGAGCCTGGGATTATTGTTACAACATGCACACACGAGGTTTGCCTGTACATTGAGCAAGAACACAACGCTTACACACGACCAGATCGAAGCCCTGGTATTCGATCAAGATACATATACATACATACATGCATGCACCTACCTTATTGACCATGTATACGAGTAGTTACTATGTGCTTGCAACTAGCAACGGTAGTACTGGTACCTATATTTACTACGCAGGTAGCTGCATCTAGCACTTAGTGGCGGACCTCCTCCGCGATCTCGTCGGGGGTGCAGCAGCGGCAGCTAGTACGCCTGTAGCAGTTGTGCCGGCAGCAGCGGATGCCTCCGGCGGCATGTCCAGCGTACCTGTCGCCATCGCCACTGCCACCGCTGCCGTCGTAGCCGACCTGAACACTGGCTTGGGTCTCCTTCTTGGCCTCTGTATGAGCAAAAATAGTACGTATGTGTTTAGCCTAATGATGATACATACGAAGACGATATGTGTATATAGTGAATCAGTTGAAAACTAGTGCGCACGAGTTTGTTCAGCTGTGGCCACGAGGAAAGACGCAGCAAGCAGCAGGACAGCAAACACAACGAGACCCTTGGACGCCATGCTTGAAATCCTCGTCGACCTTCAATTGGGTGTGCAATATTGATCAGCAGCAAATACCTTGTACTAGCTAGCTAGGTTGTGTGTTGTGTGATGGATGAGATAGACGATGCCCATGCAGATGATCAAAGCCAATTTATAGACGGGAGGTCAGCTTGGATAAGATAGACGGGAGGTCAGCTTGGATGAGATAGGAGGAGCTGATCATGTTACCAAGTTGATGATGGGCTCTCCTCCATCGCTTCAATGACGTCGGTCTTTTTGGTCTGCCTATAAGTTTCGTTAAATATATTTACTTTGATCAAACTTATAGAAAAAATATCAACATTCATAATGCCAAATTAGTACCCTTAGATTCACTACGAAATGTAATTTCATAGCATATATATTTGATATTGTATATGTTGTTATTCTTTAAAATAAATTTGACCAGACTTTGTAAACTTTGACAATGCGTGGAGTAAAAATGACCGGAGGGATTAGCTGGACGTACATAGGACGCCCGGCTTGTGGGGCCAGATAGTATCCATGCATGCATGCATTAATGTTTCGCTCGCAGCATACATTTGCTTGGCATCATCTTCAGGTGTACGTACAAAGTAGTGATGGCAGCGGTGAGGAAAGGCGACAAAGCTCGACTCGGCGACGGCACCATATCCATATGTATGCACGCACCGATCAGCTCCGATGGGTACGAATTAAATGTAGCCGTGCATCCAAATCCACCGGATAAGATATGCATGCCTTCCTCTGAATTCAGAGTACTGTACCGAAAATTGGCAAGACAAACGAGTGCGGGAGCACTCGCCTGTCAAGTTCAGCCATCCGTTCGATTTGCCTCGTGATTCATGCAGTAGGTGGATCCCGCATGAAGGCACAATACTAAGAATACTAGGCCCGTAAGGGTTCGAATTTCCTGGTTTTTTCAGATTTTTTTACCACCCTTAAGAAAATGACGCGTGTTACTCGGGTTTTACTTGCCGTTCCTACTTCTTAGCTACCTAGCATCTTGCAGGGATTTTTTTACCACGTCTTTCTTTCTATTGAATGCCCATGAAGGGTCACGTCAGTTTCCTTTCATGTCACGTCAATTTCCTTTCATGTGTTTTTATTGTTCGTGTCCATAGCTGGTTCCTTCATTTGTCACGTTACAATTTTTACATCAGTTTCAGTTTCTTTTTACTATGGAAGATGGGTCCGGTCGGGACACGTACTTCTCTCTAGAAAACTCCAGTTCAATCTCATGTCTCCTCCACTGATGTTGCAAATTTATAAATTGTCCTACGCTGTTTGAGCGACACGTTATCTCTGTGTGTGCAGTATATCCTACAGCGACCTTCCTTTGTTTTCTCTGTAATATTTTGTTTAGTTGCGCGATGCATGCATATGTCTTGGTCCAGTTTACGTGAGCTTTTCTGGTGGTCTTCTAAATTTCCCGCGATTGCTGCATGGGCCATGCATGTCGCCACGTTTGCCAGTTTACTGATGGACACGTTGCCTTCTAGGGTTTTCTCGTAGGCTTCATCTTTGTTTTTCTTTGCTTTTGGCTGCCTATAAGTAATTGGCCTGGTGTTGGTTCACCGTCTCTGCAAGAAATCATCCAACCCTCTATCCCAACCCAGCACTACGCCGCCGCTGCCCCCTCTCCTCTGTCTCTGTACGGGCGCGCAGCCTCATCCTCCCCCAACCTGGTCGCCGGCAGCCCCTGCGCCAGGCCCTCCGTTTCCCCCAGCGAGGCCGAGATGGTAGCGCGGCGCGCAGCCCCATCCTCCCCAGCCTGGTCGCCGGCCAGCCCCTAGCGCTAGGCCCTCCGTTTATCGGTGGCGGTGTAGGCGTTGAAGGATGGGGCGACGATGCCGCCGGACTCTTGGAAAAGCAACGCGGGCAGAGGAAGAGCACGCGCCCCGGCGTCGGAGGACGCTTGGCAGGAGATGGTTGTTCTGCTGCAGGTACGTGAACAGGGTGGCTAGGTTGACAAGCTGGCCTCCTCCGGCATCCTCTCTTCGCCCCGCTCCGGCTCCAGCCCCTCGCTTGCCGCCTCCTGCGACGCCAGTGTTGAGCTCGCTTGTGAGGTGTTCTATCAATTGACCAAACTAAGCCAAGTATGAGTACGGACGATGGTCATGTACTTTCCTTCTTCAAGTACTCCTCCTCCTCGGCGTTCTCCTCCGCAGGCGTGTTCCGCCCCAGCCAGGAGTTCGTCGAGCGCAGCCTCCCCCAACGGGGAGTTCTACATCTGGCAGTGGCGCGTCGGCGTGCCGCACGACGTTGGGATGTACTTGTGGACGGATGGGTGGATGTACGAGGGGGAGTGGTGGCACGGGCCGGGGCAAGTTCTCCTGGCCGTCGGGCCGGGAGTCACTTTAGAGGGCGAGTTCAAGGACGGCTTCATGGATGGCTTCATGGATGGCGACGACACCTACACCGGCGCCGCCGGGGACAGGTACAAGGGCTCCTGGTACATGAACCTTAAGCACGGCAATGGCAGGAAGAGCTACGTCAACGGCGACCAGCAAGACGGGCGAGTGGCACTCCGGGCTGCAAGACGGCGCCGACCGCTACATCTTGTGCTCAGCCCTGCAGGCTGCAGCACAGAGAATTCTCTTGTGTATTCAGTTCGGTTAGGTTCAGTTAAGTTGAGTTGAGTGGAGGCATGCAGCTGTTGTCGGCAGGCCTTGTTCTTCTGGTTCTCGTCCCACGCCTTCACCATCGACAGCTTCCGATTCATCTCCACCTTCACAAGCACCACGTCTGTACGCGAGTTCATTCATTTTGTGTGTTTTTGTATTCATACCAAACAAATTAAAACTGAAAACCTGCAAACCAAATTCACCGAAACTTGAAGCAGAGGATGGACTACATGATGTACGTAGCTCTGTCAGTTTCTGAACCTGGAGCTGTTGTTGGCGCTGGGGCTCCATCAGCAGCAGCAAGATGGATCGATCGATTAGAGTTAGCAACTTAGCATAGCACCAAACTAATGCCAGAGTGATATATCCATGTCTCAACGTTTGTAAACACTGCCACTGCCGTTCCAGAGTCACCCTGGTGGACGACGCGCGTAGGAGCGTGAGGACGGCGGGGAGAGCGGGGCGCTTCTGCCGCCGCCGTCCCCGGCGCCGCACATCGCCAAGTGGGTGTCCCCGCGGCAGGCCAAGCAGCAGGAGGAGACCATCGTAATTGACGCAAGCACTAGGAGCTCCTGCTCAACTTGCAGCTCGGGATCAGGTGGGTTGATTCGGTCATCTCCCTTCGTCAGCGAGTCTGAACTATGATGTGTTCAAGGAATATAGTCAAGACTAAAATATTTGCATTTGCTTTCTTTACCTTTGCTCCACGCAGAGTTATATGAATATAGTAAAGACTAAAATATGTGTTCATCTGGAAGCCTATATAGACGCTAAATAATATTTTAATGTGTCATCATCTGCATAGACTTTTCTCCCGTAATAGTGTGCTTTCAGTTTGTTGGTTCATGGACGGTCACATGGTTGCAGCGTACCGCTTGCTTCGGTGGATCGACTTGAATAGAGTGGTTGTTGATGATATGTCTTTTAGGACCAGCAGCAGTGGTTTAATTGAGATGTAAATATCACTATCACTACATCGGGGTCAATGTCTTAGGTCTAAGAAGAGAAGCAAAGCTTCGTACTTCCATTACCCACTATCACTATATAAAGTAGATCACTTATGTATGTATCAATTAAATTATCCTTTTTTTGGTATGAACTACTTTACCACTTGAAACGACTTACCAAATATTAAAAAAAAAACTAAATAGCTTATCAATTCTTTTGGCGCGGCGTGCCGCTGCGCACTATTCGCTAGTATGCTTTAAGTTTCAAGGATGAAACTTACTTGCATCTAAAACTATCAAGTTTCAATCAGTTTTAGAGATATAATTTTATGTAATTTTTTTGTCAGTCATAGACACAAAATAATTAATTTTTATCACTCGCTCGTACTATGTTTCATCATTGAAACTGAACACTTCTTTTAAAAAGTCATCAAAATATATTTAAAATGGATCTTATCTAAAAGCGCTGGCCACCAGAAACATGAATATGAACTTAATTTGGATTTTTTTATTTTAAAAATATAGAACTTTGAAAAACGGACGCCAAAATAAAAAGTCGGCACCAGGGACCTGAGTGCCCCTGCACTTGCGTGCCCTAAATCCTCGTCCATGCTGTGCCGTGGAGAACTGCTGAACGTGTATGGCCCTTCACGATTCTGGATTTGCGTCGCGATTCACCCAGAAGGCTTGACAGGGATGATGGTGTAGCTGCGGTGGTCGCACAACGCATGTAGATGCCGGGATCGCAGAAGAACGGTGCCGACAATGCATGGGTGTGACTTTTTTAGAAAAACACCCCATATATTAATTAAGCCAAAGAAAGGTTTTTACAATCATTCGTTACAGCATACACCACGCAGGGCGGAACAGAATTAAAAAGAATCCCATCAGACCTAGAACTAAAGCTAAACTTAGCAATCTCATGTGCCATCTCATTGGCAGTCCGACTTATCTTTGCAATATTAAAATTATGGATCAAGGCGGTGAAAAACTTGTGCCTTGGACCAAGCGAGGGGCCCGACTCCTCCTCTGACGCTCCCGCAGGCGGCAGGGGAGGAACCCTAGCCGCCGGCCGCCTCACCACCTCTCCTCTCCTCCTCCTCCTCCCGCCGCCGCCAGAGGGAGCGCCCGGGCGAAGCCCGGCCGGCGCCGGCGGCTGCGGGGCATCTTTGTCGCCTCATGTGGGAGGGCTGGCGCAGGCCGGCCGACCTGGATCTGGTCGTGGCGTTCTCGCGGTGGCGCCACGACGCGGCCCCTCATCAACGCAGGTGATGGCGCGTGGGTGTGCTGGTGGTGTGAGGGCTGCGGTTCGGTGGTGCTCGGCTAGTGTGGTGACGGCGTCGGCTCGATCCAGATCCGGTAGGAGCGGGCTGCGGGCGGTGCGGGCTGCGGGTGGCTTCCTCCGTCATGGCAGCCGGCTGGCGGAGGTGGCGGCACGGCAATGGCGCCCTCGGCCTTCCCATCCTCTTCTTCAGCTCGACGGCCGGGGGTCGGGGATTGCTGCCGATCTGGTGGCTGCGTGCCCGGCGGACTCAATGCCTGGAGTCCGGCCGGCGGCGCGGGATGGGCAGTGGTCTGGTGTAGCTGCTGCTCCGGCCGTGTAGGGATCCACAGCAGCTTGGCATGTGGGCTGCAGCCGCGGCTGACTTGTTTCAGCGTCGGTTCATCCGTAGGCGGCGTGCGGCGGGCTTCGATTCCTCTCCCCGTCGCCCACGCACCACTTCCGTCAAAGGACTGGGCTTTTCTCAGCTATGGTTCATCGCCCGTCTCGCGCCCGGCAGCAGGACCGCGTCTGTGTCGCGCCCGGCAGCAGGACCACGCCTGTCTCGCACCCGGCTTTAGGACCGCGGCCGTCTCGCGCCCGGCAGCAGGAACACGCCCGGCGGCAGGACCGCGCTAGTTTCGCGCCCGGCAGCAGGACGGGCCGATGGCTGCCAGTTGGGGCAGCTCAGGGGTCTGAAAGGCGGGGCCTTTCCACCCGTCTCTATAGGTGGCGTGGCGCTGGGTAACTGGTGATGTGGCGTTGAGGTCTTGGATGCTAGGGCGGTGGCCCTGGTGGTGGTGTCGCGGTGCTCATGAGCAAAGCCCGTGCCTTGGTGCTGCCCTGTGACCATGGTCGTGTGGGCGGCATGGTCGCCGGGTTGTGGCGTTCGGTGGCAGTGAGTATGGGCCAGGGTGAAAACATGTTCTATCGTCGGACGGACCGGCGGCGGCGAAGCTCGTTCCCTTCCTGAAGGCGTCGTCGCGACCATCATTGCCCGTCGTGTTGCTCCAGGGGAAACTCTGACTCTAGGGTTGGGCGGTGGCGGCGCTCCGGTGTCGTATCCTTCCTGAAGGCACAGCCTTGGAGCCCACGGCTCATCATATGCATATTCATCTCTTCGCGATGGCGGGTTTGCGGTCGAGGACCCGGCTGCTCTTGTAGTACCTGGGGTGGTGTTGCTGCGCTCAGCGCTTATGTATCTTGCCTTGGGTGTGTGCGTGTGTTGTGGTGGCGTGCGTTTGTACCGGGTTGCTGTTGGTCGATGCTTTATATATAAAGCGGGGCGAAAGCCTTTTTCTGTAAAATTACGGATCATCCTAGATATACTCAAGAGCCTCATCCATCAGATCAGCCAGAGAGGACCTTTCAAGCTTCTCATTTGCAAGAATCGAATGTACGAAAGCACAGTCAGTCTCTAAAATAATAGATTAGTGATGGGTGATACCTATGGATCGATAGGGACCAGTCTGCAGACATTGAGGCGGGAGCCGGCTATCCAACCATAGCCATAAACATATGCCTATTTTTTTCCTGTAAATCCCGCAAGCTCAAAATAACGGCATATCCAACAAAGTTTATTTAAAAATGCTCAAATGTGACAGTAGTTCTAATTTACATGTTACAATCCAACAAAGTTTCAAATTAAAGTACTTTAAACTTGAATTCAACTATGCAAAGTAGTCATCTATCAGCGTGAAATGTCTGTGTGTTCTCCTACAATTAAGCACCCGATGACTCTTGATCGATCTCTTGAAATTGAGAATATGCTCAGTGTCTGGAAGGACTGCCTACATTGTCGCCGTCTCATTCATGTAGTCCTCATCGTCGGACGACTCAATTAGTGCTCGTATATGTACTCCATATCCGAATCCATTGCTTCAAAAAGAAGAAGGGACAAAAAAATTAGCACATGCATTTCACCAAATGGCGTGGTGAGTACGGTAGGGGCAGATGGTACCTGCATGGTGGACGAAGGATAGGTGTAGACCGGTGTAGGAGGAAAAGCGGCATGGGAGCCAGGGTGTAGCGGTGGAGGCAAGAGAGAGAGAGAGAGAGAGAGACAGAGAGAGAGAGAGAGAGAGAGAGAGAGAACCGATGCAGAAAAGGAGAGGAGGATGGAAACGCGGGGTCTGGGAGGGCTTTTGGGTGGGCCGGTGGTGTCGGAATCCAATGGGTGTTGTTTGGACTCCCGCAAAGCCCCCTAGTTAAAAAAAAAGGTTGTCTGGACAAGCCAGCAGACGGACACAGACCCACGTTAGATGGCAAAACACGTCCGAACCGCACAGTTTGACTAAAAAGAGAACTTAAGAAAATATATAATCACAATAAAAATATATTTTATGTTATGTAAAATTACAAATGTAAATACATAGTGCAAAATGTACATAAAATGCATTTTTTCTGGTGTTCTGCTTATATTTTTTCTTATGCCAAATTTTACCCAGTTAATCAATATGAAGGTAACTATTTGTGTTTCAAATGTAATTTATTTATAAAAATATTTGTAAGATTACCTCTGGTGAAGAATAACTTATTCTGCATACCTGTGTGATGAATACACGGCTCCGCTATTGTAAGCGAGCGCGCATTCTTCTTAACCTACGCTCCGGCCACTCCTAATTAGGCGCGTGGGTCGCGCGGAGAAGGCTGCGCTTCACCGCTATTCTGGTTGAGGGTAACGAGCTTTGTAAAAAAAGGTAACACAATTAATTTTATTACCATGCTTTGTCGGATGTATCCCGTCTCTACTGACAGTAATGGGAATAATAGGGATGGTAATGGACGAGGATTGTTTAGTAATCGTTGGTTGAAGCCCTAAGTGTAAAACCTTGCTAGCATGTAGTAACTGATTACTACGCTATGATGGTGTCCATGGTAAATCTAGAAAAACCAGTGTAGTAATGCATAACTTTTTTTTTTTGCAAGAGCTCTCTTCGTTGGAAAACACTTGAATGTAGTAACGGGTTACTACGCTATGATGGAGTCAATGGTAAACCTAGTAAACCAGGGTAGTAATGCATTACTACTTTTTCAGGTCCAATTACTAGATGGTAAACCTAGTAAAACAAGAGTAGTAATGCAGTACTACTTCTGCATGTCTAGTTACCAGGTGGCAATATCATTACTATTTCTGCAAACCCAATTTACTGGATTGTAGCAATTAACGGCTGGGTTGAGCTCTTTTACGATCGTCAATTATGCCGGACTGGGGGTGTAGGCGTGCGAGGGATTGTGCCTGCTAACTTGTCGTGGATCGTGGCTCGTTACTACTGATTTTTTCCAGAGGAAAGCGGTCCTGGTCGTAAGTTCATTACGGTATATTTTATGGTCGAGCCCGCGCTTCGGCTATCGATGGACGGCCGGAGCGCAGGCTAGGTTATAATGCGCGCATGCTGACTTTAGCATGTATGTGTGTGTGCCCGCATTAGTAGAAAAAGGGCCTTTAGTCCCGGTTCATATGGGCTTCCTCCCCCTTTAGTCCCGGTTCTTACACGAACCGGGACTAAAGGCCCTCCACGTGGCCGCTGCCTGGAGGTCCACCTTTAGTCCCGGTTGGTAACACTAACCGGTATTAAAGAAAATTTTATGATCTTTTTTAAATTTTTTTATTTTCAAATTTCTGAATTATTTTAACATCTACTCTATAATCACCCCTCATCATTGCTCAACTTAACCTCTAATCTCTAATCACCCCTCATCATTTCGAATCATCTAACTTCCCGGACGGTCACCCATCCTTTCACTACTCCAGCCTGAGCACGCCTAACTTTCAGGTTCTATTCTCCCTTGTTTTCAAGTCTGCTCTTGTTGTTTTCCTGACAATAGTAAAATGTCAATCCTATTAACCCTCAGGAATTTAGCTTGAGCATGAAGTCACACATTTCACTGTTTGAGTTTGAAACTATTGTTATAAAAAACAATTATTATTTAGTAACACTAATATTTCTTGAATAAGTAGTTTGACCACAGTTTGACCAAATTTGACCAAAATTCAAAAAAAGAAATAATTATTAGTAACACTAATATTTCCTGATTAAGTAGTTTGACGATTGTTTGACAACAGTTTGACCATAGTTTGACCAGATTTGACCAAAATTCAAAAAAACTGAAATAATTATTTAGTAACACTAATATTCTTGAATAATTATCTAGTAACACTAATACTTCTTGAATAAGTAGTTTGACCATAGTTTGACCAGATTTAACAAAAAATCAAAAAAAATCTGAAATTTGAGCATAACTTTTTTCCTTTTAGAATTTGAGGATTCTAAAAATTTGCAAACATGCCGTAGGGATAGATCATGCTACTAAGCTCCTTCACATCTTTATTGCCACACCAAGACATGGCATTTTTGTGACCATATATGCACGCAATGTGCATGTGCAGCTTTCAAAGAAATGCCAAATTGACAGGTTCTAGACTTGTGGCGATCGGGAGTCTGATTTTATCAATGCATGGTCGATATGTACCTAATTTCCACGTGTTATAGAATTTGCTCTTGTTTTTCCTGGGTAGTGTTTCAGCCCGTCGAAGGATGATTAATTCAGGACGACATATCATCTATCCAGAGAGCCAGAGCTTCTTCTTCTTCCCCATCCCAAACATTGATCAGGATTAAAGCTTTGACTTGACTTGCAGGTGGTGTGTCGAGAGGCCGGGAACAACAATGGTGCAGGGCAATGCTTCCTCTTCCCCATCTACATTGATTAGAGGCTGAGAGGGTGTTCCGATTGATGGTTTTGGATACATAGGCCAAGCAGGAGTGCTTACATCAATGACAATCCGTTGATGAGCCCATCCTGACAGACGGATGGACGGTTCAGAATCATTAGATCCGTTTTCTGGTCAAGAGTTCTGAATTACACTCATAACATAGTCATGATTTTATTTTGAGATGACATAATCATGCTTGATAAACAATCAAATCTTGACAATTGTTTTCCCATAATTTGATAGCTCCATTCGCCATTTGCTACTACGACTGTGCGACCAGACATATGTGTGACATTTGATCTCCAGCCTCAAGTATCTACCGTGCATGTATATATACATATGGCGCCATCTGACTCGCAAGATTTTCCATCGCCGGTCCACGCACAAGCACGTCGAGAGGTTAGAGGCCGAGCAGTCAAGAGGAGATTGCACCATGTCCATTGGCCACCACCATGACACAGTTATAGAAGGTATGCCTATATTTGATATGAATATCTTCTTGATACCCTTTAAAGTGTTTATTAGTAAGATTTCATGTATACATACACACATTGGCAATTATTTTGACATTTTTATTAAAGGGACATGCTCACGACGTTGGCCAACACCTCGCCATTGGTTCAGCCTACATCGAACTCGACTTGAACCCGGAGACACATCCTTGACAGGAGCTCTACGACCTTGTATATCGACATGGACTTCCGCCCGCCCATCTTAGGCACCCATGCAGTTTTGGAGCATAAATGTCTTGTCAACATAAGGAGATGACTGTGGAGACGTTATATGAACAAAGTGGCAACATGATTTTGGTTTCCTCTAATATCCCAGTGAAGTTAATTAAAATCTCAAGTACTTTTCTAGCCAGAAGATAATCATCTCTGAATCAATCATCAGGAAGCTCTAGCTTATAAATATAGAAAGGGACATGGATCATGCATGCTAAGCTCCTTCACATTTTTATTACCACGCCAAGAGATACCATCCCTGTGACCAAACATGCACGCATCATGCATGCGTGAGCCGCTTGCAAAGAAATGCCAAATTGACAGGTTTGTGGCGTTTGGGAGTCAGATTTTATCAATGCAAGGTCGACATGTTCCTTAGTTCCACGTGTGGTTCAAAGTATTTTGCAGAATCTCAAACATTGTCACCATGTGGGTATGAAATCATGTGGAGTTGAAGGTTGCGGGAGCCGAATCATAATTCAGATCATTTGACGAGCTAGATGTTACTGATATCTTTACACACACTAAAATTATCACTAGTAAGGATGACATTTTTCTTATTGTGTACATGTCCAATGAAAAAAAAATTGAAAGGGGAAAGGTCACGGTCTCTGCATGCATGATGATGCACATACACTACCGGACTCGCCCCATAAGCCGACGGTCCCGGGCCGTCGGCATAGGCCATTTGCCGCCGGCTTAGGTCTACGCCAACGGCAGCCGTCGGCATATCCCCGTCGGCATAGATCACGTCAGCATAGTCTTGTCAGACCGTCGGCATAGAAAAGCCGTCAGCATAGGAGCCTACACTACAGGAAACAGCTAGTTTGCCGTCAGTGAGCATCTTTGCCGTCAGCTTTTCATCGGGGTAGACGGCAAAGAGCAGATTTGCCGTCAGCTGCTGTCGGCAAAGAATGTCCGTACGGCCGTCGGCATATCATCACTGTCGGCAGTGATTTTCACCTGACGGCAACGGACGGCAGCATCAAACACGTTGACAAACCATGGGCTGCCATGTGGCAGGGATATGCCGACGGCCAAGCCGTCGGCATAGATCTGTGCTGTTTTTTTATTTTCTCTGTTTTCTCCGTTTCAATTCATTTTGACAGCATTTCAAACCAGAAAATATGGAATTACGCAGAAACATCACAGTTCATCATCTAAAGATACTCAAGATCATCATCATCATCTAAACATACTCAAGTTCATCATCTAAAGATCATCATCATCATTTAAACATACTCAAGTTCATCATCTAAAGATCAGCATGGGCAAAACTTCATGAACATAAGTATTGCAAGACATGGAACATCATCGTCGTCATCTAAAGAAACTATCAAGAAGGAACATGAAAGGTATGGCACAACTGCCACATGCACGGGAATCATCATCGACATCAGGCAAGACCCCCGCCGCCAAAACCACCACCGCCAAAACCACCACCGCCAAGACCAGCACCACTTTGCTAGATCGGAGTGACTGGGTCGACGAAGCAGGAGTCGAGCCACCGGTCCCCTACATGTTTGAGAGAAGATTCTAACGGTAAATATGATATGATAGTGTTGAATGAACGAGAAGACTAGTTTGTCAGTAGTTAGGCAAATGTACTAACCGGACTATCACTGCCAAGCGCCACCCATTCATCGAACGTGGGCACGTGTGGGGGTTCTCCCTCAGGTGGTGGTGGGGGTCCAATTTATGGTGGATCCGCGCGGTTAGTCCAAGACGACAACATAGCCTGTATGTTAGTTAAACAAGCAAACTAGAAGGTTAGAAGGAATGAAAGTGCAAATTTTAAGAGGGCAAAACTAACCGTCATCGCTTGACGGTTGTAATCATCGTTTGCCTTCACTTGTTGCAAGTACTCCCGCACCTCAAGATTCCTATGCTCAAAAAAGGTTTTATGCCTACAAAATTTAGGTTGTTTCTAATTGGGCAGTGCTGAAAATAAACTGAGAAAGTTAGAGAGAAAGAAGATAAGGGGGAAGTACTTACAGCATGCTGGCGGGCTAAGGGAGGCTGCGAACGCCCCGTACTCTCTAACGGGCTCTGGTTGGTAGCCCGAAGCTATGTGTACGAGACCGAAAGAGTGATCAAGCCATCGAAACACGGATACCGGCCGTGGGACTTCCCCTGGATGGCCACCACCGCCGTGTCGTCGATCTGAGACTGGACGACGTCAGGAACATCCAGATGCAAGCGCAGATCGATGACGTGGCAACCGCATCTATGCCGACGGCCGCCTGTCTCGGCTGTCGGTATAGATCTGACGCCGTTAGCCACACGTCACGGGCGGCCCACTGGGCCCGCATCTATGCCGACGGCGGCTGTAGGCGTAGGCTGGGTCTAAACCGGCGGCAAATAAGTGCCGACGGTGGCTGTCGGCATAGCTGCCCAACGGCCTCTATATGCCGACGGCCTGGGTCCGGTTGTAGGCATATCCAGGAGTAGGCCGACGGTGGCTGTCAACATACATTTGGCCATCGGCACCGGCCCCTGTTCCGGTAGTGATAGCCATATTATTACCTTATATAATTCAGATCATTTTATCTTGATCGAACATTGCAAATAGAAGAGCCACCGCGCGCTGTGGACACCGAATCCCCACTCAGGACTCTGTTCTAGACAATAAGAAGGTAGTCACATGTATATAAATATGTATACATACACATTGTATGTATAAAACTTTTTGTTGTTATTCAAATAATTTATTAGAGATTTGTTCGGTCTTGTTTATAATTTTACTTCTTGGCTAATCTTCCTTTGTGCAAAGTCTAGCGTTCTGCTATTTGTTTAGTTTTACCAAGTTGGTATATACTTGACTTGTACTATGATCCTTATTATATTAATGAGACACATACTATCATGAAAAAAAATATTGGGACTCCTTTCTGGTCATGTGTTTACCCCTGTAAGAGTTAACTTTTTTTTGCGTGAACCAAGAGTTGTTCGTCTCGCTCAATCTACAAGCAACACTTGTGCTGTTATAAAAAAACTCAGCACTCTTGTTTCAGAACCATATATGGTGAAAATTCCCTAAAGAAAAACATTTAGCTGATATACCACGTGTAAAACAACAAAAGGTTTTAAGGAATAAGACCACGAGATCTAGCCCTTTTACTTTACACGGACGGGCTTTGACCAGTGGAACTCTCCCCCCGGTTGTGTTAGGTCAGCCCATAGGAACATTTTGGAGCAACATCCGGGCCATACCAACAGCAAGATTCCCACCATGGAGACCCTACGCGTCTGTTTCACACCTCCAGGTGCCGGCGGCGGTGCCGTCCATGAGGGGGGCCACACCCCGGAGACGCGTGCCGCCTCTTCGGACATCCCACGACACCAACCTGCATGTATGAGGGCCCGGTGCGACGCTCCGGTGGCATTGCTACCCCCCAGGGCTCTCGTCCCGCCTAACCCTGTAGCATTAGACCACGAGATCTAGCCCTTTGACTTTACACGGACGGGCTTTGACCAATGGAACTCTCCCCACGGTTGTGTTAGGTCAGCCCATAGGAACACTTTGGAGCAACATCCGGGCCATACCCACAGCAAGATCCCCTCCGTGGAGACCCTACGCGTCTGTTTCACCCCTCCAGGTGCCGGCGGCGGCGCCGTCCGTGAGGGGGGCCACACCCCGGAGACGCGTGCCGCCTCTTCGGACATGCCACGACACCACTCAGCATTTATGAGGGCCCGGGTGCGACGCTCCGGTGGCATTGCTACCCCCCAGGTACCCCGTCCCACCTAACCCTGTAGCGTTAGACCACGAGATCTAGCTCTTTGACTTTACACGGACAGGCTTTGACCAGTAGAACTCTCCCCCCGGTTGTGTTAGGTTAGCCCATAGGAACACTTTGGAGCAACATCCGGGCCAGACCCACAGCAAGATCCCCTCCGTGGAGACCCTACGCGTCCGTTTCACCCTTCCAGGTGCCGGCGGCGGCGCCGTCCATGAGGGGGGCCACACCCCAGAGACGTGTGCCGCCTCTTCGGACATGCCATGACACCACCCTGCATGTATGAGGGCCCGATGCGACGCTCCGGTGGCATTGCTACCCCAGGGCCCCCGTCCCGCCTAACCCTGTAGCGTTAGACCACGAGATCTAGCCCTTTGACTTTACACGGACGGGCTTTCACCAGTGGAACTCTACCCCCGGTGGTGTTAGGTCAGCCCATAAGAACACTTTGGAGCAACATCCGGGCCAGACCCACAGCAAGATCCCCTCCGTGTAGACCCGACGCGTCCGTTTCCCCCCTCCAGGTGCCGGCGGCGCCGCCGTCCATGAGGGGGGCCACACCCTGGAGATGTGCTCCGCCTCTTTGTGTTGGGTAACGTAGTAATTTCAAAAATTTTCCTACGATCACGCAAGACCATGGTGATGGCATAGCAACGAGAGGGAAGAGTGTCCGTCCACGTACCCTCGTAGACCGAAAGCGGAAGCGTTATAACAACGCGGTTGATGTAGTCGTACGTCTTCACGATCCGACCGATCCAAGCACCGAACGTCACGGCACCTCCGAGTTACGCACACGTTCAGCTCGATGACGATCCCGGACTCGATCCAGCAAAGTGTCAGATGAGTTCCGTCGACGACGGCGTGGTGGCGATGATGATGCTCCACCGACGCAGGGCTTCGCCTAAGCTCCGCGAAGATATGACTTCTCCGGCGCAGGCTTCGCCTAAGCTCATGACGATATGACCGAAGTGGAATATGGTGGAAGGGGCACCGCACACGGCTAAGGAAAGATCCGTAGATCAACTTCTCAGTGTTTTGGGGTGCCCCGCCTCAGATATAAAGGAGCCAAGGGAAGGTGGCCGGCCCTAGGGGAGGCGCACCAAGGAGGAGTCCTACTCCCACCGAGTAGGACTCCTCCTCTCCTAGTTGGACTAGGATTGGAGGAGGAAAGGGGAAGGCGCCGCCCCTTCCTTGTCCTATTCGGGCTAGAGGGGAGAGGGCGCGCAGCCCACCTTGGCCTGCCCTTCCTCTTCTCCTATGGCCCATTAAGGCCCATGGACCTCCGGGGGTTCAGTAACCTCCGGTACTCGAGAAAATCCGATTTCACCGGAACACTTCCGATGTCCAAATGTAGGCTTCCAATATATCAATCTTTATGTCTCGACCATTTCGAGACTCCTCGTCATGTCCGTGATCACATCTGGGACTCCGAACAACCTTCTGCATCAATACTTATAAACTCATTATGAGCATCGCCGAAGCGTTAAGCGTCACGGACCCTACGGGTTCGAGAACTATGTAGACATGACCTAGAACCATTCTCGGTCAATAACCAATAGCGGAACCTGGATGCCCATATTGGTTCCTACATATTCTCTGAAGATCTTTATCGGTCAAACCGCATAACGACATATGTTGTTCCCTTTGTCATCGGTATGTTACTTACCCGAGATTCGATCGTCGGTATCCAATACCTAGTTCAATCTCGTTGCGGTAAGTCTCTTTACTCGTTCCGTAATACATCATCTCACAACTAACTCATTAGTTGTAATGCTTGAAAGGCTTACGTGATGTGTATTACCGAGAAGGCCTAGAGATACCTCTCCGACAATCGGAGTGACAAAACCTAATCTCGAAATACGCCAACCCAACAAGTACCTTTGGAGACACCTGTAGTACTCCTTTATAATCACCCAGTTACATTGTGACGTTTGGTAGCACCCAAAGTGTTCCTCCGTAAACGGGAGTTGCATAATCTCATAGTTACAGGAACATGTATGTGTCATGAAGAAAGCATTAACATACTAAACGATCAAGTGTTAAGCTAACGGAATGGGTCATGTCAATCAGATCATTCAACTAATGATGTGACCTTGTTAATCAAATAACAACTCCTTGTTCATGGTTAGGAAACATAACCATCTTTGATTAACAAGCTAGTCAAGTAGAGGCATACCAAAGTGACATCTTTGTTTTGTCTATATATTCACACATGTATTATGTTTCCGGTTAATACAATTCTAGCATGAATAATAAACATTTATCATGATATAAGGAAATAAATAATAACTTTATTATTGCCTCTAGGGAATATTTCCTTCCGTCTCCCACTTGCACTAGAGTCAATAATCTAGATTACAAAGTAATGATCCTAACACCCATGGAGTCTTGGTGCTGATCATGTTTTGCTCGTGGAAGAGGCTTAGTCAACGGGTCTGCAACATTCAGATCCGTATGTATTTTGCAAATCTCTATGTCTCCCACTTGGACTTGGTCCCGAATGGAATTGAAGCGTCTCTTGATATGCTTGGTCCTCTTGTGAAATCTGGATTCCTTTGCCAAGGCAATTGCACCAAGATTGTCACGGAAGATCTTCATTGGTCCCGATGCACTAGGTATGACACCTAGATCGGAGATGAACTCTTTCATCCAGACTCCTTCATTTGCTGCTTCCGAAGCAGCTATGTACTCCGCTTCACATGTAGATCCCGCCACGACGCTTTGTTTAGAACTGCACCAACCGACAGCTCCACCGTTTAATAAAAACACGATCCGGTTTGCGATTTAGAATCGTCCGGATCGATTGTCAAAGCTTGAATCGACGTAACCATTTACGACTAGCTCTTTGTCAACTCAATATATGAGAAACATATCCTTAGTCCTTTTCAGGTATTTCAGGATGTTTTTGACGCTGTCGATGATCCATTCCTGGATTACTTTGGTACCTTCCTGCCAAGCTTACAGCTAAGCATACGTCAGTCTGGTACACAGCATTGCATACATGATAGAGCCTATGGCTGAAGCATAGGAACATCTTTCATTTTCTCTCTATCTTCTGCTGTGGTCGGGCATTGAGTCCGACTCAATCTTACACCTTGCAACACAGGCAAAAACCTTTCTTTGCACGATCCATTTTGAACTTTTTCAAAACTTTATCAAGGTATGTGCTTTGTGAAAGTCCAATTAAGCGTCTTGATCTATCTCTATAGATCTTGATGCCCAATATGTAAGCAGCTTCACCTAGGTCTTTCATTGAAAAACTTTTATTCAAGTATCCTTTTATGCTATCCAGAAATTCTATATCATTTCCAATTAATAATATGTCGTCCACATATAATATCAAAAATGCTACAGAGCTCCCACTCACTTTCTTGTAAATACAGGCTTCTCCAAAAGTCTGTACAAACCCATATGCTTTGATCACACTATCAAAGCGTTTATTCCAACTCCGAGAGGCTTGCACCAGACCATAAATTGATCGTTGGAGCTTGCACACTTTGTTAGCACCTTTTGGATCGACAAAACCTTCTGGTTGCATCATATACAACTCTTCTTCTAGAAATCCATTCAAGAATGCAGTTTTACATCCATTTGCCAAATTTCATAATCATAAAATGCGGCAATTGCTAGCATGATTCGGACAGACTTAAGCATCGCTACGGGTGAGAAAGTCTCATCGTAGTCAACCCCTTGAACTTGTCGAAAACCTTTCGCAACAAGTCGAGCTTTGTAGACAGTTACATTACCATCGGCGTCGGTCTTCTTCTTAAAGATCCATTTATTTTCAATGGCTTGCCGATCATCGGGCAAGTCAACCAAAGTCCATACTTTGTTCTCATACATGGATCCCATCTCAGATTTCATGGCTTCCAGCCATTTTGCGGAATCTGGGCTCACCATCGCTTCTTCATAGTTTGTAGGTTCGCCATGGTCAAGTAACATGACTTCCGTAATAGGATTACCGTACCACTCTGGTGCGTATTTTACTCTGGTTGACCTCGAGGTTCAAGAGTAACTTGATCTCAAGCTTCATGATCATCATCATTAGTTTCTTCACTAATTGGTGTAGTTGTCACAGGAACCATTTCTTGTGATGAACTACTTTCCAATAAGGGAGCAGAATCTGATTATCTCATCTAGTTCTACTTTCCTCCCACTCACTTCTTTCGAGAGAAACTCCTTCTCTAGAAAGGATCCGAATTTAGCAACGAAAATCTTGCCTTCAGATCTGTGATAGAAGGTGTACCCAACAGTTTCCTTTGGGTATCCTATGAAGACACATTTTTCCGATTTGGGTTCGAGCTTATCTGGTTGAAGTTTCTTTACATAAGCATCGCAGCCCCAAACTTTAAGAAACGACAACTTTGGTTTCTTGCCAAACCACAGTTCATAAGGTGTCGTCTCAACGGATTTTGACGGTGTCCTATTCAACGTGAATGCGGCCGTCTCTAAAGCATAACCCCAAAAACGATAGCGGTAAATCGGAAATAGACATCATAGATCGCACCATATCTAGTAAAGTACGATTACGACGTTCGGACACACCATTTCTCTGTGGTGTTCCGGGTGGCGTGAGTTGCGAAACTATTCCACATTGTTTCAAATGTAAACCAAACTCGTAACTCAAATATTCTCCTCCACGATCAGATCGTAGAAATTTTATTTTCTTGTTACGATGATTTTCCACTTCACTCTGAAATTCTTTGAACTTTTCAAATGTTTCAGATTTGTGTTTCATCAAGTAGATATACCCATATCTGCTCAAATCATCTGTGAAGGTGAGAAAATAACGATACCCGCCGCGTGCCTCAACATTCATTGGACCACAAACATCAGTATGTATGATTTCCAATAAATTAGTTGCTCGCTCCATAGTTCCGGAGAACGGCGTTTTGGTCATCTTGCCCATGAGGCACGGTTCGCAAGTACCAAGTGATTCATAATCAAGTGATTCCAGAAGCCCATCAGTATGGAGTTTCTTCATGCGTTTTACAATCGATATGACCTAAACGGCGATTGCCACAAATAAGTTGCACTATCATTATCAACTCTGCATCTTTTGGCTTCAACATTATGAATATGTGTATCACTACTGTCGAGATTCAACAAGAATAGACCATTCTTCAAGGGTGCATGACCATAAAAGATATTACTCATATAAATAGAACAACCATTATTCTCTGATTTAAATGAATAACCGTCTCGCATTAAACAAGATCCAGATATAATTTTCATGCTCAACGCTGGCACCAAATAACAATTATTTAGGTCTAAAACTAATCCCGAAGGTAGATGTAGAGGTAGCGTGCCGACCGCGATCACATCGACTTTGGAACCATTTCCAACGCGCATAGTCACCTCGTCCTTAGCTAATCTTCGATTAATCCGTAGTTCCTGTTTCGAGTTGCAAATATTAGCAACAGAACCAGTATCAAATACCCAGGTACTACTGCGAGTATTAGTAAGGTACACATCAATAACATGTATATCATATATACCTTTGTTCACCTTGACATCCTTTTATCCGCCAAATACTTGGGGCAGTTCCGCTTCCGATGTCCGGTCTGCTTGCGGTAAAAACACTCAGTTTCAGGCTTAGGTCCGGACTTGGGTTTCTTCTCTTGATCAGCAACTTTCTTGCTGTTCTTTTGAAGTTTCTCTTCTTCTTCCCTTTACCCTTTTTCTTGAAACTAGTGGTTTTGTTGACCATCAACACTTGATGCTCCTTCTTGATTTCTACCTCCGCAGCTTTTAGCATCGCGAAGAGCTCAGGAATTGTCTTAGTCATCCCTTGCATATTATAGTTCATCACGAAGCTCTTGTAGCTTGGTGGCAGTGATTGGAGAATTACATCAATGACACTATCATCCGGAAGATTAACTCCCAGCTGAATTAAGTGATTGTTATACCCAGACATTTTGAGTATGTGCTCACTGACAGAACTATTCTCCTCCATCTTGCAGCTATAGAACTTATTGGAGACTTCATATCTCTCAATCCGGGCATTTGCTTGAAATATTAACTTCAACTCCTGGAACATCTCATATGCTCCATGACGTTCAAAACGTCGTTGAAGACCCGGTTCTAAGCCGTAAAGCATGGCACACTGAACTATAGAGTAGTCATCAGCTACCGCTTTGCCAGACGTTCACAACTTCGGCTCAAGATTCGCAGCAGGCCTGGCACCCAGCGGTGCTTCCAGGACGTAATTCTTCTGTGCAGCAATGAGGATAATCCTCAAGTTACGGACCCAGTCCGTGTAATTTCTACCATCATCTTTCAACTTTGCTTTCTCAAGGAACGCATTAAAATTCAACGGAACAACAGCACGAGCCATCTATCTACACCAAACATAGACAAGCAAAATACTATCAGGTACTAAGTTCATGATAAGTTTAAGTTCACTTAATCATATTTAAAAACTCCCCCTTAGACAGACATCTCTCTAGTCATCTAAGTGATCACGTGATCCATATCAACTAAACCGTGTCCGATCATCACGTGAGACGGAGTAGTTTCAATGGTGAACATCACTATGTTGATCATATCTACTATATGATTCACGTTCGACCTTTCGGTCTCCGTGTTCCGAGGCCATATCTGTTATATGCTAGGCTCGTCAAGTTTAACCTGAGTATTCCGCGTGCAACTGTTTTGCACCCGTTGTATTTGAACGTAGAGCCTATCACACCCGATCATCACGTGGTGTCTCAAAGACGAAGAACTTTCGCATAGCGGTGCATACTCAGGAGAACACTTCTTGATAATTTTAGTGAGAGATCATCTTATAATGCTACCGTCAATCAAAGTAAGATAAGATGCATAAAGGATAAACATCACATGCAATCAATATAAGTGATATGATATGGCCATCATCATCTTGTGCTTGTGATCTCCATCGCCAAGCACCGCCATGATCACCATCGCCACCGCGCCGACACCTTGATCTCCATCGTAGCATCGTTGTCGTCTCGCCAACTATTGCTTCTACGACTATCGCTACTCCTTAGTGATAAAGTAAAGCAATTACATGGCGTTGCATTTCATACAATAAAGCGACAACCATATGGCTCCTGCCAGTTGCCGATAACTCGGTTACAAAACATGATCATCTCATACAATAAAATATAGCATCACGTCTTGACCATATCACATCACAACATGCCCTGCAAAAACAAGTTTAGACGTCCTCTACTTTGTTGTTGCAAGTTTTACGTGGCTGCTACGGGCTGAGCAAGAACCGTTCTTACCTACGCATCAAAACCACAACGATAATTCGTCAAATAGACTCCGTTTTAACCTTCTCAAGGACCGGGCGTAGCCACACTCGGTTCTACTAAAGTGAGAGAAGCAGACACCCGCGGTCACCTTTAAGCAACGAGTGCTCGAGCGGTGAAACCAGTCTCGGCGTAAGCGTCTGGCGTAATGTCGGTCCGGGCCGCTTCATCTCACAATACCGCTGAACCAAAGTATGACATGCTGGTAGGCAGTATGACTTGTATCGCCCACAACTCACTTGTGTTCTACTCGTGCATATGACATCAATGCATAAAACCAGGCTCGGATGCCACTGTTGGTTAACGTAGTAATTTCAAAAATTTTCCTACGATCACGCAAGACCATGGTGATGGCATAGCAACGAGAGGGAAGAGTGTCCGACCACGCACTCGTGAGACCGAAAGCGGAAGCGTTATAACAACGCGGATGACGTAGACGTACGTCTTCACGATCCGACCGATCCAAGCACCGAACGAACTGCACCTCCGAGTTCTGCACACGGTCAGCTCGATGACGATCCCCGGACTCCGATCCAGCTAAGTGGCGGGATGAGTTCCGGCCAAGACGACGGCGTGGTGACGATGATGATGCTCCACCGACGCAGGGCTTCGCCTAAGCTCCGCTGACGATATGACTTCTCCGGCGCAGGGCTTCGCCTAAGCTCCGCGACGATATGACCAAGTGGAATATGGTGGAAGGGGCACCGTGACACGGCTAAGGAAAGATCCGTAGATCAACTTCTGTGTTTTGGGGTGCCCCCGCCTCGTGATATAAAGGAGCCAAGTGGAAGTTGGCCGGCCCTAGGGGAGGCGCACTAGGAGGAGTCCTACTCCCACCGGAGTAGGACTCCTCCTCTCCTAGTTGGACTAGGATTGGAGGAGGAAAGGGGAAGGCGCGCCCCCTTCCTTGTCCTATTCGGACTAGAGGGAGGGGGGGCGCAGCCCACCTTGGCCTGCCCTTCCTCTTCTCCTATGGCCCATTAAGGCCCATGGACCTCCGGGGGTTCCGTAACCTTCCGGTACTCCGGTAAAATCCCGATTTCACCCGGAACACTTCCGATGTCCAAATGTAGGCTTCCAATATATCAATCTTTATGTCTCGACCATTTCGAGACTCCTCGTCATGTCCGTGATCACATCCGGGACTCCGAACAACCTTTGGTGCATCAATACTTATAAACTCATTATGAACTGTCATCGAAACGTTAAGCGTGCGGACCCTACGGGTTCGAGAACTATGTAGACATGACCTAGAACCATTCTCGGTCAATAACCAATAGCGGAACCTGGATGCCCATATTGGTTCCTACATATCCTACGAAGATCTTTATCGGTCAAACCGCATAACGACATATGTTGTTCCCTTTGTCATCGGTATGTTACTTACCCGAGATTCGATCGTCGGTATCCAATACCTAGTTCAATCTCGCTATCGTAAGTCTCTTTACTCGTTCCGTAATACATCATCTCACAACTAACTCATTAGTTGTAATGCTTGCAAGGCTTAAGTGATGTGTATTACCGAGAAGGCCTAGAGATACCTCTCCGACAATCGGAGTGACAAAACCTTATCTCGAAATACGCCAACCCAACAAGTACCTTTGGAGACACCTGTAGTACTACTTTATAATCACCCGATTACGTTGTGACGCTTTGGTAGCACCCAAAGTGTTCCTCCGTAAACGGGAGTTGCATAATCTCATAGTTACGGGAACATGTATGTGTCATGAAAAAGCATTAACATACTAAACGATCAAGTGTTAAGCTAACGGAATGGGTCATGTCAATCAGATCATTCAACTAATGATGTGACCTTGTTAATCAAATAACAACTCCTTGTTCATGGTTAGGAAACATAACCATCTTTGATTAACAAGCTAGTCAAGTAGAGGCATACCAGTGACATACTGTTTTGTCTATATGTTCACACATGTATTATGTTTCCGGTTAATACAATTCTAGCATGAATAATAAACATTTATCATGATATAAGGAAATAAATAATAACTTTATTATTGCCTCTAGGGCATATTTCCTTCACTTTGGACATGGCACCACACCACCCCGCATGTATGAGGGCCCGGTGCGACGCTCCGGTGGCATTGCTATCCCCCCAGGGCCCCGTCCCGCCTAACCCTGTAGTGTTAGACCACGAGATCTAGCCCTTTGACTTTACACGGACGGGCTTTGACCAGTGGAACTCTCCACCCAGTTGTGTTAGGTCAGCCCATAGGAACACTTTGGAGCAACATCCGGGCCAGACCAACAGCAAGATCCCCTCCGTGAAGACCCGACGCGTCCGTTTCCCCCCTCCAGGTGTCGGCGACGCCGCCGTCCATGAGGGGGGCACACCCCGGAGATGCGCGCCGCCTCTTTGGACATGGCACCACACCACCCCGCATGTATGAGGGCCCGGTGCGACGCTCCGGTGGTATTGCTTTCCCCCAGGGCCCCCGTCCCGCCTCTTCAGACATGGCACCACACCGCCCCGCATGTATGAGGGCCCGGTTAGACGGGACGGTGTACCTGGGGGGGGTAGCAATGCCGCTAGGTGTTGCTTTGGGCCCTCCAACGGTTCTGGAAGCGTGGTGGCTGGCGCAGGCACCCGACACGCAGCTCCGGGGTGTGCCCCCCCCCCTCACCGGCGTCGCTGTGGGGCACGGCGGGAGCAACGTCCGTGAGGGGGGCAATCGATTTACTATCGGGGTATGTTTTTTTTGTTAGATAAGGCACATTTATGTTGTGAAAAAAAGGAAAAAGTAAATAATATAAATAATTTTTTTTAAAATAGAGCCGTCGGCATACCTGCGCACACGGCCACGGATCGTTGACGTGGCATAGGGCGGGGATCGATGACGTGGCAACATCCATGGGTCAGGCATATGCCGACGGCCGGGCCGTCGGCATAGATTTGCCACCCCACGGACCAGCGAGCGACGCGGATCGATGACGTGGCGGGCGACGCGGATCGTTGACGTGGGGGCTACGCCGACGGCCGCCGTTAGCCCGTCGGCGTAGACTGACACAGTCAAAAGGCCGTTTCCGCCTGGATAGCCGGGCCCACGTGCTATGCCGACGGGCTCATCTATCCTGACGGCGACCGTAGGCATATTTCTCGAGACGCCGACGGCTGAGCTTTGCCGACGGGGGCCGTCGGCATAGGTTCGGCCGTCGGCATCGCCAGTTATTCTGGTAGTGGTGCATTCGGTGTGGCTTAGGGACACTCTGTTCGGTTTATGCTAGCAGTGTCCATGTTGTTGGAAATGGTTGTACTGGTATTAAGATGACTGACTTGAGAGCTGTACACATATCAATCTTGGTAACTTCATTCAAAATTGTCAATCAGTCCTCTCCTTTTCAGAATACCAACCGACACAAGCCTTTTTCTCTTTTGAATCCAGCAAACGATTGCTTTCATATGTGTAGCAGGTGAAAATAGTGTTGTTGTGATCAAGTGATCACAGCAGTGGGGTGATAGAACGAAAAAAATAGCCTAGAACCTGTCATTTTGGCATTTGTTTGCAAGGTGCACACGCACCATGCGTGCATATATGGTCACAGAAATGCCATGTCTTGGATTCGCATTAAAGATGTGAAGAAGCTTAGCATGCATGATCCATCTCCCCACATATATATACTACTCTACCATTTGGCTAGAAAAGAGAAGTACTTGAGATTTTCGTTCGATCGGTTCATTAGGATATTAGAGGAAACCAAAAGCTTAGTGAACTGATCTTGTATTTGCCGTGGCCCTGCAGCTTCTACCGGATAATTATTGCCGGGAGAGTATGCTTTGCTGGACCAGAGAATTGATGCTCTGAAGACTTTTAGTAGACTATAGCCGTGGCTGAAACTCACCGCAGCCGCTGCACCGCAAATGCGGCCTCCATCGTCGACGATCTGTGCCTTGAGGACTTTTACTAAAATCTAGTCGTGGATGTACGTTCATGAATTAGTTAACTCTAGCGGCAGCTTTAATTATATGTGATTGAGCCTACAGCTTCCGGTCGTAAATCCAAGTCTGACCGGTCGAAAAAGGGTCGTAAACCCTCTAAAAGGATGAAATTTTCTAAATCTCCTATTTGTTTCCTCATGAATGGCATCTATAATACCTAAATAGTTCATCCCCACTATCTTATTTCTCTTGACATGCAGCCTATCCACATCACCACCATGGCCCACACATGTCACCTTATAATTTTTTCCAACAAATCATTGGATACATTTTTATTTCATTTGTTCTTCATCTTCTAACGTTTTGTTACCAGCGCAGGGAACGGACCGAAAACAATCTCTTTGTTTCCGTAAAAGCATGGACCCTCCCCCTTCTCCCTAAAAATAAGTAAGAAACGAACCGATCAAGCCCTTTGTCTTAATGAATCAGAGTCCCCACAAATAAATCAGTCGTTTCCCCTGTTTACAAGAGGGTGCAGCGGCTAGGAACTGATCTCTGCATCAGGGAGCTCCTCCGGCATGATCGCCGGTCCGGCTGCCTCCGGTCTACAGGGGTGACGCCTGCTGCAGCCTTGCTCTCCCTCCCTCTGTCTCGCTGCTGCCCGTGACCTCCAATGAAAGACGTCAAGTCACCACACCACCAAGATCCGGATCGCAACCACAGTAAGGCCAGCTGCTTTGGTTCATGTCGATTCCGCCAAAGCCATCTAATCTCCCTTACCTATCCTCGCGTAAGGCCAGGTGCTTTGGTTCATGTCGATTCCGCGGCTGTGGACAGGACCCTCAAGCTCAAATTAATCTGAACGTTGGCGGCCAGAGTCGTTCAGTTCTAGGACGACCAACCCCTTTTATGCTCCAAACATGTTCGACTATGGATATTCTGAACCTCACATACGCCATCTCATCTTATATACTACATTGCTATCCCAAATTCACATATGCAGTATCAATTTGTTTAAGCCGCATAATTCTGAATCAATTTTGTTATTGTTGTGGATTCACCATTGTGTCTTCCCAGATTGAAGCTTTGATCTGAATCAGCAGAAGTAAAAACTTGCAGGTAAGATCTCTGAGTGTAGTTTATATAGTCAGCACCAGATGGGGTTCTGTGAGATATATGTACATGCATAATTATGGATATTTTCATCGCGACATGAAACCTGGTCGTTTGGTGGACTATATTATGCCCAATGCCTACAATATGACAAAATTTAAAGAGAATTATATTCTTTCGAAAAATCTGTTGGTGACGACTGAAGAACGGTATTGTATAAATTGTCGACTTTGGGACCGCAATAGAAGTATGTTCCGCTCCTCCTTACACAGATTATGTTTCCACCATGGGGTGAGTTTCTGTCTGAAAAGGCCATTTTACTCTTTTGTGTATATATACCAAAAAGGCTAAAACTGACCTGTTGTTTCAAGGTATACTGCTCCAGAGGTGCTGCTGCAAGCTTCAGCTTACACACCAATATATTTTGCATGGCAATCATATTTGACGATCCATGTACAGATGTCCATACACGTTTCACTGTTCAGTTCTAATATGGTAGTGACAAAGTTTTTTGACATATAACCATCATTCATTAAATATTAAAAGGGTTAAAATTTCTTATCAGTCATCACTATAAATCAGGTACATCTTTGACTCCAAAGGGTTACACTTTATTTTTACCTGCACATCTTAAGGTTATGCTGGAAATTTATCTTTATCAGTCATCACTATATCAGGTACATCTTTGCCTCCAAAGGGTTGCAATTTTTTACCTACATATCCTAATGAATGCTGAACATTTATCTTAGATTTTCCATTAACTACGGTATGTTGATTACCCATTTGTTAAATGGTTTTTGCTGCAGGACAATTGTTAATATCTGTCCAACATCACATATTTATTTATTTTTTTTTTTGTTCAAGGCCGAGCTTTGGGAAGAGTAAATACAAGTTACTAGATTTATGATCTATTGTAAATTTGTGATTGGGGACCTTAAGTGTGGTATCACAATCTTTCATTTCTTCTTGGTTAATCTTCCATGTATTTATTTCATTTCAGTCTAAAGACGAGCTTTAGGAAGAGAGTGAATACAAGTTATTAGATTTGTAGTCTATTGCAATTTTTTGATTGGGGACCTTCGGTGTGGCATGAAGATCTTTCATCACTTGGTTAATCTTTCGTAGGTCCTATCAGCTTGAAAGATAGAAATATATTGCTTCCATTCCTTTCCTTCCAATGGTAATCTTCATGAATAATCTCTTCCCTGTTGATGTAAAGTCCAAGACAGCCATTAGCACCTTCTAGAAATATGGAGTGTTTAGTCGCCTAATTCAATAATTTTGGTGTTATATTCTAATGCAAGTTTTACTCTAAACACTACTGATTATCATGTTAGTCATGCAACTAATATTGTGGCAAGTAAAATAAATTGTTTCATTACATTTGATCTATTTACCATGCCACATATTTTAAAATGTGTTATTATTATTGCATGATGTACTGTCCTTTTGCTTACCTCGAGCCTTTTCATGTCTACCCAAATGAACCTTTTGGTCTCAGTTCATTGTAGAAAAAATTACTCCAACAAGTCTCCGCAGCAAAGCGCGGGGTGTCATCTAGTATTCTTTAATAGCAGAGGTCTTGGTGACTTGGCTAAACATCTATTCATTGCGTAATGTAATAGGGAGTACAATTTAGATTTTTTGGATTTATCTGAAACGGGGAGACGTGATTTCAAAGTAAGTCTGCTTAACCGCCTTTCTGGCGGGATAGATTATAACTAGATTTCAGGACCACCTAGAGGTTGTTCTCCGGGGCATTTTACTCGGCGTTAACACACATACTATGGATGTTCTGGCTAGTTCTGAAGGAGAGTTTCATATTAAACTCCATATCCGAAACAAAGCTGACAACTTTACATGGACCCTCGTCGCCGTGTATGGGGCAGCCCAGGATGAACTCCAGGCCGTTTTTCTCTGTGAACTGGTTAATCTAGCGAAAAATAATCCCTACCTCATTCTTATTGGTGGGGATTTTAATTTGTTATGATTTCCAAGTGAGAAAAGTTGAGGTAGGTTTGATGATCACTGGCCTTTCCTTTTCAACGCTGTCATAGACAGTCTAGATTTGCGAGAGGTTTCCATGAGGTTTTCATGATTGAAAGACAGTTCACTTGGGCGAACAGTCTTCCGGAGCCGACATATGAGAAACTAGATCGCGTTTTAATAGATACCGAGTGGGAATCCAAATTCCTTATGGTTTCTGTTCGCGCTCTTCCTCGTATAGAGGCTATCTCAGACCATGCACCCATCCTCTTAACCACTGGATCGCCACGACCACAACACCGACGCAAGTTCAAGTTCGAACTGGGTTGGTCGCATCGAGATGGATTCTATGAAATGGTCAAGGAGGTGTGGGATAAACCGGTTGCCGGGCCTACCCCAATACACAAATGGAACAACAAAATGCGTGCATTACGTAAGTTCCTTCGTGGTTGGGCTAGGCACACTGCGGGTATCCTCAAAAAGGAGAAGCTTCGTCTTTCATCCATTCACTAGTAGAAAAAGGGTCTAATGTGCAGCTCGTTAGTCCCGATTTGTATTTGAGCCGGCACTAATGTGACCATTAGTGCCGATTCCAACGGCTAGGCGGACCGCACTCAGTAGTACCGGTTCGTGGCGAATCTTTAGCACCTTTAGTACCTTTATTAACGGTACTAAAAAGAGTGGTGACATGATGTTGTCAGACTGGGGCCCCTCCAGCACCTTTAGTACCGGTTCGTGGCACGAACGAGTACTAAAGGTCATCCTACATATAAACCCTTCGTCCAGCTCGCTCTGTTCTCCCCCCTTTCCCCTCTCCTCTCTGTTCTTCCCCTCTTCCCTCGAGCTCATCAGACATTTTGCCCAAATTTTGTCAAGATTTGAAGGCCCCCATCCATTCAAGTGATCACAAAGGTTAGCAACTTTGTCCTTCACTACTAGAAAAACCCCTACTAATGGCGCACCTAGTATGGCTATTAATGGCGCATCTGTGGTGCGCCATTAATAGCACGCCATTAGTAATTTTTACTAATGGCGCAGGCGCACCACCTGGTGCGCCATTAGTATCTGGTACACTAATGGTGCACCGCGGGTGCGCCATTAGTATAGGCCAGGGTGTGCCATTAGTATGCCTCCCAGGGGCCATGTATACCCAAGTGCTTTGGCATACTAATGGTGCACCACCTCTGGATGCGCCATTAGTAACCGCGGCATACTAATGGCGCACTACCCAGTGACGCGCCATTAGTATGCACTGTCATACTAATGGCGCACTGTCATGTGATGCGCCATTAGTATGAATATTAGTTTTTTTTTTATTATTTTCTGTTTTTTGCACAGGTTACAAAATGTATAATTTGACAAAATATAGACAGCACACATCAACAACAGATTCATCAAATACAATAGAAGATTAGTCTTTGAATACAATTCATCATATTAGTCTCCGAATACAATTCATCATATTAGTCTCCGAATTGAAAAGACCGAACAAAGATAGAACATTATATTACAAGTCTCGAGACCCCGAGTAGCGAGTTTGTCTTCACATTACAAGTTGATACCGATCATCTAAACTACCATCACATAGAAGAGAGTTGCGGTGATCATGATGAGCATCATCACGATGAAACTCGTCTTCATCCGGTTCCTCCAACGCTCCCTCCCCTCTCCCGCTAGATAGCGGACGTATCTAGATTCGGCCTCGGCCCTAGTGGTGTACCCTTTGTAACTGTTACCGCTGAATCGGTGAACCTGTCTCCGACACTCCTCCCAGTCATCGTAGACTCCGGGAACCTTACCCTTGTACCACGACATACGCCGGCATCGCTATGCACTAGCCAAACGAAACATTAGTACCAATTCACAGACAATACATAAGCAATATATAAGTATGCAACAGACCGATCGGAAGAGAAAATCAAGACATTAATAGCATCGATTACATCTAAGTTGAACGACTCTCGAAACCAAAGAGACATACTACAAGTTCATTAAAGTTTAATTACAACATGAGCCAATCGATGTTTCAGAACTAGACACAGCATCACTGCTTTCGACTCGACTCAAGGGACCGGAGCGTGGATGAAGCCGCCGTCTATCATGGGAGTTATGAAATAACGGTCGTTGTCAGCCTGCATTTGTAGCATTGTGTCGATGTCACTTTTGGACGGTTGATTTCTGAGGTAGAACTGCCCCGAGGTACGAAGGACATCTTGATGGATGATTTCCGCAAACTCCCACTGGATGCGAAAGAATTCTTGTCGGAGGTCCGCGTCCTGGATTGCCGACACGCTCGCGGCCCAATCTTTGAGTTTACTCGGTAGGAGAAGTTGATGATGGTCCCGTCATTTATCGCCGCATGTGATGGATGGTGTAGTAGGCACCCTTCGACGGCCAAAGCGGCTGCTTGACGCAGCGTAACGTCAGATTGTGGGAGAACACGTGCTTGTCGTATTTACGAATAGGCCTGGTGAAGGTGCCTCCAGATTTGGCGAGCCGGGAGAACATCATCAAGAACCTTCTTGACATTTGTGTAGTCTACGTTCGATCGACGGTCCGGTCGAAATACGTGGCCATGGAATATTTGGGGCTTAGGAGGATGAGCGTGCAACGTGTGTCACTGCAGAAAACACGGAATGTTAAAAGAAAAACGATCGAAATGTAAGAATTCATATGTTACGGGCCGGTTGAGGGGAGGACTTACTCGGGAAAGTAAGGCACGAGGAAGTTATCCTTATCTTGGTTGCCAGAATGACGCCTTCGAGGTAAGAACTCGCGACATGCCGGTCCCCAGCGCTGCCCAAGATCTTGGCACGCATGTAGAAGGGGTCGACTATCACGATGTCCAGGGTCTTGTCGCGAATGATCCGCATCTCCATACTCAGCGAAAATAGTCGAACGAAGGTGTAGTGCAGCGGATGAAGGTTCAACATAGCGTGGATGTCATCAAAAGCAGGACGATCATACGCCCGATGGAGTTATCCACAAAGCCCTTGCCCTCTGGCACCTTGGCCGTGAAAACCGGGTATGCCACATCCTTCTCCCTGAGACGCCGCTTCTCCAAAGAAAGAACACTGTCATGCAGACTCCGCATAGCACCGGTTGCAGCATTGAGCATATTTGTCGGTAGCATCGCCCTACCCGCCACATGCACCCTCCTCGAGATATCCTGCGGTGAAGGTGGCCCGTCCTGAGCACGCATCATACTCGGTGCCGGTTGGCTCGCACCCTTCTTAGTCTTTATTTTGCGTGCCTTCTTCTCCTGTAATGGGACCGAGTTCTGCTCACAGACCGCCTTCTTGAGTGTGTTGAGGCTGATAATATTTCGCACCTCGCCTATCTGAGGCTCGGTGAAGTCGGCAATGGAGGCGCCTCCCGAGAGCTGAACGCCAGACGGCGCTGTTGCAACTTGGCTTCTCCGCGGTACCAGCTAGATCGCACACGTCTTTTGTTGGGTTTGGTTCTTGAGAAGGAGGCCCCATGAAGTCGCCATCGTACCCATGCTCGGCAAAGTACTGATCGACGATGCCAAATGTATCATCATCGTCGTCGTCGTCGTTCTGATCCTGTGCCATATGCATGTTTGGATCCAGTGGCATAGGGATGTCCGACACCGTTACGGCGGTCTTGCCATGGGGCCGACTTGGCGCCGGCACGACTGGCGGTGTTGTCTTTGGGGTGGTTTCCCCCCGCCCCCAAACGAATCTAGCTCTTCGGCCAAAGCAGGGGCCAGCTCAGGCAGGCGCTGAGGGTCATCACGTCTTCATCGTCGGCCCCGACGGGTCGAATCGGAGGTAACAAGTCGTCGCAGCCTGGCAGCACCCGAACCAGTTGAACCCTAAACAAGTTGGGTGGCATCTGGGTACCGTGGAACAAGGGGTTGCCCGGTTGAACGGTTTTGCCCTTGGCGACATCGACCAACTCGTTGTTCACGAAGTGGAGGAGAGTGCACGGAACGTCGGCGGCGCCCTGCGAAAACATGTAGGGCGTCAGGGATGCCCAATCAAAGGCAAGGAGATGAAGTCCTCGGCCGAGAGAGGCTTAATTAGTTACCGTGATGATGGCGTCGAGCTCGGCTAATGTCGACGCACCGCCAACGGCGGGCGTGCAGTTGACGGAGGGGCCGCTTGCTCAAGAGGTGCCGGCCGGCGTACACCCGGGTGCATTAAGCTCCCGTGCCGGTGTCGGAGACACCAATGCCGCCTCCGCCGGAGGCACCAATGGCCCCGCCATCGCAATATGCGAGTTGCTGGCCGTGAAGCTAGGAATCGGGGGCGGCCCTGTTGGCCGCCCGCAATCCACGCACTCAACCCCGAGATCAAGGTAGGCACAAGGGCGGTGATCGCCGCTCCGAGTCGTTGTTCCACTTGCTCTTGGACAATCTCCGGAATCCGCGCCACCTGTGCCTTGAGTTCTTGAACCTCTCGCGCTGGCTTTCCGAGCTGGTCTTTTTCTCCTTCCGCACACCAGCGGTATAGTATGACCCCATTTTGTCGACAAGCCTTTGCCGGCCACACACGACCAGCTGACGCCGGCCATCGAGCTTATCCTTGTTCTTCATTACATTCAACCCCTATTTAGAGTGGTGTCCCAAGGGTTGCTCTTAGTCGACCCAGCGCTCGCTTTCGATGCGCTGCGGAAGGAATGTGAACCATTTAGAAATTCGGCTTCATTAATTAGAATGCAACCATATGGAGCTAATTACGCTGGGTGTATTCCTTACCAGAACAAGCTCAAGCTGCCTGGTCTTTGGATCCATGGTAAGCTCCTTTGTTTTCGGGTCCTTCTTGTACCGGGCCCTGACAAAGTTCCTGGTCTGCTTGTCACCGTATTTATCGAAGAGGGGCAGTAGGCCTTGCTCGGCACGGTCCGCCTCCTCCTTGTCCCATATAGGCTCCGCCACTCTGTAACCGCCGGGACCGAGTGTGTGTTCCCTATGTTCAGCTCCGCATTTGTTTCCCCCACTCACTTGATTGGGAGCTTGCGGTGCTCGAGCAATTGATCTTGAAGTCGTTGTAGTCATCTTCGGTGATCGAAGGATTTTCTCCTTGATCTTCCGATAACTCTCACCTTTCTCGATCATTCTCTTCACATTGCTTTTCCAAGTAGACAGGGCCTTGCTCATCTTCGTGAGGGCAGCATTGTTCACTTTATTCCCTTTGAGGCTTGTGTTTTCAAATTCAGCGGGGAACTTGTATCGTTCGTGCAGCTTCGTGAAGAGGAGGTTGCGCAAATTCCCTCGGTCGGGATGCCTCAGGTTCTCGGTGTTGATCGAGACGGTGCTCCGGAGAATGCACCCGAGCTGAAGCGAGTACCCCTTGACTATTCGTTCGGGCGCCGTTGGATTCCCGTTGGAGTCCACTTCAGTATCTTCCTCCTTGAGGGTGCGGAGCACGATCGGGCGCCGGTCCTTCCGTTGCCTCTTCGGTTGGCTGCCATCTGTGCGTGCGCCGCCATCATCAGTGGTGGCATCCTCGGCGGCACCATCAGTGGTGGCATCAGTGTGGTCATCCTCGGCGGCACCATCCGTGGTCTCAGGATCGGTGGGGAAGGCGGCGTCCTCATACAAGTGAGGTTGTTCCTCCATCTCCTGGGACAGCTCCCAGAATGCCTTGCCGCCCGAACCCCCGGCCTCATTGTTGTGGGCCATGTTTCTCTCTAAATAGAAACAAAGTTTGGTCAAAAAGTTGGTTATTGTCAAGGAACAAGATCATGGTCTCATCATTTAGGGTTTGTCGACACCGAGGCATCCTAAAATCTAAGCTTTTATCATTGAGGGTTTTTCGACGCCAAGGCACCCTAAAAGCCTAACCTTTCATCATTTCGGTTTTTATTGACACCGAGGCACCCTAAAAGCCATGCATTAGTCACAAGTACGCCGGGCACTTGATCCTACTTAATTAACTACTAAGATACCCTGCCCATGCATTAGTCACAAGTACCCCATATGTCCTATTTTAGCAAAGTCATGCTAAAATTCACGGAAAATTTCAGCATGACCTTTACTGAAAATAGGACATATGGAGTACCAATTTGCCGGAACGGAAGTTAATCGACATTCCGCAAACTCAAGGGCCTCTCGGGTACCTGCAAAATCATTATCCCAGGTGGACATGGATGCAATGTCACATGTCACATGGATCCCACACCCACAGGAGCTGGTGAAGCTTCATGTGTATTTCACGAAAACCAGCCTGACTAAAGAGCTTTATGTAGAAAACAAATCACTCCACCAGCTCACACAGGATCATCCCTCTAAGCAATTACTCAAAATGGGCACTAGCAGCAAAATGAACATTTTACAATCTGAACTTTTTTTTGTCATCTATGTGCTCATTTAACTTTGATCCAAATAGTATCAAAGTTCTTAGAAACAAGTAGCTCTGCTAACAAAGAACAAGAAAATGGGGCTTGCCTTAAGATGGGAAGTAAAGTTGCAAAAACTATCACAAAGAACAGTAAAATGGAACATAGCTCAGCGTTTGTATTGATAGGAACAAACATAAAATCAAACCATGGGCATCTACTAGGTAGACCAACATAAAATTTTGACTGGAGTTACATAAGGGGAAATTGATGTGATGAATGGCAGTTAGGGAGCTGAGCTGATCATGTCCATGTATTCTAATTCTACAGTAAGATGGCATTGCTGTTGGTACCAATTTATTTGTTCACAAAGATACATTTTTGGTAATGCATAGACAACATCACCTTTTATTTATCATGGTTGGTTCTGTTCCATAATTATATCAGCCCAGAGTGTCTTATTAGATATCAGACTGAATTGTAATGCACCCATTCTAAAACTTTAAGTGAAAATAACCCTTGGTGTTTGATATGCATAACAATGAAAGATGTTGGTTCACATCTTTGACTGGAGTAACAGAGGCATAAAAGTAGAAATTACAGGTCAGAGGATCATGCTGATTAAGGTTACATGTTTTTATCTTTGCAAGTTCCAGGTAATTAGAGTATGTGGCACTGTCTTGTGTTGACTAACTCATAAATGATATTATCATCTTTACTCACCGTTATGTGTATCATGGCTGAAATTCCACCGTTATAATACATGCCTGCTTGGCTAATTAGCAAGTAAGTAACTCTTACATTATCAAAGCTTGCCAGTTTCTGAATCAATTACTGACAGGGAATAGCACAGGCACACAACAAACCTATAACTTAATGATGGTTATTAGGGAAGACAGGAAATGAGGATGGACAGAACCATATGTTTGGGAAATGCAAATAGAAGTAGTGCTATGAGAGTAATTTTTTTTCAATTTTCATTGATGTTTCAAATTAGATCGGTGCACATGTGGCTGCAATTTCTATTGGTCATCCAAGATGGGTGTTCATAGTAAAGTACTATATAGTGGCACTAACATAACCAAGGATTGCTTTAAAAAACATAACCAAGAATCACCTTCCACGTGGCTTCTTCTCTTTAGCCCGGCTTCCTTCTCGCAAAGTGGGCAAATACTTACATGCTGCTGCAGTAGGTACTTCAGTCGCCCTTTCCCTTCTTGTTCTATGATCAAAACCACGATGGGAATGCAATACACACCAAAGAATATCATATACAAGAATTGCAGAAATTAAACAAGGTCAGACCCACACTATCTATTCTTTCTTCATGGCAGAATATCATATACAAGCACGAATTTTGTTCACATTTATATAGCAACAAATATTTATACACTCATATAGCAGCACTAAGTATATTGCACTTAGAAGAAGATTTGCTTTTACATCCCACCCAACTTAACAATCTAGTAGAGTTGTGATTTATTAATATTGTCTTCCCTTTGCAGGTTCATGCCAAGTCGATCGAGGATTTCGCGTAGCTGGGTTGTTTCGATGAGAACCAAGACAAGCAGCAGCCCACCAAAGCTTCTTCTACCCAGCAGCAACCCACTAAACCCTTTTCTACCCAGCCGCAACCCGCTAAAGCTTCTTCCACCCAGCTACCGGCCAGAGGGCACCAAGGCCTCATCATTCACATATCTACCTCAGCCTCTCAGGTTTGTGTTGCGATCCTCTCCTACATGCACCTTGTCGAGCACAGCACTGGCTCGCTGACCCTTTTCTACCTCCGCCCGAGGGAGTATGGAGGGAGTATTTATATATTGCACTGTAAACTTGCAGTTTTGTTGATTCCTCAAAAAACCAACCTCTTATCTATACTTACTAGTACTTTATACTGCCAAGCAAAAGGAGCGTTAGCATCCCTCTGCTTACTAGTATTTTGTGTTTTACCTTCATCTCCAGAGCCATGAGCGTTACTTTCAGGCGGGTATCCTCGGGCCTGCATCCTTCATACAATGGAGTAACCGTGTCTAACTCAAGTTGATCCATCTTGGCTTTCTCTCGGCGGCAGCTCTTGCGTTATCCGTCTCGCTTGAGAAGCAGCTCTTGAATATGAGGGTCCTGCACCCAGCCCATCGATGGTCCAGTGTAAATGCTGCTCCGCCCGGCATCATCATATTGTCCTGCTTCTTCTAAATGATGATTGTTTACAGCATCACCGTCGTGATCATCTCCTGGGGATTCTTCGTCTTCTCGCCCCCCCGAGCCGCGGTGGTTGTCTTGCTGCCCTTCCTCATTTCTTGCCCGGCCCCCATGGACGACTTCGTAGTCATCTTCATCACCTTGCCACCGATAGCCATCCATGAAACCACGCAAGAGCAGGTGGTCCCGCACCTGCCCGGAATCTGGGTCCGCAATAAGGCTATTCAGCTTGCATCTTCGACACGGACATCTTATCTCCATCTCGTTCTTTTGAAGCATCTCGGCCTTCGCGGACCTCAAAAACCTATTCACGATGCCTTCGGTCATCGTGCGGACCATGGTCGCCTGCGGGGTAGAGCAAAACGATATTTTAGAACCAAGAAAAAATTTGGCATGACTTTCCCTAAAAATAGGACCAAAAAGAATGCTTAATGCCAAAATTCTCGACGAAACGGAAATGAATCAACATTCCGGCAAAATATTGGCAACTATCGCATTTCAAATACCGGTACACCTCCAAACACAAACACATATGCAACACCACAAACATATGCAACACCACGAACATACATAGATCTAGCTAGGCCATAAAAAGTGCATGTGCACATTGTTGTAGGGAGAACAACATAAATATAGCTTCCCCTTACTTACCTAGCAAAACAAGGTAACTTAACCACTTAATTTGAATGAACCTATGGTGGAAATGAGGTGAAAAAGAGGAGGCACCCGAGACAAGGAGGAGGCGGTGGAGAGAATGAAGTGGGGAGAAAGTGAGTGTAGGAGGAGAGGCTGTCCAAAATATCTTGTTGCTGCCCACTTACTAATGGCGCACCAGCAACAAATGCGCCATTAGTAATCCAGGTTACTAATGGCGCACCCCCTGGTGGTGCGCCATTAGTAATTTTGCAAAAAAGGAATAAAAACAATAATAAAAAAATAACATTAGTGGCGCACCTTCTGGCTGGTGCGCCATTACTAGTTACCACCAGCGGATGCGCCATTAGTATGTTTGGACAGGCGCACTAGTTCCAAAAAAAAAATTTGGTACTAATGGCGCACCGTGGGCAGGGTGCGCCATTAGTAGTTTCAACACTAATGGCGCATCAGAGGGTGGTGCGCCATTAGTATATACTAATGGCGCACCACATGTCTGGTGCGTCGTTAGTGTCAATTCCATCTATAGCCCTTTTCCTAGTAGTGCTTTCATCTCTCATTGCTAGATTAGCTTTTGTAATGCTTTATATAGTGATTAATTTGTGGGTTTTATTAATTTGGGAGGAATTATATGTGGTAGTTTATTTGATTTATATGCAATTTGAGCTTAAGATAACTCTTAGTTTGCATATGTAGGTGTGGTTTACTTAGTGCCTTCCCATATCCGTCGTAATCACCGTCGATCGTCCGCATCGACCCGTCGCCGGCACCACCTTGTGGTGGGCCTCTTGTTCTTATCTTTTTTATATAAAAAATCATATTTGTGTGATTTAGATATATAGTTACTTGTATAATTATCTTACTCGTACGTTGTTTGTTATATATAGTCCCATGGTTTTGATATCCGTCCCCGTCGGCCCTCGTCCGTGTTATGATTCGGATGTGGTATATTCTCTTTTATAACTATTTGTTGCATTTCGTGTTTATGACAAATTATGCCCATCAAGTTGATATAGATATTTTTATCTAGGAGGTATGCGTACCGGAAATTCCAACCGACCCTATTATCGAGAGGTTAAATTTAGTTGAAAGAGAAAAAGAGTATTTGAAAAAAAAATGGAAAAGAATTGAGGGGGAGAAGATGGAATTGTAGTTGCATGTTGCCGATGTCGTCGATGATCACAAGATCAATATGGAGAAAATGCGGTTGAAGATTAGAAAGATTAGAAAATATGTCATTGATAGTGAGGCTTGGTATCATTATGCTGCTGGTTCAATTGTTACTTTAGTTGCGATCTTGATAACACAATACTTCTTTGCGATGCTCTACCTTAACTTCGTCGTCCGTATTGAGCATCCCCTTATCACGGTACTTCTTTGTGATGCTTTCTTTGTGCCGTGCCACATAACCATCTACCACATTTAGGTGTTGTAGCACTACTAAGAGAGAAGAAGAGCAACAATGGTGGAGAGTGGAGAGCGGAAAGGAGGGGGAGAGAGGGCAAAGTGGGGGAGAGGAAGTGGGGGGGGGGGGGGGTGAAAAGGTGGCACCAGCCGCAACTCCAAGTAGCGCTGCTTACCAAAACACGCTGCTGCTAACGTACTTAGTAGCAGCGCTTTCCTGGAGAAGCGCTACTACTAAGTGGGGCCCATTAGCAGTAGCGGCACAGTAAAAGCGCTAGATTCTGTACAACGCTGGTACTACAGCTATCGTCGGTGGCCTCGTCTGGTCCCACATAGTAGTAGCGCGTTTTTGTTTTCTAGCGCTACTGCTATAGATAGAGTAGTAGCGCTTCCCTGGATCAGTGCTACTACTAAATAGCAGCAGCGGTGACTATTTTGCAGCCCTACTACTAAGCTCATGTGTATAAGCATTTCCCAACACTAGTAGAAAAACCCCTATTAGGCCCGGTTGGTGAGGGCCTTCTGTCCTGGTTCTTGAACCGGCACTAAAGGGTCGTTACTAATGCACTAGACCTTTAGTCCCGGTTCTAACACGAACCGGGACAGATGGGCCTCCACGTGGCAGGTGCGCCGAGCCTAGGCAGGAGGGCCTTTGGTCCCGGTTGGTGGCACCAACCGGGACCAAAAGGCATCCACGCGTCAGCATTTCAGTGGCTGGGGTTTTTTTTTATGGGGGGGGTGGGTGTTTTAGGGGGTTAATTTAGGTGTTTCATATATTGTGTTAGCTAGCTAATTAATAGAGAGAAGTGTCCTATCTTATGTCCGTACTTGGTCGACGCTACGTACTCTACATAGAGAGGCCCTCGACACACTAGCTAGTAAGAAAATGAAGGAAACCATTAAGTACAGAAGTTCATCATGCATACCGAGAGAAGTGATCGATCGACCTCTCCTTCTCCGAGAGATTGGTCGAACAACAAGTTTTCGTATTATCTATCCGACGCTACTGGCTACATACATATACAATATGTAAGATATCTTACAATCCCCTAGCATTTGAAATCAACTTCCACATGGTATTCTCCGGCTTTATTGATGACGTGGTCAACAAAGAATCCCGCCAATTCCTCTTGAATTGCTTTCATGCGATCTTGTGGTAGGAGTTCATTCCGCATCTGCCACGTCTAATTTGAAGAAGGGGGTTAATACATATATGAATGAAACTCAACAGAGATGATGGTGTAATAAAATGAAATTGTGAATATTATTGCTTACGCACTTCATATTGTCTTTTAGAGTAGCCCCGCTTATTTTTCAAAGTCGCGTTGTAGATGAACTCGCACACGTAGTATCCACAGAAATTATTCCCTTCTTCCTACCACAGGCACTTTACGAGAAATAGAGGTCAATCAAACTGATAATGAAGCATTATAAATGGCATTGATGAAAGTATAGCTATAGAATCAATGGGAGATGGGCGCAACTAGCTAGCTAGTAGTACTTACTTTCGGGTATGTATATCGCAGCTCCTTCGGCAGTCCCGGAGCTTCTGCGGTGAACTGTTTCCAAACCCTGCAAGACAAAGAAAATAATTATTATTACTTGAGATATCAGGAAATTAACAAAAAGTTGCCGATATGGTGCGATAATGATCGATTGAACTTACTTGTTGAGCAATTTAGTCATGTCCGCATAGGTTTCGGGATCTTTTCGTCTCGAGTCTAAGACGGTTACTAGTCCCCGCTCAAGCTTAATCTCCAGAAGAACATAGTGGAAGCTGCGCACGCATGCATAACTCATCAATTACATTACTATAACCTCGCTCGAGTAATAAGGGAAACCGAATATGCACACGACAGTAACACTCACTTGAAGTTGTAAGGAAAGAGTATTAAATCTTTGTTTTGATTTTTGATCAACGATTGTAGCAAGTTGGCCTCGGCCTCTTCGGCGTGCTTTTTAACCTGAATTTCGTCTATGATATTTGTGTTAATGAACCCAATATCATACATTTCTTGTTTTATGCACTCGACGATCTTCAATCTGCATAATATAGTGAGGATAATTAATTATAAATACATGCAATGAAAGAGCCGAGCTATATATACAGACTTAATGACAGAAATAGTACTTACAGACAGTAGCAAAAGACCGTTAATTTATCAAGGGCCTTTTGATTGAAGAACTCAAAGAACTCCTCAAATGGAACAAGCAACAGATCAGTTTCAACGAGCTCGTGCTCCTCTTTAATTCTCAGATGCAAAGTATTCGTCCCCCTAGACTCTCTGCAGGTTTTCATGTACCAATTATGGAATCTTCGCATCATCGTTGTTAGAGATTTTTCATCTTTGACGAGAGGCTTCCCGTTCTCGTATCTGTGTTCATCCACCTCCAAGAAATCAAAATGTACATCATCAGGCATGTAATCTCCAAGATTGTTATAACCGGGCACCATCCCCGGAGCATTAGCGACGATGTCGCTAGACACATTGAGCGGGGGGCACAATTGCTTTGCTTGTTCGCCGAGCTGGGCAATTTTGTTCCCAGCTGCTCGTTCTTTTAACCTTTGATCACTGACAGTACTTCCCGACCGGTTAGCTTCGAGATATGTCTTTGCAGTAATGCGCTCATAATTGGTTTTCGGCGGAGACTTTGGTGGTTTCCTCAGGGCATCGATAGTGCGCTTTGCTTTCACCGGATCTACCTTCTCCTCCGGAGGTGGATGTCTCTTTGCTTTTAACCCTTCAAAGAAGTCCTTCACTTCGGTCTGCACGATCTTCGCGTTTTCCTCCTCGGTCCTCTCGTACGGTAACTTTTCCAGAGGCTTGAGACATGGACCGTATCTGTATTGCCTCTCGCCTCTGGCTGTACTGCTGACGCCGGAGCAGACGGAGCAGCTGTGGCTGTCTTCTTTCGTGCTTGCTTACGAGGCGGAGGAGAAGGACTATGACGCGCCGGAGCAGCCGGGGCGGCGGCGGGTCTCTTCCGCCCTTGCTGGCGAGGCGGAGAAGGAGGAGGCTGCTGGCTGCTCGGGCGCGCCGGCGCAGGCGGAGTGCCGCCACGCGCCGGAGAAGGAGGCTGAGTGCCCTGATCACTCGCCGGAGGAGGAGGTGGAGTGCCCTGACTCGCCGGAGGAGGAGGAGGAGGAGGTGTCCAGTTCACAAGGTTGATGAGCTTCTTCTGCCATAGGCATGGAGTCTTCAGAGAAGAACCCAGCCGAATCTCCCCTTCACCCGTAGGGTGGTCAAGCTCAAGGTCCTCAAATCCGTCCGTTATTTGATCCACCATCACCCTATCATATCCTTCTAGAATCGGTTGGCCGTGGTAGGTTGAGCCAGGTTCATTAGGTATAATAGAGCCAACAGCCGCCTTGACTTTCAATGTCATCCATCGCGTCATAAGGTGGCAATGTTGAGACTCTGTGATAGCATCCACGGGGTAGACCGTGAAGACAGGCTCCAGCTGCTGAGTCTGCTCGGTGGAGGCCACGCTGCTTCTCCGCTGAGATGGCGGGGTAGCTTCAGGGGAAGCTTCGGCATGTCGTTTGCTGCGATCTGCTTCTCGTTCCTCTAGCCCTTGTACCCTTTCGTGCAGCGCCTGCAGTTGGCTATGATCCACTTTCTTCCTCCTCTCCTGGCTTTTGTAACCCCCTGCATCCGGAAACCCAGCCTTCCACGAAAGGGAGCCTGGCATGCCTCGTGTCCGTCCAGGGTGCTCAGGATTCCCGAGGGCCATTGTGAGCTCGTCCTTCTCTCTGTCTGGAACGAATGTCCCTTCCTGTGCTGCGGCGATATAGTGCTGAAGCTTCCTGACGGGTATTTGCAGTTGCTCTTCCGTCCAAACGCACTTCCCTGATACAGGGTCCAAGGTTCCGCCAACCCTGAAGAACCAAGTCTGGCAACGATCTGGCCATCTCAATGTCTCTGGTTCGACCCCTTTAGCAATCAGGTCATTCTCAGCCTTGTCCCACAAAGGTCGGGCTTTGTGGTAACCACCTGACCCCGTGCGATGGTGATGCTTCTTCTACGCAGCATTAATCTTGTTTGTCGCTGACATCTTCTTACTCTTTTCCGATGTCTTGTGGGCCACAAATGCGGGCCATTGATCTCTGATCTTCTCATACTTTCCGATGAATTCTGGTGTCTCTTCTTTGTCGACAAAGCGCTTTCAGCTCATTTTTCCACCTCCTGAATAGTTCTGCCATCTTCTTAAGAGCATGAGACTTGATCAATTGCTCTTTAACTGGCTTCTCTGGATCCTCCTCTGGCGGTAGGGTGAAATTTGCCTTAAGCGTTGTCCAAAGATCTTCTTTCTGCATATCGGAGACATAAGACGTCAGCACCTCAGGGTCTTCCTTCTTAGGCTTTAACAATTGCTGGATACTGATCGGGATCTTGTCCCTAACAAGAACCCCCGTGACCGAGCACGAAATGCATCCCTTGTCCGGATGGGTTCAATCGGCTTGCCATCGCGCGCGATTGCTGTGATCTCAAACCTTTCATCCGAGCGCAACTTTTTCTTCGGACCTCGTTTCTTTACTGAAGTTGAGCTCGGTCCGGAGGGCTAGAGAAAAAGAAGAAAGATGATTAATTAATATGTGTACATATGAAAACAATGAATGCATTAATTAACTAGTCAGCACGGGCTTAACTAATATATACATATATATATATATATATATATATATATATATATATATATATATATATATATATATATATGTGGCCGGACTCGGTTCAGTCAGCGGAGCAGTCAGCACGGTCTCCTTCTTGTACCTCCATTGGGTCACCGGAGCCATCATGAACATAGCCCTCTTCTTGTACCGGCATTAATGTGTCATCGGAGCCATCATGAACATAACCCTCTTCTTCACCCGGTCCTTCCTGACCATCGGTGTCGTTGACAAACGACGCAACGGCATCACTTCCTTGTGCAATTCTCTCCCCCAACATCTCTTCTGTTGCTTCGTCTCGGGAGTGCTCCATAGTTTCTGCAAATATTAACAACATGTCAATTATTATTCAAACATGGTAAAGATGGATAAATATTAGTGGCAAACGTATAACTAGCTAGCTAATCACAATAAGGAATCATGTTAGTGGCCTCGACGCTGAAGGAAATATGCCCTAGAGGCAATAATAAAGTTATTATATTTTTATTTCATGATAAATGTTTATTATTCATGCTAGAATTGTATTAACCGGAAACATAATACATGTGTGAATACATAGACAAACAGAGTGTCACTAGTATGCCTCTACTTGACTAGCTTGTTAATCAAAGATGGTTATGTTTCATAACCATGAACAAGGAGTTGTTATTTGATTAACAAGGTCACATCATTAGTTGAATGATCTGATTGACATGACCCATTCCGTTAGCTTAACACTTGATCGTTTAGTATGTTAATGCTTTCTTCATGACCCATACATGTTCCTGTAACTATGAGATTATGCAACTCCGTTTACGGAGGAACACTTTGGGTACTACCAAACGTCACAACGTAATCGGGTGATTATAAAGGAGTACTACAGGTGTCTCCAAAGGTACATGTTGGGTTGGCGTATTTCGAGATTAGGTTTTGTCACTCCGATTGTCGGAGAGGTATCTCTGGGCCCTCTCGGTAATGCACATCACTATAAAGCCTTGCAAGCAATGTAGCTAATGAGTTAGTTACGGAATGATGCATTACGGAACGAGTAAAGAGACTTGCCGATAACGAGATTGAACTAGGTATTGGATACCGACGATCGAATCTCGGGCAAGTAACATACCGATGACAAAGGGAACAACGATGTTGTTATGCGGTTTGACCGATAAAGATCTTCGTAGAATATGTAGGAGCCAATATGAGCATCCAGGTTCCGCTATTGGTTATTGACCAAGAATAGTTCTAGGTCATGTCTACATAGTTCTCGAACCCGTAGGGTCCGCACGCTTAAGGTTTCGATGACAGTTATATTATGAATTTATGAGTTTTGATGTACCGAAGGAGTTCGGAGTCCCGGATGAGATCGGGGACATGACGAGGAGTCTCGAAATGGTCGAGACGTAAAGATCGATATATTGGACGACTATATTCGAGTTCGGAAAGGTTCCGAATGATTCGGTATTTTTGAAGTACCGGAGAGTTACGGAATTCGCCGGGAGAAGTATTGGGCCTTATTGGGCCCTGCGAAAGAGAGAGGGCTGCCTAGGGCAGGCCGCGCGCCCATGGCCTGGTCCGAATTGGACTAGGGGGAGGGGCCGCACCCCTTCCCTCTTTCCCCTTCCTCAAGTCCTAGTCCAACTAGGAGAAGGGGGGGGGGAGTCCTACTCCCGGTGGGAGTAGGACTCCTCCAGGCGCGCCTCTCTAGGGCCGGCCGCACCCCCCCCCCTTGCTCCTTTATATACGGGGGCAGGGGGGCACCCCAGGACACAAGTTGATCTACGGATCGTTCCTTAGCCGTGTGCGGTGCCCCCCTTCACCATATTCCACTTCGGTCATATCGTCGCGGAGCTTAGGCGAAGCCCTGCGCTGGTGAAGTCATATCGTCGCGGAGCTTAGGCGAAGCCCTGCGTCGGTGGAGCATCATCATCGTCACCACGCCGTCGTGCTGACGGAACTCATCCCCGACACTTTGCTGGATCGGAGTCCGGGATCGTCATCGAGCTGAGCGTGTGCAGAACTCGGAGGTGCCGTTGTTCGGTGCTTGGATCGGTCGGATCGTGAAGACGTCACGACTACATCAACCGCGTTGTTATAACGCTTCCGCTTTCGGTCTCACGAGGGTGCGTGGGCGGACACTCTTCCCTCTCGTTGCTATGCCATCACCATGGTCTTGCGTGATCGTAGGAATTTTTTTGAAATTACCACGCTCCCCAACAAAGGGCATCCGAGCCTGGTTTTATGCGTTGATGTCATATGCACGAGTAGAACACAAGTGAGTTGTGGGCGATACAAGTCATACTGCCTACCAGCATGTCATACTTTGGTTCAGCGGTATTGTGAGATGAAGCGGCCCGGACCGACATTACGCGTACGCTTACGCGAGACTGGTTTCACCGCTCCGAGCACTCGTTGCTTAAAGGTGACCGGCGGGTGTCTGTCTCTCTCACTTTAGTTGAACCGAGTGTGGCTACGTCCGGTCCTTGCGAAGGTTAAAAGCGGAGTCTATTTGACGAAGTATCGCGTTGTGGTTTTGATGCGTAGGTAAGAACGGTTCTTGCTCAGCCCGTAGCAGCCACGTAAAACTTGCAACAACAAAGTAGAGGACGTCTAACTTGTTTTTGCAGGGCATGTTGTGATGTGATATGGTCAAGACGTGATGCTATATTTTATTGTATGAGATGATCATGTTTTGTAACCGAGTTATCGGCAACTGGCAGGAGCCATATGGTTGTCGCTTTATTGTATGAAATGCAATCGCCATGTAATTGCTTTACTTTATCACTAAGGAGTAGCGATAGTCGTAGAAGCAATAGTTGGCGAGACGACAACGATGCTACGATGGAGATCAAGGTGTCGCGCCGGTGACGATGGTGATCATGACGGTGCTTCGGAGATGGAGATCACAAGCACAAGATGATGATGGCCATATCATATCACTTATATTGATTGCATGTGATGTTTATCCTTTATGCATCTTATATTGCTTTGATTGACGGTAGCATTATAAGATGATCTCTCACTAAAATTATCAAGAAGTGTTCTCCCTGAGTATGCACCGTTGCGAAAGTTCTTCGTGCTGAGACACCACGTGATGATCGGGTGTGATAGGCTCTACGTTCAAATACAACGGGTGCAAAACAGTTGCGCACGCGGAATACTCAGGTTAAACTTGGCGAGCCTAGCATATACAGATATGGCCTCGGAACACGGAGACCGAAAGGTCGGCGTGAATCATATAGTAGATATGATCAACATAGTGATGTTCACCATTGAAACTACTCCATCTCACGTGATGATCGGACATGGTTTAGTTGATTTGGATCACGTAATCACCTAGATGACTAGAGAGATGTCTATCTAAGTGGTAGTTCTTAAGTAATATGATTAATTGAACTTTAATTTATCATGAACTTAGTCCTGGTAGTATTTTGCAAATTATGTTGTAGATCAATAGCTCGCGTTGTTGCTTCCCTATGTTTTTATATGTGTTCCTAGAGAAAATTGTATTGAAAAATGTTAGTAGCAATGTTGCGGATTGGATCCGTGATCTGAGGTTTATCCTCATTGCTGCACAGAAGAATTATGTCCTTGATGCACCGCTAGGTGACAGACCTATTGCAAGAGCAGATGCAGACGTTATGAACGTTTGGCTAGCTCAATATGATGACTACTTGATAGTTTAGTGCACCATGCTTAACGGCTTAGAATCGGGACTTCAAAGACGTTTTGAACGTCATGGAACATATGAGATGTTCCAGGGATTGAAGTTAATATTTCAAGCAAATACCCGAGTTGAGAGATATGAAGTCTCCAACAAGTTCTATAGCTAAAAGATGGGGGAGAATCGCTCAACTAGTGAGCATGTGCTCAGATTGTCCGGGTACTTCAATCGCTTGAATCAAGTGGGAGTTAATCTCCCGGATAAGATAGTGATTGACAGAATTCTCTAGTCACCATCACTAAGTTACTAGAACTTCGTGATGAACTATAGTATGCAAGGGATGACGAAAACGATTCCCGAGCTCTTCGTGATGTTGAAATCGACGAAGGTAGAAATCGAGAAAGAGCATCAAGTGTTGATGATTGACGAGACCACTAGTTTCAAGAAAAGGGCAAAGGGAAAGAAAGGGGAACTTCAAGTAGAATGACAAGCAAGTTGTCACTCCCATGAAGAAACCCAAAGCTGAACCAAAGCCTGAAACTGAGTGCTTACACTGCATAGGAAATGGTCACTGGAAACGGAAATATCCGAGATATTTGGTAGATAAGAAGGATGGCAAAGTGAACAAGGGTATATTTGATATACAGATTATTGATGTGTGCTTTACTAGTGTTTATAGTAGCCCCTGAGTATTTGATACTTGTTCGGTTGCTAAGATTAGTAACTCGAAACAGGAGTTACAGAATAAATAGAAACTAGTTGAAGGGGAAGTGACGATGAGTGTTGGAAGTAGTACCAAGATTGATATGATCATCATCGCACACTCCCTATACTATCGGGATTAGTGTTGAACCTAAATAAATGTTATTTGGCGTTTGCGTTGAGCATGAATATGATTTGATCATGTTTATTGCAAAACGGTTATTCATTTAAAGTTAAAGAATAATTGTTATTCTGTTTACATGAATAAAACCTTCGATGGTTAAACACCCAATGAAAATGGTTTGTTGGATCTCGATCGTAGTGATACACATATTCATAATATTGATGCCAAAAGATGCAAAGTTAATAATGATAGTGCAACTTATTTGTGGCACTGCCGTTTATGTCATATTGGTGTAAAACGCATGAAGAAACTCCATGCTGATGGACTTTCGGAATCACTTGGTTATGAATCATTTGATGCTTGCGAACCGTGTCGTTTGGGCAAGATGACTAAAACTCCGTTCTCCGGAACAATGGAACAAGCTACTGACTTATTGGAAATAATACATACCGATGTATACGATCCAATGAGTGTTGATGCTCGTGGCAAGTATCGTTATTTTCTGACCTTCACAAGATGATTTGAGCAGATATGGGTATATCTACTTGATGAAACATAAGTCTGAAATAGTTGAAAGGTTCAAAGAATTTCAGAGTGAAGTGGAAAATCATCGTAACAAGAAAATAAAGTTTCTGCGATCTGATCGTGGAGATGAATATTTGAGTTACGAGTTTGGTCTTCAATTAAAAACAAAGTGGAATAGTTTCACAGCTCACGCCACATGGAACACCACAACATAATGGTGTGTCCGAACGTCGTAAACGCACTTTATTGGATATGGTGCGATCTATGATGTATCTTACCGATTTACCACTATCGTTTTGGGGTTATGCATTAGAGACAGCTGCATTCACGTTTAATAGGGCACCATCTAAATCCGTTGAGGCGACACCGTATGAACCATGGTTTAACAGTAAACCTAAGCTGTCGTTTCTTAAAGTTTGGAGTTGTGATGCTTATGTGAAAAAGTTTTCACCTGATAAGCTCGAACCCAAATCGGAAAAGTGCGTCTTCATAGAATACCCAAAGGAAACTGTTGGGTACTCCTTCTATCACAGATCCAAAGGCAAAACATTCGTTGCTAAGAATGGGTCCTTTCTAGAGAAGGAGTTTCTCTCGAAAGAAGTGAGTGGGAGGAAAGTAGAACTTGATGAGGTAATTGTACCTTCTCCCTTATTGGAAAGTAGTTCATCACAGAAATCAGTTCCAGTGATTCCTACACCAATTAGTGAGGAAGTTAATGATGATGATCATGAAACTTCAGATCAAGTTGCTACCAAATCTCGTAGGTCTTCCAGAGTAAGATCCGCACCCGAGTGGTACGGTAATCATGTTCGAAGTCATGTTACTAGACCATGATGAACCTCGAACTATGAGGAAGCGATGATGAGCCCAGATTCCATGAAATGGCTTGAGGCCATGAAATCTGAGATAAATCCATGTATAAGAACAAAGTATGGACTTTGATTGACTTGCTCTATGATCAGCAAGCCATGTTAAATAAATGGATCTTCAAGAGGAATATGGACACTGATAGTAGTGTTACTATCTACAAAGCTAGACTTGTCGAAAAGGTTTTAGACAAAGTTCAAGATGTTGAATACAATGAGATTTTCTCACTTGTATCGATGCTTAAAAGTCTGTCCGAATCATGTTAGCAATTGCCACATTTTATGAAATCTGGCAAATGGATGTCAAAACTGCATTCCTTAATGGTTTTCTTAAAGAAGAGTTGTATATGATGCAACCAGAAGGTTTTGTCAATCCTAAAGGAGCTAACAAAATGTGCAAGCTTCAGCGATCCATCTATGGACTGGTGCAAGCATCTCGGAGTTGGAATAAACGCTTTGATAGTGTGATCAAAGCATATGGTCTTATACAGACTTTTGGAGAAGCCTGTATTTACAAGAAAGTGAGTGGAAGCACTACAGCATTTCTGATAAGTATATGTGAATGACATATTGTTGATCGGAAATAATGTAGAATTATTCTGCAAAGCATAAAGGAGTATTTGAAAAGGAGTTTTTCAAAGAAGGACCTCAGTGAAGCTGCTTACATATTGAGCATCAAGATCTATAGAGATAGATCAAAAGCGGCTTGATAAGTTTTTCAATAAGTACATACCTTGTCAAGATTTTGAAGTAGTTCAAAATGGAACAGTCTAAGAAAGAGTTCTTGCCTGTGTTACAAGGTGTGAAATTGAGTAAGACTCAAAACCCGACCACGGCAGAAAATAGAAAAGAGAATGAAAGTCATTCCCTATGCCTCAGTCATAGGTTCTATAAAGTATTCTATGCTATGTACCAGACCTATTGTATACCTTGCTCCGAATTTGGCAAGGGAGTACAATAGTGATCTAGGAGTAGATCACTGGACATTGGTCAAAGACATCCTTAGTGAGGACTAAGGAAATATTTCTCGATTATGGAGGTGATAAAAGAGCCCGTCGTAAAGGGTTACGTCGATGCAAGTTTTAACACTAATCTAGATGACTCGGAATCTCAATCTAGATACATATTGAAAGTGGGAGCAATTAGCTAGAGTAGCTCCGTGCAGAGCATTGTAGATATAGAAATTTGCAAAATACTCACGGCTCTGAATGTAACAGACCCGTTGACTAAAATTATCTCACAAGCAAAACATGATCACACCTTAGTACTCTTTGGGTGTTAATCACATAGCGATGTGAACTAGATTACTGACTCTAGTAAACCCTTTGGGTGTTGGTCACATATCGATGTGAACTATGGGTGTTAACCACATATAGATGTGAACTATTGATGTTAAATCACATGGCGATGTGAACTAGATTATTGACTCTAGTGCAAGTGGGAGACTGAAGGAAATATGCCCTAGAGGCAATAATAAAGTTATTATTTTCTTATTTCATGATAAATGTTTATTATTCATGCTAGAATTGTATTAACCGGAAACATAATACATGTGTGAATACATAGACAAACAGAGTGTCACTAGTATGCCTCTACTTGACTAGCTTGTTAATCAAAGATGGTTATGTTTCCTAACCATGAACAAGGAGTTGTTATTTGATTAACAAGGTCACATCATTAGTTGAATGATCTGATTGACATGACCCATTCCGTTAGCTTAACACTTGATCGTTTAGTATGTTAATGCTTTCTTCATGACCCATACATGTTCCTGTAACTATGAGATTATGCAACTCCGTTTATCGGAGGAACACTTTGGTACTACCAAACGTCACAACGTAATCGGGTGATTATAAAGGAGTACTACAGGTGTCTCCAAAGGTACATGTTGGGTTGGCGTATTTCGAGATTAGGTTTTGTCACTCCGATTGTCGGAGAGGTATCTCTGGGCCCTCTCGGTAATGCACATCACTATAAAGCCTTGCAAGCAATGTAGCTAATGAGTTAGTTACGGAATGATGCATTACGGAACGAGTAAAGAGACTTGCGGTAGCGAGATTGAACTAGGTATTGGATACCGACGATCGAATCTCGGGCAAGTAACATACCGATGACAAAGGGAACAACGTATGTTGTTATGCGGTTTGACCGATAAAGATCTTCGTAGAATATGTAGGAGCCAATATGAGCATCCAGGTTCCGCTATTGGTTATTGACCAAGAATAGTTCTAGGTCATGTCTACATAGTTCTCGAACCCGTAGGGTCCCTTGCAACAATGTTTCGATGACAGTTATATTATGAATTTATGAGTTTTGATGTACCGAAGGAGTTCGGAGTCCCGGATGAGATCGGGGACATGACGAGGAGTCTCGAAATGGTCGAGACGTAAAGATCGATATATTGGACGACTATATTCGGAGTTCGGAAAGGTTCGAATGATTCGGTATTTTTGAAGTACCGGAGAGTTACGGGAATTCGCCGGGAGAAGTATTGGGCCTTATTGGGCCCTGCGAAAGAGAGAGGGCTGCCTAGGGCAGGCCGCGCCCCATGGCCTGGTCCGGGTGGACTAGGGGAGGGCCGCACCCTTCCCTCTTTCCCCTTCCTCAAGTCCTAGTCCAACTAGGAGAAGGGGGAGTCCTACTCGGTGGGAGTAGGACTCCTCGGCAGCGCCTCTCTAGGGCGGCCGCACCCCCCCCTTGCTCCTTTATATCTGAGGCACCCCAGGACACAAGTTGATCTACGGATCGTTCCTTAGCCGTGTGCGGTGCCCCTCCACCATATTCCACTTGGTCATATCGTCATGAGCTTAGCGAAGCCCTGCGCCGGTGAAGTCATATCGTCAGCGGAGCTTAGGCGAAGCCCTGCGTCGGTGGAGCATCATCATCGTCCTGCCACGTCGTCTTGTGGAACTCATCCCGACACTTTGCTGGATCGGAGTCCGGGATCGTCATCGAGCTGAGCGTGTGCAGAACTCGGAGGTGCCGTGACGTTCGGTGCTTGGATCGGTCGGATCGTGAAGAAGTCCGACTACATCAACCGCGTTGTTATAACGCTTCCGCTTTCGGTCTACGAGGGTACGTGGACGGACACTCTTCCCTCTCGTTGCTATGCCATCACCATGGTCTTGCGTGATCGTAGGAATTTTTTTTGAAATTACTACGTTCCCCAACAGACGCTGCTTCTCTAGGGTTTGGGGTGGCCTAGACAATGCTTCAAGGGTTTGGGGTGGCCTCGACACAACGCTTCAAGGGTTTGGGGTGGCCTCGATGACAATGCTCTTTTAACTTGGTAAATTTGGGTGGCCTCGAGAGAGTTTGTCGGGTAGGGGCGCGGAGGGAGGGGGTAGGAGACCAACATCGTTTTTTCTCTAGGGTTTGGGTGTCCTGGAGAGTTTTGGTCGAGCGAGAGGGCCGAGGGGGGGTGCTCCCGTGGTATAAGTTATCACGGCCGAGAGTGGGTATATATATCGACCGCCCCTCATGTCGACGTTATCCGGGAGGGGGTTATATCGACAACGACGCGACATACATATACATGGGAAAATTATGTTATCGGGGAGGGGGTATATCGGTACCCCCCCCCTCGTGTTGAAGTTCTCGGGAGGGGGTATATCGACAACGACATAACCGATAAAAAATAAGAAGACAAAAGAAGAAATAAAAAGAGGAGAAGAATAAAGGAATAGAAGAGAAGCAATCGAAGAAAAAAAAGAAGACAAGAAAAGGAGAAGAAGAAAGGAATAGAAGAGAAAGAAGAAAAAATAGAAATTTCTATTTTTTTTCTTCTTTCTCCTCTATTCATTTCTTCTTCTCCTCTTCTTTTTCTTCTTTTTTCCTCTTCTTATTTATTTCTCCTCTTCTTCCTCTCCTCTTATTCTCCTTTCTTCCTCCTCTTATTTTCCTTTTTCTCCTCTCATTCTTTTTCTTCTTCTTCCTCATTACTAGGTAGATATTTTAAAAATTCTAAAAATTAAACTAACCTAAAATGTACTAAATCTAACTTTTGCATATATGAACATATATACACAAAGAACATACAAACATATATACATTTTTATAAAAAGCAAAACATCATATTCTATAAAAAATCATATACATATAATCTAAAAAAACATGATATTCTATAAAAAAATCATCATATATATGAACAAAAACAATTATCACATATATTAACAAAAACAGGGGAAGGCGCCGCCGGACCAAGGTGAGTCGGGGCAGGGCGCGGGGTCGGGGCAGGGCGGCGAGCGGCGAGCGGCGACGGGCGACGAGCGGGCAGGGCCGGGCGGTGCGCTGGCAGGGCGGGCGGCGAGCGGCGTCGGCGAGGGCGCTGGGACGGCGTCGGGAAGGGCGGCGACCAGCGACGGCGTCGGGCGAGGGCGGGGGCGACGTCGTCGGGGCAGGGCTCGGCGATGACGGCGTCGGGCGAGGGCGCGGGCGACGGCGTCGGGGCAGGGCTCGGCGGCGACGGCGACGAGGAGCAGCGTGGGGGCGTCGGGGCGGAGAAGAAGTGATTTTTGGAGAAACTGTTAAGTGTCTCTTATATACCCAAGGCATTGGTACCGGTTCATGGCACCAACCGGTACCAATGCCCCCACTTTAGTCCCGGTTGGTGCCACCAACCAGGACCAAAGGCCTCTTTTCAGCAGCCCAAAGGGCGGGAAGCGGCGGCCTTTGGTCCCGGTTGGTGGCACCAACCGACTAAAGGGTTAACGTGGTACCGGTTGGTGCCACAAACCGTACAAATGCACCCCTTTAGTCGGTTGGTGCCACCAACCGGGATCAAAGGCCTGTCTTTGCCGATGTCGCGGCCAAAGTTTAGTCCCACCTTGCTAGTTGAGAGGGGCGCGCAGTGGTTTATAAGCCCCACTGCCGCACCCCTCTCGAGCTCCTCTCCACTGCAGGCTTACGGACTTACTTGCTACTACTTTGCCTGATGGGCCTTCTGGGCCTACCGCGGGCCTGAATCCGCCCATGGATGGGTTTCTAGACGTATTCAGGCCGTGGTGGCCTAGTTGGTGGCAATTTTTTTATTTTTTCCCAGTCTTTTTGTTTTCTTTTTTGCTTTATTTATTTTGTTTTGTTTCTACTTACAACAAAATACTTATTTATTTTATTTTATTTTGTTTATAATTACTTATTTATTTTATTTTATGATAATTCTTTTTGCTATTAAAGTTTCTAACAAAAAAGTTCTTTATGAATATTCTTTTTGCTTTAAATGATTTTGAACAGAAAATACTTTGATAATTTTAGTTGCATCAATTTTATATAATTTTAGTTTCAATAATACTAGAAGTTGCTTATTATCTTTTGAATAGAAAATACTTTGATAATTTTAGTTTCATAAATTTTATTTATGTTATTAAAGTTTTTTGTTTCTACTTATATCAAATTACTTATTTATTTTATTTTATTTTGTTTGTAATTAATTATTGATTTTATTTTATGATAATTCTTTTTGCTATTAAAGTTTCTAACAAAAAAAGTTCTTTATGAATATTCTTTTTGATTTTAATGATTTTGAACAGAAAATACTTTGATAATTTTAGTTGCATAACTTTTATATAATTTTAGTTTCAATAATACTAGAAGTTGCTTATAATGTTTTGAACAGAAAATACTTTGATAATTTTAGTTTCGTAAATTTTATTTATGTTATTAAAGTATTTTTTTTGTTACTACTTATCTATTTTATTAAAGTTTATATCATTTTGTTTCAAATTACTTATTTATTTTATTCTATTTTGTTTCTGACTTCATTTGTTATTTTTCATGCATTTACTGATTATTTTGAGCTATAAGACCATGAAATTGAAAAGCATTTGAAATGAACTCTGAAAAGGTTCCAAGTTGGCATGGTATCATCATTTCACCCACATAGCATGTGCAAGAAAGTAGAGAGGCTTACGGAAAAAACTGGATGCACTTCGTGTACAAAACAACAACATCCTTCGAAGTATCAGGGTTTCAAACGGAAACTCGTCTGTTACAAAGGGATTTCATTTTTTTTGAACTTATTTGAACCCCCTTGTTTTTCTGTGTTCAAAATGCACCATTCAAAGCCACATCATCAATTTACAACCCTTTCTGACTTCATTAGTTATTTTTCATGCATTTACTAATTATCTCGAGCTATAAGACCATGAAGTTGAAAAGCATTTGAAATGAACTCTGGAAAGGTTCCAAGTTGGCATGGTATCATCATTTCACCCACATAGCATGTGCAAGAAAGTAGAGAGGCTTACGGCAAAATCTGGATGCACTTCGTGTACAAAACAGACAATCTCCTTCGAAGTATCAGGGTTTCATACGGAAACTCGTCTGTTACAAAGGGATTTCATTTTTTTGAACTTATTTGAACCCCCTTGTTTTTCTGTGGTCCAAATGCACCATTCAAAGCCACGTCATCAATTTACAACCCTTTCTGACTTCATTTGTTATTTCTCATGCATTTACTGATTATTTTGAGCTATAAGACCATTTAGTTGAAAAGCATTTAAAATGAACTCTGAAACCAAAGTACATACATAGTTCTCCAGAGCATTAAAACCAAAGTACATACATAGTTCTCATTGAACAACATATAGCTCTCCAAAGTATCTAATTAAACCATACATTGAAATTATGTAAAACATTTCAATGCAAAAACAAATGCGATCATAACCGCGACCAAGGTAACAACTGATCCAACTGGATAATGATACCAAGCCCCAGTATGAATGGCATATTTTCTAATCTTTTTAATCTTCAAGCGCATTGCATCCATCTTGATCTTGTGATTATCGACGACATCCGCAACATGCAACTCCAATATCATCTTCTCCTCCTCAAGTTTTTTTATTTTTTCCTTCAATAAATTGTTTTCTTCTTCAACTAAATTTAACCTCTCGACAATAGGGTCGGTTGGAATCTCCGGTTCAACAACCTCCTAGATAAATAAAATATATGTCACATTGGTCGGCATAATTGTCATAAACAATAAATGAACCAAATAGTTATGAAAAGATAATATATACCACATATGAATCATAGACAGGACGAGAGCCGACGGGGGCGGATACCAAAACCATCGCACTATATAATAACAAGGAATAATAAAAGTAAGAAAATTAGACAAGTATCTATTTGAAGTCATAATTTTTTTCCTTTCAGAAAGAAGATAAGAACAAGAGGCTCACCACGGTGGTGCCGGCGACGAGATCGGCGCGGGCGATCGATGGCGGTGTAGACGGGGCCGGGACGGGGCGTGACGGACCACTAAATCTAGACAAATCTCGTTGAAAATGGAGCTCGGAGGTCGAGTTTCGAGAGGAGAATGCTTAACGAGTGTGGCTCGGGCATTTCATCGAACACCTCATGTGCATAGGAGGTGAACTAGAGCACCCAAATGCCCTCCCCTCGCCGGCTTGACAAAACAGAGCACTGTGGAGTGCTCTGCCGCGGTGATGGGGTATATATAGGCAAGTTAAGTGTCCCGGTTTGTGGCATGAACCGGGACTAAAGCCACCCCTTCTGTCCCGGTTCAGGCCACGAACCGGTACCAATGGTTGTGGGCCAGCAGCGAGGACCATTGGTCCCGGTTCGTGGCTCGAACCGGGACAAATGGTTCCACACGAACCGGGACCAATGCCCACGAGGCCCCGGCCGGCCCCCTGGGCTCACGAACCGGGTCTAATACCCCCCATTGGTCCCGGTTCTTGAAGAACCGGGACTAATGGGCTGGCCAGGGCCGAACGGTAGCCCTGTTTTCTACTAGTGCAAGTAGTGTTGGTAAGTGAGGTATTTGATTAATTTCTTGATTATAGCGTTTGGATAATTTCTGAAACTGGGATTGTGCTTAGCCTGATTTATGGCAATGGATGATAGAGCGTGAACAAAATATTTAAGAAAAGTCAAGGACTGTTGAGTACCAAAAAGATCACTCAGAAAAAGAAGTTGTACAAAAAAGATTGAAATTTTGACTTCAATACCACTAAACCAGTATATTTTTTCCATCTTGTGGCATTTGAATAAGTGAGCTAGGCTATGTGGTGACATCTATTATGAGTATCACCACTAGATAGGCTTCTTCATGTGAAGCATAAATGTATTGTTTTTTATATCACTAAAAGCATGCTTTGGCTTGATACGTACACCATAATCCGTTTCAAAGCTTGTCTTGGGGAGTGGATGTAAATAACCTCTTCCTTATTTGATGTTGAATGTTTATAACTCACTGCTCAGGAAAGTCACAACCGTCTTAAGTTGATTACCTGATATGGAGTCTACCGACTAGCAAGGTAATCCAGAGATGTTATCTTTTTTCCTGTACAATTAGTAAAAATCAAAATATAGAAGGCATCATTTTAACTTACTGTACAAAATTATAAGAAGTTCAATTGTTCTTACAAGCCCACTAAGTAACCAGTGATGGCAGCATATGCTGTTTACAGAAGAAAATTGAGAATGTTGTTCTGGAGTTTCTGATGTTTCAGTGAAGGAACTTCTGCTCTTGTTCTCTATGTTTGTTCATGTGGATTGCCTGGGTTAGCTATGAAGGATTCTTGCTGCTGGCAAATTTACTCGAATTATTTATTTGTTTCCTCCTACTCTAATTCGTAAGTTTTTCTGTTGCAGGATGGACACCAAAGAAGAAATAAGAAGACAATGTTTTGTATGCACGGCCTCTACATTTCCTTTCTGCCGCCATGCAACACATTTATCGATTGTAAACCAAAAAAAAGGTAAATGCTTTGTGGGTGTACAGGTGCTTAACTTATGAAGCTCATTCAACCTGAATCGGGGAAGACTGGACATCAATTAATGCGATTTTTTTGTTTGTATCATTCGCGGACATGAAAACATATAGAAATGAACTGCATATGGTGGCTCGACCAATACATGATAATCTTTTTGCCCAGAGAAAAGACAATCATGATTTATAAACCAAATAGAAACATTATCGCTTGTGCGGTCAACTAACATTTTTGTGCTTAAAAGAAAAGAAATCATTTTAATCACTCCTGCAGTCCACAAGAAAAGCAAAAAAGAAAAAATAGTCCACCATAATAGTTCTTCCCACTTGTTTCTACTGTCCATGAAAAATAACCTATAAAGGAATCTGTACAGAAAACAGATAAACGATCATTTTCAGTTTGAAATGTACAACTCTCAACTTGTATGTTATTTCAGTTATGTGCATGCTCATCATGCTAAATAGTTTTGTACTTTTACATACTCGAATGGTAGGCATAACAAAGTGATGGATGGTCTACAAGATGATCGGGTTGAATTCATCTTCAGGTGTAAAAGGAGCCAACCAGCGTGCATGCCATTTGGTTGGAAAGATTATTACCTTTAAATGTAGGAGTGCATTCTTCGCATCTGATATTGCGAAATCCAACATTGATGCTGCAATGTTAAGCACATCTTTGTAAATTCTCTTGGGGAGAAAGGTATAACTTGCAATTTGCTATGTTGTCCGCAAAATACGTGAGATTCACACATATAATCCTCTGTTTGTTTAGTTTGTGGTCAACCAAAGTAATGAAAAAAAATCACATTCAACAACTTTAAAACCTAATTATAAGCTTCGAAAGCAAGTTACTACAAAAATACAACACCTCAAGTTGGCTATATCCATATTCATGCGAAGCAATCTAAAGTTTACCAGAAGAAGCGGACACTAAATCCATATTCGTCTGAATTTTATGCCATGTGTTGTGGGAATGACAGCAGGGGCAGAGCCAGGATTTGACCGTGGGGGGTGGGGGCAAAGAGAAAAACACTGTATGTTTTTTCTCTAACACGTATACATATAGTAATAAACATATTTGACAAGTATTAATTTAAATATAGCTAACAAGAATAAGTGTAGATGTTAATAATCTCATTATACCCGAACCTCAATTTTCAATGGCTGGGTGAAGGATTGAGGCAAGTAGTGTAGAAATATATTTCTTCGATTCCTTCTTTCCATTTTTTCAGTAGAAAACCATAGCTGGTATAGAAAAGATAAATTAAATGTGTATTTCTGTTCTGATCACAATTACTAAAGGATGAACTTATCAAAGAAAATAGATACATGTATATACCTTGAAATATTGAACTGTGGCAAGATCACCCGATCATGATACTGGCGTGAGTAATCCAGTATGGGAAGCGGCCAGCGGTCATCCGAAATCAATGTACACGTGAGTAATATCAATCGGCAGCGGCCGTTCGAGCATAGCTGAATGCCCAAGTTGAATAAAGTAACTAAAGTTAGTGCAAAATTGAGTCATTTATTTTCAAGTGGAGGGAGTAGCAGTCTAGCAGAGAGGCGCCGCGTCTTTGATCAATCAAGTAGCAGTCTAGCTGGGAGAAATTCAGATCGGGAGCAGCAGTTCAGGGCAGGGAGAGCAGAGGCGGGAGGAACGGCGGCGGCTAATCTTCTGCGCACTAATCGCACGTACACGCTAATTTTTTTTTTGAGTCAAGCACGTACACGCTAATTACCGTTACCGGTAGTGCCCAGGCCGCTGCTAGTACCCACTGGGCTTTTCACATGGGCCTTTTTTTCCACGATGATAGGCGCAGCCGAATACATGTATACATACCTTGGACTGTTTATGAAGTCCGGTCACCATGCAAAAAAAAAAAAAATCCGGTCGTGCAGGACAATAACTCATTGAGAGAATTCCAAAACGAACCTTGAAGTTGTAGACGAAATGTAAATCAAACCCTGAACTTTGAATCCTAGAAATTGGCACCCTAAACTTGTAATCCCGGTCTATTTTAGACCCTAGACCTGTTTGGGACACCGGAAATACTACAATCCCGACCGGGATAACCTGCTGGACGAGAACTTGGGCCAGCCCACTATACCACAACAAGAATTCGTGAGATTTAAAAAATGTTCACGCATTTTTAAAATTATTCAGAAGTTAAAAAATGTTTCTATTTTCAGCACAAATTCAATTTCCTTTTGTGTTTTTACAAAATTGTTTGGAATTTTAAAATTCTATTCACATTTTTTAAAAACTGTCTGTGGTCTCAAAAAAATTACATTTGTCAAAAAATGTTCAGACTTCCAATAGTTCTCCACATGCTATGATTTTTTCGGATTTTCAAAAATTGTGTCACAAATAATGTTTTTGGAATTTCATAAAACAATTTGTTTGAAAACACTTAAGCGTCAAATTTCGAAAACATTTTATCGGGGCAAACAGTATTCAAAACGTATTTTTTTTTGGAAATGTCCGAACATTTTATAAAGTGTGAGCACCTTTTGAAAATTCCGAGTACTTAAAAAAATTATTGTTTGAAAAAACAATCGATTTGTAAAAGGTGAACATATTTTGAAACATATATGTTTTTTAAACCAGAACAAACTTTTAAAGTGCGAACACTTTTTTAAAATTTTAAAAAATGGGAACATAATTTGAAACATGAACAAATGTGTAAAGAAATGTTGTGACTTATAAAAAATAGCATGAGTTTAGAAAAATGTACGTGGCATTTCAAAAAAACAAGTATGTACAATGTAAATAATATTCGTGTGATTCAAACAAATGTTTCGTTCATTCAAAAAATGTAACATTTCAAGAATGTTCGCGAGTTTCAAAAAATGTGCTTGTGACATTTTCAAAAAGAAGTGTATACAATGTAAAAAAATGTTTGCATGACGTAAAAAATGTGTCATACCCTTAAAAAGAATATTGTGACATGTGTTTGAAAAGTGTATACAATTTTAAAAATGTTTAACAATGTAAAAAATGTCCGTGTAGTTTTAGAAATTGTTTGTTGTCATTAAGATATGTAAAACATGTATTTGGAAACATATTACCGTGTATTCATTTTTCAAACATGTATTTAAAAATGTAAATAACGTATTTGAAATATGTCAAAAGTGTATTAAAAAATATTTGCGCTAAAAATTTACATTGGGTACTGAGAATAATTAGACATGTGTAAAAAATAAAACCGGTTACCGGTAAAAAACAAAAGAAAAGCAGAAAAAAACAATATGAAGAAAATCCAGGAAGAAACAAAAGAAACAAAAGTATAACGAAGAAAGAAAAACCAGATAAAACCAATGGAAACAAAGTATAAGGAAGGAAAAAAATCAAAGAAAAAAAACAAAGAAAAACCAGACAAGCACGAGAGACTGCACTAATGGGCCGGCCTAATTCTGTGAATACCGGCTAAATCCTCTCAAGGTTCAAAATAGACCGGGACCAGTGAGTTTGGTGTGCTGATTTCAGGGATTGGAAGTTCAGGGTTTGATTTAGCTCACGCCTATAAATTCAAGGTTTGTTTTGGACTTTTCCCTAACTCATTCATCGGTTGAAACCAAGTGCGATGTACTACTCCCTCTGTCCGGAAATCTTGTCAGAAAATGGCTATATAGTTTAGATATATCCTTTTTCAACAAATATTTCTGAATGAAGGGAGTATATGAAAATACAGTAGTATTCTCTCCGTCCCAAAATAAATGTGTCAACTTTATACTAATTTTAGTATAAATTTATACTAAGTTTAAAACATTTATTTTGAGACGGAGGGAGTAGTAGCTGCTGGTAGAGCATAGGTAGTACCAAAACAGGGGCGGGAGGGCTGCCCAAAGTAAGCTTCTGTCCAACGCGCATCCAGCTCTTTCTTATAAGAAAACTGTTATCATGCCGACCCTGGCCGGCGTTGTTTGTATCGTATTGAAATCACCGGTTCGATATTCATTTAATATGGTGTGAGCTTGCGAGCAAACTGCTGAGGATATTATTTGTGCATGTATATTGTCTTTTATACATTAAGCCCACCTCTCCAGTTTGTTGTATAGATTGAGGTAAAGATTTGACATTGTATTTATATATACCGTGCACATTGCACCGAATCAATACATCATGCAACTCTCACATCCAATATGGTATCAGTTTTCTAGGTTCCCTAACCCTAGCTTCCGCTGCCGCCGCTGCCGCCGCGCACCTCCTGCGCCGCCGCCGTCGCTGCCACCCTGCCGCCGCGCTTCTCCTTCTCCTTTGCGCCGCCGCATCCTTTTTCTCTCCTAACCCGCTAGCCGATCGCCATACCGCCGCCAGTCGCTCACCGCTTCCACGCCCGCCATTGCCGCTTTGCTGCCGCTTCGCCAATCGCCAGTCGCCCGCCAATCGCCAGGTCGCCACAGCCGCACGTCCCAGTCGATCGCACCGTCGCCCGCCCCGCCAATCGCCAACTCGCCAGTTGCTCGCCCGCTAGCCGCAAGCCGCCCAAGGTCGTCTGCTCCCTGTCCAATCGCCAGGTCGTCTGCCGCCTGTCCCGTCTGCTGCTGCCGCCGCACCACCCGATGCCGCCATGTCGTCTGTAACCTCCTCTGCGTCCACCAACTCCAACCCGTTCACCCACGCCAACCCTCCTGACGTCAACGACATCTGCAAGCTCAACATCTTCGAGCGCGTGCCGGTTCGTCTCTCCCAGACGGACTCCTCCTACCACATGTGGAAGACGTATTTTTCCCTCGTGTTCCGGGAGTATCATCTCATGGATCACGTGGACGGCACCGTCGACTCCAGCCTCGTCCTTGAGTTTCACGACTGGTCCACCATCGACATCACGGTCATCCGCTGGTTTTTCCTCACCATCACGCCCGACCTCTTCCAGACGGTCGTGACGGATGGTGATGATGCCTGCGCCGTCCGGACCAAGCTGAACGGGCTCTTCACCGACAACAAGCTCCAGCGTCGCGTTTTTCTGCAGCAGGAGTTCTTTGGGTGTCATCAAGACAACACCTCCATCGACTACTATTGTCGCCGCCTTAAGACTCTCTCTGACGAGCTTCGTGATATCTACGCCAAGGTCGATGATGACCTCCTCCTCAGCATGCTCACCGCTGGGCTCAACGAGGACTTTGGCAACGCCGCGGGGAACCTCAGCCTCATCCCCAACCCGTCCTTCGCCAAGTTCGTTGCGTACCTCTGCTTGGAGGAGAAGCGGATGAAGCAGGTGAAGGCGCGCGAATTACTAGGAACCGGAAAGGTCCACACATCGCTATGAATCAACTGAAAAGGAAAAGAAGCTATGGTGGTGGAGTTATTAAACGGAAGATGAAAGTCGGATGCACTGTCCACTTTGTCGGCCTTTTACTCCTAGGTCAGCATGCAGTTTGGGCGTCCCATCCTTGCTCTTCAGACTGACAATGGAAAAGAGTTCGACAATCTTGCTTTCCACACTTTCTGTCGCACCACGGCACAGTTTTTCGTCTCACATGTCCGTATACTTCACAGCAGAATGGTCGAGCCGAACGCGTCCTTCGCACTCTGAACGACTGCGTTCGGACACTCCTGTTCCACGCTAATGTGCCGCCTCGTTTTTGGCCGGATGCACTCGCTGCTACTTCACTTCTCCTTAACCTTCGCCCTTGCCTCCCACGGTGGAACTATGCACCTCACCATCTTCTCTTTGGTACGTCCCCATCTTATGATGACTTGCGTATTTTCGGGTGCCTTTGCTATCCTAGCACTGCGGACTCCGCTCCTCACAAACTCGCACCTCATTCTGTCGCTTGCATCTTCATCGGCTACCCTTCCAACTCCAAGGGATATCGGTGCTACGATCCCATCTCCCACCGTGTGTTCACCGCCTGGCACGTTTACTTTGATGAGCATGTGTTTCCGTTTCAGCAGGTACCTCCGGCTGTTCCTCCCGTCCCCGGTGACGCGGGATCCTCGACACCGCTCCAAGGGCGCTCGCGCGCCTCTCTTGGCCCGCCCCTGGCTTTGAGGCGCGCCCCCCGCATGCGGCGCCTCCTATGGCCACGGCCTCCGCGGCCCCCTCGGCGCCTCCGGCGCCCCTGGCCCCCGCGCCTCCGGCACCTGTGGCCGTTCCGGTCACCGATGCTCGTCTGGCGTTTTCGCCGAGCTTCGCGCTTACACCGCGGATGACTACGTCCATGCGGCATCCACCTCTAAGCCGTCGCCGTTGCCATCCTCCGTCCGAGCCGCTCTTCGTGACCCGCTCTGGATGGCTGCGATGCAAGAGGAGTTTGACGCCCTGTTGCGCAACCGGACGTGGCAACTTGTTCCCCGTCCCCGGCACGCCAACGTGATTACCGGGAAGTGGGTCTTCAAACACAAGCTCCGTCCCGATGGTACCCTTGATCGCTATAAAGCGCGCTGGGTCGTTCGTGGATTCCGACAGCGTGCTGGCATCGACTTCACCGACACCTTCGCTCCGGTCGTCAAGCCCGGCACGATACGCACGGTTCTCCACCTTGCGGTCTCCCGTGCTTGGCCGGTGCACCAGATGGACGTCTCCAACGCCTTCCTTCATGGTCACCTCGAGGAGCAGGTCTTCTGCCAGCAGCCCACCGGGTTCGTTGATCCGGCACTTCCCGACCACGTGTGCCTGCTTTCGCGGTCCTTGTATGGACTCAAGCAGGCTCCGCGCGCTTGGTACCAGCGCATCACAGCGTTTCTTCATCATCTTGAGTTCCGCCCCACTCGCTCGGACGCATCGCTCTTCGTTTATCACCAAAGCTCCGACACGGCCTACTTGCTGCTATATGTCGACGGCATCATCCTGACGGCATGTATGGCGGGCCTTCTCAGTCAGCTCACGGCTCGTCTTCGCGCTGAGTTCGCCATCAAGGACTTGGGTCCTCTGCACTACTTCCTCGGTGTTGAGGTGGTGCGCCGTCCGGATGGCTTCTTTCCTCATCAGCGGAAGAACGCTCATGAGCTCCTGGAGCGCACTGGCATGCTTAACTGCAAGCCCGCCGCCACACCTGTTGATACGAAGGCCAAGCTCTCTGCCACAGATGGTTCCCCTGCTTCGGATGCTGCTTTCTATCGGTCTATTGTTGGTGCTCTCCAGTACCTCACATTGACTCGACCAGAGATCCAATATGCAGTGCAGCAGGTGTGTCTTCATATGCATGCTCCTCGGGATGTTCATTGGGCCGCTGTCAAGCGGATTCTTCGCTACGTTTGTGGCACTATGGATCTTGGGGTCACGCTTCACGCCTCCGCCGACATCGCCCTCATAGCCTACTCCGATGCAGACTGGACGGGCTGCCCTGACACACGTCGCTCCACCTCCGGCTATTTTGTCTACCTTGGACCCTCACTTATCTCGTGGTCGTCCAAGCGGCAACCTATGGTCTCACGCTCCAGTGCTGAGGCTGAGTATCGTGCGGTGGCCAATGCCGTCGCTGAGTGTTCCTGGCTTCGTCAGCTGCTTCAGGAGCTGTCTTGCCCTGTTGACCGTGCCACGGTGGTCTACTGCGATAATGTCTCGGCGGTCTACCTCTCCGCTAACCCGGTGCATCATCGACGGACCAAGCATATTGAGTTGGATATTCATTTTGTTCGGGAACAGGTGGCTCTTGGTCATATTCGTGTTTTACACGTCCCTACTTCCCAACAATTTGTAGATATAATGACCAAGGGCTTGCCTACGGCGTCATTTGAGGAGTTCCGGTCCAGTCTTTGCGTCAGTCGCGGTACCGCTTCGACTACGGGGGGTGTTGAGGATAATATTTGTGCATGTCTATTGTCTTTTGTACATTAGGCCCACCTCTCTAGTTTGTTGTATAGATTGAGGTAGAGGCCCGACATTATACTTATATATACCATGCACATTGCACCGAATTAATACATCATGCAACTCTCACATCCAATACAAACACCCCGCTGCAATACCAAAGCTCTGCATATACGAGAGAGAGAGACGTCCAGATTCCAGAGAGTGCCCCCTGCCCCCTTTTCTCGAGTCGATCGGTCGTCTCTCCGGACCGCTGGCGAGCGCGAGGTCTGGAATGAATTAAGCAGCGCCAAATTCAAGCGACGTCCAGCCGGTGAGCTTGTTTAATTCCCTTCGCCGTATTTACGTTTTTTTTCTCTGTGATCAACATACTAGGCTAGCTTCATGGTGAGCTAGCCACACTATCTGACCGTGGCTGCTGATCCGGCCCTTCTTCCCTCTATATCTGCATGCGTCACTATCTCAGCTCTCCAAATCAGATACGATTTACCCGCCGCCGATTAGTACATCCGCATGTTGTTCAGACAGAAAGTACCTTAAGGATGAGGCCCTCAAATACGGACGGTGCGGTAACAAGTAGACAGAGATACAAGGTCTGGTGGACCAAATATACGATGAGGTGCATAGAGGCAACAAAAGATTAAAAAAAAATAGTTCGATACAAGGCCCTAGGGGCGGGTACACACGAGGCAGCATGGTAGGAAAGTAGCCAGACTTTGGCACAATGAATTATAAGAACCTAGATGTTGTTGCTCTGACATGTCGACCTTCAAAACGAAGCCAACCAAACGTACTTGTTTTATATATTGTGAAAATATAGATAAAACATACTTAAAAGAAAAAACGAAGGAAACAAGAGAACTATCAAGTTTGATTCAAATATGTGTATCGGTGGGGAGAAAATTACAGTAACCACCACCTTTTGTGGTTATGGAAACCACCCCAACAGCGGTAAATGCTGCATGAAGAATAGGTAATATGTGTAAAAGCAACCACAAACGCCGCATTCTCACCAGTAAGATATAAGTTACTTAGACTGGAGATATTAGAGTATTGTGATAGAGTACTATGACGTGTGTGTACGGTTATAGTTAGAGTTTGCCCATGTACTTCTCCAAAAAACAGTAGTCGCCCATGTAAGAGGAGAGCTTTCGGGGAATCTGTTAGACCAAGAAGAAGGATGAAACCTAGGTGGCATATTAGCACCTCCAAATGCCCGCATATAACACAATATTCCATGCATCAGAAGACAGAGTTGCCAAAAAATATGTTTAGCAATGGGAAGACTCGGCTTTTCTATTTCTTTCATGTCATGTATTTCATCCGGCTGTCTAGCGGAAGGGCATTCGGCCCTCAGGTGGTGGAAAGGGACACATGTCATCTAAAGATTTTCTCGGGGTAGATCTGTCAATACGACTGGGAGAGGATTATTTTTTATGAGGGTTTTTTTTTTTAAATCTTCCAGCAACATGCGACAAAGATTTGCCAGCAAACAAACTAAAACTTGTGTAAGGAGGTTTTTAAAGAAGGAGGATCACCCCCGGCCTCTGCATATGAGCGACGCATGCATTCATTTTATTAATTATTCACAAAAGACCTTATAAAGAAATACAACAGTAAGTTTAAAGCCACCGTCTAGACAACAACTTTCGCTACTCCTATCCAGCTGATGAAGGGATGCTGATAGTCCGGGCCTAATACCACATACCTCGCAACCAAGCCCAACATCTAAGACCCGAGGCCCCAACCAAGCCACTTGCCGGGTATGGGGCACACATCCATCCGACGCGCTCTCATAGGCCAGCGCCGCCAACTGCCACCACTCCATCTTCAGAGCCGTACTGACGCATTATCCTTGCCCGGTCTGGCTACCGTCGACGCCACCACAGTGCCCAACAGCACCACCTCCCTGCGTGTGAACTGCTGAGCACGTCACGGTTGCCGCCGATACAACTTAGCACCATGCCGTCAAGTACCACAAGCCGACACAGCTTGAAGTCTCCGGAAGATCTTTCGTGCGTAGCAACTGTCGACCAGGCATGACAAAGCGTAGCACCTGTCGGACAGGCATGACTTGACATCTCCACCAAAGCTCCGTGCAAGACGAAGCAGCTCCACCTCCTGACTCTGACTTCTAGTGATGCTCCACAAGCGATGCTCCCAAGAGAGAAATGACACCGCAGTGCCGCCATCATCAGATCTGGAAGACCAGATCCTACGGTTTTCCCCAAAGCAGTACGAGTGGGTCGACATAAGTCACACGACAATGCCTTCATCAAGGTAACGACGAAGAACGCCGCCATCGCCCACCGCCGGCTCGGTTTTCATCTGCAACTATGTCTCCCTGACTCGCAACCAGTACTGGATGACGGATCCGGAGATCCGAACAATCAGCCTAGGTCCGACCACTTCTGACGGAAGAGATGATCACCACCGCTGGCTGCACCGGCCAGAACAGACCTGGCCGGATGTGCCACTGACGAGACCACCAGGCCCTCCACGCCGTCACTACCAATCTAAAGGCAGGTTGCACGCCACCGCAGCCTAGCTGGCCGCCACCGTTGCCTGAAAATTCTGGCCGCTGCGCCCGCAGCCCACTCCGCCGTCCATGGGCCGCCGCCGCCGTCCGAGGATGGGCCGGCCACCCGCCACCTACCGCAGCCATCCGCTGCACCGTAGAACCTCAGATCGGCCGTGCCACCACACACCTAGGGGCCCCGCACCACCCCGGACACGCGGGGGAGAGGAGAGATCCCCCGTTACCGCCGTCGGCCCCCGGGCTTAGCCCGGCGATGCCCCCCGGCTGCTTGGAGGGAGAGGAGGAGGGAGTTCGCGGCGGCGGCGGGTAGGTTTTTGGGCTCCGCCCGAGTCGCCCTAGCGGGGGGGGGGGGGAGGGGGGGCTAGTGTTTGGTTTGTTTACATTGGAATGTAATCAGACTATCATTCTGTTGTAATCCGAGTTTTTCTAATAAGTTTTTTTTGGGAAAAGCTTCCAATCTATTCATCTTCAATCATGGTAGTACAACGAACACTGAAAATAATAAAAAATTACATCCAGATCCGTAGACCACCTAGCGACGACTACAAGCACTGAAGTGAGCCGAAGGCGCGCCGCTGTCATCGCCCCTCCCTCGCCGGAGCCGGGCAAACGTTGTTGTAGTAGACAGTCGGGAAATCGTCGTGCTAAGGCTCCATAGAACCAACACACCAGAACAGCAACCGCCGCAGATGAAGAGTGTAGATCAAAAGGATCCAACCTAAGGACACACAAACAAACACGAACGACGAACAGATCAGAGCAAATCCACCCAAGACAGATCCGCCGGAGACACACCTCCACACGTCCACCGATGATGCTAAACGCATCACCGGAACGGGGGCTAGGCGGGGAGACCTTTATTCCATCTTCAGGAAGCCGCCGCCGTCTCGCCTTCCTTAGCAGGATACAAACCCTAACAAAGCTTGAAAAAAGATCTAAAAACGGAGCCCTCCCACCGGCAAGGGCTGAGATCCACTCCGTCACCATGGCCCTAAGGCCAACGGAGACCGGACGGACCGGCGCCGGCGCCGGCGGGAGGCAGAAAACCTTAGGTTTTTGGAGGTGGCGGCTGCCTAGGTTAAAGGTGGATGGGTTCCCTCCGTACTATATGTGCGATAGGTCAATAGTTTTGACCTGTTTGTTCTACTAAGTTGCTAACTCGTGCATGTTACATTAATTAATCAAGGGCTGCATGTTCGGATGATTATGGTCATTGGTTGCAAAAGTTGCATTCATGCATCAATATTGTTCTCGCATTGCTAGTTGCATTAATTAATCAAGTTAGATATGTTAGTATGTATGTTACGATGAATTTTCTCAATGATTTATGTGAACAATGTGAATTTTTTGAATAAAATAAAAATTTGCATGATTGCACTTCAAATGTGTTTTTGGACAAAGGAGAAGATAAATATTGCCATGATGTTGGATACACTGGGAAATATGTTGCATGCGGTTTTTGTTTTGTCGGTTCACAGTACATGGCTGTCATTTTGAGTTGCCCTGCAAGTGCCTGCCATCGCACATGAGTATACGAGTCTAAATAGGGGGGACGGGGTAGGTCCGCGATATGGAGGGTTCCTATCGGTAGAGGACAATATGAAATCTCTTCCGCATCAGATTTTTTTAAAAAGGTGTAGAACAATAGTCACCGCATACAGTATCAAAAGAGGATTATCTGAAATAAAAATTAACACATGAGCGTCTGCGTCTTGCAACCCCTTGCCGTAACTGCTTTGTGGAGACTCAACATAGCTGGTCTTTCCTCCAACAGGCCCTAAGGATGAAAGGTTTCTCTAAAAAATGGTACCATTGGATTCAAAATTTTGTAACTGGAGGTAGCTTGGCCATCAAAGTCAATGATGATGTAGGTCATTACTTTCAGACGAAAAAAAGGACTACGGCAGGGTGACCCCATGTCCCCAATGTTATTTAACATTGTGGCTGACATGTTGGCAATTCTAATTGAGCGCGCCAAGCAGGACGGGCAAATTGCTGGGGTAGTGCCACACCTTGTGGATGGTGGCCTCTCTATTCTGCAATATGCTGATGACACAATACTTTTTATGGAACATGACCTGGACAAGGCTCGAAACATGAAACTCCTGTTGTCAGCGTTTGAGCAAATGTCAGGTCTTAAAATCAACTTCCATAAAAGCGAAATGTTTTGCTTTGGAGAAGTCGTCGAGGTAGCGGCCGATTACGCGGACCTATTTGGTCGCGCACTTGGCCAATTCCCGATCAAATATCTGGGAATACCAATTCATTATCGACGTCTCACCATTGCGGAGTGGAAGCATGTAGAGGAGCGGCTAGAGAAACGGTTGAGCAGTTGGAAAGGCAAGTTGCTCTCAGTTGGAGGACGGGTGGTTTTGATAAACTCTGTCCTCACAAATATGGTTCTCTATATGCTTTCTTTCTTTCAACTCCCAAAAGGGGTCTTGCAAAGATTGGACTATTTTAGGTGCAGATTCTTTTGGCAAGGAGATGGTGAAAAGAAAAAATACCAGCTGACCAAATGTAACGTGGTTTGTAGGCCGAAAGACCAAGGTGGCCTTGGAATTCATGACCTGCAGGTCAAGAATGAGGCCCTACTTAGTAAATGGTTGTTAAAACTTTTTACTGAGGATGGTGTTTGGCAAACCATGCTACGCAACAAGTATCTAGGCCAAAAGGTGGTGTCTCAGGCATATTGGAAACCTGGCGACTCACACTTTTGGGCTGGCCTAATGGCGGCAAAGAAACAACTCTTTCGCTTTGGGTCTTTCATGATAAAGGACGGGTCGGAGATTCATTTCTGGGAAGACATCTGGCTAGGCAATGCCAGTCTCTGAGAACAATATCCAGCCTTGTATAACATTGCTCGTGATAAGAACAATACTATTGCGCAGGTGCTCATCTCATCCCTGCCGAATATTTCGTTCAGGCGGGATTTGGTTGGCGCCCGACTTATGTCATGGCATAATCTCTTATCCCGTCTGGATCTGATTAACCTGACGCAAGGCCGTGATGTGTTTCGCTGGAACCTTACTACATCGGGGTCTTTCACGGTAGACTCTATGTATCGTGCGCTCACGCATTCTGAGGTACCGGAGAGCAATAACAAAAAAATCTGGAAGGCAAAGATTCCACTAAAAGTTAAAATATTCATGTGATATCTTTGTAGAGGTGTTTTGCTAACCGAAGACAACCTTGCACGACGCAACTGGCCAGGAAATAAGAAGTGTTATTTTTGTACTCATAACGAGACAATCAAACACCTCTTTTTTCAATGCAAGTTTCTTGGCGTTCTACGTGGTTAGTCATCCAAATAGCGTCAAATTTTTATCTGCCCACAAGTGTTGCCAATATTTTTGGTCATTGGTTGGACGGTATTTCAAATAGGTTCAAAACGCTAATAAGGGTGGAAGCGTATGCCTTACTATGGTCGCTTTGGCTATGTAGAAACGATTTGGTTTTTAAAGACAAAAATGCATCTCCTTTGCAGGTTATTTTCCGTTGTACGAACTCGCTTCGTATGTGGTCTATGCTAAAACATGTGGAGTACCAACCGCTATTCAAGGTGGTGTGTACGCGATTGGAGCAGGTGGCTATGGAGTTTTTTACCCAACATGGGTGGCAGCATAATCTCCGCATTGGTCCACCAACCGTTTCGACATAGGCGTAGTGTCGGTCTATAGGACTCTACTCTTGCCGAATTGTCATTTTTTTTTCTTGTCAGATTTTTGATGTTTGGTTGTGTGCATCCTAGTTATGCAGAGGCCGGGTGATACTCTAAATGCTTTGTATCGCTTGATGCTGCATTTTGAGATAATAAAAGCGCCTTTATCAAAAAACATAGCTACCTACTCTTTTGTGTTCTATGTTTATTTTCCTATATGAACTATATCCAAGACTAAAAGAGCATAACGCAACTTTGTATTTATTCTTCCTCCAGCAGCAGTGGAAGTAGATTAACATAGGTAGTATCACCTGGTTCAAATATGTATAGAACAACAATTTATTACAAGTACAAGATGTGCAACTAAAATTGTAAGTACTGGATGTAAACTATGTATTTATCTCTTTTTCACCATGCACAGAAGCAGAGATGTTATGCATTTTTTTCTCTGTTCTTTCCTCACTTTATCTTCATTGTCAATTTTTCTTACACATGTCTTTATGAGGATCAAATGGTAGGGTGTATATCGGTCACATCTATGTATCACTAGTAATTTTAAACTTGTAAAGAGTACTGAATGTCGCAAAAAATGTTGGGCCTTCAATATCTAAAGATCAAAGACTTAAATGTTCGGTAGGTATCTATTTGTGGAGCAATACAATCTCTATGTTAGGATGGAATCCAAGTAGGGAAATAGTATATGTCCATAGTAACAAAAAACATGTTTCCAGAGTTCCATTGAAAATCTTCTCCCATTGATGCTTCAATCCAGTCTCTTCATCATTGTTAAAATATTATATGTTCCATGGCCTAAATTTGTATCTGCAAGAAAAAAATTCCATTAGAGCCTTAAGCTTTACTTTCATGCTTGAACACCCACTTCATCTGACCACTATGGAATTGATTGAGAGCCCTCTGATATATCATTTTGTTTAGTCAAATATTATTCCAGTCTGTTAGCGACACCAATATGGAAGTGTAAGTGATTTTGTGCACGGAAAATCCAGGCACGACCATTCCTACCTACAACATCCATTATGTTTTACTAATTATGTGGAGCAAATAATGTTGTAAATATGTAATCTTTGTGATGATATCATCGAGTGTGAGAGATGCGTGGCAAGTGCAGATTTTAAATTTGCTGCTATTGACAGAAGTGCAGACTGCTTTTCCACGTTCACCGAGTAGGCAATGTGCAGCCTGCATCCTTCCAAATAGTGTGCATATTGCTTAATGTTGTTGCCAGATAGTATTCTTTTTTCTTTTCGATTACGTCTGATTTTTATTGCTTTTGGGGCTGCTTTATTTTCGTAATTACAGTACAAGAGGAAGTGTCATGTGTGTGATATGCCAACTATAGCGTCCATGTAATGTTTGCAACCATTTTTGAAATAAAACAGAATCATGTAAAGGAATTCGTTTTGTAGAAATACTGACAAGGCAATAAATCTCCAATCTTTGGAATTGCATAATTTGGAGGAGTAGACTCACCTAATATACAGGAAATAAAAATATATGTTAATTGTTATGAGCTAGGGTTCTGCCCTGCCTAGGGCGTAGGCTGTAGGGGAAGGAGGGAGCTGGGCGAGGGCTGGGCCAAGCGGCGGCGGCGAGGCGCCGCCCTTGCGGCTGGGCGGGCGGCGCAAGATGGAGGCGGCTAGGGTTTAGGGTTCCGGCTCCTCCGGGAGCCGGGCAATAGAATAGTCTTATTGCTTAATTCCAAAAAGAGTCTTACAACCTATATTTATAACCTAGATAACTTGCATAAGAATTAACCTAAGATAACTTGCATAAGAATTAATCTAAGATAACTTGTGGGCTAAGATTGCCCGGTGGGCCTACGGCGGCCATAGACCTGGCCGGTCATAACATCTCTCCCGCCTGCGCAAACAGCTCGTCCTCGAGCTGAAAGTCGGGGTAGTGCTGGTGGAACTCCTCGCGCTGCTCCCAAGTAGCGTCCTCCTCTGGTAGTCCAGCCCACCGAATCAACACGTATCAGGAGCCTCGGCGAATCTGGGCCTTGAGCGCCTTCTCCGGTGCAGGAAGGAGACGTCCGTCCGAGGCCGGGCGGAAGGTCGGCGGTGCCGCGGGTGGATCACCGCGGAATGGCTTGAGCAGCCCGACATGGAAGACATCATGAATGCGCGCTACCGGCCGGAAGCTGAAGACGGCACGCCACTTTCCCAATGCGTTCCAGGATAGCAAAGGGACCGCATAACGAGGACCGAGCTTCTTCCGCCGCTTTGGGTCCAACGACCGCGTGAGCGGTGAAGTAGACGCAGCCAGACCCAATCGCCCACTGCGAACTCCGCCTCGCGATGGTGGCCATCATAGTATCGTTTGGCCAACTGCCGGGCCTGGAGAAGTCGTTGCTGGACCTCCGCGAGCATCTCATCACGGCTCCTCAGAAGAGCCCCGGCCGCCTCGGTCCGTGCCGAGGCCGCATCCACCGGCAGGATCGGCGAAGCGGCCGACCATAAACCACCTCAAAGGGCGAGTAAAGGGCGGAGTGATAAGAGGTGTTGTAGCAGTACTCCGCCCACGAGAGCCAGTCCACCCATGCGCGAGGGCGATCACCTGTAACACAACGCAAATACATGGCAATCACCTTGTTAACGATCTCAGACTGGCCGCAAATACATGGCAGGTCAAGAATGAGGCCCTACTTAGTATATGGTTGTTAAAACTTTTTACTGAGGATGGTGTTTGGCAAACCATGCTGCGCAACAAGTATCTAGGCCAAAAGGCGGTGTCTCAGGCATATTGGAAACCTGGCGACTCACACTTTTGGGCTGGCCTAATGGCGGCAAAGAAACAACTCTTTCGCTTTGGGTCTTTCATGATAAAGGACGGGTCGGAGATTCATTTCTGGAAAGACATCTGGCTAGGCAATGCCAGTCTCTGAGAACAATATCCAGCCTTGTACAACATTGCTCGTGATAAGAACAATACTATTGCGCAGGTGCTCAGCTCATCCCTGCCGAATATTTCGCTCAGCGGGATTTGGTTGGCGCCCGACTTATGTCATGGCATAATCTCTTATCCCGTCTGGATCTGATTAACCTGACTCAAGGCCGTGATGTGTTTCGCTGGAACCTTACTACATCGGGTCTTTCACGGTAGACTCTATGTATCGTGCGCTCACGCATTCTCGAGGTACCGGAGAGCAATAACAAAAAATCTGGAAGGCAAAGATTCCACTAAAAGTTAAAATATTCATGTGATATCTTTGTAGAGGTGTTTTGCTAACCAAAGACAACCTTGCACGACGCAACTGGCCAGGAAGTAAGAAGTGTTATTTTTGTACTCATAACGAGACAATCAAACACCTCTTTTTCAATGCAAGTTTGCGCGTTCTACGTGGTCAGTCATCCAAGTAGCGTCAAATTTTTATCGGCCCACAAGTGTTGCCAATATTTTTGGTCATTGGTTGGACGGTATTTCAAATAGGTTCAAAACGCTAATAAGGGTGGAAGCGTGCAGCCTTACTATGGTCGCTTTGGCTATGTAGAAACGATTTGGTTTTTAAAGACAAAAATGCATCTCCTTTGCAGGTTATTTTCCGTTGTACGCACTCTGCTTCGTATGTGGTCTATGCTACAACATGTGGAGTACCAACCGCTATTCAAGGTGGTGTGTACGCGATTGGAGCAGGTGGCTATGGAGTTTTTTACCCAACATGGGTGGCAGCATAATCTCCGCATTGGTCCACCAACCGTTTCGACATAGGCTTAGTGTCGGTCTATAGGACTCTACTCTTGCCGAATTGTCATTTTTTCTTGTCAGATTTTTGATGTTTGGTTGTGTGCATCCTAGTTATGCAGAGGCGGGTGATACTCTAAATGCTTTGTATCGCTTGATGCTGCATTTTGAGATAATAAAAGCGCCTTTATCAAAAAAAAACATAGCTACCTACTCTGTTGTGTTCTATGTTTATTTTCCTATATGAACTATATCCAAGACTAAAAGAGCATAACACAACTTTGTATTTATTCTTCCTCCAGCAGCAGTGGAAGTAGATTAACATAGGTAGTATCACCTGGTTCAAATATGTATAGAACAACAATTTATTACAAGTACAAGATGTGCAACTAAAATTGTAAGTACTGGATGTAAACTATGTATTTATCTCTTTTTCACCATGCACAGAAGCAGAGATGTTATGCATTTTTTTCTCTGTTCTTTCCTCACTTTATCTTCATTGTCAATTTTTCTTACACATGTCTTTATGAGGATCAAATGGTAGGGTGTATATCGGTCACATCTATGTATCACTAGTAATTTTAAACTTGTAAAGAGTACTGAATGTCGCAAAAAATGTTGGGCCTTCAATATCTAAAGATCAAAGACTTAAATGTTCGGTAGGTATCTATTTGTGGAGCAATACAATCTCTATGTTAGGATGGAATCCAAGTAGGGAAATAGTATATGTCCATAGTAACAAAAAACATGTTTCCAGAGTTCCATTGAAAATCTTCTCCCATTGATGCTTCAATCCAGTCTCTTCATCATTGTTAAAATATTATATGTTCCATGGCCTAAATTTGTATCTGCAAGAAAAAAATTCCATTAGAGCCTTAAGCTTTACTTTCATGCTTGAACACCCACTTCATCTGACCACTATGGAATTGATTGAGAGCCCTCTGATATATCATTTTGTTTAGTCAAATATTATTCCAGTCTGTTAGCGACACCAATATGGAAGTGTAAGTGATTTTGTGCACGGAAAATCCAGGCACGGCCATTCCTACCTACAACATCCATTATGTTTTACTAATTATGTGGAGCAAATAATGTTGTAAATATGTAATCTTTGTGATGATATCATCGAGTGTGAGAGATGCGTGGCAAGTGCAGATTTTAAATTTGCTGCTATTGACAGAAGTGCAGACTGCTTTTCCACGTTCACCGAGTAGGCAATGTGCAGCCTGCATCCTTCCAAATAGTGTGCATATTGCTTAATGTTGTTGCCAGATAGTATTCTTTTTCTTTTCGATTACGTCTGATTTTTATTGCTTTTGGGGCTGCTTTATTTTCGTAATTACAGTACAAGAGGAAGTGTCATGTGTGTGATATGCCAACTATAGCGTCCATGTAATGTTTGCAACCATTTTTTGAAATAAAACAGAATCATGTAAAGGAATTCGTTTTGTAGAAATACTGACAAGGCAATAAATCTCCAATCTTTGGAATTGCATAATTTGGAGGAGTAGACTCACCTAATATACAGGAAATAAAAATATATGTTAATTGTTATGAGCTAGGGTTCTGCCCTGCCTAGGGCGTAGGCTGTAGGGGAAGGAGGGAGCTGGGCGAGGGCTGGAGCGCGGCGGCCGGCGGCGAGGCGCCGTCCTTGCGTCTGGGCGGCGGCGGCGGCGCAAGAGGGAGGCGGCTAGGGTTTAGGGTTCCGGCTCCTCTGGGAGCCGGGCAATAGAATAGTCTTATTGCTTAATTCCAAAAAGAGTCTTACAACCTATATTTATAACCTAGATAACTTGCATAAGAATTAACCTAAGATAACTTGCATAAGAATTAATCTAAGATAACTTGTGGGCTAAGATTGCCCGGTGGGCCTACGGCGGCCATAGACCTGGCCGGTCATAACATCTCTCCCCGCCTGCGCAAACAGCTCGTCCTCGAGCTGAAAGTCGGGGTAGTGCTGGTGGAACTCCTCGCGCTGCTCCCAAGTAGCGTCCTCCTCTAGTAATCCAGCCCACCGAATCAACACGTACCAGGAGCCTCGGCGCAACTGGGCCTTGAGCGCCTTCTCCGGTGCAGGAAGGAGACGTCCGTCCGAGGCCGGCGGAAGGGTCGGCGGTGCCGCGGGTGGATCACCGCGGAATGGCTTGAGCAGCCCGACATGGAAGACATCATGAATGCGCGCGCCGGCCGGAAGCTGAAGACGCGCCACTTTCCCAATGCGTTCCAGGATAGCAAAGGGACCGCATAACGAGGACCGAGCTTCTTCCGCTTGGGTCCAACGACTGCGTAGAGCGGTGAAGTAGACGCAGCCAGACCCAATCGCCCACCGCGAACTCCGCCGCGATGGTGGCCATCATAGTATCGTTTGGCCAACTGCTGGGCCTGGAGAAGTCGTTGCTGGACCTCCGCGAGCATCTCATCACGGCTCCTCGAAGAGCTCCCGCCGCCTCGGTCCGAGCCGAGGCCGCATCCACCGGCAGGATCGGCGGGGGCGGCCGACCATAAACCACCTCAAAGGGCGTAGTACGAAGGGCGGAGTGAAAAGAGGTGTTGTAGCAGTACTCCGCCCACGAGAGCCAGTCCACCCATGCGCGAGGGCGATCACCTGTAACACAACGCAAATACATGGCAATCACCTTGTTAACGATCTCAGACTGGCCGCAAATACATGGCAGGTCAAGAATGAGGCCCTACTTAGTAAATGGTTGTTAAAACTTTTTACTGAGGATGGTGTTTGGCAAACCATGCTGCGCAACAAGTATCTAGGCCAAAAGGCGGTGTCTCAGGCATATTGGAAACCTGGCGACTCACACTTTTGGGCTGGCCTAATGGCGGCAAAGAAACAACTCTTTCGCTTTGGGTCTTTCGCGATAAAGGACGTGTCGGAGATTCATTTCTGGAAAGACATCTGGCTAGGCAATGCCAGTCTCTGAGAACAATATCCAGCCTTGTACAACATTGCTCGTGATAAGAACAATACTATTGCGCAGGTGCTCAGCTCATCCCTGCCGAATATTTCGTTCAGGCGGGATTTGGTTGGCGCCCGACTTATGTCATGGCATAATCTCTTATCCCGTCTGGATCTGATTAACCTGACGCAAGGCCGTGATGTGTTTCGCTGGAACCTTACTACATCGGGGTCTTTCACGGTAGACTCTATGTATCGTGCGCTCACGCATTCTGAGGTACCGGAGAGCAATAACAAAAAAATCTGGAAGGCAAAGATTCCACTAAAAGTTAAAATATTCATGTGATATCTTTGTAGAGGTGTTTTGCTAACCAAAGACAACCTTGCACGACGCAACTGGCCAGGAAGTAAGAAGTGTTATTTTTGTACTCATAACGAGACAATCAAACACCTCTTTTTCAATGCAAGTTTGCGCGTTTCTACGTGGTTAGTCATCCAAATAGCGTCAAATTTTTATCGGCCCACAAGTGTTGCCAATATTTTTGGTCATTGGTTGGACGGTATTTCAAATAGGTTCAAAACGCTAATAAGGGTGGAAGCGTACGCCTTACTATGGTCGCTTTGGCTATGTAGAAACGATTTGGTTTTTAAAGACAAAAATGCATCTCCTTTGCAGGTTATTTTCCGTTGTACGCACTCTGCTTCGTATGTGGTCTATGCTACAACATGTGGAGTACCAACCGCTATTCAAGGTGGTGTGTACGCGATTGGAGCAGGTGGCTATGGAGTTTTTACCCAACATGGGTGGCAGCATAATCTCCGCATTGGTCCACCAACCGTTTCGACATAGGCTTAGTGTCGGTCTATAGGACTCTACTCTTGCCGAATTGTCATTTTTTTCTTGTCAGATTTTTGATGTTTGGTTGTGTGCATCCTAGTTATGCAGAGGTCGGGTGATACTCTAAATGCTTTGTATCGCTTGATGCTGCATTTTGAGATAATAAAAGCGCCTCTTTATCAAAAAAAAAACATAGCTACCTACTCTGTTGTGTTCTATGTTTATTTTCCTATATGAACTATATCCAAGACTAAAAGAGCATAACACAACTTTGTATTTATTCTTCCTCCAGCAGCAGTGGAAGTAGATTAACATAGGTAGTAAAACCTGGTTCAAATATGTATAGAACAACAATTTATTACAAGTACAAGATGTGCAACTAAAATTGTAAGTACTGGATGTAAACTATGTATTTATCTCTTTTTCACCATGCACAGAAGCAGAGATGTTATGCATTTTTTTCTGTTCTTTCCTCACTTTATCTTCATTGTCAATTTTTCTTACACATGTCTTTATGAGGATCAAATGGTAGGGTGTATATCGGTCACATCTATGTATCACTAGTAATTTTAAACTTGTAAAGAGTACTGAATGTCGCAAAAAAATGTTGGGCCTTCAATATCTAAAGATCAAAGACTTAAATGTTCGGTAGGTATCTATTTGTGGAGCAATACAATCTCTATGTTAGGATGGAATCCAAGTAGGGAAATAGTATATGTCCATAGTAACAAAAAACATGTTTCCAGAGTTCCATTGAAAATCTTCTCCCATTGATGCTTCAATCCAGTCTCTTCATCATTGTTAAAATATTATATGTTCCATGGCCTAAATTTGTATCTGCAAGAAAAAAAAAATTCCATTAGAGCCTTAAGCTTTACTTTCATGCTTGAACACCCACTTCATCTGACCACTATGGAATTGATTGAGAGCCCTCTGATATATCATTTTGTTTAGTCAAATATTATTCCAGTCTGTTAGCGACACCAATATGGAAGTGTAAGTGATTTTGTGCACGGAAAATCCAGGCACGACCATTCCTACCTACAACATCCATTATGTTTTACTAATTATGTGGAGCAAATAATGTTGTAAATATGTAATCTTTGTGATGATATCATCGAGTGTGAGAGATGCGTGGCAAGTGCAGATTTTAAATTTGCTGCTATTGACAGAAGTGCAGACTGCTTTTCCACGTTCACCGAGTAGGCAATGTGCAGCCTGCATCCTTCCAAATAGTGTGCATATTGCTTAATGTTGTTGCCAGATAGTTTTCTTTTTCTTTTCGATTACGTCTGATTTTTATTGCTTTTGGGGCTGCTTTATTTTCGTAATTACAGTACAAGAGGAAGTGTCATGTGTGTGATATGCCAACTATAGCGTCCATGTAATGTTTGCAACCATTTTTGAAATAAAACAGAATCATGTAAAGGAATTCGTTATGTAGAAATACTGACAAGGCAATAAATCTCCAATCTTTGGAATTGCATAATTTGGAGGAGTAGACTCACCTAATATACAGGAAATAAAAATATATGTTAATTGTTATGAGCTAGGGTTCTGCCCTGCCTAGGGCGTAGGCTGTAGGGGAAGGAGGGAGCTGGGCGAGGCTGGGCGCGGGCGGTGGCGGCGAGGCGCCGCCCTTGCGGCTGGGCGGCGGCGGCGCAAGATGGAGGCGGCTAGGGTTTAGGGTTCCGGCTCCTCCGGGAGCCGGGCAATAGAATAGTCTTATTGCTTAATTCCAAAAAGAGTCTTACAACCTATATTTATAACCTAGATAACTTGCATAAGAATTAACCTAAGATAACTTGCATAAGAATTAACCTAAGATAACTTGTGGGCTAAGATTGCCCGGTGGGCCTACGGCGGCCATAGACCTGGCCGGTCATAACATCTCTCCCCGCCTGCGCAAACAGCTCGTCCTCGAGCTGAAAGTCGGGGTAGTGCTGGTGGAACTCCTCGCGCTGCTCCCAAGTAGCGTCCTCCTCTGGTAGTCCAGCCCACCGAATCAACACGTACCAGGAGCCTCGGCGCAGCTGGGCCTTGAGCGCCTTCTCCGGTGCAGGAAGGAGACGTCCGTCCGAGGCCGGCGGAAGGGTCGGCGGTGCCGCGGGTGGATCACCGCGGAATGGCTTGAGCAGCCCGACATGGAAGACATCATGAATGCGCGCGCCGGCCGGAAGCTGAAGACGGTACGCCACTTTCCCAATGCGTTCCAGGATAGCAAAGGGACCGGCATAACGAGGACCGAGCTTCTTCCGCGCGCTTGGGTCCAACGACTGCGTAGAGCGGTGAAGTAGACGCAGCCAGACCCAATCGCCCACTGCGAACTCCGCCTCGCGATGGTGGCCATCATAGTATCGTTTGGCCAACTGCCGGGCCTGGAGAAGTCGTTGCTGGACCTCCGCGAGCATCTCATCACGGCTCCTCAGAAGAGCCCCGGCCGCCTCGGTCCGTGCCGAGGCCGCATCCACCGGCAGGATCGGCGGGGGCGGCCGACCATAAACCACCTCAAAGGGCGTGAAATGCGAAGGGCGGAGTGAAAAGAGGTGTTGTAGCAGTACTCCGCCCACGAGAGCCAGTCCACCCATGCGCGAGGGCGATCACCTGTAACACAACGCAAATACATGGCAATCACCTTGTTAACGATCTCAGACTGGCCGCAAATACATGGCAGGTCTAGAATGAGGCCCTACTTAGTATATGGTTGTTAAAACTTTTTACTGAGGATGGTGTTTGGCAAACCATGCTGCGCAACAAGTATCTAGGCCAAAAGGCGGTGTCTCAGGCATATTGGAAACCTGGCGACTCACACTTTTGGGCTGGCCTAATGGCGGCAAAGAAACAACTCTTTCGCTTTGGGTCTTTCATGATAAAGGACGGTCGGAGATTCATTTCTGGAAGACATCTGGCTAGGCAATGCCAGTCTCTGAGAACAATATCCAGCCTTGTACAACATTGCTCGTGATAAGAACAATACTATTGCGCAGGTGCTCAGCTCATCCCTGCCGAATATTTCGTTCAGGCGGGATTTGGTTGGCGCCGACTTATGTCATGGCATAATCTCTTATCCCGTCTGGATCTGATTAACCTGACTCAAGGCCGTGATGTGTTTCGCTGGAACCTTACTACATCGGGGTCTTTCACGGTAGACTCTATGTATCGTGCGCTCACGCATTCTGAGGTACCGGAGAGCAATAACAAAAAAATCTGGAAGGCAAAGATTCCACTAAAAGTTAAAATATTCATGTGATATCTTTGTAGAGGTGTTTTGCTAACCAAAGACAACCTTGCACGACGCAACTGGCCAGGAAGTAAGAAGTGTTATTTTTGTACTCATAACGAGACAATCAAACACCTCTTTTTTCAATGCAAGTTTGCGCGTTCTACGTGGTTAGTCATCCAAATAGCGTCAAATTTTTATCCGCCCACAAGTGTTGCCAATATTTTTGGTCATTGGTTGGACGGTATTTCAAATAGGTTCAAAACGCTAATAAGGGTGGAAGCGTACGCCTTACTATGGTCGCTTTGGCTATGTAGAAACGATTTGGTTTTTAAAGACAAAAATGCATCTCCTTTGCAGGTTATTTTCCGTTGTACGCACTCTGCTTCGTATGTGGTCTATGCTACAACATGTGGAGTACCAACCGCTATTCAAGGTGGTGTGTACGCGATGGGAGCAGGTGGCTATGGAGTTTTTTACCCAACATGGGTGGCAGCATAATCTCCGCATTGGTCCACCAACCGTTTCGACATAGGCTTAGTGTCGGTCTATAGGACTCTACTCTTGCCGAATTGTCATTTTTTTTTCTTGTCAGATTTTGATGTTTGGTTGTGTGCATCCTAGTTATGCAGAGGCGGGTGATACTCTAAATGCTTTGTATCGCTTGATGCTGCATTTTGAGATAATAAAAGCGCCTCTTTATCAAAAAAACATAGCTACCTACTCTGTTGTGTTCTATGTTTATTTTCCTATATGAACTATATCCAAGACTAAAAGAGCATAACACAACTTTGTATTTATTCTTCCTCCAGCAGCAGTGGAAGTAGATTAACATAGGTAGTATCACCTGGTTCAAATATGTATAGAACAACAATTTATTACAAGTACAAGATGTGCAACTAAAATTGTAAGTACTGGATGTAAACTATGTATTTATCTCTTTTTCACCATGCACAGAAGCAGAGATGTTATGCATTTTTTCTCTGTTCTTTCCTCACTTTATCTTCATTGTCAATTTTTCTTACACATGTCTTTATGAGGATCAAATGGTAGGGTGTATATCGGTCACATCTATGTATCACTAGTAATTTTAAACTTGTAAAGAGTACTGAATGTCGCAAAAAAATGTTGGGCCTTCAATATCTAAAGATCAAAGACTTAAATGTTCGGTAGGTATCTATTTGTGGAGCAATACAATCTCTATGTTAGGATGGAATCCAAGTAGGGAAATAGTATATGTCCATAGTAACAAAAAACATGTTTCCAGAGTTCCAATGAAAATCTTCTCCCATTGATGCTTCAATCCAGTCTCTTCATCATTGTTAAAATATTATATGTTCCATGGCCTAAATTTGTATCTGCAAGAAAAAAAATTCCATTAGAGCCTTAAGCTTTACTTTCATGCTTGAACACCCACTTCATCTGACCACTATGGAATTGATTGAGAGCCCTCTGATATATCATTTTGTTTAGTCAAATATTATTCCAGTCTGTTAGCGACACCAATATGGAAGTGTAAGTGATTTTGTGCACGGAAAATCCAGGCACGACCATTCCTACCTACAACATCCATTATGTTTTACTAATTATGTGGAGCAAATAATGTTGTAAATATGTAATCTTTGTGATGATATCATCGAGTGTGAGAGATGCGTGGCAAGTGCAGATTTTAAATTTGCTGCTATTGACAGAAGTGCAGACTGCTTTTCCACGTTCACCGAGTAGGCAATGTGCAGCCTGCATCCTTCCAAATAGTGTGCATATTGCTTAATGTTGTTGCCAGATAGTATTCTTTTTCTTTTCGATTACGTCTGATTTTTATTGCTTTTGGGGCTGCTTTATTTTCGTAATTACAGTACAAGAGGAAGTGTCATGTGTGTGATATGCCAACTATAGCGTCCATGTAATGTTTGCAACCATTTTTGAAATAAAACAGAATCAAGTAAAGGAATTCGTTATGTAGAAATACTGACAAGGCAATAAATCTCCAATCTTTGGAATTGCATAATTTGGAGGAGTAGACTCACCTAATATACAGGAAATAAAAATATATGTTAATTGTTATGAGCTAGGGTTCTGCCCTGCCTAGGGCGTAGGCTGTAGGGGAAGGAGGGAGCTGGGCGAGGGCTGGAGCGCGGCGGCCGGCGGCGAGGCGCCGTCCTTGCGGCTGGGCGGCGGCGGCGCAAGATGGAGGCGGCTAGGGTTTAGGGTTCCGGCTCCTCTGGGAGCCGGGCAATAGAATAGTCTTATTGCTTAATTCCAAAAAGAGTCTTACAACCTATATTTATAACCTAGATAACTTGCATAAGAATTAACCTAAGATAACTTGCATAAGAATTAACCTAAGATAACTTGTGGGCTAAGATTTCCCGGTGGGCCTCTGGCTAGAGACCTGGCCGGTCATAACATCTCTCCCCGCCTGCGCAAACAGCTCGTCCTCGAGCTGAAAGTCGGGGTAGTGCTGGTGGAACTCCTCGCGCTGCTCCCAAGTAGCGTCCTCCTCTGGTAGTCCAGCCCACCGAATCAACACGTACCAGGAGCCTCGGCGCAGCTGGGCCTTGAGCGCCTTCTCCGGTGCAGGAAGGAGACGTCCGTCCGAGGCCGGCGGAAGGGCCGGCGGTGCCGCGGGTGGATCACCGCGGAATGGCTTGAGCAGCCCGACATGGAAGACATCATGAATGCGCGCGCCGGCCGGAAGCTGAAGACGGTACGCCACTTTCCCAATGCGTTCCAGGATAGCAAAGGGACCGGCATAACGAGGACCGAGCTTCTTCCGCGCGCTTGGGTCCAACGACTGCGTGAAGCGGTGAAGTAGACGCAGCCACACCCAATCGCCCACCGCGAACTCCGCCTCGCGATGGTGGTCATCATAGTATCGTTTGGCCAACTGCTGGGCCTGGAGAAGTCGTTGCTGGACCTCCGCGAGCATCTCATCACGGCTCCTCAGAAGAGCTCCGGCTGCCTCGGTCCGTGCCGAGGCCGCATCCACCGGCAAGATCGGCGGGGGCGGCCGACCATACACCACCTCAAAGGGCGTAATCTGAAGGGCGGAGTGAAAAGAGGTGTTGTAGCAGTACTCCGCCCACGAGAGCCAGTCTACCCATGCGCGAGGGCGATCACCTGTAACACAACGCAAATACATGGCAATCACCTTGTTAACGATCTCAGACTGGCCGCAAATACATGGCAGGTCAAGAATGAGGCCCTACTTAGTATATGGTTGTTAAAACTTTTTACGAGGATGGTGTTTGGCAAACCATGCTGCGCATAACAAGTATCTAGGCCAAAAGGCGGTGTCTCAGGCATATTGGAAACCTGGCGACTCACACTTTTGGGCTGGCCTAATGGCGGCAAAGAAACAACTCTTTCGCTTTGGGTCTTTCATGATAAAGGACGGGTCGGAGATTCATTTCTGGGAAGACATCTGGCTAGGCAATGCCAGTCTCTGAGAACAATATCCAGCCTTGTACAACATTGCTCGTGATAAGAACAATACTATTGCGCAGGTGCTCAGCTCATCCCTGCCGAATATTTCGTTCAGGCGGGATTTGGTTGGCGCCCGACTTATGTCATGGCATAATCTCTTATCCCGTCTGGATCTGATTAACCTGACTCAAGGCCGTGATGTGTTTCGCTGGAACCTTACTACATCGGGGTCTTTCACGTAGACTCTATGTATCGTGCGCTCACGCATTCTGAGGTACCGGAGAGCAATAACAAAAAAATCTGGAAGGCAAAGATTCCACTAAAAGTTAAAATATTCATGTGATATCTTTGTAGAGGTGTTTTGCTAACTAAAGACAACCTTGCACGACGTAACTGACTAGGAAGTCAGAAGTGTTGTTTTTGTACTCATAACGAGACAATCAAACACCTCTTTTTCAATGCAAGTTTGCGCGTTCTACGTGGTTAGTCATCCAAATAGCGTCAAATTTTTATCCGCCCACAAGTGTTGCCAATATTTTTGGTCATTGGTTGGACGGTATTTCAAATAGGTTCAAAACGCTAATAAGGGTGGAAGCGTACGCCTTACTATGGTCGCTTTGGCTATGTAGAAACGATTTGGTTTTTAAAGACAAAATGCATCTCCTTTGCAGGTTATTTTCCGTTGTACGCACTCTGCTTCAGTATGTGGTCTATGCTACAACATGTGGAGTACCAACCGCTATTCAAGGTGGTGTGTACGCCGATTGGAGCAGGTGGCTATGGAGTTTTTACCCAACATGGGTGGCAGCATAATCTCCGCATTGGTCCACCAACCGTTTCGACATAGGCTTAGTGTCGGTCTATAGGACTCTACTCTTGCCGAATTGTCATTTTTTTTTCTTGTCAGATTTTTGATTTTTGGTTGTGTGCATCCTAGTTATGCAGAGGCCGGGTGATACTGTAAATGCTTTGTATCGCTTGATGCTGCATTTTGAGATAATAAAAGCGCCCTTTATCAAAAAAACATAGCTACCTACTCTGTTGTGTTCTATGTTTATTTTCCTATATGAACTATATCCAAGACTAAAAGAGCATAACACAACTTTGTATTTATTCTTCCTCCAGCAGCAGTGGAAGTAGATTAACATAGGTAGTATCACCTGGTTCAAATATGTATAGAACAACAATTTATTACAAGTACAAGATGTGCAACTAAAATTGTAAGTACTGGATGTAAACTATGTATTTATCTCTTTTTCACCATGCACAGAAGCAGAGATGTTATGCATTTTTTTCTCTGTTCTTTCCTCACTTTATCTTCATTGTCAATTTTTCTTACACATGTCTTTATGAGGATCAAATGGTAGGGTGTATATCGGTCACATCTATGTATCACTAGTAATTTTAAACTTGTAAAGAGTACTGAATGTCATAAAAAATGTTGGGCCTTCAATATCTAAAGATCAAAGACTTAAATGTTCGGTAGGTATCTATTTGTGGAGCAATACAATCTCTATGTTAGGATGGAATCCAAGTAGGGAAATAGTATATGTCCATAGTAACAAAAAACATGTTTCCAGAGTTCCATTGAAAATCTTCTCCCATTGATGCTTCAATCCAGTCTCTTCATCATTGTTAAAATATTATATGTTCCATGGCCTAAATTTGTATCTGCAAGAAAAAAAAATTCCATTAGAGCCTTAAGCTTTACTTTCATGCTTGAACACCCACTTCATCTGACCACTATGGAATTGATTGAGAGCCCTCTGATATATCATTTTGTTTAGTCAAATATTATTCCAGTCTGTTAGCGACACCAATATGGAAGTGTAAGTGATTTTGTGCACGGAAAATCCAGGCACGACCATTCCTACCTACAACATCCATTATGTTTTACTAATTATGTGGAGCAAATAATGTTGTAAATATGTAATCTTTGTGATGATATCATCGAGTGTGAGAGATGCGTGGCAAGTGCAGATTTTAAATTTGCTGCTATTGACAGAAGTGCAGACTGCTTTTCCACGTTCACCGAGTAGGCAATGTGCAGCCTGCATCCTTCCAAATAGTGTGCATATTGCTTAATGTTGTTGCCAGATAGTATTCTTTTTCTTTTCGATTACGTCTGATTTTTATTGCTTTTGGGCTGCTTTATTTTCGTAATTACAGTACAAGAGGAAGTGTCATGTGTATGAAATGCCAACTATAGACTACATGTAATCTTTACAACCATTTATTGAAATAAAACAGAATCAACTAAAGTAATTCGATATCTAGAAAAACAGACAAAGCAATAAATCACCAATCAAAGGAATTGCAAAATATAGAGGAGTAGACTCACCTAATATACAGGAAATAAAAATATATGTTAATTGTTATGAGCTAGGGTTCTGCCCTGCCTAGGGCGAGGCTGTAGGGGAAGGAGGGAGCTGGGCGAGGGCTGGAGCGCCGGGCGGCGTGGCGAGGCGCCGTCCTTGCGGCTGGGCGGCGGCGGCGCAAGATGGAGGCGGCTAGGGTTTAGGGTTCGGCTCCTCCGGGAGCCGGGCAATAGAATAATCTTATTGCTTAATTCCAAAAAGAGTCTTACAACCTATATTTATAACCTAGATAACTTGCATAAGAATTAACCTAAGATAACTTGCATAAGAATTAACCTAAGATAACTTGTGGGCTAAGATTGCCCGGTGGGCCTACGGCGGCCATAGACCTGGCCGGTCATAACATCTCTCCCCGCCTGCGCAAACAGCTCGTCCTCGAGCTGAAAGTCGGGGTAGTGCTGGTGGAACTCCTCGCGCTGCTCCCAAGTAGCGTCCTCCTCTAGTAGTCCAGCCCACCGAATCAACACGTACCAGGAGCCTCGGCGCAGCTGGGCCTTGAGCGCCTTCTCCGGTGCAGGAAGGAGACGTCCGTCCGAGGCCGGCGGAAGGGTCGGCGGTGCCGCGGGTGGATCACCGCGGAATGGCTTGAGCAGCCCGACATGGAAGACATCATGAATGCGCGCCCGGCGGAAGTGAAGACGGTACGCCACTTTCCCAATGCGTTCCAGGATAGCAAAGGGACCGCATAACGAGGACCGAGCTTCTTCCGCCGCTTGGGTCCAACGACCGCGTGAAGCGGTGAAGTAGACGCAGCGCACCCAATCTCCCACTGCGAACTCCGCCTCGCGATGGTGGCCATCATAGTATCGTTTGGCCAACTGCTGGGCCTGGAGAAGTCGTTGCTGGACCTCCGCGAGCATCTCATCACGGCTCCTCAGAAGAGCCCCGGCCGCCTCGGTCCGTGCCGAGGCCGCATCCACCGGCAGGATCGGCGGGGGCGGCCGACCATAAACCACCTCAAAGGGCGTAGTACGAAGGGCGGAGTGAAAAGAGGTGTTGTAGCAGTACTCCGCCCACGAGAGCCAGTCCACCCATGCGCGAGGCGATCACCTGTAACACAACGCAAATACATGGCAATCACCTTGTTAACGATCTCAGACTGGCCGCAAATACATGGCAGGTCAAGAATGAGGCCCTACTTAGTATATGGTTGTTAAAACTTTTTACTGAGGATGGTGTTTGGCAAACCATGCTGCGCAACAAGTATCTAGGCCAAAAGGCGGTGTCTCAGGCATATTGGAAACCTGGCGACTCACACTTTTGGGCTGGCCTAATGGCGGCAAAGAAACAACTCTTTCGCTTTGGGTCTTTCATGATAAAGGATGGGTCGGAGATTCATTTCTGGGAAGACATCTGGCTAGGCAATGCCAGTCTCTGAGAACAATATCCAGCCTTGTACAACATTGCTCGCGATAAGAACAATACTATTGCGCAGGTGCTCAGCTCATCCCCGCCGAATATTTCGTTCAGGCGGGATTTGGTTGGCGCCCGACTTATGTCATGGCATAATCTCTTATCCCGTCTGGATCTGATTAACCTGACGCAAGGCCGTGATGTGTTTCGCTGGAACCTTACTACATCGGGGTCTTTCACGGTAGACTCTATGTATCGTGCGCTCACGCATTCTGAGGTACCGAAGAGCAATAACAAAAAAAATCTGGAAGGCAAAGATTCCACTAAAAGTTAAAATATTCATGTGATATCTTTGTAGAGGTGTTTTGCTAACCAAAGACAACCTTGCACGACGCAACTGGCCAGGAAGTAAGAAGTGTTATTTTTGTACTCATAACGAGACAATCAAACACCTCTTTTTCAATGCAAGTTTATGCGTTCTACGTGGTTAGTCATCCAAATAGCGTCAAATTTTTATCCGCCCACAAGTGTTGCCAATATTTTTGGTCATTGGTTGGACGGTATTTCAAATAGGTTCAAAACGCTAATAAGGGTGGAAGCGTACGCCTTACTATGGTCGCTTTGGCTATGTAGAAACGATTTGGTTTTTAAAGACAAAATGCATCTCCTTTGCAGGTTATTTTCCGTTGTACGCACTCTGCTTCGTATGTGGTCTATGCTACAACATGTGGAGTACCAACCGCTATTCAAGGTGGTGTGTACGCGATTGGAGCAGGTGGCTATGGAGTTTTTACCCAACATGGGTGGCAGCATAATCTCCGCATTGGTCCACCAACCGTTTCGACATAGGCTTAGTGTCGGTCTATAGGACTCTACTCTTGCCGAATTGTCATTTTTTTTTCTTGTCAGATTTTTGATGTTTGGTTGTGTGCATCCTAGTTATGCAGAGGCCGGGTGATACTCTAAATGCTTTGTATCGCTTGATGCTGCATTTTGAGATAATACAAGCGCCCTTTATCAAAAAACATAGCTACCTACTCTGTTGTGTTCTATGTTTATTTTCCTATATGAACTATATCCAAGACTAAAAGAGCATAACACAACTTTGTATTTATTCTTCCTCCAGCAGCAGTGGAAGTAGATTAACATAGGTAGTATCACCTGGTTCAAATATGTATAGAACAACAATTTATTACAAGTACAAGATGTGCAACTAAAATTGTAAGTACTGGATGTAAACTATGTATTTATCTCTTTTCACCATGCACAGAAGCAGAGATGTTATGCATTTTTTTCTCTGTTCTTTCCTCACTTTATCTTCATTGTCAATTTTTCTTACACATGTCTTTATGAGGATCAAATGGTAGGGTGTATATCGGTCACATCTATGTATCACTAGTAATTTTAAACTTGTAAAGAGTACTGAATGTCGCAAAAAATGTTGGGCCTTCAATATCTAAAGATCAAAGACTTAAATGTTCGGTAGGTATCTATTTGTGGAGCAATACAATCTCTATGTTAGGATGGAATCCAAGTAGGGAAATAGTATATGTCCATAGTAACAAAAAACATGTTTCCAGAGTTCCATTGAAAATCTTCTCCCATTGATGCTTCAATCCAGTCTCTTCATCATTGTTAAAATATTATATGTTCCATGGCCTAAATTTGTATCTGCAAGAAAAAAATTCCATTAGAGCCTTAAGCTTTACTTTCATGCTTGAACACCCACTTCATCTGACCACTATGGAATTGATTGAGAGCCCTCTGATATATCATTTTGTTTAGTCAAATATTATTCCAGTCTGTTAGCGACACCAATATGGAAGTGTAAGTGATTTTGTGCACGGAAAATCCAGGCACGACCATTCCTACCTACAACATCCATTATGTTTTACTAATTATGTGGAGCAAATAATGTTGTAAATATGTAATCTTTGTGATGATATCATCGAGTGTGAGAGATGCGTGGCAAGTGCAGATTTTAAATTTGCTGCTATTGACAGAAGTGCAGACTGCTTTTCCACGTTCACCGAGTAGGCAATGTGCAGCCTGCATCCTTCCAAATAGTGTGCATATTGCTTAATGTTGTTGCCAGATAGTATTCTTTTTCTTTTCGATTACGCCTGATTTTTATTGCTTTTGGGGCTGCTTTATTTTCGTAATTACAGTACAAGAGGAAGTGTCATGTGTGTGATATGCCAACTATAGCGTCCATGTAATGTTTGCAACCATTTTTGAAATAAAACAGAATCATGTAAAGGAATTCGTTATGTAGAAATACTGACAAGGCAATAAATCTCCAATCTTTGGAATTGCATAATTTGGAGGAGTAGACTCACCTAATATACAGGAAATAAAAATATATGTTAATTGTTATGAGCTAGGGTTCTGCCCTGCCTAGGCGTGAGGCTGTAGGGGAAGGAGGGAGCTGGGCGAGGGCTGGAGCGCGCGGCTGGCGGCGAGGCGCCGTCTTATGACTGGGCGGCGGGCGCAAGATGGAGGCGGCTAGGGTTTAGGGTTCCGGCTCCTCCGAAGCCGGGCAATAGAATAGTCTTATCGCTTAATTCCAAAAAGAGTCTTACAACCTATATTTATAACCTAGATAACTTGCATAAGAATTAACCTAAGATAACTTGCATAAGAATTAACCTAAGATAACTTGTGGGCTAAGATTGCCCGGTGGGCCTACGGCGGCCATAGACCTGGCCGGTCATAACATCTCTCCCGCTGCATAAACAGCTTGTCCTCGAGCTGAAAGTCGGGTAGTGCTGGTGGAACTCCTCGCGCTGCTCCCAAGTAGCGTCCTCCTCTAGTAGTCCAGCCCACCGAATCAACACGTGCAGAGCCTCGGCGCAGCCGGGCCTTGAGCGCCTTCTCCGGTGCAGGAAGGAGACGTCCGTCCGAGGCCCGGAAGGAGTCGGCGGTGCCGCGGGTGGATCACCGCGAATGGCTTGAGCAGCCCGACATGGAAGACATCATGAATCGCGCGCCGGCCGGAAGTCAAGACGGTACGCCACTTTCCCAATGCGTTCGTGATAGCAAAGGGACCGCATAACGAGGACCGAAGCTTCTTCGCGCGCATGGGTCCAACGATCGCGTGAAGCGGTGAAGTAGACGCAGCGCACCCAATCGCCCACTGCGAACTCCGCCTCGCGATGGTGGCCATCATAGTATCGTTTGGCCAACTGCCGGGCCTGGAGAAGTCGTTGCTGGACCTCCGCGAGCATCTCATCACGGCTCCTCAGAAGAGCCCCGGCCGCCTCGGTCCGTGCCGAGGCCGCATCCACCGGCAGGATCGGCGGGGCGGCCGACCATAAACCACCTCAAAGGGCGTGAGTACGAAGGCGGAGTGAAAAGAGGTGTTGTAGCAAGATTCGCCCACGAGAGCCAACACCCATGCGCCGAGGGCGATCACCTGTAACACAACGCAAATACATGGCAATCACCTTGTTAACGATCTCAGACTGGCCGCAAATACATGGCAGGTCAAGAATGAGGCCCTACTTAGTATATGGTTGTTAAAACTTTTTACCGAGGATGGTGTTTGGCAAACCATGCCGCATAACAAGTATCTAGGCCAAAAGGCGGTGTCTCAGGCATATTGGAAACCTGGCGACTCACACTTTTGGGCTGGCCTAATGGTGGCAAAGAAACAACTCTTTCGCTTTGGGTCTTTCATGATAAAGGACGGGTCGGAGATTCATTTCTGGGAAGACATCCGCTAGGCAATGCCAGTCTCGAGAACAATATCCAGCCTTGTACAACATTGCTCGTGATAAGAACAATACTATTGCGCAGGTGCTCAGCTCATCCCTGCCGAATATTTCGTTCAAAGGGATTTGGTTGGCGCTCGACTTATGTCATGGCATAATCTCTTATCCCGTCTGGATCTGATTAACCTGACTCAAGGCCGTGATGTGTTTCATTTGGAACCTTACTACATCGGGGTCTTTCACGGTAGACTCTATGTATCGTGCGCTCACGCATTCTCGAGGTACCGGAGAGCAATAACAAAAAATCTGGAAGGCAAAGATTCCACTAAAAGTTAAAATATTCATGTGATATCTTTGTAGAGGTGTTTTGCTAACTAAAGACAACCTTGCACGACGCAACTGGCCAGGAAGTAAGAAGTGTTATTTTGTACTCATAACGAGACAATCAAACACCTCTTTTTCAATGCAAGTTTTGCGCGTTCTACGTGGTTAGTCATCCAAATAGCGTCAAATTTTTATCCGCCCACAAGTGTTGCCAATATTTTTGGTCATTGGTTGGACGGTATTTCAAATAGGTTCAAAACGCTAATAAGGGTGGAAGCGTACGCCTTACTATGGTCGCTTTGGCTATGTAGAAACGATTTGGTTTTTAAAGACAAAATGCATCTCCTTTGCAGGTTATTTTCCGTTGTACGCACTCTGCTTCGTATGTGGTCTATGCTACAACATGTGGAGTACCAACCGCTATTCAAGGTGGTGTGTACGCGATTGGAGCAGGTGGCTATGGAGTTTTTTACCCAACATGGGTGGCAGCATAATCTCCGCATTGGTCCACCAACCGTTTCGACATAGGCTTAGTGTCGGTCTATAGGACTCTACTCTTGCCGAATTGTCATTTTTTTTTCTTGTCAGATTTTTGATGTTTGGTTGTGTGCATCCTAGTTATGCAGAGGCCGGGTGATACTCTAAATGCTTTGTATCGCTTGATGCTGCATTTTGAGATAATAAAAGCGCCCTTTATCAAAAAAACATAGCTACCTACTCTGTTGTGTTCTATGTTTATTTTCCTATATGAACTATATCCAAGACTAAAAGAGCATAACACAACTTTGTATTTATTCTTCCTCCAGCAGCAGTGGAAGTAGATTAACATAGGTAGTATCACCTGGTTCAAATATGTATAGAACAACAATTTATTACAAGTACAAGATGTGCAACTAAAATTGTAAGTACTGGATGTAAACTATGTATTTATCTCTTTTTCACCATGCACAGAAGCAGAGATGTTATGCATTTTTTCTCTGTTCTTTCCTCACTTTATCTTCATTGTCAATTTTTCTTACACATGTCTTTATGAGGATCAAATGGTAGGGTGTATATCGGTCACATCTATGTATCACTAGTAATTTTAAACTTGTAAAGAGTACTGAATGTCGCAAAAAATGTTGGGCCTTCAATATCTAAAGATCAAAGACTTAAATGTTCGGTAGGTATCTATTTGTGGAGCAATACAATCTCTATGTTAGGATGGAATCCAAGTAGGGAAATAGTATATGTCCATAGTAACAAAAAACATGTTTCCAGAGTTCCATTGAAAATCTTCTCCCATTGATGCTTCAATCCAGTCTCTTCATCATTGTTAAAATATTATATGTTCCATGGCCTAAATTTGTATCTGCAAGAAAAAAAATTCCATTAGAGCCTTAAGCTTTACTTTCATGCTTGAACACCCACTTCATCTGACCACTATGGAATTGATTGAGAGCCCTCTGATATATCATTTTGTTTAGTCAAATATTATTCCAGTCTGTTAGCGACACCAATATGGAAGTGTAAGTGATTTTGTGCACGGAAAATCCAGGCACGACCATTCCTACCTACAACATCCATTATGTTTTACTAATTATGTGGAGCAAATAATGTTGTAAATATGTAATCTTTGTGATGATATCATCGAGTGTGAGAGATGCGTGGCAAGTGCAGATTTTAAATTTGCTGCTATTGACAGAAGTGCAGACTGCTTTTCCACGTTCACCGAGTAGGCAATGTGCAGCCTGCATCCTTCCAAATAGTGTGCATATTGCTTAATGTTGTTGCCAGATAGTATTCTTTTTTCTTTTCGATTACGTCTGATTTTTATTGCTTTTGGGGCTGCTTTATTTTCGTAATTACAGTACAAGAGGAAGTGTCATGTGTGTGATATGCCAACTATAGCGTCCATGTAATGTTTGCAACCATTTTTTGAAATAAAACAGAATCATGTAAAGGAATTCGTTATGTAGAAATACTGACAAGGCAATAAATCTCCAATCTTTGGAATTGCATAATTTGGAGGAGTAGACTCACCTAATATACAGGAAATAAAAATATATGTTAATTGTTATGAGCTAGGGTTCTGCCCTGCCTAGGGCGTAGGCTGTAGGGGAAGGAGGGAGCTGGGCGAGGGCTGGAGCGGGCGGTCGGGCGGCGAGGCGCCGCCCTTGCGGCTGGGCGGGCGGGCGCAAGATGGAGGCGGCTAGGGTTTAGGGTTCGGCTCCTCGGGAGCCGGGCAATAGAATAGTCTTATTGCTTAATTCCAAAAAGAGTCTTACAACCTATATTTATAACCTAGATAACTTGCATAAGAATTAACCTAAGATAACTTGCATAAGAATTAACCTAAGATAACTTGTGGGCTAAGATTGCCCGGTGGGCCTCTGGCTGCCATAGACCTGGCCGGTCATAACATCTCTCCCGCTGCGCATAACAGCTCGTCCTCGAGCTGAAAGTCGAGGTAGTGTCAGGAACTCCTCGCTGCTCCCAAGTAGCGTCCTCCTCTAGTAGTCCAGCCCACCGAATCAACACGTGCAGGAGCCTCGGCGCAGCTGGGCCTTGAGCGCCTTCTCCGGTGCAGAAGGAGACGTCCGTCCGAGGCCGGCGGAAGGAGTCGGCGGTGCTGGTGGATCATCATGAATGGCTTGAGCAGCCCGACATGGAAGACATCATGAATGCGCGCCGCCGGAAGTCAAGACGGTACGCCACTTTCCCAATGCATTCCAGGATAGCAAAGGGACCGCATAACGAGGACCGAAGCTTCTTCCGCGCTTGGGTCCAACGATCACAGAGCGGTGAAGTAGACGCAGCCGGACCCAATCGCCCATCGCGAACTCCGCCTCGCGATGGTGGCCATCAAAGTATCGTTTGGCCAACCGCCGGGCCTGGAGAAGTCGCGTTCTTTGGACCTCCGCGAGCATCTCATCACGGCTCCTCGGAAGAGCCCCGGCCGCCTCGGTCCGTCCGAGGCCGCATCCACCGGCAGGATCGGCGGGGCGGCCGACCACAAACCACCTCAAAGGGCGAGTAATGCGAAGGCGGAGTGAAAAGAGGTGTTGTAGCGATACTCGCCCACGAGCAGAGCCACCACCCATGCGTGAGGGCGATCACCGTAACACAACGCAAATACATGGCAATCACCTTGTTAACGATCTCGCATCGCCGTCTGGCCGTCGAGGATGGAAAAGCGGTCAGCGTAGCTTCACGCCCGCCAATGGAAAAAGGTCGCGCCATATATGGCCGGTGAACACAGGATCCCGATCACTGACGATCGAAGAAGGAAACCCGTGGAGACGGACAATGCCATCGAAGAAGGCCCGTGCGACAGATGCCGCTGAATATGGGTGGCCAAGGCCGATGAAATGAGCATACTTGGAGAAGCGGTCGACCACTATGAGAATGACGGATTTGCCGCCCACCTTGGGAAGGCCCTCGATAAAATCCATGGAGATGTCTGCCCAAACCTGAGATGGAACCTCCAAGGGCTGAAGCATGCCAGCGGGTCGCAGCTGCTCCGCTTTATTGCGCCGCACGCCACACAAGACCGTACCCAATCACGGACCAGGCACGATCGCTGGAATGTAGAAGTCGGCGCGAGACGATGGAGCGTCTTCAGACTCCTCATGGCCCGCCGCATGGGCGAGACTCAAGACTGGCCGACGAAGATCGTCAGGCGCCGGGACGAAGATGCGGCGCCCATGGAGAAGCAGCCGTCGGCTAGTCGCCACGGCTCCTCCAGCTCGCCGCCGTAAGTCAGCCGCCGCAAGAGGAGGCGTCGCCGCGGCCGCGATCGCGCTGGCGGATGTCGGCGTAGAGGCGAAAGAGGGCCCGTGATGATGCGTAAGGTCGCCCCTCTCGCCGCACTGCCGTCGTCCACATCGGCGCCACGCCGGACAAGGCGTCGGCGACGGTGTTAAGGAGACCCACGCCGGTACTGACGGTGAAATCAAAGCCAAAGAGTTTATCGATCCACGGTCTTTGAGGGACCGCCGAGAGCCTCTCGATCCAAAGATGAACTTGAGGTCGTAGTGGTCCGTGGATCCGGAAGGAACGACCCCAAAGATAGGGCCGCCAATGGCGTCTTGCTGCACCAACCCAATGAGCTCACGCTCATATGCCGCCAACTTAAGATGGCGTGCGACAAAGAAAGGGACGGAAGAAGGCGAGGGGTCCATCGCCCGATGCGTAATCGCACCAAACCTCAGACCGGAGGCGCGCTGCAATGACGGTGAAGGGGAGGTCAAAATCCGCATCTCGTAGTACGGGTCCCGTCGTAAGGGCCCCTTGAGGGCCTCAAATGCCGACGTGGCCTCCTCATCCCAAGAGAAGGCGTCATGACGGAGTAGGCGGCGTGAGTGGGGCCGCGATGAGCCCAAATTCGGATGAACTTCCTAGTACCCCGCAAGGCCAAGAAACCCACGAAGAGCCCATGGAGACCGCTGAATCGGTTAGCAATGACGGCCGCCACCTTGTCGGCGTCCATGGCCACACCCTCGGCCGAGATGACGTGGCCGAGGTAAGCGACCAAAGGTGTCCCGAACGAGCACTTCGAACGCTTAAGATGAAGATGATGCGCCCGAAGCTTGTTGAAGACGATGGCCACATGCTGAAGGTGCTCTGCCCAAGAGGCGCTGTAGATAAGAATGTCATAAAGAAAACGAGCACAAACCGACGTAAGTAGGGCCGGAGGACATCATTCATCAAGGCCTGGAATGTCGCCGGGGCGTTGGAGAGGCCAAAAGGCATCACCAAGAACTCGAAGTGGTCGTGATGAGTCCGGAACGCCGTCTTGGCGATATCGTCGGGATGCATGCGCACCTGATGATACCCTAGCCGGAGGTCCAGCTTGGTGAAGAAGCACGCCCCGTGTAGCTCATCCAGGAGTTCATCGACCACCGGGATAGGAAACTTATCCTTAAGTGTGAGAGCATTAAGGGCACGGTAGTCGATGCAGAAGCGCCAAGTGCCGTCCGACTTGCGAACGAGGAGGACCGGTGCCGTAAAGGGTGATGTTGATATCCGGAGAATACCTGCGGCAAGCATGAGTGCGCACTGCCGCTCCAACTCGTCCTTCTGCAACTGAGGGTACCGATAGGGCCGTACTGCCACCGGAGCCGAGCCCGGCAGGAGATGAATACGGTGGTCGTAGACCCGGGCCGGCGGAAGGCCCCGGGGTTCCTCAAAAAGATCACCGTGCTGCTGCAGGAGGTGATCCAGCAGCCGCTCGGCCTCCGTGGTCGCCGCGGCTAGCCGGAGTGGGGCGACGCCGGGTGCCTCCAACGCCCCACCGGATCTGCCGCCCATGCGCCGAAGGACATCGTCGAGGCGTCGAAGTCCCAAAGGATGGGACCGAGAGTCCGCAAAAGTCGACGCCGAGGATGAAGTCGAACAGCCCAAATCGATGCCGCACAAGTGATGGTGAAGTGCTCGTCACCGATAGTAATGGGAACGCCCGAAGCGAGCCCATGGCGCCGAGGCGGTCACCATTAGCGACGGTGACACGCAATGCTCCTCGCCATGGTCAGAGTGCAAGTCGCCGCATAGTAGACTCCGGAGGAAGTTATGTGTAGAACCCGTATCCAAAAGAGCCACCGTAGTCTCGCCGTGGATCGTGACCGGATAAGCATAGTCCGCTCATTGCGATGCCGCCAACGCGTGAAGGGAGACAACAAGGGCCGTGGCCGCTGGCGCTGGTGCCGGGCGCGACCTCGGCGGCCGGGTCGCCGAAGTCCCTCCTCGGTGACAACGCCCTCCGTCTCGTCGGCGGTTTCCAAGTAGAAGAGGCGCGCGCATATGGCCCGGCATAGGGCGATCACGCTAAAGCACAGCCTCAGCGGCGGCGCCGAGCCGCTTTACCGCGAAGGCGCTGGCGGAAGGGCAGCGCCAGCAGTGGTCGCCGGTGAGACGGCCGAAGAAGCGCACGGCCGGGCGACGGTCAGGAGGCACGCGGCTCCCTCGAGGTGCCGCCGCCGTGTCAAGGCTCGGGCGCGCCGCCGAACGCCCGAGTGTAGTACATGGCCGCTCAGAGGTCATGGGGGCCTTCATCTCGGCGTCCCACGCGGATGTGGTCGGGAAGGCCGCCCGACGAAGAGCTCACGCCGTAGTGCCGTCACCCCGGGCGTGACATGCCGAGCACGGAAGCGGTCGGTGAAATCTGGACCGTGGAGGTGAAGGGTAAGCGGCTCGGACAAGCGGGCCGCCGCCGTGGTGGTCCGAAACGAAGGAGACACAGCTCGCGAACGATCCCAGTGGGGCATGCCACCTCATCCCGCCGAGAGCGTAGTACCATGTCCGGGCGGCACTCAAGGTGGTAGGATGCGAGCCAAGTGCGCCGGACGCCGGTGTGCGCCGCCCCTCGAAGAATCGATCACACCGGTTTAACCAAGCAGGGGTCCTCCGAGCCATCATACGCGGGCGGTCGATCCGGCGAAGCGCTGTGGTGTCGGGTCGACGCGCCAAGGGCCACCGGCTCGTCGATGCGGAGAGCCGAGGACGGCGCTACTGCGGCAAAGAAGATGGGTACCGACGGTCTCCGGCCCGTAGACCGGCGCGAGGACGTGCTGAGCTAAGCCGAATCGAGAGGGCGACGAGGAAACCGCGACGCGTTGAATCGGGAGCTCGATAGGGCCCCCGACTCGGGCCGTGCTAGGTGGCGTGGCGTGGGAGCCGTGCGGCCAACATGAGGGGGGGCCGGGCAGTTGCCGCCACGGGTCGGGCGGGCGCTGCCGATGTCATGGCCCGCCGGGGCTGGGGGCTGCCGGCGATGCCGATGTCACATTGGCCGGCCCAGGCTAAGCCGGCGCTGGGCGGCTACCGATCGGTGCCGGTAGTCACGGCGAGGGCGGCGGCACCGAGTACCACGGGAGCGCCGGTGGGCCGGAGGGCACGGGTGGCTAGGGCGGCGGTGGCGGCCCGTACGGGCTGGCGAGGAAGAGGCGGATACCCTGGACCGTGAGCACCAAATCGTTGAGGACCCCTGCAATGGCCTCCGGGGTGTAGTTGGCCGGCAGAGTTGATGTAGACGGCGGCGGTTCGGTGGTGGGGGCCGGCGGCAGGCCGGCGGACGCGCCGGGGAGGAGGTCTAGCGGCCCCGTGGCGAGTGGTGATGACGCGGCGGCGGTGGTGGTGGCCAGAGGCAGCGACGGTGATGGTTGTGGTGATGACATAGTCGAACCTGAGCTGGATGATACCAAGGTGTTATGAGCTAGGGTTCTGCCCTGCCTAGGGCGTAGGCTGTAGGGGAAGGAGGGAGCTGGGCGAGGGCTGGAGCGTGGCGGCGGCGAGGCGCCGCCCTGCGGCTGGGCGGCGGCGCAAGATGGAGCGGTTAGGGTTTAGGGTTCCGGCCTCCGGGAGCCGGGCAATAGAATAGTCTTATTGCTTAATTCCAAAAAGAGTCTTACAATCTATATTTATAACCTAGATAACTTGCATAAGAATTAACCTAAGATAACTTGCATAAGAATTAACCTAAGATAACTTGTGGGCTAAGATTGCCCGGTGGGCCTACGGCGGCCATAGACGTGGCCGGTCATAACATCAATATTGGCAGAATCATGTATTTGCTCTTCATTTGATCTTTGTATATTGTTCCATGGAAGATGGTTTGTAGGGCGGAAAAATAGGATATTAAATTACACTGTCTTGCAAATCACGCGAGAAGTATTTTACGTATCAAACTATGACAAATTCATGTGTCGGTTTAGATACTTCAAGTTTAATTTGAGACATCAATAGTTAATCCACTGTTTACTTTCCTTTTTAGACCAAGGAACAAATTGCTCGAACATAATTGTTTGTTCTTCTTTCTGTTCCAGAGAAGCACCGGAAAGAGGATGTTTATATGCAGCATAAAACATAAGTGTAATTTGCGGTATTCCATCAAGTGTATCTTCTATAGCCTCCATCCTATATTTTATTTCCTTTGTTTCAGGTTTTGCAGAGGAGCTCTGGGACAACTGAGGTGCTGGTATAATTACATCAGCTACTAAATTACGTACATACCTAAAAAAAAACCTGGAGCGCTAGCTCCCTGTTGTAATGACTAAGCATATTCTAATGCTCATAGGTACTTATTACTATTTTTTACAGGTTAATTTAATAAATTCTATTGGCGTACTTTAGGAAACGAAGCTGTATTTGGTGGTCTCCGACCGCCTAACGACAATACAGAGTCGCCGTAGTTGGGTTGTGTTCATGTAACACTGGAACTTGACATACTTAGTATAAGAAGGTTTGGTTTACTTTCACTATGTTACTGTTCAGTCTATTTTATAAACATGTTGATTAGCATTCTGGCAAATAGGCATCTTCGATATTTCAGAAATCTCTGTTCTAAAAACTCCATTTCTGCTCATAGGAATTGAGATGCCCAATATTTCCCAATTTGCTGGCAAGGCTTTAATATACGTGTGCTTTACACATGTCATCCATTGGCAGAGTACTTTCAAGGATTCTGCTGCTTACTAATTACTTACATCCATTGCACAAACTACAGGGCAGGGTGTTGCACAACCTACAGGGTAGGGTGACTGTTCCCTCTCATTAGAACTAGACATATCTTCGTATATTTATAAGGTATTTCTCCTCAAAATTTTACCTGAACCTTTCCCATGAAGTAATATATTTTGATATTTTTTAAACTTCTAATTAGATAGAATACATTAGCAGTAATATATGTATGCTTTACACATGAAACAAGGTTTATATGTGTTTTAGTTTTTATCCTCTAATGATATGGCATCCACAGGACTGGAGCACAATGCTAATTGATAGATAGCATCTCTTGCTTGCATTAATTTGGCCTATGGTCTTATGTTTAGGTGATGCTCTGAAGGAATTGTATATCATTTACAGAGGCCAAATGCAGCTCAAGCAACTCAACAATATTTATAATGCCAATTTTGTCTGCATAATTGTTCTTGCAGCTATACATTCATGTCAAGGTATTTAGAGTACTTAACTAATAATAAGTATTAGCCCGTGCAACTGCACGGGCTGATGACTAGTGTTTCTAACTTGGTTAATCCAATGAGACGATTGACTCATATCAAGGGTGAAATGGCTCCTCTCCCAGCAGTTTTTAAAATGTCAAAACATTTCCAAAAAAGCACAGCATATAAATGTTCATTTTTCGATGTGCATACACTACAGGAAAAAACTTGTAAGCCGTGTACCTAATACACTCGGCTTATGCCGATTTGAACTCGGGTTATATATAAGCCGAGTAAAATTCCTGGCTTATAGTACACGGCTTACAAAAGACCGGCTTATTAGGTATAAGCCGGGTGCCTTGACAAAAAAGACTCAGTTTATACCTAAGCCGTGTGTTTACACGAGGCACCCGGCTTTATAAAGTAATATGACGGCTAGTCGGACGTTAACGGCCACGTGTTGCCGTTTGTAAAAACAAGGGCCGAGGCGAGCCACATGGTTTATACATAAACCAAGGGCTGATGTGAGCAGCCCGGTTTATACATAAACCGACAGCTGCGATGCGCCGCCCAGTTTATATATAAACTGAGGGCTGTCGTGACTCGTGAGCTGCCCGGTTTATACATAAACAGAGGGCAGCCGTGGGCCACCGGCGGTATATATACACGTAAGTATATCCCTCTGTAAACATTGAACAGTGACGAGAATAAACGAAAATAAGCAAGCCCGATTCGAACTTGTGGCAATACACCGGTTTTGTGTGTGCGCATGTGTACAATAAACGAAAAGAACCAGATTCAGGAGCTGTGTACCTGTGTTCCTTGAGGCAAGAATCAATTATCTTGATGCTTGTACTGCGCAAGGATACTTGAAAGAAAAAAGCGTCGGCACGACCGTCGCCGTGGTGGATTGCTGCTCCTGCTCCGCTGCTGCTTGCCGCCGCTGCTCCTCCACTGCTGCTGCTCCCTACTTCTGCTACTTGCTGCTCGCTGCTGCTACTCCGCCGCTGCTGCTCGCTGCTGCTGCTGCTCCTCCGCCGCTGCTTGCCGCCGCAGTTACTCCCTACTGCTGCTATTTGCTGCTCCGCTGCTGCTACTCACGAGGAAGGAAGAGAGGAAGAGGTGGAGAGAAGGAGGAGAAAAGAAGGGACGAGGACCAGCTTGGCCGACAGGAGGAGCAGTGGCGGCGAGGCGAGCCAGAGGAGGAGTGTCGGCGGGGAGGCGAGCAAGAGGAGTAGCGGCGGCGAGGCAAGCGAGAGGAGGAGCGATGGCAGCTGCGTGCAAGATGGGTTTGTGCGGCGGAGAAACGAGAGGAGATAAGGAGAGGGAGAGATGGGGAGAGATAAGATAGGTATTCAGAGCCGTTCGATCAAAGCCGGATCCAACAGTTATAACACGTAATCCGTGAGAAGCCTGTATTGACCAATCAGAATGCAAGGATATAAGCCGTGTGTTTTCTTTAACAGCACCCAGCTTATAGATGGGTAACTACTCACAGCCGTCCGACTAAACGAATCCGACGGTCGTGACGAGTAATCCGTGGGAGGCTTACACTGACCAATCAAAATGCAAGATTGTAAGCCGGGTATTTTTGGAGGCACTCGGCTTATAATGGGATAAGCCGAGCGCATAGAAAAAAGCAATGCAATTTTTGAATTTTTTACTTTTACTCCGCACTCTTTTTTTGAATAAGGGCTAAACATAAACTGGTCAATAACAAACATAATTTATTAAGACATTATCGATGACCTTTTCATCAATTTGTATTATAATTTTTAATTATATTCATTAAATAACTATAAATACATATAATGACGTAAATATAGTAAACGGGCCCTGAAATATGCCTAATTTTGACATAGATCGTACAATGGTGCATCATGAGTATAAAACAAAACTCAAGGCCAACAGTGAAGCATCGGTCATATCACCTTTAAACATGATATGTTCCCTCTCAAAACCATATATCTTACTCGGAACATGTTCGTTTTGTGAAAGAAGTGTGGGGCTCGTTGCTCGGTCGGCCTTGAAACTTTTTGTACTTTCAAAGGAGGCCATCTTATAACACGTGCGAGGCCCTGGCATCTTTCGGGCCCACCCTCAGTATTTGAGACATTTATTACATTCCTATGGTTTTAATGCGGGAAAATTGCAGATCTCCATAGTGGCCACATTACATCATGTCCAAAAGTGGTGTGGAAAATTCTGTATGGTGTCTTTGCGACATGTGTAGGCCCTGTGGCGCCGAATGAGGGACAGGCTCCGCCACCGAGGGACGAATGTACCTCGGGGGCATGAATGACGCAACCATTCAAATCCATGGAAAATCATACGATGTCGTAAATACTCGGAACCTGGCACGGTGTCGTCATATGGCCCCTGTAGGTTGTGGGAAAAATATTAGTGTGTTTTCTCATAATGCTGACCGGAGGCTGCTTGTAAAATGTACCTTCTCGAAGCTAGTATCTAATTATCAAGAGGGAACGTGTCTGGTTTGTGAAGGAAGTGCAGGTCATGTTGCTCCGTTGGCCTTGAAACTTCTCGTGCTCTCAGAGGAGGCCATCGAATGACACCTGCTAGGACCCCGCATTTTTGGACCCTCCTAAAATATTTGGGGAATTTATTGCCTTGCTAAGGTTTCAGCTTCGGAAATTGCAGATCTGCAAGGTGCACATGAAATCATGCCCAGAAGCAGCATGGAAAATACTATGTGATGTCTTTTTGACATGTGTAGGCCTTGTGCAGACGAGGAAGGGGCAGGCTCAGCCATCGGGGGTGGGGGAGGGAGGGCGAAATTACCTCGGTGGCATGCCTGATCCAACCGTTTAAATCCTCGAAAAATCATACGATGCCGGAGATCCTCGGGAGCTGGCACGGTGTCATCACAATTCCTTGTAGTGAGTGGTAAAAGTTTGGGCGTGTTTCGAATAGGCCTCACCCGAGGCCGCTTGTAAACTACACTATCTCCGGGGTAATCCCTGTGTACCGATAGGGAACGTGTCTGGTTTGTGAAAGAAGTGAGGGTCATGTTGCTTCGTTGGCCTTGAAACTTCTTCTGCTCTCAAACGTTGCCATCGAATGATATGTGCCAGGCTCCCGCATTTTTTGGACCAGACAGTAATATTTGAAACATTTATTGCACTCCTACGGTTTCAGCGCCGGAAATTGCAGATCTGCAAGTCGGCACATGAAATCATGCCAGACACGGCATGGAAAACCCTATGTCATGTCTTTGCATCATGCTTAGGCCTTGTGCCGACAAGGGAGTGGCAGGCCCAGCCACCGGGGGCAAAATTACCTTGGCGGCATGCCTGCTCCAACGGTTTAAATCCTCGGAAAATTGTATGATGCCGGAAATCCTCGAGAGCTGGCACAACATCATCACATGGCCCCTGTAGGGTGCGATAAAAGTTTGGGAATGTTTCGAATTGGCATCACCTGAGGCCGCTTGTAAATTACACCATGTCAAAGGTAGTCTCCAGGTACTGAGAGGGAACTTTTCGGGTTTGTGAAGGAAGTACGGGCCATGTTGCTCCGTTGGTCTCCAAACTTCTCAAGCTCTCAAAGGTGCTCATTGAATGACATGTGCCAGGCCCGTGCAATTTTCGGACCCAACTGCAAAATTTTAGACATTTATTGCATTGCTAGGGTTTCAGTGCCGGAAATTGTAGATCCATTAGTGCAGAACCGGGCAATAGCACCGGTTCGTAAGGCCCTTTAGTGCCGGTTCCACAACCGGCACTAAAGTGTGGTCACTCAAGCCCCCTTAGTACCGGTTCAAAGACGAACCGGTGCTAAAGGCCAACCACGTGGCACGAGCCAGCTCCGGGTCGGAGTTTAGTACCGGTTGGTAACACCAACCGGTACTAAATGTTTGTGGGTTTTTGTTTTATTTTTATTTTTCAATTAAATTTGTGTTATCAATTTAATTCTTTTTCGTTTGCTGGTATTTTACAATACTACACATTGTACACGTTATGCATATATATATATATATATATATATATATATATATATATATATATAGAATTTCTAATAGAACCAATCATGCATATATATATATATATATCATCAATGTCTCACAAACCATCATATTAATTAATTCACACATACACACATGTATAGCTATATACAATTTCTCCTACATATGCATGTTGCCTTCGGAGCCAAGTGGCATTAGCCTAATTGGTGCCTTCTTCGAGCACGATGGGGGCGTAGCGGGTAATAGTATTCTCCTTCGGATTTATGACCTGGTCGAGCAAAAATCCCGCTTATTTCCTCTTGAAGTGCTTCTACGCTACCTCCGCTTTCTAGGAGCTTCTCCCGCACCTCTGTGAACTGTTAAGAAGGAGATCAATATGCATGTGTATTAGTTGTGTGACTCGATATCGATAATGGTGTAAAAACTGTGAATAGTGTTTTGACAAGCGTACCCATTCCTGTCTTTGAGATCTGCTCCTTTCGGACACCATCATGCGAATGTTCTCGCAAACGCAGAATGCACACAGATCGCACTCGCTACCGCTTCAGGGCCTTTAAGAGAATGGAATTAGATCAGATAATAATTAATCAAGCATAATAATTAAAGAGATGGCAGCTAGCTAGCTAGTTAGTACTACTTAATTACTTACCTTGGGTCGAAACCATTTAAGCTTTTGTTTCCATTCTCCTGGGGTCACGCCGATGAACCTTGCCCAAGCCCTGCCCGCCGACAAAGAAAATGAATAAAGGGGTTATTAAATAGTTCATATCATGAAAAATGACGAACTAAATAGGCCGAGATATATAGTTAATAATGATTGAAATTACCTGTTGACTATCCCAAACAAGATGTCATAGTCAGTTTTTCTCAGGAGTAGTGAGTCCAAGATTTCAACTGTTCCTGCCAACTTTAATGATACACAAGACCCAGTGATATCTGCATGCACACACGCTTGCATGTCTTAATTAAGCGGGCATATGTAAAGCAAAAACATGTAGCTAGCTAGTAGGCAAAAACAGAGAATTTGTAGTACAAGACAAAGGTGACTCACCGGAAGTTGTAAGGAAGTAGTATATCTTCATTGTATTTGAGGCGCTTCAAGAACTCTAGCATGTTGTCCTCACGCCCTTTTGATAACGTGGATTTAGATTCCATGTGTATTCATTAACGGTGTTTGCGCTAATGAACCCGATGCCAAAGCGCCCACCTTTTCTCATTTCATATATCTTCATCCTGCATATAATACCACGTAAAAGAATATAGTGAGGATAATTACAGGTAATGATTGATCAAAAGGATCAAGATCGCTAGCTTGAGACTTAAATTACGTAAAGAAATCACTTACGCATAATAGCAATCGATTTATAGCTTTGTCGAAAAGTGCCTTGATTGTATAACTCAAACAGTTCGTAATACTCAACGGACAAAGCTTTCTCATGGAAGTAATGCTCCTCCTTGACATTCACCATGAAGGACACTCGATCGGAAATCTTGGTAATGTTCATGTACCATTGATGCAATTCATACATTCTCGTTGGGAGGTTCTTGACCTTGTCTGGATGGACCAAAGGTTGGCCCCGGACATATTTCCGTTTTATTTCATCCTCTCTAAGCACAGGCATGGGCTCGATCTCGAGGAGTTGTCCAACAGTGATTTTGAGAACTTTAACCTGCATTATATGGTCCTCCGTTATTACCACATTGCCCACCTCAGGAACATAAACTGTTTGCCCACAATAATATTGGGCGCCACAGATCACACACGTGTTGTTGGCACAACAAGCGAGGGGATCGATTACGCTACTGTTCTCCCACCGGGAATGGTTTTCCCGCATTTTTTGACAGCTCCTTCTTGTTTGCTCGATCCCGAGCTCTCCTCCTTACGTAGACGTGCTCGATTTAACTTCTTGATGTGGCGCTCATAGTCTGTGTCAACAGGCTTGGGAGCTGGTTGTTGAGCCATACGAATGAAGTGGTCAATCGTTTCCTTAGGCACTTTCTCCCTTGGCGGCGGTGGCGGTTTTGGTGCAAAATGGGCTTCCACCTCGGACTTCGATATGGCTGCGATTTCCTCCTCGGACCTGTCATAAGACCTCTGCGGAAGAGGCGTGAGGCTTGGACCATATTTATATCGCTTGCCTCCGCTGCATTTCCTGTACTACCTCGACTACTGCCACGCACCATAGCTGCGGGTGTCTCTTCATGATTGCCGAGGCGGGCGAGACGCCGGCCGACGGGGCTGAGTTGGACGAGGAGGAGGCCGCCTGAAGATGTGCCGGACTTGGAGGAGGAGTGGCCTGAGGTTGTCTTGGGACTTGAAGGAGGAGGACATTTGACGTTGTGGCGGACTTGGAGGAGGAGGAGTGGCCTGACACTTTGCCAGACTTGGAGGAGGAGTGGCCTGACACTTTGCCGGACTTGGTGGACTTGCAGGAGCGGGAGAAGGCTGACTCGGTGGCGGACTTCGACGAGGAGTCGGATGACGCGGTGTCGGTGGCCTTCGAAAGATGATGCAATCCTTTTTCCATAGGATGATACGATGGTTGGCGTCTCCGAGAAAGCGCTCGTCCTCACCTCCAGGAATGTCAAGCTCTAGCCCCGAATATGGCTGCACCACCTCGTCAACCATGACAAGAGCATAGCCCTCTGGAATCGGGATGCAATGGTAGGTTGCTTTGGGGGTAACTAGAAAAGCTTCTCCGTCCGCCACCTTCATGGATATGTTCTTCATTTTGACATGTAGCTCGCAGCTAGTGTTCTCCGTGATGTCATCCACGGGGTATCTACCCAGCATTGCGTCGTCCGGGGCGGAACCCACGCTGCTTCTCTGCATGGATGGGGCGGTGCTATCCAATGCTGGATCATCCGCTAGCTGCCGCAGCTGCCGACCCCTTTGCTGGCTAAGTGAGTCGATCTGCTCCTGCTGCCGCTGGAATTTGACCGCCAATTCCGCTTGACTTGCTTCTAGGCCTTGAAGGCGTTCATAGTCCCGCTTCCTCTGCTCCTCCTCCATCTTCCTCTTCTTCTCCTCCGCAATCTTCTTTCTCGCACGGGTTCTGTAGTCGTTGTTCCAGTCTGAAAACCCGTCATACCACGGAATAGCACCCTTGCCTCGTGTTCTTCCCGTGTTCGTGGATTTCCTGTGGCATGCGTAAGCTCGTCGTTTCTCTGTTGGGCTGGAACACCCCGATCGTGCCTCTTCTATTGCAACAAGTATCGCATCGTCGGCTCCGCTCAGACATGCCTTTGTCGAAACTTTGCCTGCCTTCGTCCAACTCCCCCATGCGCATAGAACCAAGTCCTCGCACTGGGGCCAGCTCTTAGTAACCGGAGTGACACCTGCATCCTCCATCTCTTTCTCGTAGTTATCCCACTTAGGCATTGCCACCGCATAGCCACCGCCCCAGCCTTATGGAACTTATCCTTTTTTTCGACATTCTTCTTGTTTATTCTCGACCGTTCCTTAGCTAATTCTGAATCCTTGAATTTCACGAAATCATCCCAATGAGCACGTTGGTTCTCTAGTGTTCCCTCGAATACTGGAGTCTTCCTTCCTCCCTTGACGTACTTGTCCCATTCACGATTCTTGTGGTTCTTGAATGCAACCGCCATCTTCCTAAGAGCAGCGTCCTTGACTTTCTCGCACATCTGCTTCGTGAAATGATCTCGTAGGGTGAAAATATTCCATGAGAGTATCCCAAAGCAGATCTTTTGATTCTTGTCGACAAAAGTAACATCCGGACGTGGAGCAGCGCCCTCTTTGCCTTTTGTCCTTTGTCTTTTGCTGGCTCTCTCCATTCTTGAAGGGAGATCGAGTTGGTCCTTCACAAGAACTCCGACCGACGAATGAACTTGTCCGCAATCTTCTTAGGCGCTAATGGTTCGCCATTAGGTCCGATCGCCTCGATATTGTACTTTACGCCCTCCTTCAACTTTTTGTTCGGGCCTCATTTCGTCCTTTTGCTCAAGATTTGCTCGACCGGATGGCTGAAAGAACAAAGATCGATTCGTTAATATATCTTCAAGTCATTTAAAACATGTGATGATCACCGTAAACCTGCTTATATAAATATATATACCTCGCCGGTCTTTGTTGTTTCAGATCAACATGTTCTTCGTCATCGCCATAATCGTAGTTCATGACTTCATCAATTCGGTCGCCGCCATCGAATATCATATCACCCTCTCCGTGTTGTTTAGAAATTCGGAGCCGCCATAATCTTCTTCATTCTGATTATCATCGCCCGCGTATCATATCGAACATCGCTCATTTCTCCCTCTCTGTCGGTATTGTCTGCCATAGCTTTTATTTAACTAATTCAAAAGAAATATAAAACAATTTAGTATTCAAATTACATCGTCTCGAATAATAGATACAATCTCGAATACATCGTCTCGAATAATATATAATATTGACTAGTACATCACTGGCTAGCTAATTAAAGATCGAATACTACAGAAGAATCTAGGACACTCGTGGTTCTGCGTCATGCGGCGGTGGACACCCAAAGAGAAGGAACCTCACAGGATCATAGCTGATGTGAGATCCTCGAAAATACTGCCAGTATTGGAGAACCTGCCGCCCTCTAACGCAACCATGTAGCGATGGACGTGCTCGCCCTCCTCCCCGACACGGGCGACGCATTCTCCTCCGGCGGGCCGGGTCCTCCGCACCGAGACTCGCCCACACGAACGCCACCAAACGAGATCGTGGTCGACGACGGACCCGGGCCGGGTTCCTCATCAAGCGGGCGCGCCTCCGTGCAGTACCTCCCAAAGGTTACCGGAGCTGAGCCCCCGGACATGGGTCGGCTGGACGTCGTCATGACGGGTCGACGACGAGGATGCGGGCGGGCATCGCCGATAACAAATACTAGCTATATGCCCGCAAAAAATAATATTTTTTAATGATTGGATTTTGATAACTGAAATTTATAACATTTCTACTATTTCAAAAATCTATATACTATTTCATACTAATTAAGCATCTAACACTAAAAACATAAAAAACAATTTCTATACATCCATTAAAAAACAGAAAAACAACATTATATAAAAAATTCCATACTAATTAAACACTAATTATATCCATCTAACATGCATTCATACATATATACTAGTGAAAAAACAATAGTCTAAAAATCTAAACTAATTAAACATACAAAATCTAAACTAATTAAATATATACGTGTATGTGTGTGTGTGTTCATCATGCTTGTGTGTGTGTGTATGGGCTTAGAGGCGGCGCCCATGGTGGCCGCTGGGCGAGGGAGAGGGGTTAGAGGGGAGAGCTCACAGCGGGCGACGGCGACGGCAGGCGACGGCCGGGGCAGCGACGGGTCAAGGGCGTGACGCTGGCGCCGCGACGCAGGGACAGCGCGACGGGGAAGGGCCCGGGGCGGCAACGGAGACGAGGGCGGCGACGGGGACGGGGACGGGGGCGGCGACGGCGACGGGGTCGGTGACGGCGTCGATCGATCAGGGCGGGCGGTTCAATGGGGAAACAGAGAAAGAAACCGAGGGAGAATGAAATTTTTTGAAGTGTTGTATATATAGAAGGCACCTTTAGTACCGGTTGGAGCCACCAACCGGTACTAAAGGTCTGTTTTGGCCAGCCCAAGCGGCGGGAAGCGACCCCCTTTAGTACCGGGTGGTGGCACAAATTGGTACTAAAGGCCCCCCCTTTACTACCGGTTTGTGCCACGACCCGGTACTAAAGGGGGTGCGCTGCACAAAAGTGCGGCAAGTTTAGTCCCACCTCGCTAGCCGAGGGGCGACCGCACTGGTTTATAAACCTCGTGCGGTCGCTCTCTCGAGCTCCTCTCCAAAGCAGGCCCACTGGGCCTACGTGTTCTTTGTTGTTCTCATATTCACTTGGCCTTTTATGGGCCTGCATCCTGGCCCAACAGAGGTTGGGTTTCTAGTCGTATGCAGGCCGCTACGGCCTAGTAGGCGGGCTTTTTTTTTGCTTTATTTATTTTTGTGTTGTTTTTTTGTGTATTTAGAGTTTCTTTGTGAATATTTTTGCGTAAGTACAAAAAATTTCAAACATTCTGTTAGTGCCCGTAATTTTCAAATTTGAATAGTTTAAATTTTGAATTATTTGAAATTAGTGTGAATCACTAGTTTGTGAATAATTTAACTTTAAAAATCAGTAAAGGCATGAAATAATTTGTTTGCGCATAAAATTTCTTCGCTTCAAATGCCAAAACACATAACTACCCTAACTATTACCGAGATTCCCCTCCGGTGTGAAACACGTAAGAAAGTGATGATAGTGAAGCCGATCACATCCCAGATCTTTGGGTGTGAAACTTTTTCTTCAGCGTGTGTCCCTTTGCACCATAACCATGGAAAATCTTCATCATTTAACGGGATGCTCGGGTCAATATTCACCGTGAATGGAGAAATTTCATCAAACTTTTCATAATCTTCTGACTTGTCTGTCTTGTCATCCACTCCCACGATGTTTCTCTTCCCGTAAAGAACTATGTGCCGCTTTGGCTCATCGTGACGATGCATTCGCTTCCTTATCTTTTCTTTTTCTTGGCTTGGTAGACATGTCCTTCACATAGAAAACCTGTGCCACATCATTGGCTAGGACGAATGGTTGTCTCGCATACGCAAGATTGTTGAGATCCACTGTTGTCATTCCGCATCGCGGGTCTTCCGTAACCCCGCCTCGTGTCATATTGACCCATTTGCACCGAAACAAAGGGACCTTTAAACCACGTCGATAGTCAAGTTCCCATATGTCCTGTATATAACCATAATATGTTTCCTTTCCCGTCTTGGTTTCTGCATCAAAGCGGACACCACTGTTTTGGTTGGTGTTCTTCTTATCTTGGGCGATCGTGCAAAATGTATTACCATTTATCTCGTACCCTTTGAAAGTCATTATATTCAAGATGGTAACTGGGACAACAAGTACAGGTCATCTTCAATAGAGGTGTCATGCATGGTACGTGTTCCGCAACCAGTTGGCGAAACTCCTGGTTTGTTCACGTGTAATCCAGCCATCGACCGCCCGGTGTTTAGAGCGTAGCAAATTCTTGTGTTCATCCATATACGGAGCCACCAAGGCGGAATTTCAGAGAACTGTGTAGTGTGCTTCGGTGAGAGAATGTCCGTCCATACATATTATTTGTTCCCCTCCTAGCGTGCCTTTTCCATCCAGTCTGCCCTTATGCCGTGATTCAGAACACCAATCGGCTTAAGGTCAGGAATAAAGTCAATACAAAACTCAATGACCTCCTCATTTTGATGGCCCTTGGAGATGCTTCCTTCCGCCTAGCACGGTTATGAACATATTTCTTTAAGACTCCCATGAACCTCTCAAAGGGGAACATATTGTGTAGAAATACAGGACCCAAAACGTTAATCTCTTCAAGATAGGTGAACTAGGACGCGTGCGTCATGATGTTGAAGAAGGATGGTGGGAACACCAACTCGAATCGACAAGACATTGCACCAAATCATTCTCAGAATCCTTGGTATGATTTCTGAGCGATTACCTTCGAGAGATTGCATTGAGAAATGCACATAGCTTCACAATGGCTAATCGAACGCTTTTCGGTAGAAGCCCCTCAATGCAACCGGAAGCGATTGCGTCATAATCACGTGGCAGTCATGAGACTTTAGGTTCGAACTTTTTCTCTGCCATGTTTATTATTCCCTTTATATTCGACGAGAAGCCGACGGTACCTTAATATCGAAAGCAGGCATTCAAAGAAGATTTCCTTCTCTTCTTTGGTAAGAGCGTAGCTTGCATGACCCTCGATATATGCCGCCTTCTCCGTGCATACGTTGCTGGTCCTCCGTGCCTCGTGTGTATCTTTTGTCTTCCCATACACGCCCAAGAAGCCAAGCAGGGTCACGCAAAGATTCTTCGCCACGTGCATCACGTCGATTATGGAGCGGACCTCTAGGTCTTTCCAATATGGCAGGTCCCAAAATATAGATTTCTTCTTCCACATGGGTGCGCGTCCGTCAGCGTCCTTTGGAACAGGTTGTCTGCCAGGACCCTTTCCAAATATCACCTTCAAATCCTTGACCGTATCATGTACATCAGCACCAGTACGGTGGCGAGGCTTCGTCCGGTGATCCGCCTCACAATTGAAATGCTTGCCTTTCTTTCTTACGGGATGCCTGCTCGGAAGAAATCGACGATGTCCCAGGTACACATTCTTCATACAACTATTCAATTATATACTGTCGGTATCATCCAAACAGTGCGTGCATCCGCGGTATCCCTTGTTTGTCTGTCACGAAGGTTACCGAGAGCAGGCCAATCATTGATGGTCGCGAACAGCAACGCCTTTAGGTCAAATTCTTCCCCATGTGCTCATCCCACGCACGCACACCTGTTCCATTCCACAGTTGTAAGAGTTCTTCAACTAATGGCCTTAGGTACACATCAATGTCGCTGCCGGGTTGCTTAGGGCCTTGGATGAGCACCGCATCATAACGAACTTCCGCTTCATGCACAACCAAGGAGGAAGGTTATACAAACATAGAGTCACAGTGCCAGGTGCTATGGTTGCTGCTCTGCTCCCCAAAAGGATTAGTGCCATCTGCGCTTAGACCAAACCATACGCCTCCTTGCGTCATCTCGCAAACTCCTTCCCGTACTTTCTTTCGATTTTTCTCCACTGCGACCCATCAGCCGGTACTCTCAACTTTCCGTATTTCTTACGGTCTTCTTCGTGCCATCGTGACGCTTTGGCATGCTCTTTGTTTTGGAACAAACGTTTCAACCATGGTATTATAGGAGAATACCACATCACCTTGGCAGGAATCTTCTTCCGGGCGCCGCCTCGACATCACCATGCTCATCGCGGCTGATCTTATAGCGCAATGCACCACATACCGGCAAGCGTTCAAATCCTCGTACTCACCGCGGTAGAGGATGCAATCATTAGGGCATGCATGTATCTTCTGCACCTCTAACCCTAGAGGGCGCACAACCTTCTTTGCTTCAGACGCATTTCTCGGGCAATTCATTGTCCTTTGGAAGCATATCCTTTATCATTACCAGCAACTTTCCAAATCCCTTGTCGATACACCATTCTCTCGCCTTCCATTGCAGCAATTCCAGTGTGGTGCCCAGCTTTTTCTTGTCACCCTACGCAATTCGGGTACAACAATTTTTGTGATCCTTTAACATGCGCTGCAACTTCTTCTTCTCCCAATCACTTGCGCTAGTTTCTCTTTGCATCGGCAATGGCCCGACCTAGATCATCAACGGGCTCATCCGATGCCTCTTCTCCAGCTTCTTCCCGCATTGCCGCCCAAATTTTCTTCCCGCATTACCGCTCAGCTTCTTCCCCCATTGTTGTATCATCGTATTCAGGGAACCCATGGCCAGGATAGTTGTCGTCGTCCTCTTCTTCTTCATTGTCTTCCATCATAACCCCTCTTTCTCCGTGCTTGGTCCAAACATTATAGTGGGGCATGAAACCGGACTCAAACAGGTGGACGTGAATGGTTCTTGACGTAGAGTAATTGCGACCATTCTTACAGCCAGCACATGGACAAGGCATAAAACCATCCGCCCGCTTGTTTGCCTCAGCCGCAAGCAGAAAAGTATGCACGCCCTCAATGAACTGGGGAGAGCATCGGTCATCGTACATCCATTGCCGCTCATCTTCATTACACAACACCGAATAGACCAAATTAATACAAGTTCATACATAAAGTTCATACAACACTTAAATGCAACAAACAAATAACTCTCTAGCTAAAGCATTTAAATGCAACAACAAATGCGATCAAGATCGCAACTAAGGTAACAATTGATCCAACAGCATAATGATACCAAGCCTCACTATCGATGGCATATTTTCTAATCTTTCTAATCTTCAAGCGCATTTTCTCCATCTTGATCTTGTGATCATCGATTTACATCGGCAACATGCAACTCCAATTCCATCTTCTCCCCTCAATTCTTTTCAATTTTTCTTTCAAGTACTCGCTTCTCTTTCAACTAAATTTAACCTCTCGACAATAGGGTCGGTTGGAATTTCCGGTTCACATATCTCCTAGATAAAAATATCTATGTCAACTTGATGGGCATAATTTTTCATAAACATGAAATGCAACAAATAGTTTTAAAAGAGAATATACCACATCCAAATCATAACAAGGACGAGGGCCGACGGGGACGGATATGAAAACCACGGCACTATGTATAACAAACAACGTACGGGTAAGATAATTATTATACGAGTAACTATATATCCAAATCACAGAAACATCAATTTTTTATATAAAATTTCATGAACAAGAGGCTCACCACAAGGTGGTGCCATGACGGACTAGTGGGCGATCGACGGTGGTTACGACAGTAGATTTAGAAGGCACTAAGTAAACCACACCTACATATGCAAACTAAGTGTTATTTTGACCTCAAATTGCATATAAATCAAATACTAGCACATATATATATTTCCTCCCAAATTACTAAACTCACAAATTAATAACTATATGAACCAATGCAAGAGCTAATCTAGCAATGAGAGATGAAAGGACAAAGTTGCTAACCTTTGTGATCACTTGAATGGATGGGGGCCTTCAAATCTTGACAAATTTTGGGCAAAATGTGTGATGAGCTCGAGGGGAGAAGAGGAAGAACAGAGAGGAGAGGAGAGGGGAAAGGGGGAAGAACAGAGCGAGCTGGACGAAGGGTTTATATGCAGGAGGACCTATAGTACCGGTTCGTGTAAAGGTGCTGGAGGGGGCCCAGACTGACAACATCCTGCCACCACCCTCATTAGTACCGGTTCGTGGCACGAACCGGTGCTAAAGGTTAGCCACGAACCTGTGCTAAAGGCTAGCCGTTGGAACCGGCACTAATGTATACATTTGTGCCGGCTCTAATACAAACCGGCACTAATGTGCTTCACGTTTGACCCTTTTTCTACTAGTGCTCGTTTCCAAGTCTGCACTTGTTGTTTTCCTGACAATAGTAAGATGTCAATCCTATTAACCTCAGGAATTTAGCTTGAGCATGAAGTCACACATTTCACGGTTTGACTTTGAAACTATTGTTCTAAAAAATAACACTAATATTTAGTAACAGTAATATTTCTTGAATAATTAGTTCGACCATTGTTTGACCATAGTTTGACCAGATTTGACCAAAATTCAAAAAAACTGAAATAATTATTTAGTAACACCAATACTTCTTGAATAATAGTTTGAGCAGATTTAACAAAAATTCAAAAAAAAACTGAAATTTTTTGAATTTTTTCCTCCAGATCTTAAATGCCCCGTAACTTTTTTTCTGTTAGGTTTTTGAGGATTTTGAAAATTTTTAACGCTGTTTCCCCGTTAAATTCGGATGTAACTTTTCGAGTAGATGATTTTTCATATAAAAAACTTTTTTATCCGAGTTAGTATGCAAAAGTTATGCCCATTTTTACAAATTCCAGAAAGATTTTGCAAATAAAGTCGAAATTCACATTTGCAAATTTTCCCAACAACTAGACCACATATCACATGGGAAACTTATTTTCTTTTATTTTTTTGACATTTCCATCATTTTCTTTTATTTTTTTAAAACTGGAAAGGCGATCCGCAAGGGGGTAGAGTTTGAAAATGGGATCTCTAGTACCGGTTCGTGGCACGAACCGGGACTAAAGGTCTCAACCCCATTAGTACTGGTTCGTGTCTCAAACCGGGACTAAAGGTCTAATATTTAGTCCCGGTTTGAGGCACGAACCGGGACTAAAGGGCATCGCACCCTTTAGTCCCGGTTCGTGTCTTAAACCGGGACTAAAGGGCTCAGGTGAACCGGGACTAATGCCTTAGCCGCACGAACCGGGACCAATGCTCACATTAGTCCCGGTTCGTGACTGAACCGGGACTAATGTGAATATTGCCCTGGACCAAAGCCCTGTTTTCTACTAGTGATGGCATGCCCGATCCAATCGTTCAAATCCATGGAAAATCATACGATGCCGAAAATCCTCGGGAGCTAGCATGGTGTCAGCGCATGGCCTCTGTAGGGTGTGGTAAAAGTTTAGGCGCGTTTCGAATAGGCCTCACCTGAGGATGCTTGTAAACTACACCATCTTCGAGGTAGTGTCTGGGTACCGAGACGAATATGTCGGGTTTGTGAAGAAAGTGCGGGTCTTGTTGCTCTGTTGGCCTCTAAACTTCTTGTGCTCTCAAAGGAGGCCATTAAATGACACATTCCAGGCCCCCGCATTTTTCGGACCAGCCTGTAATATTTGAGGAATTTATTGCACTGCTAGGATTTCAACGCCACAAATTGCAGATCTACAAGGGAACACATGAAATCATGCACTGAAGCGGCATGGAAAATCCTATGTAATGCCTTCAATAGTGGCCGAGCTTCTTGAGGGCCAACCTGGGCCATGGCCCCCCAGATCCCCCCCCCCCTAACTCATGGCCCACCCATGATTCCCGGTCAAGTTCCGCCACTGGTCTTCGCGACATATGTAGGCCTTGTGGAGATGAGGGAGGGGCAGGCCCAACCACCGGCTTACATTGCTTTGTCGAGTGCTCGTGTTTTGGCTCTCGATGAAGAGCCAAACACTCGGCATAGAGTGACTATTCAGTAATGAATTTTGCATGCGATCCTAATATGGGTACGCTAGGGGGTCGAAACAGTACAAGGCCATCAAGTGGCGGTAAATTGAAGGTTTCAAAAATAAGGCCCATGAAAACTAGTTGGGAGAAAATTGGTGAGAAATTAATAATAATTATGTAGCAAAAATAAATTCAATGAAAATCATTTTAAACCAATTTCGCATAATTGTAATGGGTTGCCAAAAAATTGCAAAAATGTAAGCCCAATGCTTTCATTTGGCACACAACTTATATACCCTGTAAACCGAGTGCTTTCATTTGGCACACGGCTTACATGCCAGGTAAGCCGAGTGCTATTTTTTGACACACGGCTTATAGGCTGCTCCGTGATGGCTCCGTCAGCCACCTCCGTTGTAGACACGTGGCAGACATCTTTGCCGACCGCGAGTTGTAAGCCGGGTGCTATTCATAGTAGATACCATGTGTTCCCTGTAGGCCGAGAGCTTTTTTGAAACACTCGGCTTATAGATGGCCATAAGCCAAGTCCTTTGTGTTTGCCGGGTATTTTTTTTCCTAGACTCGGTTTAAAGGGACATAAGCCGGGTACCCGAAAAAATGCTCACGGCTTATAGGCTAAGACACGGGAAAGAAGAATTTTCCTGTAGTGGTGCTTGAAATTTTTTATTAAGAGAAAAGAAACTGAATTTCCGATGATCTAGATAAGCAAAATTTCCCGCTATGTTCGACGAAACAGAGTGCTCTATGATTTTTTTTTTCGAAAAGGGGGATTCCCCGGCCTCTGCATCAGCATGATGCATACGGCCATCTTATTAACCATAAATTGTGCACAAAGTCTCGGCGTCTCAACAGTATCAAAATGAAAAAAGAAGAAAAGGCTCACACAGAACCTGAAGGCTAGATACACAAGCTAGCCTAACCACGGATACACCACAGCCGGTTGGCTCCAAATTAGACAGGTAAACTAATTGCCTATCCTATTACATGATCGCCATCCAAACCGGCTGAAAATATCCCGAGCTACCATCTCCCATCGGATAGCAGCTGTAACCAAAAGCTCCCTGGCCTCCGTCGGAATGAGTAGCGACCAGGAACGGATAAGTGCCGTAGCTCTGAAGATAACCTGCAAAACATGAATGTTTGTTGTTCTGTTAAAGACAAGATCATTTCTACAATTCCAAAGCACCCACACTAAAGCGCACACCCCCAAGCTTAATATGTTTTGCTAACCCGGGCTCTACCCTGTTTAGCCATGTTCCAAACAACATGTTCACCGACCTTGGTGTAGGAATATTGAAAGCGACATGAATAGTCGTCCAGAGAATTCTAGCTAGTGGGCAATCAAAGAATAAATGTTTAATGGTTTCTCCCGACCACACGTAAACTACACCTAGTAGGTCCTGTCCAATTGCACTTTGTAAGATTGTCCTTAGTTAAGATAACTTGTTTATGTAGAAACCACATAAACACCTTGATCTTTAGAGGAACTTTGACATCCCACACATGCTTGGAAGTAGGAATCGAGCTCGAATTAATGACATCAACATACATTGATTTAACCGTGAAATCACCCGACCTAGTGAGATTCCAGCAGTTTATCGTGTTGTTGTGAAAGTTGTACTTGCATCAGTCTCCTAACTAGATGTAGCCACTCTTCCCAACGATTGCCCACTAACGATCGCCTAAACTGAATATTCAGGGGTATCGAAGAAAGACCGATGCAACCAGAGCTTCGCCTTCGTACTATACGATACAACGACGGATCTTTGGATTGCAAGGGTGCATCTCCGAGCCAAGTGTCCTCCCGAATCTTGTGCTTGCACCATTGCCAACTATAAACTTTGACCTCTGAAAAATGAAAGCTTCACTTTCATAAGCCCTTTCCAAAAGGGTGAATCAGTTGGTCTAACCGAGACCTGAGCCAAAGTTTTGGTTTGGAGATACTTGTTACGGCGATTTGAGCCCAAGTGGCATCAGTTCCTCAAGATAACTTCCACAACCACTTACTAAGAAGGCATCGGTTCTTAACCTCGAGATTTTCAATCCCCATACCCCTTGGTCTTTCGCCTACAAATGATATCCCATTTCGCTAACCGATATTTTCTCTTTAGCTCATCTCCCTACAAAAAACCTCGATCGATAAAAGTCCAATGCTTCCTAACACCAACCGGGACTTCAAAGAAGGACAAAAGGAACATAGGCATACTCGTGAGCACCGAATTAATAAGAATTAAACGGCCTCCATATGACATGAGCTTACCCTTCCAACAACTTAGCTTCTTCTCGAATCGATCCTCAATACACTTCCATTCGTTGTTCGTAAGCTTACGGTGATGTATAGGAATTCCTAGGTATGTGAAAGGCAGCTCCCCCAATCCACACCCGAACAATTGCTTGTATGCTTCTTGTTCATCCTTGGCTCTCCCAAAGCAGAACAACTCGCTTTTGTGGAAGTTAATTTTGAGCCCACTCAATTGCTCAAACAAACAAAGCAATAGTTTCATATTTCTTGCTTTTACCAAGTCATGCTCCATGAAGATGATTGTGTCATCAGCGTATTGCAGAATGGAAATGCCTCCATCCACTAAATGAGGCACCAAGCCTCCTATTTGGCCAACTTCCTTAGCCCTCCCTAACAGAACCGCCAACATGTCCGCAACTATGTTGAACAGAATAGGGGACATCGGATCTCCCTGCCGCAAGCCCTTATGTGTCTGGAAGTAATGACCAACGTCGTCATTCACTTTTATGCCAACACTTCCCTTTTGCGTAAAAGTTTCAATCTGGGTCCTCCAGCCCTCGTCGAACCCTTTCATACGCAAGGCTTGTTGCAGGAAAGGCCATTTAACTTTGTCATACGCTTTCTCGAAGTCCACTTTAAAGATGACTCCATCTAGTTTCTTTGAGTGGATTTCATGGAGCGTTTCATGCAACACCACCACCCCTTCTAGGATGTTTCTGTCCGGCATGAAAGCTGTTTGGGATTGCTACACCACAGAATGCGTAATCTGTGTGAGCCTATTAGTCCCAACCTTGGTAAAAATTTTAAAACTAACATTCAAAAGGTAGATAGGACGGAACTGCTCAATCCTGAGAGCGTCGGTCTTTTTTGGAAGCAACGTAATAGTTCCAAAGTTCAAGTGAAATAGTTGGAGCCGTCCCGCAAAAAGGTCATGAAACATGGGTAGCAGATCCCCTTTGATAATATGCCAGTATTTTTTATAAAACTCCGCCGGAAACCCATCCGGCCCGGGAGCCTTATTGTTCTCCATTTGAGAGATGGCATTGAGAACCTCCTTTTCCGTAAACGGCGCAACCAAAATATCATTATCAGCAGCAGTTAGTTGAGGCACATCCTCAGTCCTGGACTCATCGAGGGACACAGCGCTATCCTCCGGTGGTCCAAATAACTGCTTATAGTATTCGGTGATGTAAAGCTTAAGATTATCGTGACCAACAATAGTTCCTTCATCTTGCTCGAGCTGGAATATTTGTTTCTTTCTGTGTTTGCCATTCGCAATAAGATGAAAGAATTGAGTGTTCGCATCCCCATGTATTACTTTGCGAACCTTTGCTCTGAGCGCCCACTTCAGCTCTGTGATACCGTGACAGTCTTTTATAGCACTTCATGCTGATAATCCAGCATTTTGTTGTCTCTTCCCTCTGAATGTACTTGAACGGAAAGAAGAAAGGACTGCCCCTGGGACGCTGTGCGGGTCGTGTCAGACGTTTGTCTCCATAACTAAAAGTGTAGAACCTATAATTTCATAATCCTTCCTTGATTCCCGTTTAGTTTGTCAACCACGAAGTCACATGATGTACGTGTTCACTTCACAAGTACGTGCTGAAGTATTTGATAAATCATCATCATCATTATCATCAGACAGTTGTTTCCCGGTGCTTAATTGATGGTTGATTTTCTCAAGATTTCTCCCATTACAAAAGCAACTTCATCTATGATTTCTCAACTCTGTATTCACGTAACTGTGTCTTCAATAAGATTAGTTAGTTAAGCCTCCTCTTGAATTTAATCATGTGCGTTTCATGGTTTCCATAGAGAGAAGTTAGATGATTATAGAGCATATACGGAAATTTGCATTTGACGTATTTATCATTCACTACTAAGAAAAGGGCTATAGATGGAAATGACACTAATGGCGCACCGGAAAGATGGTGCGCCATTAGTATATACTAATGGCGCACCACCATCCGATGCGCCATTAGAGTCTAAACTACTAATGGCGCACCATGCTTTGGGTGCGCCATTAGTACCAAATTTTTTTTTTAAACTAGTGCGCCTGTCCAAACATACTAATGGCGCATCCTGCCCTGGTGCGCCATTAGTAGTTGTAACTACTAATGGCGCACCAGGGTGTGGGTGCGCCATTAGTATATAAACTTTTTTTTGAACTAGTGCGCTTGTTCAAACATACTAATGGCGCATCCTGCCCTGGTGCGCCATTAGTAGTTGTAATTACTAATGGCGCACCAGGGTGTGGGTGCGCCATTAGTATAGAAACTTTTTTTGAACTAGTGCGCCTGTCCAAACATACTAATGGCGCATCCTGCTTAGGTGCGCCATTAGTAGTGATAACTACTAATGGCGCACCATGCAAGAGGTGCGCCATTAGTAAGTGGGCAGCAACAAGATATTTGGGACAGCCTCTCCTACCCACACACTCACTTTCTCCCCACTTCATTCTCTCCACCTCCTCCTTGTCTCGGTGCCTCCTCTTTTCACCTCATTTCCACCATAGATTCATTCAAATTAAGTGGTTAAATTACCTTGTTTTAATAGGTAAGTAAGGGGAAGCTATATTTAGGTTGTTCTCCTTACAACAATGTGCACATGCACTTTTTACGGCCTAGCTAGATCTATGTATGTTCGTGGTGTTGCATATGTTTGTGGTGTTTGCATATGTGTTTGTGTTTGGAGGTGTACCGGTATTTGAAATGCGATAGTTGCCAATATTTTGCCGGAATGTTGATTCATTTCCGTTTCAGCGAGAATTTTGGCATTAAGCATCCTTTTGGTCCTATTTTTAGGAAAGTCATGCCAAATTTTTCTTGGTTCTAAAATATCGCTTTGCTCTACCCGCAGCGACCATGGTCCCCACGATGACCGAAGGCATCGTGAATAGGTTTTTGAGGTCCGCGAAGGCCGAGATGCTTCAAAAGAACGAGACGGAGATAAGATGTCCGTGTCGAAGATGCAAGTGAAGAGCCTTATTGCGGAGCCGGATTCTGGCAGGTGCGGGACCACCGCTGTTGCGTGGTTTCATGGATGGCTATCGGTGGCAAGGTGATGAAGATGACTACGAAGTCGCCCATGCGGGCCGGGCAAGAAATGAGGAAGGGCAGCAAGACAACCACCGCGGCTCGGGCGGGCGAGAAGACGAAGAATCCCGTGAGATGATCACGATCGTGATGTTGCATACGATCATCATGTAGAAGATGCAGGACATGATGATGAGGAAGATGCTTGAGCAGGCGACGGCATGATCATGAAGATGATGATGCCGGCGGAGCGCACGACGCTGGACCATCGATGGGCTGGGTGCAGGACCCTCATATTCAAGAGCTGCTTCTCAAGCGCACGGATAACGCAAGAGCTGCCGCCCGAGAGAAAGCCAAGATGGATCAACTTGAGTTAGACGCGGTTACTCCATTGTATGAAGGATGCAGGCCCGAGGATACCCGCCGAAAGTAACGCTCATGGCCCCGAGATGAAGGTAAAACACAAAATGACCGAAATGCTTCGACGAGAACATGTCATTTTGGCACGAACGTCTTCCCAAGGGGAACAAGTGCCCGACCAGTTTGGAGGAGGCGAAGAAAATCGTGTGTCCTCTGGATTTACCGCACGTGAAATACCATGTGTGCATGAACAATTGCATCATTTATCGGGACGAGCACGCGGAGTCTACCATATGTCCGGTGTCTTGGCGTCACTCGATACAAGAAGAGGAAGAAAGCTCCTCGAAAAGTGGTGTGGTACTTTCCGATCACTCCTCGTCTGCAGCGCTATTTCGCGGACCCTAAGGTAGCAAAGCTCCTGCGTTGGCACGCGGATAGGGAGGAGAAGAAGCGGGAAGATGACGCAAATGATCCGGAGATAGATAAAAAGACAAGATGCCGAGTCACCCTAAGGATGCGAGCCGGTGGCAAGCGTTGAACTTCAAGACTCGGAATTTAGGAACGATCCAAGGAACATCGTCTTTGGCGCGAGCACCGATGGAGTCAATCCGTTTGGCAGCGAGAAGCACACATAGCACCTGGCCTGTGTTTGTGTGGATGTACAACCTTCCCCCGGTTGTGCATGAAGAGGAAGTACATTCACATGAGTATGCTAATTGAAGGGCGAAACAACCAGGGAACGACATCAATCAGATCTGGGGCTGCTGAAAGAGGAGCTTGACACGCTGTGGAAAACGCCAGCCAATACGTGGGACGCCGCAGAAAGAATATTTCCCTATGAGAGCCGTGACTGCTCACGACGGTGCACGACTATCTCGGTTACGGATATCTCGCGGGGCAGGTAGTCCACGGATTTTCTGGATGCGTAAGGTACATGGATGACACAATGTATCGCCAGCTAGATAGAGATCCCGGGTCTTAGAAAACCGTGTTCATGGGACATCCAAGGTGGCTTCGCGACGATGACCCGTGGAGGAAATGCAAGGATCTGTTCGATGGTGAAACCGAACCCGAAAACGCCTGTACGAGGAGCGGCGAGGAAATAGACAAGCTGTTGGAAATTGGAAAGACTGCCCACCGCCGGAAAGAAGCAAAAGGCGCCAGAGCCGGAAAGAAGCGAAAGGCGCCAGAGCCGCTGCTGAAGGTATGGAAAAGCGAGGTCTGTTTTCCGGGACTTGCCGTCTTGGAAGATCCACCGTGTGCCTCACAGCCTTGATGTCATGCATATCACGAAGAACGTGTGCGAGAGTCTGCTTGGTACCCTGCTCAACATGCCGAGAGGACCAAAGATGGGCCGAAAGCAAGGGCAGACTTGAAATCAATGGGCATCGTGCGGGAGCTTCACGCTATATATGATGATGATGACGATGATGATGATGATGATGATGATGATGATGAGGCGAAGCAGGACACAGAAAGTCGTCGCAAAGGCAAAAAGGCCAAGAAGACCGGAAATGACTATCCTCCCGCGTGCTTCACTCTAAGTCAGGAGGAGATCGAGCAGTTTTTCACCTGCCTCCTAGGAGTAAAACTTCCTTCTGATTCTGTGGGAAGATAAGCGGATACCTAGACCCAATGACGAAGTTCAGCGGGATGAAGTCTCCACGGATCACACGTCGGCCGATGACGCAGATACTTCCGGGGCAATCCGTGGGATCATGGACACGCACGTCCGTGAAACGCTATTTGGCCTATGCAACTTCTTCGACGTCATCTCTCGGAAGTCGATTGGCGTGAGGCAACTCGAAGGCTACAGAAGAGATCGTGGTGATACTATGCGAGCTTGAGATGTACTTCCCGCCCGCATTCTTCGACGTTATGGTGCATCTGCTTGTCCATATAGTGGAGGATATCATCCAACTCGGGCCGACGTTCCTGCACAGCATGATGCCGTTCGAAAGGATGAATGGTGTCATCAAAGGATACGTTCGCAACATGTCACGTCCAGAAGGAAGCATAGCCAGGGGCTTTTCGACCAAGAGTGCATCTCCTACTGCACGAATTATCTAGGCATCGAGAACCCCGTTGGTCTGCCCGTCAACAGCACCTCGGCAGGCTCGCTGGATGGGGTCACCGTGAGGGTCGCCACGAAATGCATGTCGACTTCGAGGGTCGACTTCGCCCGACTTTGAAAGAGCAAACCTAGTCGCGCTACAACACATAGACGTGGTCGATCCTTGGGTGGTAGAGCACAAAACCTTTATTAAAAAGACGTACAATGACCGAGGCCAACAGAGGACGGACGGAGATACACTCAAAGAGCACAACTCATGTTTCACGCGTTGGTTCAAGCATAAGCTTCTATCGTACCCTTTACATGAGGATTCTTCCGGAAGAACAACTCATATTCGCCTTGTCACAGGCGCCGAGCACAACCTCGATGACCTATGAGGCGTCACGATATCAACGGCTACACATTCTACAATCGAGGCCAAGGACATGAAGAGCGATGGTTATCGTAACTCCGGTAACGATGGAATCCTACACCGGTAACGACAAGGACAGATACTACGGAAGGATCGAGGAGATCTGGGAGCTGAGCTACGCCGAGAGAAGGTCCCGATGTTCCGTGTCGAGATGGGCCAAGAACGTCATAAAAGAAGACCGGTATTTCACCACCATGGTTATACCCGAAGCCAAATCCAAGACCCGGCGCATAACGTCACCGCGAAAAATGAGCCATGGGTACTGGCTTCCCAAGTGGACCAATGCTTCTTCATTACCGACCCGCCAAAGCCCGGTCGTGTTGTCGTGAGGAGAGGCAAAAGGAAGATCATCGGAATGGATGGAGTAGCCAATGAGCAAGACTTCGACAAGTACGGGCGACCCGAGGATCGAACATGACGACGATGATGAAGTAGCAGCATACACCACAAGAAGAAGCAGGACCACCCTACCTAAAGGACGTCCGTTCCACGTAAGAACTCCATTTTGCGAAAAAGAGGGCAAGAAGATTGTGAACAGATAGCTAGCTAAGATCGATTGTATTTAAATCGTAGCCTTCATTTCTCGATTGTATTTCATGGGTACTTTTTGAACTATCATGAATATTTTTAAATTTCATGGACACTCGATCTCGATCCCTCCATCTCGATCGCTATCCCACCTCGCCAGATCCGGCCCCCCTCGCCGAGCACCCCCCCAGTCCACCGGCCGCCGCCGACCCCCCGCACCCTCGATTCCCCTCCATCTTTTAAAATGGCTTTTTAAATGCTACTGTCTTATAAAAAAATGCTACTGTCTTATAAAAAAAATTTGTGGAGCCCACCTCGATCCCCCTCCATCTCGATCGCTGTCCCACCTCGCCAGATCCGTCCCCTCGCCACGAGCACCCCCAGTCCACCACGCCGCCGCCCGACCCCCGCACCCTCGATTCCCCTACTCAACCGCCCGCCCGACCCCCGCACCTCAGCACCGTCTTATAAAAAATAAGTATCAAACAGCTTTTTAAATGCTACTGTCTTATAAAAAATATTACTGTTATTATTTAAACAAGTTTGTACATATTTAAACATAAATAAGTATCAAATAGCTTTTAAATGCTAAAAAAATTGTGGAGCCTCGAGTCGAACCCAGGACCTCCTGGTGTGAGAACTGGAGGCTGACCAATGAGCAAGTAGAGTGGGCTTGACATGGATAGGTTACCGTAGTAGATAACCTTTTGGCTTTTGTGGAAATAAAAAAAATACTAATGGCGCACCACGGTGAGGTGCGCCATTAGTGTGGACATGCTAATGGCGCACCGCGGTGAGGTGCGCCATTAGTATTGTGGCCCCCCTTCGCCCGATCCCCCCTTCGCCCGATCCCCCTTCGCCCGATCCCCCTCGCCAGTTCTCTTCCTCTCGCCCCACCGCCGCCGCGCTGCCCTCGCCCTCGCCTCGCCCTCGCCTCTCCCTCCCTCGCCTCTCCTCGCCGCCCGGACGCTGCCCGGACGCCCTTGCGCCGTCTGCCTCGACCCTTGACCCCGCCGCCGGACGCCTTGACGCCGCCCGACCCGCCGCCCGACGCCGCCCGACCCGCCGCCTCGGACGCCACAGGCGCCGCCCGACCCGCCGCCCGGACGCTGCCCCGCCGCCCCGACGCCGCCTCGACCCCGCCCCGACGCCGCTGCCCCACCACGACCCCCCCCCCGCCCCACCACTGTCAGCCGAGCACCACCACCCCGTGAGCTCCCCTCCTCCTCATCCTCCTCCTCCCCTCAAAACTAACTCAATGGAGATGACATGTTCTGATCCAAGAGAAATATAGATGGTGATGATTTCTTCATGCTGTCTCACTGATATGCCTTAATTAATTTAGTGAATTTAGTTGTGGTGTTTTTTTAGAAGGGCAATGTTACTGACGACTATAAATGTAACCTGAATCTTGAACTATATGTTCTGGGAACAAAAGATATGGTGTTGTATTGCTGGTTGAAGATCTTGTAAACTTTTATTTTGTTTCAGTAGCTCCACAAAACTGCATGAAGATTTTCAGTAGTTCATTATTTGTTGCATATTTTTGGCCTACAATGCATATACTAGAAGACTGCAATGACTATGTAGTGAGACGAAGATGTTCATATATTTGGTCAGAGTGATAATTGCAACTGCTTTGACATTCACAGATTTTCCTTAGATAATATCTTTTGCTCAAATCGTGAACACGCATTTTAGCCATCAACTGTACAATTTTTCCTCACTTTGGTCCTGTGGCTGAATACTCCTCTGAGAGATGGTGCAAATGGTGATGAGGGCATAACCAGACTTGCTGTTTTCTTCGGCCCACGAGATGACGATGGCTTCTGAATGCTAGCTGACATACAAATCTGAAATTAACCTCGTGATTGGAAATACTACTACATGTCAAGTGCTGTTTGTACGGTAGTAAATTATTAAAGCATTTTAGTAAGCAGCGTTTCCATTTGTGGAAGAGGTATTGCTCTGTTTGATGCCTGATAGCTAATTCACCTTGGTCATCCTTCATGGTCGAAACAAATTGCGTTTCGAGGTGGCTGAGTTTTTGCATGTCACGTAACTAGCTTGGATTTACATGACTTGCCTGTCCATCTTTCATATTTTCTTAACGTGTGGGTAATTTTTTTCATACATATGGATCTTACTAGTCCATATTGCTGGAGATTTATTTTGGGGAAAGTCTTAAAAATAACCCGCTGATAGTGTGGGTCTGACCTTGTTTAATTTCTGCAATTCTTGTATATGATATTCTTTGGTGTGTATTGCATTCTCATCGTGGTTTTGATCACAGAACAAGAAGGGAAAGGGCGACTGAAGTACCTACTGCAGCAGACAGAAGTATTTGCCCACTTTGCAGAAGGAAGCCAGGCTAAAGAGAAGAAGCCACGTGGAAGGTGATTCTTGGTTATGTTTTTTTTAAAAGCAATCCTTGGTTATGTTAGTGCCACTATATAGTACTTTACTATGAACACCCATCTTGGATGACCAATAGAAATTGCAGCCACATGTGCACCGATCTAATTTGAAACATCAATGAAAATTGAAAAATTTACTCTCATAGCACTACTTCTATTTGCATTTCCCAAACATATTTGCATTTCCCATAGTTTATTACCTTCAGATGACAATCCCTTTTGCTGGATGTTTATGTACAAGGACAGCACAATTCTACTAGACTTAACTGAGATAATCATCGCTAGATATGCAATTACTTTGATGGGCGTTAAGGAAGAGGATGGGCAACACCAGGGTTTACTGCTGTATTGCTTTGGATATAATAGTAATTGGCACATTAAGTTTGACAAAAGTTTCATCCAAGTGAGTACAAATATGAGTTCCATTCAACCTTGATAATTTGTGGGTTCTGCTTAGGATAAAATACCTTTCATTTGTTTGTGTTGCAAGATTATTGTAGGGCAAACCCCTGTAGTTCATTCCTCATTTCCCCGTCTTAGATAGATAGTGTATTAATCTCACTGGGTAGAGTGACCTACTACCATTTTAATTATGTGCTGAGGTGGTTGCATAGCTCTAATACTAATGAGCAGGCCACTTTCTGTTCAAATTTTCATGTTCAGTCTTGGTTCTTTTGGGAGATGTGTTGCTTGGTGTCTATCAAGCACATCATCAACAATACTTGTTAAACACTGGTGTTAGGCCCTAATCTTTCTGTTCACCCGTGTTCCTCTGGTGAGGCAAGAATTTCTGTGTGTTTGGAGGAATTTTTTGTGTATAATTGAATTTTTTTATGCTGTAGCTTGCTCAGAATAGAGGATGATCAGCGGCAGTTTGTGCAGTTGTGTTGTGTAGTATGACAAAACATGTAAATGTACATTAAATTGTTGCTCAACGCCATTTATAACTCTGTCAAATTCAGACAGACCATAGAATGCAGTAACAAAAATTTATATTGGTGTTGGAATGCAGTCAAAATTCAGACATGTAGCCTTGCAAGCAAAAGTATATTTGTGGTGCTATATTTGTGGTGCAAAATGAAGATATGCCAAACTCCTCAACACTTGGTTAGTCTCATTAGGGTAAAATAATAGGATACTTTGTTAAATTAGAAGTCATCAACATGCTGCTGATCAATTGCTGCTGTATCCTGTATGATGTATGTGATGCTGCTGATGTATGGTTTTTTTTATCAAGAGGCCAAACGCTCATCTAGTTTTGCAATGAACTGCTGCTAATGTATGATGTAGTTGCTTCACCTGCTATCTTGCTTACGATTCTGCACTGTGCCGTTTAAGAGTTTTTAGATGAATGTCTATAGTGCTTTTTCTTCTCTGCTAACTCCGTTCTGGAGTTGTTGTTGGCCGGTAACAACATGTTTGAAGTACAATTGTTACCAATGTGGGCTTGTGGAATCCCATGACAAAAGTCTTGAGTTGGGTTCAGTACAATTGTCAAGGGGTAGTCTCATTGTGATCTTCTGAAATGACCCATTGGCGACTTCATTACGCTGGGATAATGATTTTGCTGGTACCCCGAGAGGCCCTTGAGTTTGCCGGAATGTCGATTAACTTCCGTTCCGGCAAATTGGTACTCCATATGTCCTATTTTCAGCAAAGGTCATGCTGAAATTTTCCGTGAATTTTAGCATGACTTTGCTAAAAATAGGACATATGGGGTACTTGTGACTAATGCATGGGCCGGGGTATCTTAGTAGTTAATTAAGTAGGATCAAGTGCCCGGCGTACTTGTGACTAATGCATGGCTTTTAGGGTGCCTCGTGTCGATAAAAACCGAAATGATGAAAAGTTAGGCTTTTAGGGTGCCTTGGCGTCGAAAAACCCTCAATGATAAAAGCTTAGATTTTAGGATGCCTCGGTGTCGACAAACCCTAAATGATGAGACCATGATCTTGTTCCTTGACAATAACCAACTTTTGACCAAACTTTGTTTCTATTTAGAGAGAAACATGGCCCTAACGATGAGGCCGGGGTTAGCGGCAAGGCATTCTCGAGCTGTCCCAGAGATGGAGGAACAACCTCACTTGTATGAGGTCACGCCTTCCCAACCGATCCTGAGACCACGGATGGTGCCGCCGAGGATGACCACACTGATGCCACCACTGATGGTGCCGCCGAGGATGCCACCACTGATGATGGCGGCGCACGCACAGATGGCAGCCAGCCGAAGTTACTGAAGTGGACTCCGCACCCGATCGTGCTCCGCACCCTCAAGGAGGAAGTTACTGAAGTGGACTCCAACGGGAATCCAACGGCGCCCGAACGAATAGTCAAGGGGTACTCGCTTCAGCTCGGGTGCATTGTCCGGAGCACCATCTCGATCAACACCGAGAACCTGAGGCATCCTGACCGAGGGAATTTGCGCAACCTCCTCTTCACGAAGTTGCACGAACGATACAAGTTCCCCGCTGAATTTGAAAACACAAGCCTCAAAGGGAATAAAGTGAACAATGCTGCCCTCACGAAGATGAGCAAGGCCCTGTCTACTTGGAAAAGCAATGTGAAGAGAATGATCGAGAAATGTGAGAGTTATGAGAAGATCAAGGAGAAAAATCCTTCGATCACCGAAGATGACTACAACGACTTCAAGATCAATTGCTCGAGCACCGCAAGCTCCCAATCAAGTGAGTGGGGGAAACAAATGCGGAGCTGAACATAGGGGAACACACACTCGGTCCCGGCGGTTCTGAGTGGCGGAGCCTATATGGGACAAGGAGGAGGCGGACCGTGCGAGCAAGGCCTACCACCCCTCTTCGATACATACGGCGGTGACAAGCGGACCAGGAACTTTGTCGTGGCCCGGTACAAGAAGGACCCGAAAACAAAGGAGCTTACCACGGATCCGAAGACCAGGCAGCTTGAGCTTGTTCGGTAAGGAATACACCCAGCGTAATTAGCTCCATATGGTTGCATTCTAATTAATGAAGCGAATTTCTAAATGGTTCACATTCCTTCCGCAGCGATCGAAAGCAGTAGCGCTGGGTCGACTCAGAGCAACCCTTGGGACACCACTCTAAATAGGGGTTGAATGTAATGAAGAACAAGGATAAGCTCGATGGCCGACGTCGGTGGTCGTGTGGCGGCAAAGGCTTGTCGACAAAATGGGGTCATACTATACGCTGGTGTGCGGAAGGAGAAAAAGACCAGCTCGGAAAGCCAGGCGTGAGAGGTTCAAGAACTCAAGGCACAGGTGGCGCGGATTCCGGAGATTGTCCAAGAGCAAGTGGAACAACAACTCGGAGCGACGATCACCGCCCTTGTGCCTACCTTGATCTCGGGGTTGAGTGCGTGGATTGCGGGCGGCCAACAGGGCCGGCCCCGATTCCTAGCTTCACGGCCAGCAACTCGCATAATGCGATGGCGGGCCATTGGTGCCTCCAGCGAGGCGGCATTGGTGTCTCCGACGCCCGCACGGAGCTTAATGCACCCGGGTGTACGCCGGCCGGCACCTCTGCAGCAAGCGGCCCCTCATCGCTGCGCCCGCCGTTGGCGGTGCCTCTACATTAGCCGAGCTCGACGCCATCATCACGGTAACTAATTAAGCCTCTCTCGGCGAAGACTTCATCTCCTTGCCTTTGATCGGGCATCCCCGACGCCCTACATGTTTTCGCGGGCGCCGCCGACGTTCCGTGCACTGTCCTCCACTTCGTGAACAACGAGTTGGTCGATGTCGCCAAGGGCAAAATCGTTCAACCGGCAACCTTGTTCCACGGTACCCGGATGCCACCCAACTTGTTTAGGGTTCAACTGGTTGGTGCTGCCAGGCTGCGACGACTTGTTACCTCGAATCGACCCGTCGGGGCCGACGATGATGACGTGATGACCCTCGGCGCTTTGAGCTGGCCCTCGCTTTGGCCAAAGAGCCAGATTCGTTTGGGGCGGGGACACCACCCCAAAGACAACACCGCCCGGTCGTGCCGGCGCCAAGTCGGCCCCATGGCAAGACCGCCGTAACGGTGCCGGACATCCCTATGCCACTGGTTCCAAACATGCATATGGCACAGGATCAGAATGACGACGACAACTATGATACATTTGGCAACGTCGATCAGTACTTTGCCGAGCATGGGTACGATGGCGACTTCATGGGGCCTCCTTCTCAAGAACCAAACCCAACAAAAGACGTGTGCGATCTAGCTCGTACCGCGGAGAAGCCAAGTTACCAGCGCCGTCTGGCGTTCAGCTCTCGAGAGACGCCTCCGCCGACTTCACCGAGCCTCGAGATAGGCGAGGTGCGAAATATTATCAGCCCCAACACACTCAAGAAGGCGGTCTGTGAGCAAAACACGGTCCCATTACAGGAGAAGAAGAAGGCACGCAAAAGAAAGACTAAGAAGGGTGCGAGCCAGCCGGCACCGAAATGCGATCCGTGCTCGGGGCGGGCCACCTTCACCGCAGGATATCTCGAGGAGGGTGCATGTGGCGGGTAGGGCGATGCTACCGACAAATATGCTCAATGCTGCAACCGGTGCTATGCGGAGTCTGCATGACAGTGTTCTTTCTTTGGAGAAGCGGCGTCTCGGGGAGAAGGATGTGGCATACCGGTTTTCGCGGCCAAGGTGCCGGAGGGCAAGGGCTTTGTGGATAACTCCATCGGGCGTCTGATCGTCCTGCGTTTTGATGACATCCACGCTATGTTGAACCTTCATCCGCTGCACTACACCTTCGTTCGGCTATTTTCGCTGAGTATGGAGATGCGGATCATTCGCGACAAGACCCGGACATCGTGATAGTCGACCCCTTCTACATGCGTGCCAAGATCTTGGGCAGCGCGGGGACCGCAAGTCGCGAGTTCTTACCTCAAGGCGTCATTCTGGCAAACCAAGATAAGGATAACTTCCTCGTGCCTTACTTTCCCGAGTAAGTCCTCCCTCAACCGCCCGTAACATATGAATTCTTACATTTCGAACTGTTATCTATTAACATTCCGAGTTTACTGCAGGTACACACTTTGCACGCTCAACCTCCTAAGCCCTAAATATTCCATGGCCACGTATTTCGAACCGGAACTTCAGTCGATCGAAGACTACACAAATGTCAAGAAGGTTCTTGAAGATGATCTCCCGCCACGCCAAATCTGGAGGCACCTTCACCAGGCCTATTCGTAAATACGGCAAGCACGTGTTCTCCCACAATACGACGTTACTGCTGCGTCAAGCAGCCGCTGGCGGTCGAAGGGTGCCTACTCGCCATCCATCACATGCGGGCGATCGTGCGGGACCATCATCAACTTCTGCTACCGAGTAAACTCCAAGATTGGGCCGCGGCGTGTCGGCAATCCAGGACGCGGACCTCCGACAAGAATTCTTTCGCATCCAATCGGAGTTTGCGGAAATCATCCATCAAGATGTCGCCGTACCTCGGGGCAGTTCTACCTCAGGAATCAACCGTCCAACAGTGACATCGACACAATGCTACAAATGCAGGATGACAACGCCCGTTCTTTCATGACTCCCACGATAGACGGCGGCTTCATCCACGCTCGATCCCTTGAGTCGAGTTGTCTAGTTCTGAAACATCGATTGGGTCATGTTGTAATTAAACTTTAATGAACTTGTAGTATGTCTCTTTGGTTTCGAGAGTCGTTCAACTTAGATGTAATCGATGCTATTAATGTCTTGCTTTTCTCTTCCGATCGTTCTGTTGCATACTTATATATTGCTTATGTATTGTCTGTGAATTGGTACTAACGTTTACGTTTGGCTAGTGCATAGCGATGCCGACGTATGTCGTGTACAAGGGTAAGGTTCCCGGAGTCTCGATGACTGGGAGGAGTGTTGGAGACAGGTTCACCGATTCAGCGGTAACAGTTACAAAGGGTACACCACTAGGGCCGAGGCCGAATCTAGATACGCCCGCTATCTAGCGGGAGAGGGGAGGGAGCGTTGGAGGAACCGGATGAAGACGAGTTTCATCGTGATGATGCTCATCGTGATGACCGCAGCTCTCTTCTATGTGATGGTAGTTTAGATGATCGATATCGACTTGTAATGCGAAGATAAACTCGCTACTCGCGGTCTCGAGACTTGTAATATAATGTTCTATCTTTGTTCGGTCTTTTCAATTCGGAGACTAATATGATGAATTGTATTCGGAGACTAATATGATGAATTGTATTCAAGGACTAATCTTCTATTGTATTTGATGAATCTATTGTTGATGTGTGCTGTCTATATTTTGTCAAATTATACATTTTGTAACCTGTGCAAAAACAGAAAATAAAAAATAAAAAAACCTAATATTCATACTAATGGCGCATCACATGACAGTGCGCCATTAGTATGACAGTGCATACTAATGGCGCATCACCGGGAAGTGCGCCATTAGTATGCTGCGGTTACTAATGGCGCATCCGGGGGTGGTGCGCCATTAGTATGCCAAAGCACCTGGGTATACATGCCCCCTGGGAGGCATACTAATGGCGCACCCTTGCATATACTAATGGCGCACCAGGTGGTGCGCCATTAGTATACCAGATACTAATGGCGCACCAGGTGGTGCGCCATTAGTAAAAATTACTAATGGCGTGCTGTCAATGGCGCACCTCTGATGCGCCATTAATGGTCATATTAGGTGCGCCATTAGTAGTGGTATTTCTAGTAGTGATTAACTTTTTGTCAATTTCAAACCTATTAGTGCTTTCTTAGGTCTGGTTGATTTCTCACACATTTGGAAATTTCTGTGTTGAATCTTTGACGCAATACTGTCCGGTGACAAAATTCGTAGGCACAAACTGAAAAAGAAAATCCTGGTTATCATTATTTTTCAACAACTATCCTAATTATTTGAAATGTGAAGAGAATATTACTACTACGTCCTATTTCAAATTAATTGACACATACTTAGTACAACTTTAATTAATTTGGACCGGAGGGAGTATTAATTTTCTGCAAACGCACACTAAAATGCTCGTCATTTGTACGGCAAGACAATAAAACTGGAAAACTCAATAAGGGCATCTCCAACGGCAATTCGCAAATTTTCTTCCGCATCCTTCCGGGGACCAGGGGGGCACAGACGTGGGAGGCCACCATCCAACTTTAGCCGCATACATTTCAAACTGTTTTCAACAAACATGATGAAATTCGTGCAAACAAAGCCGGATTTTATATAAACACGGTGGATTTTCATTACATTTTGAACATTTCGAACAAAAAAAGTGACCCGATCCTAGACCTATCTTACGGCTGTGGCGGCGGGCGGCGTCCAAGCATGTGTCTTCCTCCATCCGCCGTTTCCATGAGCACCGGCAATAAGACCGATGAAGTGAAGGTGCGGTTTCTTGCGAGGCAGAGTATAACACGGGGGAAGGACCGGCCCACATGGGACACAAGGCCCTGTCGCCTCCCGTGACCTACTCATCCTCGAAGGAGTCCGCAACCTGTCCGTCGCCGGTGGACGTGAGGTCCATGATGAAAATGATGGTGCCGACACTGTCGTTGTCCCACCAGGCCGCCTGATGGTTCGTCGGCGGCCCGTACGACGTGTAGCTGGCGTTGTTCTCCTCTGAGGTCGCCTGCAACTGCGCCTCAACGACGTCCACTTCCTGGAGAGCGGCGGCCACTTCCTAGAGATTGGCGGCTTGAGCATGGACAACATCATAGATGGCACGCTGCTCCATGACGAAGTTGGGGTTTGCCGCGGCCATGGGTGCCACGCCATCCTCGCTCATGCGCTCATCCTTGATCTAGTCCTCCGCCAGCCGATGCTGCCCTAGGAGGAACAGGTTGTAACGTTGTTCCTCCTACGCCTGCTAGAATGCCGACAAAGACGCCGACGCAGGCTGCACCTCTGCCATGGCGGTGTTGTAGTGCGTCTGCTCCAGCTCCATGGTGAAGCCGGCGTGCACAGGAGGTGCGAGAGCCAGGCGGTGTCGTCGGGGCCTGTCTCCATCATGGTGTCGAGTTCGTCATCGGAGAACTCAGGCGAGCTGGCCAACAAGCCGGCCTCGATCCGCCTGGCAAGGTGGCTCTGCCAGGCTGTGGCAAGGGTGGGAACTATGTGTGTCATCTCCATGGAAAGGATCTCCCACAGAGCTTCGCCACCTGCAGTCATGACAGATGTAGTGCATGGGAGGAGGATGCAGAGGGGCTTGTGTTGTGGTGTGGAGTTAGCCCGGCGTGGCCGCCTTTAAATACCGGATTCCAGTGAGGCGAGGCCGCCTGGGTGTGTCAATGCGCGGCGCCGGAGTGGGTTTCTCTGTAGGCGAGCCTGCTTAATGGCAGCATACAAACGGATGAGACATTGAAAGGGCCTGGTAGATATCCATACCGTCCCGTCCAGTCACGCGTCTCCGGCATTGAACAGCCGCAGATGCATTGTGGTGGCGCTCTCGGCCGGCGCACCAAAACATTGGCGGCGGCAGTGAGAGGTCGCGTCCGTCCTGAGCCATCTTCAATTTTGAGTGGCGCGCTCTAGAGCGGCATTAATGCGGGCAGCTAGCGCCGGGTGGGAACGCGCGCGGGCATGGAAGGAAGGGTGTACCTAAGCAGGTCTCTATCGCTTATTGTTTGAAATGAAGTCTTATTCCCATCAAAATATTGTGTGCCTACTTCTAACAGCCAATATGAGAAGTATCTACTCAAACTAACCATGGGTTACCAGGAAATTGTGCTCATCCTAATATTGGGGTTGCAAGATTAAGTGTGATCTATCACGTCTTTTATCCTCATTTAACTCTCAATGTGTTAACAGAAATGACATCTAGAAAGGATGAAAGACCCCCTACTCACCCCCCCCCCCCCTCTCTCTCTCTATATATACGTCCACTTTTCCTCATTAATACCATATCCATGTTCTGAGACCGTCAATAAGATAACCATAACCTTCAAATGTAATGAGCTTTGTGAGAACCTGGAGGTAACCAAATTCATGCATAGCATGCAAAATTGTTGAACAAGATAGGGATAGCTGGTTGGGTTCTACTTTCTGAAAATGTTATCTCAGAACTTGGGTAGTACCAGTGCTTATCCTTGTGACATATAATGCACTTCATAGAGCTGAAGGTATAAGTTCATGTGTCCAGTGGAAGAGAGAGAAAATGTACGGCGGTATATTCCCGAGTTTCGACAACGGCTGACGACACAAGCTATAGAAGAAGTGCCGTCCGCCAAAGTTTTGCCACCACAGTCAAGATCTTACTAACGGCCACTGCTATTTTAACCCATCCACAGCAAATTTCATACTAAGTGGGATATGGAGGATGATAACTTCCTCACGAATCGGAATGCAAGTTACACTCGTTCAAATATGTTTTTTTTGCAAGTTACACTAGTTGGCGATTGTTTTTGTTTATCATTATTTATTTTAGAGATAAGTTTATGTCTGGTTCTCAAGTAATTGAGGAGTTGTATACTAACTTGCAAGCTGAACTACTGACATGCAACTCTGAGCATCCCCGGAACTAAAGCGGTTTTGTTGATGACGTGGCATTGTTTTTACCGGCTCGTGTCCACAAATCGATATATAAATATTTGGTATGCGTTATGCGTTTTTACCAGCTCGTGGTCCACTCGTGTCGAGAAGCTTTCATATATCTCTAGTGTGGACATTCTGTCGAATATTTGGTATGCGTTTATGTGCTGTTGGCAGCGAGGTCAATCGACTCGGAGCTGCGGTGACCAGGAAGTTAAGCGAGGGCGCGACATTGAAGCGAAAGAGCTCGACGTGGTGTCCTAGAGGAGCGGCGCTCGTGTCTGAGCCTAGCGGCATGCACGACGCGCGCGACCCGCCGACCCGCAGCGTCACCCAGCAACCGGGCGAGATATGGCGTACGCTCACGCGCACGTGCATGCTGGCTGTTGGTACGCCACCAGCCGCTGGCCCAACTGACACAGGTTGGTGCTTCACAAAGTCAACATATACATCTTGAAAGAACTCGCTCACACGAATCGTGGGGTAGCAAGAAAATTTTGCTCACCATAATACCGAGGTTCCAATCAAGGAACCAAGTCTACCTCTGAGGTGTGAGCTATCATGCTTTTCATTCTCCTTCGAGTTTCTCAAGCACTTAGAGCCATCTCCAGCCGCGCCCCCAGAACGGCCTCCCCAGGCGATTTTTTCACGCCGGTGCTGAAAAAACGGCCCAGTCGCGTCCCCAGGAGCCCGATTTTTGCCGTCTTGGACCAAAATCAGCGTTGGCGGACCCAGGCCGAAACCGGCTCGCTGGGGGGCGCCCGAGGGCGCCGGGGCGAGTGGTTTTGGCGCGAAGTAGTCGCGGGCCCGCCGAGTCAGCGAGACGGGCGCTTCGTCGCCCTCATCGCCTCGGTTCCCGCGGGAATCAATGCCAAGGCTGCCGCGCTGCCGCCGCCGGTCAGCCTTGCCATTGATTCCTCACGGGCGGCGCGTCACGGGGCGGCGCGGCGACGCCTCCCCTCCCGCCACGCGTACACACAGGCTCGGCGCAGCTATATAAGCCGGTGCCCTCCCTTGCCTCAGGCCAAACCAGCCCTAGCCGCCAAGCTCTCAACCTTTGCCGTGCACCGGCGCCGCCGAGCCCTCCCTCTCCCTCTCCCGTGCGCCGCCTCCGAGCCCTCCCTCACTCCGACAGCCCCGCAATGGCTGAATGCTTCCCGGTGACGAGGTGGCCGCCAACGGCTTCGGCCGCCGCTCTCTCCGCGAACAGGAGTCCTGGCTCTTGTTCGAGGACAACATCCCGGCGCCGCCGGACATGCGCGCCGGGCCGTCGGGGTGGCGGCTTAGCAACGGGGAGTGCCCATTCCCCCGTTGCCCGACGCCGTGGCGCGGCTCGCCTCCCTCACCGATGAGCAACGCGCCCTCCCCCAGTACGCCGCCGACAACCACTCGGCGTGGGTGGCGTACTTCGAGCGCCGACAGGAGCAGAGGCTGGCGTCCACCAACGGGGCGTCGGCGGTGGGCGGCATGAAGAACATCGAGGGCGCCGCGTGTGGTGGGGCGTCCCCGGCCGCACGCTCGACGGCGTGCTGGCGCACCTTGAGGGCGGCAACGAGCCGCCACTGGCATACCGTTCCCCGACGGCCCCTGCCCCGGCCCACCGCCGACGCGCCGGGCAATGGCTGCCCAGGAGGTTCGTCTCTTCATCGCCTTCCTCCTCCTTGTCGCGATCCTCTTCCCACTCCTCCGGCTCTCCGGCGCTGCTTGGCGTCAAGGCCGAGCCCGCGGCGGAGACGCCGCTCGACCGGCGCACTCGCAACGCCGGCATCGTCATCAACGAAGGCGGCCGGCGCACCCCCTCATCGGCTCCTCCGCGCTTCGTCAAGCCGAAGACGGAGTCGGGGCTCGCGACGGTGAAAACGGAGCCGGGGCTCCCCACCGTGAAGACGGAGCCCGGCGAGGTGGAGCTCGAAGACGATGCGGCCCTGAAATGGGCGCGCAAGGACTTCCTCATGATGGAGAGGGAGCGCCAGGTCGCCGCACTGCGGCTCTTCGAGCAGCGCCGCCGGGGCCGCGAAGAAGGAGGAGTGGTCGTCCTCGACGACAGCGACGCTGATGCGCTGCCGCCGCCGGCACCTGTCCGCCATGGCGACGCCGGGCAGGGGTGCAGCAGGGATGGCCGCGTCAAGGAGGAGAAGGCCGACGACGACGGCGGCGGCGAGGATGGCGACTACTCCACGTTCAGCGATTTCTCTTTTTAGTTTTATGTAACGCGTCGTGAACATGTCTAATATATGCCGAAGTTTGCCGAAATTTAGCCTTGTTTAACCGAACTTCGCCGAACTTAAAAAAAAATAAACGCGCCTGGGGGCGGCCCTCGGGCCGGCGACTGGGGACCAACTCGCCCCCAGGCCGTTTTTTTGCGCCGGCTCGCTCCCAGGCGGCGATTTTAGGCGCCCCTGGGGGCCAACGGCTGGAGATACTCCTACAAAGCATGAGAAGAACCCCCACTGTGGCATGCAACTCCACCCATATCTATCTATATATTATATACACAGTAATATGCTAAAATTTTGGATGGGCTTTAGGCCCATATAACAATTTCTGAAAATCTCTAAGGGCTGTGGGCTTATTTGGCACTAGGTGTAGTGGGAAGTTTAGTCCCACCCCGGAAGTGGAAAAGGAGTTGGACCTCCTGATAAGGGTTTCTCTTCTACATGCTAATGGAACTTGAGAAGAGAAGAGGCCCTCGCGCACTCCTCCTCCGCCGCTCGCCTTGCCACGCCACGCCACGCCATGCCACGCCACGGGTTGCGGAAATGCGCCGAGCCGAGCCGAGTCACACCTACGTGCTTATTTTTAAGACGGCTTTTCTGACTACCTGACTAGAGAGCTAAACAAGGGAATGGCTTTGTGATAGATGGTTAAGAAAGAAAGGTGTGTAGGTTGGTGAAATCTTTATATGGCCTGAAACAAGCACCTAAGTAATGGCATAATCAGTTTAATACAACTTTGACATCTGTTGGCTTCATTGTTAATGAAGCTGACAAATGTGTATACTATCACCATGGTGGGGGCGAAGGAGTTATACTGTGCTTGTATGTTGATGACATACTGATATTCAGAACTAACCTCAAAGTCATTGAGGAGGTCAAGTCGTTTCTGTCTTAGAACATTGAGATGAAGGACCTTGGTGTGACTGGTGTTATCTTGAACATCAAGCTATTGAGAGATAATGAGGGTGGGATCACACTTCTGCAATCCCATTATGTTGAGAAGGTGTTGAGCCATTTTGGATATTCGGACTACAAACCGTCTCAAACACTATATGATCCTAGTATGTTGGTTTGAAAGTCCATAGGTCAAAACAAGTTTGTGGCATTTTAAATAAATAATCATGTATTTCTGAAAATGCCCATGAAAAAATAAGAATGTTTATATAGTGTAAAAAAATTATCCTGTTGGGCATTAACATAACGACTTTCAGATTGTCTACTATAACAATTTTTGCCTGCCGCAGTGAGGGAGGGCCGATGACAGCGGCGCACCTTCGGCTTATGCTAGTGCTTGTAGTTGTCCCTAGATGGTTTACAGACCTGAATGTATTTTTTGTTATTTTTATGTTATTTGTACTGCCATGAAAAATGATGAATAGATCAACAGTTTTTCTCACAAGAAAAATGAACCCATAAGTTTATCACTTTACTCTAAGTGTTTGCATCAGTCTTTGACCTCACAAATGTAGCACAAAATGCATGTGTTCATTCCAAACTGTATGTCATGATATATCTAAGTAACCTTAGTATCATGACATTTGTATACCACTGAATGTGCTCTGACAGTGCATAGTATGAAATTTAAAAGTAGTTAAAGATACTTAGACACATATACCTCAATTCTTCCAGTTTGTATAATTAGTTGAAGCTATACAGTTCACTAATTTTTGTTCTAAATCAAAGGATAGAATATGATCATTCACACAGAAACAATTTTGGTAGTACGTAATCACTTAAAATTATGTCTTATTGTTATCTTTTGGACATAATTGATGTATTTAAATAGAGAAAGTAAACTATTGATTATGATTTCTTTTATTATAATAATAATAATAAAAGATGTTACTCCCTTCGATCCATATTACTTTTCGCACAAATGGATGTATCTTGACGGATTTCAGTGCTAGATACATCCGTTTGAGCGAAAAATAATATGGATTGGAGGGAGTACTAATATTGTTATTACAGAACAATAATTAATAAAGCAAAAAAATACCAGCTTTACAATTTACTTGTATAAACAGTTTGAATCATCTCATAATTACTACCATATTAAGATGAAGCTCGCCGACGTGTGCGGGCCACTATGGTAGTATATATAATAAAAGAGAGTTACATATGCAGTTAAATTTCTCATGTCACCTCACTTTTCGTATGAGACATTACCTGATAAATAGTGTGAAAATTTTCACCTCACAATTAGTGTGACTTCTATCTTGAAAAAGTTATCGTATTGTGTGGTCAAGCAAGAATTAGTTTCGTTAGTTAGAAAAAATAAGAGAGACTGGAACAATCCATAGAACTTTGGCATGACATTAGCAATCGTTATTTCAGTTTGATATTCGTATTGGAACTACTACGCAGTTAACACACCTGAGGAGAAAGAATCCATATAACTTCTTCACACCAAGCAACAGAACTATAAAACTAGAATTTCGGAAGACTGACTGTTAGCTGGTCCCTAAAGAGAAAACAAGAAACAACATAATTCTATCAATCGAACTTTGGCACAACAATAGCATCATTTTTGTTATTCTTGTTAGAACTACTACGCAGTTAACACACTTGAGAAAGAAAAACTACAAAGTTTCTTCACACAAATGATGAGATAACAGCAAGAGTACGACTGTGATATTAGTCATGTTAATGTTTAGGTTGCAAGCAAGGCGAAAGGGATGGCGCTAACTGTGAGACCCCATGCTTTTGATGCCCTGATCTCAATCTCTCACCACTCGTTAAGAATGACCTACCCGTCGTGGTATGCAGGTCACACCTCCTATATATACGTCCACTTTTTCTCATGAATATCATATCCTTGGTCTAACCATGATATCTTGTCCACTTCACTTGGCCATGTGAGATATTGGAGGAAACTAATACACACGTAGGATGTAAAACTGCACAACAACTTAGACACATTATCACAGCAAGGGAAGACATCCGTATTGCAAGCTACAGAAGATCTATCAAGATACCTGGCGTGGTCAAGTGTTGGTGTGGTTGTAGTTTGGTGCTGGTGGGACAAATTCAACAAGAGCTACGAGGTCCTTGCTAGGGAAAATGGCCACGAAAAGCTTTTGCATGTCCCTCTAGGTAAGAACCATTCCAGCGAGCGGTGGACATCATATCCTCCTATGACCCTAATAACACTCTAGACGAAGAACTCAAGATAGCACTGCTGAAGCCGACATGATTTGTACCAGACTACCTAACCTCAACCGTAGTGCTCGTGGTTCTTTACTAACCCTCCATGTATAAGAAATTGGAGCAAGATTGCTTGCTTCACGGCGTGTCTCTTTAAAGTCTGGTAGTGAGCGCATGTGCTCGATATTGGTTGTCCCCAAGTCACGCACCCTCTGCTCGACACCTCCACCCCGCGACTACATGTTGCTCACGCAGATTTCATTTTGGCAGTCTGATCGCCCTGAACCAACCAGTCACCTTCCTCTACCCCGATAGTCATACTTCATGTTACCTTCACTGATGTGCGCCTAGCCTACGGACGACCACTTGTGATCCGTGTAAGGTTCCAGTGAGCCCCTGATTTCAACAATGTTAGGGTGAATTCTCATCGATGTCACACATAACAAAGTCAAGGGCTGGATGATAGTGTTCTAGATTAGGACCCCATCGTCTCCAGTCTAGGTGGGCCGGGCTGATGACCCCCATAATGATTTACAAGTTGGTCGTGTTCGTTGACTCCATGGCTCTGAGAAGGGAGGAACCAGAATACTTAGCGCATACTCCAAAACATGGAAGTCATTTACACCACGATTACCTTAGATGCAATCGATAGATGCAATCGACCTATATGTAAACTCTAGACCCCCAGGTATTTATATAAGCTGAGGGGAAAGGCTCATAGACGACAAAATAGACTCACATCAATCTCGCGGTAGATCAACCTATACTTTGCACTCCTTTGAAATCATTAAAATCAAATCTGGACGTAGGGTATTGTCTCTTCGAGATAGCCCGAATCTGAGTATATCTCTTTGTCTCTGTTACCCTCGCACCAAGGCTACCTATTCGGAACCCCATACATGTGATCTGCTGGATTTTACTCCATCTAAAATGGTATATTTTTCCGCATTAGCTATTTCACACATCTAACAATGACAATTTACCCATGGACGTGGATACCTACGGGTACCTGGCCCTTATGAGTAGGGTTTGGATACATTTTTGTACCTACAGGCAGCACACATACCCAATCCGACAAGTCGTTGGTAGAGCACAACATAATTCAATACCCATGTGTATGACCGAACATGACCCAATAGTTTGACTTGTGGGGCAATATTCTGTGATCCCTACTGTATTATCATTTTGCGTCATATCTATCAAGAAAACAAATAAGAGTTCACCATCATAACTTACTCAACTGTTTTTCTAGACTTGTGCTACATCGTTTTGTGAGAATTATTCATGTTGTGTATGTGACGAGGACCTTAGAATGAGATTGATGTGTTGTCCACTTGTGCTTATTTCATGTTGTCCGAACTGCTAATCTTAGAATTGGTATATGTATTTGTTGTTTCGTGTTGAGAGGGCCAATGGATATCCATACCTGATGGATATCAATCGGATTTGGACATGGGCATGATTTTGAGGCCATGAGTTTTTTTGTTGGTGGGCAGAGAATGTCTTCATGGATTTCGGTATGAATATGATATCGTCCATCCCAATCCGAACCCGATCCATTGTCATCCTTACTCGCATCCACCTAGTCGTACACATCTTGCAATTCTGAGTTGGTGTGCCGCCATCCACTATGGTGTTACCGGAGCTACCAAAGAACCAATCCTTGGCGTCTAACTCTTTGGATGCCAAGTTTCAGCAGTGGTCCTAATTCAACACACGATGCAGAAGGTTGAACCCCTCACCCTCCTGCCATGTACTTCTATTGCATGTTGCTCTCTCATGGCCTCATGGAGTTTATTTTTTGTGTTGTGGGTGCATTGCAGAAGTGGATCAATGGGAAGCAGAACGAGAAGGTGATCAACTAGGTGTTGCTTGACCAGGCCACCTATTTTTTGTGTTGTGGGTGCATTGCAGAAGTGGAGCAACTAGGTGCATTGCAGAAGTGAATGCAAGGTGCTCAAGCCCTCCATCCTCTCTGAGCGCCTCGGGGTAATGCCATCCTGTAGCATTTGCTACTTCTGAATATTCTTACCTTTTCTATAACATGGCATTTGCTATCTATAGTGTGAAATATGGTTTTTCCTTCCATAAGAGCATCTCCAACAGCCGCGCTAAACTAGCGCCGCGCCGCAAAATAGGTCGTTTTAGCGCGCGCGCAACGCGTCAGGGCGCTCCAGCGGGCGCGCAAAAACGGCGCGCGCGCTAAAACGGGTTGGGCGCGCGGTCAAAAACACTTACCCGCGCGGCGTATTTCGGGCGCCCACTACAGCGCGCGGCACACTCGAGCGCTCGCGCCCGCTCTTCCTCTCGCGCTTCCACCCCCGACCGGCCGCGCCGCCGCCGCCGCCCGCGCACCCCGGCGACCGTCTCAGGCTTCCCCGGCCTATCCCCGCGCGCCCGCGCTTCCGCCCATCCCCTCCTAGTACCGCCGGCGCCCGCGCGCCTCCGTCGTCCGAGGAACAGCGCCCGGCGCTTCGCTGCCCAGCGCCCGCAAGGTGTTTGACAAAACGCCTACAAGGTATGTATTGCTCAAACTTCATGAGTTTGGTGCATGTTTTGAATTGTAGTTTTTATAGTATAGTATTGAACATTGTAGATGAGTTCGTCGTATGATTCTTCCGAAGAAGAATTTGATATGGAAGAGGAGGAGGATCTTGCAATGATCGTAGCTATGCATATCAGTAAAAAACCGAAGCACGGTGGTTCGGTTATGGGTCGGGAGATAATTTGGAGAGATAGGATTGATGCCCATAACAGATTGATGAAGAACTATTTCGTGGAGAATCCCACATACCCGGAGTCGTATTTTCGTGGCCGGTTTAGGATGAGCACCGACTTGTTCAGGCGCATTGCAGAGAAACTAGCGAGACATGACCGGTTTTTCCAGCAAAGGAGGAATGCCGCCGGAGAGCTCGGGCATAGCACTTTTCTGAAGGTGACAGCCGCTTTGCGTATGTTGGCATACGGTATCCCGGCTGATCTAGTTGATGATCATTTGGCTATGGGTGAGAGCCAAGCCATCATGTGTGTCAAGCGCTTTGCAGTGGGAATTGTGCAAGTGTTTGGCGAGGAGTATTTGAGATCTCCCACTGCTGAAGACGCCGCCAAGGCTATTGGCGATGAACAAAGCGGCGGCTTTCCTGGCATGCTTGGCTCAATAGATTGCATGCATTGGAGTTGGAAGAATTGTCCAAAGGCATGGCATGGGCAATTCCACGGCCAAAAAAAGGGTTCCACTATAATCCTTGAAGCGGTGGCTGATCAGGAGACTTGGATTTGGCATGCATTCTGTGGAATGCCTGGATCTTTGAATGATATCAATGTTGTCAACCGGTCACCACTGATGAATAAGATTGCAAACGTGAGTTGCCACCTGTGCAATTTGTAGCAAATGGCCGTACGTACAACTATGGCTATTATCTAGCGGATGGCATCTATCCAAAGTGGCAAACCTTCGTGAAGCTGTTGAAAAAACCGGAAGGTAAGAAAAAACTTGATTTCCACAATGCTCAGGCGGCGGCTAGAAAAGATGTGGAGAGAGCATTTGGGATTTTGCAAGCCCAATTTGCTATTGTGAGAGGACCGGCAAGATTTTGGGATCAAAAAATGCTTTGGTACATCATGCACGCTTGTGTGATCATGCACAACATGATCATCGAGAATGAGCGTGGCCAAGATTTAGACTACTCACAGTATGAGCTCTTGGGACATCCCGTGCGAGTGCGACGGAGGGCTGAAAGGGTAGCCCGTTTTGTTGCCTCCTATCATGCCATTCGGCGTCCCGCAACGCACAAGGAACTTCAGAATGATCTAATTGAAGAGTGGTGGGCATGGCATGGACGGCAAAGAGCATGATGATATCTGCACTCGATATTGTATGGTTCATGAACTATTTGTTGTGTTGTAATAATTTATTTTGAACTATTTGTTGTTGTACTGAACGATAAACTATTTGTTTGAGTTGTAATGATTTATTTTGAACTATTTGTTATTGATTTTTATTTTGTTTGTTTGATCATTTTTGCTCATCTTCTTTGAAATGTACATGTGGTTTGTGCGGCGCGCGCGCTGTATTTTTGCGCCCTGCTGGAGCGGCGCGCGCGCTGCATTATAGCGCCGCTGCTGGAGCCAGCGCAGGCGGGCGCGCAAAACCAGCCGCAGCGCGCGCGCTAACAGGTTTTTTGCGCGCGGCGCTTTAGCGCGGCTGTTGGAGATGCTCTAAGAATTGTGATCTTGATATGTGATTAAGGGCCAGTGGTGTTGGGATTCCATAACGATTTTTAATTGATGAGACTTGATAGTGTGCATCACATCTGGCCAATCAAACAATGCCCTTATGTACACGGAATTCAGAATGCATTCAACAATTCAATATGGTATGGTATTTCTTGCATAATGAACAACATTGATCTCTAACTTTGACATCCATCTAGTAATTAAGCACATGCATTTTTGTATCAAAATAGGTTTATTTTATTTAATCTATATGCTCATATATGCAGAAGAGCCGGCCTCACATCCCGTGCCCCAAGATGAGGATATGCATGATGCCCAATATGTGTGGGAGGTAAGCGCCGTTTAATGGTACTGCTAAGCAATTCTCCTTTTCTCTGTAACACAGATGGTGATGTTGGTGTTTTTGCATTATGTCGTGGGAATTTTGAGCTGTGTTTTGATCTGTCAACTTTTACTTCACTTGTCTCAGCTGGTTGGTTACTTCTTGTGGTTAGAAGTTAGAACATCCTTTATAGGGCCATGACTTCATGTATATATCATATATTTTCTTAGATCTGCTAAGTTAAATGGAATCATCCATAATGGAAATGACATTATTTTACTAAAACTCCTTGATGATTTATTGTAACTAAAAGGAAACGATCTTACATTATGTATGTAGTAATAAAAAACTAAACCATTAATAGAAAAGCTAGATTGATGCCGGGATATGTATGTTCCCTCTGCTGTTACTTTGTGTCGTACCATTTCTGGCTTTTGAGCACTCTTATTTCTTTTCGTAAGAATTGTGATGTTGATCTGTGATTAAGGGGCAACAGTTTCTGGATTTCATCATGATTATTTATTGATGAAACTTTAATGTGTTCATCACGTCTGGCAATCAAGTGATGCCCTCATATACTCAGGATTCAAAATCTATTTGATAGTCTAGTACAGTATGCTATTTCTTATGTAACAAACAACATTGTTCTGTAACTTCCACATGAGTTTCCATTTAGATGGGTTTATTTTACTTAATGTATACACTCGTACACGCAGGCAAGGCAGCCTCGCGCCCCAAGATGAGGGTCTGCATGCTTGGCGATGCACACCATGTGTTGGTGGTATACGCCGTTTACTGGTACCACTAGGCAATTCTCCTTCTCTTTGTAACATAGATGGTGATGTTAGTGTTTTTGCATTGTGCCGTCAAATTTTGAGCTGTGAACTTGCCAATTCAAATGGTGTGGCCGTATTAGAAACGACATTCCTTTACTTGAACTGGTTATGTTGGAATGTTTGGTAGATGTCTGAGCACACTCATGTATAGTGTTGCTGATTATGTGAGAATTTAGTATGGCTAGCGTACATGTTGCACTGATGTATGATTACACATGTGTTTAAATTCTTTACTGTTTCCAAAATTGGCTCCTTCCTTTACTATTTGTGTTGTTGCTTATACAGTAGAGCAGCAGTGCGGTCTAGTACTGACGCCACCCCCTTCCATTCTCTCTTGTTCTTGCAGGCTCCGCTGCTGTCCTCCAAGCACGCCAAGTTCAGTAGAGGCAAGAAGAAGGTTGAACCCCTCACCCTCCTGCTATACATTTCTTTCATGTTGCTTTCTCACTGTCTCATGGAGTTTATGTTTGTGGCCTGGGTGCATTTCAGAAGTGGACCAAGGGGGAGCAGAAGGAGAAGGTGAAGCTAGAACATCCTTTCTAGGGTCATGTCTTCATGTAGACGTGTTGTATATTTTCTTAAATTTGTTAGGTTAAATATAATTGGCCATAATGGAAATGACATTCTTTTACTTAAACTGGTTATATTGGAATGATTTGTAGATGTGGGAGCACGCTCACTTATCGTGTTGTTGATCATGTGAGAATTTAGGAGGACTAGCATACATGGATATACGCTTGCGTTGATGTATGATTACACTTCCTTTTAAATTATTTATTGGTTCCAAAATTTGCTCCTACCCTCACTGTTTTAGTGCTATTGTTTGTATAGTAGGAGCAGTGCGTCCCGTACTGATACTACCCCCCTCTCTTGCTTGCTTGCTCTTGCAGGCTCCGTCGCCGTCGTCCAAACACGCCGAGTATTCCCCAGGCAGGCAGAAGAAGGTTGCACCCCCCAGCCTCCCTCTATCCATCTCATTTTGCTCTCTCATGGCCTCATGCTCCCTACTGTGTTTTTGTTTCTTATGTTAGTTGAAGCTATTGTATTTGTGAGTTTCTGCCCTCTAGCTCGTAAAACTGATTCATGCTTGTCATTTGGAGCCATGTACGCCATGTGTTAGCAAATTGGCAATGTTATTTGATGGCTCAAAATAAATTATTAATATTCTGTACTAATGGTGTTAGAGTTTTATATTTCTAGGCTCATAATAAATTGATTATTTCAATTTTTGTCTGGTAGTTTGAAACACGGTTCAGTATGTAGCGATCTCTTCCACCTCATTGCTTTGGTATGAGCAAATTGGCAATGATTCAACTACATTTCTTTGAAGTTTTTTGGTTATTTGGTCAGCATCCTTGTCTTGTGTTGATTAGTGAGAACTGACTTGTTACAGGAGAGCATATCTACAGAAGAGAAAAAACTGGATGGAAATCATGGTGGTTACAGGCCAAGGGAATTTGATACGCTCAAGGGCTGCCTGATGTTGTGACCATCAACCGATGTATAGGTTGGCATGTATCCTTCATCGGTGCACGGCGATGGAAATGAAATGCTCCCGTTGATGGTTCTCGTTCCAGAATTTAGCTATGTAGTTTGGCTCTGCCATGTTGCAATGTCTGTGATGGAAGGACGTGAACTGCTTGTGCTTCGTGGGATGTGTAGAATTCGAATGTTTTGATTAGCTCATCTGAGAAGTAGTTGATGACATAATCAAATTGGTTATGGGTCAAAATATATTGCACAGTGTGCATGCTTGTTACTATTTGAGCTAATCCGGTGGAAGTAATATCATTGTGAAAGTTGTGATGTAAAATGTTGTGCATTACGGGAATTTTCTTTCTCAGTTAATTGCACCAAGAGTTATGTTGGTATTCATAATATAATTGCATCAAGGGACCATTTCTCATATTTGAAGCAGTTTTGTTTACCACAGGACAATGTTATAAATTTGTTAGGCCAATAATGAAAATTTATTGAAGTTGCAAAATCAGCCAGATTCTTTACAAGCTAGTTCTGGTAGAATGGTAGCTTGTCTGTCCACACACGTGTTTGGTTTATGCTAAGAAATCTTTCCTTTTTGATTCTTGGGAATCAAGTGGATTCCTTGCTTTGGATTGTACCGATTTTGTTGATGTCAAGAATGAATGAATGTTGACTTGTTGTCCCTTGCAAGGTAAAACGTTACAACAATTAATACTCAGGCCACTGATGTTTTCAATTCCAATCCAACAAATTTTGAACAAATAAAATGCAGTAACTTTCAAACTTGCCACTAAAAATAGGACTGGAGCCATGCATGTTTACTCGCTGTCTTTATGTTATAACACCAGTCTTACGTGAGCAACTCTCAAAGAAGAAAAACCTGGGTATAATACGAGTCTCATCTTACATGAGCAAATGGTGAAAATGTGAGTGCATAAAAAAACGTATAATTCCTGAGACGCATGGAAACTACCTACCCGCCTTAATCTGAGGGTGTACTGCTTAGGAAACTTGATAAATCAGTCCTCTCCTTCAAGTGACTCTGCCTTGATTCCCTCTTCTTGCTCCTCGAGACCATGCACGCACCATTTATGGGGCACTCCCATTAATCCTCTGCCAAAACCAACGCGCTACTTATGGGGCACTCCCATTAATCCTCTGCCAAAACCAACGCGCTACTTATGGTGCACTCCCATCAATCCTCAATTGCCATAGCCCCGCTTCATGCATGTGCTGGCTGGTTGTAATGGGTAGTATCATAAGTTAGTATCATACATATGATACTAGTGTATAATACTACCTCCCTAATGCATAGTATCATATGCTAGTATTATATATGACTCTATTTATTGCCATGCATGACACATACTAGTGTAGCATTCACTACTAGGGAAAACCCTAGTAGTAGCGCGGGTTTTGAGGCTATCAGCAGCGCGGGCACCCGCACTACCAATTAGGCGCTACAGCTAACTGTTAGTAGTAGCGCTGTCTGTACGCGCGCTACTACTATTGACTATATCAGCAACGCATTTTCGGAACGCGCTACTATTAATTAGCTGTAGCGATTTCCTGAGCCCGCACTACTGTTATATCTTTCACCATTTCTCCACTCCAGCTTCAATAAACTGCAATTTTCAGATACTAGGTACTACTAGATATCAATTTCATAAAGCATTATAGGTACTAGGTAGTACTCCCTCGGTTCCAATTTGGAACCGAGGTAGTATTAGATAACAATTTCATATATACTCAACATGCATCCTCAAGCAGTACAAGGTGACATCGACGACGATCATCATATTTAGTTCTAGATGATATCGACGACGATCATCATATGTAGTTCTACATGATATCGATGACGATCATCATATGTAGTTCTAGATGATATAGCCACACACACATATGTAGTTCTAGATGATATCGACGATGATCATCATCCTAAAGCCTGGGCGATGGGTGTTCCTGATAGTAATTAGGATGGCCTGTCCAACACGAAGATTCTTGCCAACGAGGAACCTCTTCCACCCAACCGAGTTTAAGTGTGTGCGACCGTCTGTGTCCATGCTGCAAGTACAGGTGGTGACGGAGCCCCTTGCGGTAAGGCGTAGTCCAGCTGAGCCTTCTTCATCAGGCTCGATACCACAACTTACAGATAGGTTCTTTGGCAATTTCTAAATAAGAAAAACATATCAATTAATAAATAGCCTCACACATACTCTTGCAAATATATTTCTATTAAGTATAGATTTCTACACTATCAAAAGACACAGTACTATGCATTTGTACTAATTAATCATGAATTCTACTAATAAGTATATATGGATTATCTACACTATTAATAGTTCCTTGGATTCTACACTAATAAGCCTATGATCAAACTCTACACTAAAGCACATCAACGACTAGATTCCACACAACATATCATTGGACTCTACACTAAGCATATCATCGGATAATTTGCATTTGTAAGTATAACATACCATATCATGTCGATCAACCATGGTACTTGTCAGGCGGGTCACGAATGGCACCCCGACAAAGTCAGCACGTGGTGGATTGCACACCTCCTCCTCGCTCAGCCTCATTCTTTGAGCTATGATGGCTTCATGAAGTGGGTTCTCATCATCTTCATCGAGTGGGTCCTCATTATCTTCATCATCTTCTTCATCTGCATCATCTTCGTCATCTTCATCATCTTCGTCATCTTCATCATCTTCCACCAGGTTGAGATAAATGACAGCCAGCTTGGGTCTTTCTGCTCTGAAGGAGAGGCTGATCAACTCACCACTAGTAAGACGCATGCGGGCGAGGAAACGGGCCCATCCATCTCCTCCAATCTGTGACATATTGCGTCCTTTCTCGACCTCCATAATGTACGGCCCCCCAGGAGCCTCAAATGTCACAGTGTCTCCTATCAGCTTGTTGAATGTCAACCTCACATTGCATGGGACGGTCTGTGTAAGAAAAGAAAAATGACACAATGCAGTAATGCCAACACTAAAAATAAAATAGTTGTTACATTTCATCTAATTTCTTACCACCGCATGATGAAAACGCGACTGGAAGTAGATGCCAAACAGCTTGCCAGTTGCAAGGCTGCTGGCGCACCTTGACTTGCACAGTCGACATAGTGGTGGTGGTGGTGGCGCCATTTTCCTAAAGCAATATGAGCAAAGGATTAATGATTCACTTCACAGGAAAGAAAAACAGTAGCATGTGATATTTTCCTAAAGCAATATGAGCAAAGGATTAATGATTCACTTCACACAAAAGAAAAACAGTAGCATGTGATATTTTCCTAAAGCAATATAAGCAAAGGATTAATGATTCACTTCACAGGAAAGAAAAACAGTAGCATAGTGGTGGTGGCGCCATTTTATGGACATATTAGATGACAAGGTACCATGTACCAAAGCATTTCGGTGGCACCTATTGCCGAAAAAATAACAATAAAATGGTGCATACTAAATCAACTAAATCAACTAACATACTAAATCAACTAAATCAAAATGTTCTAAATCAACTAAATCAACTAGCCTACTAAATCAACTAAATGAACTAGCCTACAAAATCAACTAAATCAACTAGCCTACTAAATCAACTAAATCAACTAGCCTACTAAATCAACTAAATCAAAATGTTCTAAATAAACTAAATCAACTAGCCTACTAAATCAACTTAATCAGAATGTTGCATATCAACTAAATCAGAATGTTGCATATGAACTAGTCTACTAAATCAAAATGTAGGAGGGAGGAAGGAGAAGGAGGGGCGACTCGAGGAGGGAGAAGAGAGTAGGACGGAGGAGGAAGGCGGAGCGAGGAGGGGCTGGCCGGCGGCGAGTGGAGGGAGAATGGAGGAGGAAGGCGGAGCGAGGAGGGGTCGGCCAGCGGCGAGTGGAGGGAGGACGGAGGAGGAGGTCGGTACCGAGTCCAGCGAGGAGGATGAGGTGTCGGCGGCGCAGACCGGAGGAGGGGCGACGGGGGAGGACTGGCGGCACGGGGGTTGAGGGGGAGATCGAGTGTGTGTGTGAGTGTGATCTGGATCGGATAGGTGAGTGGCGGGAGATGGAATGGCTTAGCAGTAGAGCGCTATAGCAAAATGCGCTACTGCTAAATGACCTATCAGTACTGCCTTTCGCCGAGAACACGCTACTGCTATGTTAGACATAGACATAAAAAATACATTGATCATCAATTGTCTTTTGTGTACAATCTGATTTGTCAATAGGAATCCTCGACGGTTGGTTTAAGAACAGACGAGGATTCCTATTGCGGCCACAGATCCTACACATAGAGTTCAATGAAGACCAAGTGCTTGTGAAAGTTGTAGAAGTAACATATTTAAGGTGGTACAAACTCTCTTCATGGAGCGAGGTGGGACTAAATTTTTGTAGTAACCTTAGTAGTAGCGATTATTGCGTAAATGCGCTGCTGCTACGACCCGTAGCAGTAGCGCGCTTTGTATTAACGCGCTGCTGCTATAATTGGCCTCGCGGCGGCGTCGTGGGAATTTTAGCAGTAGCGCGTCCTAGAGTGTGCGCGCTACTGATAAACTTGTACCAGCAGCGAGTTTTGAAAGCGGGCGCTAATGCTACATTGCAACAGCACCTGATTTTAAAGCGCGCTGCTGGTAAGATTCTGTGTATAGGCTTTTCCCTAGTAGTGATTTATTATGATACGGTATCATGATATGATACTCAACCCTCTCTTACTTCATTTATTTCTATGCCACCTCATCAAAGTTGTCTAATTGGCATGCGTGATACTAGCTATGGTACTCCCATTACAACCAGCCTTACTCCCACCCCCGTCTTTCCTCCTCGAGACCATGCATGCACGCGCAATTTATGGGGCACTCAATGAATCCTATCCCAAAACCTACGCATCATTATTCAATTGCCATCACCCCGATCCATGCACGCATCGCCTACTCCTCCATTACTCCCACCCTCGCCCGTTCGTCCGCGTGTGATCCAGCCTGCTTCGATCCTTCGGCTGCCGCATCCTCGCACACGCCGCACGCGGATCATGCTCCCATCCTACGCCTCTCCGCTTTTCCCGCTGGCCACGCCGCGCAATCTATCTCTTATATAAATGGACTGTCCCCTTGATCTTGATCTGTTCTTCCCCGCACATTGATCCTCTGATCCTGTCTATGCTAAGCGCCCCACCTCTTCTTTTTCCTCCATCCATCCGGGAGATGGTATGTGTAGGGGCATGAGTGCCGCCGGCATGCCCGGCGCACACCATGTAGTGGCCCTTAGCCTGAGCATGGTTAGCCAGCCATGCGCGTCGCCGTCGCCGCCTAGCACTCGTTCATCACAGGGTGAAGCTTGTTGGTTTGGTCCGCCTCTTCTGTAAGAGGACGCCATTTCTTGATCCGGTAACCTTCTTATTTATAGAAATCTTGCCACACCAATTGACGCGTTCTTCTTTTTGTGAACCTGAGGCAATATTGTATCAGATGGTTCTATTGGGCATGGAACACAAGGCGTGGACATCAAGTTGCCGGACAAGCAATAACGTTCTCTACGGCTTCCTGTTTTGGATATTTAAAAGTTGTAATAGTGAGGACAAAATTTTCAGCAATATGTGTAATCAAGCCAATAAGCCATGAAACCCATGTTCTTATCTTTCAAGGAAAGAAACAAAAACTTTTTCGGTTCCATGTAGTTCATGTTTAGTGTTCCTACTTGACTTTCTTTCCCCGTGCTAAATGTGATTACCGATTGTTTTAGTTCTGTACTAATAGGGATTTCCCAAGAACATACATGTTGCTTGACCCGCACTTAGATGTTGTTTAAACAGAGGTTGCACATGCCATTCTTCTTTGGTTCATCAATACATCAAGATTTGGGTGATTTGAGGCTACAGGAGTAGTACTGTCATAAATTTTTGTAGTACATAGTAACATGTAGATCATAGCAAGTAGTTTGACTCACAAGGTAGCAATGCACTAGCATGTATGTTTCTTCTCCCCTCTCGATATATGTTACTGAATTTGCTTCAGAATAAATACAAGTGTCTATGTGTTCAGAAAGTTAGTTTTAGCAGGTTTTGTCATTTGAGCTGTACATTTAGATGACATAACAACAGCTCTAATTTTCCAAAGCAGTATTTTTTAATGGATGAGCACACTAGTTGCAAAACTGGTTAGATTATTAGTAAGTGTAAGTTTTTGATCGAAAACTGTATTTTTTTTTTGCACATTTTGTATCTACAGAACATGATCACACTACACATCTTCGTGTTAACTACTTGATTGTTTGATCGATCATTTTTCATCATGTAATCTCCAATCAACCCAAGTGGGTGTTAATGCAATCCCCCTGATCTAATCTCCTTGCCAGTTAATTTCCCTTTCCTTCTATCTCTTGTGAATAATTTGCTGCTCCCAAGCAAGCTGTACTGGACGAACATGTCTTTTGGTTGATTTACTTTTGTTTCGATTGCATCTATTGATCCTCATATTATTATTTTTATTTCTGTTCAGACCAGGCTTCGCAAACTAGTTGTATATATCTAATGCCCTTTTTATCATGAAAACTAAGCAGTGGGCGTTTTCTGTTGCCTAGACTATCTCCAGCTTTCGGACTAGTTTACTTTTGGGTCATATGTTTGTGATGTTTTTCTCGAAGAGCTCTATAAATCTTGCTTACTAAGATTTATTTCTTTTGTAGCATAGATGCAAATGCAGATCGGATGGATTATAATTGACAGAATCACATTCTGAAACGTAAAGGTTGCCTGAAGACTACAGTCAGAGAACTCTTGAGGTAAATTTCAGAAGGAAAATAATAACTCCTAAACCACGAATTCAACTTGGATCTAAAAACAAAAAGAGGCCAGCCAGGAAACAAGTTTCACATTTGCACTGCTAGCCAACCGAGTGAGCAATGTTTGTAAGGAACTATAGTTACCCTGCAGCTAATTTTCACAAAAAAGTGAAGTAGTGCAAGTACAGTGCAGTATAATGAGCGAACAAATGTTTGGTGTACATACAATACAATTCATACATACATACAAATAAGTTAAAGGATGCTTCCCTCCCACGGGCATAGTAAACACACAGACAACAAAACCAGACTCTCTATGTTAGATTAGTCTAATTCTTTAGCAAGCATTTAGCAGTAATGAATAATTTGAGCCTGCTTGATTAATGGTGTTTTAGTCAAGAGTATTGTGTTCAAGCCAGATCTCTAACACTTTCTCTAAAAAGTTTGTAGCCATGAAGTCTATTTGGTTTTAATAAAATCCCTATCTTTTTGGTGGCAGTTGGTGCTTTGGGTTTGAAATTGGTTTATTTTCTGACCCTTTAATGTAAGAGAATAAGAAGGCTTGTTGCATGTCAAGTAGCAGGCCTGACTACTTATCTCCGTTCAATTTGTACTTGCCATTATAAGTACAAAGAAAATAATCTCCTTAAGAGGGTTGTTATTTTGATTTCTGAATCATTATTTTAAGAGGGTGGTTATTTTGATTCCATTTCAGTGTCCTTGCTCATATTTTTACCATATTTTCATTTGACTATCTTTGTTCATCTTGTATGTACAATACATAAATATTGATTTTCACTATCTGAAAATTTGTCACTTGTTAATAAAACGTTTATTAAGTCAAATGGTGAGAACAAAACACAAAATTTAGATGCCTCCTGTCATTTTTGTTTTTCAAACGAGCTCAAACATGACACAGCTTCATTAAGACAATGAAGAAACAACAACTCTGGTACAAGGTTCAGTTAGATGGAAGAAAACCTACTGGTTAATCATGTCATGTTGTGTTGCTCATTAGAAAAATGTCAAAACATGGAATATTACAAGCCAGTTATGTTAAACACTCTGCAGTTTTGTTTGAAGCTTGCATTATTAGAATTTTTTCCAAAATGCTACAGGGGCTTACACCTAGGGTTCTGTGCATGGAGACAGCTTAGTTTCAGCTTTCAACTCCCAAGTGCCAAGTTTGCCAATTAAGAAATACCTATAGTTATCAACCTTCATGATATATACTCCGTCCATGCAGGTTTATTAGGCCCTTTAGCAACCCTGCCATAGTATGTTTTTCTAAGGCCCCTCTAGATATACGTGTTTGCTTTCCTTGATCTCCTCTGCTGAACTCGCGCACGATTGGGCTGCTGCTTCCATTGAATCGCTGCATGCAGGAAAGTATCATGCAACCAGCTATAGGCAATATTTACCAAGCGCTGTGGTTGGTTGCATGCAAAAGAAGAGCGGACAACCGGCTGCTGTGACGCTTTGGAATAATAACTGCTAATTAATCTAATTAGCTGTTGCTACTTTTAAAATTCATGGGTGGCTACCAATAGTATTCTTCCTTGGTCTTTGTGTTTTGGTCGGTAGGCCCAATAAACCCGGACGGAGCGAGTATATTGCAAGATGATTGAGATTGGTTAGAAAAACTTTCCTGAAATATTTCAAGCCAAAAAAACCTTCATGAGAACAAAACATGCTTATTCCACTTATTTATATGATGTAATGTTTAATATATCAGTTTTGTACTTATGTTCCTACATACTTGGATTCTTCGGTTGTTGTTTCACATCTTCTATATTGTGTGTGCAGATGGCTGGCAAGATCCTAGTGATGCGACCAATATCATTATCTGATTGCTGAAAGTACATTTTTCTCACACTCAACCAGTGGAAGGATGATGTTGAGTGATTGTCCATGGCTTCTGCCTAGCACTAGTCCAATATGTATTGCTTTTTGTTTGGTCTTACCTCTCTTTCTGTATGAGCAGGCCCTTTCTCATCTAAACTTTTGAAGGAAATCTTGGCATGGCGCCACTCAAACTAATGACTATCTTTTTGGTGAGATTTAGGGATGCATATGATTCTACTAGACGTGGAGGTTGAGATGCAGGCATGAAATCGCTAGGCGACGACAAAATGCCGAACATCGGAGTAAGTTGTTGAGGATGGGGTACTAGGTGACATGTGTTTGTTTCGGAAGAGTCCGATGAGAAAAATCAAGTGGAAAATCATGTATGCATCAGCACCTGACTGATGCTCCCTTTCATTAGTAAATATGTTTTACTATCAGTATTTTTGTTTTCTGAACAAATGGTTATTTATATTTCAGTTAGGTTTCTTTGCTCATCTTTAAAACCAAAACAGCAGGGGATATTTTTCTATATATTCATAATGTCCTTCTCACCTTGTATATGCAAAACATACAAATTTGATTCTCACCATCTGAAAATTTGACACTTTTTTGTATAGCATTGACGTAAGTTAAGTGTTGAGAAGAAAACAAGACACCATGCATGCATATGTTCCTTTCGCCTTTCCATTATTTTCCAAAGGATCTCAAGCCTGACACCACCATCATCACTATCATGACAGTTCTGGTACAAGCTTTAATCAGATGACAGAAAAGCGTACTGGTGAGTTATGTCTGATTGCTCATGATCACCAAATTTCAGAGCATGCAAGCCACAATGCAGCATATTTACAAAATAGTACATTCAACATCGTCTGTGGGCACTTTAAGTACCATTTTTAACATGGTAGAGTAAAAGGCTGATTGGTGTGATTTTAACCTTCTTGAATTGGAAGTTGAGATACATTGAGCCTAAATGAAAAATTGTTCCTTTTTTGTTGCACACTTGTAGATACAGACTGCACACTTGTAGATACAGACTGACTAGCGCCTTGTTTCTTTTTCATGCTTGATCTGAACCCTCCAGTCTTGTGCGAGCATGCCCCGTGATAATAGATTATTCAAAGAACCCTACTCTTTGTTTCATGATCCGACACACATAATTTGATCAGAAAACACTCTACATTTTTAACTAAGTTGATAGATCTTACATGTTTGGTACCATATTTCTCTTTGCTCCTGTATTCATGCATCCTGTTAGTGTGATGTTTGACATACATCGAGATGTTGTTTCAACACATGGTAGCATATGATATTCTGCTTTGCTTCATTAATACTATTAAGATTTTGGTTGTTTGGGCTTACATGTGTAGTATTTGTTGTAGCAGAATCAGACAACTCCTTTCTTCCTCTCACAATCTCTAGCATCTCTTTTTCTCTAAATAATCCACACGACTAGGTAATGCTGCATGGTAAGTTAACTTTGAGACATATTAATTCACTTGCATTGCATGCACATTTATCATGTTGACCAAGTAATATGCCCATAATAGCACATCTCAATGTTAACTATCTCATACAAATATTGCCTTTCTTGATCATCTCGCATGCCTCACCGTTGGACATGACATGTTGATAGCTCCCACTGCACATGCTTGTAGCTGAAACTACACCGACTTTGTATGCCTTGCAGGTACACACCTCCTGGTAGAGCGATTATTTTGATTTTATTTGACTGCGTTTGCTCATCTTTAAAGCCCAAAAACATGGGTTTTTTATTACTTTTTCATTTGAGTGTCCTTGCTCGTCTTGTAGGTAGAAAGCATAAATATTTAATTCACTATCTAAAAATTTCTCAAGTTCTTGTAACATTGAGTAAGTCAAATGGTAGGAGCAAAACAATAAATTTAGACCCATCTTGTCTTCTTGGCCCGCCATTTAGTCGTATGGTCTTGACAGCAAGATTTTGTTCTTGTACATGAGAATAGCACACCATGCGAGTCAGATTGAATTGTATTATTGTTATTTTCCTATTTTGCCATGTAGAAATTCTTTTTCGAAGCAACGACCAGGTGGTACGCTTTGTTGTTGTTGCTTTCGACTTCTTTTCGGCCCTCAATTACACCTAGCTACTTGCCCCATTCCACGCTGAGAGGAGGCTCCTACTTCTATGGTATCAGGCTGGCAAACTGTAAATTATATTGGTGTTTCAAATGGGCAGATGCTTCTACAAACCAGTAGTATATATCACAACACAATGTAGATTGGTAGATGCTGCTACGATAGTAACCTGATTATATTGGTGTTTATGCTTGAGTACGATCCTGTGAAACAACCACTCACATAAGAAGCTATAGTATCACCCTTCTCATAAATGAGGGAGGGAGGGGGAGGCGGAGGGAGAGAGAGATGCAAAAAATAAGAACTTGTGACTTCCTTATTACAGAACTAAGATATGATCCCTTAGAACCGAAGATAAAACAATATTTTCATTCGGATCTCTCAATCATGTACTAATATAAAAACTATTTTTTATTTCATCGGATGATCAAGAGAAGACTATGTTCTCAGCATTCTACATGCCCTTAATTAGTATGCATCCACCTGAAGCAAATCAAGCAATGGCTAGTGGAAAAATCTTGTATACATCACTAGTTTTGTTTTCTGAACAAATGGTTATTTATATTTCATTTGGGTTTCTTTGCTCATCTTTTCTCATATTTAAACTAAATATAGCAGGGCTAGTATGTGGAAAACATAAATATTTGATTCTCTCCATCTGAAAATTTGACACTTTTTGTATACCATTGACGTAAGTTAAGTGTTGAGAAGAAAACAAGACACCATGCACACATATGATCCTCTTGCCTTTCCATTATTTTCCGAAGTATCTCAAGCCTGACACCACCATCGTTACTATCATTACAACAATGGAGCAACCATGGCAATTCTGGTACAATCTTCAGTCAGATGATAGAAAACGTGCATGCCAATCATGTGCCAAATTTGAGACATACAAGTCACACTGTAGCATATTTACAAAATAGAACAGTCACCATCGTCTCTACCGCTTGTAGTACCCTGGCTTTTTCGAATATGATTGCGTAAAAAGCTGATTTGCCTGATTCGAACCTTCTTGAATTAAAGGTTGAGATACCATGATCCTAAAATGAATAATTTCCTTTTTTTGCTGCACACTTGTTGCTAGAGACTAACTAGGGCCTTGCTGTTTTTATTTCCACTTGATTTGAACCCTCCAGTCTTGTTGCTAGCGTGCCCTGTGACTATAGATCATTTCATGATCTGGCACACATAATATAATTAGAAAAATCTATAAGAGAATGGGCTTGTTGGAAGGCAAGTAGCAGGCATGACTACTTTATTTTCTTCAGTTTGCAATCGCCGTTATAAGTACGAAGAAACTGATCTCCTTAAGAGGGTGGTTATTTTGATTTTTGAATCATTTTAAGAGGGTGGTTATTTTGATTTCATTTGAGTGTCCTCGCTCATCTTTTTTACCATATTTTCTTTTGACTGTCTTTCTTCATCATGCATGTGCAAAACATAAATATTGATCAGAAAACTTTCCTGAAATATTTAGGCAAGAAGGCTTGGCACAAAATGTTATTATTCTATTTATCTATATGATGTAATGTTTAATATTTTTTATTTTTGCATTAATGTTCTCACGTACGTGACTTCTTTGGTTGTTGTTTCACACCTATTTTGTGTGTGCAGATGGCTGGCAGGATCCTAGTGATGCGACCAATATCATTATCTGATTGCAGAAAGTACATTTTCTCACACTCAACCTGTGGAAGGATGGTTTTGAGTGATTGTCCGTGGCTGCTTCCTAGCACTCGTCCACAATGTCTCGCTTGTTTGTTTGGTGTGACCTCTCTTCTCTCTAAGGAAACACCATTTATCATCTAAACTTGGTAAGGAAATCTTGGCATGGCCCACTCAAACAATAGAGTTTTTTTAGTGAGATATAGGGATACATACGATTCTACCAGACTTGGAGGGTGAGATGCAGGCACGAAAACGCTTGGTGACAGCAAACTGCCGAACATTGGACTATGATGCCCATGATGGTGTACTAGGTGACTGGTGTTCGTTTCAGAAGATTGAGATGAGCAAAATCAAGCAATGGCAAGAAGAAACATCATGTATGCATCCACCTGACCGATGCTCCCTTTCATTATTAAAGATATTTACATCACTAGTTTTGTTTTCTGAACAAATGGTTATTTATATTTCATTTGAATTTCTTTGCTCATCTTTTCTCATATTTAAAGCCAGAAACAGCATGGGATATTTTATCATATATTCACAATGTCCTCACCTTGTATGCAGAAAAAATAAATATTTGATTCGCACCATCTGAAAGTTTGACACTTTTTCGTATACCATTGACGGAAGTTACGTGTTGAGAAGAAAACAAGACACCATGCACACATATGGTTCTTTTGCCTTTCATTGTTTTCCAAAGGATCTCAAGCCTGACACCACCATCGTCACTATCATTACGACAATGGAGCAACCATGGAATTCTGGTACAATCTTCAGCCAAATGATAGAAAACGTACATGTGAATCTTGTGCCAAATTTCATAACATGCAAGGCACAATGTAGCATATATACAAAATAGAACATTCAACATCGTCTCTACCGCTTTAAGTACCCTGCCTTTTTGAACATGATTGCGTAAAAAAGCTGATTGGCCTGATTCGAACCTTCTTGAATTAAAGGTGAGATACCATGGTCCTAAAATGAATTATTTTCCTTTTTTTGCTGCACACTTGTAGCTAGAGACTAACTAGGGCCTTGCTGTTTTTATTTCCGCTTGATTTGAACCCTCCAGTCTTGTTGCTAGTGTGCCCTATTACTATCTTGGTTTCATGATCTGGCACAAATAATATAGTTAGAACTCTAGATTGTTAACTAAGTTGATCCACACAACTAGGTAATTTTGCACGCTCAACTTACTCTGAGACCAATTAAGTGATTTACACTGCATGCACATTTATTATGTTGACCAAATAATTTGCCCATCATAGCTAATCTTAACATCGACCATCTCATGCAGATTGTTGCCCTTTTTGATCAGCTTGCATGCCTCACCATTTCACACGACATGTCGGAAGCTCCCACTTCACATGCTTCAAGGTGAAATTACAACGGCTTTCTATGCCTCACACATACACACTTCCTGGTAGAATTATTACTTTGATTTCATTTGACTGTTTTTGCTCATTTTTAAAGCCCAATAAACATGTGATTTTTGTTATTTATTTTTATTTGAGTGTCCTTACTCAGCTAGTATGTTGAAAGCCTAAATAGTTTTCACACTATTTGAAAATTTCTCATGTTCTTGTAACATTGAGTAAGTCAAAGGTGGGAGCAAAACAAGAAATCTAGACCCAGGTTGTCTTCCTGGCCCTCCATTTAGTCTTGAATGCAAGATTTTGTTCTTGTACACGAGAACAGAACACCACAAGAATGGAGTATGTTCATCATCTTGAATTGGATTATTCTTTTACTTTTTGCCATCTTGGAATTCTTTAACGAGGCAACAACCAGGCGCTACGCTTTGTGGTGATGCTTTGAGAGAGAGAGAGAGAGAGAGAGAGAGAGAGAGAGAGAGGGATAGAGAGAGGGATAGATATAGGGATAGAGATAGAAATAGAGATAGAGATAGAGAGAGATAGAGGGATGTAATCTCCTCGCCGGTTCATTTCCCTTTCCTTGTGTCTCTCCTGAATAATTTTCTGCTCTCAAACAAGCGGTACTGGACGAATAGATTATGTTCATCAGTTTCAATTGGATTATTCTTTTACTTTTTGCCATCTTGGAATTCTTTGACGAGGCAACAACCAGGCGCTACGCTTTGTGGTGATGCTGAGAGAGAGAGAGAGAGAGAGAGAGAGAGAGAGAGAGAGAGATGAAATGGGTAGTCTCACTGGTTATATCTGGTTTCAATGAAACGCCACGTTCGGTTCCACAACAAACAAATCGTTTTCGCTTCCCCTTCCCCTCCCGTAACTGATGACGAGAGTAAATATAGGACACCACCGCATCTAATTCTCCAACCCTCCCCCAGAGTCCAGAGTGACCCAGCGAGACGATACGACGGTACTGAAGTGCGAGCGATCCATAGTGATCCAGGCACGCCATCCGGTGTGACCCCGATGAGCCACCCCACGATTCCGGCGACTTCGCCCTGACCCCGCTACCTCGCGTCCCCGTCAGCGCCGCCATGTGTGACCTCGGCGAGCCACCCGTGAGCCCCTGCGAGCAATGCCGCTCCGGCGACTCTGGGCCCTGGCTAACTGTGTGTCTTCTCTTCAACCGATTACTCTAGCTGCTGTTCAGGGGAGGCCACTCCCGTGGGTGGCTTGTGATCAATGCAGGTCAACCCATTGCCGGTAAATCGAGACCCACGGGCTCCGCCGGCCCATGCCCCCTCGCCCAGTCGTCGACCACAGCTCCTGGTGACCCACACATGCCACCTTCAGTTTCCTCCACCAACAACACCTGCACCGAAGGTGGGGTATCTCCTTCCTCTCTATCTCCCCAGATCAGACGACGGAGTGATTTTTGAGTTAGCCTGGGTTGCACACTCTGATTCGTGTGTGGTAGGATGATTTATTTAGAAGAGTTCCATTCCGTCTCCATCCACTTCCTCCGGGGCAGTAAGTCTGCTCACGAGCACTGCCCGCAAGCATTTGTGGAGACATGACGGATTCATGCTGATTTGATTGGAAGCACCAGATAGTGAAAGTTTCTCTTCATTTGTTTTCTTTATTGTTTTTGAAGAAATAAACAAATGAACCTTACCTTATATATATCACTTGCGTACACATATATGTTAGTTTCGTATAATTTTTTTGGTATTTCTAATGCCTTCCATTGATTGTTTTTCAGAATCAGAGCATATGTGATCTTGCTATTTACTTTCAGGTGTGTTGTTGCCTGGTGTTATTCCACTGTGATGACATGAGACCGGTCTAATATCCAACTGATACCAATGAGTGACTGACATTGTCGTCTTCTACAGCAGAGTACACAGCCGAAGGATTTTTTCCCTGCTACGCCCTCCGAAGTCTCCTGCTGACAATCACATCCATTGTTGCATGAAAAGAAGGAGGCAATGAGCTATAATTATTATGATTAGTTTAATGTTTTATATTTCCGATCAAACTAAGCATACATGATTACTCCTCTATGGATTTTCTGCCCTGTATTTGGCATTTAGCAGTGGCTACACTTACGAAGTAGGATAATTCTGTATACTCATTTAACTGCTAGCCTTACGGAGTTCAATTAGTCCGATGCAAGAATTTCTAGGGCTTCTTAATTCCTTTCACTCACTGTACATGCTTGATGATTTGCCTCTTCTGTGGAAATAAGTTCGGTGCGCATCAAAGCAAGGTCAGGCATGAAACCCAAGTTTCCACAATAATGTTAGTATGTAATTCACGGTTCTAGAACATAATTTGTTGATGAAAAGACATAGTTTATTCCATGGGCCTCTGTTTTGATTACATGATTTTTACTACAGTTTGATGAGAGCAAAATTCTACTTCATATCATACATATCTGCCGTACCTAGCTCGGTATGCTCCACCCTTTTGGTTATTGAATATATATTTCCACTTTTCCGGTTATTACAATGCTCCTAATTCTTTTGGTTTATTTTGTTTACATCAATACAAAGTACTACTGTGCATGATTCTTTTAGAATGTGAGTTAAATGTTTATCAATTGGTGGCTTCAAATATCTCTTTCAAAGAAATCCATATATTAACACAAGCGACGTAAAATTGTATATTTGCATTTGATTTACATAATGATGTGTAGATTTTTCCTTTGGGAAAATGGGACTTCTATTAATTATGTGTACCGTATAAAGGAGACACAACAACCAAAATGTTCAGTCCATACAATTTCCTTAGCATTCACATTTTCTCATAACAGACTGGTAAATGTTTTGTTTTCATAAAATTCGTTAAAGAAAATATTATTTCTGCAGCTATTACTCTTTCATTTTTGTTTTATGAAATTTTCCCATGCCCAGTAAGTATTAATTAATAAAAAGCCATATTGTTTCATACTCCATGTCATCTCCTTAACATATGTATTTTCTCTTTCATGCATATTCCCTTCAGATATGTAATACTATAGCCCATAATCAAATGATATATTTCTAGATTTTTAAAGATATGTTGGTTGTTCCCTCAAATGGTTGATACATTACAGTTTACACGTTCGTTATGGTGTTGGCGTTTGTTCAGCTCAATGCCACTCTCAGTTTACATTCATGTCTCATGAATACTCCTCCTTGGGGCATGGGATGTAAAGTGCTACCGATACCTTTCTGGTTTGGGGATAGGTGCTCTAATATATATTGTTTATTATCCAATGTGTTGCTGGTTTGAAATAGCTGCAAGAATAGTAATTGATGTTCAGTATTCAAGCATGCATGTGTAATAACAACCAAACAAACTGATCTTCTATAAGGCTAAGCACCATATATCCTCACTTTACAAATGTAAGAGTTATACTTTTCTTTGGTTTGAATTATACTACATGATTTTTCTGGTGTTCATAACAATCCTAAGCCTAAAAGGTTTGCCCTTGCTGAGAGGATCAAGTATACCTGTTCTGATCATCCTTTGCTTTAATTGGTCTATGTATTGCTAGCAACCTATTGATAATGTGTAGTAAAATGGACTATATTTTTTCCTACTCACGAGCCATGCCATTTTGCAGGCCTTTACACTAGTAGAAAACATGGCATTTGTCCCGGTTCATAAAGGCCTTTAGTCCTGGTTCATGAACCGGGACTAAAGGGTCGTTACTAATGCCTCCCCCCTTTAGTCCCGGTTCTAACACGAACCGGGACAGATGGTCCTCCACGTGGCCGGTGCGCTGAGCCCAGGCAGGGGGGCCTTTGGTCCCGGTTGGTGGCACCAACCGGGACCAAAAGGCGATGTTTTTATTTTTTTAAAGAAAAAGTGGCTGCTTTAGGGGTTTTGGGGGTTATTTTTAGGTTGTTATTAGCTAGCTAATAGAGAGAAGTGTCCTCTCTTATATCTTCGTCCTTGGTTTACCAACGCTGCTGCTATGTTCATTTCACCCGCTTATATAATAACTCATGCATTCTAGCATCATACATCATCATATATAATAACAAGTCCAACTAATCATGCATCATCATACAACTTCTACTCGTTATTAATAATAAGTCATACGATCATCATCCTCATAGTCATCGAACCCAACCCTACATAATTGTTCTTAGCACATGATCATCGATGTCGGTAGGACCTAAACACCCTTAAGGTAAAATAGCATAAAATAATATAGACCCTGACTCTCCATTATGAAGAATGGAGATCATCCTGTCTCCAATTCTTGCGCTTCGCTGCCTTTTGCTTCCAAGAAGCTCCTTACGACTGTCCATACATTTTTTCCATTCTTTGATTGTCATGTCTCCACTTCTTTTAGAAACCCGGTATGGACAGTTCAGATTCGTAGGAAGACCTGGTTGTATGTTCAAAACATGAAGGCTACCGTGCGTATACATCAGATGAGGCACACAATCATTCGGAATTATCTGTTGAAAAACATAGTAATAACTTCGTAGTTAGCAATGATCTACTAGTTTTAGAAGTGTGCAAAAAGATGCACGGATGTCGTAATAGTAAAAAATCTTACCAGGGTATCTCCATGGTAGTTACCGTAGTTCAACACGTGCACTAGTGGCACATATTGACCATAATGTTGAGGAGTACAATTGTAGACATTGTAATTCTCAAGATCAGTACAAAATGCGATCAGATGATTTTTCTCCCTATAAGTTAATTCGGAGTCATCGGTGTAGTGGGTTTTTTCTACCATCTTCCACAGATTCTTTGAAGAATAAAAATAAGCTGTCAATGGAAATAAGATGTCAACTATTTTGAAATAAACAATATAAATTACTTAATAATTAACTATGTTAAGCTCACATGGGGGAAGAATTGGAGGTGTATCCACAAAGGACCCAAATCGAAGGTCTGTCTTGCTCGATTGTAGGATCACCAAGATCCATGGTGACAAGCATACCCTCATCAAAACCATACATCTTGCAAAGTGCTTCCCAATTTTTGCAACCAAAATGGGTTACACTCTGAGCATTGTACAACTTTACTTGAAAATTCACACCATGATGGGTCCTTAGTAGAATTTTTTTGGTTTCCATACTTTCATGGTCTTCAAAACCCATCCTCTCCAAGACATAGCGTCTTGCATAGCATGGGATAAGCTAGTCGAATTGGAAAAGATGAAAATACACGTTAAAATAGTTGAAGTCGTGCTTAATTACGAAAAAAACTATTGTCGCTGCTATGCATCGTATGAACATCGAAGGTCTCCTCGAGTTTAATGCTGAAGCGCCGATCTTCGTCCAGCTCAATGAACCTGTCGCACCTATCTCGGTCGTCGTGGCACCAGTCGCACTCCCCCGGGCGGTTTTCATCGTCAGAGTACGACATTTCCGGCCTATGTTCATAATTCAAATATTAAACTAGATCATTACTATTAATCACGGATTGACTATCGGTTATGGTATGTAGCCCATCCTTTCATTCCCGAGTGCACTATTACACCAAATTGTCTAGCACACGGGAATGAAGGAGAACTTTTCCAATATGAGCATTCAATAAGCAAAACCAAATCATAAAATAAGCAAAACCAAATCATAAAATAAAGTAGTATTCAAATTAGCATGCATTCAATTATAAGCAAAAGTACATCATCTCTTGGTGTCCGTACATCCTCGAATATTATCACTAATATAGCATCACTAATACAACTAGAACCGTAGCGGCCGACGGGTATCGTCGCGGGCGGTGGACACCCAAAGATAAGGAACCATCACAGGATCATAGCTCCAGTGAGATCCCTGAAGAATCTGCCAGGTATTGTCGAACCTGCCCTCCAATACAACCATGTAGCGACGGACGTGCTTGTCCTCCTCGCTGACACGGTGACGTACCACCTCCGCGATGTCCGGAAGCCTCGGCACCGTCACTGGCCCACGCGACCGCCACCAAACAAGGATCGGGTCAACAACGGGCTGCCTCCTCACCAATCTACGTCCCCCGGAAGGTAGCACCTCCCAATACCAGCCCGGCGGAGCCCAGTCCCGAACATGGCCCAGATCAAGCATGCCTCCACCGCCGAGTCGACGACGACGAGGATGCGGGATAGGCATCGCCGACGTCGATGCGGGAACTACTTCTATATATAGTTAAATAAAGTAGTTTTATTAATTAAATCAACTAGTTCAACTACTGAGCACTTACTATAAATAAATAAAGTAATAATTACTAAAAACAAACTACTTCTATATATAGTAAAATAAAGTAGTTTATTAAATCAACTAGCTAGTTCAACTATATATGAAGCACTTACTATAAATAAAATAAAGTAGTACTTACTAAAATAAACTAGTTTAACTATAGTTCTATTATTTTTCTAACTAATTATATTAAACACTTTCTCTTCTTATTTTCTCATTTTTCCTCTATTCTAAATATGAACATATTCATAAATGACTTATATCATTCACAATTTTCCTATACATACACAATAAGTTGACAAAGAAAATACTATGAACAAAAAAATCATTAAAATTCTATGAACAAAATTACAATAGAAAAAAAATCATACAAATTTGACATATTCGATCTTTGCATATATATGAACATACAAACATGCATATTCAACAATAATATCACCAAAAAAATCTATTAACAGAAAAAAAATCTAACAAAATTATATGAACAAATTAATTACACAATATGAAAAAAATCTAACAGAAAAATCTATAAACTACACATCTAAATTACTACACATCTAACAAAAAAATCTATGAACTACAAAAAAATCTAACAAAATTAACTACACATCTAAATTAACTACTACTAACGTCAAATTAAATTAGTTGCTCACGGCGACGGCGACGGCGACGGCGACGGCGACGGCGAGGTGCGGCGCTGGGCGGGCGTAAGCGGCAGGCGGTGCGGAGACGCGCTGTGGCGGCGCTGAGACGGCAGCGTCTGTGGCGGCGCTGGGACGGGCGGCGCAGTGCGAGGGCTGGCTCGGGCAGCCTGCCGGCGTCGTGGATGGATTTGCCGCCGTTGGGGAGAGCAGGAGAAGAGATTGAATTGGGGATGGGCGGTTCTGAAATTTTCCTAAGTGCTACTTATATAGCAAAGGCATTGGTACCGGTTGGAGGCACCAACCGCGACTAACGGGGGGGGGGGGGGGGCATTGGTACCGGTTGGTGCCACAAAACGGTACCAATGCACCCCTTTAGTCCCGGTTGGTGCCACCAGCCGGGACTAAAGGCCCTGTGCTGCCCGCGTCGCGGCACGAAAGTTTAGTCCCACCTCGCTAGCTGAGGGAGCTCGAGAGTGGTTTATGAGCCCCAGTCCCGCTGCCCTCTCGAGCTCCTCTCAAATGCAGGCTTACGGGCCTAAACGCACTATATGTGCATGTGGGCCTATTGGGCCTATTGCGGGCCTGAATCCTGGCCCATTGTTGGGTTTCTAGTCGTATGCAGGACGTGGTAGCCCTTTAGGTGGCACTTTATTTATTTTATTTATTTTATTTTTTGCTTTGAATTATTTATTTTCTTTTGATTTTTGCTTTTTTTTATTTTTTTATCTTAGCTCAGATTAATTATAATCTTTTGTTACTCCATTAGTTTCCAAATTTGAATAATTAGTTTCCACCAACCGGTACAAATGCACCCGTCTAATTACTTATTTATTTTCTTTTATGATAATTCTTTTTGCTATTAAAGTTTGTAACAAAATTCTAATTACTTATTTATGTTCTTTAATGATAATTATTTTTGTTTTTAATGTTTTGAACAGAATTCTAATTACTTATTTATTTTCTTTTATGATAATTCTTTTTGGTATTAAAGTTTGTAAGAAAATTCTAATTACTTATTTATTTTCTTTTATGATAATTCTTTTTGCTTTTAATGTTTTGAATAGAATTCTAATTACTTATATATTTTCTTTTATGATAATTCTTTTTGCTTTTAATGTTTTGAACAGAATTCTAATTACTTATTTATTTTCTATTATGATAATTCTTTTTGCTATTAAAGTTTGTAACAAAATTCTATATAATTTTAGTTTGAATAATACTAGAGGTTTATAAAAGCTTTTTAGTTGATTCCTTCAGTACCAGCTCTAAGGCTGTTACAAAGGCATTTTATTTGGTACAGGTTTTAAGGCTGGTGCCCCACGAGCACCTTTTAGTACCGGTTCGTGGCATGAACCGGTAAAAGAGTTTTTTAGTTGATTCTTTCTGCAGCTGTTTTTTAGTCCCACCTCGCCAAGCGAGAGGCACTCGCAGCGGTTTATAAGCCCTGAGTGCAGATACGATGCAGAAGAGGCTCAATGCTAACCTACACGTTGCTTAGCTTTAAGCCTTGAGAAATAGGGTAGACTGCACGGAGCTACGTGCAGTGCAGTTTACACTATTCCGAAAGGCTTGAAACTAATTAACGAGCATTGCGCCTTTTTTTTATTTTGAATGACTTATTACAACTCAGAAATACATAAAAAATTAAATATAGCAGAAAAGAAAAAATACTATATAAAAAACTACTCAGAAATAAATAGAAGAAAAAATAGTTCTGATTAACTTTACTAAAAAAATGAGCATAGATGCGCTTATAGAGAGAATTCAATCTAAATTCATAATAAATTTCTACTAACTTCAAAGAAATTCAATATGAATTTAGGTCAAATTCCTTGTATAAGGGCATCTATTTTCACTTTGAGAGGAGCTCAACAAGGCAGAGAGGGAGGGGCTTATAAACCGGTGTGAGCGCCCTTCGGTTGGCGAGGTGGGATTAAACTCTGACCGCAACGAGGACCAACCCTTTAGTCCCGGTTGGTGGCACGAACCAGGACTAAAGGGCTTCCTTTGGTCCCGGTTCAAGCCACCAACCGGGACCAATGGTGGTGGGCCAGGAGCGAGGCCCATTGGTCCCGGTTCGTCCCACCAACCGGGACCAAAAGGTCCAGACGAACCGGGACCAATGGCCCACGTGGCCCGGCCGGCCCCCGGGGCTCACGAACCGGGTCCGATGCCAACATTGGTCCCGGTTCTGGACTGAACCGGGACTAAAGGGCTGACCCGGCCTGGACCATTGCCCCCTTTTCTACTAGTGTTAGGTATTCTGATCATGGTGAACGATCCAAGATAATACCTGTTTGGGCGCATTAACACTGACATGCTCATGTCTTAGCTTAAAATTTCTTTGTTTCTTTACACTGATGCACTTCTAATAAAAAATAAATTGTGCTGTAAGCAAGCTCTATGTTTCTTCTTTTCATGTTACCGATGTTACCGATGTGCTCTAATTAAGCAAATATGGAGATACCCTACAATATACTAATTTTGCTGACTTTTCATCATACCATCAAAGGTTCATATATATATTTGGTGTTTCTTTTTCATGGTTTTGTTATTTATCACAACATAAATCCTTCTTGCAAATACTATGAATTCCCGCAGCAACGCGTGGGGTATAATCTAGTGTATATACAAAGGGCCATGGACTATGCCATGCACTCACGCACAGCGGCCCACTACCACCACTAACTAACCACTGCATGCACTACCCACGGCCTAAACTCACTCCATGATTCAAATGACTCGGCAGCCACTAGTGACCAGGCCAACTACATGCATGCATCAACTACTAGCAACGATACTCTCGGCTAGGACTAAACGAACTCACGCATGGACAGCTAGTCCAACAAACAGAACGACCGGCCGGTTCACTCGACCCAATTCGATGCAGTCCATCACGGCTCCGGCCTCTGATACATCTTGCCGCTTCTCATGCACCATCATCAGCATCTCGCCGTGCTCGCCGCCTCTCACCTCCTTGGCGCGCTCACCTGAAGCCTTCGCCGGACAAACACCACACTAGGCTAAACTACATGCAAAACTCGAACATGCTAATACAAATATCAAGATTAGTTCTAACAGAGTATTTCCGGACGGAGGGAGTATAACGGAACATTAGTAGAAAAAACAACTCGCCCTCGCCGCCAGAATGCCACTCACCAGGTCCATTGTACTAGTAGAAAAAACTTTGAATATATATTAGTAAAAAACAGGGCGCAGTCACTGTTTCAACAACTGGGGTAGGGTTACAAATGTTAGCCCCTCTTTGTTGGTGCAAGAGCTCTGCTACTGCTTATGCTAATTATACACCAACGTTGAATAGTTTTATAATATTTCGCTCGTCATTTCAGAACCTTGGCGTGTAAATATTTCGCACTCTGATTTATGCTTCTACTAAGAATGCTGATGCATGAATATTTTATGACTTAAGATGCTACTTTCATTTTAAGGTCCTTCTTCGGTTACCCGGTGCTCGCTTTCTTGGATTTGGTTATCTGTCTGTGTGATGCCTGAACAGTGAAAAACAGTAGCTTGGTCTGAACATGCCAGTGTTTTGTTAATTTATTTGGCAGTAGTGGTAATGTCGTTCTTATGTTAAATCGTAGAATCGGATGGATCAGTTCTTTTGGTAGGCTTCAGAGTGCTTACAATTGTAGCTTCAGACTTCAATAGATTCAGTTTGTACTGCCTGATGGATAGTTTCAGTAATGTCACGTCTGCACTCTCACCGATTTGGCATTGATAAATTTCAAATGGATCGATGCCTCAACTCAAGCCGGCAATGTGTGGTTTGCCGTGGTGCCTAGTGTGCCAACGAGGACGGTGTCGAGCAGCGCTTGAGTCAAGGAATGGTTCTGCAAGTTGGGTTTCCGCCTTTCCGGCATGTCCACATGGCTCCTCACTTTGTTTCATTGCGGTGGGGTTGGAGGCTCGGAGCTACGTTGGTGTCGTCCAGGTAATGGGCGTTTGGTTGTGGTGAACCTCCGCACTGCCGTCCTTGTTTGGTCATCTTTGAACCTCCGCACTGCCGCACTTGCTACCATAGGTGGCCGGTTATTTGGGATAGGACAATGTTGACCAAGTGAAGCCAATGCGGCGAGAAACCGGATTTGTGGACCGCTTCCTTGTGGAAAAGTAAGAGCAATAATGTTTGTTTGCTACCTGAGCGGCGGTCTTCTTTTCAGGGGCATATGTGGAGTGTGTCTCAATGGACTTGGCAAAACATGGATGTGTTGATGAATTTGTGTGTGACCATCATCTTGACTTTATTGCAATTCTGGAGAATGGTAGGAGAAATTTTCCATGTCATTTCCCGTCCCACTTGGCGGGGCTGCATGATTTTGCGTGGTATTGGCTTCCTCAACACGATAGATCTAGTTGCATCTTACTCAGAACCATTTATGAGACTATTATGATCGGTGGCTTCTGATGGGGGTTATCATGGTGGCATCTCAAGGATATCCGTGATGGTTTCAAAAGGAGTCTTGTTCCCATCAAAATATTGTGTGCCTACTTTTAACAGCCTATATGAGAAGGATCCTCTAAAACTAATTGCAAGTTAGCAAGAAATTTGCTCATCCTATTATTGAGGTTACAAGGAACACAACATGATTCAGTGTGATCTATCATGCTGTTCATCCTCATTGCACAAAGGACGAATGGCCTCCCCCCCCCCCCCCCCATCCCCCTCCATCTCTATAAATACTCACTTCTCCTCCTCGTGAATATCATATCCATGTACTCAGGCTGTCAATAAGATAGCATTGTCCTCCAATGTAATAACCTCTGTGAGAGTTTGGAGGAAACCAAATCCAAGCATGGCATGCAAAATTGTTGAACAAAAGAGATAGCCCGTGGGTTCTACATTGTGAAACCGTCCTCCTGGATCTTTGGTATTACCATTGGTTATCCTCGTGACACATTATGGCCGTCATTGAGATAGGTCCATGTATATAGTGGAAGAGAGTCTAAAAATATGTCGATACATTCATGAGTTTCAACAACAACCGATGAGACTAATAATAGAAGAAGCAATGCCTGCCAAGCTATTGCCACCCCGATGAAGGTCTTACTTGCCGCTACCGGCATTCCAAGCTATACACAATGCCTTAACTTCCTCACGAATCAGCAAGCGGGTTAAATAGTCAACTGATGATTTTTTTATTGTACATTTCCAAGAAAAGTCTTTTGCCTCTCAACTTATTAAAAAGTGATCAAGCGGTATGCCTTGTAAGCTATAAAAAATGAGGAACAAACGGTTAATAATTGGTGTATAAGCGGTCTCACCGCCATAGGCATAAAAGCTCGTGTCGAGGTCTGAATGTCATATAGACATAGAAGACCCTTCTGAACGAAAAGAAAACCTAATCAAAAAGTGTGAATTTTGTTTGTCAAGTTCAAAACAAGATAACTAGCATCTTAAACTTTCCAACACTAGTAGAAAAGGGGGCAATGGCCCAGGCCGGGTCAGCCCATTACTCCCGGTTCTGCCATGAACCGGGACCAATGGAGGTATTTGTCCTGGTTCGTGATCCCAGGGGGCCGGCCAAGCCACGTGGGCCATTTGTCCCGGTTCGTCTGACCCTATTGGTCCCGGTTGGTGGGACGAACCGGGACCAATGGCCTCGCTCCTGGCCCACAACCATTGGTCCTGGTTGGTGGCTTGAACTGGGACCAAAGGCTCCCCTTTAGTCCCGGTTCATGCCACCAACCGGGACCAATGAGGTGCCTATATATACCCCCTCGCGTAAGAGCAGAGCACACTACACTGTTTTTTCTGGCCGCCGAGGGGGAGAGGGCTTGGTGGTGCTCTAGCTCACCTCCTATTCACACAAGGTGTTCGATGGAATGCCCGAGCCACGCTACTTAAGCTTTCTCCTCTCCAAGTTCGACCTCCAAGCTCCATTTTCCTCAATATTTGTCTAGGTTTAGCGGTCCGTCACGCCCCGTCCCCGTCTTCACCGCTGTCGATCACCCGCGCCGATGTCATCGCCGGCACCACCGTGGTGAGCCTCTTGTTCTTATCTTCTTTCTGAAAGGAAAAATATTCTTACTTGTATGTTTAGATAGATACTTGTAATATTTTCTTACTTTTATTATTGCATCTTATATAGTGCGATGGTTTTGGTATCCGCCCCCGTCGGCCATCGGCCCTGTCTATGATTCGTATGTGGTATATATTATCTTTTCATAACTATTGGTTCATTTATTGTTTATGAAAATTATGCCGACCAACGTGACATAGATTTTATTTATCTAGGAGGTTGTTGAACCGAAATTCCAACCGACCCTATTGTCGAGAGGTTAAATTTAGTTGAAGAAGAAAACAATTTCTTGAAGGAAAAAATAAGAAAACTTGAGGAGGAGAAGATGATATTGGAGTTGCATGTTGCGGATGTCGTCGATGATCACAAGATCAAGATGGATGCAATGCACTTGAAGATTAGAAAGATTAGAAAATATGCCATTCATACCGAGGCTTGGTATCATTATGCCGTTGGATCAGTTGTTACCTTGGTTGCGATTATGATCGCATTTCTTTTCACATTGAAATGTTTTACATAGTTTCAATGTATGGTTTAATTAATTTAGATGCTCTGCAGAGCTTTATGTTGTTAGATGAGAACAATGTATGTACTTTTGTTTTTATGTGATGATGAACTTCTATTAATTTGGTCACTTAATTATCTATTCATGATGTTCTGTAATGATTTTTGACACACTTAATAATATATAATGCACGCAGATGAACCGGCAATGGATGTACGGTGACAGACACACCTCCGAGTACACTAAGGGCGTGCATGATTTTCTTGAAGTGGCTGAGGCAAACAAGCAGAATGGTTTTATGTGTTGTCCATGCCCTATATGTGGGAATACGAAGTCTTACTCTGACCGGAAAATCCTTCACACCCACGCATTTCTTTACAAGGGTTTCATGCCACACTATAATGTTTGGACGAGGCACGGAGAAATAGGGGTTATGATGGAAGACGGCGAAGAAGAAGAGTACGATGACAACTATGTGCCCCCTGAATACGGTGATGCTACTGAACATCAAGAGGAAACAGATGATGTGCATGATGGTGCTGCAACGGGCGAAGCTGCTGAAGATCAAGAGGAACCAGACGATGTGCCCGATGATGATGATCTCCGCCGGGTCATTGTCGATGCAAGGACGCAATGCAAAAGTCAAAAGGAGAAGCTGAAGTTCGATCGCATGTTAGAGGATTACAAAAAAGGGTTGTAACCCAATTGCGAAGATGGCAACACAAAGCTCGGTACCGTACTGGAATTGCTGCAGTAGAAGGCAGAGAATGATGTGCCTGATAAAGGATTTGAGAAGCTACTGAAAATAATCAAAAAGAAGCTTCCAAAGGATAACTAATTGCCCGGCAGTACATACGCAGCAAGAAGGTCGTATGCCCTCTAGGATTGGAGGTGGAGAAGATACATGCATGCCCTAATGACGGCATCCTCCACTGCGGTGAATACAAGGATCTGGACGCATGCCCGGTATGCGGTGCATTGCGGTATAAGATCAGACGAGATAACCCTGGTGATGTTTACGGCGAGCCTCCCAGGAAGAGGGTTCCTGCGAAGGTGATGTGGTATAATCCTATAATACCACGGTTGAAACGTCTGTTCAGAAACAGAGAGCATGCCAAGTTGATGCGATGGCACAGTGAGGACCGTAAGAAAGACGGAAGTTCAGAGCACCACCGACGGGTCGCAGTGGAGAAAAATCGAGAGAAAGTACTGGGATGAGTTTGCAAAGGACCCAAGGAACGTATGGTTTCCTTTAAGCGCGGATGGCATTAATCGTTTCGGGGAGCAGAGCAGCAATCACAGCACCTGGCCCGTGACTCTATGTATGTATAACCTTCCTCCTTGTATGTCCATGAAGCGGAAGTTCATTATGATGCCAGTAATCATCCAAGGCCCTAAGCAACCCGGCAACAACATTGATGTGTACCTAAGGCCATTAGTTGAAGAACTTTTACAGCTGTGGAATGGAAACGGTGTACGTACGTGGGATGAGCACAAAAAGGAGGAATTTCACCTAAAGGCGTTGCTGTTCGTGACCATCAACGATTGGCCCGCTCCCAGAAACCTTTCAGGACAGACAAACAAGGGATACCACGCATGCACGCACTGTTTACTTGACATCGATAGTATATACCTGGGAAGCTGCAGGAAGAATGTGTACCTGGGCCATCGTCGATTTCTTCCGACCAACCATCAATGTCGAAAGAAAGGCAAGCATTTCAAAGGCGAGGCACATCTCCGGAAGAAGCCCACCATGCGTACCGGTGATCACGTACTTGCTATGGTCAATGATTTACACGTATTCTTTGGAAAGGGTTCCGGCGGACTAGCTGTTCCGAATGACGCTGACAATACACTACTAGGAAAAGGGCTATAGATAGGATGGACACTAATGGCGCACTGTACATGTGGTGCGCCATTACTAAATACTAATGGCGCACCATGTGTTGGTGCGCCATTAGTGTACAAATACTAATGGCGCACCACATCCCACGGTGCGCCATTAGTAAATTTTTTAATTTTTTAAAACTACTAATGGCGCACCGTGGGAGTGGTGCGCCATTACTAGTTGACATAGTAATTGCGCACCACACCCACCGTGCGCCATTAGTAGTTTTGAAAAAAAAAAATGTTAGTAATGGCGCACCTGTGGACAGTGCGCCATTACTAGTTTTAACTATTAATGGCGTACGTAATGGCGCACTGTCCACAGGTGTGCCATTACTAAGTTTTTTTCAAAACAAAAAAAAAATTCAAATATTTTTATATTTTTTTTTCAAAACTAGTAATGCCGCACCATGGGTGTGGTGCGCCATTACTAGTTTAACTACTAATGGCGCACCACCACACGGTGCGCCATTACTAGTTTGCCCAACTTCCACCGAAAGCACTTCTGTGGACCGCCTTTTCAGTTTTAAAAAAAATATAAAAATGATAAAAATGTCAAAAAAATAAAAGAAAATAAGTTTCCCATGTGATATGTTGTCTAGTTGTTGGGAAATTTACAAATATAAATTTCGACTTTATTTGCAAAATCTCTCTGGAAATTTGTAAAATGGGCATAACTTTTGCATACGAACTCGGATTAAAAGGTTTTATATATGAAAAATCATCTACTCAAAAAGTTACTAAAAATAATGAAGAACAAGCTTCTAAAGGATAACGAATTGCCCGACAGTACATACGCAGCAAAGAAAGTCGTATGCCCTCTAGGATTGGAGGTGGAGAAGATACATGCATGCCCTAATGACTGCATCCTCCACTGCGGTGCATACAAGGATATGAAAGCATGCCCGGTATGCGGTGCATTGCGGTATAAGATTAGACGAGATAACCCTGGTGATGTTGACGGCGAGCCTCCCAGGAAGAGGGTTCCTGCGAAGGTGACGTGGTATGCTCCTATAATACCACGGTTGAAACGTCTGTTCAGAAACGGAGAGCATGCCAAGTTGATGCGATGGCACAGTGAGGACCGTAAGAAAGACGGGAAGTTGAGAGCACCCGCTGACGGGTCGCAGTGGAGAAAAATCAAGAGAAAGTACTGGGATGAGTTTGCAAAGGACCCAAGGAACGTATGGTTTGCTTTAAGCGCGGATGGCATTAATCGTTTCGGGGATTAGAGCAGCAATCACAGCACCTGACCCGTGACTCTATGTATTTATAACCTTCCTCCTTGGATGTCCATGAAGCGGAAGTTCAATATGATGTCAGTTCTCATCCTAGGCCCTAAGCAACCCGGCAACGATATTGATGTGTACCTAAGGCCATTAGTTGAAGAACTTTTACAGTTGTGAAATGGAAACGATGTACGTACGTGGGATGAGCACAAAAAGGAGGAATTTCACCTAAAGGCGTTGCTGTTCGTGACCATCAACGATTGGCCCGCTCTCAGTAACCTTTCAGGACAGACAAACAAGGGATACCACGCATGCACGCACTGTTTACTTGACACCAATAGTATATATCTGGGAAGCTGCAGGAAGAATGTGTACTTGGGCCATCGTCAATTTCTTCCGACCAACCATCAATGTCGAAATAAAGGCAAGCATTTCAAAGGCGAGGCAGATCACCGGAAGAAGCCCACCATGCGTACCGGTGATCACGTACTTGCTATGGTCAATGATTTACACGTAATCTTTGGAAAGGGTTCCGGCAAACTAGCTGTTCCGAATGACGCTGATAATACACTACTAGGAAAAGGGCTATAGATAGGATGGACACTAATGGCGCACTGTACATGTGGTGCGCCATTACTAAATACTAATGGCGCACCATGTGTTGGTGCGCCATTAGTGTGCAAATACTAATAGTGCACCACATCCCACGGTGCGCCATTAGTAAATTTTTTTTTTAATTTTTTCAAAACTACTAATGGCGCACCGTGGGAGTGGTGCGCCATTACTAGTTGACAAAGTAATGGCGCACCACACCCACCGTGCGCCATTAGTAGTTCTGAAAAAAATTAAAAAAATAAAAAAATTATTAGTAATGAAGATTGTGGACAGTGCGCCATTACTAGTTTTAACTAGTAATGGCGCACTGTCCACTGGTGTGCCATTAATAAGTTTTTTCCAAAACAAAAATAAAAAAAATTCAAAATTTGTTATATTTTTTTCAAAACTGGTAATGGCGCACCGTGGGTGTGGTGCGCCATTACTAGTTTAACTACTAATGGCGCACCACCACACGGTGCGCCATTACTAGTTTGCCCAACTTCCACCGGATGCACCCCCCCTCCCGTGGACCGCCTTTTCAGTTTAAAAAAAATTAAAAAAATGATAAAAATGTCAAAAAAATAAAAGAAAATAAGTTTCCCATGTGATATGTGGTCTAGTTGTTGAGAAAATTTACAAATATAAATTTCGACTTTATTTGCAAAATCTCTCTGGAAATTTGTAAAATGGGCATAATTTTTGCATACGAACTCGGATTAAAAAGTTTTATATATGAAAAATCATCTACTCGAAAAGATACTAAAAATAATGAAGAAGAAACTTCCAAAGTATAACGAATTGCCCGACAGTACATACGCAGCAAAGAAGGTCGTATGCCCTCTAGGATTGGAGGTGGAGAAGATACATGCATGCCCTAATGACCGCATCCTCCACTGCGGTGCATACAAGGATCTGAACGCATGCCCAGTATGCGGTGCATTGCGGTATAAGATCAGACGAGATAACCCTGGTGATGTTGACGACGAGCCTCCCAGGAAGATGGTTCCTGCGAAGGTGATGTGGTATGCTCCTATAATACCACGGTTGAAACGTCTGTTCAGAAACGGAGAGCATGCCAAGTTGATGCGATGGCACAGTGAGGACCGTAAGAAAGACGGGAAGTTGAGAGCACCCGCTGACGGGTCGCAGTGGAGAAAAATCGAGAGAAAGTACTGGGATGAGTTTGCAAAGGACCCAAGGAACGTATGGTTTGCTTTAAGCGCGGATGGCATTAATCGTTTCGGGGAGCAGAGCAGCAATCACAGCACCTGGCCCGTGACTCTATGTATGTATAACCTTCCTCCTTTGATCTCCATGAAGCGGAATTTCATTATGATGCCAGTTCTCATCCAAGGCCCTAATTAAGCAACCCGGCAACGACATTGATGTGTACCTAAGGCTATTAGTTGAAGAACTTTTACAGCTGTGGAATGGAAACGGTGTACGTACGTGGGATGAGCACAAAAAGGAGGAATTTCACCTAAAGGCGTTGTTGTTCGTGACCATCAACGATTGGCCCGCTCTCAGTAACCTTTCAGGACAGACAAACAAGGGATACCACGCATGCACGCACTGTTTACTTGACATCGATAGTATATACCTGGAAAGCTGCATGAAGAATGTGTAGCTGGGCCATCGTCGATTTCTTCCGACCAACCATCAATGTCCAAAGAAAGGAAAGAATTTCAAAGGCGAGGCAGATCACCGGAAGAAGCCCACCATGCGTACCGGTGATGACGTACTTGCTATGGTCAATGATTTACACGTAATCTTTGTAAAGGGTACCGGCGGACTAGCTGTTCCGAATGACGCTGACAATACACTACTAGGAAAAGGGCTATAGATAGGATGGACAATAATGGCGCACTGTACATGTGGTGCGCCATTACTAAATACTAATGGCGCACCATGTGTTGGTGCACCATTAGTGTGCAAATACTAATGGCGAACCACATCCCACGGTGCGCCATTAGTAATTTTTTTTTAATTTTTTCAAAACTACTAATGGCGCACCGTGGGAGTGGTGCGCCATTACTAGTTGACATAGTAATAGCGCACCACACCCACCGTGCGCCATTATTAGTTTTGAAAAAAAATAAAAAAAATAAGAATATAGTGTTAGTAATGGCGCACCAGTGGACAGTGCGCCATTACTAGTTAATGGCGCACTGTCCACTGGTGCGCCATTACTAAGTTTTTTCCAAAAGAAAAACTAAAAAAAATTGAAATTTTTTTAAATATTCTTTTCAAAACTAGTAATGGCGCACCGTGGGTGTGGTGCGCCATTACTAGTTTAACTACTAATGGCGCACCACCACACGGTGCGCCATTACTAGTTTGCCCAAATTCCACCGGATGCACCCCCCCTCCCGTGGACCGCCTTTTCAGTTTAAAAAAAATAAAAAAATGATAAAAATGTCAAAAAAATAAAACAAAATTAGTTTCCCATGTGATATTTGGTCTAGTTGTTGAGAAAATTTACAAATATAAATTTCGACTTTATTTGCAAAATCTCTCTGGAAATTTGTAAAATGGGCATAACTTTTGCATACGAACTCGGATTAAAAAGTTTTATATATGAAAAATCATCTACTCGAAAAGATGCTAAAAATAATGAAGAAGAAACTTGCAAAGGATAACGAATTGCCCGACAGTACATATGCAGCAAAGAAGGTCGTATGCCTTCTAGGATTGCAGGTGGAGAAGATACATGCCTGCCCTAATGACCGCATCCTCCACTGCGGTGCATACAAGGATCTGAACGCATGCCCAGTATGCGGTGCATTGCGGTATAAGATCAGACGAGATAACCCTCGTGATGTTGACGACGAGCCTCCCAGGAAGAGGGTTGCTGCGAAGGTGATGTGGTATGCTCCTATAATACCACGGTTGAAACGTCTGTTCAGAAACGGAGAGCATGCCAAGTTGATACGATGGCACAGTGAGGACAGTAAGAAAGACGGGAAGTTGAGAGCACCCGCTGACGGGTCGCAGTGGAGAAAAATCGAGAGAAAGTACTGGGATGAGTTTGCAAAGGACCCAAGGAACGTATGGTTTGCTTTAAGGGCGGATGGCATTAATCGTTTCGGGGAGCAGAGCAGCAATCACAGCACCTGGCCCGTGACTCTATGTATGTATAACCTTCCTCCTTGGATGTCCATGAAGCGGAAGTTCATTATGATGCCAGTTCTTATCCAAGGCCCTAATCACTAGTAGAAAAAGGGCCTATAGTCCCGGTTCATAAGGACCTTTAGTCCCGGTTCATGAACCGGGACTAAAGGGTCGGTACTAATACCCTCGCCCTTTAGTCCCGGTTCTATCCAGAACCGGGACAAATGGCCCTCCACGTGGCCTGTCCACGAGCTCAGTAGGAGGGCCTTTGGTCCCGGTTGGTGGCACCAACCGAACCAATAGGCATCCACGCCAGCATTTCTTTGGCTCTGGTTTTTGTTTTTAAAGGGGGGTTTGGGGGTTTGGGGGTTAATTTAGGTGTTTCATATATTGTGCTATAGCTAGCTAATTAATAGAGAAAAGTGTCCTTTCTTTTGTCCGTGCTTGGTCGACGCTACGTATTATACATACATATAGAGAGGACTAACTAGACATGCTAGCTAGCTAGTAATTAAGCAAATGTAAGATCGTCATGAACATATATGCATATAGAGAGAAGTGATATCGACCACCTCTCCTTCTCCGAGAGATTGGTCGAACAACAAGTTCTCGTGATATCTATCTCGACACTACCGGCTACATATATACAATAGTTATCTTTTACAATACGGACGCGTGGTCCACATAGTATTCTCCGTCTTCAGCGATCACGTCGTCAAGAAAGAATGCCGCCAATTCCTCTTGAATTGCTCGCATGCGATCTGGTGCTAGGAGTTCATCCCGCTTCCGAGACATCTAATTTTAAGAAAGGGGTCAATACATATATATATATATATATATATATATATATATATATATATATATATATGAATGAATGAATGAAACTCAACACAAATGATGGTAATAAAATAAAATTGTGAATATTTTTATTTAAGCACTTCATATTGTTTGTCGGAGTAGCCCCGCTCACAGTTCGTGTGGCGGATGGACTCGCAAACGTAGTATCCACAGAAATCATTCGCTTGTTCCTGCCACAACCACTTTACAAGAAACAGAGGTCAATCAAACTGATAATTATATATAGCAAGCACATGCTAAATGGTATTGATGAAACTAGCGCTTGAATCACTAGGAGATGCGCGTGGAATAAGCTACTATATAGTACTTACTGACTGGTGTCTAAATTGTAGCTTCTTCGGTAGTCCCGGAGCTTTTTTGGTGAATTTTCCCCAAGCCCTGCCATACAAAGAAAACAATTACTTGATATCAGAAATGAACAAAGTTGCTGATATGGTGGATAATGATCGATTTAACATACTTCTCGAGCATTTCAGTCATGTCCGCATACTCCTTGGGATCTTTTCGCTTGGAGTCAAAGACAGTTACTACTCCCTTCTCAAGCTTAATCTCTAGGAGAATATACTGGTAGCTGCGCACACATGCATAACTCATCAATATTACATTACTATAACCTGGACTAATAAGGAAACCGAATATGCCACAAGACAAGAACACTCACTTGAAGTTGTAAGGAAAGAGTATTATATCTTTGTGTTCATTTATTACCAACGATTGTAGCAAGTTGGCCTCGGTATCTTTGGCACGAAATTCAACCTCAGTTGCATCTATGAGATATGTGTTAATGAACCCAATATCACCCACTTGTCCTTTCTTCAATTCGCGATCTTCAATCTGCATAATATAGTGAGGATATTTATAAATACATGCAATGAAAGGGCTGAGTTATATAGAGATACTTAATGATAGAAGTAGTACTACTTACAGACAGTAGCAGGTGACCGTTGCTTTATCGAGGGCCAATTGATTGAAAAACTGATAGAACTCCTCAAATGGAATAGGCAATTCAATTCCAAGGAGGTCATGCTCCTTTTAACTCTCACATACAAAGTACTCCTCCTTAGACTCTTTGCAGGTTTTCATGTACCAATCATGCAACCTTCGCATCATCGTTGTTAGAGAGCTTTCATCTTTGACGAGAGGCTTCCCGTACATCGTCGGGCAAGTAATCTTCAGGATTGCCATAACCGGGCACCATCCTCGGATCGACGATGTCGCTAGCAGGCACCTTGAGCGGGGGGCACGATTCCTTCGCTTGTTCGCCGAGCTGGGCAATTTGTTTCCCAGCTCGTCGTTCTTTCATCCTTTGATCACTGACAGTACTTCCCGATCTCTCCGCCTCGGCAAATGCCTTTCCAATAATGCGCTCATAGTTGCCTTTTGGCGGAGACTTGGGTGGTTTTGTCAGGGCAGCCAGAGTGCACTTCGCTTTGACCGGATCTACCTTCTCCTCCGAAGGTGGATGTCTCTTTGCTTTCAACCCTTGAAACCAGTCATCCACTTCGGTCTGCGATCTTCGCTTTCCTCCTCGCTTCCTCTCAGACGGTAACTTCTCCGAGTCTTCGTGAGAAGGACCGAATCAGATCTCCTCCCGCCTTTGGCTGTACTGCTAGACGCCGGCAGAGCAGACGGAGCGGATGTCTTCTTTCCTTGCTTACGAGGCGGAGGAGAAGGACTACGACGCGCCGGAGCAGCCGGAGCGGCGGCGGGTCTCTTCCGCCTTTGCTGACGAGGCGGAGAAGGAGGAGGCTGGCTGCCCGGACGCGCCTGCAGGCGGAGAAGGAGACGGAGTGCCGCCACGCCGGAGAAGGAGCCGGCCGAGTGCCCCGATCACTTTCACGGGAGGAGGAGGCGGTGGAGGAGGCGGAGTGCCCTGACTCACGGGAGGAGGAGGAGGAGGCGGTGGAGGAGGCGGAGTGCCCCGACTCACGGGAGGAGGAGGAGGAGGCGGAGGCGCCCAGTTCGGAAGGTTGATGAGATCCTTCCGCCATAGGCATGGAGTCTTCGTGAGCAGAACCCAGCCGATACTCCCTTCACCGGTATGGTGGTCAAGCCGAGCTCCTCAAATCCCTCCGTTATTTCATCAACCATCACCTTAGCATATCCTTCGAATCGGCCGGCGGTGAAAAGTTGAGTCGGGTTTAGTGGGATAAACAGAGCCAACAGCCGCCTTGACCTTCAAATTGCTCCATTGCGCCATAAGGTGGCAACTTTCAGCATCCGTGATAGCATCCACGGGATAGCTGGCAGGAGCCGCCAAGGCATGCTGCTCGCTGAAGCAGCTCGGTGGAAGCCACGCCGCTTCTCCGCTGAGATGGCGGGTAGCTTCGGGGAAGCTTCGCAGGTCGCTTGTTGTGATCGGCTGCTTCGCTCCTCTTCTCGTTCCTCTAGCCCCATTACCCTTTCGTGCAGCGCTCGCATTAGGCTCTGCTCCAGTTTCTTCCTCCTCTCATGGGTTTTGTAACCCCCGTCCGGAAATCCAGCCTTCCACGAAAGGGAGCTCTGGCGTGCCTCGTGTCCGCATTGGGTGCTCGAGATTCCCGAGGGCCATTGTGAGCTTGTCCTTCTCCCCTGCTCGAACGAACTTCCCTTGCTGCGCTGCTTCGATATAATGCTTAAGCCTCTTGACCGGTATGTCCAATTGTTCGTCCGTCCAAATGCACTTCCCCGTTATAGGGTCCAAGGATCCGCTGCCCCAAGAACCAAGTCCGCAACGGTCTGGCTAGTTCATTGTCTCGGTTCGATCCCTTTATCAAGCAGATCATTCTCATCCTTGGCCCACTTAGGCCGGGCTATGAGGTAGCCACCGACCCCGCATGATGATGAAGCTTCTTCTTCGCAGCATTTCTCTTGTTTGTCGCCGACATCTTTTTACTCTTCTCCGATGTCTTGTAGGCCACAAATGCGGGCCACCATCTCCGATCTTCTCATATTTGCCCGTGAATTCTGGTGTCTCATTATTTTCGACATACGTATTGAGGTCTTTCTTCCAATTCCTGAATAGTTCTGCCATCTTCTTAAGAGCAAAAGACTTGATTAATGGCTCTATTACTGGCTTCTCCGGATGATCCTCTGGCGGTAGGGTAAAATTTGACTTCAGCTCAGTCCAAAGATCATTTTTCTGCATATCATTGACATAAGACACCTCGTGGTCTTCGCTCTTAGGCTTATACCATTGGTGGATGCTGATCGGGATCTTGTCCCTAACTAGAACCCCGACCGAGCAACAAATGCCTTCTTTGTCCGGTAGGGTTCAATCGGTTGGCCGTCATGCGATTTGTATGATCTCAAACTTTTCATCCGAGCTAAACTTTTTCTTCGGCCTCGCCTCTTTACCGAAGTTGTGCTCGATCCGGAGGGCTAGAAAAAGAACAAAGACGAGAGTTAATTAATATGTGTACATATATATATACCAAAACAAAGGACGAGAGCTAGTCAAGACAGGCTTAACTAATATATATACCTGGCCGGACTCGGTTTGGTGATCACCGGAGCCGTCCTCACGGTCTACTTCTTGCACCGGCATTGGGTCATCGGAGCCATGTAAATCATAGCCAGCTGCTTCTTCACCCTCTCCTTCCAGACCATCGTTATCGACGTTGAGAAACATCATCGAGGAGACGGCATCACTTCCGTAGCGATTATGTCCCTCATCAACGCTTCTTGTGCTTCGTCTCGGGGTGTGTCCATAGTTTCTACAAATATTTACAACATGGCAATTATTATTCAAACATGACAGATATGGATATATTAGTGCCAACGTAGAACTAGCTAGCTAATCACAATAAGGAATATTATTAGTGGCCTCAACGCTGCTTCTCTAGTGGTTGGGGTGTCCTCGACAAAGCTTCAAGGGTTAGTGGGTGGCCTCGAGAACTCTTCAAGCTAGGAGGGGTATGACATCGACCCCACATGTTGAAGCTATCGGGAGGGGTCGGCGTTGAAAAGTACATCTATGTCCCACAAGTAGGGTAGAGGGTCGTGGATCGCCGAGCGGTCGAGGGTCAAGGGGTCAAGATCGCCGAGGGTCGGGAGGTTGCCTAGTGTCAAAGGATTCAACAAAACCATGTCTTCATCATTAGGCTAGTAACAGGTGCATGATGGTACAAAGCTCTCCAAAGTTGTTTTGGAGCAGGTCCCGGATAGGATAATTCGCTTTTTGGTACAAAGTTCAGCAAAAGGCAAATTATCCTATCCGACTCCATTCCGTAACAACTTTGAGGACTTCGTACCATCATGCCATTGTTACTTCCGGCTAATGATGAAGCGATGGATTTCTTCAATACTTTGACACTATCGGTACCCCCCTATCGGAAAAGGAAGAAAAGAGGAAGAAGGAAGAAGAAGAAGAAAAAAAAGAAGAAAAAAAAAGAGGAGAAGAAGAAAAGAATAGAGGAGAAGAAGAAAAAATAGAAAATTTTCATTTTTTCTTCTTCTCTCTACCCTTTCTTCTTCTCCTCTTCTTTCTTCTTTTCCTCTCATTCTTTTCTTCTTCTTCTTCCTTCTTCCTTCGGATCCTAGAACCCTCGAACCCTCGACCCTAGAACCCTCGAACCCTAGAACCCTCGAACCCTCGACCCTAGAACCCTCGAACCCTCAAACCCTTGTGCCTCGAAACCTCGACCGGCCTCGACGACCCTCGACCCCTCTGTGACCCTCTCGACCCTCTAGCCTAGTTCCCGACCGTCGACCCCTCAGCGATCCTCGACACCCTGGTTCCCGATAAAAAGAAGGCGAAGAAGAAGAAGAAGAAGAAGAAGAAGAAGAAGAAGAAGAAATGAGAAGAAGAAAAGAGAAGAAGAAGAAAGAAGAAGAAAAATAGAAGAAAAAGAGGAGAAGAAGAAGAAGGAAAAGGAGAAGAAGAAACTTTTTCTTCTTCTCCTCTTTTCCTTCTTCTTCTCCTCTCTTTTTTTCTTCTATTTGTTTCTTCTTCTCCTCTTTTCCTTCTTCTTCTCCTCTCTTTTTTCTTCTATTTTTTCTTCTTCTTTCTTCTTCTTCTCTTTTTTCTTCTTCTCATTTCTTCTTCTTCTTCTTCTTCTTCTTCTTCTTCTTCTTCTTCTTTTTATAAAATATTCTATACATCAATGAATATATCAATATATATACATGAACATTTATCTGCAAAAAACATCATATTCTATACATCAATAAAAAACATCATATTCTATACATCAATAAAAATCATGGCGGCGGCAGGGACCAGGCAGGGCAGGTGCGCTGGGCTGGGCAGGTGCTGGGGCTCATCAGGGCGGAGGCGACGGCGAGGTCGCGCGACGGGCGGCGGGGAGGCGGAGGCGACGGCGAGGTCGGGAGGCGGAGGCGACGGCGAGGTCGTGGAGGCAGGGCGGCGACGGCGAGGTCGGCGAGGTCGCGGAGGCAGGGCGGCGACGGCGAGGGCGCAGCGACGGGCGGGACGGCGACGACGGGCAGGGCGACGGCGACGGGCGGGCGGCGGCAAGGCTGGGCGGGCGACGGCGACGACGAGGCAGGGCGACGGGCGATGAGGCAGGGGACGGCGACGACGAGGCAGGGCGACGGCGACGACGAGGCGTGGCGACGGGCGACGGCTGGTGGCGTCGGGGCAGCCTCAAGGCGGGGAGGTTGGGGCAAATGGGCGAGGGAGATGTGAAAATTTCCCAAGTCTTGCTTATATAGAAAGAGCATTGGTCCCGGTTCGCCACACGACCGGGACTAATGCCCCTTTAGTCCCGGTTGGAGCCACCAACCGACCAAAGGCCAAATTTCCGCAGCCCAACGGGCGGGAAGCGGCGGCCTTTGGTCCCGGTTGGTGGCACCAACCGGGACTAAAGGGGGGCATTAGTCCCGGGTCGTGGCACCAACCGGGACTAAACCACCCTTTAGTCCCGGTTGGTGCCACCAACCGGGACCAAAGGCCTGTGCTGCCCCGAACCCAAATGTTTAGTCCCACCTCGCTAGTTGAAGGGCGCCGGCACTGGTTTATAAGCGCTGGTGTGCGTCCCCTTTCGAGCTCCTCTCAAATGCAGGCTTTCGGGCCTAATCATGCTACTGCCTGTGGGCCTATTAGCCTCTCAAGGGCTGAATCCTCGCCCATGTAGGGTTTCTAGTCGTATTCAGGCCGTGGGGCCTAGTAGGTGGCAGTTTTTTGCTTTATATTTTATTTCCTTTTGCTTTTAGTTTTAGAAAAAATATGAACTTTCTATTAGTGCCATTAGTTTTAAAATTTGAAAACACTTTTTTGTTTTCTTTGTTGCTTTATTTATTTTATTTTGTTTCTACTTACAACAAAATACTTATTGTTGCTATTTTTAATTTTTCAAGTTTTTTGTTTTGTTTTCTGCATTATTTATTTTCTTTTGGTTTTTGCTTTATTTTTTAATTCTTTTTTGCTTTTAGGTCAGCAAAATTATAAACTTTCTGTTAGTGCTTTTACTTTTAGAAAAAATATAAACTTTCTGTTTGTGCCATTAGTTTTAAAATTCAAAAACACTTTTTTGTTTTCTTTGTTGCTTTATTTATTTTATTTTGTTTCTACTTACAACAAAATGCTTATTGTTGCTATTATTATTTTTTTGCAAGTTTTTTGTTTTGTTTCCTGCATTATTTATTTTCTTTTGGTTTTTTGCTTTATTTTTTAATTCTTTTTGCTTTTAGGTCAGCAAAATTATAAACTTTCTGTTAGTGCCATTTGTTTTAGAACAATTATAAACTTTCTGTTTGTGCCATTAGTTTTATAAAATTTGAATTCTTTGAAATTTGTGTGAATCACAAGTTTGTGAGCTCAACAAGGCGTAGAGGGACGGGCTTAATTATAAACCGGTGTGAGCGCCCTTCAGTTGGCGAGGTTTTCAAATTCATAGTTTTCAAATGAACTCTGAAAAAGTTGGCATAGCATGTTCATGAACAAAACGGACAATGGTATCATATTCGTGTGTTACAAAGTTGGCATGGTATCATCATAATAGTTGCGGGAGAAAGTCTTCACTTTTTCTTCGCTTGTGTCGTTTGCTTATTGCACCGTAACCATGGATAATCTTCATCATTTATCAGGATGCTTGGGTCAGCCTTGACTTTGAAGGGGGGAATTTCATGAAACTTTTCATACTCTTCAGACATGTCTGTCTTGCCCTCCACTCCCAGGATGTCCCTTTTTCCTGAAAGAACTATGTGGCGCTTTGGCTCATTGTATGATGTATTCGCTTCCTTATCTTTTCTTTTCCTCGGTCTGGTAGACATGTCCTTCACATAGATAACCTGTGCCACATCATTGGCTAGGACGAACGGTTCGTCGGTGTACCCAAGATTTTTCAGATCCACTGTTGTCATTCCGCATCGTGGGTCTACCTGCACCCGCCTCTGACAGATTGACCCACTTGCACGTAAACAAAGGGACCTTAAAATCTACTCCGTAGTCAAGTTCCCATATGTCTACTATATAACCATAATATGTGTCATTTCCCTTGTCGGTTGCTGCATCAAAGCGGACACCGCTGTTTTGGTTGGTGCTCTTTTCATCTTGGTCAATCGTGTAAAATGTATTCCCATTTATCTCAGATCCTTTCCAAATCATTACAGTCGAAGATGGTCCCTGGACAACAAGTACAACTCATCACAAACAGTGCTGTCACCTCCGAGACGTATTTCCAACCAACTGCTGAAAGTCCCGATGTGTTCACATGTAATCCAGTCGTCGACCGCCTCCGGTGTTTGGAGCGCAGACTGTTCTTGTGTTCATCGACATACGGGTCACCAAGGTAGAGTTCTCAGAGAACTGTGTAGTGTGCTTGAGACCAAGAATATCCGTCCCTGCATATTATTGAGTCTCTTCCAAGCGTGCATTTTCCAGTCAGTCTCCCCTCATACCGCGATTTAGGGAGACCTATCTTATTAAGGCCAGGAATGAAGTCAACACAAAACCCGATGACATCCTCTGTTTGATGGCCCATGGAGATGCTTCCTTCTGGCCTAGCACGGTTACGAACATATTTCTTTAGGACTCCCATGAACCTCTCAAAGGGGTACATATTGTGTAGAAATACGGGCCCAGAATGACAATCTCGTCGACTAGATGAACTAGGACGTGCGTCATGATATTGAAGAAGGATGGTGGGAACACCAGCTCGAAATCGACAAGACATTGCGCCACATCACTCCTTAGCGTTACTACGATTTCTGGATCGATCACCTTACGAGATATTGCATTGAGGAATGCACATAGCTTCACAATGGCTAATCGGACGCTTTTCGGTAGAAGCCCTCTCAATGCAACCGGAAGCAGCTATGCGTCATAATCACGTGGCAGTCATGAGACTTTAGGTTCTAGAACTTTTTCTCTGACATATTTATTATTCCCTTTATATTCGACGAGAAGCCAGTCGGGACCTTCATACTGAGCAGGCATTGAAAGAATATTTCTTTCTCTTCTTTCGTAAGAGCGTAGCTGGCAGGACCTTCATACTGCTTCGTAGGCATGCCCTCTTTTTCGTGCAAGCGTTGCAGGTCCTCTCGTGCCTCAGGTGTATCTTTTGTCTTCCCATACACGCCCAAGAAGCCTAGCAGGTTCACGCAAAGGTTCTTTGTCACGTGCATCACGTCGATCGAAGAGCGGACCTCTAGGTCTTTCCAGAGGGTAGGTCCCAAAATTTAGATTTCTTCTTCCACATGGGTGCGTGATTCTCGGCGTCATTCGAACAGCTAGTCCGCGGGACCCTTTCCACGTGTAAATCATTGACCATAGCAAATGCGTGATCACCGGTGCGCATGGCGGGCTTCTTCCGGTGATCTGCCTCGCCTTTGAAATGCTTGCCTTTCTTTCGACATTGATGGTTGGTCGGAAGAAATCGACGATGGCCCTGTACACATTCTTCCTGCAGCTTCCCGGTATATACTATCGGTGTCAAGTAAACAGTGCGTGCATGCGTGGTATCCCTTGTTTGTCTGTCACGAAGGTTATCGAGAGCGGGCCAATCGTTGATTGTCACGAACAGCAACGCCTTCAGTCAAATTCCTCCTTTTGTGCTCATCCCACGTCATTACACCGTTTCCATTCCACAGCTGTAAAAGTTCCTCAACTAATGGCCTTAGGTACACATCAATGTCGTTGCCGGGTTGCTTAGGGCCTTGGATGAGAACTGGCATCATAATGAACTTCCGCTTCATGCACATCCAAGGAGGAAGGTTATACATACATAGAGTCACGGGCCAGGTGCTGTGATTGCTGCTCTGCTCCCGAAAGGATTAATGCCATCCGCGCTTAAAGAAAACCATACGTTCCTTGGGTCCTTTGCAAACTCATCCCAGTACTTTCTCTCGATTTTTCTCCACTGCGACCCGTCAGCGGGTGCTGTCAACTTCCCGTCTTTCTTCCTCACTGTGCCATCGCATCAACTTGGCATGCTCTCCGTTTCTGAACAAACGTTTCAACCGTGGTATTATAGGAGCATACCACATCACCTTCGCAGGAACCCTCTTCACGGGAGGCTCGCCAATCAACATCACCGAGGTCATCTCGTCGATCTTATACCGCAATGCACCGCATACCGGGCATGCGTTCAGATCCTTGTAGGCACCACGGTAGAGGATGCAGTCATTAGGGCATGCATGTATCTTCTCCACCTCCAATCCTAGAGGGCATACGACCTTCTTTTTGCTGCGTATGTAATGTCGGGCAATTCGTTATCCTTTGGAAGCTTCTTCTTCATTATTTTCAGTAGCTTCTCAAATCCTTTATCGAGCACAGCATTCTCTCGCCTTCCACTGCAGCAATTCGAGTACGGTACCGAGCTTTGTGTTGCCATCTTCGCAATTGGGGTACAACCCTTTTGTGATCCTCTAACATGCGATCGAACTTCAGCTTCTCCTTTTGACTTTCGCATTGTGTCTTGCATCGATAATGACCCGCCGGAGATCATCATCATGGGGCACATCGTCTGGTTCATCTTGATCTTCAGCAGCTTTCGCCCGTTGCAGCACCATCGCGGCACATCGTCTGTGCAACTTGATGTTCGATAGCATCACCGTATTCAGGGGCACATAGTTGTCATCGTACTCTTCTTCCTCGCCGTCTTCCATCATAACCCCTATTTCTCCGTGCCTCGTCCAAACATTATAGTGTGGCATGAAACCCTTGTAAAGCAGGTGGGTGTGAAGGATTTTCCGGTCGAGTAAGACTTCGTATTCCCACATATAGGGCATGGACAACACATAAAACCATTCTGCTTGTTTGCCTCAGCCACTTCGAGAAAAGCATGCACGCCCTTAATGTACTCGGAGGTGTGTCTGTCACCGTAGTGCATTATATATAATTAAGTGTGTCAAAAATCATTACAGAACATCATGAATAGATAATTAAATGACCAAATTAATAGAAGTTCATCATCACATAAAAACCAAAGTACATACATAGTTCTCATCTAACAACATAAAGCTCTGCAGAGCATCCAAATTAATTAAACCATACATTGAAACTATGTAAAACATTTCAATGTGAAAACAAATACGATCATAATCGCAACCAAGGTAACAACTGATCCAACGGCATAATGATACCAAGCCTCGGTATGAATGGCATATTTTCTAATCTTTCTCATCTTCAAGCGCATTGCATCCATCTTGATCTTGTGATCATCGACGACATCCGCAACATGCAACTCCAATATCATCTTCTCCTCCTCAAGTTTTTTATCTTTTCCTTCAAGAAATTGTTTTCTTCTTCAACTAAATTTAACCTCTCGACAATAGGGTCGGTTGGAATTTCGGTTCAACAACCTCCTAGATAAATAAAATCTATGTCACGTTGGTCGGCTTAATTTTCATAAACAATAAATGAACCAATAGTTATGAAAAGATAATATATACCACATCCGAATCATAGACAGGGACGAGGGCCGACGGGCGGATACCAAAACCATCGCACTATATAAGATGCAATAATAAAAGTAAGAAAATAATACAAGTAAGAATATTTTTCCTTTCAGAAAGAAGATAAGAACAAGAGGCTCACCACGGTGGTGCTGGCGATGAGATCGGCGCGGGTGATCGACGGCGGTGAAGACGGGGACGAGGCGTGACGGACCGCTAAACCTAGACAAATATTGAGGAAAATGGAGGTTAGAGGTCGAGCTTGGAGAGGAGATAGCTTAAGTAGTGTGGCTCGGGCATTCCATCGAACACCTTGTATGCATAGGAGGTGAGCTAGAGCACCACCAAGCCCCCTCCCCCTCGGCCAGAAAAAACAGAGCACTGGAGTGCTCTGCTTGCGAGCGAGGGGTATATATAGGCAGCACTATTGGTCTGGTTAGTGGCATGAACCGGGACCAAAGGGAAACCTTTGGTCCCGATTCATGCCACCAACCCACAACTAGTGGTGGGCCAGGAGCCAGACCATTGGTCCCGGTTCGTCCCACCAACCGGGACCAAAAGGTCCGGACGAACCGGGACCAATGGCCCACGTGGCCCGGCCGGCCCCCTGGGCTCACGAACCGGGATAAATGCTCACATTAGTCCCGGTTCTGGATTGAACCGGGACTAATGGGCAAAACAGGCCTCAACGATAGCCCCTTTTTCTACTAGTGAATTAAGCAACCCGGCAACGACATTGATGTGTACCTAAGGCTATTAGTTGAAGAACTTTTACAGCTGTGGAATGGAAACGGTGTATGTACGTGGGATGAGCACAAAAAGGAGGAATTTCACCTAAAGGCGTTGCTGTTCGTGACCATCAACGATTGGCCCGCTCTCAGTAACCTTTCAGAACAGACAAACAAGGGATACCATGCATGCACGCACTGTTTACTTGACAACGATAGTATATACCTGGGAAGTTGCAGGAAGAATGTGTACCTGGGCCATCGTCGATTTCTTCCGACCAACCATCAATGTCGAAAGAAAGGCAAGCATTTCAAAGGCGAGGCAGATCACCGGAAGAAGCCCACCATGCGTACCAGTGATCACGTACTTGCTATGGTCAATGATTTACACGTAATCTTTGGAAAGGGTCCCGGCGGACTAGCTGTTCCGAATGACGCTGACAATACACTACTAGGAAAAGGGCTATAGATAGGATGGACACTAATGGCGCACTGTACCTGTGGTGCGCCATTACTAAATACTAATGGCGCACCATGTGTTGGTGCGCCATTAGTAAAAAAAAAATGTTAATTTTTTTCAAAACTACTAATGGCACACAGTGGGAGTGGTGCGCCATTACTAGTTGACATAGTAATGGCGCACCACACCCACCGTGCGCCATTAGTAGTTTTAAAAAAAAAATAAAAAAAAAATAAAATAAAATTTGTTAGTAATGGCGCACTTGTGGACAGTGCGCCATTACTAGTTAAGTTTTTTTCAAAACAAAAATAAAAAAAATCAAGTTTTTTTATATATTTTTTTTCAAAACTAGTAATGGCGCACCATGGGTGTGGTGCGCCATTACTAGTTTAACTACTAATGGCGCACCACCACACGGTGCGCCATTACTAGTTTGCCCAACTACGAGTCGCGGCTAGTCGCAACTACAGGGTCAACTATTCAAGAGTCGCTACCTCAGATCGACTCATCGACTCGAAAACCTTGGTTTGACTATTAGTTACTCCCTATGTCCCATAATATAGAAGTGTTTTTTACACTACACTCTTATATTATGGGACGGAGGGAGTAAATGACATAGAATGAAGAAAACTTGCTACTTCAGTTACAGCACCTTTTAGGGAAAGGGCTTCTGTTAGTTTGTCGGCTAGTGGCACAAATTAGAATTGCATACATTTTTCTGCATTAGAACATGAGAATTGGATTCATTGCAAATCTTTATTTTTTTTATGCTTGATGCAGGTGGTTGCATGATTCAGTTGATCAGTAGGATTTTCGTCTGCACCAGGTATACAATTTTTAAATTGCTTCCTTTGTATGTTTCAGCTAAGCATACTTTGTATCACCATGAATCATATGATAACTTCATCAATTGCAGAGTCATAGTTAATGTTTTTATAGGATTTTTACATTTGTCTCGTACATGCAGACTAGAGAAAATGAAAAGTAAATAGTTTCTAAGTAAAATACACCCAGTACATTTGATTCACATGGCCAGCTGCTCCAAATTGCGTCTAACTAGTTATCTCAGTGCTTCTAAGATTCATGTGTCATTTTCATTTGGATTTGGTTCTCTTATCAGCATTTGGTGGTTTTGCCTTCTCATATCTGACTGTAATTTGGTGTAAGAACTGGTTATATTCCGTTGAGCAATTAATGGGAAGGTGTGAAGGCCCGGTTGGGAGAAAAATCAGCACTTGGTTGTATGACTTGAATAGGAGTACAGTTGGCAGGTAAGCACTACGTAGTAAGAAAAAGGGCATGCTAATTTAGTTTTCTCTGTTATTACCATCTGTTTGCAGCTTCCTAAAAATGAGTGGTGTCATGATCATTTGACAGAATGAAGAAAATAAAGGAGCATAGGCCGATATGAATGGAACTTGTGAGTTGGTAGTACCTTGCTTTAAGCGAAAAGGTTAATTTTCCTGTTTGTACGGCAGCAATACATATCAGTGAGAGCAAAAGACTGTTTATGAAGTAGTTTTCGACTTGGTAACAGATTATCAGTAAAACCAAAGCATAACATAGCTATACATTGAATTTTTTTTTGAATCATAACTTTGCTTCTATATCAGATGCATACTGTTCTCCAAAATATGTATGTGCTCCCGTATTGGTATTTTTTTACGAGGTGAGATCTTATGCTCTGGTTGTACCAATCAACCAGTTCGTTATTTTTCCTACATGTATTATAATTATGGATGTTATAAAATTGGTACTTCCCATTTGCGGCAGTTTCCTTGATTTGGTAGTTGCATTGTGTGCATCAATACATTGCTCGATGGATTAGTTCTCCAGCTCATATCAGCAGTTTAGGCCACCATTTAGCTTTTGGACCCAGAAGTTGGAAAGTTTGGCTCGGCTAGCTGCAGGAATTGCACTAGAATGGAAAGTTGGAGAAGTTGCAGCTTCTTAGGGTGTGTTTTGTTCAGGAACGAAGTGTAATGGAATGTCGTCGTTCCATTCCACTAGAATTGGTTCTGTCCTTGTGTTTGATAGGGGCAACTCAAAATGGAATGGTTACATATTGGTGTTTGGTTTTAGAGATGGAACAAAATGGATACGTTCATCTCACCTTGAGTTAGATTCGTTTTCAGTCAAACAAAAATCGCTGAATAAAGTGGTCATCCATCCATCATGCAACAAAGGCAGATAAACGTTGTATTGGATTTCAGAACAGGAGTGTTAGCATAGATTCATGAACCGAAGGCTTGAGCACGCTCTGCCAAAAACAAATCACAGAGAAAAACAGAAAGGAAAAAATTGCGACTCAAGCACAAGATGAACAGCAGTCACCGAAATACCAAACTCTGGATCTGATCGCTACAAGTCAGGGTGGACACGGTCCGGGCCGGTCCGGTCCCGGTCCGAGCCGTCGTTTGGACCGGCCGCCGGCGGTCCGGTCCAGACCGGACCGAGCAGTGCAGCGGTCCCGATTTAAGGGACCGGATCGGCAGACGCAAAGCTCGGTGCGGACCGTCGGTCCTCACGGTCCTGACGACGTACAGTCACTGCCATGTAGGCCCAGGCTGTCGGCGCAGCATCACGGTGGCCGGAGACGGGGAAGACGGACCTGATGCGCGGCGGCACAGCGGCGCGAGGGAGAGAGACGAAGAGGCACGGCCGCGCGGGGGAGAGGGGAGGAACAGCCGCGCAAGGGAGCGGCGGCGCGAGGCAGAGACACGGCGGCCGGCGGCGCGTCCTGGTGGCTAGTCCAGTCCGCTGGTGGAAGGAGCGGCGGCGGCGCGGTGCGTCCTGGTGGAAGCTGGAAGGAGTGGCGGCGGTGCGGTGCGTCCTGTCACACGCACGAACAGGATGCGAGATGCGTTTAGGTCACGCACACACGCACGATCTATATTGGGCTGGGCACACACGCACGATCTATATTGGGTTGGGCACACACGACCTGATGGGCTCTCCTGATTAGCTCTAATTGGGCTGGGCCATCGGTCCTCCGAGCCGGACCGAGCTAAGACCGGACCGGACCGGTCAATTTTCGGGCCGAAATTGCCAGCTCGGACCGGCCAGGTTTCCTAGCGGACCGGGACCGATCGGTCCGGTCCTGGTCGGTCCACGAGCGGGCCCAAAAGCCCGCTCGCTACGTCCAGGCTGAGCTACAAGAAAAAGGTGCTTCCTTTCTGATTTCACTCCTGGCGGGGTGTGCTCAGGCGATGCCAACAGCCGGCGCTTTGAGCGGCTGCTCCAGCAAGCGTGGCGGCTTGGTGCTTCCCGGCGTGTCGCGCGAGCACGGCGACAGCATGGCCTCCCGGCCTTGCTCAGATCATCTTCCTTGGCCTCCGCCGGCTCGACACAGCTGGTGCACGGAGTGCGGATGTGGTGCCCGAGTCTGCTATGTCCTGGTGGCGGTATCCTCCACCGGCGAAGAACGCCCGCCTCACAGGAACAGAGAGAGAGAGAGAGAGAGAGGAGGGTGGGGGGGATGGGCGGGTAGAGGTCATGGGTGGCCATTGAGGGTGAGAGAGGGGCAGAGGTCATGGGCAAGCGAGGCGTTCTGCGTGGTCTAGCCAATTTGGAGGAACTACCCGGTTCGCCATGTAGCAGGAATATCCCTCTCCCGAGAACCAGTGTGTTCCATTCCAATTTTCGACCAAACACGAGAATCACTCCCAGGTGCAGGTCCAACCCGTTACATTCCACTTCATTCCCCCAAACCAAACACACCCTTAAGAATTTGGTTTGCTGGAAACCCCCTTCGGTCCAGCTTTCAGCTTTTGGACCCAGATGTTGGCAGCTGAAGCTGAACCAAGCACAGCGTTAGCTATCTGTACATTTTAGGCAAACATTTATGTAGACTTTTGTTGTCTGTGGTATGCCATTTTTTCCTACATGGAGTGTCCATTGTCATTTTCTTTGTTACCTTTATCCTATAGGATACCTGCTATTGCCACATCGGCCCTTCATGTAACTACAATAATTGAGCATCATGTTTATCCATTTTTCCTTCTATATAATTATTACTTTTACTATATTTTAAGATTATATGATCACTCCGTTCACTATTATAAGATGTTCTAACTTTTTTCTGATTCGGATGTATATATAGAGACATTTTAGTGTGTTCACTCACTTCAATCCGTATGTAGGCCCATAATGAATTACCCAAAACATCTTATTTTTGTTAACGGAGGGAATATATCTAGTCTGGTTACTCTGATGTTCTTTTCATTCTTTTACCTCTTGTTTTGGATCCCTGTTTATGGTGCCTTCCTCGCTCGATTTGTAGTTTCAGTTTGCACATGATGTTGGCAAGGAACAATACCCAGTCACTGCGGTGCAGTAATTCGATTCGACCTTTTGCTTTGTCACACAATCATGCATTTCACTTTGGTTATGTTGCTATTATTCATTTTAGAGGTATACAGTCACAAGCGTGTCTTTTGGTTTAGTTGAATAGCTTTTGTAGACTAAATCACTGGGCTATGGAAAATTTATCCATTCACTGTAAAGGTTTGTGGTGTCCAGATTATTATTATTTTGTTTCCATAGGGAAAAGCACAAATAAGAATGCACTCGCTAATGCCCATGCCCTCTAATATTTTTGAAGATTTAATTTAGTTGGCTAATTTTTGAGTATAGATTTCTAATGATTTAGCCTGTAGAATGTTTTCAGAGTTTCAGCTGAGTTGCTCTAAGAATATGAAAAAACACAGAATTGTGTCCTCTGCTTGTCTAAGCTATCTGACTTAGCTATTCCTCTTTGGCATTAGCCTCTAAATCAGATGTTTTAAAAGCTATCTCTGAATTAACTTTATTTGACTACGCGCACTACTTCACAATATTACCTTTTGTGAAGTATGACCTTTGTTGTTTGTTTTAACTCTTGAATGGACAGCATTCCAATTGACTTTCCTCGACAAGGAAGGACTATGATTAGGATTTTCGGAACCTTTTTTTTAACTTCTATATGTGTTTCTTGGATATAACCAACTCAACTCATTTTCTTGTTTCCTTCAAACTCATTTCTTCGTATCTATTTGGTTTTTTTACCATGCATCTTGTGATGGAAGCAAGAACTCTGTCTATGATTTTGAATTTTTTTCTCGGCAGGGTTGCTGTTGAATCCTTAGTTGTGACAGGTTCTCCCAACATTTTAGATCATGTGGGTTCATGAAGGTGAGCGCCCATTGACAAAATAAGGAAAGCAGTTGTCAAACCCTTGTTAACCAGTTGCGTTCTGGAATGTCTTAATGAATGTACGTATCTGCCCTGTATAGGTTTATGAAGATACAACCATCAACGATCTTGTGGGTTTATGAATGGAAATTTACTTAACTTTCTAATCCCTCGTGCTTCAGGTTGAGTTGCATCCCATGAAAGGGTTGGAGCTATCTGGTTCTTTCCGTGAGAGGGTTGAAGGTATCAGGTTAATAATATGGAACGATTACTGAATTCTATTGCAGGCTCTTGCTAGTGGCATCCACGGACGGACGATTTAAATTGAAGAAGAATGGCCGATAATTTATACTTTCGGAGATTATGGACGCCAAATAATTTTTTAGCTAATTTATATATCTATCATAACTGTAGTACTGTTCCTTTATATAACTCTGTAACTGTACTTTGATTATGAATGAGAGGTCTTGCTGTCAGATAAAAGTACACATAAATCAAGGAAATGTCCATTTTCAACACGAGTGGGATTCAGTCATGTATCTCTTTCCTTTATAAATCAGCAACAACTGTGTCAATAGTAACTTGGATAGGCAAAATTCCTTGAGATGGTGCTTGTGAAGCTAGCCGTTGTATTCAGATTCATGAATTTATTATAAACACAACAATTTGTTATTTCTAAGGCAACTTTGTTATTTGTTATTTAGATTCGTGTTAATATGTTTCCATGTTCTGTTATTATTTAGATTCATGTTAATATGTTTTCGTGTTCAGTTAAGTAATTACCACTGTGGAAGCATCATCGGGAAGTTTAGTCGTTGAAGTGCAGCTATACATTTTGACAAATGAAGTTACATATTAAAAAAAAGTGTGACCCCTCAATTTTCGTTTCAGGGAATGAATGGTAAGATTACTGACTAAATATATGCAGGCGAGCCAGCCTCGCATCCCGTGCCCCAAGATGAGGATATGCATGATACCCAATATGTGTGGGAGGTAAGCGCCGTTTAATGGTACTGCTAAGCAATTCTCCTTTTCTCTGTAACATAGATGGTGATGTTGGTGTTTTTGCATTATGTCGTGGGAATTTTGAGCTGTGTTTTGATCAGTCAACTTTTACTTCACTTGTCTCAGCTGGTTGGTTACTTCTTGTGGTTAGAAGTTAGAACATCCTTTCTAGGGCCATGACTTCATGTATACATCATATATTTTCTTAGATTTGCTAAGTTAAATGGAATAAGCCATTATGGAAATGACATTATTTTACTAAAACTCCTTGATGATTTATTGTAACTAAAAGGAAACCATCTTACATTCTGTATGTAGTAATAAAAAACTAAACCATTAATAGAAAAGCTAGATTGATGCAGGGATATGTATGTTCCCTCTGCTGTTACTTTGTGTCGTACCATTTCTGGCTTTTGAGCACTCTTATTTCTTTTCGTAAGAATTGTGATGTTGATCTGTGATTAAGGGGCAACAGTGTCTGGATTTCATCATGATTATTTATTGATGAAACTTTAATGTGTTCATCACGTCTGGCCAATCAAGTGATGCCCTCATATACTCAGAATTTAAAATCCATTTGATAGTTTAGTATGGTATGCTATTTCTTGCGTAACAAACAACATTGTTCTGTAACTTCCACATGAGTTTCCATTCAAATGGGTTTATTTTACTTAATGCATACACTCGTATATGCAGGCAAGGCAGCCTCACGCCCCAAGATGAGGGTCTGCATGCTTGGTGATGCACACCATGTGTGGGTGGTATACGCCGTTTACTGGTACCACTAGGCAATTCTCCTTCTCTCTGTAACATAGATGGTGATGTTAGTGTTTTTGCATTGTGCCGTCAAATTTTGAGCTGTGAACTTGCCAATTCAAATGGACTGGCCGTATTAGAAACGACATTCCTTTACTTGAACTGGTTATGTTGGAATGTTTGGTAGAAGTCTGAGCACACTCATGTATAGTGTTGCTGATTATGTGAGAATTTAGTATGGCTAGCGTACATGTTGCACTGATGTATGATTACACCAGTGTTTAAATTCTTTACTGATTCCAAAATTGGCTCCTTCCTTTACTATTTGTGTTGTTGCTTGTACAGTAGAGCAGCAGTGCGGTCTAGTACTGACGCCACCCCCTTCCGTTCTCTCTTGTTCTTACAGGCTCCGCTGCTGTCCTCCAAGCATGCCAAGTTCAGCAGAGGCAAGAAGAAGGTTGAACCCCTCACCCTCCTGCTATCTATTTCTTTGTCATGTTGCTTTCTCACGGTCTCATGGAGTTTATGTTTGTGCCCTGGGTGCATTTCAGAAGTGGACCAAGGCGAAGCAGAAGGAGAAGGTGAAGTTAGAACATCCTTTCTAGGGTCATGTCTTCATGTAGACGTGTTGTATATTTTCTTAAATTTGTCAAGTTAAATATAATTGGCCATAATGGAAATGACATTCTTTTACTTAAACTGGTTATATTGGAATGATTTGTAGATGTGGGAGCACGCTCACTTATCGTGTTGTTGATCATGTGAGAATTTAGGAGGACTAGCATACATGGATATACGCTTGCGCTGATGTATGATTACACTTCCTTTTAAATTATTTATTGGTTTCCAAATTTGCTCCTACCCTCACTGTTTTAGTGCTATTGTTTGTATAGTAGCAGCAGTGCGTCCGTACTGATACTACCCCCCTCTCTTGCTTGCTTGCTTGCTCTCGCAGGCTCTGTCGCCGTCGTCCAAACACGCCGAGTTTTCCCCAGGCAGGCAGAAGAAGGTTGCACCCCCACCCTCCCTCTATCCATCTCATTTTGCTCTCTCATGGCCTCATGCTCCCTACTGTGTTTTTGTTTCTTATGTTAGTTGAAGCTATTGTATTTGTGAGTTTCTGCTCTCTAGCTTGTAAAACTGATTCATGCTTGTCGTTTGGAGCCATGTACGCCATGTGTTAGCAAATTGGCAATGTTTTTTGAAGGCTCAAAATAAATTATTAATATTCTGTACTAATGGTGTTAGAGTTTTATATTTCTAGGCTCATAATAAATTGATTATTTCATTTTTTGTCTGGTAGTTTGTAACACGGTTTAGTATATAGCGATCTCTTCCACCTCATTGCTTTGGTATGAGCAAATTGGCAATGATTCAACTATATTTCTTTGAAGTTTTTTGGTTATTTGGTCAGCATCCTTGTCTTGTGTTGATTAGTGAGAACTGACTTGTTACAGGAGAGCATATCTACCGAAGAGAAAAAACTGGATGGAAATCATGGTTGTTACAGGCCAAGGGAATTTGATACGCTCAAGGGCTGCCTGATGTTGATTGTCGAGCTTGTTTACTGTGACCATCAGCCGATGTATAGGTTGGCATGTATCCTTCATCAGTGCACGGCGATGGCAATGAAATGCTCCCGTTGATGGTTCTGGTTTCAAAATTAAGCTATGTAGTTTGGCTCTGCCATGTTGCAATGTTTGTGTTGGAAGGACGTGAAATGCTTGTTGTTCCTGGGATTTGTAGACTTTGAATGTTTTGATTAGCTAATCTGAGAAGTAGTTGATGACATAATCATATTGGTTATGTGTCAAAATATATTGCGCTGTGTGCATGCTTGTTTCTATTTGAGCTAATCCGGTGGAAGTAATATCATTCTGAACGTTGTGATGCAAAATGTTGTGCATTTTGGGAATTTTCTTTCTCGGTTGATTGCACCAAGAGTTGTGTTGGCATTCTTAAAATAATTGCATCAAGGGACCCCTTCTCATATTTGAAGCAGTTTTGTTTACCACAAGATAACGTTGAAAATTTATTGAAGTTGCAAAATGAGCCAGATTCTTTACAAGCTAGTTTTGGTAGCATGGTAGCTTGTTGTAACACCCCAAAATTTTTGCCAAGTTTTCAATATTAAAAATTTTGCCAAGGGTTTTAAAAATCTTTATTTCTGTTGATTTCAGAACTCTTCTTTTATTGTTAAGGAGTTTTGTATTTTTCCCAAGTGGAGATTTCCAAAATACATTGGACTTCTTTGCCATCTCATTTAAAACAATTTCTAAATAAGTAGAATTGTTTAATAAATTATTTCACCCTAAGCTTTATTCATTAAAATGAACTGTATTAAATTTTTGAAGCTCCTTTTGAACTACAACCTTTTGGTGGAATCACTTAAAATTTCAACCAAAATTTGGAGATGTCATGCGAGGTCTCCAAATCACTTTTGTGCATTAAAATAATTATTTCTTGACATATTTTGAGTTTTACACCTGTTTTTCAAATCTGCTCCAGTGGACACCTTTGCACTACAACCCTTTCAAATATTTGTTTCTAGCTCCCACCAAAATTATGGTATGTCAGTAGTAGCATGGCTTTCAACTTTATGCAAAAACATAGTGATGTTCTTTGGAAAATTTGAGTGCAATAGCCTCTTTTTCCATTCTGGACCAGACTTGTGTTTTCTACTAAAACTCTATTATTTCTTGCTCTAATGACCTTGTGTTTTCTCATGCTTGTAGCCAACCCTGCAAAACCCCTAAGTCCAGAAGCATGATCTATTTGGAACACTTTTGGTCCATGAAATGATGCCACTCACTCCCTGTCCAGAAGTGTAGTTTTGGAAAACTTGCACTAGCAAGTTTCTCCTTTTTGCAAACTGACTTCACCACCCTCTCTGTTATCCAAGGAGACACTGATCTGGAGAGTGTAGCGACTCCAAGAGCTAACTAGGTGCCTTTGGCATTTTATCAAACACCCTCTGTGCATGACCAGTTTTGGCATGAATTCAAGTTTACATGGTGAACTTGAGCCCCTGACCAATCCACCATGCCCCTCAGTCCCCTTACTAAGCCTAGACTAGTCCTGTTAATTGCCAGCCTCAACCGCAGCCTCTAGGATGCCCTAGCATTTCGTCGAGCATGTCCCGGGCGTGCTCTGGGCGCGCCGCACTAAAAAACCCGGCCCCAGCCTGCACGCCCTGTCCCCTGCACCGCCACACCACCCCGACCAACCTGGCACCCCACAGCGCCACCGCCAGGATGGCCGTGGCGGCTAGCTGCCGGCCGCTAGCAGGCCCGACCGTGGTCGGCGCCGCCCAAGCCACCAGCGCGTGCCTCCTGCCTCCTGGAGCAGTGCGCGCTCATCCACAGCTCCGTCCTCTAGCGCGCGTCGCCGCCACGTCGCCCTAGCTACAGAACGGCGGTCGCCGGCAAGCTTATCCCCGGACGCCGCAAACCGACCTCCATCGCCTATATAAGAGGCCCCCGAGCTCAAACCCGCACACAGGCAACCTCAGGCCACCCCTATGGCGCTCCCCTAGCTCGCAATCGACCCGGGAAGGCTCTCTTCCCCGTCTCCGGCAACTCCTGCCGCCGCCACTGCCCCAGCCACTCCGGCGCCACCAAGACCTCCCCCTCTCCACTCTCTCCACCAGGAACATCCCCTTCCTCCCGTGAGCGCGTCCCCCTACTCGATTTTGGTCGAAAGCCACTGCCGCCTCAAAATCACTTTCTCCGACGACCACCGTCCGCCGCGGAGCTCACCGCCGGCATGCCCCGACCACCCAGAGGACGAAACCACCACCGGAGTAACCACCTCGACCCCCTGAGCCCGCGGGTGACCTCCACTTGTTGAACGGTGCCGCCGTTCGCCGGCGAGCGTCGCCGGAGTCCCGCCCCCTCTCTCGGGCGGAGGAAGAGGAGGGAGAATAGACTAGTCAAACCTGACTGGTGGGCCAGGCAGGCCCACTGTCAGTGGCTCAGGCGCAGCCACGCTGGATAAGTGGAAGCGTACTCCCAGATTACGCCTTCGACGTGTACGTATATATCGAAACGTTTTTCTGTTTTTCTGTTTTATTTTAAAATCAGATTTGACCAGAACTTTGACTGCCTATAACTTTTTAAATACAACTCCAAATGAATTGATTCTTTTTGCTACCTCTCTCAAATATTGTCTAGTTTATTTTAAAATTTATTTGAATTTTTTTCAAAAACAACTTTTGTGCTGTTTTTATTTTGTGTGTTAATTCAAATATATTATTTTAAATAGGGTTTTTGAAGATTTCATGATGATTTGGATGCACCCTTCCTTCCCATGACCTGAAGGCAAGCATTCTGAACACTGGTGAATTTTTGTGTGTGTTGCATAGCACGGTGGCAACACCACCCCGACATATACATGCGTCATTTTATGTGAGGATGAGATCCTATTCATGGGTGCATTTTAAAGAGTTTATACTAATGAAGTTGACATGTATTGTGATGGAAATCACCGTCATATGTCTTCCATGCATATCGGAAGGAAAGACGGGAAGGCCTTTGTCTTGGGTAGGCACGGGTTTGTCCCTAGTCCTCCGTCGAGACGGTCGTGTCCGGTATGACATGAGGGGATGTCGCATGGTGTTTCCATCTATTGTTGAGATATATGCATTGTTGTGCTAATCATGCAGGAAATAATACAACCTCCTGAGTCGACCGTAGATCGAGTCTTGTGCCAGTAACCCTCATACTTGCTTCGTACTACCACTCGTCCCTACACCAAGTAGGGTACGGTTCAGTAAGTTGTCAACCCTTTCCTAGCACACACCGCATGTAGAGGCCGTGGTGGAAGATACCGGACGATCCGTAGTCATACCACCGGGTCCGGAGCATGGGTGTTTCGGTTGTGGCCGAAAGGGGGTAGCTCCCCGGGTTGCGCGCGGTATAAATTTTGTGATCCCATGTTACGTCGAGGTTGTAGCCTCCCCACTTAGAGTTTCGCTTAACAGGTGTATCGTGTGATTCCAGACACATGTAAGTTAAGCTGGTGTGTGCAAGTTAGGTGTGTTTTCAACAAAAAGACCGTAGACGGAATTAGTCTCGATGGACTAAAGAAATCTGTTGCTCGTGGGTAAAGAGTACACCCTCTGCAGAGATTAAACCTATTCGAATAGCCGTGTCCATGGTTAAGGATTATAGTTTGGGATAGGTCAAGTGTCGGTCTTAGTGTCGGTCTTCGGAGGTGAAACTGTGAACTATTAAACCTGGAAGTACGATTGTGACTTGTGATAATTTATGATTACTATTTTGGATGTGGACTAATCCGTGATATTTTTCTGGTATTCTTGAATATCCCTGGGATGGTTCTACCTCCTGGATATTCAGTGTGGCATTCCTTTTTAAGCCCTTTATGTGGTGTCGCTTAGACGCCCGACTGTGGCATTTCTTTTAAAGCCCTTTATGCGGTGTCGCTTAGACGCCCGACTGTGGCATTTCTTTTAAAGCCCTTTATGTGGTGTCGCTCAGACGCCCGACTGTGGCATTTCTTTTAAAGCCCTTTATGCGGTGTCGCCAGACGCCTGATCGTGTGGCATTTCTTTTAAATCCCTTTATGTGGTGTCGCTCAGACGCCCGACTATGGCATTTCTTTTAAAGCCCTTAATGTGGTGTCTCTCAGACGCCCGACTGTGGCAGTTCTTTTAAAGCCCTTTATGTGGTGTCGCTCAGACGCCTGACTGTGGCATTTCTTTTAAAGCCCTTTATGTGGTGTCGCGCAGACGCCCGACTGTGGCATTTCTTTTAAAGCCCTTTATGTGGTGTCACTCAGACGCCCGACTGTAGCATTTCTTTTAAAGCCCTTTATGCGGTGTCGCTCAGACGCCCGACTGTGGCATTTCTTTTATAGCCCTTTATGCGGTGTCGCTCAGACGCCCGATTGGGGTATTTCTTTTGTGTTATTTACTTCATGATTTTTTTATACTACCATATTTTTGCATTTCCATAAATAACATGCTTGTACGCATCAGAGTTTTACTTATCTCATGTGACTAACGTTTTAAGCATATTATATTTCAGCACAACTTTATTAAATCATGCATGTGTTCATTATGTTTGCGAGTACATTCAAAGTACTCACTGGCTTGTCCCTGGCTATTGTCTTGGCCAGATTTCATGCTTGGAGAGGAGCGTGCGATTACTGTCCCAGAACCTAGGCAACGGTGATCTCAGCCTCGCGAAGATAGGAATTAACCTGGTCAGCTGTTCCTGTGGGAAATGGAGTCCCATAGACACTGATGACTTCTCAGCCCGCTTCCGCCATCAACCACTAGAAACCATTTGTTGTACTCACACGTCAGAATGGTCTTGTACTACATATTTTGTATTTTCTTGGAATTTCTGTATCAAGTTGGTGCCTCATCAGCTAACAGTTATCCTGGGGCCGATGAGCACAAGGGCCATTTTCTGGGAATTTCTACCCAGAGAATCGGTCGCCACAGACTTGGTACCAGAGCCAGGCTGACCATTGGCTAATCCTATCTTAGCCAGGTCAATAAACTTAGGCTAATAACCCAGCGAGCCATAACCATGACCTCAGCCAAGCTTCTCGCTCAAGATAGCCACACAGTGACCCGACGCTTTCTGCAGTCGGTGCCCAACCTATCAACTAGCCCGTCTATCACCCACCAGTGACCAGCACCAAAGGCGTCTCATTCGCAAGCGTGCGAAGGAAGACTCTGTTCCCTTTTACTATAAAAAGGAACGCGCTCGCCTCAACCCAGCCCAGCTCAGCCGCTATCCCAAAACCAAGCCACAATGCCTGGTCCCATAGTACACCATGAGACTACAGCAACTAACCTTGGAGGTTTTGTGACCATACTCGCAAACCTTACCCGCCGTGCCTACGCGTTAGAAGAGCCACCCGAATATGTTGTGTACCAAGGACCCATTAGCGGCGAGAGCCATCAATTCTGGGCCACTGTACATATCTACGGTAGGGGTCTGGCACCCGAGCGCCCCTACAGGTTCACCGGAAGGACTACTTCCTTTGAGCCGCAAGCCATCCAACTAGCTGCTCGAGAGGCTATAGTTCATCTCAGGCACCTGTCGCCCAGAGTTAACTGTCGCTCGTTCCACTACTACCCCAGGCGTGAAGGGTATGGTAGACCACCTCAAGTTGCCAACGGAGATCACGAGACGGACCCTGCATTACTGCATCTAGTGCGCTATGTAAGTGCACTGGAGGACCTATTCGATCAGATCACTATTGATCTGGTCGCAGCTCGTGGAGAGCTGGTTCGTCGAGCCCCAGCGAGAGAGGAGATCGAGCCCAACGCCGACAATCCTGTCGTGCTATTTGGACAACCGATCGAGACCCTGAGGCCAGCCCCAACCGTCAGCCAAGGTGCTTTGATGACCCCAGAAGTGCTTCATCGCCTCCTGGGAGCACACTCCAACGGGGTTGTGGTCAACAATCCCCGTGACGGTCATCATCACTACCCCGAGCCTGCAGCCCCTCAGCCCTCTCCAGCAAATTCCGATGGTGAGAACCGTGGAGCAGCCTCGACGTCCACAAGGGACGCCCGCTTGGATGTAAACGAAGTAGACTGAGACACTCGAGTAGTACCGAGTCCCAGTGTATCCTCGTTTGGTAATTCTGTGATTCCTTAAATTAGCGCAGCCTGGCATCATTCATTTGTTTTATATAGTAGTTTTGCATGGATGTATTAGCATGCAGTGTGATTTCTCCATCCTTGTCGCAGCCACCAAAACCGCCCCGACAACATCCATAGTGATACATCACTTTAGTAAGATGTGTGTACCTGTGTTTGACCCCGAGCTGAGCCGGCCAAGTCTTTTACCACGGTAAATGACCCAGCCCCGGTGCTATAAAAAGGCCACCGAGTGACCTTGCCAAGCACCCTTCGCCTGGTGCACCATTCCCACAACCATTTATTGCCATGCCGAGCCCTAGTATTTACCTGAGAACTCCAGATGCTACCCCAGGTAGTTTTGTCAAGATATTGTGGGATTTTACCCGCAGTACCATGGGCGCAACCCAGCCACCCCAGTACGAGCTGTTCAAATCGAGGATCACCCCTTCCACCTCGATATATTGGGCAGCCGTGCACATCCCGCCCGTAAACCCAAACCAAGACCCCACAAAGGTCTCCTTCATGGGAAATCTATGCCAACCCCGCACATGGCCGTAGAAGCTGCTACGTATGAAGCGCTTGCTCGCCTTTGATTCGCGGTGCCCTACGCCAGCGAACGAGGGTATTATTATTTTCCGAGCCGTGCAGCACCCGGAGGAGTAACATCCTTTCCAGGTGGACGTATTGAGAGAGACCCGGTTTTGGCCAACCTCGCCCAATACGTCATCGCGCAAGAACGTTTGACCCAACATGTGATGGGTTATCTGCAGAGCCTCGCGGATTTAAATCCTCAGATCGCCATCGGCAGATCACTGAGGCCCGACCAGGAGAGACGCATACATCGACTGGTCAATCCACTCCCTCCGATAGAAGAAGAGTGTATCCTAGTACCGGAAACGTTTTCTCAGGACCCCGTCCAGTTACCGTTTTCAATTTAGATGCACCGCTGTATTTATCGTCGCATTTTTTTATGTGTTGTAATTTATGCTTAGTACCCCGAGTTTCGCAGCGAGTAAATCATTAATGTAAGCAGCTCTGTCGCATTTCGACTTAAATGTTTTACTGTTTTCCCTCGCGAGAAATCCTGGAGCGTGATTTCTTTTTCCTGAGTTGCCGCATCGTATGTTTTCTGACGACATAGATCTTTTATTACACACAGCCCCAAGGCAGCAGACACACCCCCACAATTACCCGAACACATACACTGGTTGCAAAATTTTTGCAACTGTGTTGCGTCTAGCTAAGCACCTCCGGACAACAGTTATCACCCGGCGCACCCCACCTACTCGTCGTGGCCACCGCGACCGCGGAGAGCCAGCAGCCGAGCAGCGGCATCACGACGATCGTCGAGGATCATCGCACACAGGAGCACCGAGAGCCCTAGCACCGCTGCCAGCCCTCCGCACAGCAGGACCACGTACCAGTCCGGCGCCGCCTCCGCCATTAGCGCCTCGTCTCGAGCTCCGGCAATCGGAAACAGAGGAGAAGAAGAGAGAAGGAGAAGCGAGGCCAAGTGTGAGGAAGAAGAGGAGAACGCCGCGGTCGTTTTATAAGCTCGAGCTCGGTGTACCGTGGGCGAGGTCCACCAGCACCGCTCGTCGCCCGACCGCCCGTGTTCGGAGACGAATCTAATCCACGAGCAAAGTGCCGACAACAAGACTGGCCCGCGAGGTGAGTGCACGCTGCACCGGCAGCTAGCACACCACGCACTACAGCGGTACGGCCTAGGTGCCCTACGCGCTAGGCATCACCGATGGAGAAAGCCGGGAGAGCGCGCGGGAGAGAGGAAGAAGGAGCCGGAGGAAGGAGAAGAGGCTGACCGTGGGCCCGGGTCCACCAGTCAGCAAGAGAGAGCACTGTGCTCTCGGGTGCGGCCAGCGTATTTTAAGATTTAGGATTTATTCTAAATTTTTGACCAGTGTAGAAATCGCCAGTTTTTACCACAGACCGTGGATTTTTCCACACACCGCGCCAGTAACCCATACTGTACTTTTGCACCACTTATTGTCCTCTCACTGTAGCCATTTCTGTTTTAATGTAAATTTATATAAAATTTAACTCTTAGCAAATCTCGAGGACGAGATTTTTCCTAAGGGGGATAGTAGTTGTAACACCCCAAAATTTTTGCCAAGTTTATAATATTAAAATTTTTGCCAAGGGTTTTAAAAATCTTTATTTCTGTTGATTTCAGAACTCTTCTTTTATTGTTAAGGACTTTTGTATTTTTCCGAAGTGGAGCTTTCCAAAATACATTGGACTTCTTTGCCATCTCATTTAAAACAATTTCTAAATAAGTAGAATTGTTTAATAAATTATTTCACCCTGAGCTTTATTCATTAAAATGAACTGTATTAAAATTTTGAAGCTCCTTTTGAACTACAACCTTTTGGTGGAATCACTTAAAATTTCAACCAAAATTTGGAGATGTCATGTGAGGTCTCCAAATCACTTTTGTGCATTAAAGTAATTATTTCTTGACATATTTTGAGTTTTACACCTGTTTTTCAAATCTGGTCCAGTGGACACCTTTGCACTACAACCCTTTCAAATATTTGTTTCTAGCTCCCACCAAAATTATGGTATGTCAGTAGTAGCATGCCTTTCAACTTTATGCAAAAACATAGTGATGTTCTTTGGAAAATTTGAGTGCAATAGCTTCTTTTTTCATTCTGGACCAGACTTGTGTTTTCTACTAAAACTCTATTATTTCTTGCTCTAATGACCTTGTGTTTTCTCATGCTTGTAGTCAACCCTGCAAAACCCCTAAGTCCAGAAGCATGCTCTACGTGGAACACTTTTGGTCCAAGAAATGATGCCACTCACTCCCTGTCCAGAAGTGTAGTTTTGCAAAACTTGCACTAGCAAGTTTCTCCTTTTTGCAAACTGACTTGACCACCCTCTCTGTTATCCAAGGAGACACTGATCTGGAGAGTGTAGCCACTCCAAGAGCTACCTAGGTGCCTTTGGCATTTTGTCAAACACCCTCTGTGCATGACCAGTTTTGGCATGAATTCAAGTTTACATGGTGAACTTGAGCCCCTGACCAATCCACCATGTCCCTCAGTCCCCTTACTAAGCCTAGACGAGTCCTGTTAATTGCCAGCCTCAACCGCAGCCTCTAGGATGCCCTAGCATTTCGTCGAGCATGTCCCGGCCGTGCTTTGGGCGCGCATTTGGCAGCCGCTTGCACCCAAGTCGCCGCGTCGCACCCCGCACTCAAAAACCCGGCCCCAGCCTGCACGCCGTGTCCCCTGCACCGCCACACCACCCCGACCAACCTGGCACTCCATAGCGCCACCGCCAGGATGGCCGTGGCGGCTAGCTGCCGGCCGCTAGCAGGCCCGACCGTGGTCGACGCCGCCCAAGCCACCAGCGCGTGCCACCTTCCTCCTGGAGCAGTGCGTGCTCATCCACAGCTCCGTCCTCTAGCGCGCGTCGCCGCCACGTCGCCCTAGCTACAGAACGACGGTCGCCGGCAAGCTTATCCCCGGACGTCGCAAACCGACCTCCATCGCCTATATAAGAGGCCCCCGAGCTCAAACCCGCACGCAGGCAACCTCAGGCCACCCCTATGGCGCTCCCCTAGCTCGCAATCGACCCGGGAAGGCTCTCTTCCCCGTCTCCGGCAACTCCTGCCGCCGCCACTGCCCCAGCCCCTCCGGCGCCACCAAGACCTCCCCCTCTCCACTCTCTCCACCAGGAACATTCCCTTCCTCCCGTGAGCGCGTCCCCCTACTCGATTTTGGTCGAAAGCCACTGCCGCCTCAAAATCACTTTCTCCGACGACCACCGTCCGCCACGGAGCTCACAGCCGGCATGCCCCGACCACCCAGAGGACGAAACCACCACCGGAGTAACCACCTCGACCCCCTGAGCCCGCGGGTGACCTCCACTTGTTGAACGGTGCCGCCGTTCGCCGGCGAGCGTCGCCGGAGTCCCGCCCCCTCTCTCGGGCGGAGGAAGAGGAGGGAGAATAGACTAGTCAAACCTGACTGGTGGGCCAGGCAGGCCCACTGTCAGTGGCTCAGGCGCAGCCACGCTGGATAAGTGGAAGCGTATTCCCAGATTACGCCTTCGACGTGTACGTATATATCGAATCGTTTTTCTGTTTTTCTGTTTTATTTTAAAATCAGATTTGACCAGAACTTTGACTGCCTATAACTTTTTAAATACAACTCCAAATGAATTGATTCTTTTTGCTACCTCTCTCAAATATTGCCTAGTTTATTTTAAGATTTATTTGAAATTTTTTAAAAAACAACTTTTGTGCTGTTTTTATTTTGTGTGTTAATTCAAATATATTATTTTAAATAGGGTTTTTGAAGATTTCATGATGATTTGGATGCACCCTTCATTCCCATGACCTGAAGGCAAGCATTCTGAACACTGGTGAATTTTTGTGTGTGTTGCATAGCACGGTGACAACACCACCCCGACATATACATGCGTCATTTTATGTGAGGATGAGATCCTATTCATGGGTGCATTTTAAAGAGTTTATACTAATGAAGTTGACATGTATTGTGATGGAAATCACCGTCATATGTCTTCCATGCATACCGGAAGGAAAGACGGGAAGGCCTCTGTCTTGGGTAGGCACGGGTTTGTCCCTAGTCCTCCGTCGAGACGGTCGTGTCCGGTATGACATGAGGGGATGTCGCGTGGTGTTTCCATGTATTGTTGAGATATGTGCATTGTTGTGCTAATCATGCAGGAAATATTACAACCTCCTGAGTCGACCGTAGATCGAGTCTTGTGCCAGTAACCCCCATACTTGCTTCGTACTACCACTCGTCCCTACACCAAGTAGGGTACGGTTCAGTAAGTTGTCAACCCTTTCCTAGCACACACCGTACAGAGAGGCCGTGGTGGAAGATACTGGAGGCATCCGGTAGTCATACCACCGGGTCCGGGAGCATGGGTGTTTCGGTTGTGGCCGAAAGGGGGTAGCTCCCCGGTTTGCGCGAGGTATAAATTTTGTGATCCCATGTTACGTCGAGGTTGTAGCCTCCCCACTTAGATTTTCGCTTAACAGGTGTCATGGGTGATTCCAGACACATGTGAGTTAAGCTGGTGTGTGCAAGTTAGGTTTGTTTTCAACAAAAAGACCGTAGACGGAATTAGTCTCGATGGACTAAAGAAATTCGTTGCTCGTGGGTAAAGAGTACACCCTCTGCAGAGATTAAACCTATTCGAATAGCCGTGTCCATGGTTAAGGATTACAGTTTGGGATGGGTCAAGTGTCGGTCTTAGTGTCGGTCTTCGGAGGTGAAACTGTGAACTATTAAACCTGGAAGTACGATTGTGACTTGTGATAATTTATGATTACTATTTTGGATGTGGACTAATCCGTGATATTTTTCTGGTATTCTTGAATATCCATGGGATGGTTCTACCTCCTGGATATTCATCGTGACATTCCGTTTTAAGCCCTTTATGTGGTATCGCTCAGACGCCCGACCGTGGCATTGCTTTTAAAGCCCTTTATGCGGTGTCGCTCAAACGCCCGACTGTGGCATTTCTTTTAAAGCCCTTTATTTGGTGTCGCTCAGACGCCCGACTGTGGCATTTCTTTTAAAGCCCTTTATGTGGTGTCGCTCAGACGCCCGACTGTGGCATTTCTTCTAAATCCCTTTATGTGGTGTCGCTCAGACGCCCGACTGTGGCATTTCTTTTAAAGCCCTTTATGTGGTGTCGCTCAGACGCCCGACTGTGGCATTTCCTTTAAAGCCCTTTATGTGGTGTCGCTCAGACGCCCGACTGTGGCATTTCCTTTAAAGCCCTTTATGTGGTGTCGCTCAGACGCCCGACTGTGGCATTTCTTTTAAAGCCCTTTATGTGGTGTCGCTCAGACGCCCGACTGTGGCATTTCTTTTAAAGCCCTTTATGTGGTGTCGCTCAGACGCCCGACTGTGGCATTTCTTTTAAAGCCCTTTATGTGGTGTCGCTCAGACGCCCGACTGTGGCATTTCTTTTAAAGCCCTTTATGTGGTGTCGCTCAGACGACCGACTGTGGCATTTCTTTTAAAGCCCTTTATGCGGTGTCGCTCAGACGCCCGACTGTGGCATTTCTTTTATAGCCCTTTATGCGGTGTCTCTCAGACGCCCTATTGGGGTATTTCTTTTGTGTTATTTACTTCATGATTTTTTTATACTACCATATTATTGCATTTCCATAAATAACATGCTTGTACGCATCAGAGTTTTACTTATCTCATGTGACTAACGTTTTAAGCATATCATATTTCAGCACAACTTTATTAAATCATGCATGTGTTCATTATGTTTGCGAGTACATTCAAACTACTCACTGGCTTGTCCCTGGCTATTGTCTTGGCCAGATTTCATGCTTGGAGAGGAGCGTGCGATGACTGTCTCAGAACCTAGGCAACGGTGATCTCAGCCTCGCGAAGATAGGAATTAACCTGGTCAGCTGTTTCTGTGGGAAATGGAGTCCCATAGACACTGATGACTTCTCAGCCCGCTTCCGCCATCAACCACTAGAAACCATTTGTTGTACTCACAGTACTACATATTTTGTATTTGCTTGGAATTTCTGTATCAAGTTGGTGCCTCATCAGCTAACAGTTATCCTGGGGCCGATGAGCACAAGGGCCATTTTCTGGGAATTTCTACCCGGAGAATCAGTCGCCACACTTGTCTGTCCACACTTGTGTTTGGTATATGCTAAGAAATCTTTCCTTTTTGATTCTTGGGAATCAAGTGGATTCCTTGCTTTGGATTGTACCGATTTTGTTGATGTCAAGAATGAATGAATGTTGACTTGTTGTCCCTTGCAAGGTAAAACGTTACAACAATTAATACTCAGGCCACTGTTGTTTTCAATTCCAATCCAACAAATTTTGAACAAATAAAATGCAGTGACTTTCAAACTTGCCACTAAAAATAGGACTGGAGCCATGCATGTTTACTCGCTGTCTTTATGTTATAACACCAGTCTTACGTGAGCAACTCTCAAAGAAAAAAAACCTGTGTATAAGACGAGTCTCATCTTACATGAGCAAATTGTGAAACTGTGAGTGCATAATAAAACGTATAATTCCTGAGACGCAAGGAAAATACCTACCCGCCTTAATCTGAGGGTGTACTGCTTAGGAAACTTGATAAATCAGTCCTCTCCTTCAAGTGACTCTGCCTTGATTCCCTCTTCTTGCTCCTCGAGACCATGCACGCACCATTTATGGGGCACTCCCATTAATCCTCTGCCAAAACCAACGTGCTACTTATGGGGCACTCCCATTAATCCTCTGCCAAAACCAACGCGCTACTTATGGTGCACTCCCATCAATCCTCAATTGCCATAGCCCCGCTTCATGCATGTGCCGGCTGGTTGTAATGGTAGTATCATAAGTTAGTATCATACATATGATACTAGTGTATGATACTACCTCCCTAATGCATAGTATCATATGGTAGTATCATATATGACTCTACTTATTGCCATGCATGACACATACTAGTGTAGCATTCACTACTAGGGAAAACCCTAGTAGTAGCGCGGGTTTTGAGGCTATCAGCAGCGCGGGCACCCGCGCTACCAATAAGGCGCTACAGCTAACTGTTAGTAGTAGCGCTGTCTGTACCCGCGCTACTACTATTGACTATATCAGCAGCGCATTTTCGGAACGCGCTACTATTAGTTAGCTGTAGCGATTTCCTGAGCCCGCGCTACTGTTATATCTTTCACCATTTCCCCACTCCAGCTTCAATAAACTGCAATTTCCAGATACTAGGTACTACTAGATATCAATTTCATAAAGCATTATAGATACTAGGTAGTACTCCCTCCGTTCCAATTTGGAACCGAGGTAGTACTAGATAACAATTTCATATATACTCAACATGCATCCTCAAGCAGTACAAGGTGACATCGATGATGATCATCATATTTAGTTCTAGATGATATCGACGACGATCATCATATGTAGTTCTACATGATATCGATGACGATCATCATATGTAGTTCTAGATGATATAGCCACACACACATATGTAGTTCTAGATGATATCGACGACGATCATCATCCTCAAGCCTGGGCGGTGGGTGTTCCTGATAGTAATTAGGATGGCCTGTCCAACACGAAGATTCTTGCCAACGAGAAATCTCTTCCACCCAACCGAGTTTAAGTGTGTGCGACCGTCTGTGTCCATGCTGCAAGTACAGGTGGTGACGGAGCCCCTTGCAGTAAGGCGTAGTCCAGCTGAGCCTTCTTCATCAGGCTCGATACCACAACTCACAGATAGGTTCTTTGGCAATTTCTAAATAAGAAAAACATATCAATTAACACTAGTAGAAAAAGGGGCTATCGTTGAGGCCTGTTTTGCCCATTAGTCCCGGTTCAATCCAGAACCGGGACTAATGTGAGCATTTATCCCGGTTCGTGAGCCTAGGGGGCCGGCCGGGCCACGTGGGCCATTGATCCCGGTTCGTCCGGACCTTTTGGTCCCGGTTGGTGGGACGAACCGGGACCAATGGGCTTCGCTCCTGGCCCACCACTATTGGTCCCGGTTGGTGGCATGAACTGGGACCAAAGGCGTCCGTTTAGTCCCGGCTCATGGCACCAACCGGGACCAATGGTGCTGCCTAGATATAGCCCCGCGCGCCAGAGCAGAGCACACGGCTCTGTTTTTTTCCGCCGAGGGAGGGGGCTAGGTGGTGCTCTAGCTCACCTCCTATGCACACAAGGTGTTCGATGGAATGCCCGAGCCACACTACTTAAGCTTTCTCCTCTCCAAGCTCGACCTCTAACCTCCATTTTCCTCAATATTTGTCTAGGTTTAGCGGTCCGTCACGCCCGTCCCTGCCTTCACCGCCGCCGATCACCCGCGCCCGATCTCATCGCTGCACCACCGTGGTGAGCCTCTTGTTCTTATCTTCTTTCTGAAAGGAAAAATATTATTACTTGTTTGTTTAGATAGATACTTGTATTATTTTCTTACTTTTATTATTGCATCTTATATAGTGCGATGGTTTTGGTATCCGCCTGGCCCCCCTCGGCCCTGTCTATGATTCGGATGTGGTATATATTATCTTTTCATAACTATTGGTTCATTTATTGTTTATGAAAATTATGCCACCAACGTGACATAGATTTTATTTATCTAGGAGGTTGTTGAACCGAAATTCCAACCGACCCTATTGTCGAGAGGTTAAATTTAGTTGAAGAAGAAAACAATTTCTTGAAGGAAAAAATAAAAAACTTGAGGAGGAGAAGATGATATTGGAGTTGCATGTTGCGGATGTCGCCGATGATCACAAGATCAAGATGGATGCAATGCGCTTGAAGATGAGAAAGATTAGAAAATATGCCATTCATACCGAGGCTTGGTATCATTATGCTGTTGGATCAGTTGTTACCTTGGTTGCGATTATGATCGTATTCGTATTCGTATTTGTTTCAATGTATGGTTTAATTAATTTAGATGCTCTGCAGAGCTTTATGTTGTTAGATGAGAACTATGTATGTACTTTGGTTTTTATGTGATGATGAACTTCTATTAATTTGGTCACTTAATTATCAATTCATGATGTTCTCAGTAATGATTTTTGACACACTTAATTATATATAATGCACGCAGATGAACCGCAATGGATGTACGGTGATGCATACACCTCCGAGTACATTAAGGGCGTGCATGCTTTTCCAAGTGGCTGAGGCAAACAAGCAGAATGGTTTTATGTGTTGTCCATGCCCTATATGTGGGAATACGAAGTCTTACTCGACCGGAAAATCCTTCACACCCACCTGCTTTACAAGGGTTTCATGCCACACTATAATGTTTGGACGAGGCACGGAGAAATAGGGGTTATGATGGAAGACGGCGAGGAAGAAGAGTACGATGACAACTTTGTGCCCCCTGAATACGGTGATGCTACTGAACATCAAGTTGCACCAGACGATGTGCCCGATGGTGCTGCAACGGGCGAAGCTGCTGAAGATCAAGATGAACCAGACGATGTGCCCCATGATGATGATCTCCGTGAAGGAAATATGCCCTAGAGGCAATAATAAAGTTATTATTTATTTCCTTATATCATGATAAATGTTTATTATTCATGCTAGAATTGTATTAACCGGAAACATAATACATGTGTGAATACATAGACAAACAGATAGTCACTAGTATGCCTCTACAAGACTAGCTCATTAATCGAAGATGGTTATGTTTCCTAACCATAGACATGTGTTGTCATTTGATTAATGGGATCACATCATTAGGAGAATGATGTGATTGACATGACCCATTTCGTTAGCTTAGCACTTGATCGTTTAGTATGTTGCTTATGCTTTCTTCATGACTTATACAAAGTTCCTGCAACTATGAGATTATGCAACTCCTGTTTACCAGAGGAACACTTTGTGTGCTACCAAACGTCACAACGTAACTGGGTGATTATAAAGGTACTCTACAGGTGTCTCCAAAAGTATATGTTGAGTTGGCATGAATCGAGATTAGGTTTTGTCACTCCGATTGTCGGAGAGGTATCTCTAGGCCTTCTCGGTAATACACATCACATAAGCCTTGCAAGCATTGCAACTAATGAGTTAGTTGTGAGATGATGTATTACGGAACGAGTAAAGAGACTTACCGTAACGAGATTGAACTAGGTATTGGATACCGACGATCGAATCTCGGGTAAGTAACATACCGATGACAAAAGGAACAACGATATCGTTATGCGGTTTGACTGATAAAGATCTTCGTAGAATATGTAGGAACCAATATGGGCATCCAGGTTCCGCTATTGGTTATTGACTGAGAATGGTTCTAGGTCATGTCTACATAGTTCTCGAACCCGTAGGGTCCGCACGCTTAACGTTTCGATGACAGTTCATTATGAGTTTATAAGTATTGATGTACCGAAGGTTGTTCGAGTCCCGGATGTGATCACGGACATGACGAGGAGTCTCGAAATGGTCGAGACATAAAGATTGATATATTGAAGCCTACATTTGGACATCGGAAATGTTCCGAGTGAAATCGAATTTACTGGAGTACCGGAGGTTACCGAACCCCCGGGAACTATATGGGCCATAGTGGGCCTTGGTGGAAAGGAGAAAGGGCCAGCCCTAGGTGGTCACGCCTCCGCCTTCCCCTAGTCCTACTAGGACTAGGAAAGGTGGGCCGGCCCCCTCTCTCTCTTTCCCCCTCCGGTGAATCCTATTCCAACTAGGATTGGAGGGGGAATCCTACTCCCGGAGGGAGTAGGACTCCCTGGCGCGCCTCCTCTTGGCCGGCCGGCCCCCTCCCCCTTGGCTCCTTTATATACGGGGGCAGGGGGGCACCCCAGGACACACAAGTTGATCTACGGATCGTTCCTTAGCCGTGTGCGGTGCCCCCTTCCACCATATTCCACTTCGGTCATATCGTCATGAGCTTAGGCGAAGCCCCGCGCCGGAGAAGTCATATCGTCATGGAGCTTAGGCGAAGCCCTGCCGGTGGAGCATTATCATCGCCACCACGCCGTCGTGCTGACGGAACTCATCCCGACACTTTGCTGGATCGGAGTCCGGGATCGTCATCGAGCTGAACGTGTGCTTAACTCGGAGTTGCCGTACGTTAGGTACTTGGATCGGTCGGAACGTGAAGACGTACGACTACATCAACCGCGTTGTTATAACGATTCCGCTTTCGGTCTACGAGGGTACGTGGACAGACACTCTCCCCTCTCGTTGCTATGCCATCACCATGGTCTTGCGTGTGCGTAGGAATTTTTTTGAAATTACTACGTTCCCCAACACTCCGCCGGGTCATTGTCGATGCAAGGACACAATGCGAAAGTCAAAAGGAGAAGCTGAAGTTCGATCGCATGTAAGAGGATCACAAAAAAGGGTTGTACCCCAATTGCGAAGATTGAAACACAAAGCTCGGTACCATACTCGAATTGCTGCAGTGGAAGGCAGAGAATGTCGCACGATAAAGGATTTGAGAAGCCACTGAAAATAATGAAGAAGAAGCTTCCAAAGGATAACGAATTGCCCGACAGTACATACGCAGCAAAGAAGGTCGTATGCCCTCTAGGATTGCAGGTGGAGAAGATACATGCATGCCCTAATGACTGCATCCTCTACCGTGGTGCCTACAAGGATCTGAACGCATGCCCGGTATGCGGTGCATTGCGGTATAAGATCGCACGAGATGACCTCGGTGATGTTGACGGCGAGCCTCCGTGAAGAGGGTTCCTGCGAAGGTGATGTGGTATGCTCCTATAATACCATGGTTGAAACATCTGTTCAGAAACGGAGAGCATGCCAAGTTGATGCGATGGCACATTGAGGACCGTAAGAAAGACGGGAAGTTGATAGCACCCGCTGACGGGTCGCAGTGGAGAAAAATCGAGAGAAAGTACTGGGATGAGTTTGCAAAGGACCCAAGGAACGTATGGTTTGCTTTAAGCGCGGATGGCATTAATCCTTTCGGGGAGCAGAGCAGCAATCACAACACCTGGCCCGTGACTCTATGTATGTATAACCTTCCTCCTTGGATGTGCATGAAGCGGAAGTTCATTATGATGCCAGTTCTCATCCAAGGCCCTAAGCAACCCGGCAACGACATTGATGTGTACCTAAGGCCATTAGTTGAGGAACTTTACAGCTGTGGAATGGAAACGGTGTACGACGTGGGATGAGCACAAAAGGAGGAATTTGACCTAAAGGCGTTGCTGTTCGTGACAATCAACGATTGGCCCGCTCTCGATAACCTTTCGGGACAGACAAACAAGGGATACCACGCATGCACGCACTGTTTACTTGACACCGATAGTATATACCGGGAAGCTGCAGGAAGAATGTGTACCTGGGCCATCGCCGATTTCTTCCGACCAACCATCAATGTCGAAGGAAAGGCAAGCATTTCAAAGCGAGGCAGATCACCGGAAGAAGCCCGCCATGCGCATCGGTGATCACGCATTACTTGCTATGGTCAATGATTTACACGTAATCTTTGGAAAGGGTCCCGTCGGACTAGCTGTTCCGAATGACGCTGAGAATCACGCACCCATGTGGAAGAAGAAATCTATATTTTGGGACCTACCCTCTTTGAACGACCTAGAGGTCCGCTCTTCGATCGGCGTGATGCACGTGACGAAGAACCTTTGCGTGAACCTGCTAGGCTTCTTGGGCGTGTATGGGAAGACAAAAGATACACACGAGGCACGAGAGGACCTGCAACGCTTTGTACGAAAAAGAGGGCATGCCTCCGAAGCGGTATGAAGGTCCCGCCAGCTACGCTCTTCTAAAGAAGAGAAAGAAATATTCTTTCAATGCATGCTCGATGAAGGTCCCGACTGGCTTCTCGTCAATATAAAGGGAATAATAAATATGTCGAGAAAAGTTCCGTAACCTAAAGTCTCATGACTGCCACGTGATTATGACGCAATCGCTTCCGGTTGCATTGAGATGGCTTCTACCGAAAACGTCCGATTAGCCATTGTGAAGCTATGTGCATTCCTCAATGCAATATCTCGTAAGGTGATCGATCCAGAAATCATAGCAACGCTTAAGGAGTGATGTGGCGCAATGTCTTGTCGGTTTTGAGCTGGTGTTCCCACCATCCTTCTTCAATATCATGACGCCGCCCTAGTTCATCTAGTCGACGAGATTGTCATTCGGGGCCCGTATTTCTACACAATATGTACCCCTTTGAGAGGTTCATGGGAGTCCTAAAGAAAGATGTTCAACACCGTGCTAGGCCAGAAGGAAGCATCTCCATGGGCCATCAAACAGAGGATGTCATCGGGTTTTGTGTTGACTTCATTCCTGGCCTTAATAAGATAGGTCTCCCTAAATCGCGGTATGAGGGGAGACTGACCGAAAAGTCACGCTTGGAAGAGACTCAATAATATGCAGGGACGGATATTCTTGGTCTCAAGCACACTACGATTCTCTGAGAACTCTACCTTGGTGACCCGTATGTCGATGAACACAAGAACGATCTGCGCTCCAAACACCCGAGCAAAGGCGACGATCGGATTACATGTGAACACATCAGACTTTCAGCAGTTGGTTGGAAACACGTCTCGGAGGTGACAGCACTGTTTGTGATGAGTTGTACTTGTTGTCCAGGGACCATCTTCGACTGTAATGATTTGGAAAGGATACGAGATAAATGGGAATACATTTTACACGATTGACCAAGATGAAAAGAGCACCAACCAAAACAGCGGTGTCCGCTTTGATGCAGCAACCGACAGGAGAAAGGACACATATTATGGTTACATAGTAGACATATGGGAACTTGACTACGGAGTAGATTTTAAGGTCCCTTTGTTTAAGTGCAAGTGGGTCAATCTGTCAGGAGGCGGGGTACAGGTAGACCCACAGTACGGAATGACAACAGTGGATCTGAAAAATCTTAGGTACACTGACGAACCGTTCGTCCTAGCCAATGATGTGGCACAGGTTACCTATGTGAAGGACATGTCTACCAGACCGAGGAAAAGAAAAGATAAGGAAGCGAATACATCATACAATGAGCCAAAGCGCCACATAGTTCTTTCTGGAAAAAGGGACATCCTGGGAGTGGAGGGCAAGACAGACATGTCTGAAGAGTATGAAAAGTTTCATGAAATTCCCCCCTTCAAAGTCAAGGCTGACCCAAGCATCCTGATAAATGATGAAGATTATCCATGGTTACGCGCAATAAGCAAAGCGACACAAGCGAAGAAAAAGTGAAGACTTTCTCCGCAACTATTATGATGATACCATGCCAACTTTGTAACACACGAGTATGATACCATTGTCCGTTTTGTTCATGAACATGCTATGCCAACTTTGAGAACCTCGCCAACCAAGGGCGCCACACCAGTTTATAAGCCTGTCCCTCTACGCCTTTGTTGAGCTCACAAACTTGTGATTCACACAAATTTCAAAGAATTAAAATTTTATAAAACTAATGGCACAAACAGAAAGTTTATAATTGTTCTAAAACAAATGGCACTAACAGAAAGTTTATAATTTTGCTGACCTAAAAGCAAAAAGAATTAAAAAATAAAGCAAAAAACCAAAAGAAAATAAATAATTCAGGAAACAAAACAAAAAAACTTGAAAAAAAATAATAGCAACAATAAGCATTTTGTTGTAAGTAGAAACAAAATAAAATAAATAAAGCAACAAAGAAAACAAAAAAAGTGTTTTTGAATTTTAAAACTAATGGCACAAACAGAAAGTTTATATTTTTTCTAAAACTAAAAGCAAAAAGAAATAAAATATAAAGCAAAAAAAAAACTGCCACCTACTAGGCCCCCACGGCCTGAATACGACTAGAAACCCTACATGGGCCAGGATTCAGGCCCGCAGAGGCCCAATAGGCCCACAGGCAGTAGCATGATTAGGCCCGAAAGCCTGCATTTGAGAGGAGCTCGAGAGGGATGCACACCAGCTTATAAACCAGTGCCAGCGCCCTTCAACTAGCGAGGTGGGACTAAATATTTGGGTTCGAGGCAGCACAGGCCTTTGGTCTCGGTTGGTGGCACCAACCGAGACTAAGGGGTTTAGTCCCGGTTGGTGCCACGACCCGGGACTAATGCCCCCCTTTAGTCCCGGTTGGTGCCACCAACCGGGACCAAAGGCCGCCGCTTCCCGCCCTTTGGGCTGCTGAAATTTGGCCTTTGGTCCCGGTCGTGCCACGAACCGGGACCAATGCTCTTTCTATATAAGCAGGACTTGTGAAATTTTCACATCTCCCTCGCCTCGCTAGCCAGTTGCCCTCGCCGCCAGGCTGCCCAAATCGCGCTCCTCGTCACCGCCGCCACGCCGCCGCCATCCCCTGCCTCCCCCGTGCCCCTGCCCGCTCGAGCCCACGCCGCCGCCGCCCCTGCCCCTGCCCCTCGAAAGCACGCACGGCCGCCGCCCTGCCCCCCGCCCCTGCCCCCGAAAGCACGCACGGTCCGCGCCCTGCGCCCCCATGCCGCCGCCCCGCCTGCCCCTCCGTCCACGAAAGCACGCACGGCCGCGCCCTGCGCCCCCACGCCGCCGCCGCCGCCTGCCCTGTGCCTGCCCGCCCACCTCGCCGCCGGGCGCCTCGCCCCCACCGCCGCCTGCCTCGACGCCGCCTCCCCTCCCGTTCGTCCGGCTCCGGCGACCCCCTTTCCTCCCTGTCCCCTCGTCCTCTTCATAAAAAAAAATTTCATATAATTTTTTTAGGCAGATTTATGTTCATGTATATATGTTCATTATATGTTCATAATATGGATGATGTTCATATAATTTTTTGTGTATGTATGTTATGTTTATATGTATGTATGTATGTTCATATGTATGTATGTTTATATGCAAAGCATATGCAAAGAAAATGTATGAATGGTCATATGCAAAGAAAAATGTATGTATGGTCATATGCAAAGAAAATATATGTATGTATGTTCATATGAAAGAAAAATGTATGTATGTATGTTCATATGCATATGCAAAGAAAATGTATGTTCATATATATGATGATATGTTCATATAAAAAGGAAAATAAGAAGAGGAAGAAAGGAGAAGAAGAGGAGAGGAAGAAGAGGAGAAATAAATAAGAAGAGGAAAAAGAAAAAGAAGAGGAGAAGAAGAAAGGAACAGAAGAGAAGAACAAACAATAGAAAAAATTCTATTTTTTCTTCTTCTCTTTTATTCCTTTCTTCTTCTCCTCTTTTTTTCTATTTTTTCTTCTTCTCCTCTATTCTTTTATTCTTCTCCTCTTTTTTTTTTCTTCTTTTTTTTTCTTCTTCTTCCTTCTTCCTTCTTCCTCTTTTCTTCCTTTTCCTTATTTTCCTTTCTCGAGGGATAAGAAGAAAAAAAGAGGAGAAGAAGAAAGAAATGAATAGAGGAGAAAAAGAAACTTTGACACGAGGGGGTACCGATACCCCTCCCCGATAACATTATTTTCCCATGTATATGTATGTTCCGTCGTTGTCGATATATAACGAGGGTGTCGAGGATCGCCGAGGGGTCTAGGGTCGGGAACTAGGGTAGAGGGTCGAGGGTCATTAAGGGGTCAAGGGTCGAAGGTTTCAGGTCGAGGGTTCCTATAGTGTCAAAGTATTGAAGAAATCCATCGCTTCATCATTAGCCGAAGTAACCATGGCATGATGGTACGAAGTCCTCCAAAGTTAGCCTGAATGGAGTCCGGATAGGATAATTTGCCTTTTGCTGAACTTTCTACCAAAAAGCGAATTATCCTATCCGGGACTCCGTTCCACAACAACTTTGGAGAGCTTCGTACCATCATGCACCTGTTACTTTCGCCGAATGATGAAGACATGGTTTTGTTGAATCCTTTGACACTAGGCAACCTCCCGACCCCTCGGCCATCTTCGACCCCTTGACCCTCGACCGCTCGGCGATCCACGACCCTCTACCCTACTTGTGGGACATAGATGTCCTGTTCAACGCCGACCCCCTCCCGATAGCTTCAACACGTGGGGGGGGGGGTCGATATTACGTACCCCCTCCTAGCTTGAAGCGATCTCGAGGCCACCCCCCTAACCCTTGAAGCGTTGTCGAGGCCACCCCAAACCGTAGAGAAGCAGCGTCGAGGCCACTAATATGATTCCTTATGGTGATTAGCTAGCTAGTTCTACGTTGGCACTAATATATCCATATCTGTCATGTTTGAATAATAATTGCCATGTTGTAAATACTTGTAGAAACTATGGACACCCCCCGAGACGAAGCACAAGAAGCGTTGTTGAGGGACATAATCGCACACGGAAGTGATGCCATCTCCTCGATGATGTTTCTCAACGTCGATAACGATGGTCTGGAAGGAGAGGGTGAAGAAGCAGCTGGCTATGATTTTCATGGCTCCGATGACCCAATGCCGGTGCAAGAAGTAGACCGTGAGGACGGCTCCGGTGATCACCAAACCGAGTCCGGCCAGGTATATATATTAGTTAAGCCTGTGCTGACTAGCTCTCGTCTTTGTTTTGGTATATACATATGTACACATATTAATTAACTCTCTCTTTGTTCTTTTTTCTAGCCCTCCGGATCGAGCACAACTTCGGTAAAGAGACGAGGCCCGAAGAAAAAGTTGAGCTCGGATGAAAAGTTTGAGATCATACAAATCGCGCGGGACGGCCAACCGATTGAACCCTACCGGACAAAGAAGGCATTTGTTGTTCGGTGGGTTACGGTTAGGGACAAGATCCCGATCAGCATCCACCAATGGTATAAGCCTAGAACGAAGACCCCGAGGTGTCTTGTGTCAATGATATGCAGAAAATGATCTTTGGACTGAGCTGAAGTCAAATTTTACCCTACCGCCAGAGGATGATCCGGAGAAGCCAGTAATAGAGCCACTAATCAAGTCTTTTGCTCTTAAGAAGATGGCAGAACTATTCAGGAATTGGAAGAAAGACCTCAATACGTATGTCGAAAATAATGAGACACCAGAATTCACGGGCAAATATGAGAAGATCAGAGATGATCGCCCGCATTTGTGGCCTACAAGACATCGGAAAAGAGTAAAAAGATGTCAGCGACAAACAAGAGAAATGCTGCGAAGAAGAAGCTTCATCATCGCACGGGGTCGTGGTTAGCTCATAGCCCGCCTAAGTGGGCCAAGGCTGAGAATGATCTGCTTGATAAAGGGATCGAACCGAGACAATGAATCGCCAGACCGTTGCGGACTTGGTTCTTCGGGTCGGCGGATCCTTGGACCCTATAACGGGAAGTGCATTTTGACGGACGAACAATTGGACATACCAGTCAAGAGGCTTAAGCATTATATCGAAGCAGCGCAGCAAGGGAAGTTCGTTCTGCATAGGAGAAGGACGAGCTCACAATGGCCCTCGGGAATCCCAGGCACCCTGGGCGGACACGAGGCACGCCAGCTCCCTTTCGTGGAAGGCTGGATTTCGGACGCAGGGGTTACAAAACCCATGAGAGGAGGAAGAAACCGGAGCAGAGCCTAATGCAGGCGCTGCACGAAAGGGTAATGGGGCTAGAGGAACGAGAAGAGGAACGAGAAGCAGCCGATCACAACAAACGACCTGCTGAAGCTTCCCCGGTTACCCCGCCATCTCAGCGGAGAAGCAGCGTGGCTTCCACCGAGCTGCTTCAGCCAGAGCAGCATGCCTTGACGGCTCCTGCCAGCTATCCCGTGGATGCTATCACGGATGCTGAAAGTTGCCACCTTATGGCGCAATGGAGCAATTTAAAGGTCAAGGCGGCTGTTGGCTCTGTTTATCCCACTAAACCCGACTCAACTTTTCACCGCCGCCGATTCCGAAGGATATGCTAAGGTGATGGTCGATGAAATAACGGAGGGATTTGAGGAGCTCCGGCTTGACCACCCTACCGGTGAAGGGGAGTATCGACTGGGTTCTGCTCTGAAGACTCCATGCCTATGGCGGAAGGATCTGATCAACCTTCCGAACTGGACGCCTCCGCCTCCTCCTCCTCCTCCGGCGAGTCAGGGCACTCCGTCTCCTCCACTGCCTCCTCCTCCTCCTCTGGCGAGTCAGGGCACTCCGCCTCCTCCACCGCCTCCTCCTCCGGCGAGTGACGATCAGGGCACTCGGCCGGCTGCTTCTCCGGCGCGTGGCGGCACTCCGTCTCCTTCTCCGCCTGCAGCGGCGCGTCTGGGCTGCCAGCCTCCTCGTTCTCCGCCTCGCCGCCAAGGGCGGAAGAGACCCGCCGCCGCTCCGGCTGCTCCGGTGCGTCGTAGTCCTTCTCCTCCGCCTCGTAAGCAAGGAAAGAAGACATCCGCTCTGTCTGCTCTGCCGGCGTCTAGCAGTACAGCCAAAGGCGGGAGGAGATACAGATTCGGTCCTTCTCTGAAGACCCCAGAGAAGTTACCGTACGAGAGGAGCGAGGAGGAAAACGCGAAGATCGCGGCAGAAGTGGATGACTGGTTTCAAGGGTTGAAAGCAAAGAGACATCCACCTCCGGAGGAGAAGGTAGATCCGGTCAAAGCGGCGCAAGATTGCTGCCCCGACAAAACCACCCAAGTCTCCGCCAAAGGCAACTATGAGCGCATTATTGGAAAGGCATTTGCCGAGGCGGAGAGATCGGGAAGTACTGTCGCTGATCAAAGGATGAAAGAACGACGAGCTGGGAAACAAATTGCCCAGCTCGGCGAACAAGCGAAGGAATCGTGCCCCCGCTCAAGGTGCCTGCTAGCGACATCGTCGATCCGAGGATGTTGCCCGGTTATGGCAATCCTGAAGATTACTTGCCCGACGATGTACAATTTGATTTCTTGGAGGTGCAGATACAAATATACGAGTACGGAAGCCTCTCACAAAGATGAAAGCTCTCTAACAACGATGATGCGAAGGTTGCATGATTGGTACATGAAAACCTGCAAAGAGTCTGAGGAGAGGAGTACTTTGTATGTGAGAGTTAAAAAGGAGCATGACCTCCTTGGAATTGAACTGTTGCCTATTCCATTTGAGGAGTTCTATCAGTTTTTCAATCAATTGGCCCTCGATAAAGCAACGGTCACCTGCTACTGTCTGTAAGTAGTACTACTTCTATCATTAAGTATCTCTATATAACTCAGCCCTTTCATTGCATGTATTTATAAATATCCTCACTATATTATGCAGATTGAAGATCGCCGAATTGAAGAAAAGACAAGTGGGTGATATTGGGTTCATTAACACATATCTCATAGATGCAACTGAGGTTGAATTTCGTACAAAGATACCGAGGCCAACTTGCTACAATCGTTGGTAATAAATGAACACAAAGATATAATACTCTTTCCTTACAACTTCAAGTGAGTGTTACTGTCTTGTGGCATATTCGCTTTCCTTATTAGTCCAGGTTATAGTAATGTAATATTGATGAGTTATGCATGTGTGCGCAGCTACCACTATATTCTCCTAGAGATTAAGCTTGAGAAGGGAGTAGTAACTGTCTTTGACTCCAAGCGAAAAGATCCCAAGGAGTATGCGGACATGACTGAAATGCTCGAGAAGTAAGTTAAATCGATCATTATCCACCATATCAGCAACTTTGTTCATTTCTGATATCAAGTAATTGTTTTCTTTGTATGGCAGGGCTTGGGGAAAATTCACCAAAAAGCTCCGGACTACCGAAGAAGCTGCAATTTAGACACCAAAGTAAGTACTATATAGTAGCATATTCCACGCCAAGATCTCCTAGTGATTCAAGCACTAGTTTCATCAATACCATTTAGCATGTGCTTGCTAATTATCAGTTTGATTGACCTCTGTTTCTTGTAAAGTGGTTGTGGCAGGAACAAGGGAATGATTTCTGTGGATACTACGCTTATGCGAGTCCATCCGCCACACGACCTGTGAGAGGGGCTACTCCGACACACAATATGAAGTGCGTAAATAAAAATATTCACAATTTTATTTTATTACCATCATTTGTGTTGAGATTCATTCATTCATTCATATATATATATATATATATATATATATATATATATATATTTATATATATATATATATATATATATATATATATATATATATATGTATTGACCCCTTTCTTAAAATTAGATGTCTCGGAAGCGGGATGAACTCCTAGCACCAGATCGCATGCGAGCAATTCAAGAGGAATTGGCGGCATTCTTTCTTGACCACGTGATCACTGAGGACGGAGAATACTATGTGGACCACGCTATCCGTATTGTAAAAGATAACTATTGTATATATGTAGCCGGTAGTGTCAGATAGATATACGAGAACTTGTTGTTCGACCAATCTCTCGGAGAAGGAGAGGTGGTCGATATCACTTCTCTCTATATGCATATATGTTCATGACGATCTTCTGTTTGCTTAATTACTAGCTAGCTAGCATGTCTAGTTAGTCCTCTCTATATGTATGTATAGTACGTAGCGTCGACCAAGCACGGACAAAAGAAAGGACACTTTTCTCTATTAATTAGCTAGCTATAGCACAATATATGAAACACCTAAATTAACCCCCAAAACCCCCCCCCCTTTAAAAAAACAAAAACCAGAGCCAAAGAAATGCTGACGCGTGGATGCCTATTGGTCCCGGTTGGTGCCACCAACCGGGACCAAAGGCCCTCCTGCCTGGGCTCAGCGGACAGGCCACGTGGAGGGTTGATCTGTCCCGGTTCTGGATAGAACCGGGACTAAAGGGCGAGGGTATTAGTACCGACCCTTTAGTCCCGGTTCATGAACCGGGACTAAAGGCCCTTATGAACCGGGACTATAGGCCCTTTTTCTACTAGTGTAATAAATAGCCTCACACATACTCTTGCAAATATATTTCTATTAAGTATAGATTTCTACACTATCAAAAGACACAATACTATGCATTTGTACTAATTAATCATGAATTCTACTAATAAGTATATATGGATTATCTACACTTTTAATAGTTCCTTGGATTCTACACTAATAAGCATGTGATCAAACTCTACACTAAAGCATATCAACGACTAGATTCCACACAACATATCATTGGACTCTACACTAAGCATATCATCGGATAATTTGCATTTGTAAGTATAACATACCATATCATGTCGATCGACCATGGTACTTGTCAGGCGGGTCACGAATGGCACCCCGACAAAGTCAGCACGTGGTGGATTGCACACCTCCTCCTCGCTTAGCCTCATTCTTTGAGCTATGATGGCTTCATGAAGTGGGTTCTCATCATCTTCATCGAGTGGGTCCTCATTATCTTCATCATCTTCTTCATCTGCATCATCTTCGTCATCTTCATCATCTTCGTCATCTTCATCATCTTCCACCAGGTTGAGATAAATGACAGCCAGCTTGGGTCTTTCTGCTCTGAAGGAGAAGCTGATCAACTCTCCACTAGTAAGACGCATGCGGGCGAGGAAACGGCCCATCCATCTCCGCCAATCTGTGACATATTGCGTCCTTTCTCGACCTCCATAATGTACGGCCCCCCAGGAGCCTCAAATGTCACAGTGTCTCCTATCAGCTTGTTGAATGTCAACCTCACATTGCATGGGACGGTCTGTGTAAGAAAAGAAAAATGACACAATGCAGTAATGCCAACACTACAAAATAAAATAGTTGTTACATTTCATCAAATTTCTTACCACCGCATGACGAAAACGCGACTGGAAGTAGATGCCAAACATCTTGCCAGTTGCAAGGCTGCTGGCGCACCTTGACTTGCACAATCGACATAGTGGTGGTGGTGGTGGCGCCATTTTCCTAAAGCAATATGAGCAAAGGATTAATGATTCACTTCACAGGAAAGAAAAACAGTAGCATGTGATATTTTCCTAAAGCAATATGAGCAAAAGATTAATGATTCACTTCACACAAAAGAAAAACAGTAGCATGTGATATTTTCCTAAAGCAATATGAGTAAAGGATTAATGATTCACTTCACAGGAAAGAAAAACAGTAACATAGTGGTGGTGGCGCCATTTTATGGACATATTAGATGACAAGGTACCATGTACCAAAGGATTTCGGTGGCACCTATTGCCGAAAAAATAACAATAAAATGGTGCATACTAAATCAACTAACATACTAAATCAACTAAATCAAAATGTTCTAAATCAACTAAATCAACTAGCCTACTAAATAAACTAAATCAACTAGCCTACAAAATCAACTAAATCAACTAGCCTACTAAATCAACTAAATCAACTAGCCTACTAAATCAACTAAATCAAAATGTTCTAAATAAACTAAATCAACTAGCCTACTAAATCAACTAAATCAGAATGTTGCATATCAACTAAATCAGAATGTTGCATATGAACTAGCCTACTAAATCAAAATGTAGCAGGGAGGAGGGAGAAGGAGGGGCGACTCGAGGAGGGAGAAGAGAGTAGGACGGAGGAGGAAGGCGGAGCGAGGAGGGGCTGGCCAGCGGCGAGTGGAGGGAGAATGGAGGAGGAAGGCGGAGCGAGGAGGGGTCGGCCAGCGGCGAGTGGAGGGAGGACGGAGGAGGAGGTCGATACCGAGTCTAGCGAGGAGGATGAGGTGTCGGCGGCGCAGACCGGAGGAGGGGCGACGGGGGAGGACTGGCGGCGCGGGGGTTGAGGGGGAGATCGAGTGTGTGTGTGAGTGTGATCTGGATCGGATAGGTGAGTGGGGGGAGATGGAATGGCTTAGCAGTAGCGCGCTATAGCAAAATGCGCTACTGCTAAACGACCTATCAGTAGCGCCTTTCGTCGAGAACGCGCTACTGCTATGTTAGACATAGACATAAAAAATACATTGATCATCAATTGTCTTTTTGTGTACAATCTGATTTATCAATAGGAATCCTCGACGGTTGGTTTAAGAACAGGCGAGGATTCCTATTATGCCACAGATCCTACACATAGAGTTCAATGAAGACCAAGTGCTTGTGAAAGTTGTAGAAGTAACATATTTAAGGTGGTACAAACTCTCTTCATGGAGCGAGGTGGGACTAAATTTTTGTAGTAACCTTAGTAGTAGCGATTATTGCGTAAATGCGCTGCTGCTATGATCCGTAGCAGTAGCGCTATTTATATTAACGCGCTGCTGCTATAACTAGCCTCGTGGCGGCGTCGTGGGAATTTTAGCAGTAGCGCGTCCTAGAGTGTGCGCGCTACTAATAAACTTGTTTCAGCAACGAGTTTGGAAAGCGAGCGCTACTGCTACATAGCAGCAGGGCCTGATTTTAAAGCGCGCTGCTGGTAAGATTCTGTGTATAGGCTTTTCCCTAGTAGTGATTTATTATGATACGGTATCATGATATGATACTCGACCCTCTCTTACTTCATTTATTTCTATGCCACCTCATCAAAGTTGTCTAGTTGGCATGCATGATACTAGCTATGGTACTCCCATTACAACCAGCCTTACTCCCACCCCGGTCTTTCCTCCTCGAGACCATGCATGCACGCGCAATTTATGGGGCACTCAATGAATCCTATCCAAAAACCTACGCATCATTATTCAATTGCCATCGCCCCGATCCATGCACGCATCGCCTACTCCTCCATTACTCCCACCCTCGCCCGTTCGTCCGCGTGTGATCCAGCCTGCTTCGATCCTTCGGCTGCCGCATCCTCGCACACGCCGCACGCGGATCATGCTCCCATCCTACGCCTCCCCGCTTTTCCCGCTGGCCACGCCGCGCAATCTATCTCTTATATAAATGGACTGTCCCCTTGATCTTGATCTGTTCTTCCCCGCACATTGATCCCCTGTCTATGCTAAGCGCCCCACCTCTTCTTTTTCCTCCATCCATCCGGGAGATGGTATGTGTAGGGGCATGAGTGCCGCCGGCATGCCCGGCGCACACCATGTAGTGGCCCTTAGCCTGAGCATGGTTAGCCAGCCATGCGCCGCCGCCGCCGCCTAGCACTCGTTCATCACAGGGTGAAGCTTGTTGGTTTGGTCCGCCTCTTCTGTAAGAGGACGCCATTTCTTGATCCGGTAACCTTCTTATTTATAGAAATCTTGCCACACCAATTGACGCGTTCTTCTTTTTGTGAACCTGAGGCAATATTGTATCAGATGGTTCTATTGGGCATGGAACACAAGGCGTGGACATCAAGTTGCCGGACAAGCAATAACGTTCTCTACGGCTTCCTGTTTTGGATATTTAAAAGTTGTAATAGTGAGGACAAAATTTTCAGCAATATGTGTAATCAAGCCAATAAGCCATGAAACCCATGTTCTTATCTTTCAAGGAAAGAAACAAAAACTTTTTTCGGTTCCATGTAGTTCATGTTTAGTGTTCCTACTTGACTTTCTTTCCCCGTGCTAAATGTGATTACCGATTGTTTTAGCTCTGTACTAATAGGGATTTCCCAAGAACATACATGTTGCTTGACCCGCACTTAGATGTTGTTTAAACAGAGGTTGCACATGCCATTCTTCTTTGGTTCATCAATACATCAAGATTTGGGTGATTTGAGGCTACAGGAGTAGTATTGTCATAAATTTTTGTAGTACATAGTAACATGTAGATCATAGCAAGTAGTTTGACTCACAAGGTAGCAATGCACTAGCATGTATGTTTCTTCTCCCCTCTCGATATATGTTACTGAATTTGCTTCAGAATAAATACAAGTGTCTATGTGTTCAGAAAGTTAGTTTTAGCAGGTTTTGTCATTTGAGCTGTACATTTAGATGACATAACAACAGCTCTAATTTTCCAAAGCAGTATTTTTTAATGGATGAGCACACTAGTTGCAAAACTGGTTAGATTATTAGTAAGTGTAAGTTTTTGATCGAAAACTGTATTTTTTTTTTTGCACATTTTGTATCTATAGAACATGATCACACTACACATCTTCGTGTTAACTACTTGATTGTTTGATCGATCATTTTTCATCATGTAATCTCCAATCAACCCAAGTGGGTGTTAATGCAATCCCCCTGATCTAATCTCCTTGCCAGTTAATTTCCCTTTCCTTCTATCTCTTGTGAATAATTTGCTGCTCCCAAGCAAGCTGTACTGGACGAACATGTCTTTTGGTTGATCTACTTTTGTTTCGATTGCATCTATTGATCCTCATATTATTATTTTTGTTTCTGTTCAGACCGGGCCTCGCAAACTAGTTGTATATATCTAATGCCCTTTTTATCATGAAAACTAAGCAGTGGGCGTTTTCTGTTGCCTAGACTATCTCCAGCTTTCGGACTAGTTTACTTTTGGGTCATATGTTTGTGATGTTTTCTCGAAGAGCTCTATAAATCTTGCTTACTAAGATTTATTTCTTTTGTAGCATAGATGCAAATGCAGATCGGATGGATTATAATTGACAGAATCACATTCTGAAACGTAAAGGTTGCCTGAAGACTACAGTCAGAGAACTCTTGAGGTAAATTTCAGAAGGAAAATAATAACTCCTAAACCACTTAATTCAACTTGGATCTAAAACAAAAAGAGGCCAGCCAGGAAACAAGTTTCACATTTGCACTGCTAGCCAACCGAGTGAGCAATGTTTGTAACGAACTATAGTTACCCTGCAGCTAATTTTCACAAAAAAGTGAAGTAGTGCAAGTACAGTGCAGTATAATGAGCGAACAAATGTTTGGTGTACATACAATACAATTCATACATACATACAAATAAGTTAAAGGATGCTTCCCTCCCACGGGCATAGTAAACACACAGACAACAAAACCAGACTCTCTTTGTTAGATTAGTCTAATTCTTTAGCAAGCATTTAGTAGTAATGAATAAATTTGAGCCTGCTTGATTAATGGTGTTTTAGTCAAGAGTATTGTGTTCAAGCCAGATCTCTAACACTTTCTCTAAAAAGTTTGTAGCCATGAAGTCTATTTGGTTTTAATAAAATCCCTATCTTTTTGGTGGCAGTTGGTGCTTTGGGTTTGAAATTGGTTTATTTTCTGACCCTTTCATGTAAGAGAATAAGAAGGCTTGTTGCATGTCAAGTAGCAGGCCTGACTACTTATCTCCGTTCAATTTGTACTTGCCATTATAAGTACAAAGAAAATAATCTTCTTAAGAGGGTTGTTATTTTGATTCTGAATCATTATTTTAAGAGGGTGGTTATTTTGATTCCATTTCAGTGTCCTTGCTCATATTTTTACCATATTTTCATTTGACTATCTTTGTTCATCTTGTATGTACAATACATAAATATTGATTTTCACTATCTGAAAATTTGTCACTTGTTTATAAAACGTTTATTAAGTCAAATGGTGAGAACAAAACACAAAATTTAGATGCCTCCTGTCATTTCTGTTTTGCAAACGAGCTCAAACATGACACAACTTCATTAAGACAATGAAGAAACAACAACTCTGGTACAAGGTTCAGTTAGATGGAAGAAAACCTACTAGTTAATCATGTCATGTTGTGTTGCTCATTAGAAAAATGTCAAAACATGGAATATTACAAGCCAGTTATGTAAAACACTCTGCAGTTTTGTTTGAAGCTTGCATTATTAGAATTTTTTCCAAAATGCTACAGGGGCTTACACCTAGGGTTCTGTATATTGACACAGAATCCAAGTTCTGTGCATGGAGATAGCTTAGTTTCAGCTTTCAACTCCCAAGTGCCAAGTTTGCCAATTAAGAAATACCTATAGTTATCAACCTTCATGATATATACTCCGTCCATGCAGGTTTATTAGGCCCTTTAGCAACCCTGCCATAGTATGTTTTTCTAAGGCCCCTCTAGATATACGTGTTTGCTTTCCTTGATCTTCTCTGCTGAACTCGCGCACTATTGGGCTGCTGCTTCCATTGAATCGCTGCATGCAGAAAAGTATCATGCAACCAGCTATAGGCAATAATTACCAAGCGCTGTGGTTGGTTGCATGCAAAAGCAGAGCGGACAACCGGCTGCTGTGACGCTTCGGAATAATAACTGCTAATTAATCTAATTAGCTGTTGCTACTTTTAAAATTCATGGGTGGCTACCAATAGTATTCTTCCTTGGTCTTTGTGTTTTGGTCGGTAGGCCCAATAAACCCGGACGGAGCGAGTATATTGCAAGATGATTGAGATTGGTTAGAAAAACTTTCCTGAAATATTTCAAGCCAAAAAAACCTTCATGAGAACAAAACATGCTTATTCCACTTATTTATATGATGTAATGTTTAATATATCAGTTTTGCACTTATGTTCCTACATACTTGGCTTCTTTGGTTGTTGTTTCACATCTTCTATATTGTGTGTGCAGATGGCTGGCAAGATCCTAGTGATGCGACCAATATCATTATCTGATTGCTGAAAGTACATTTTTCTCACACTCAACCAGTGGAAGGATGATGTTGAGTGATTGTCCATGGCTTCTGCCTAGCACTAGTCCAATATGTATTGCTTTTTTGTTTGGTCTTACCTCTCTTTCTGTATGAGCAGGCCCTTTCTCATCTAAACTTTTGAAGGAAATCTTGGCATGGCGCCACTCAAACTAATGAATATCTTTTTGGTGAGATTTAGGGATGCATATGATTCTACTAGACGTGGAGGTTGAGATGCAGGCATGAAATCGCTAGGCGATTTACAAAATGCCGAACATCGGAGTAAGTTGTTGAGGATGGGGTACTAGGTGACATGTGTTTGTTTCGGAAGAGTCCGATGAGAAAAATCAAGTGGAAAATCATGTATGCATCAGCACCTGACTGATGCTCCCTTTCATTAGTAAATATGTTTTACTATCAGTATTTTTGTTTTCTGAACAAATGGTTATTTATATTTCATTTAGGTTTCTTTGCTCATCTTTAAAACCAAAACAGCAGGGGATATTTTTCTATATATTCATAATGTCCTTCTCACCTTGTATATGCAAAACATACAAATTTGATTCTCACCATCTGAAAATTTGACACTTTTTTGTTTTTGTATAGCATTGACGTAAGTTAAGTGTTGAGAAGAAAACAAGACACCATGCATGCATATGTTCCTTTCGCCTTTCCATTATTTTCCAAAGGATCTCAAGCCTGACACCACCATCATCACTATCATGACAGTTCTGGTACAAGCTTTAATCAGATGACAGAAAACGTACTGGTGAGTTATGTCTGATTGCTCATGATCACCAAATTTCAGAGCATGCAAGCCACAATGCAGCATATTTACAAAATAGTACATTCAACATTGTCTGTGGGCACTTTAAGTACCATTTTTAACATGGTAGAGTAAAAGGCTGATTGGTGTGATTTTAACCTTCTTGAATTGGAAGTTGAGATACATTGAGCCTAAAATGAAAAATTGTTCCTTTTTTGTTGCACGCTTGTAGATACAGACTGCACACTTGTAGATACAGACTGACTAGCGCCTTGTTTCTTTTTCATGCTTGATCTGAACCCTCCAGTCTTGTGCGAGCATGCCCCGTGATGATAGATTATTCAAAGAACCCTACTCTTTGTTTCATGATCCGACACACATAATTTGATCAGAAAACACTTACACTTTTAACTAAGTTGATAGATCTTACATGTTTGGTACCATATTTCTCTTTGCTCCTGTATTCATGCATCCTGTTAGTGTGATGTTTGACATACATCGAGATGTTGTTTCAACACATGGTAGCATATGATATTCTGCTTTGCTTCATTAATACTATTAAGATTTTGGTTGTTTGGGCTTACATGTGTAGTATTTGTTGTAGCAGAATCAGACAACTCCTTTCTTCCTCTCACAATCTCTAGCATCTCTTTTTCTGTAAATAATCCACACGACTAGGTAATGCTGCATGGTAAGTTAACTTTGAGACATATTAATTCACTTGCATTGCATGCACATTTATCATGTTGACCAAGTAATATGCCCATAATAGCTCATCTCAATGTTAACTATCTCATACAAATATTGCCTTTCTTGATCATCTCGCATGCCTCACCGTTGGACACGACATGTTGATAGCTCCCACTGCACATGCTTGTAGCTGAAACTACACCGACTTTGTATGCCTTGCAGGTACACACCTCCTGGTAGAGCGATTATTTTGATTTTATTTGACTGCGTTTGCTCATCTTTAAAGCCCAAAAAACATGGGTTTTTTTATTACTTTTTTTCATTTGAGTGTCCTTGCTCGTCTTGTAGGTAGAAAGCATAAATATTTAATTCACTATCTAAAAATTTCTCAAGTTCTTGTAACATTGAGTAAGTCAAATGGTAGGAGCAAAACAATAAATTTAGACCCATCTTGTCTTCTTGGCCCGCCATTTAGTCGTATGGTCTTGACAGCAAGATTTTGTTCTTGTACATGAGAATAGCACACCATGCGAGTCAGATTGAATTGTATTATTGTTATTTTCCTATTTTGCCATGTAGAAATTCTTTTTCGAGGCAACGACCAGGTGGTACGCTTTGTTGTTGTTGCTTTCGACTTCTTTTCGGCCCTCAATTACACCTAGCTACTTGCCCCATTCCACGCTGAGAGGAGGCTCCTACTTCTATGGTATCAGGCTGGCAAACTGTAAATTATATTGGTGTTTCAAATGGGCAGATGCTTCTACAAACCAGTAGTATATATCACAACACAATGTAGATTGGTAGATGCTGCTACGATAGTAACCTGATTATATTGGTGTTTATGCTTGAGTACGATCCTGTGAAACAACCACTCACATAAGAAGCTATAGTATCACCCTTCTCATAAATGAGGAAGGGAGGGGGAGGTGGAGGGAGAGAGAGATGCAAAAAAGAAGAACTTGTGACTTCCTTATTACAGAACTAAGATATGATCCCTTAGAACCGAAGATAAAACAATATTTTTGTTCGGATCTCTCAGTCATGTACTAATATAAAACCTATTTTTTATTTTCATCAGATGATCAAGAGAAGACTATGTTCTCAGCATTCTACATGCCCTTAATTAGTATGCATCCACCTGAAGCAAATCAAGCAATGGCTAGTGGAAAAATCTTGTATACATCACTAGTTTTGTTTTCTGAATAAATGGTTATTTATATTTCATTTGGGTTTCTTTGCTCATCTTTTCTCATATTTAAACAAAAAATAGCAGGGCTAGTATGTGGAAAACATAAATATTTGATTCTCTCCATCTGAAAATTTGACACTTTTTGTATACCATTGACGTAAGTTAAGTGTTGAGAAGAAAACAAGACACCATGCACACATATGATCCTCTTGCCTTTCCATTATTTTCCGAAGTATCTCAAGCCTGACACCACCATCGTCACTATCATTACGACAATGGAGCAACCATGGCAATTCTGGTACAATCTTCAGTCAGATGATAGAAAACGTGCATGCCAATCATGTGCCAAATTTGAGACATACAAGTCACACTGTAGCATATTTACAAAATAGAACAGTCACCATCGCCTCTACCGCTTGTAGTACCCTGGCTTTTTCGAATACGATTGCGTAAAAGCTGATTTGCCTGATTCGAACCTTCTTGAATTAAAGGTTGAGATACCATGATCCTAAAATGAATAATTTCCTTTTTTTGCTGCACACTTGTTGCTAGAGACTAACTAGGGCCTTGCTGTTTTTATTTCCACTTGATTTGAACCCTCCAGTCTTGTTGCTAGCGTGCCCTGTGACTATAGATCATTTCATGATCTGGCACACATAATATAATTAGAAAACTCTATAAGAGAATAGGCTTGTTGGAAGGCAAGTAGCAGGCATGACTACTTTATTTTTTTCAGTTTGCAATCGCCGTTATAAGTACGAAGAAACTGATCTCCTTAAGAGGGTGGTTATTTTGATTTTTGAATCATTTTAAGAGGGTGGTTATTTTGATTTCATTTGAGTGTCCTCGCTCATCTTTTTTACCATATTTTCTTTTGACTGTCTTTCTTCATCATGCATGTGCAAAACATAAATATTGATCAGAAAACTTTCCTGAAATATTTAGGCAAGAAGGCTTGGCACAAAATGTTATTATTCTATTTATCTATATGATGTACTGTTTACTATTTTTTATTTTTGCATTAATGTTCTCACGTACGTGACTTCTTTGGTTGTTGTTTCACACCTATTTTGTGTGTGCAGATGGCTGGCAGGATCCTAGTGATGCGACCAATATCATTATCTGATTGCAGAAAGTACATTTTTCTCACACTCAACCTGTGGAAGGATGGTTTTGAGTGATTGTCCGTGGCTGCTTCCTAGCACTCGTCCACAATGTCTTGCTTGTTTGTTTGGTGTGACCTCTCTTCTCTCTAAGGAAACACCATTTATCATCTAAACTTGGTACGGAAATCTTGGCATGGCGCCACTCAAACAATAGAGTTTTTTTAGTGAGATATAGGGATACATACGATTCTACCAGACTTGGAGGGTGAGATGCAGGCACGAAAACGCTTGGTGACAGCAAACTGCCGAACATTGGACTATGATGCCCATGATGGTGTACTAGGTGACTGGTGTTCGTTTCAGAAGATTGAGATGAGCAAAATCAAGCAATGGCAAGAAGAAACATCATGTACATGTATGCATCCACCTGACCGATGCTCCCTTTCATTATTAAAGATATTTACATCACTAGTTTTGTTTTCTGAACAAATGGTTATTTATATTTCATTTGGATTTCTTTGCTCATCTTTTCTCATATTTAATGCCAGAAACAGCAGGGGACATTTTATCATATATTCACAATGTCCTCACCTTGTATGCAGAAAAAATAAATATTTGATACGCACCATCTGAAAATTTGACACTTTTTCGTATACCATTGACGGAAGTTACGTGTTGAGAAGAAAACAAGACACCATGCACACATATGGTTCTTTTGCCTTTCATTGTTTTCCAAAGTATCTCAAGCCTGACACCACCATCGTCACTATCATTACGACAATGGAGCAACCATGGAATTCTGGTACAATCTTCAGCCAAGTGATAGAAAACGTACATGTGAATCTTGTGCCAAATTTCATAACATGCAAGGCACAATGTAGCATATATACAAAATAGAACATTCAACATCGTCTCTACCGCTTTAAGTACCCTGCCTTTTTTGAACATGATTGCGTAAAAAGCTGATTGGCCTGATTCGAACCTTCTTGAATTAAAGGTGAGATACCATGGTCCTAAAATGAATTATTTTCCTTTTTTTGCTGCACACTTGTAGCTAGAGACTAACTAGGGCCTTGCTGTTTTTATTTCCGCTTGATTTGAACCCTCCAGTCTTGTTGCTAGTGTGCCCTATTACTATCTTGGTTTCATGATCTGGCACAAATAATATAATTAGAACTCTAGATTGTTAACTAAGTTGATCCACACAACTAGGTAATTTTGCACGCTCAACTTACTCTGAGACCAATTAAGTCATTTAAACTGCATGCACATTTATTATGTTGACCAAATAATTTGCCCTTCATAGCTAATCTTAACATCGACCATCTCATGCAGATTGTTGCCCTTTTTGATCAGCTTGCATGCCTCACCATTTCACACGACATGTCGGAAGCTCCCACTTCACATGCTTCAAGGTGAAATTACAACGGCTTTCTATGCCTCACACATACACACTTCCTGGTAGAATTATTACTTTGATTTCATTTGACTGTTTTTGCTCATTTTTAAAGCCCAATAAACATGTGATTTTTGTTATTTATTTTTATTTGAGTGTCCTTACTCAGCTAGTATGTTGAAAGCCTAAATAGTTTTCACACTATTTGAAAATTTCTCATGTTCTTGTAACATTGAGTAAGTCAAAGGTGGGAGCAAAACAAGAAATCTAGACCCAGGTTGTCTTCCTGGCCCTCCATTTAGTCTTGAATGCAAGATTTGGTTCTTGTACACGAGAACAGAACACCACAAGAATGGAGTATGTTCATCATCTTGAATTGGATTATTCTTTTACTTTTTGCCATCTTGGAATTCTTTAACGAGGCAACAACCAGGCGCTACGCTTTGTGGTGATGCTTTGAGAGAGAGAGAGAGAGAGGGATAGAGAGAGGGATAGATATAGGGATAGAGATAGAAATAGAGATAGAGATAGAGAGAGATAGAGGGATGTAATCTCCTCGCCGGTTCATTTCCCTTTCCTTGTGTCTCTCCTGATTAATTTTCTGCTCTCAAACAAGCGGTACTGGACGAATAGATTATGTTCATCAGTTTCAATTGGATTATTCTTTTACTTTTTGCCATCTTGGAATTCTTTGACGAGGCAACAACCAGGCGCTACGCTTTGTGGTGATGCTGAGAGAGAGAGAGAGAGAGAGAGAGAGAGATGAAATGGGTAGTCTCACTGGTTATATCTGGTTTCAATGAAACGCCACGTTCGGTTCCACAACAAACAAATCGTTTTCGCTTCCCCTTCCCCTCCCGTAACTGATGACGAGAGTAAATATAGGACACCACCGCATCTAATTCTCCAACCCTCCCCCAGAGTCCAGAGTGACCCAGCGAGACGATACGACGGTACTGAAGTGCAAGCGATCCATAGTGATCCAGGCACGCCATCCGGTGTGACCCCGATGAGCCACCCCATGATTCCGGCGACTTCGCCCTGACCCCGCTACCTCGCGTCCCCGTCAGCGCCGCCATGTGTGACCTCAGCAAGCCACCCGTGAGCCCCTGCGAGCAATGCCGCTCCGGCGACTCTGGGCCCTGGCTAACTGTGTGTCTTCTCTTCAACCGATTACTCTAGCTGCTGTTCAGGGGAGGCCACTCCCGTGGGTGGCTTGTGATCAATGCAGGTCAACCCATTGCCGGTAAATCGAGACCCACGGGCTCCGCCGGCCCATGCCCCCTCGCCCAGTCGTCGACCACAGCTCCTGGTGACCCACACATGCCACCTTCGGTTTCCTCCACCAACAACACCTGCACCGAAGGTGGGGTATCTCCTTCCTCTCTATCTCCCCAGATCAGACAACGGAGTGATTTTTGAGTTAGCCTGGGTTGCACACTCTGATTCGTGTGTGGTAGGATGATTTATTTAGAAGAGTTCCATTCCGTCTCCATCCACTTCCTCCGGGGCAGTAAGTCTGCTCACGAGCACTGCCCGCAAGCATTTGTGGAGACATGACGGATTCATGCTGATTTGATTGGAAGCACCAGATAGTGAAAGTTTCTCTTCATTTGTTTTCTTTATTGTTTTTGAAGAAATAAACAAATGAACCTTACCTTATATATATCACTTGCGTACACATATATGTTAGTTTCGTATAATTTTTTTGGTATTTCTAATGCCTTCCATTGATTGTTTTTCAGAATCAGAGCATATGTGATCTTGCTATTTACTTTCAGGTGTGTTGTTGCCTGGTGTTATTCCACTGTGATGACATGAGACCGGTCTAATACCCAACTGATACCAATGAGTGACTGACATTGTCGTCTTCTACAGCAGAGTACACAGCCGAAGGATTTTTTCCCTGCTACGCCCTCCGATGTCTCCTGCTGACAATCACATCCATTGTTGCATGAAAAGAAGGAGGCAATGAGCTATAATTATTATGATTAGTTTAATGTTTTATATTTCCGATCAAACTAAGCATACATGATTACTCCTCTAGGGATTTTCTGCCCTGTATTTGGCATTTAGCAGTGGCTACACTTACGAAGTAGGATAATTCTGTATACTCATTTAACTGCTAGCCTTACGGAGTTTAATTAGTCCGATGCAAGAATTTCTAGGGCTTCTTAATTCCTTTCACTCACTGTACATGCTTGATGATTTGCCTCTTCTGTGGAAATAAGTTCGGTGCGCATCAAAGCAAGGTCAGGCATGAAACCCAAGTTTCCACAATAATGTTAGTATGTAATTCACGGTTCTAGAACATAATTTGTTGATGAAAAGACATAGTTTATTCCATGGGCCTCTGTTTTGATTACATGATTTTTACTACAGTTTGATGAGAGCAAAATTCTACTTCATATCATACATATCTGCCGTACCTAGCTGGGTATGCTCCACCCTTTTGGTTATTGAATATATATTTCCACTTTTCCGGTTATTACAATGCTCCTTCTTTTGGTTTATTTTGTTTACATCAATACAAAGTACTACTGTGCATGATTCTTTTAGAATGTGAGTTAAATGTTTATCAATTGGTGGCTTCAAATATCTCTTTCAAAGAAATCCATATATTAACACAAGCGACGTAAAATTGTATATTTGCATTTGATTTACATAATGATGTGTAGATTTTTCCTTTGGGAAAATGGGACTTTTATTAATTATGTGTACCGTATAAAGGAGACACAACAACCAAAATGTTCAGTCCATACAATTTCCTTAGCATTCACATTTTCTCATAACAGACTGGTAAATGTTTTGTTTTCATAAAATTCGTTAAAGAAAATATTATTTCTGCAGCTATTACTCTTTCATTTTTGTTTTATGAAATTTTCCCATGCCCAGTAAGTATTAATTAATAAAAGCCATATTGTTTCATACTCCATGTCATCTCCTTAACATATGTATTTTCTCTTTCATGCATATTCCCTTCAGATATGTAATACTATAGCCCATAATCAAATGATATATTTCTATATTTTTAAAGATATGTTGGTTGTTCCCTCAAATGGTTGATACATTACAGTTTACACGTTCGTTATGGTGTTGGCGTTTGTTCAGCTCAATGCCACTCTCAGTTTACATTCATGTCTCATGAATACTCCTCCTTGGGGCATGGGATGTAAAGTGCGCCGATACCTTTCTGGTTTGGGGATAGGTGCTCTAATATATATTGTTTATTATCCAATGTGTTGCTGGTTTGAAATAGCTGCAAGAATAGTAATTGATGTTCAGTATTCAAGCATGCATGTGTAATAACAACCAAACAAACTGATCTTCTATAAGGCTAAGCACCATATATCCTCACTTTACAAATGTAAGAGTTATACTTTTCTTTGGTTTGAATTATAGTACATGATTTTTCTGGTGTTCATAACAATCCTAAGCCTAAAAGGTTTGCCCTTGCTGAGAGGATCAAGTATAGCCTGTTCTGATCATCCTTTGGTTTAATTGGTCTATGTATTGCTCGCAACCTATTGATAATGTGTAGTAAAATGGACTATATTTTTTCCTACTCACGAGCCATGCCATTTTGCAGGCCTTTACACTAGTAGAAAACATGGCATTTGTCCCGGTTCATAAGGGCCTTTAGTCCCGGTTCATAAACCGGGACTAAAGGGTCGTTACTAATGCCTCCCCCCTTTAGTCCCGGTTCTAACACGAACCGGGACAGATGGTCCTCCACGTGGCCGGTGCGCTGAGCCCAGGCAGGGGGGCCTTTGGTCCCGGTTGGTGACAGCAACCGGGACCAAAAGGCGATGTTTTTATTTTTTAAAAGAAAAAGTGGCTGCTTTAGGGGTTTTGGGGGTTATTTTTAGGTTGTTATTAGCTAGCTACGAACTCGGATTAAAAAGTTTTATATATGAAAAATCATCTACTCGAAAAGTTACTGAAAATAATGAAGAAGAAGCTTCCAAAGGATAACGAATTGCCCGACAGTACATACGCAGCAAAGAAGGTCGTATGCCCTCTAGGATTGGAGGTGGAGAAGATACATGCATGCCCTAATGACTGCATCCTCCACTGCGGTACATACAAGGATCTGAACGCATGCACGGTATGCGGTGCATTGCGGTATAAGATCAGACGAGATAACCCTGGTGATGTTGACGGCGAGCCTCCCAGGAAGAGGGTTCCTGCGAAGGTGATGTTGTATGCTCCTATAATACCACGGTTGAAACGTCTGTTCAGAAACGGAGAGCATGCCAAGTTGATGCGATGGCACAGTGAGGACCGTAAGAAAGACAGGAAGTTGAGAGCACCCGCTGACGGGTCGCAGTGGAGAAAAATTGAGAGAAAGTACTGGGATGAGTTTGCAAAGGACCCAAGGTCTAACCATTAGTACCGGTTTGCGTCACCAACCGGCACTACAGAGTCTTAACCTATAGTCCCGGTTGAAGACACAAACCGGCTCTATAGGGCACTTTTCAAACTCTACCCCCCCGTGTATCGCCATTTCAGATTTGAAAAAATCAAAAGAAAATGATAAAAACTTTAGAAAATAATATCTTTCGAGAGGTAGTTATATTACTACATCTACTAGTTAGGAAAATTTGAAAACTTAAATTTGGACATGTTTTGCAAAAAGTGTAGGGAAAATGTAAAACGGCTATAACTTTTGCATACGATGTCGGAAAGAAATGTATAATGTATCAAAAAATTCAGCATGAAAATCCGCATCCGATGGAGACCGCCTACGGCCTGTTTGGAATTTTTTAGAATCCTCAAATTCCAAAACGAAAAAAGATATGGTCAAATTTCAGTTTTTCTAAAAAATTGGTTAAATCTGGTCAAACTACTTATTCAAGAAGTATTAATGTTACTACATTATCATTCAAGAATATTAGTTTTACTAAATAATTATTTCAATTTTTTGAATTTTGGTCAAATATGGTCAAACTATGGTCAAACTGTGGTCAAACTATGGTCAAACTTATTCAAGAAATATTAGCGTTACTAAATAATTACTGTTTTTTAAAATAATAGTTTCAAATTCAAACGGTGAAATGTGTGACTTCATGCTCAAGCTAAACTCTTGAGGGTTAATAGGATTAACATCTTACTATTGTTAGGAAAACAACAAGTGCAGACTTGGAAATGAAGGAGGATAGAACCCGAAAGTTAAGCGTGCTCGAGCTGGAGTAGTGAGAGGGATGGGTGACCGGTCGGGAAGGTAGATGATTTGGAATGAGTGATCCACACTTGAGCAGTTAAGAGAGGTGATTAGAGACTAAATTATCAAATAATTCAGAAAAATTAAAAATCGAAAAAAAATCAAATTTTTTTTCCAAAATTTTCAAAAAAAAATTCAGAAAAAAAAAACCTTTAGTACCGGTTGGTAACACCAACCGGTACTAAAGGTCCCCCATACCAAGGTGTGAGCTCACGCCACGTGGTGGCACTTTAGCGCCGGTTCGTGCCGAACCGATACTAAAGGGGGGGGGGGGGGGGGCGTTAATGCCCACACTTTAGTGCCGGAACCGGCACTAAAGGCCCTTACAAACCGGTTTTAAAGCTCCGTTTTCTACTAGTGCATGCGTACCAGTGATCACGTACTTGCTATGGTCAATGATTTACACGTAATCTTTGAAAAGGGTCCCGGCGGACTAGCTGTTCCGAATGACGCTGACAATACACTACTAGGAAAAGGGCTCTAGATAGGATGGACACTAATAGCGCACTGTACATGTAGTGCGCCATTACTAAATACTAATGGCGCCATTACTAAGTTTTTTTCAAAACAAAAATAAAAGAAAGTTCAATTTTTTTTCAAAACTAGTAATGGCGCACCGTGGGTGTGGTGCGCCATTACTAGTTTAACTACTAATGGCGCACCACCACACGGTGCGCCATTACTAGTTTGCCCAACTTCCACAGAATGCACCCCCCCTTGGATCGCCTTTTCAGTTTTAAAAAAATAAAAAAATGATAAAAATGTCAAAAAAATAAAAGAAAATAAGTTTCCCATGTAATATGTGGTCTAGTTGTTGGGAAGATACATGCATGCCCTAATGACTGCATCCTCCACTGTGGTGCATACAAGGATCTTAACGCATGCCCGGTATGCGGTGCATTGCGGTATAAGATCAGACGAGATAACCCTGGTGATGTTAACGGCGAGCCTCCCAGGAAGAGGGTTCCTTTGAAGGTGATGTGGTATGCTCCTATAATACCATGGTTGAAACGTCTGTTCAGAAACGGAGAGCATGCCAAGTTGATGCGATGGCACAGTGAGGATCGTAAGAAAGACGGGAAGTTGAGAGCACCCGCTGACGGGTTGCTGTGGAGAAAAATTGAGAGAAAGTACTGGGATGAGTTTGCAAAGGACCCAAGGAACGTATGGTTTGCTTTAAGCGCGGATGGCATTAATCATTTCGGGGAGCAGAGCAGCAATCACAGCACCTGGACCGTGATTCTATGTATGTATAACCTTCCTCCTCGGATGTCGATGAAGCGGAAGTTCATTATGATGCCAGTTCTCATCCAAGGCCCTAAGCAACCCGGCAACGACATTGATGTGTACCTAAGGCCATTAGTTGAAGAACTTTTACAGCTGTGGAATGGAAACGGTGTACGTACGTGCGATGAGCACAAAAAGGAGGAATTTCACCTAAAGGCGTTGCTGTTCGTGAGAATCAACGATTGGCCCGCTCTTAGTAACCTTTCAGGACATACAAACAAGGGATACCACGCATGCACGCACTGTTTACTTGACACCGATAGTATATACCTGGGAAGCTGCAGGAAGAATGTGTACCTGGGCCATCGTCGATTTCTTCAGACCAACCATCAATTTCGAAAGAAAGGCAAGCATTTCAAAGGCGAGGCAGATCACCGGAAGAAGCCCAAAATGCGTACCGGTGATCACGTACTTGCTATGGTCAATGATTTACACGTAATCATTGGAAAGGGTCCCGGCGGACTAGCTGTTCCGAATGACGCTGACAATACACTACTAGGAAAAGGACTATAGATAGGATGGACACTAATGGCGCACTGTACATGTGGTGCGCCATTACTAAATACTAATGGCGCACCATGTGTTGGTGCGCCATTAGTGTGCAAATACTAATGGCGCAACACATCCCACGGTGCGCCATTAGTAAATTTTTTTTTAATTTTTTCAAAACTACTAATGGCGCACCGTGGGAGTGGTCCGCCATTACTAGTTGACATAGTAATGGCGCACCACACCCACCGTGCGCCATTAGTAGTTTCGAAAAAAAATTAAAAAAATTGTTAGTAATGGCGCACATGTGGACTGTCCACTGGTGCGCCATTATTAAGTTTTTTTCAAAACAAAAATAAATAAATAAAAATGATAAAAATGTCCAAAAAAGTAAAAGAAAATAAGTTTCCCATGTGATATGTGGTCAAGTTGTTGGGAAAATTTACAAATATAAATTTCGACTTTATTTGCAAAATATGTCTGGAAATTTGTAAAATGGGCATAACTTTTGCATACGAACTCGGATTAAAAAGTTTTATATATGAAAAATCATCTACTCGAAAAATTACATCCAAATTTAACCGGGGGAACTTTGTTAAACATTTTCAAAATCCTCAAAAACCTAATAGAAAAAAAGTTACGGGGCTTTTAAGATCTGGAGGCAAAAAAATTCAAAAAGAAAATTGATTTTGAATTTTTTTTAAATTGTTTTTCGAAAAATGATACGTAATATGACCGAGAAGTTTGAAATATTTTTCAAAATTTCATCGTAGTCATGAACATGAACAAAGTCCTAGACATCAACAAGGTATAATAGGATTGATATGCTAGATATATCAACAAGTGCATGTGAAGTGGGTTGGATAGAATTCTGAAGTTAAGCGTGCTTGGGCTGGAGTAGTGTGAGGATGGGTGACCTTTCGGGAAGTTTGACCACGGAGTGCGATTTGACCTGACTTTAAGCATATTGACCCGAGATTAAGCTATAGTCACCTGAGATTAAGAAAAAAACAAAAAAAAATTGAATTTTTTTTAAAAGAAAGTTCTGAAAAAAATTTGAAAAAAATGTTACTAATGGCGCACTACTTATGGCGCACTACTAATGGCGCACCGTGGGCTTTACTAATGGCGCACTGCGTGGTGCGCCATTAGTATACCAGATACTAATGGCGCACCACTGGTGCGCCGTTAGTAAAAAATACTAGTGGCGTGATAGTAATGGCGCACCGGTAGTGCGCCATTAGTAGGCAAAACCGGTGCGCCATTAATCACGCACCCTTATGGAAGAAGAAATCTATATTTTGGGACCTACCCTACTGGAACGACCTAGAGGTCCGCTCTTCGATCGACGTGATGCACGTGACGAAGAACCTTTGCGTGAACCTGCTAGGCTTCTTGGGCGTGTCTGGGAAGACCAAAGAGACACCTGAGGCACGAGAGGACCTGCAACGCGTGCACGAAAAAGAGGGCATGCCTCCGAAGCAGTATGAAGGTCCTGCCAGCTACGCTCTTACGAAAGAAGATAAAGAAATCTTCTTTGAATGCCTGCTCAGTATGAAGGTCCCGACTGGCTTCTCGTCGAATATAAACGGAATAATAAATATGCCAGAAAAAAAGTTCCAGAACCTAAAGTCTCATGACTGCCACGTGATTATGATGCAACTGCTTCCGGTTGCATTGAGGGGGCTTCTACCGGAAAACGTCCGATTAGCCACTGTGAAGCTATGTGCATTCCTCAACGCAATATCTCAGAAGGTGATTGATCCAGAAATAGTACCAACGCTAAGGAGTGATGTGGCGCAATGTCTTGTCAGTTTCGAGCTGGTGTTCCCACCATCCTTCTTCAATATCATGACGCACGCCCTAGTTCATCTAGTCGACGAGATTGTCATTCTGGGGCCCGTATTTCTACACAATATGTACCCCTTTGAGAGGTTAATAGGAGTCCTAAAGAAATATGTTCAGAATCGCTGCTTAGGCCAGAAGGAAGCATCTCCATGGGCCATCAAACAGAGGATGTCATCGGGTTTTGTGTTGACTTCATTCCTGGCCTTATAGTTAGGTCTCCCTAAATCGCGGTATGAAGGGAGACTGACTGAAAAGGCACGCTTGGAAGGGACTCAATAATATGCAGGACGGATATTCTTGGTCTCAAGCACACTACACAGTTCTATAGAACTCTACCTTGGTGACCCGTATGTCGATGAACACAAGAACAGTCTGCGCCCAAACACCCAGCAAAGCGGTCGACGACTGAACTACATGTGAACACATAAGGACTTTCAGCAGTTGGTTGGAAACACGTCTCAGAGGTGACAACACTATTTGTGATGAGCTGTACTTGTTGTCCAGGGGACCATCTTTGACTGTAATGATTTGGAAAGGATACGAGATAAATGGGAATACATTTTACACGATTGACCAAGATCAAAAGAGCACCAACCAAAACAGCGGTGTCCGCTTTGATGCAGCAACCGACAGGGAAAAGGACACATATTATGGTTACATAGTAGACATATGGGAACTTGACTACGGAGTAGATTTTAAGATCCCCTTGTTTAAGTGCAAGTGGGTCAATCTGTCAGGAGGCGGGGTACAGGCAGAACCACAGTACGGAATGACAACAGTGGATCTGAAAAATCTTGGGTACACTGACGAACCGTTCGTCCTAGCCAATGATGTGGCACAGGTTATCTATGTGAAGGACATGTCTACCAGACCGAGGAAAAGAAAAGATAGGAAGCGAATACAGCATACGATGAGCCAAAACGCCACATTGTTCTTTCAGGAAAAAGGGACATCCTGGGAGTGGAGGGCAAGACAGACATGTCTGAAGAGTACGAAAAGTTTCATGAAATTCCTCCCTTCAAAGTCAAGGCTGACCCAAGCATCCTGATAAACGATGAAGATTACCCATGGTTACGGCGCAATAAGCAAATGACACAAGCGAAGAAAAAAATGAAGACTTTCTCCCGCAACTATTATGATGATACTATGGCAACTTTGTAACATACGAGTATTATACAATTGTCCGTTTTGTACATGCACATGCTATGCCAACTTTTTCAGAGCAACAATAAGTATTTTGTTGTAAGTAGAAACAAAATAAAATAAATAAAGCAACAAAGAAAACAAAAAAAGTGTTTTCAAATTTGAAAACTAATAGCAATAACAGAAAGTTTATATTTTTTCTAAAACTAAAAGCCAAAAGAATTAAAAAATAAAGCAAAAAACCAAAAGAAAATAAATAATGCAGAAAACAAAACAAAAAAAACTGGAAAAAATAAAAATAGCAACAATAAGAATTTTGTTGTAAGTAGAAATAAAATAAAATAAATAAAGCAACAAAGAAAACAAAAAAAGTGTTTTCAAATTTGAAAACTAATGGCACTAACAGAAAGTTTATAATTTTTTTAAAACTAAAAGCAAAAAGAATTATAAAATAAAGCAAAAAACCAAAAGAAAAATAAACCAAAACCAAAATAAACTAAATAAAGCAACAAATAAAACAAAAAAACAAAAAAATGCCACCTACTGGGCCCGCACGGCCTGAATACGACTAGAAACCCTACCATGGGCCAGGATTCAGGCCCGCGGGAGGCCCAGTAGGCCCACAGGCACATATTGCACGTTTAGGGCCGAAAGCCTGCTTAGAGAGGAGCTCGAGAGGGAAGGCGCACCGCACCTTATAAACCGGTGCGGCTCCCTCTCAACTAGCGAGGTGGGACTAAACATTTGGCGCGGAGCAACACAAGGCCTTTGGTCCCGGTTGGTGGCACCAACCGACTAAAAGTGCAGATAGTCGATTCGTGCCACCAACCGGGACTAATGCCCCCCTTTTGCCCCGTTTGGTGCCACCAACCGGGACCAAAGGCCTGGCACCAACCGGGACTAAAGGGTGGCATTAGTCCCGATTGGTGCCACGAACCGGGACTAATTCTCTTGCTATATATACAGCACATAGGAAAATTCGACGAACACATTGTCAGTTGCCCCCCGGCCCGCCCGACAACGCCGAGCTCATCAACGCCGCCGGGCTGCCTAAATCGACGCCGTCCGCTGCCCCGACGCCGCCCGCCGCCCAGACGCCGTCTTCGCGCGCCCGCCAGCGCGCCGCCCGACGCCGTCCGCGCACCCCGTCGTCGCCCTGCCCGTCGCCGCCCGCCGCTTCCCACGCCGTCGTTGCCGCGCCCACGTCGTCGCCGTCGCCGCTGCCGCTTCTAAGCGCGCCCGGTCGCGCCCGCCACACGACATGCCCCCACCGTCGCCGCTGTCGCCGCTGCCACGCCCCTTCGGCCCGCCGTGGTCCCGGTTCGTGGCACAAATCGACCAATACCCCTTTAGTCGGTTGGTGCCACCAACAGGACCAAAGGCCGCCGCTTCCCGCCCTTTGGGCTGCTGAAAAGAGGCCTTTGGTCCCGGTTGGCGGCACCAACTGGGACTAATGCACCCTTTAGTGCCGGTTCGTGGCACGAACCGGGACGAAAGGCTTTGCTATATAAGCAAAGACTTAGGAAATTTTCACATTTCCCTCGTAGTTGCCCCCGACGACGCCGAGCACATCGGCGCCGCCAGGCTGCCCCGACGCCGCCCGCTTCGCTGTCGCTGCCGCTCACGCTCGCCCGACGCCGCCGCCTGCCCACGCCTCGCCCGACACTACCGTGCCGCCGCCGTCCCCTGCCCCGGCGCACGCTGCCCCTGCCCCATCGCCGTCGCCATGCCGCCGTTCCTTGCCCCGACGTGTCGCCGCCTCTGTGAGCACCGCGCGCGCATCTGCCGCCCCTGCCGCCGCCGTGCAATTTTTTTAATTATACATGCTATTTTTTACATGTTTTTACATTTTCATATAATTATATATATGTATTTTTTAAATATATGCATTTTTTGATGTATGTTCCTATATGTATGTATGTATTTTTTACATGTTTTTTGTATGTATGTATGTATTTTTTCAATTGTAATGATGTTTTAAAAATACATATATCTAAAAGTTAGATTTTTAATTAGAAAAGTTTTATCTATATATGTGCTCTGATATAGTACATTTTAGGTTAGTTTTATATATTTAGGGTAAAAAAGGATAAAAAAAAAGGAAGAAGAAAATAAGAGGAAGAAGAAAAAAAAAGAGGAGAAGAAAGAATAGAAAAGTTTTATCTATATATGTGCTCTGAAATTGGAGCGCACTTCGTACTACATCATGACACAATGACAAATATATATGAGTCATTATGATGCAGAAATAGTCGTTGCCTACTTCTAACAGCATATCTTTTGAATATTTTTGTTTTTTGGGGCAAACATATCTTATGAACCTAGTCACACAAGTTGTGTGGTCACAAGAAACTTCTGCTCACGCTAATATTGATATTGCAGAGCCATCATGCTAACCGTGAGCTAGCGTGGGTTTGTTTCTCTTTTCATTACCCGAGCGTGTGGGCAACTCCGCCGGTCTTTACTGCCCTTCTCTCTCACTTCTATATAGGAGTATACACTAACCATTCCTCCTGAATATCATATCATCCATTGTCTCAGACTATCACATAAGTAGGATTGATCTTCAATTTAATTAGCTCTCATGCGAATTTGGGAGAAACCAATTCCAAGCATTGCATGCAGAATTGCTAATTATACAAGTGCGCGAGTTCTACACAAAATAGTCCTAGTAATGTCATCGAGGATCAGCTGCGCTTATTGGAGGCATCCACGATACAAGCGGTGGGATGATTTCTTGGTGGAATGATTCCACTGTACCTCCGTATAGCAGTAGTGCATAATTGGCACATTCACTCTCATGCTTCCTACAGACCTAGTCCAAATAGGAACACCCATAAATGTTGCCACATTGTGCTACAATCAATAATTTTAATAACGGGCTATGGAAAATAGTGACGGGCCTCCAGATCAGCTATAGCGAAACTATAGCGGGCTATACCAGGTTATAGCGGGCTATTTGTGAAAGCGACCATTTAGCGGCACCCTGCTGAAAAGGCTATAGCGGATGGCTACAATTGAGCCAGCACCTTACAATTATAAATCTTATCGCTCAAGATTTTGCTTGAATAATGTTGTATTTGTAATATAGCTGACTCATCGTATTGTTCTAATTGTAATTAGTATTTTTCTTTTGAAAATAATTCCAATCAATTGTTCAATAATAATAGCAGCTAGGCATACATCCAACTGTATATGCATATACTCTTGTAGCCAGTGGACATGATGAGCACATTGAATCTTTTGCATATGTGCCAGATGATGGCTCACGGTTAGACTTGGTTCCTTGATTGCAACCTGGTGTTAGCATTAGCATGAGAAAATTTCCTGCTACCCAAAAATTCGTGTTAGTAAGAAGTAGGCCCTATAGAAGTGCATGCTCTAGCCAATGCAACCAACGGATCGTTTCGATGAAAGAGACTATGCAATAAATTTATACGTCAACATTCCCGCTCACGTATGGCTTCCTCGGGCCTGAACATGGACTACCATTAATTACACCAGCCGGGTCTTGAATTCAAGACCTCTTGGATCCGATACCATGTAGAAGTACATGACGTAGCTAATGTAACCAAAACACTGATCTGATGAAACAGACTAGTCAATACATTTATACATCAACATGCCCATGATACTTCCCTATGGAAAATACTAGCACAAAATCGGGTAACTTTGCTAACACCAATTCATTTTTGCGAAATACCCCAAATCTATTATAATGATTCATCGAAAGTACAACGTACCTTAAACATAATACAAATTACATCAAGGTCGCTGGACCACCGAACGACAACTATCACCGCCAGAATGAGCCGCTTACACGCCGATATCGCCGGGAGCCGACCTGATCTTGTCGATGATAGCCGGGAAGTCTTCATTGATGTGTTCCTAAGGACTAGCGCCCTGGAGCCATAGTCGTCGCCGTTGAACCATTGAATCGATCTGAAGCACCTGACACAACATGTGCCATTGTGCACGCTTGACGACACAACATCTCGCCATTGTGCACGCTTGACTAGAAATTCAAACCTCGCCACCCGAAGCAGACAACAAAAATCTAACCACAACTTAAAACTTGTCAGCGGCGCAAAGGAAACAAGAGTGGTTTATTCAGTGGCCATTCTATTTTATTGTCAGCGGCGCAAAGCTAACTCTGTTTTATTGTTAGCTTCCATGTTTTAGATGCATGCCCATTCTATTGTTTTATTTATTTTATATTGTAAAATTTCGTAAAAATAAAACTTGTAAGAGGATCTGCTACAATTGAAGTACAGCATAATTCAAGCGAGATTCCTAACCAACAGATCTACGAGTACTTCCATGTTGGATGAGCAGCTTGCCTTTTCTCTACCATATCTCATTCCTCTTCTTACTGCCATTCACACATCACTCGCCTGGGCGCGCAAGCACACACATGGACCAAGGAAGGACAAGTTCAGAACAACGGGAGCCAGGGCCACTAACTAGTTCATCGTGCCGTTCATTCTCCTTTCAGTTTCCCAAGCATGTGCAAAGCATGAGAAAGAGCCCCACTGTGGCATGCAAGTCCATACATATCCATCTATATATACACACATTTCTCCTCTGAATAACATATTCGTGGTCTGAAACTCTCAGTATGGTATGCTTAACCTCTAATTTAATTTGCTTTGGTGAGAATTTGGAGGAAACCAAATGGAATGATAAAATGCAAAACTGTTGGTGGTGTTTGTTCACGTGGCCAGACGGCGAGCTTGGTAAGCTATCCATGAAACAAACAAAAAAAGTAATCATTCACCTGACACCCAAAGATCGTCGCCTGGTTTTCAAGGTGATCCGCGAACTTGCAGGTGGCGGAAGAGCCGGAGAAGCTGGCAACATAGAGCGAGCATTCTGCTTGAACGAAGAGCAAGAGCGTTGATCAAATGTAACAATCCATGGGACAAAACGTTTGATGGGAACCTTTGCTGTTCTCTTCTTCATTTTATTGATTCCTTTGGGTAGTAAGCTAAACCAAAACGAATTTATAAAAGGTGGTTCAGTTCAGTGTGTCTATTTCCTATTAGTCCTCTGCCGCCTTTGTCCCTACTCTGGCTCCAGCAACGGCCATCGTCTCTCATGCAGCCTCCGGCTCCATCCATCGTCCACTCTGTTGTGCGGCACGTCGGCAGGAACGGAGCTACTGGAACGGCGGCCGCAACCCCTGCCCACCTCTGCTGCCAATAAGAGACATCCGCTTCACTACTCGGCCTGCCATGCTCACGACCTAAAAGATACCCTCTATAAAAAGAATATAAGATCTTCGACATCACTAATATAGCGATCTAAACGATCTTATATTTGTTTACGGAGAGAGTACTACTGAGACTGGATGGAATAGAAGTGTTGGTCGAGGAGGGTGAGTCGCGTTGTGAGTTCAACTAATAAGCAAAACCAAGTCGCGCGCGCCTGATTTGATTTTCTCGTGCCAGGTATATCCCCGCCAGGTTTCTTGTTTCTCCTAGATAGTTACCATGTCTCGCTTAATTACCGAGCAAAAATGCAAGACTTGTGATTTTTTTTGAGAATTAAATGCAAGATTTACGTAACACTTCTTACGTTCTTTACCACTGGCATGGGCATCTATGCCCGAAAATAAAATTCAGAGCGCCTGCGCCCCGGCCCGCTTATCCTGGGCGTCCATATACCTAGGGATTGGGGCTAGCTGTTCCCGTAATTGACTCACGGCATGATTCGCGTGCAGTTGTTACGAGTGGGACGCGACTGTTACCCGAGGGCACTGTTTCAGCCGGGTCACACTCACATGCACACAGATAAGGACAGATTACTGCCGACCCCCTGACTCTGTTCCACCTCGGTCCGACATTGGAGTTGCTGGCTGTAGCTGTACACAGGAGAATGCTAGGCGGCGGGGGAGACTGATTCATTTGAGATGGAGATGGAGAGATCACGGATCTGAGTGGAGGCCCGCTTGCTGGAAGAAGAGGAGCCAGGGATTCAGCCGTAGGTCCGGGCGGGCGGCATCAGAATCACCGCCGGCGCTATCCCGCGCCGGGCACCCCTCCGTCCATCTGCCCGACGGATGAGATTGGATAGTCGGCGGAGATGTTAGATCTGTGGTCCGACACATAATCCACACAAGGAGAGGATTCAGAATCTCATACAGGAAATATAGTTTGATTAGATCCCACCCTAGGCGAGCAACGCGAAGAGTGATGCAAGCAGATGAATCAGTGCGACCTATCGGCGGCCGCCGGATTGATTTCCCAGCGGAGCGCCGGTGCCATCTAGTCACCGCCGTGCGGGGCATCCATCGAGCTATTAGTCAAAGAAAGAGGAGAGAGAGCGTCAGATGTGTTCACGGGCTTGCAGGGGGTAAGATGGAAGACAAAGCTACGTTGGGCCTAAGTTGGGGCAGTACCCATGTGACCACATCGACAGTAATAGCCAGCTGCCACAGTAATAGTGCCAACAAAACTTGTTTACTTGCCGGCCATGTCGAGGAACAGTGCACAGAATCTACCGTTGGGATAACGCGGCCCCAACGCAGGTGCTCTAAAAATCCGCATCCCATCTATGCCACACATCCGGTGAGGGCCGGGCCAGGCCAGGCCCCTTCTCGTTCAAATGGAGCTATGTCAATTGCTTCGCGCCACTGCGACAGAAACCGAAGAGCTCGGTCAGCCCTCGTCGGAGTCGAGTTCGGACGGCCATCTTCATCCTGCACCAGCATCGGTCTCCCTGGGCAACAGGATCAGAGACAACCAAAAGGAACGTCATTCATCTTTGCAGTTTGCACTTGTACTGAAGAATTACTAGCTGTTTAAATTACTGGAACACTTTTACTTCAGTAGACCCCCTGTAAACGAGTATGGGGTCGGGGGCGAGGAGAGGGGCGCTCGCCAGCCGCCGCTCGCGGGAGCGACGGGGGCGAGAAACTTCCATTGCAACGAGTATGGGGACGGGGGCGAAGAGCATGCTTTTACCGTCGGCAACAAGAATGTTGCTTTCAAGTGCCTTCAATTTGCCACTCCTTGATGGAAAGACAACATTTTCTAGACGTTCTTTAGAGAAGCGACATAGATTGAATATATCAAACATGTTCAAACAAAAATCTAAAACTTGTCTTCTTAAGAAAAGGCCAGATCCACGAAGGTGTTGTAGCTTCTTAAGATTCGTGATTCTAGTTGGCAACCCGGATATTCTTGTACCTTAACATCTAGTTTTTCGAGGTGCCTCAAATCCCCCAAAGAATTAGGAAGGCGTGAAATTTCCCCAAATCCTTGAAGAGAAATGTACTTCAGGTGACAGAGCTGGCTGATTCAATCAAGATCCTTTTGTGTTATTCCTGATGCGTCTTCCAGGTCAAGCACTCGAACGAACCTCACACTATCATAGATGAAAAACGGTTCCCACCCTCCGAATACGGTCAATAAATGTGACACGTTTAGCTTCTCTCCAGCACATGTTTATCTCTTTTCCCGTTGCTACCTATGACAAGCTAGCGTAGTGAACCTTGTGTGTAGCTCAAACAACGTCCTTCCTCCAGCATGAAAATAGGGTTTTCCTCCCAAACCTTTGAGATGCATATTTCACGAATCATATCATGAAGTTGGCAAGAATTTATTTTCTGTAAGGGCATCTCTGATGCTAATCAAATTCCCTCTTGTATCCGTGTCTGACAACTGATTAAATGCCAGTTAATCGGCTTGACCATTTAATTAACCGAGTATGTGCTATTCGCCTCAGTTAGGCACTGAGTAGCCATTAAATGGGCATTTAAATGGTAACTCGGCCGAGTTCTTGAACCATGATTCGTATTGCACTTGTATCACCATCTCTTCGCCGAACTAGTGCATCTATACAATTTACCATTGTATTGGGTGTGTTGGGGACACAAGAGACTCTTTGTTATTTGGTTGTAGGGTTGCTTTAGAGAGACCATCTTCATCCTAAGCCTCCTACGGATTGATAAACCTTAGGTCATCCACTTGAGGGAAATTTGTTACTGTCCTACAAACCTGTGCACTTGCAGGCCCAACAACGTCTACGAGAAGAAGGTTGTGTAGTAGACATCAAGGCACTTTCAAGGGCTATGTTAGGAACTGAGCTAGACCCGAGGGTTCCATTGCAGACGCCTACATTGCTACAGAAGCATTGACATTCTGCTCAAAAGACATTAAAACAACTGAGCAGCTTAGCAAAGAGGTGGGTGAAGACAATCCCGGGCTCAATGTTTTCGATTATTCTGTTCGAGTTACAGGAAGAGTCGACAAGAGGACAAACCTAAAGATTTGGACAAAATGGTTTGGTATGTGTTGAATAACTGTCCTGAGATACTACCTTATATCAAGTAAGTGCTAAGTACTGCAGCTTATACATCATAATGTACTAAACTTGTAGCACATCCTTATATATTTAGATGTTTGACGCGATCACTATGTTGTGCATTATCTACAAAAAGGAGTTACTGCCCCAAAATCCAAGAAACATTGACAAACTGGTTATGGCAAGATTTGCGAAATGGTTCAAGAGCCATGTAAGCTTTTGAATTGCACTATCAGTTTTTCAATATATTGAGTACATAAGTTGATCAGCTTGTCTATTTCTAACCATAGGTTAAGAAGATACGGGAGGATGGGAAGGCAGTTGATGATGGCCTTTACTCACTAGCAATGTGTCCTGATACTCGGGTAAGACATTATGAATCTTGCTTTGTTGGAGATGTGCGCTACAACACCCTTGCACGAGACGAAGGCAGGAAGACACAAAACAGTGCCATCATGAGCACGGATACGTATGACAAAGAGACAACTGAAATGTATGCTAACATAACAGACATTGTTCAGTTGCAGTATATCTCCAGTTTTGAGGATCATCGGTGTGTGGTTCTGTTGTGCTGTCGTTGGTATAACCTATTTTCCAGGATCGCAAAACCCAGAGCTGATGATTATTTCAAATCCATCAATGTCAAGGCGGCGTACCAGACCAACGAGCCTTTTATTTTGGCAAATCAAGCAACACAAATATTTTTCTTGGAAGACACCTTTGCACGTAGCGATGACTGGAGAGTATTGCAAAGGTTTGAGAAGAGGAATTCATTTAATGAAGTTGCAGAACAAGATGATGCTTACACTGCTCCTGATGTACAAGATAACACGGATGTTCCTAATATCTTTGAGAACCATCACGTCAATGACGCTGGCGAAAAGATTGCATGTCGTGTTGTGGACATACAAGAGTTGATCAAGAAGAAGCCAACGTTCGAGGACGTTGAGGACGAAGAAGAAGATGACACCATGGGGAATTACGATTCAGACTGATACACATGGCGAAGATGTTGACGCTGCTGCTGCGGATGATGATTACATTGCTTTTGTCGTATTTGCCTATCAGATGACGTTTTTTTTATCTACTATATGAAATTGTGTTTGCTATGACAACTGAAACCTGATGAACATGTTGTTTAGTATTTTGCTGTGAGAACATCACTTGTTATGTATGCTGATTGTATGACGACTAAAACATGATGACATTGTTGTTTAGTTGTACTCATATTTGGCTGTGAAACTTGAATTTTATGACATAGTTTGTTGTTGGACTGCAATTTTCTCGACGTCTTTGAATGAGAACTAAGCTGACCCGACAGGGCCTCTGCTATTTATTTATTTATGAGCAAAAGGGGATACCCCCTGATTTCTGTTAATAGAAATCATTAGATGTTCACAACACTACGCCCAGCCTGCTACACAGGTTTCATTCATTACTAGTTTCAGCAAAGTGCTCATGTCATAGCCACTGAATACATCACGAGTGCTACATACACTGCAAATAAAGAGACAATCATCCTACAGAGCACATCAATTTTGCCCATTATCTTCACAAGCTCTTTCATCTCCTCATTGCTGTCAAGGCCGTTCAGCAGCTGTTGCTTGGCCATGATCAGAGGAACTGCATCTTTAACCTTCTGCTCTGCATCTTCCTCTTCTGTCGTTCCTTTAGTTACTTGTCCAACACCCCAAGCTGCTGGTATTGGGATTCCTCGGCTACCAAATAGTCAGTGTAGTTGCATTCCCCCACATCAGCAACTTCCCAGAAATACAACTCACACAAATCTTCCCTTTTCTGCACAAATCAAACTGGAAGATCATCAACCAAACTATTAAAAAAATCAGCAACTGAAAGCAGCAGAACAACACTTAAACATATTATTACCCCATGATTCGGGCATTTGTAGAAGGCTCGGCCAGGGTTGAGGATTGTGGTTGAGACGCGACAGATGACTCTGCGTGATTTGCAGTAGTGGCACCACACCAATGGCAGCGGGTTGTGATGAGCAATTGGTTGCGGTGCGCGTGCCGGCGGGGGTGTGATGAGACCCACATGCGATGGTACGGGTGCCAGCGGACATGGTTGCTGCGGCCAGAGATTCTGATGCTAGGCAGAGTAAGTAGAGAAGAGGAGAAGTGAATGTTGGATATATCAGTTTCATTACTTGCAGAGTAACATAGCACCATATATAGTCATAGTCTAGGTTTTGATTCGAACCAGCTACAGGAGCATGTCTCTCTTTTTTCTAAAACTCGGCAACGTTCCTTTACTGGTACACTAGCTTGTTTTGTATGCTTTCCCAAGTCTTTGATTTTCTTCCCCTTTTTTGCGAGGAAGGAAGGAGAACAAAATTGATAGTTCCTAGGACTCGAACCCAAGACCTCTCGGTTGAAAACCAAGGGTGCTAGTCACTTATGTGGCGAACGTTCCCTGGGAGAAGGACGGCAGACGAACGCATTTTCCTTGCAGTTTTAGTTGCGACACAAGATTGAACAGTCGCAGTTTCGGGAATGTTATCAGGCCAACGAGCCCAGTTTTTCTTTTCTTCCTATATATAAAAAAGTATGCTACTTGGTGTCGGCTTAGTTAACAAACGATTGTGCCAACCTTAACCGTTGGATTGACATTCAACATATGTCGTGTTTCTTAAGTCTCTTCTTCCTCGAGCCGCCAAAGCCAAACCAGCGCCGGCGGGACCGCCTGCTCCTGCCTCGCACGGCTGGTTGTGCCGCCGCGCACGCATCATGGCCACATCGCACCCTAAAACTCTGTGCATCTTCCCGGGCTCCTGTTTGTTCCCGTCCGAGGCCTCACCATCGTCCTCCGCTTTGGTTCGCTCACCGGGGCACCGCCCTCCGGTGTTGTGAAAATGGTCAACAACCGAGAGGAATAAGGAGATGACTGTACATGGTGAGGATGACAGTAGGGACCCAGCAGCGCACATTAATTTTGTTTTTTCGGGACGGAGAAGGGTATCAACTGGGTTGTGCGGGACCTGTGGCCCGTCTAGCCCAGGCTTTATTTCATATGTTTAGCACATGACCAGCCCAGTTTGTTTTTTTCCTTTCTGAAAATGGCTAGCCAACTATTTTGCTTTTTGCAGAATAACCAACGTAGGCCTACTTGCTTTTGTACGCCCTGCTGGGCCGGAAATCTTTGAAGACGAGGAGGGATGCATTTGGCCCATAAAATGGGCTATAAGTAATAAGAAATGGGCTATAAGTAATAATAAATGGGCTGTAAAATGAAAAAATACAGCAAACAGGCAATTAGTTCAAATACTTTTTTCTTTCGGATTTTGATATTTTAAATTTCATTGTTTTTGTGCGATTAAAATTTCATTGAATATAAATTAAGGTATTTTTAGATTTTAAATTAATTTGAATTTAGCTAGAAATTTCGGACTGTATGCTGTTTGGGACAGATTTGGAGGCTGACTTGTGGGTCTACTAGGTTGACGTGTACTTTGGCTTTGTCAACTTAGTCCACAAACGATTCTAGCAGCAGTGACCGTTGGATGTTAATCCAATGGCCGTGCTGCTTCTTCAATATCTGATCTTCTTGCTCCAGCCGCCCAAACCAGTGCCGGTGGGACTGCCTGCTCCCGCCTCCCATGGCCGGCTGTGCTGCCGCATAGGCCGCACCGCCCCACCCTACTTCATTGCTGGCCAGGCCATTCCTCTACTCACCGACACCTACTGTTATTTTTCGGCAACGGCAGCCGGACCAGTAAACCCTCGTACTCCCCACCACGTGGGCAACCATTGTCGAGTCTTCCCCGGCTCCGTGTCGTTCCCTTCCTAGGCCTCGCCGTCGTCCACCGCCATGGTGCTCTTGGCGCGGCCTGGTCAACATGGTCAATGAACGACATCCATCAGACGTGGACTGTACGTGGAGAGGCTGACAGCTAGGTCCACGGCCGCACACAAGGAAATGCCTCCTTATTACGCGCAAAATAATGATTCCTCCACCTGATAGCTGGGACCCACCGGAAGGGCCTTTGTATTTCATGAAAAAAATGTTCCCCCCACTGACATGTCGGACCCACCAGGTATACCTTCGTATGCAAGGAAGTGTCTCCTTATTATGCACAAAAAAATGAATACAAAGGCCCTACCATAGTGGGTGACTGACTTGTGGGCCTACTAAGTTGACGTGGACGGAGGGATTTGTCAACTTAGTCAATACTCCAGTGACCATTTGATGTCCATCCAATGTCCATGGTACTTCTTCAACCTCTAGTCTTCTTGCTCCAGCCACCCAAAGCAGCGCCGGTCGTGCCGCCTGCTCCTGCCTCTCGTGGCCGGTTGTGCTGCCGCGGAGGCCTCACAGCCCCCATACTACTCCCACCACTTGCCAGGCCATCCCTGTACTCACCCACACCCTCTGTTATTCTGCGGCGACAGCAGCCTCACACCGCAGCCGAACCAGTGAACCATCATACTCATCTCCGCGTGGGCATCCACTGTTGCATCTTCCCCGGCTCCGCGTCGTCCCCTTCCTAGGCGTCGCCATCGTCCACCGCCGTGGTACTCTCGGTGCGGCATGGTCAACGTGGTCAAGGAACGACTTTCATCGGAGGTGGACTGTACGTGGAGAGGCTGACAACTGGGTCCATCGCCGCAGCAAGGAAGTGCCTCCTTATTACGCGGAAAATAATGATACCTCCACCTAACAGCAGGGACCCATTGGACGGGCCATTGTATTTCACGAAAAAATGTTTCCCCCCTGACTGCTGGGACCCACCAGTTACATCTTCACATGCAAGGAAGTGCGTCCAAAAAAAACGATTCACCCCCCTGACTGCTGGGACCCACCAGCTACATCTTCGCACGCAAGGAAGTGCCTGCAGTCGGGGCCCACCTGTTCGAAGCGTACATAGTGTTGTGATTCTGGTCGCGAACGTGTACGTACATACTGGTGGATGTAGAGGCGCGCACGTGTCGTAGTAGAGGCACGCACGTTGCATGTACACGTACGTACAACGGCCAGTGTGCAAGAAAGAAAATACGGCCACATACGTACATACGGGCGTGGTCTCGAATGCCTACACGCGCATACTTACGGCAAAGGGCTTGTGTACATGGCTGGGTCAGAACGGAGAAACTGCGTCGTCGTCGTGTTCATGGGGATGCAGCGGAAAGCGTCGTGTTCATCGGGAGGCAACGGAATGTGTCATGTTCATCGGGAGGCAATGGAACACGTGGGAATCAACCGGCGTGGACGGAACAGGCGATGGAAACGAGGCTTGGCGTACCACAGAACGAAGGAAACAGCCTTGTGTTCGACTGGCCACGTTCGAAATGGGATCTTCTTCATCGGGAGGGGTCTGACGTACCGCAAAACGGAGGAAACGAACTTGTGCTGGACCTCCTACGGTCGAAACGGGGTCCTGTTGATCTGGAAGGGTGTGGCGTACCACAAAACGGACAAAACGGACTTGTGTTAAAGCGCTAGAGTCGAAACGGGGGTCCTGTTCATCGAGAGGGGTGTGGCGTACCGTAAAACGGGACTCCACGGGCTACTGTTCATCTCCACCGTCCTCCTCCTCTAGCCTCCACCTGCGACTGTTCATCCACGAGGCTCCTATTCATCCAGCCTCCATCGCGCGCTACTCCACCGGCTACTGTTCAACCACCCCTCTCCACTGGCTCCTGTTCAACCACCCCTCCACGGGCTACTATTCATCCACCCCTCCACCATCTACTATTCATCCAGCCCTCCACGGGGTCCTGTTCATCCAGCCCCAACCAGCTCGATCGATTGGGGTCTTGTTCATCCAGAGGCAACACCACGTCGTCATGTTCATCCACCCCCACCGCTCACTGTTCATCCAACCCCCCCCCCCCGCAACACTCACTGTTGATCCAGAGGCAGCATCGCGGCTTCAGTTAGCAGTAGTGGCGAAGGAATCGCTCGATCGGGTTCAGTTAACAGCCATTGATCCATCGCTCGGGTTCAGTAACGCGTAGACTGCAGTGCAATCGCTCGGGTTCAGTTAGAGCCAACGCCTCAGACACACGCGCGTACGTGTATGAGAGAAACGCGCATCGCTCGGTCCCCGACCACCCACCGTAACCGGGAACTCGCCGAAATTTTCCTCGCCCTCGCTTCTACCATGATTTTTTCCATCATGGACGGCCCAAAAGAATGTCATGCAGCTGCGTCTCCAGCCCGCCCAGGAGGAAAAGCCCATTTTCTGTCATGATATTTAGTCATAGAAGTAGGAGCCCATCACATCTATGATGATACCGGTTTTGTCACAATTATCGTCATAGAAGTGTCATAAGTATGACAAATTTTTTTTTGTTCGGCCCAAATTGTCATGAATGTGTCTTTTTTTGTAGTTCTTGTAATGGATTGAATTTCCCTTTGAAGTTATCTTATCGGATTGAGTCTTTAGGGATTTGAGAACACTTGATGTATGTCTTGCATGTGCTTATCTGTGGTGACAATGGGATATTCACGTGATCTACTTGATGTATGTTTTGGTGATCAACTTGCGGTTTAAGTGACCTTGTGAACTCATGCATAGGGGTTGGCACATGTTTTCGTCTTGACTCTTCGGTAGAATCTTTGGGGCACTCTTTGAAGTACTTTGTGTTGGTTGAATAGATGAATCTGAGATTGTGTGATGTATATCGTATAATCATGCCCACGGATACTTGAGGTGACATTGGAGTATCTAGGTGACATTAGGGTTTTGGTTGATTTTTGTCTTAAGGTGTTATTCTAGTATGAACTCTATGATAGATCGAACGGAAAGAATAGCTTCGTGTTATTTTACTACAGACTCTTGAATAGATCGATCAGAAAGGATAACTTTGAGGTGGTTTCGTTCCCTAAAATAATCTCTTCGTTTGTTCTCCGCTATTAGTGACTCTGGTGTGACTCTTTGTTGCATGTTAAGGGATAGTTATAAGATCCAATTATGTTATTATTGTTGAGATAACATGCACTAGTTAAAGTATGAACCCTAGGCCTTGTTTCCTAGCATTGCAATACCGTTTACGCTCACTTTTACCACTTGCTACCTTGCTGTTTTTATATTTTCATATTACAAAAACCTATATCTACCATCCATATTGCACTTGTATCACCATCTCTTCAATAACTAGTGCACCTATACAATTTGCCATTGTATTGGGTGTGTTGGGGACACAAGAGACTCTTTGTTATTTGGTTGCAGGGTTGTTTGAGAGAGACCATCTTCATCCTACCCCTCCCACGGATTGATAAACCTTAGGTCATCCACTTGAAGGAAATTTGCTACTATCGTACAAACCTCTGCAATTGGAGGCCCAGCAACGTCTACGAGAAGAAGGTTGTGTAGTAGACATCAATTAGCATGTACATCTCAGTTCCTCCAATTCTACACAATTAATTCTTTTTTAACAAAATATGAAATGAATTACCAAATCAATACTCAGAAATGGGCTCTCTTTTATGCATATACAGACCCAATAGTTCATTGTTATTTTTTAACATACTAGGATGAACAGCAGAGAAGCAACCATACCAACAATACTGAATTTGCAAACAATATTGGACAAGCAACAAAATTACCAGTAGCTTTTAGACGAGTATAGAGGTTCAGGCGAGATGTACCTGTAGTTTCAATATTGCATTACATGTAGCTTTTGAACGAGTAGAGAGGTTCACGCGAGAAATACCTGGCCTGCAAAGTTGCAGTAGCATAGCAAGGCAAGCATCAACAACCATCTTGCTGAAATAAAATGGTTGACAATGATAAAAAGCACAAAATAAAATGTACGAGGGGAGATCCTTCATAGTTGGAGCATGGGAGCAGTAAGATTCAGGGTCGCTGCGACTGCGAACCTCCAATGACCATGTACTTGAACGGCCGGAGGTGCTAGGCGCACTTGAGGGGGCTAGGCCAGGCCGAGAGTCTCCATGGCACCAGTGAAGTCTCCATGGACTAGCCATGCAGTGTTGTGTTGTTTGGTTGGGGGGGGGGGGGAACACGGCGACCGGGGAAGAAGCCGACCATGGGAGCCACAACCCGTAACTCCACTAAGGCATGGTGGCGAGCTTTGCCGGGAGATGGCGAGGCTGTGAGGCGGGGATCGGCAGCTGCCGTCGGTTGACTTGACCGCGCACTCAAATTGAACTGACGTGCAATGCAGAGGCCAGCGGCAGCCAGGCCCCTATGATGCTGCTCCGGCATGAAGGAGGACGGGGAGAGGAACTTGGACGGACACCGATGGGGCACTAGGACTCCTGAAGTAGTGCCTGGAGCAACGTCCTGTGGCGGCAAGCGGCGGTAGCCGGACTACGACGCACGGGGGGCGGTGGCCTCGCTCGGAGTTGCAGGTGGCGACACATAGAGACGAGATCCATCTCGCGGCACCACGCGGGAGTTAACGGCGATGCCCGGGGTTGCAGCAGCGGCAGCGGCCGAGGTAGGTGAGGTGGGCAGCTGCGAGGGGTAAGTCGGCGGTGGAGGCGGGGGATCGGCCGGTGGCGAAAGCGCCTAGGGTGGGTGGTGGGACTTGAGAGATAGATTAGGATGCTGGCGTGGGTGTTTTTTTCTGTTTGGGTGGTTTCGGGAGTTCGGGAACACCTCATCGCACCTATATAACTATATAAGGGGCGCCATGATCCGAATAACTAATCTGATCCAGGGATCAGAATAGTGTTATATATATTCTGATCCTGGGATCAGAATAGTGTTATATATATTCTGATCCCAGGATCAGAATAGTTATTCTGATCGGCGCGATGAACACGTTCCCGAACTTGTACGCGCTAAAATTAAAACCCACCCCACGTCCCAACCTTATCCCTAAGAGCATCTCCAACCGTTGGCCCCCCAGGGGAGCATAAAATCGCCGCCTGGGGGCGACCCGGCGCAAAATATCAGCCTGGGGGCGAGTGGGTTCCCAGCCGCCAACCCCAGCTGACCTCAGGGCCGCCCCCAGACGCTGTTTATGTTAAAAAAGAGTATTCGGCAAAGTTCTGCATCAAATTCGCCTAAAAGTCAGCAAACTGGGCATATATTAGACATGTTCGACATTTTACATAGCAAATTGATTAAACAAAAGTCGCTGAGCACGGCGAAATCGCCGCCGTCGTCGTCATCGGCCTTCTCCTCCTTGACGCGGCCGCCCCTGCTGGACACCTGCCAGGCGTCGCCATGGCGGACCGGTGGCGGTGGCGCTGTCGTCTTCGTCGCTGTCGTCAAGGATGATGACGCCTCCTTCGTCGCGGCCCCGGCGCGGATGTTCGAAGTGTTCTAGGGCGGGATACTGACGCTCCATATCCATCTGCAGCCAGACATCACACGCCCATTTCAGGGCCGCCGCTTCGTCGAGCTCCCCGGTGCCGTGCTCCGCCTTCACGGCGGGGAGCCCCGGCTCCGATTTCAAGGCCGCGAGCCCCGACTCCGTCTTCGGTTTGACGAAGCGCGGAGGAGCCGAGGAGGAGGCACGGCGGCCGCCCACATTTATGACGATGCCGGTGCTGCGAGTGCGCCGACCGAGCAGGTCACCACTGCGGGCTCGGCCTTGACGCCGAATACATCCGGTGAGCCGAAGGAGTGGAAAGACGGATGGGAGGAGGAGTATGAGGAGGAAGTTCAGGAGGAGCTCAACCTCCTGGGCATCCGTTGCCCGACACGTCGGCGGTGGACCGGGGCGGCCGCAGCGGCAGGGTATGCTAGCGGCGGGTCGTTGCCACCCTAGAGGTGATCCACACTAGTAGAAAACAGGGCTTTCGTTCGGGCTAGATAAGCCCATTAGTCCCGGTTCAGTCATGAACCGGGACCCATGGGGGCATTGGTCCCGGTTCGTGAGGCCAAGGGGCCTGCCGGGACTGGTGGGAGCATTAGTCCCGGTTCGTCTGGCCCCTTTGGTCCCGGTTGGTGGGATGAACCGAGACCAATGGGCCTCGCTCCTGGCCCACCACCATTGGTCCCGGTTGGTGGCTTGAACCGGGACCAAAGAGTGTCCTTTAGTCTCGGTTCCAGCCACGAACCAGGACCAATGAGTTGCCTATATATACCCCCTCACCAGCGAGGAGAGCATTCCACTGCTCTGTTTTTCTGGCCGGCCGTTGGAGAGCTTTGTGGTGCTCTAGCTCACTTCCTATGCACACGAGGTGTTCGATGGAATGCCCGAGCCACACTACTTAAGCTTTCTGCTCTCCAAGCTCCATTTTTCTTAATATTTGTCTAGGTTTAGCGGTCCGTCACATCCCGTCCCTGTCTTCACCGCCATCGATCGCCTGCGCCGATCTCATCGCCGACACCACGTGGTGAGCCTGTTGTTCTTATCTTCTTTCTGAAAGAAAAAAATTCTTACTTGTATGTTTCGATAGATACTTGTATAATTTTCTTACTTCTATTATTGTTTCATATTATTTAGTGTGATGGTTTTGGTATCCGCCCCCGTCGGCCCTCGTCCTATCTATGATTCGGATGTGGTATATATTATCATTACTATTTGGTTCATTTATTGTTGATGACAATTATGCCGACCAACGTGACATAGATTTTATTTATCTAGGAGGTATGTGAACCGGAAATTCCAACCGACCTTATTGTTGAGAGATTAAATTTAGTTGAAGAAGAAAACAATTTCTTGAAGGAAAGAATAAAAAAAATTTGAGGAGGAGAAGATGATATTGGAGTTGCATGTTGCGGATGTCGTCGATGATCACAAGATCAAGATGGATGCAATGCGCTTGAACATTAGAAAGATTGGAAAATATGCCATTCATACCGAGGCTTGGTATCATTATGCCGTTGGATCAATTCTTACCTTGGTTGCGATTATGATCGCATTTGTCTTCGCATTGAAATGTTTTACATAGTTTCAATGTATGGTTTAATTAATTAGATGCTCTGGAGAGTTATATATTGTTCAATGAGAACTATGTATGTACTTCGGTTTTAATGTGATGATGAACTTATATTAGTTTGGTCACTTAATTATCTGTTCATGATGTTTTGTAATGGTTTTTGACACACTTAATTATATATAATGCACGCAGATGAACCAACAATGGATGTACGGTGACCGACACACCTCCGACTACATTAAGGGCGTGCATAATTTTTTTGAAGTGGTTGTGGCAAACAAGCAGAATAGTTTTATGTGTTGTCCATCCCTATATGTGGGAATATGCTCTGACCGGAAAATCCTTCACACCCACCTACTTTACAAGGGTTTCATGCCACACTATAATGTTTGGACCAAGGACGGAGAAATAGGGGTTATGATGCAAGACAGCGAAGAAGAAGAGGACGATGACAACTAAATGCCCCCTGAATACGGTGATGCTGCAACAGGGGAAGCTATTGAAGATCAAGAGGAACTAGACGATGTGCCCGATGATGATCTCCACCGGGTCATTGTTGATGCAAGGAGACAGTGCGAAATTCAAAAGGAGAAGCTCAAGTTCGATCGCATGTTGGAGGATCACAAAAAAGGTGTGTACCCCTATTGCGAAGATGGCAACACAAAGCTCGGTACCGTACTAGAATTGCTGCAGCGGAAGGCAGAGAATGGTGTGCCTGAAAAAGGATTTGAGAAGCCACTGAAAACATTGAAGAAGAATCTTCCAAAGGATAACGAATTGCCCGACACTTTGTATGCAACAAAGAAGGTTGTATGCCCTCTAGGATTGGAGGTGCAGAAGATACATGCATGCCCTAATGACTGCATTCCTATACCATGGTGCGTACGAGGATTTGAATGCATGCCCGGTATGCGGTGCATTGCGGTATAAGATCGCACAAGATGACCTGGTGATGTTGACGGCGAGCGCCCCAGGAAGAGGGTTCCTGCCAAGGTGATGTGGAATGCTCCTATAATACCACGGTTGAAATACCTGTTAAGAAACAAAGAGCATTCCAAGTTGATGCGATGGCACAGAGAGGACCGTAAGAAAGACGGGAAGTTGAGAGCACCCGCTGACGGGTCACAGTGGAGAAAAATCGAGAGAAAGTACTGGGAGGAGTTTGCAGGTGACGCAAGGAACGTATGGTTTGGTTTAAGCGCGGATGGCATTAATCCTTTCGGGAGCAGATCAGCAATCACAGCACCTGGCCCGTGACTCTATGTATCTATAACCTTCTGCTACATCTTGAGCTTGCGTTAGTTTTCCTCAAGAGGAGAGGGTGATGCAGAAAGTATAGCGTAAGTATTTCCCTCAATGTTTGAGAACCAAGGTATCAATCCAGTAGGAGGCTCCTCAAAAGTAGGATGTGATCCTCCCACTGTTCCCTCTATAATTTCATGAGCAATACAAGGATCAATTTCAATAAAATTTCCCTTGGTAATGCAATCCAAGAGTTGTCTATGCGTCATATTTAGCCCAACATAAAAATTGCGAAGAAGAATTCTAAATTCACCTCTAGAGTGCACTTGTGATAAGATTCCATCATCCTATACCAAGCATCTTTTAAGTTTTCTCCTTGCCTTTGCTTGAAGTGAAGAACTTCAAACTCGGGAGACATAGGAGCAGATAAGGAACTAGCCATAACGACGAGGCAAAAAAGCAAACACATGGACAAAGGGAAAAGGAAAGCGAAAAAGAGAGGGAGAGATTGGGAAAGAAAGGGCGAATAAAACGGCAAGGGTGAAGTGGGGGAGAGGAAAACGAGAGGCAAATGGCAAATAATGTAAATGCGAGGGAGATGGGTTTGTGATGGGTACTTGGTATGTCTTGACTTGAGCGAAGACCTCCCCGGCAACGGCGCCAAAAATCCTTATTGCTACGTCTTGAGCTTGCGTTAGTTTTCCTCGAAAAGGAGAGGGTGATGCAGCAAGTGTAGCATAAGTATTTTCCTCAGTTTTTGAGAACCAAGGTATCAATCCAGTAGGAGGCTCCTTCAAAAGTCCCACGGACCTACACAAACAAACTGAGAACACGCAACCAACGCAATAAAGGGGTTGTCAATCCCTTCACGGCCACTTGCAAAAGTGAGATATGATAGAGATAGTATGATAAGATAAATATATTTTTGGTATTTTATAATATACATGCAAAAAGTAAAGATCTTATATTTACTAATTGGAGGCACCATACGAGGCACCAAATTAACTCTAGGAGAAGAGATTTTATCCGTTGATGATAGGTGAAGCTCCGTGCAAACGGCTCAGATTGTATAAGCGTGACAAAAGAGTCCAAGTTGTATAGAATACTGCTAATGGCCGTGATAGGTGCAACTTCATTTAAATGGCTCAGATTGTATAAACGTGATGGAAGAGTCCAAGTTGTATACAATACTATTAATGATAGAGCAGTTGGGGAAACATGATTACGTACGTATGTTACTTTAAGAAAAGAAAACTTAAAAAAAAGAAGGAAACTTGCCGACAGGAAGCTGCTCAGGCTCTACCCTCATGCAAAGAGATGACAGGCTACAATAGATCGCAGGCTTTTGCTGAGAAGCTCCGTCCTTGCTGAGCCGTGATGTCGATGAGTTGGCCATGACCTGTTGATGGGAAGTGCTCAGGCTGCACGCTTATGCCGAGAGGTAGGGGCGACCAGTTGCACGCTCAGCAAGTGCTTCCTCGCCGGACGACCGCTACATCGATCATTCATATAATCTATTCATAAGCAAAAGAATGACACATTCAGATGCTTCAGATTTGTTAATTGCTAAACCACCGGAAAGGTTTGTCTCCGAATATATTTTTCTACTTAAATAATATATTTTTCACGATGCATGCATGTACGTGTGGGGAATTCTATAATGCATATTTTTTAGATGGTCTGTGTGGCTCTTTGAACGTATACTTCCCGATACTCACGTGCACGTATCAATATATTAGTTATTCTTATCTTAGCCATACCGTGAGTTGCAGTAGGTGCGATCTTAAAATTGTGTGAAACAAATTGTAACTTCTCAAAGAATTTGACAGTGATTTTGTGGCGATGGTGTGGATAATAAAATAACAATTGTTATTTTTAGATTAGAAGTTATTTTTCAAGAACTTTACTGTAGTTTTCTTCCTGAAAAGACATACAAAAAGGGATGTATTCTACTGCATGAAATGTATAAAATATGGCTACTAATGTGTCCTTATTTTTTCTTATATGTGGAAAATAATAACTATTGAAAACATCACCAAACACACAATTACACTTGAAAATATACATGCACAATTTGTATAACGTGCACATATATGAGGAAATGTCTTGAATTATCATGATTACAAATAGAATTTTTTTTTCAATATTCTATAATTTTATTTTACTTTATTATGTGTTCAAAATATGTCATCTGTTACTGATTGAATAGGAACCGATGGATGTAGTTTCTTAATAAATAAAAAATACACTGAACATTTTCTAAACTTGAAAGTCTATTTTAGGGAAACAAAAACTCAATGTTATCCGTATATTTTAAGATGGCTATCTATTCTCCTCCGGGGAGAAATGGTTGGAGAGAGTAGTTTACCTTGATGAGACCCCTGCGCTTGCAATGGCAGTGGTGGTGCCACGTTATTATGAGCAGCACTAGAGCCAATGCATGTGTTATTGATAGAACATTCTTCATGGATCTGCTGTTTTAAATGGTCTGCTTATAGTCAATAGAAAATCTGTGTTCTTTGCTAGGTTGCTGATACACTAATGCATTGATGTCTTACGTAAATACTAATCTAGATAGTATATACTCGACATCCATAAATTTGAAGATCAAACTACGGCATGAATGAACAGTAATAATACAATATACGCTAACAAACAAAATATTTCTTTTTGGTAACTCAAATTTATGGTTTACAAATGTACAACAAATACACTCTTTTTGTTATGATACTATCTATGTTATCCACCAATTTCTACAAACCTTAACAAAGTTCCATGCTCTTATCTATTATCGGCTATAAATTCAAGGTTGCTTGCCATCAAACATCAAGAATATTAATAGAATGTTGTTGCGCAACTAACAATCAAGAAAGCTTGATGTATGCAAACTTTCTAATGACAAAGAGGTTGGAAATATATAACTCAATTTGTCTGTATGCCTAACCAAACAAATAGTTGCATAAAAGCTTAAACGATCCATACAAATTTTTAGTTTTTCTAACACTTCTAACCTTAATTTTTTTTACTTCGCTATCAATATCAAAAGTGCTAGCCCGTGCAGGTGCACGGGTTATTGACTAGTGCAAATAAAAGTAGATAGGAAGCAAATATGATAAGAGATAGACCCGGGGGCCATAGGTTTCACTAGAGGCTTCTCTCGAGATAGCATAAGTATTACGGTGGGTGAACAAATTACTGTCGAGCAATTGATAGAAAAGCGAATAATTATGAGATTATCTAGGCATGATCATGTATATAGGCATCACGTCCATAAAAAGTAGACCGACTCCTGCCTGCATCTACTACTATTACTCCACACATCGACCGACTCCTGCCTGCATCTAGAGTATTAAGTTCACAAAGAACAGAGTAACGCATTAAGCAAGATGACATGATGTAGAGGGATAAACTCATGCAATATGATATAAACCCCATCTTGTTATCCTCGATGGCAACAATACAATACATGTCTTGCAACCCTTTCTGTCACTGGGTAAGAACACCGCAAGATTGAACCCAAAGCTAAGCACTTCTCCCATGGCAAGAAAGATCAATCTAGTAGGCCAAACCAAACCGATAATTCGAAGAGACTTGCAAAGATAACTCAATCATACATAAAAGAATTCAGAGAAGATTCAAATATTATTCATAGATAAACTTGATCATAAACCCACAATTCATCGGATCTCGACAAAAACACCGCAAAAAGAGATTACATCGAATAGATCTCCACAAGAGAGGGGGACAACATTGTATCGAGATCCAAAAAGAGAGAAGAAGCCATCTAGCTAATAACTATGGACCCGTAGGTCTGTGGTAAACTACTCACAACTCATCGGAGGGGCAAGGATGTTGATGTAGAGGCCCTTCATGGTCGATTCCCCCTCCGGCAGAGTGCCGGCGAAGGCTCCAATATGGGATCTCGTGGATACAGAAGGTTACAGCGGTGGAAATTGTGTTTCGTGGTGCTCCTGGATGTTTTCGGGTTACGTAGGTATATATTGGAGGAAGAAGTACGTCGGTGGCCGCCCGAGGGGCCCGCGAGACAGGTTGACGCGCCCTACAGGGGGGGACCCTCCTATCTCGTGGCCGCCTCGGCTGCTTCTTGGCTTGCACTCCAAGTCCTCCGGATCACGTTCGTTCCAAAAATCACGCTCCCGAAGGTTTCAATCCGTTTGGACTCCGTTTGATATTCCCCTTCTTTGAAATACTGAAATAGGCAAAAAAACAGCAACACGGGCTGGGCCTCCGGTTAGTAGGTTAGTCCCAAAAATGATATAAATGTGTAAAATAAAGCCCATAAACATCCAAAAGGGGTAATATAATGGCATTGAACAATCAAAATTATAGATACGTTGGAGACGTATCAAGCATCCCCAAGCTTAATTCCTGCTCGTCCTCGAGTAGGTAAATGATAAAAAAGAAATTTTTGATGTGGAATGCTACCTAGCATAATTTTCAATGTAATTTTCTTTATTTTGGCATGAATGTCTAGATCCAAATGATTCAAAATAAAAGTTCATATTGAGAAAAGAAATAGTAACACTTCAAGCATACTAATCAAAGTTATCATGTCTTCTCAAAATAACATGGCAAAAGAAAGTTCATACCTAGAAAATCATATAGTTAGGCTATGCTTCATTTTCGTCATGCGAAGATGTTCCCAACTTCTATACCCACGATGACAAGCCAAACAATTGTTTCATACTTAAATAATCTCAAACTAATTCAACCATCACGCAATACATGAGCGTGAGCCATGGATATAGCACTATGGGTGGAATAGAATATGATGATGGGGATTGTGTGGAGAAGACAAAAAAGGAGAAAGTCTCACATTGACGAGGATAATCAACGGGATATGGAGATGCCCATCAATTGATGTCAACATGAGGAGTAGGGATTGCCATGCAACGGATGCACTAGAGCTATAAATGAATGGTCAACAAAAGAAAACTAGTAGGTGTGCATCCAACTTGCTTGCTCACAAAGACCTAGGGCATTTGAGGAAGCCCATCGAGGAATATACAAGCCAAGTTCTATAATGAAAAATTCCCACCAGTATGAAAAAGACAACTTATGAGACTGACTATATGAAAAACATGGTGCTACTTTGAAGCACAAAATATGAGATTCACTACATGAAGAACAAGGTGCTACTTTGAAGCACAAGTGTGGAAAAAGAGATAATAACATTGCCCTTTTTATTTATTTTTCTTTTTTTGCTTTTTCTTCTTTTTTTTGGGAATTTTTTTCTTTTATCCTTTCTTCCTTTTATTTTCTTTGGGAAATGCTCTAATAATGATGATCATCACACTTCTATTGACTACAACATATGAATTACAACTCGAAACTAGAACAAGATATGACTCTATATGAATGCCTCCGGCGGTGTACCGGGATGGTGCAGTGAATCAGGAGTGACATGTATGAAAAATAATGCAATGGTGGCTTTGCCACAAATACGATGTCAACTACATGATCATGCAATGGCAATATGACAAAAGTAACATATGTCATGATGATGATAAACGAAACGGTGGAAAGTTGCATGGCAATATATCTCGGAATGGCTATGGAAATTCCATAATAGGTAGGTATGATGGCTGTTTTGAGGAAGATATAAGGAGGTTTATGTGTGATAGAGCGTATCGTATCATGGGGTTTGGATGCACCGCTAAGTTTGCACCAACTCTCAAGGTGAGAAAGGGAAATGCATGGTACCGAAGAGGCTAGCAATGGCGGAAAGGAAAAAGTGCGTATAATCCTTGGACTCAACATTAGTCAAAAGAACTCATATACTTATTGCCAAAATTTAGAAGTCATCAAAAATCAAGTACTAAGAGCATGCTCCTAGGGGGGTAGATTGGTAGGAAAATACCATCGCTCGTCCCCGACCGCCACTCATAAGGATGCACAAGCCAGGTACACTTCATGTTTCAAATTTGTTACACAACTTTAACCATAATGCATGCTACGGGACTTGCTAACTTAAACACAAGCATTCTTTAAATTCATAATCACCCAACTAGCATGACTTTAATATCACTACCTCCCTATCTCAAAAGAATTATCAAGTATCAAATTGATCGTAGCATCCAATTCACTTCTTATGATAGTTTTTATTATACCCAACTTGGGTGCTCATCATTCTAGGACCAATTTTGTAACCATAGAAAATACCATGCTGTTCGAAAAGACTCTCAAAATAATACAAGTGAAGCATGAGAGACTAGAAATTTCTTCAAAATTAAGACACCACCGTGCTCTAAAAGATATAAGTGAAGCACTAGAGCAAAAACTATCAAACTCAAAAGATATAAGTGAAGCACATAGAGTATTCTAACAAAATTCTAATCAAATAGGCTTCTCCCAAAAGGTGTGTACAGCAAGGATGATTGTGGTAAACTAAAAAGAAAAGACTAATATAATACACGATGCTCTAAGCAAAACACATATCATGTGGCGAATAAAAATATAGCTCCAAGTAAAGTTACCAATGAACGAAGACGAAAGAGGGGATGCCTTCCTGGGGCATCCCCAAGCTTAGGATTTTGGCTATCCTTGAATATCTTGGGGTGCCTTGGGCATCCCCAAGCTTAGGCTCTTGCCACCCTTTATTCCATAGTCCATAAAAGCTTTACCCAAAACATGAAAACTTCACAACACAAAACTCAACAGGAAATCTTATAAGCTCCGTTAGTGAAAGAAAACAAAACCACCACATAAGGTACTGCAATGAACTCATTATTTCTTTATTTTGGTGTTAAACCTACTATATTCTAACTTCTCTATGGTTTATAAACTATTTTACTAGCCATAGATGCATCAAAATAAGCAAACAACACACGAAAAACAGAATCTGTCAAAAACAGAACAGTCTGTAGCAATCTGTAACTAACGCAAACTTCTGGAACTCTAATAATCCTACCAAAACAGGATGTACTGGAAACTTTGTTTATTGATCAGAAGCAAAAAGAATAAATCCAAAATCATATTTCTTTGATTTATTGAATTTTTGCTGGTGAGCGCAAAGTTTCTGTTTTTCAGCAGAATCAAATCAACTATCATCATAGTTTATCCTATAGGTTCTACTTGGCACAAACACTAATTAAAAGATAAAAACACATCTAAACAGAGAGTCGAAGCACGATTTATTACTAAAAAGGAACAAAAACAAAAAAACACAAAGAAAAATTGGGTTGCCTCCGAACTAGCGCTATCGTTTAACGCCCCTATGTAGGCATAAAAGCGAAGATAGATCTAAGTAGTGCCATCTTTAATTTTCAGTTTTTTAGCGGAGTCATGCTCGAATCCGGGAGGTTCTTTATGTTTCCCTTCATACTTGGAAATTTTTAGATCTAAAGAATCCAACCGCCTATTGCAAAGAGTAATCAACATATTCATGCGGTGAAGATTTCCGCTAACACTTTTAAGGGGCTCAAGAGATTTTTGCAAAAATTTTGTAACTTCGCAAATCATTCCAAACACTTGTGTTTCTTCTTGGGTAGGATGTGATCCTCCCTTTTGAGGTAGTGTTCCCACTATTCCCTCTATAATTTCATGAGCAATACAAGGATCAATTTCAATAAAAATTCCATTGACAATGCAATCCAAGAGTTGTCTATGCGTCATATTTAGCCCAACATAAAAATTGCGAAGAAGAATTCTAAAGTTCACCTCTAGGGTGCACTTGTGATAAGATTCCATCATCCTATACCAAGCATCTTTTAAGTTTTCTCCTTTCCTTTGCTTGAAGTGAAGAACTTCAAACTCGGGAGACATAAGAGTGGATAAGGAACTAGCCATAACGATGAAGCAAACGTGCAAACACACGGACAACGGAAAAAGGCATGCGAAAAAGAGAGGGAGAGATTGGGAAAGAGAGGGCGAATAAAACGACAAGGTTGAAGTGGGGAGAGGAAAACGAGGGGCAAATGGCAAATAATGTAAATGCGAGGGAGATAGGTTTGTGATGGGTACTTGGTATGTCTTGACTTGAGCGAAGACCTCCCCAACAACGACACCAGAAATCATTCTTGCTACGTCTTGAGCTTATGCTGATTTTCCTCAAGAGGAGAGGGTGATGCAGCAAGTGTAGCGTAAGTATTTCCCTCAGTTTTGAGAACCAAGGTATCAATCTAGTAGGAGGCTCCTCAAAAGTCCCACGCACCTACACAAACAAACTGAGAACTCGCAACCAACGCAATAAAGGAGTTGTCAATCCCTTCACGGCCACTTGCGAAAGTGAGATATGATAGAGATGCAAAAAGTAAAGATGCAAATAAAAGTAGATTGGAAGCAAATATGATAAGAGATAGACCCGGGGGCCATAGGTTTCACTAGAGGCTTCTCTCGAGATAGCATAAGTATTACGGTGGGTGAACAAAGTACTGTCCAACAATTGATAGAAAAGCGAATAATTATGAGATTATCTAGGCATGATCATGTATATAGGCATGACGTCCATGACAAGTAGACCGACTCCTTCCTGGATATACTACTATTACTCCACACATCGACCGACTCCTGCCTGCATCTAGAGTATTAAGTTCACAAAGAACAGAGTAACGCATTAAGCAAGATGACATGATGTAGAGGGATAAACTCATGCAATATGATATAAACCCCATCTTGTTATCCTCGATGGCAACAATACAATATGTGTCTTGCAACCCTTTCTGACACTGGGTAATAACACCGCAAGATTGAACCCAAAGCTAAGCACTTCTCCCATGGCAAGAAAGATCAATCAAGTAGGCCAAACCAAACCGATAATTCAAAGAGACTTGCAAAGATAACTCAATCATACATAAAAGAATTCAGATAAGATTCAAATATTATTCATAGATAAACTTGATCATAAACCCACAATTCATCGTATCTCGACAAACACACCGTAAAAAGAGATTACATCAAATATATCTCCACAAGAGAGGGGGAGAACATTGTATTGAGATCAAAAAAGAGAGAATAAGCCATCTAGCTAATAACTATGGACCCATAGGTCTGTGGTAAACTACTCACAACTCATCGGAGGGGCAAGGATGTTGATGTAGAGGCCCTCCCTGGTCTATTCCCTCCGGCAGAAAGTGCCGCCAAGGCTCCAAGATGGGATCTCATGGATACGTAAGGTTACCGCTGTGGAAATTGTGTTTCGTGGTGCTCCTGGATGTTTTCGGGTGCGTAGGTATATATTGGAGGAAGAAGTATGTCGGTGGTCACTGAGGGGCTCATGACAGGGGCGCGCCTGCTGTGGGGGCACCCTCCTATCTCGTGGCCGCCTCGGCTGCTTCTTGGCTTGCACTCCAAGTCCTTCCGTTCACGCTCGCTCCAAAAATCACGCTCCCGAAGGTTTCATTCCGTTTGGACTCCGTTTGATATTCCTTTTCTTTGAAATACTGAAATAGGCAAAAAACAGCAATACGGGCTGGGCCTCCGGTTAGTAGGTTAGTCCCAAAAATGATATAAATGTGTAAAATAAAGCCCATAAACATCCAAAAGGGGTAATATAATAGAATGGAACACTCAAAAATTATAGATACGTTGGAGACGTATCACCTTCCTCCTTGGCTATGCATGAAGAGGAAATTCATTATGATGCCAGTTCTCATCCAAGGCCCTAAGCAACCAGGTGTGACGCCCCAAAAATTTAACCATGTTTTGTTTATTAAAATTTTGCCAGGATTTCCATTTGATTTCAGAAACATTCTTTTCTTTATTATTATGGAGTTTTTTTTACCCCAAGTGTAAACTTTCCAATAATTATTGGACTCATTACCCTCTCAAATAAAAGAATTCTTTTATCAGTAAGATTATTTATATAATTATCTTTTCCTGAACCTTATTGGTTTTTCATAAGTTTAGGGTCCCTTTTCCACTGCAACCCTTTTATAAAGGCATTCAAAAATCCCACCAAAATTTGGGGATGTCATGTGATGTTTTTAAATCACTTTTCTGCAAAAATATATTTCATTCTTTGGACATTTTGAGCTCTACACCAAGTTTTCAAATCTGGTCCAGTGGGCAATTTTGCACTACAACCTAATTAAATATTTCCTTAAAACTTCCACCAAAATTATGGGATATCAGTAGGGGTATATTATTCAACTTGCTTCAAAAACCCAGTGGTGTTCTCTGAAAAAATTGAGTAAATCAACCTCATCTCCATTCTGGTGCAACTTGTTGATTTGTACTGCAACCATATTTTAACTTCCTCCTTTACCCATGATTATTTCTCCTGCTTATAGACCACCCTGCCAAACCCTTAAATCCAGTAGAGTGGACCCATTGGAGGATTTTAAGTGCATGCAATCATGCCTTCTTCTCCCTGTCCAAAACTGAAGATTTGCAAAACTTGCATTAGCAAGTTTATGGTTTTGCCCAAATGACCTTGCCACCCTCACCTGCATCTAAAGAGACACCAGCCTGGAGAGTTTTCCCACCCCTTGAAATGCCTAAGTGTCCTTGGCATTTTGTCAAGCACCTTGTGTGCACGGTCAGATTTGGCATAAGTTTTAGTTTACACTGTGAACTTGATCCACTGACCCAAAAACCTTGTCCACTAAGCACCTAGATGCTTATGACCTAGCCCTGCTAACTGCCAGCCCACGCTGACATTTCGCCGAACGCCTGGCGTGCACGCTCTGGGCGCGACCAGAGCGAGCGTTTTGCACGTGCGTGCGCCCGAGTCGCCGCGTCACGTTGCCGCCTCCCCGCGCCCATTCTGGCCCCTCCCCACTCGCAGCCAGCGCCCCGACTCCTCCCTCGCCGCAGAGCCGCCTGGCCCCCCTTCCTGGCGCCTGCAGCACCGCCTCATAAGCCGCCACCGCCGCCCGACAGCCTCTGCCCTGGTCGGCGCCGCCCGAGCCACCAGCGCCGCCACCCCCTTGAGCAGCTCAAGCTCATCCGCAAGCTTGCCCGCATAGCGCCGCCGCCACGTCCCCTCGCTTCTGAGAATGGCGGTCGCCGCGATCCTATCTCGGCCGCGAACCGCCATTTCGCCTATAAATGGTGACCCCGAGCTCCTGCTAGACCGCATGCAGCCTCAAGCCATCCCCTCGAAAGCACCCCAGCCAAGAATCGACCAAGGGAGGCAGTCGTTCCCGACTCCGGCCGATTCGCCGCCGCCACGCCCCAGCCCGTTCATCGCCACCAGGCCCTCCCTCGACCAACCAACGCCACCACCCGACTCCCTTCGACCGTGCGGAGCTGCCCAACCCCTCAATCTCGTTCGGGAACCACCATGGCACGAACCCCCATTTCACCGTAGCCACCGGCCGCCTCGAAGCTCGTCGCCGGCAACTCCCTCTGTCCCCACCTGCCTAGCGACCACCGAGAGGACCGCCCGGGAATGGCGGATCCATCCCCGCCCTCGGAGACCCGCGAGGAGCCGCCAACCGCCGGCGGCGATCGCCGGAGTCCCGCCTCCGCTCGGGCAGAGGAAGAGGAGTGAAAGAAGACCAGTCAAACTTGACCAGTAGGTCCGCTGAACCCACTGTCAGTGACCCACGCGCGGTCCATGCTGGATAAGTGGAAACGTAAACTCTGAATACGCCTTCGACGTGGTCAGTTTTCGAAATGTTTTTCCTTTTTCTATTTTATTTTAAAAACAGATTTTGACCAAACTTTGATTGGCCATAACTTTTTAAATATAACCCCAAATGAATTGATTCTTTTTCCTACCTCTCTCAAATATTGCCTAGTTTATTTTCAGATTTATTTGAAACAATTTCAGACAACTTTTTGGTACTGTTTTTGAAACTATGTATTGATTCAAAAACAGTTTTTAAAATAGGAATTTGGGGGGCGGGGGGGGGGGGGGGGGATTAAAACTTTCAAAAGTTTTGGAGTGCACCCTGCCTCTCGACACCTTGTAGGCAAATATTCTGAACCCTGGCATAATATTTTTCATGCATTGTCTGACACGATTAAAACATCACCTCAATACGGAGAACTCGTTATTTTATGTGGTGATATGATCATTTGCATGAATGCATTTTGGAGATTTCCCTTGCTGTTGGAAATGGTCAAGCTTGTGACAGTAATCATCCTCGTATGCTTTTCGTGCCTGCCTGAAGGAAGTCGGGAAAGTCTCTGTCTTGGGTAGACCTGAGCTTGCCCCTAGTTCCTCGTCGAGACAAGTGTGTCCGGTATGCCATGAGGGGGTATGATGGGTGGTGATTCTGTCTGTTGGATGAAAAATATTCGTTATGCTAATCATGCAGGGAATACTTAAACCTCCTGAGTCGACCACAGATCGAGTCTTGTTCCAATAACCCCCATACTTGTTTCTGCTACCACTTGTCCCTACAACAAGTAGGGTACGGTTCAGTAAGTCGTCAACCCCTTTTTAGCACACACCGTACAGAGAGGCCATGGTGGAAGGCACCGGTTGTAGCCGGTAGGCAGGCCTCCTGGTCCGGGGGCATGGGTGTTTCCGGTTGAGACCGAGAGGGGAGGCCACCCCTTAGAGCGCGCGATATAAGTTTGATCCCATGCTACGCGAGGTTGTAGCCTCCCCACTCAGAGTTTTTGCTCGACAAGTGTCGTGGGTGATTCCAGACACCGGTAAGTTAAGCTGGTGTGTGCAGGTCAGGTGTGTTTTCAATTGAAAGACCATAGACCGAATTAGTCCCGATGGACTAAAGGAAGCAGTTACTCGTGGGTAAAGAGCACATCCTCTGCATAGATTAAATCTATTCGAATAGCCGTGTCCAGGGTTAAGGACTACAGTCTGGGATGGGTCAAGAGTCGGTCTTAGTGTCGGTCTTCGGAGGAGAAACGGTTAAACCAAACTTGGGGCCTGACTTGTGACTTGTGAGGACCAGTATTATTATTTTGTTATGGACTAACCCATTATATTATTTGAATTGTCGAGTATCCCTGGGATGGTTCTACCTCCTGTATATTCACCGTGATTATTTATAAGCCCTTTATGTGGTGTCGCTGAGACGCCCGACTGTGGCATGCTTGTTATTTATTTACTTTATAAGCCCTTTATGTGGTGTCGCCGAGACGCCCGACTGTGGCATGCTTGTTATTTATTTATTTATAAGCCCTTTATGTGGTGTCGCTGAGACGCCCGACTGTGGCATGCTCGTTATTTAATTACTTATAAGCCCTTTTTGTGGTGTCGCTGAGACGCCCGACTGTGGCATGCTTGTTATTTATTTACTTTATAAGCCCTTTATGTGGTGTCGCTCAGACGCCCGACTGAGGCATGCTCGTTATTTACTATCATTTCGAGACGTCACTTCAGACATCCGAATGGTGCATTTTATTCCTACTCTGTCATTACATATTTATTGTTACATATAAATAACCGGCGTGCATGCATCAAAGAATTTTATTTTATGACTGACGTTGTGATCATAGAATGTTTCAAAACATGTTTTGTTATATTATACCTGTGTTCATAAATGTTTGCGAGTACATTCAAAGTACTCACTGGCTTGTCACTGGCTATTGTCTTGGCCAGATTTCTTGCATGGAGAGGAGCGATGCGATGACAGTCCCGGAACCTACGCATTGAGGATAGCAGCCTCGCGAAGATAGGAGTTAACCTGGTCAGCTATTCCTGTGGGAAATGGAGTCCCATAGACGCCGACGATCCACAAAACGCTTCTGCCATCAACCACTAGAAACCATTTGTTGTACTCACATGCCAGAATGGTCTTGTACTACATATTTTGTATTTTTGCTTGGATTTTCTGTATTAAGTTGGTGCCTCATCAACTAACAGTAATCCTGGGGCTGGTGAGCACAAGGGCCATTTTCTGGAAATTAATATCCCGAAAATCTGGTCCTGACAGACTTGGTATCAGAGCCAGGCTGACCATTGGCTAATCCTACCTTAGCCAGGTCGAAAAAACCTAGGTTAACCAACCCACCAGACCTTAACCAAACCCCGCCCAAGCTTCCCGTGCAAGATAGCCATACAGTGACCCCGACACTTTTGGCAGTCGGTGCGCAACCTATCAACCTAGCCTGTCGATCACGCGCCAGTGACCGACGCCTAATATGTCCCATTCGCAAGCGTGCGAAGGAAGACTCCGTCCCTTTTTCTATAGAAAGGGCACGCTAGCCTCAACCCAGCACAACACAGCCTCTACCCCGAACCAAGCCATAATGCCTGGCCCCGTAGTGCACAATGAGACCACTGCAACCAACCTTGGAGGTTTTGTGACCATACTCGCAAACCTCATCCGTCGTGCCTATGCATTAGAAGAGCCCCCAGAATATGTTGTGTACCAAGGACCCATGAGCGGTGAGAGCCGTCAATTCTGGGCCACTATACACATCTACGGTAGGGGTCTCTCACCAGAACGCCCCTACAGCTTCACCGGAAGGACAACTTCCTTTGAGCCACAAGCCATCCAGCTAGCGGCGCGAGAGGCTATAGTTCAACTCCGGCAGTTGTCGCCCAGAGTTAACTGTCGCTCGTTCTACTACTACCCAGACGTGAAGGGTATGGTAGACCACCCCAAGTTGCCAACGGAGATCACGAGACGGATCCTGCATTGTTGCACCTAGTGCGCTATGTAGGTGCACTAGAGGAACTGTTTGATCAAATCACCATTGATCTGATCGCAGCTCGTGGCGAGCTGGTTCGCCGAGCCCTGGCAAGAAGAGAAGACGAGCCCGACGCCGACAACCCAGTCGTGCTGTTCGGACACCCGATCGAGACCTTGAGGTCAGCCCCAACCATCCACCAAGCTGCTTTGATGACCCCAGAAGTGCTTCGTCGCCTTCTGGGAGCACACTCCAACGGGATTGTGGCCAACAATCCCCGCGATGGTCATCATCACCACCCCGACCCTGCAGTTCCTCAACCACCTCCAGCTGACCCCGACGGTGAGACCCGTGGGGAAGCCTCGACGTCCTCAAGGCACGCCCGCTTGGATATAAACGAGGTAGACTAAGTCACACGAGTAGTGCCGAGTCTCAGTGTATCCACGCCTTATAATCGTGCGACCTTGTAAATAAACGCAGCCTATTTTTGTGCCTCTATTTTAAATAGTAGCCTTGCATAAATATGTCAGCCTACAGTTGCATTTTTATCCCGGGCACAGCTACCAAAACCATCCTGACCCCATGAGAGCAGAACCCACAGACTAGTGCCCCTCATCGCGGTAAATAACCCAGCCCGGATGCTATATAAAAGGCCACCTCGTGACCTTGCCGAGCACCCCTCACCTTGTGCACCACCCTCACAACCATTTCTTGCCATGCCGAGCCCTAGTATTTATCTGAGAACCCCAGATGCAACCCCAGGTAGCTTTGTCAAAATATTGTGGGACTTTACCTGCAGTACCACGGGTTCTACCCAGCCACCCTAGTACGAGCTACTCAAATCGAGGGTCACCCCATCCACCTTGAAATATTGGGCAGTAGTACACATCCCTTCCGTAAACTCAAACCAAGACCCAACGGAGGTCTCCTTCGTGGGAAAATCTATGCCAGCTCCACAAATGGCCATAGAAGCGGCTGCACACGAAGCGCTTGTCCGACTTTGATTCGCGGTACCCTATGCCAGTGAAAGAGGGTATTATTACTTCCCGAGCCGTGTAGCACCCGGAGGAGGAACGTCTTTTCCTGGTGGACGAATTGAGAGAGACCCAGTACTTGCCAACCTGGTCCAGTATGTCATCGCTCAAGAACGGTTGACCCAGCGGGTAATGGGTTATCTCCAGAGCCTCGCTGATTTAAATCCTCAGATCGCCATCGGCAGACCACTGAGGCCCGACCAGGAGAGACACATTCATCGGCTGGTCAATCCGCTTCCCCCGATAGAAGAGGAGTGTGTCCCAGTACCAGAGACGTTTTCTTGGGACCCCGTCCAGTTACCGTTTGCATTATAGACGTCACTGCTGTAATTATTATTGCAACGTTTATTTATATGTTGTAACTTATGCGTGGTACCCTGAATTTGTGCGGCGAGTAAATTATTCAGTTTCTATCAATTTGAGTAGTTTTTCTTGCGGTTTAACTCTTAAATTTACTGATTTCTCTCGCGAAAAATCCTGGAGTGAGATTTCTTTTCCCTGAGTAGCTACATCGTATATTTCCTCACGACATGGAATTTTTATTCACGCAGCACCACAGCAGCAGACCCACAACCCCTCGAACACATACACTGCTTGCAAAAAACACGTAACCGTGTTGCATCTCACCGACCCCCTCCCTAAACGCACCACAGTCTCCAAAGGAGAGATTAGTGGATAATCATCCGGGTACTAGTTACCTCCGGCACACCGACAACAGTTAACACCCGGCGTCACACCTAGTCCTCGTGATCACCGCCACCGCGGAGAGCCAACACCCGAGCGGCAGCATCGCGACGATCATCGAGGATCATCGCGCACAGGAGCACGGAGAGCCCCAGCACTGCCGCCAGCCCTCCGCATACCAGCATCACGTACCAGTTCGGCACCGCCTCCGCCATTAGAGCCTCGTCTCGAGCTTCTGTAAGCAGTAATGGAGGAGAAGAAGGAGAAGGAGAAGCGAGGCCAGGCGTGAAGAAGAAGAAGAGAAGAGCACCACGGTCATTTTATAGCTCGAGATCGGTGTACGGTGGGCAAGGTCTACCAGCGCCGCTCGTCGCCCGATCACCGGTGTTCGGAGGCGAATCCGCGAGCAGTACCGACAGCGCACCGGCCCGCGACGTGAGTGCATGCTGCGCCGGCAGCTAGCACGCCGCGCACTACTGCAGTACGGCCTAGATGCCCTACGCGCTAGACGTCGCCGGTGGAGAAAGCGCGGGAAAGCGCGCGGGAGAGAGGAAGAAGAGAGAGCCAGAGGAAGAAGGAGAGACTGACAGTGGGCCCCGGGTCCACCTGTCAGCCAGAGGGAGCACTGTGCTCTCGGGTGCGACCAGCGTATTTTAGAAATTTAGATTTACGGTAACCAGTGTAGAAATCACTCCACCGTAAATTTTTTCACGCAGCGCTAGTGTCCCACGCTGTAGTTTTGCACCACTTTTTGCTCTCTTACTGTAGCCGCATTTTACCGCTTAAGTAAAATGGTTATTTCTGTTAATGGTAGGAGTAATGTCTTTCAAAACAGCTCTTAACAAATCTCGAGGACGAGATTTTTCCTTAAGGGGGGTAGTGTTGTGACTCCCCAAAAATTTAACCATGTTTTGTTTATTAAAATTTTGCCAGGAAACTTAAACTTTTAGTTTTTGGATTTCCATTTGATTTCAGAAACATTCTTTTCTTTATTATTATGGAGTTTTTTTTACCCCAAGTGTAAACTTTCCAATAATTATTGGACTCATTACCCTCTCAAATAAAAGAATTCTTTTATCAGTAAGATTATTTATATAATTATCTTTTCCTGAACCTTATTGGTTTTTCATAAGTTTAGGGTCCTTTTCCACTGCAACCCTTTTATAAAGGCATTCAAAAATCCCACCAAAATTTGGGGATGTCATGTGATGTTTTTAAATCACTTTTCTGCAAAAATATATTTCATTCTTTGGACATTTTGAGCTCTACACCAAGTTTTCAAATCTGGTCCAGTGGGAAATTTTGCACTACAACCTATTTAAATATTTCCTTAAAAATTCCACCAAAATTATGGGATAACAGTAGGAGTATATTATTCAACTTGCTACAAAAACCTAGTTGTGTTCTTTGAAAAATTTGAGTAAATCAACCTCATCTCCATTCTGGTCCAACTTGTTGATTTGTACTGCAACCATATTTCAACTTGCTCCTTTACCCATGATTATTTCTCCTGCTTATAGACCACCCTGCCAAACCGTTAAATCCAGTAGAGTGGACCCATTGGAGGATTTTAAGTGCATGCAATCATGCCTTCTTCTCCCTCTCCAAAACTTAAGATTTGCAAAACTTGCATTAGCAAGTTTATGGTTTTGCCCAAATGACCTTGCCACCCTCACCTGCATCTAAAGAGACACCACCCTGGAGAGTTTGCCCACCCCTAGAAATGCCTAAGTGCCCTTGGCATTTTGTCAAGCACCTTGTGTGCATGGTCAGATTTGGCATAAGTTTTAATTTACACTGTGAACTTGATCCACTGACCCAAAAACCTTGTCCACTAAGCTCCTAGATGCTTATGACCTAGCCTCGCTAATCGCCAGCCTCACCCACGCTCTCTACCCCACGCCGGCATTTCGCCGAACGCTGGCGTGCATGCTCGGGCGCGACCAGCTGCTGCGTTCTGCGTCGTGCGCCCGAGTCGCTGTGTCACGTTGCCGCCTCCGCGCGCCCGTTCTGGCCCCTCCCCACTCGCAGCGAGCGCACCGACTCCTCCCTCGCTGCAGAGCCGCCTGGCCCCCCTTCCTGTCGCCCTGCAGCACCGCCTCCATAGCCGCCACCGCCGCCGACAGCCTTCGCCTGGTCGGCGCCGCCGAGCCACTAACGCCGCCACCTGCCCCTTGAGCAGCTCAAGCTCATCCGCAAGGTTGTCCGCAGCGCTTAGTCGCCGCCACGTCCCCTCGCCACATGTAATGGCGGTCGCCAGCGATCCTATCCGCGGCCGCCGCGAACCGCCATTGCTCGCCTATAAATGGTGACCCCGAGCTCCTCCTACACCGCATGCAGCCTCAAGCCATCCCCCTCGAGCTCCCCTAGCCTGCAATCGACCAAGGGAGAACATCATTCCCGATTCTGGCCGATTCGGCCTCCGCCACGTCCCAGCCCTGTTCATCGCCACCAGGCCCTCCCCCGGCCAACCAACGCCACCACCCGACTCCCTTCGACCGTGCGGAGCTGCCCAACCCACCATCTCGCTCGGGAACATCCATGGCACGAACCCCCATTTCACCGTAAACACCGGCCGCCACGAAGCTCGTCGCCAGCAACTCCCTCCGTCCCCACCTGCCTAGTGACCACCGGGAGGACCGCCCGGGACTGGCGGATCCATCCCCGCCCTCGGAGCTCCGCGAGGAGCTGCCAACCGCCGGCAGCGATCGCCGGAGTCCCGCCTCCGCTCGGGCAGAGGAAGAGGAGGGAAAGTAGACCAGCCAAACCTGACCAGTGGGCCCGCTGGACCCACTGACAGTGACCCTCGCGCGGTCCATGCTGGATAAGTGGAAACGTAAACTCGGAATACGCCTTCGACGTGGTCAGTTTTTGAAACGTTTTTACTTTTTCTGTTTTATTTTAAAAACAGATTTTGACCAAACTTTGACTGGCCATAACTTTTTAAATATAACCCCAAATGAATTGATTCTTTTTCCTACCTCTCTCAAATATTTCCTAGTTTATTTTCAGAATTATTGGAAAAAATTTCAGACAAATGTTTGGTACTGTTTTTGAAACTATGTATTGATTCAAAAATATTTTTTTAAATAGGAATTTGGGGGGGGGGGGAGATTATAACTTTCAAAAGTTTTGGAGTGCACCCTGCCTCTCCACACCTTGAAGGCAAGCATTCTGAACCCTGTCATAATACTTTTCATGCATTGTCTGACACGATTAAAACACCACCTCAATACGGAGAACTCGTTATTTTGTGTGGTGATATGATCATTTGCATGAATGCATTTTGGAGATTTCCCTTGCTGTTGGAAATGGTCAAGCTTGTGACAAGAATCATCCTCGTATGCTTTTCATGCCTGCCGGAAGGAAGCCGGGAAAGTCTATGTCTTGGGTAGACCTGAGCTTGCCCCTAGTTCCTCGTCGAGACGAGTGTGTCCGGTATGGTATGAGGGGGTATGATGAGTGGTGATTCTATCTGTTGGATGAAAAATATTTGTTATGCTAATCATGCAGGGAATACTTAAACCACCTGAGTCGACCACATATCGAGTCTTGTTCCAGTAACCCCCATACTTGTTTCGTACTACCACTTGTCCCTACAACAAGTAGGGTACGGTTCAGTAAGTCGTCAACCCCTTTCTAGCACACACCGTACAGAGAGGCCATGGTGGAAGGCACCGGTTGTAGCCGGTAGGCAGGCCACCTGGTCCGGGGGCATGGGTGTTTCTGGTTGACACCGAGAGGGGAGGCCACCCCTTAGAGCGCGCGATATAAGTTTGATCCCATGCTACGCGAGATTGTAGCCTCCCCACTTAGAGTTTTTGCTCGACAAGTGTCGTGGGTGATTCCAGACACCGGTAAGTTAAGCTGGTGTGTGCAGGTCAGGTGTGTTTTCAATTGAGAGACCGTAGATGGCATTAGTCCCAATGGACTAAAGGAAGCCGTTACTCGTGGGTAAAGAGTACATCCTCTGCAGAGATTAAATCTATTCGAATAGCCGTGTCCAGGGTTAAGGACTATAGTCTGGGATGGGTCAAGTGTCGGTCTTAGTGTCTGTCTTCGGAGGAGAAACTGTTAAACCAAACTTGGGGCCTGACTTCTGACTTGTGAGGACCAGGATTATTATTTTGTTATGGACTAACCCGTTATATTATTTGAACTGTCGAGTATCCCTGGGATGGTTCTACCTCCTGGATATTCACCGTGATTATTTATAAGCCCTTTATGTGGTGTCGCCGAGACGCCCGACTGTGGCATGCTTGTTATTTATTTACTTATAAGCCCTTTATGTGGGGTCGGTGAGACTCCCGACTGTGGCATGCTTGTTATTTATTTACTTATAAGCCCTTTTTGTGGTGTCGGTGAGACGCCCGACTGTGGCATGCTTGTTATTTAATTACTTATAAACCCTTTTTGTGGTGTCGGTGAGACGCCCGACTGTGGCATGCTTGTTATTTATTTACTTTATAAGCCCTTTATGTGGTGTCGCTCAGACGCCCGACTGAGGCATGCTCCTTATTTACTATCATTTCGAGACGTCACTTCAGACATCCGAATGGTGCATTTTATTCCTACTCTGTCATTACATATTTATTGTTGCATATAAATTACCGGCGTGCATGCATCAGAGATTTTTATTTTATGACTGACGTTGTGATCATAGAATGTTTCAGAACATGTTTTGTTATATTATACATGTGTTCATAAATGTTTGTTAGTACATTCAAAGTACTCACTGGCTTGTCCCTGGCTATTATCTTGGCCAGATTTCTTGCATGGAGAGGAGCGATGCAATGACAGTCCCGGAACCTACGCATTGAGGATAGCAGCCTCGCGAAGATAGGAGTTAACCTGGTCAGCTATTCCTGTGGGAAATGGAGTCCCATAGACGCCGACGATCCACAAAACGCTTGCGCCATCAACCACTGGAAACCATTTGTTGTACTCACAGGCCAGAATGGTCTTGTACTACATATTTTGTATTTTTGCTTGGATTTTTTGTATCAAGTTGGTGCCTCATCAGCTAACAGTAATCCTGGGGCTGGTGAGCACAAGGGCCATTTTCTGGAAATTAATATCCCGAAAATCCGGTCCTGACACCAGGCAACGACATTGATGTGTACCTAAGGCCATTAGTTGAAGAACTTTTACAACTGTGGATTGGAAATGGTGTACGTGCATGGGATGAGCACAAACAGGAGGAATTTGGCGTGCATGTGTTGCTGTTTATCACCATCAATGACTGCCTGCTCTCAGTATCCTTTCAGGACAGACAAACAAGGGATACCACGCATGCACACACTGTTTAGAGGACACCAAAAGTATATACCTGGATAAATGCAGGAAGAATGTGTACCTGGGGCATCGTCGATTCCTTCCGACCAACAATCAATATCGAAAGAAAGGCAAGCACTTCAAAGGCGAGGCCAATCACCGGAAGAAGCCCGCCACGCGAACCGGTGATCACGTAGTTCCTATGGTCAATGATTTAAAAGTAATCTTTGGAAAATGGTCCCGGCGGACTATTTGTTCCAAATGACGCTGAGGGTCACAAACCCATGTGGAAGAATAAATCTATATTTTGGGACCTACCCTACTGGAAAGACCTAGAGGTCCGCTCTTCAATCAACGTGATGCACGTGATGAAGAACCTTTGCGTGAACCTGCTAGGCTTCTTGGGTGTGTATGTGAGGACAAAAGACACCGGAGGCACGGGAGGACCTGCAAGGTTTGCATGAAAAAGACGGCATGCCTCCAAAGTAATATGAAGGTCCTGCCAGCTACTCGTCGAATATAAAGGGAATAATAAATATTGCAGAGAAAAAGTTCGAGAACCTAAAGTCTCATGACTGCCACGTGATTATGACACAACTGCTTCTGGTTGTATTGAGGGGACTTCTACCGGAAAAAGTTTGATAGCCATTGTGAAGCTATGTTCATTCCTCAATGCAATCTCTCAGAAAGTGACCGATCCAGAAATCCTACCAAGGTTAAGAAGTGATGTGGCGCAATGTCTTGTCAGTTTCGAGCTGTTGATCCCACCATCCTTCTTAAATATCATGACGCACGTCCTAGTTCATCTAGTCGACGAGATTGTCATTCTGGGCCCTGTATTTCTATAAAATATGTTCCCGTTTGAGAGGTTCATGGGAGTCCTAAAGAAATATGTCCATAACCGCGCATTCTTGGTCTCAAGCACACTACACGGTTCTACAGAATTCTACCTTGGTGACCCCATATGTCGATGAACACAAGAACATTCTGCGCTCCAAACACCCGGACCAGTGTGATGACTGGATTACATGTGAACACATCAGGAGTTTCGGCAGTTGGTTCCAAACATGTCTCAGGTGTGACAACATTGTTTCTGATGACCTGTACTCGTTGGTGAGGGAACCATCTTCGACTCTAATGACTTAAATGGGTACGAGATAAATGGGAATACATTTTACATGATCACCCAAGATCAAAAGAGCACTAACCAAAACAGTGGTGTCTACTTTGATGCAGCAACCAAGAGGGGAAAGGACACATATTATGGTTACATAGTGGACACATGGGAACTTGACTATGGATATTATATTAAGGTCCCTTTGTTTAAGTGCAAATGGGTCAATCTGCCAGGAGGCGGGGTACAGGGAGACCCACAGTACGGAATGACAACAGTGGATCTGAACAATCTGGGGTACACAGATGAGCCATTCGTCCTAGCCAATGATGTGGCACAGGTTTTCTATGTGAAGGACATGTCTACAAAACCAAGAAAAAGAAACAATAAGGAAGCGGATACATCATACGATGAGCCAAAGCGCCACATAGTTTTTTCAGGAAAAAGAGACATCGTGGGATTGGAGGGCAAGACAGACATGTCTGAAATTATGAAAAGTTTCATGAATTTCCTCCCTTCAAAGTCAAGGCTGACCCAAGAACACAAGCAAAAAAAAGTGAAGAATTTCTATCAACAACTATTATGATGATGCCTTTGATGTAGAATATCACTTCAGTTACATTTGAACAAATGAAATCCCTTTGTAACAGATGAGTTTTCTTCCGAAACCCTGATACTTCCAAAGAGATTGTCTGTTTTGTACACGAAGTGCATCCAGTTTTTGTTGTAACCCTCTTAACTTTTTAGCACATGCTATGTGATATGTCCATTTTGCATCATGGTTTTATATCGATATTTATTGCATTATGGGATGTTATTACATGTTATGTCACAATACTTATGGCTATTCTCTCTTATTTCACAAGGTTTACATAAAGAGGGAGAATGCCGGCAGCTGCGATTCTGGGCTGGAAAAGGAGCAAATATTGGAGACCTATTCTGCATAGCTCCAAAAGTCCTGAAACTCCACGAAAGTCATTTTTGGAATTAATAAAAAATATTCAACGGAAGAAATACCTGAAGGGGGCCACCCACCACCCACGAGGGTGGGGGCGCGTCCTACCCCCCTGGGCGCGCCCCCTGCCTCGTGGGCCACCTGGCAGCCATCCGGTGACCATCTTCTGCTATATGATGTCTTTTACCCTGAGAAAAATCATAAGCAAGCTTTCGGGACGAAAGTCCGCCGCCACGAGGCGGAACCTTGGCGGAACCAATCTAGGGCTCCGGTGGAGCTGTTCTGCCAGGGAAACTTCCCTCCGAGAGGGGGAAATCATCACCATCGTCATCACCAACGATCCTCTCATCGGGAGGGGGTTAATCTCCATCAACATCTTCACCAGCACCATCTCTTCTCAAACCCTAGTTCATCTCTTGTATCCAATCGTTGTACCAAAACCTCAGATTGGTACCTGTGGGTTGCTAGTAGCGTTGATTACTCCTTGTAGTTGATGCTAGTTGGTTTATTTGGTGGAAGATCATATTTTCAGATCCTTAATGCATATTAATACCCCTCTGATTATGAACATGAATATGCTTTGTGAGTAGTTACGTTTGTTCCTGAGGACATGGGTGAAGTCTTGCTATTAGTAGTCATGTGAATTTGGTATTCGTTCGATATTTTGATGAGATGTATGTTGTCTCTCCTCTAGTGGTGTTATGCTAACGTCGACTACATGACCCTTCACCATTATTTGGGCCTAGAGGAAGGCATTGGGAAGTAATAAGTAGATGATGGGTTTCTAGAGTGACAGAATCTTAAACCCTAGTTTATGCGTTGCTTGGTAAGGGCTGATTTGGATCCACATGTTTCATGCTATGGTTAGGTTTACTTTAATACTTCTTTTGTAGTTGCGGATGCTTGCAATAGGGGTTAATCATAAGTGGGATGCTTGTCCAAGAAAGGGTAGTACACAAGCACCGGTCCACCGACATATCAAATTATCAAAGTAACGAACGCGAATCATATGAACGTGATGAAAACTAGCTTGACAATAATTCCCATGTGTCCTCGGGAGCGCTTTTCTCATTATAAGAACTTGTCCAGGCTTGTCCTTTGCTACAAAAGGGATTGGGCCACCTTGCTGCACCTTATTTATTTTCATTGCTTGTTACCCGTTACAAATTATCTTATCACAAAACTATCTGTTACCTACAATTTCAGTGCTTGCAGAGAATACCTTACTGAAAACCGCTTGTCATTTCCTTCTGCTCCTCGTTGGGTTTGACACTCTTACTTATCGAAAGGACTACGATAGATCCCCTACACTTGTGGGTCATCAAGACTCTTTTCTGGCGCCGTTGTCGGGGAGTGAAGCGCCTTTGGTGAGTGGAACTTGGTAAGGAAACATTTATATAGTGTGCTGAAATTTACTGTCAGTGGTTACTTTGAAATTCTTTGAGGGGCTTGTTCGGGGTATTTTCACCCCGACCAGTAGAGCAAAGAGTTGCTCCTCAACCTACTGAACCTACTGAAAATGTTTATTTTGAAATTCCTTCGGGTATGGTAGAGAAACTGCTAGCTAATCCCTTTGCAGGAGATGGAACATTGCATCCTAATTTACACCTAATCTATGTGGATGAAGTTTGTGGATTATTTAAGCTTGCAGGTATGCCCGATGATGTTATCAAGAAGAAGGTCTTCCCTTTATCTTTGAAGGGAGATGCATTGACATGGTATAGGCTATGTGATGATATGGGATCCTGGGACTATAAACGATTGAAATTGGAATTTCACCAGAAGTTTTATCCTATGCATCTTGTTCATCGTGATCGTAATTATATATATAATTTTTGGCCTCGCGAAGGATAAAGCATCACTCAAGGTTGGGGGAGGCTTAAGTCAATGTTATATTCATGCCCCAATCATGAGCTCTCAAGAGAAATGATTATTCAAATTTTTTATGCTCGGCTTTCTCTCGACAATCGCTCCATGCTCGATACTTCTTGTGCTGGGTCGTTTATGATGAAGACTATTGAAGCATAGGAGACTCTCTCTATGAAGAACATGGTGCTACTCTGAAGCACAAGTGTGGTAAAAGGATAGTAACACTGCCCCTTCTCTCTTTTTCTCTCATTTTTTTTTATTTTTCATTTTTTTTTCATTTTTTCTTTCTTTTTGGTGGGCTTCTTTGGCCTTTTTTCTTATTTGGCTTTCTTTGGCCTCCTTTATTTTCCATATAGTCCGGAGTCTCATCCCGACTTGTGGGGGAATCATAGTCTCCATCATCCTTTCCTCACTGGGGCAATGCTCTAATAATGATGATCATCACACTTTTATTTACTTACAACTCCATATTACAACTCGATATCTCGAACAAAGATATGACTCTATATGAATGCCTCTGGCGGTGTACCGGGATGTGCAATGATCTAGCATAGCAATGACATAAAAAAACATCATGCTAGCGATCTTACGATCATGCAAAGCAATATGGAAGTGAATGCTCAAGTCATGTATATGATGATGATGGAAGTTCCATGGCAATATATCTCGGAATGGCTATGGAAATGCCATAATAGGTTGGTATGGTGGCTGTTTTGAGGAAGATATAACGAGGCTTATGTGTGATAGAGCGTATCGTATCACGGGGTTTGGATGCACCGGCGAAGTTTGCACCAACTCTCGAGGTGAGAAAGGGCAATTCACGGCATCAAGAGGCTAGCAATGATGGAAAGGTAAAAGTGTGTATAATCCATGGACTCACATTAGTCATAAAGAACTCATATACTTATTGCAAAAGCCTACTTAGCCTTCAAAGCAAAGTACTACTACGCATGCCCCTAGAGGGATAGATTGGTAGGAAAAGACAATCGCTCGTCCCGACCGCCACTCATAAGGAAGACAATCAAAGAACACCTCATGCTCCATTTTCGTTACATAACGGTTCACCATACGTGCATGCTACGGACTTGCAAACCTCAACACAAGTATTTCTCAATTTCACAATTGCTCAACTAGCACGACTCTAATATCACCACCTTTATATCGCAAAACTATTGCAAGGAATCAAACATATCATATTCAGTGATCTACAAGTTTATGTAGGATTTTATGACTAACCATGTGAATGACCAATTACTGTCATCTCTCTAAATAGATATAAGTGAAGCAAGAGAGTTTAATTCTTTCTACGAAAGATATGCCCATGCTCTAACAAATATAAGTGAAGCAAAAGAGCATTCTGCAAATGGTGGTTTTCTATGTGAAGAGAAACAGGCAATCCAAACTTCAAATGATATAAGTGAAGCATGTGAAGCATTCTATAAATCCATACTCAAAAGATTTAAGTGAAGTGCAATGAGGATTATAAATAAACCAAGGATTATCTCATACCAACATGGTGCATAAAAGAAAAGTGAAAACTAAATGCAAAAGACGCTCCAAGACTTGCACATATCGCATGAACGAAACGAATTCGAAAACATACCTATACTTGTTGAAGAAAGAGGGGATGCCTTCAGGGGAATCCCCAAGCTTAGACGCTTGAGTCTCCTTGAATATTTACTTGGGGTTCCTCGGGCATCCCCAAGCTTGAGCTCTTGCCTCTCTTCCTTTTCCTCATATCGAGACATCCTCGATTAGACACTACATCCACACAAAACTTCAACAGAAAACTCGGTAAGATCCGTTAGTATAATAAAGCAAATCACCATTCTAAGTACTGTTGCAAACCAATTCATATTTTGTTTTTGCATTGTGTCTACTGTAATATAGCCTTTTCATGGCTTAATCCACTCATATAAATTGATAGATTCACCAAAACAAGCAAACTATGCATCAAAAACAGAATCTGTCAAAAACAGAACAGCATGTAGCAATATGAACAATCACAATACTTATGGTACCCCAAATATTCTACAAAAATTAGGACAAATAAGAAAGTTGGACAGAAAGACAGTGAAAGAAGAATCAGAACCAATTGACGTTCCAGTTAAAAACGTAAAATCACGCACTACAGCCAAAGTTTCTGTCATGCACCGTACAAACCAACAAGCATTGTAAACATCCTAAAGGCAAACCTTGGCACATTATTTTTATAATACATTGGAATTGTACAAGGATAATTATTTTTGATGAAAAGTTTCTGTAATCAAGATTCACAAAGTTTCCGTGAGCATGAACAAAGTTCAAGGAGATCTCCCACTTCAACAATGCTTGTCTCTCTCACTTTCACTTTCCTTTTTGAAAACTTTTAGGTTCCCCTCTTTATTTTTTTGTTTTAAAACTATATGAAAGCACTCAACAGAAATAAATGACTCTCTAAAACTTCTGGGTTGTCTCCCCGGTAGCGCTTTCTTCAAAGCCATTAAGCTAGGCATTTAGTGCTTAAGTAATGAATCCACCCGATCCCAAGGTATATCAAAGCCAATTTTAATTAACAATGATTTGTAATTTAGTAGTGAGCAAAAAGTAACATATATCATGCAACAACAAAGTCTAACTCTCTTCCTATGCATCGGCATGTCACAAGATTACAATTCATGCACACATAGTAAAGGCCAATGCATAGTATAAGCTGTTTCTTGCAATTTCAAAGTATGGGAAACATAAAGAGGCGAAGATGTAGTTCCTCTTTCATAATAACTGCAAGTAGGAGCAGCAAGCACATGCATATTACATTCATCAAAATCATCATGTGCAATGGTAAAAGGCAACCCGTCAATATAATCCTTAATAAGCACAAACTTCTCTGATATAGTGTAGTTGGGAGAATTCAAAAAGATAATAGGACTATCATGCGTGGGTGCAATAGCAACAATTTGATGTTTAACATAAGGAACTATAGCAAGTTCATCTCCATAAGCATAATTCATATTGGCATCTTGGCCACAAGCATAGCAAGCATCATCAAAAAGGGAAATTTCAAGAGAATCAACGGGATCATAGCGATCATCCTTCGGTAAGCACGAAGGGGAATTAAACAATGCATGAGTTGAAGAGTTACTCTCATTAGAAGGTGGGCACGGGTGATCAATCCGCTCTTCCTCCTTTTGTTCTTCGCTCTCCTCATCATCTTTTTCATCCAATGAGCTCACAGTTTCATCAATTTCTTCTTCCATAGCTTCCTGCAAAATATTAGTCTCTTCTTGGACAGCGGAGACTTTCTCAATATAAGTGTTAATATTGTAATTGTATTCATAATTTTCATAGCAATATCTAAGTATAGCAAGATTTTCTGGTCTATAAACATCCTCATCTAAAGCTTCATACTTTTCAAACAAAGATTCAATTTCATAAGCAGCCTTAAAAGCAACAAATTCTTCTATTTGTTGCACATCATAGTAATCATATATACCATTAGCATAAGAAGCTAAGGTTTCATTATCATTAAATTTGCATGAAAATGGAAGGTGTGGAGCCTTCATCCTAGAGCAACAAGTAATATCATATCTCAAGCATAGATCCCGGGCATACCAACGCAACATAATAAATTGGTCCCATAATAGTTTCCCTTTTTGTGTCGAGCGATAATCCCTAAAGTATTCATGTTGATCCAACGTGTCTCCCATTATAAAGTTGAATGGGGTTTTCTCAGGATTATCAAAGTAGTACATAATATCTTTCACATAATGAGAATCGAGGGTTTTAGGAGTTACCCCATCTACATGAGTAGCAAGTACACCTAATTCTTTGGGTATTTTGCGTTCCATATCCATAATTAAAGATAGAGAACAACTTAGAACAGCAAACAAAAATTACTTAGTGATAAAGCAAATAAGCACACACGAGAATATTCACCCTACGCTATGACTTCCTGGCAACGGCGCCAGAAAAAGGTCTTCATAACCCGCAAGTATACGGGATAGTTGTAGCCTCTTTTGATAAGTAAGAGTGTCGAACCCAACGAGGAGCTAAAGGTAGAACAAATACTCTCTCAAGTCCTATCGGCCACTGATACGACTCTACGCACGCTTGATGTTCGCTTTACCTAGAACAAGTATGAAACTAGAAGTACTTTGTAGGTGTGATAGGATAGGTTTGCAAGATAACAAAGAACACGTAAATAAAAACTAGGGGCTGTTTAGATAAAGATGCAATAAAGTAAATAAAGTGAGTGTGGAAAAGTGGGGGTAGGATTTTTGAAAGTGTCCCTAAGCAATTGACTACGTTACCATACCGATAGCAAGTTTTATGTGGGAGAGGCATAAGCTAACATACTTTCTCTTCTTGGAGCATATGCACTTATGATTGAAACTCTAGCAAGCGTCTGCAACTACTAAAGATTCATTAAGGTAAAACCCAACCATAGCATTAAAGCATCAAGTCCCCTTTATCCCGTATGCAACAATCCCCTTACTCGGGTTTATACTTCTGTCACTCAAGCAACCCACCATAAAACAATCATGAACGTATTGCAACACCCTACAGCGGGAATCCCTCATGCTTGCGCGACACGGAGGGCATAATAGGACAACAACATAACCATAAGAAAATTAAATCAATCATAGCAATTCATCAACCACCAATAGGACAACGAAAATCTACTCAGACATCATAGGATGGCAACACATCATTGGAAAATAATATGAAGCATAAAGCACCATGTTCAAGTAGAGGGTACAGCGGGTTGCGGGAGAGTGGACCGCTGGATATAGATGGGGGAAGGTTATGGAGATGTTGGTGAAGATGGCGGAGGTGTTGGTGAAGATCGCGGTGATGATGATGGCCCCCGGCAGCGCCTCCGCGCCACCGAAAGTAAGGGGAGAGAGGCCCGCTTCTTCTTCTTCTTCCTTGACCTCCTCCCTAGATGGGAGAAGGGTTTCCGCTCTGGTCCTTGGCTCCCATGGCTTGGGAGGGGTGAGAGCCCTCCGAGATTGGATCTATCTCTGTTTCTACGTTTTGAGATTCTGCCCTTCACCGCTTTCTTTTATATCTGGAGATCCGTAACTCCGATTGGGGTGAATCTTTCGCCCAGATCTTTCTCATAAAATTAGCTTTCTCGCGGCAAAAGAAGAGCGTTAACCGCCTTACGGGGCCCCCAGGAGAGTCCAGGGCGCACCCGCCCCCCTGGGGCATGCCCCCCTATCTCCTGGCCCCCTCGGGCACCATCTCACGCTGATTTTACTTCCCAAAACTCATAAATATTCCAAAAGAATTCTCTGTCCGTTTTTATCCCGTTTGGACTCCGTTTGATATGGGTTTTGTGCGAAACATAAAACATGCAACAAACGGGAACTGGCACTGGGCACTGGATCAATATGTTAGTCCCAAAAATAGTATAAAAATTGCCAAAAGTATATGAAAGTTGAATAATATTGGCATGTAACAATAAAAAATTATAGATACGACGGAGACGTATCAGTGCTTCACTCCGGCTGCTCTGCACCGTATGCCGGTATGGCACGTGGACCCGGTAGCTTGATGTCCCACATGTCGGCGAAAGGGACCAGAAGATTTATGAAAGCGAGCGCTCCACTCTTACGACGGAGGAGTACACGACATGACGGCCCAGTGAACTGTCACTTGTACTGTATAGTACTATAGTATTGTTGTTTCGCATGATCCATCGATACAAACCCGATTAAACAGGAAAGGGCGGGATGTTTCCCGCGCGGTAGATGATACTGGCCATACATTTCAAAGGCAATTTGAATGTATGCAAACTGAATAATTAACAATATCTATACTTACTTATACTAATTACAGACTCTCAAGAAATTACCACGGCCGTTAATCTGGTGGGACCGAGTTATTACGGTGTAGATCCACCGATATTATTCCGGCTCAATCAAAACTTGAAGGCCCACAATCGGCTGTAACATAGAATCCAGCAAAGATACGACCCCTAATACTTCTCCACCGTTTATTCCTTCTATAATTAAAGCATTCTCTATCTCTTTTGTTAAAAAAAACAATCTCTATCTACTCTCCAAGATCCCTATAATTTATTGGTGGCCGTCTCTTATCTCTCCCAGGCGTGTAGGAATAGGAAGACCATCTCCCTATGGCGCCTCTACTTTTGCCATCGTGATAGTCCATTAGAATCCAATGGCGACTCTCTCGCTCAAGCCTTCTCCTCCAGTTTTCCATCAATACCGTTCCGGCCATCTCCTCATCCGGCAACTATTGCGACGTTTCCTCTCCACGTTATGACCCTTCAGCGCTGCCGCTTCTCAGTCCAGATGATGCCCCTCCCGACGTTCTTCTTGCCTGAGTTCCTGCGAGGAGCAGTACGGCTAAGCAGATGGAGATGAGGTGCGGGCTCGATATGTACCTGCAGCAAGGAGCTGATGGGCCTAATGTTACCAAAGTAATAGATATCCTCCCTCCAACGCAATGGCAGGCCGGGGCTGTCCTCTCAAGTTCTGTCAAATTCGCTCTTCGCTTGAGATGCTGCCACCACAGGTAGCACATCATCTCCCCACCTCTTTTCTCTCCCATGATCTAATATGATATTCGGTTGGATTGACCTCCATTGTATTTCCAGCTGTGCATGTTCGATCATGGAGGTTGTGTACATGCGTGTTGCCATGTTTCGGTCAATCGAGCAGCCTTCTACATAGACATCTCGCTGGGCAAACTATCTGCTAGCTTCATGAAGGATCTCATCAGGAAAGAATCAAGTAGCTCAAGTCATCATGGCGCCACAGCCCTGCATGGAACCGACAGCGGTGCGTTTGTCCTTCAGTTCTCCTTCCTGACCTCGGCTACTTCATGTTTTCCTATCCCCTATCTTTGTGTACGTGACTAACTCTACTGCAGATTGTGCACAGGGCCCTGGCGTCCTGCGAGAGCGTCCAGCGCTTAATGCAATCAAGTAATATGGTAGCCAGTTCCCAGTCGTCGGACCTACGTACAATTACATTATGTTATATTCTTTTGCATTTGATCCGTTTCCTTCATTGATCTGGAAAATGATCGAGGCTGGGAGCACAAGGTGACCGCATGGTCGGTAAATACAATTGGCTGCCGGAGACCAGAATTATTTTTGTGACTGCTGCAGTGCTGCTATGGTTGATCCCCTATTGCAAGAGAAACATAACAACAACAACCCTGTTTGTCCATGTATGACACCATCTGTGGTCACTGATGTGATTGAAATTTGACACTACTGCAGGTACTCCTCAATATATGTATGATTTTATCGATTGTAGTATTTTTATGGATGAAACTGGGGGTCACGTATGCATGCCTCATGGTTATGTATATTTGTATATTGACAATACGTGTTGAACTGGGACTGTTTTTTTTTTGTTAAAGTTGGTAATATTGTCCGTGCATAAGCTCTTTCTCTTTTATTATTCTATAAAAAAGGTTATTTCTCTTCGTTCTTTCTTTCCAAGATAATCGATGTAATCAACTGCCTCACTAAAGAATTTAAAGCCATGAATAGATTTATAAAAGCGTAATAATAAGTTTCCAATTATTATTCAGATTGCTATTCTGTGGCTGCCACTTGCTACATCTGCACATATACATCCTAGATTGTGCATGGTATATACCTTCCAGGCAACATAAGCAAAGTATAAATTTTCATACATTAACAGCTGCTTCCGTATTTGTATTTGAGCTTATAGGCACACATATACTTCTTTGACGTATTGAGTGATATAATGTTGTTTTGCATTGCTGCCCGTAAAATCTGATGGAATTTTTTTTGTGGGTAAATCTTATGGAAATTTGTGTCTGTTTATCCCTTAACTAGTATACTGAAGGGCATTCATTCAAACTTGCCAGGGATTTGGACTTTATGACGTGATTTAGTTTTAGGTTCATCAGCTATGGTAGCGTGGAAATAATAAATATTGGGAGGAAATCACAATTTATAATGATTTGATTGACACTAATAACAAGGGTGGCTAGGTCACCATTGAAATTGCTGGAAGTAACCGATGGAATTATGTGCATATAAGGCTTAATTAAATGTTGGTTTCTACTTCATGTCATGTCCAATGCTCCCTATGCAATGGATCGTGGTCCTTTTGTCCAGATCTCACCGGCATGCACTTTCATTACAAATGTGCATAAAATTATTTATTGATTGCAATATTTGTTTGGATGTCGAATGTCATTGCCTTTCCATTATTGTTTTGCATATGCACACTCGCTGCCTACAAGTTGTGCTTGATTGTTATGTTCACTCAGATATGTTCTGTAACAATGCATCTGTTTCTGTTATTGTTTTACTTTGTCACAATTCATAAATATTGTGTAATCAGAGCTTATTCTTTTTCTTCCTTCTAATCCATGTCTTATATATTTAATGATTTTTGGTTCTCTACACGTCATCCAGTTAATGCACATCATATCAGTTATTTGGACATGTCATAATTCAATGGTTAGGCTGAGCCATGGAGCTCATTTTTTTGGCGATTATATACCTAGCTTGAAGTCTTCATTCAAGTAACCTTACTGTGTTAACAAAATATAGAACCTCTTTTATTTGTAGTAGTCAAAAACACATGGAAGAGAAAACACATGTATTATTAAAATCACGTAAAACTATGTTTCTTTGAAGCATATAAGAACAATGAATAGTTTGTACCGGCAGGATTTCTTAGAAATGCTCCTATGAAGTGTCATGTAAAATAAACCTGATTTGTTGTAAATATTAAAGCCCACTACATATTAAAAAATATTTTTATTTCTGGGTTAGACAAAAATTAATAATATGTGGATCTAAAAGAGCACACTGTGGATAAAAGTAATGCACACATTTTTAATATAAACCATTTTTTAAACTTTTATACATTCTTTCTGAATCTTCAAATGCATTTTCTTTCTTCTTTTAACCGATTTTATAGGAGTCATGCAAGGTTTCCGCACAATGTCATGGTATATAACGCGAATACGTTTGAGAGAGTGGATTTGGCAAGCATAGCAGGTTTCGACTCGCACTATAAATAAAAGAAATTATATGCATGGAAATTTATTTACCTTTCATGTAGTAGGGTTTGGTACCAAATAATTTCCTGTCCAAGGAGCTAACAAATATTCCTTTAATTTTTTCCAATAGATGTATAAGTAAGCTAGCCCGTGCGGACGCACGGGTTGACGACTAGTGATATCTAATAAAACTAAAAATACATATGACTTATTGTGTTAGAGTGTAGTAGTAGTGCTGTGTTGCATAGTTGTTAGATGTAACATGCGAGAACATGTAGAGATATAGTTTTGGAGGGCCTACAGAGAGAAAAGTGTAATACGGTTACCGAACTTCAGAATAAACTGATTACGGTCAATATATACGTTTTGCGGTGATTATACGGTCACTTGCTCACGGTTCAGCATTGGATTGCACTCTGTTGACCGGCCAAATACTCTGCGTGGCGCCATGTTGACTAGTTAAATCGATCACGTTCCTTGTGGGTCCCACCTGTTAGTTCGCATAGGGAAAAGGTCAGATAAACACAAATTTACGCAGGTGCGACAAGACTCCAACCCGTGCGCGGGAATCACCTGGTTGTGTATGTGTCTGTCAGGGCCTGATGTGTGCGCATGCACGTGTAGGTTGAGCACTTGAGCGTGAGAGTGTGTGTTGGTCGTGTGGTGTACTGGTGTGTGCATGCATGCATGCGTGTGTGCGTGTGAGTGTTGCATGTGTGCGTGGCTGCGTGTGTACGTGTGAGTGTTGTGTGCGTGCGTGGGTGCATGTGTTTGTGTGAGTGTTGCGTGCATGAAGTTCGTGTGCCTGTGTGCGTGTTCGTATAATCACCACACCAGCTCCTGTGTGTTAAAACAGACGGCTCAGCATACCAATACAAGGCCACCTTGTCCGCTGTGCCCGCGGTCATGACTTCGAACCACCGTCGAAATATATTTTTGTCATTTGTTTTCATTCTTACTAGCAAGATGCCCGTGCGTTGCACGTAACATCAAGATGCATTTGTATGACTAGTTTATCTTGTGAGAGAAAACGATGAACGAGGGAAGGCCTTATTTGCAAATGTGGAGAGGTGTATGGGTACCTTTTTGCAAAATTGTCATAGTTTCTTTCCTATCCGTCAGATATAAATCGGACGGCTTATATTGCAAGATGGCAGGCACACCATCATCACCAACTCTGTTTTTTATAAGAGTGTATTTTATGTATTTTATAAGAGTGTAGATGTAGAGTAGATACAAGTCGACAGGTGGGCACGATGGTAGTGAGATAATGTGATGCAACACTAGTAGTGCCATGTGGAGTGTTTAACTGGTCAACTAGTCATGTCATGAGAAAATACAGAGTTGTACGGTGAGCCCGTGACTGTATAATAACCATTAATCGTAAATGGTGACCGTAATGAGTGGATTCTAAAGTACAATTAATGTACGTATTGTGCTTTTGCCTTAAATACAATGATCATCATTGCATATATCGTGAGAGAAAGATGAAACATATGTGAATTTTCTGGGGGCTTACTTTTAGAGGACCTGGAGATAGTTTTGTGTGCATACGTGAAAGGGGCGTACAGGGGGGGTATGCGATGGAGAGAGAGATGTTCTTCGTTTCTCTTTATTATGACTAACTTTGTATATGGTATAAAAATATACAAATTCACAGTGCGGAATAAATATAATTGTGGGCACCATGCAATGCAAATTAGCGTTCGTACTCCTCCATATAACTTTGTAATGTTGTATATATGTAGAAACTCTTAAATAATTTTGTGTCCACACTTTATTCAAAAGGAATTTTGTATGCTAAATAAACATGAAGAGAGGGCTTTTTAGATCAATAGGGTACGTGATGTAACATGTGTGAATGTGTAGTTGATGCATTTGGCGGGGCCTAGAGAGGTATGTGTGTATTACGTATTCGAGAGGCATGGATAGAGGGCCGACGTGGGGGCTCAGCACCGGAAATGGGAGTGGTATAGAGAGAGAGATTTAATATGCCGTCACGACGAGAGATTCCACTCCCTTGAGTGTGTATATGCAAGGCGGAGGGAAGAGCGGCACCAGGAGAAATCTTTTGTGTGTGTGGCGTTTGTGTTGGTATGTGTGGGTGTGAGAAGATAATGAGACGTGGGGGCAGAGGGTGTGTCACCGTGTGAGGTCCGGTGGGTCGAGATGAGGCCCTTCGTTCGGTTCCGTCATGTGCCACATTGGTTGGCCCGTGACGCATTTAGGAAGACCCATGGATGACTAGTCGTACAAGACAAAGATAGCAGAATTGTGAAGGACTCTATGCCCACTGACAAAGCCGGCTAGGATTTCTAACCCTAGGTTCTCGGACTAAGGTAACCCCTCTATCTCTGCTCTTACTATTCATCCAACCTATGTTTAAGGGCATCCTACAGAATGCTCTGCTACAATCATACTCGCCGATTAGGAAGAGAGGTGTGAGACAGTGCGTGAGAGACAGGCCTAAAGATAATGTGCGTACATGAGACACGTAGGCAGGTCCATGTATATAGATAGGGTCGATGGGGATTGTGCGTGTGTATGTTTGCGAGAGGAAGAGTGCTTGTGATAAAGGTTAGTGAAAACAGTTGTAAATGGTTACGAGAGGGAGGGGGGGTTATATCTAGAGCATGTGTGCGCGAAAGACACCTCGGGAGAGCGTGTGTGAGCATGTGTGAGAGACCACCGATGGATAGTGAAACTACACGTAAAAGACTGCTGTACACATTGATTAAAGATATAAAGTGTATCCAAATATTAGGATGGGATCATGATATTTGCAATTCGCATAAGGAGCGGTCATTGATCCATCAGACATATAGATTCTATCGAATTTGAGCATGTCTATGTTATTATTTGACACAATTGATCCAAATAGTTAGTATTTTGAACTACAGACAATGCATCGCTTTAGCAATCGAATATAAACGTGAGTATAGTTCATGTTGTGTGTGTAAAGCACATTATACATACCAAAGTTACACAATGAACATTATAAATAGCTACCTATGAACTAGCATACATTTGAATTCGACTTAAGGTGGTTTAAAAAATCGAATTCAACATGAAGTCCATTCAGTTATTTGAATTTGATATCATGGCATTTGTAAATCATACCTAAATTATGGGGCACCAATCTTTGCTCTGATTTTGTACATAATAGCATATGTAGTCGTGTACAAAATAGATTCAAATTTAGCTCCTCAATTCCAAAATAATCGTAGTTATAGGATTTTCAAGTGTCAAAATTTCAAAAAGAAGCGGATAATTTAATGAGGTTTTCAAACATACAAGGTCAAATATAACGTTTTCTACTTAGGTCAATCCTCATAGTTCAAGAGTACTCTAAACGTGAATGCTTGTGTTTCAAAATTTCGAACGAAGTGCCAAACGAGCCTCTACTCGCCCGAAACCGCGTGAGACCAATGTTTGGAAGTACAAGGAAATTACTTTTCTAATTACTCCGACCTGTGAAACCTACCGGCCAGACGTCCAAAGGTCTAAACCGGGGTAGGTTTGTCGCTTCATCTAGACGCCACGCAACCGCCTCCAAAAAATTCATACACAATGGCCGCCTAAGCACACATGCGCGTGGCCGAAATCGCTCCCGCCGACTATTTGGGACACCTGGGATTACCATCCTACCCCCGACTCGCAGTAGGTCCGAAATTTAAGAGGGGGGCAAAGTTTGTACTTTCCCCAAATTTCAAACAAGCGCGTCCCATCTTTTGTTCAAAACAGCCAAAAACAAGCGCGTCCCTGCATCAAACATGGTCCCCCCCCACCCGTCTGGTTCCCCATTCGTTCTCCGTGGGTGCCAAAACTACCTCTCCACCAGCCGCGAAACCCCGGCGTCTTCCGTCCGCCACCCCATCCCACCCATCAACCGCCGCCCTCCTCCACGCCGGAGCCGATACCCCGATGTTGTCGTCCACCGCAACCTCAACCGCAACGCCCTCCACGGCTAGTAGTTGAAGCCCAGGCCGAGCCGTCCATACCCAAGCCAGTTCAACCATGCCGTCCTACGCCTCACCGCTGCCGCTCCAACTTCGCCACCCTCCACCGCACCGAGCTGTTCCTGCTCACGCCGCCCTTCGCCGCCTCGGATCTTCTTCCCTCCGCCCACATACGACCACGGCAACATCAAGGAAATATGCCCTAGAGGCAATAATAAAGTTATTATTTATTTCCTTATTTCATGATAAATGTTTATTATTCATGCTAGAAATGTATTAACCGGAAACATAATACATATGTGGATACATAGACAAACATAGTGTCACTAGTATGCCTCTAGTTGACTAGCTCGTTGATCAAAGATGGTTGTGTTTCCTAAGCATAGAAATGAGTTTTCATTTGATTAACGGGATCACATCATTAGGAGAATGATGTGATTGACTTGACCCATTCCGTTAGCCTAGCACTTGATCGTTTAGTACGTTGCTATTGCTTTCTTCATGACTTATATATGTTCCTACAACTATGAGATTATGCAACTCCCATTTACCGGAGGAACACTTTGTGTGCTACCAAACTTCACAACGTAACTGGGTGATTATAAAGGAGCTCTATAGGTGTCTCCGAAGGTACATGTTGAGTAGGCGTATTTCGAGATTAGGATTTGTCACTCCGATTGTCGGAGAGGTATCTCTGGGCCCTCTCGGTAATGCACATCACTATAAGCCTTGCAAGAAATGTAGCTAATGAGTTAGTTACGGGATGATGCATTACGTAACGAGTAAAGAGACTTGCCGGTAACGAGTTTGAACTAGGTATTGAGATACCGACGATCGAATCTCAGGCAAGTAACATACCGATGACAAAGGGAACAACATATGTTATTATGTGGTTTGACCGATAAAGATCTTCGTAGAATATGTGGGAGCCAATATGAGCATCCAGGTTCCGCTATTGGTTATTGACCGGAGACATGCCTCAGTCATGTCTACATAGTTCTCGTACCCGTAGGGTCCGCACGCTTAAAGTTCGATGACGGTTATATTATGACTTTATGTGTTTTGATGTACCGAAGGTAGTTTGGAATTCCTGATGAGGTCGGGGCCATGACGAGGAGTCTCGAAATAGTCGAGATGTAAAGATCGACATATTGGACGAATATATTCGGACTTCGGAAAGGTTCCAAGTGATTCGGTTATTTTTGGAGTACCGGAGAGTTACGGGAATTCGCCGGGGAGTATATGGGCCTTATTGGGCCATACGGAATAGAGGAGAGAGGCTAAAGGAAGGAGGCATGCGCCCCTTTGGTCTGAATTGGACAAGGGGTGCAGCCCCTTGTCCTTCTCCCTCTTCCCCTCTTTCCTTCTCTCCTACTCCGGAAAGGAAAGGGGAATCCTACTAGGACTTGGGAGTCCTAGTAGGACTCCCCACCCTTGGCGCGCCCTCCTCCTAGGCTGGCCGCCTCCACCCTTGCTCCTTTATATACGGGGGCAGGGGGTCACCTCTAGACACAATAGTTGATCCCTTGGATCTCTTAGCCGTGTGCGGTGCCCCCCTCCACCATAATCCACCTCGATAATATCGTAGCGGTGCTTAGGCGAAGCCCTGCGTCGGTAGAACATCATCATCGTCACCACGCCATCGTGCTGACGGAACTCTCCCTCAAAGCTCGGCTGGATCGGAGTTCGAGGGACGTCATCGAGCTGAACATGTCCTGACCTCGGAGGTGCCTTTATGCTCGTACTTGATCGGTCGGATCGTGAAGACATACGACTACATCAACCGCGTTGTGCTAACGCTTCCGCTTTCAGTCTACGAGGGTACATGGACATACTCTCCCCTCTCGTTTCTATGCATCACCATAATCTTGCGTGTTCGTAGGAATTTTTTTTAAATTACTATGTTCCCCAACAGTGGTATCCGAGCATGGTTTTATGCGTAGATGTTATATGCACGAGTAGAACACAAGTGATTTGTGGGCAATACAAGTCATACTGCTTACCAGCAAGTCATACTTTGGTTCGGCGGTATTGTTCGATGAAGCGTCCCGGACCGACATTACGCGTATGCTTACGCGAGACTGGTTCTACCGACGTGCTTTGCACATAGGCGGCTGGCAGGTGTCCGTTTCTCCAACTTTAGTTGAACCGAGTGTGGCTATGCCCAGTCCTTGAGAAGGTTAAAACAACACTAACTTGACGAACTATCGTTGTGGTTTTGATGCGTAGGTAAGAACGGTTCTTGCTCAGCCCGTAGCAGCCACGTAAAACTTGCAACAACAAAGTAGAGGACGTCTAACTTGTTTTTGCAGGGCATGTTATGATGTGATATGGTCAGGACGTGATGCTATATTTTATTGGATGAGATGATCATGTTTTTTAACCGAGTTATCGGCAACTGGCAGGAGCCATCTGGTTGTCGCTTTATTATATGCAACGCAATCGCCCTGTAATTGCTTTACTTTATCACTAAGCGGTAGCGATAGTCGTAGAAGCAGTAGGTGGTGAAACGACAACGATGCTACGATGAAGATCAAGGTGTCGCGCCGGTGACGATGGTGATCATGACGGTGCTTCGGAGATGGTGATCACAAGCGCAAGATGATGATGGCCATATCATATCACTTATCTTGATTGCATGTGACGTTTATCCTTTATGCATCTTATTTTGCTTTGATTGTCGGTAGCATTATAAGATGATCTCTCACTAAATTTCAAGGCATAAGTGTTCTCCCCGAGTATGCACCGCTATGAAAGATCTTTGTGCTCAGACACCACGTGACGATCGGGTGTGATAGGCTCTACGTTCAAATACAACGGGTGCAAAACAGTTGCACACGCGGAATACTCAGGTTAAACTTGACGAGCCTAGCATATACAGATATGGCCTCGCAACACTGAGAACGAAAGTTCGAGCGTGGATCATATAGTAGATATGATCAACATAGTGATGTTCACCATTGAAAACTACTCCATCTCACGTGATGATCGGACATGGTTTAGTTGATTTAGGTCACGTGATAACTTAGATGATTAGAGGGATGTCTATCTAAGTGGGAGTTCTTAAGTAATATGATTAATTGGACTTTAATTTATCATGAACTTAGTCCTGATTGTATTTTGCAAATTATGTTGTAGATCAATAGCTCGCGTTGTTGCTTCCCTATGTTTTATATGTGTTCCTAGAGAAAACTAAGTTGAAAGATGATAGTAGCAATGATGAGGACTAGGTCCGTGATCTAAGGTTTATCCTCATTGCTGCATAGAAGAATTATGTCCTTGATGCACCGCTAGGTGGCAGACCTATTGCAGGAGCAGTTGCAGATGTTATGAACATTTGGCTACCTCAATATGATGACTACTTGATAGTTTAGTGCACCATGCTTAACGGCTTAGAATCGGGACTTCAAAGACATTTTGAACGTCATGGACCATATAAGATGTTCCAGGAGTTGAAGTTAATATTTGAAGCAAATACCCGAGTTGAGAGATAAGAAGTCTCCAACAAGTTCTATAGCTGAAAGATGGAGGAGAATTGCTCAACTAGTGAGCATATGCTCAGATTGTCTGGGTACTACAATCGCTTGAATCAAGTAGGAGTTAATCTTCCAGATAAGATAGTGATTGACACAGTTCTCTAGTCACCATATCACCAAGTTACTAGAACCTTGTGATGAACTATAGTATGCAAGGGATGACGAAAACGGTTCCCGAGCTCTTCGTGATGTTGAAATCGATGAAGATAGAAATCAAGAAAGAGCATCAAGTGTTGATGATTGACAAGACCACTAGTTTCAATAAAAGGGCAAAGGGAAAGAAAGGGAAACTTCAAAGTATAATGGCAAGAAAGTTGTCACTCCCATAAAGAAGCCCAAAGCTAGACCAAAGCCTGAAACTGAGTGCTTCTACTGCAAAGGAAATGGTCACTGGAAACGAAAATACCCTGAATATTTGGTGGATAAGTAGGATGGAAAAGAGAACAAGGGTATATTTGATATACAAGTTATTGATGTGTACCTTACTAGTGTTTATAGTGGCCCCTGAGTATTTGATGCGTGTTCGGTTGCTCAAAATTAGTTACTCAAATAGGAGTTACAGAATCAAACAGAAAGTAGTTGAGGGTGAAGTGACGATGTGTGTTGGAAGTGGTTCCAAGATTGATATGATCATCATCGCACACTCCCTATACTTTCGGGATTAGTGTTAAACCCTAAATAAATGTTATTTTGCATTTGCATTCAGCATGAATATGATTTGATCATGTTTATTGCAATACATTTATTCATTTAAAGTCATAGAATAATTGTTGTTCTGTTTACATGAATAAAACCTTCAATGGTCATACACCCAACGAAAATAGTTTGTTGGATCTCGATCGTAGTAATACACATATTCATAATATTGATGCCAAAAGATGCAAAGTTAATAATGATAGTGCAACTTATTTGTGGCACCGCCGCTTGGGTCATATCGGTGTAAAGCGATGAAGAAACTCCATAAAGATGGATTTTCGGAATCACTTGGTTATGAATCATTTGATGCTTGTGAACCGTGCCTTTTGGGCAAGATGACTAAAACTCCGCTTCTCCTAACAATGGAACGAAGCTACTGACTTGTTGGAAATAACACATACCGATGTATGCGGTCCAATGAGTGTTGATGCTCGTGGCAGTATCGTTATTTTATGACCTTCACAAATGATTTGAGCAGATATGAGTATATCTACTTAATGAAGCACAAGTCTGAAACATTTGAAAAGTTCAAAGAATTTCATAAGTGAAGTGGAGAATCATTGCAACAAGAAAATAAAGTTTCTACATCTGATTGTAGAGGAGCATATTTGACTTACAAGTTTGACCTTCATTTAAAAACAATGTGGAATAGTTTCACAGCTCATGCCACATGGAACACCACAACATAATGGTGTGTCCGAACATCGTGAATCAGCACTTTATTGGATATGGTGTGATCTATGATGTCTCTTACCGATTTACCACTATCGTTTTGGGGTTATGCATTAGAGACAGCGGCATTAATGTTAAAAAGGGCACCATCAAAATCCGTTGAGACGACGCCTTATGAACTGTGGTTTGGCAAGAAACCAAAGTTGTCATTTCTTAAAGTTTGGGGCTGCGATGCTTACGTGAAAAAGTTTCAACCTGATAAGCTCGAACCTAAATCAGAGAAGTGTGTCTTCATAGAATACCCAAAGGAAACTATTGGGTACACCTTCTATCACAGATCCGAAGGCAAGATATTCATTGCTAAGATGGATCCTTTCTAGAGAAGGAGTTTCTTTCAAAAGAAGTGAGTGGGAGGAAAGTAGAGCTTGATAAGGTAATTGTACCTTCTCCCGAATTGGAAAGTAGTTCATCACAGAAATTAGTTCCCGTGATTGCTACACCAATTAGTGGGGAAGCTAATGATGATGATCATGAAACTTCAAATCAAATTACTAAAGAACCTCGTAGGTCTTCCAGAGTACTGTCCGCACCAGAGTGGTATAGTAATCCTATTCTAGAAGTCATGTTACTAGACCATGATGAACCTATGAACTATGAGGAAGCGATGATGAGCCCAGATTCCGTGAAATGCCTTGAAGCCATGAAATCTGAGATGGGATCCATGTATGATAATAAAGTGTGGACTTTGGTTGACTTGTTCATGATCGGCAAGCCATTAAGAAAACAAATGGATCTTCAAGAGGAAGACAGATGCTGATAGTTGTGTTACTATCTACAAAGCTCAATTATCGAAAAAAGGTTTTCGACAAGTTCAAGGTGTTGAATACAATGATATTTTCTCACTCAGATCGATGCTTAAGTCTGTCCGAATCATGTTAGCAATTGCCACATTTTATGAAATCTGGCAAATGGATGTCAAAACTGCATTTCTTAATGGATTTATTAAATAAGATTTGTAGACGATGCAACCAGAAGGTTTTGTCAATCCTAAAGGTGCTAAAAAAATGTGCAAGCTCCAGCGATCCAGCTATGGACTGGTGCAAGCATCTCGGAGTTGGAATATACGCTTTGATGAGTTGATCAAAGCATATGGTTTTATACAGACTTTTGGAGAAGCTTGTATTTACAAGAAAGTGAGTGGGAGCTCTGTAGCATTTCTAATACTATATGTAGGTGACATATTGTTGATTGGAAATGATATAGAAATTCTGGATTGCATAAAAGGATACTTGAATAAGAGTTTTTAAAGAAAGACCTCGGTGAAGTTTCTTACACATTAAGCATCAAGATCTATAGAGATAGATCAAGACGCTTGATGAAGATTTTTCAAAGAGTACATAACTTGATAATATTTTGAAGTAATTCAAAATGGAACAGTCAAAGAAGGAGTTCTTGCCTATGGTGCAAGGTGCAAAGTTGAGTGACGGTGTCCTAGACTAGGGGTTACTCACCACGTCGTCTACCAATCAGTTAGATTGGGCCGAGGACCCCCGTGGCTGTATACTCATGGGCCAATTCGGACAGCTGCCGCATACAAGGAAGATTCCACAAGACTTGGTGATCAAGACGAGGACTCCTCCCCCACCGGCTTATTCGGCTAGGACTCTTGTTACCCTAGGACTCTGGTACATTATATAAACCAAGGCCAGGCTAGTTGATAGATCATTATGACATTACTCATCATACCTATAGGGTTTAGACCACAACATATGATCTCAGGGTAGATCAAATCCCGTGTTCATGTTACAATCGATCCTAAGACGCACAGCTTGGGACTCCCTACCCGAGGTCCGCTGGTTTTGACAATCGACATTGGTGCTTTCATTGAGAGTTCCGCTGTGTGATCGGCGAGAGGATCAATGGCTCGACTGCAAATCAACTGCGACCTCGACTTCTTCGTCACCGGCTCGACTGGTCACCTTGGCTTGACCGAGGACTATGCTCAACCTCCGATCGTGATGTTTGGACGAGGGCCTTCATCAACACCAACTCCGATCTCTACCAAGATCATGGAGCAAGATCATGGAGCAATCATCCATGGAGCTCGGGGGCTCAACGTCAACATTGCCCTCGGGCGACCCTACTGTTTTTCTGGACAGCAAACTTGTATCCTCTGCCACCGCCTCCTCGAGTGTCGCTTAAACTATTGCTTCGGTGGAATTATGCGGAATTAAGTCTACAACAGCCCTGCAAAATTTCGTCGAGTTCCGATGGAGGAATCTCCGGCAATCTCCGATATACCTGAGCCCTGTTGAATCTGGACGAGAATCCGAACGAGTTTGGAGCATGGTGTCCAGCATCTAGCTCGGACGTCCTTTGAAAGATCCAACCTCTGAATGGCTGTGGAATTCCTATATCTACCACCTGTCAAAAATTCAGCTCGATCCGACCGTCCAAACTCCGGGAACCTTCCGATTAGTGCATCACTTTTCGGATCTGTTTTCTGAGCGAGAACGAATCCGACACGAGTTCATCTTCTTTATGAATGGGATTTCAGACATCCTTTTTGAAGGAAGTTTTTGTATGGGTTATTGTTTTTTATTCTCAAACACATCCCATTAATATTAAAAGTATTTTTATAATACGATCTTCACCCTCGCGCCGGTGTCAAACCGGCTCGACAACATCACTCCACGGCGGCCGACCTGCGCTAGACACATCGTCGCTTTGTTGAGCCGAGCTCAACTTCTTCGGATCATCATCTCGGCCGGACGAACAATAGTTCGGCATCGCAAAGGATAAATCGTCACCAACATCGCCGCTACACGGATTACACGGAGCGGGAACACCGGCATCGCTGCACGGTCTCTTCATCAAACCAGCATTGACCACGTCACAAGTTACGGCATGGGTCAGCATGGCCGCACTGTTGCCTCTCCGATCCAATGTCCGTCACGCCGAACTACTTCAACGCCTCGGCTGACATGGCTGCTGCAACAACTCCTCACCGGCCTGCTCTGTCGCCTCGGCTAGACCGGGGACTTGGCTATTTCTTCATCAACATACTCTGGTGACTTCGGCGTCACCAGCCGACCAGCTTCATCACGTAAGCTGGACCGGGCTTTGCCTCGCAAGCCAACCTTTGCCAAAATCGCCATGTTGCCGCTTATCACCCATCAGGCAATGGGTGTGTGGATCGATTCCCCATTTTGAGAGTCGCTTTTTCTCTCACTACTACAATGAATAAACCAGGTGCTATTAATCCTAATAATTTTTGCTTGTTGGGCTTATATTTCTTGAAGTATTATTACTCTGGTTTGTTCCATCATCTGTACAAGGGGTCTATCAAATGGCGGCCACATTAAAAACGGTAGCGTGGTGGTTCAGTCAGTTCCCGTACATGGTTCGGTGAATGCCGCGTCCGAAACTCAGACCACCCTGCAAATTCAGGCTTTGTCACGCCTTCACTGCATCACGCCGACGCCCCGCATCGACATTGGCTTCATGCCAGCCACATCTCTTTAAATAAATTATTCTCACAGAATCAATTCTTCAAGGATTATATATATTATTATTATTTCCTGGACCGCACTGTTTTATCTTTGCAGGTAATCGATTTTGACCGTGTTGCATGGTCACTACTCCGGAATGCCGAACTCTTTGCTCGGACACCTCGGGCCTGGGGGCTGGGAGCTCGGCCATCGCGAGGACTGCGAACCTTGTCGGTTCAAGGGGTGTCTTCGTCCCGCCACAAGCCTGAATCGCGTCATCAACACCGAACACATTAACCAGCTAAGTTGCTTTCACGCTTAAAAACTTTCAGTTTTAAATTTTGTTCGGTTCGACAAAGCATTATACTTTTTGGAACAAAGTTGTTTGTGACAAAGTTCCTTGTCAAAACTTTGCTTGTGACGCACACATTCAAATACCCCATTTATTTGGGGATCCCTTGATGGAGCTTTTCCTCTTGCATATGATTATACTTGTACGGCTTCGTTCCTTGTTCATGTATTACGCCACAATATGCACCATATTGACTTAAGCGATATGCAAGCTGGGTTGCCTTGCTCCTGTGTTCACCCCTACGTTCCTGATTGTTCGTCTAGGGAGTAAAGGGAGCACCTCTGCAATTGTCACGATCGGTTCATCCGATCCAGACCTGAGACTGGGTGAAGCCGAAAGCTAGCGCTCTTACTGTTTTCAATAATGGTCGGCACAGAACGGAACTCATGAGTACAAAAGATCTATTGCACAAGTTTCATAATAATAATGAGCAACTAAAGAAAGGTATCGATGGGGGTACTATTTTCTTCGAAGACGCTTCTTACACTTTGTCTGTAATATAGCATAAGTTCCCTGAGCGGGCTTTGTCTGTTACAGCCTTATGGCCTGATTGCCTGGTTATCGGAAACACCGTCGATATTCTCGAGAGGGGGAGTACATAACACTTTTCGGTCCTTGACCGAAGATGGAGAAGCCGACGGTTGGTTAAGACGCATATAAAGTTCGGGTGAACACAAATATGATATAAGTAATTCGGTACATACAATCATTATACATAAAATTCCTTTGCCCAAGTCACTTGGGGGCTCTTAAAATTTATATATGAGCTGTAAATGTGTTTTCTTCTTGGTCCACAGAAGCACAATTTTTTTCCAATTTTCGGATTGGCACCGAACACTTGATCTTGTTCAGACGTCATATTTTCACTGACATTTTTTGGTTTTCCAAGCTTTTGGCACTTTTAAACTATTTGTGTGTTTTTCGTGACAAATCTCATTAAAGGCAACGCCAACACCTTTAGAGATTCGCAAAAACATTCTCGGATGTTGCTATATATGCATCGGTTTCAATTGTGTCTTCGGTCAATAGTTGGGTTGCCCGGCTCCTGTGCTTGCGTCCTATGTTCCGCTTTGTTCGGCTAAGTGTGCAATGGGAGAACCACTGCGATTGTGCTTCCAGCTCGCATGGTTAAGCACCTCAGTGGAGAAAGTCGAAAACTGACTGTCATAATAAGCGCAAACTGGTCAGCGATCCGAATACCGTGTTAACTGATGGGCCGCTCATAACATTGGCCGAAGTGTTTACGGCTTGACCTCAGCCGGCGCCGAACACTAACCAGGGGCTCGTAGCTAGCTTTCCCAGTTTAAAGCTCATATGACTAAGTGAAAGTTATAAAGCCAAGATATCTGTTTGCCTCGCTTCCGCTTAACACAACCGCCTCCGCACCGTGGACGCTCGCTAAGGGTTGTCTGGTTATTGCAGAAACACACTGCGTAGTATCTACAAAGTGGTAGAAGCCGACGATGGGCCACTTTCAACTGATAAACAGTCGCAATGTTGTCAAAATAAGTATATATCATCTGCATTAGTATTCATTATACAAGCGTTGCCTTCCGTAATTATCGTTATAAAGCCATAAATATGCATAAATTTGACTTACGATTTTGGCCAAGCTGGGTTGCCTGGCTCCTGTGCTTACCCCTACGTTCCCGATTGTTCGGCTAGGTGGTAAAGGGAGCACCTCTGTGATTGTTACTACCGGGTCATCTGAGTTAGTATGTAAGACTGGGTGAAGCCGAAAGCTAGAAATCTTAAAGGATCACATTGGTCGGCAACGATGGAAGTTAAAATTTTGGTTCATTAATACCATAGAGTTCGAGAAACTTTCCGGAACTAAGTCCTCAATATTTTCCTCCCACATTGATCGGAGTTGTGGCTTCATGATCATGCTTAGCGTGACAACCCAACGAAAGGAACCGATAGCGGGACTATTTTCTCCGAAGATGTTTCTACGTTAAAAAGTAATATAACATATCTCTCCGCTGCATCTTTGTTTATAAAACCGTATGGCCGGATTGCCTTGTTTGTCATCAAATTTTTCCCACATAAAGGCTTCATAAAGTAGGGACAAGCACTCCTCAGCTTCTGGCCAAGGAGGTGGAATCCAATGGTCGATCAAAAATGTTTTTTACAATGCGGATCCGAGCATCAACGATGTAAAGTACTTGGATACATAGAATCATTACACATAATTTGTGATTTTACTAAGGATATCGATCCTTAATTCGGCAACCCGTGCCCACTTTAAGGCTCGGGGGATACTGAGCTTTGTGCTTATCATTTACACATATTAAAGGGGTACATCGATCCCCTGATCTGGTGTTGCCACCTGACCAGTGGCTCGGGGGCTACTGCATTGACAATCCAATGCAGAAAATTTAAAGTGCAATATAGTTTCCGAGGAGATGATTATCCTCAGTTTGGTCGGCCGCACCCAACCTGAGTCTCGAGGACTCCGCACATTGCGTTTTTTTACCTAAGTATGCTGTTGAGCTGGGAATTGATCCTCAGGCTGATTTTACGCATCAACCCGAGTCTCAGGGCTACTAGGGTCAGCGGTATGATTTTTTTCCTTCAGGTGCATCCCGGATATTAGGCCAATACGCACCTTGTGGGTTACTGATATACATATACTGGCTATACATCTCGTCAGAGATTACATTGCACAATTCGGAATTAAATTCATAAAAATCAGCCCGTGGCCAAGGTGGTGCACCACCCCAGAAGTAGTCGGGCATAAAGCTCGGGCGCCATGGCTGGCTCCATAGAGGGCATTTCTAGTATTAAGCTTAGCTAAACTCTTTCAACTTTTTTGAACCAAGGTGATCTATGACACCTCCACTACAGGAAACAGGTAATTTGTCGTCTGGGGATCACAAACGGCAAAGACCTAAATCCATACGGCAAAGACTTTGCCGTCAGGAAGCAGACGACAAACTCAGACGGCAAAGATAATTCGGCAAAGAATAATTTGCCGTCAGCTTTTTATCGGGAAGACGGCAAAGACTTTGCTGTCTGCCAATCCCAATAACACACGGCAAAACAATATCTTTGCTGTCAGCCGAAACACAATCTTTTCCGTCAGTTGATCTAATTTACAGACGGCAAAGATTTTTTTAATTTAAAAAAAATCACAGGACATTTTCAAAAACATTTCTCATGGCATTCTTCATAGATCAATTTACACAACAAGTCTATTACAATAAGTTCGCAGAACACCTAACCATAAAAAATTGGCAGCTACAACATTGTTTGTATGTCCATTTACAAAACTCAACATAAATATTTTCGATAATCAATATATACATTCATGATACAGAGAAAAAGGGCCAAGCAACTCTGTCGCCCTGCTGCAGACCGCACCGGGCACGGGGCAGTGCCTATTCGCAGCCGCTCGGTGTCTTGCACTCGATGGAGACAAGCAACAGCGGCCCTCCGCGCCTGGCGCTGCTCCCTGCACGGCCGGTGAGGCGAGTGAGGCGGGCTCCGACAGTCGGACAGCACGGGCAGAGGCGGGCACACGCGGGCAGAGGCGGGCGGCGCTAAGTGGCGCGGGCGGAGGCAAGCTCCGGCGGGCGGCGCCCGTGGCACGGGCGGAGGCAAGCTCGCAGGCGGCACCCGGTGGCGCGGGCGGAGGCAAGCTCCGGCGGGCGGACACGGGTTGAGGCGGACGCGGGGCGCTGTACCTCCTTGCCCTCCTGGCCGTCGACGCCGTCGTTGGCGCCGTCGTTGGAGAGCGCCGCTCCCGGTTGGCCTTGGCCAGCGCGGCGTCGAGGAGCGCCCTCATTCCGGCAAGGGGACGCCGCAAAGAACATAGTTTGATGTCTGTAACGGCAAAGAACATACTTTGATGTCTGTAATAAAAAACACAGACAGCAAAGATCTTTGTCGTCTGCATTTTTATTACAGACGGCAAAGAGCATGCTTTGTCGTCTGTAATAAAAAATGCAGATGGCAAAGAGTTTTGCCGTCTGTGTTTTGTATTACAGACGGCAAAGAATGCTCTTTGCCGTCTGTATTTTTTTTTTTGCAGATTTACAAAGTTTTTTTGCCGTTAGTTTTTCTTTCTTTGCCGCCTTCGATGACAGCAATCCACTCTTTGCCGTCTGCTTGATGAAAAGCTGACGGCAAAGACGCCTCCTGACGGCAAATTAGCAGTTTTCTGTAGTGCTCGGATATAATCCGGCGTTGGAGCTCGGATATAGTGCGACGTTGGAGCCTGGAAAGAGTGCGACGTTGGAGCTCGGATACATTCTGGCATTGGAGCTCGGAAGCTGTCCGGCGTTGGTGCTCGGCTGCAAAAGACACCTCGAATGCCGTTCGTCATTGGAGCTCGGACGCAAGAGGACATTGTCGCCTGGGAAAAACTTCAAATCCGAGGTGTGGCATTAAAAATAACAAGGCATTGATAAAGGCCGTAAACTTAAAGGGGCTCCTCGGAAACCCGATGTGTAAACTCTTCGGATGCACTTTGGCGATCCTCAAGATCGAATATAAGAAGATTTGTTGAACCAGTTTTCAAGACCGACGACCGAAGATGAAGAACAATTCAGAAGAATCGAGGAGCGTCCCCAACTTGAAGACCGGTTCAGGGGGCTACTAACGGTGTCCTAGACTAGGGGGTACTGACCACGTCGTCTCCCAATCAGTTAGATCGGGCCGAGGACCTCCATGGTCGTATACTCATGGGCTAGTTCGGCCGGCTGTCGCATACAAGGAAAATTCCACAAGACTTGGTGATCAAGACGAGGACTCCTCCCCACCGGCGTATTTGTCTAGGACTCTTGTTATCATAGGCCTCTGGTACATTATATAAACCGAGGCCAGGCTAGTCGATAGATCATTATAACATTACTCATCATACCTCTAGGGTTTAGACCACAACATATGATCTCGGGGTAGATCAACTCTTGTAACCCCTATACTCATTAAAGTCAATTAAGCAGCATGTAGGGTATTATCCCATCAAGAGAGCCCGAAGCTGGGTAAAATCCCGTGTTCATGTTACCATCGATCCTAAGACGCACAGCTTGGGAACCCCTACTCAAGATCCGCCGGTTTTGACACAGATATTGAGTAAGACTCAAAACCCGACTATGGCAAAAAATAGAATGAGAATGAAAAGTCATTCCCTATGCCTAAGTCATAGGTTCTATAAAGTATGCTATGCTGTGTACCAGACCTATTGTATACCTTGCTCGAAGTTTGGCAAGGAGTACAATTTTGATCTAAAAGTAGATCATCGGACAGTGGTCAAGAATATCCTTAGTGAGGACTAAGGAAATATTTCTCGATTATGGAGGTGATAAAAGAGCCCGTCAGAAAAGTTACATCGGTGCAAGCTTTTACACCGATCCAGATGACTCTAAGTCTCAATCTAGATACATATTGAAAGTGGGAGCAATTAGCTAGAGTAGCTCTGTGCAGAGCATTGTAGACACAGAATATTTGCAAAATACATACGTCTCTGAATGTGACAGACCTGTGGACTAAACTTCTCTCACGAGCAAAACATGATCATACCTTAGTACTCTTTGGGTGTTTATCACATAGCAATGTGAACTAGATTATTCACTCTAGTAAACCCTTTGGGTGTTGATCACATGCCGATGTGAACTATGGGTATTAATCACATACATATGTGAATATTTGTGTTAAATCACATGACGATGTGAACTAGATTATTGACTCTAGTGCAAGTGGGAGGCTGAAGGAAATATGCCCTAGAGGCAATAATAAAGTTATTATTTATTTCATTATTTCATGATAAATGTTTATTATTCATGCTAGAAATGTATTAACCGAAAACATAATACATGTGTGAATACATAGACAAACATAGTGTCACTAGTATGCCTCTACTTGACTAGCTCGTTGATCAAAGATGGTTGTGTTTGCTAACCATATACATGAGTTGTCATTTGATTAACGGGATCACATCATTAGGAGAATGATGTGATTGACTTGACCCATTCCGTTAGCTTAGCACTTGATCGTTTAGTATGTTGGTATTGCTTTCTTCATGACTTATACATGTTCCTACAACTATGAGATTATGCAACTCCCGTTTACCGGAGGAACACTTCCTGTGCTACCAAATGTCACAACGTAACTCGGTGATTATAAAGGAGCTCTACAGGTGTCTCCGAAGGTACATGTTGAGTTGGCGTATTTCAAGATTAGAATTTGTCACTCCGATTGTCGGAGAGGTATCTCTGGGCCCTCTCGGTAATGCACATCACTATAAGCCTTGCAAGCAATGTAGCTAATGAGTTAGTTACGGATGATGCATTATGTAATGAGTAAAGGGACTTCTGCCGGTAACGAGATTGAACTAGGTATTGAGATACCGACGATCGAATCTCGGGCAAGTAACATACCGATGACAAAGGGAACAACGATGTTGTTATGTGGTTTGACCGATAAAGATCTTCGTAGAATATGTGGGAGCCAATATGAGCATCTAGGTTCAGCTATTGGTTATTGACTGGAGACGTGTCTCGGTCATGTCTACATAGTTCTCGAAGCCGTAGGGTCCGCACGCTTAAAGTTCGATGACCGTTATATTATGAGTTTATGTGTTTTGATGTACCGAAGGTAGTTCGGAGTGCCGGATGAGATTGGGGACATGACAAGGAGTCTCGAAAATGGTCGAGATGTAAAGATCGATATATAGGACGACTATATTCAGACTTCGGAAAGGTTTCGAATGATTCGGGTATTTTTCGGAGTACCGGAGAGTTACGGGAATTCGCCGGAAAGTATATGGGCCTTATTGGGCCATACGGGAATAGAGGAGAGAGGCCAAAAGGAAGGAGGCGTGTGACCCCCCCCCCCTCTGGTCCGAATTGGACAAGGGGTGCAGCCCCCTTTTCCTTCTCCCTCTTCCCCCCTTTCCTTCTCTCCTACTCCGGAAAGGAAAGGGGAATCCTACTAGGACTTGGGAGTCCTAGTAGGACTCCCCACCCACGCGCCCTCCTCCTAGGCCGGCCGCCTCCCCCCTTGCTCCTTTATATACGGGGGCAGGGGGCACCTCTAGACACAACAATTGATCCCTTGGATCTCTTAGCCGTGTGCGGTGCCCCCCTCCACCATAATCCACCTCGATAATATCGTAGCGGTGCTTAGGTGAAGACCTGCGTCTGTAGAACATCATCATCATCACCACGCCGTCGTGCTGACGGAACTCTCCCTCAAAGCTCGGCTGGATCAGAGTTCGAGGAACGTCACCGAGCTGAATGTGTGCTGAACTCGGAGGTCACGTGCGTTCGGTACTTGATCGGTCGGATCGTGAAGACATATGACTACATCAACCGTGTTGTGCTAACGCTTCCGCTTTCGGTCTACGAGGGTATGTGAACATACTCTCCCCTCTCGTTGCTATGCATCACCATGATCTTGCGTGTGCATAGGAACTTTTTTTTGAAATTACTACGTTCCCCAACAAACACATTCAACAATTTGGCCATGGGTTCGTCCAAGTGTGCACCCTCTAGAACATCGGTTTCCCTGGTAAAAAGAAGATCGGCGCGACATGTGGAGGTGACCACAACCGAAAATGGTACTCCTCTTCCCTTATTCATGCAAATCTTATGTGTCTGTTTGCACGGTATTCATCCCACAGAAGACACTTGTTGACCGCTTCTTCTTGATAGTAGATGTTCCTCGTAACGTGCGATGCACAAGGTTTCTCCTCATATACTATTTCACCTTAGCTATAGGTCCATCGCGTCCCTGAATTTCAATTCCTGGTCAGTTGGTTCCCAATTAACGGAAGCACTCCCCGGCGTAACATGCCCTAGTCCGCCTATTACGTCGGGGAAGCAGCGCCTCGGTGTTTATCTTAGGGGCATGTGGGGCCTTGAGCTACTGGAGCCCGATCTGGAGGTCGGCCGGTATTAAAGGGATGGCCTGGGGGCGCTGCCAAGAATGGCGGTGGTGTGAGGTCGAGGGGAGGGCAAGGCGGCGGAGGCAGGGGTCTGGGCCGGTGGTCACTGGCGGTTCGAGAAAGATCGTCAACAGTGACTGGCGGTAGGTAGACGAAGGCCATCTGCATGTTCCATATAGGTCGGACGGTTCATTGAAAAAATTGACTGACCTATTTATTTCAGTCGACTGTTATCTTGACATGACCACATGTGGAGGTGTGATGGAGGAGTACTGATGTCTACTACACAACCTTCTTCTTGTAGACGTTGGGCCTGCAAGTGCATAGGTTTGTAGGACAGTAGCAAATTTCCCTCAAGTGGATGACCTAAGGTTTATCAATCCGTAGGAGGCATAGGATGAAGATGGTCTCTCTCAAACAACCCTGCAACCAAATAACAAAGAGTCTCTTGTGTCCCTAACACACCCAATACAATGGTAAATTGTATAGGTGCACTAGTTCGGAGAAGAGATGGTGATACAAGTGCAAAATGGATGGTAGATATAGATTTTTGTAATCTGAAATAATAAAAACAGCAAGGTAACAAGTGGTAAAAGTGAGCGTAAACGGTATAGCAATGGTAGGAAACAAGGCCTAAGGTTCATACTTTCACTAGTGCAAGTTCTCTCAACAATAATAACATTGATAGATCATATAACAATCCCTCAACATGCAACAAAGAGTCACTCCAAAGCCTATAATAGAGGAGAACAAACGAGAGATTATGGTAGGGTACGAAACCACCTCAAAGTTATTCTTTTGGATCAATCTATTCAAGAGTTCGTACTAGAATAACACCTTAAGACACAAATCAACCAAAACCCTAATGTCACCTAGATACTCCATTGTGACCTCAAGTATTCGTGGGCATGATTATACGATATGCATCACACAATCTCAGATTCATCCAACCAACACAAAGTACTTCAAAGAGTGCCCCAAAGTTTCTACTGGAGAGTCAAGAAAACGTGTGCCAACCCCTATGCATAGGTTCATGGGCGGAACCCGCAAGTTGGTCACCAAAACATACAGCGAGTGGAACGTGATATCCCATTGTCACCACAGATAAACACGGCAAGACATACATCCAGTGTTCTCAAATCAAAGACTCAATCCGATAAGATAACTTCAAAAGGGAAACTCAATTCATCACAAGAGAGTAGAGGGGGAGAAACATCATAAGATCCAACTATAATAGCAAAGCTCGGGATACATCAAGATCGTGCCACAGAGGGAACACGGGAGAGAACACGAGAGAGAGAGAGAGAGAGAGAGAGAGAGAGAGAGAGAGAGAGAGAGAGAGAGAGATCAAACGCATAGCTACTAGTACATACCCTCAGCCCCGAGGGTGAACTACTCCTCCTCGCCATGGATAGCGCCGGATGATGAAGATGGCCATCGGTGATGGGTTCCCCCTCCGGCATGGTGCCGGAACAGGCTCCCGAGAGGTTTTTGGTGGCTACAGAGGCTTGCGGCGGCGGAACTCCCGATCTATCTTGATATTCGATGTTTTTAGGGTACGTAGGCTTATATAGGAGAAAGAAGTCGGTCGGGGGGTGCTCGAGGGGTCCACGAGACAGGGGGCGCCAAAGAGGGGGGCGCCTCATCTCCCCGGGCTACTCGAGTATCTTCGACGTGAACTCCAAGTCTCCGTGATGATAATCTTCCAAAAATCATGTTGCCAAAGGTTTCATTCCGCTTGGAGTCCGCTTGATATTCCTTTTCGTCAAATACTGAAATAGGCAATAAAACAGAATATGGGATGGGACTCCGTTAATAGGTTAGTCCCAAAAGTAATATAAAAGTGTATAATAAAGCCCATAATCATTCAAAACAGATAATAAAATAGCATGGAACAATCAAAAATTATAGATACGTTGGAGACGTATCAAGTACCTGCATTTCCTGTGCTCATATATTAGAAAATCATACGGAGTAGAATCTAATTTTGTTTGCCATGCAATGTTGTAGAGCTATCATATGTCTCCTGTCATTTATTTTTCAGCCACCGTTAAATGCTACTTTTACAGTGCCTTAGTTCTGCACACACTTCACCCATACTCTCACTATTGTGTTTTTATGCAATAGTATTTCAGACCCTGCCTTGACAGAAGCACAAAACATAAGAGAGAAGTTGCTCCAGCGTGGTACGCGGCTAAGCCAGACATGTTTCAAGACATTAAAGGGTGTAGTGTCAGCAGATGGAGACGGGGAACGTAGCTCTGGAGTTGATGATCTGTCTCGCCATGAACCACCATCACAGGTGCTTGCTTTAACTTCACGATGTCATATGTGGTTGCATGTTCCATATGGTGTCTAGCTTGTATTCGAAAGGCCGAAGTCGGTCTTTATTAAGATAAGGAAAGATATTTTTTACATGAACCACCATCCCGTGAGCACCAAAAGACAAATAGCTAGTCAGGGCACTAGCCGAGGCAGGGACAAGCCCAACAAAGAGAGGCATCACCTTGAAGCCAACTAAAAAGCTGTGATGGTGGCAAAGCAGCCCGCCTCCCACCAGGCTCTCAGGTCCTAGATGATCATGCTCACCACTCCAAATTGGATGTCTAGCTTGTATTGCTTCCAATTTGGTTAAATTGCATCTGCTTAGCTTACACATTATACCTTTGAATATGGCATGCCTTTCTGTTTTCGGTACATACTAGTACATGTGTGTATTAACCATGTTCTTACATCAAACTAATGTTCTTGTGTATCCCTCATCAATCACTTATGATGAGGCAGGCAGGCAAGGGACTACTCCTCATTTAAAGAATGCAGCCAGCCTCCCGACATGATCCTCAAGAAAAGAAATGCTAGATGAAGATAGTGAACATAGCTCAGAAGTTGATCACAGCATTTCCCTACACTAGCATCACAGCTTGTTTGCTCTAACTTGGCAGCCTGATATGTGATTGCATGTTGCATATGGTGTCTAGATTGTAATTCTTCCAATTGGTTAAATTGCATGTGCTAGTCTGCTTAGCTTATACATTATACCTATTAATGTGACATGCCTTCCTGTATTTAGTACATAGTACATCTGTCTATTAAGCATGTCCTTACATAAAACTATTGTTTTTTTGTATCCCACATCAATCAATATGACGAGACACCTTTAGTATATGGAGTGCGATATTAGTTGCGTCTTTCATATGATTTATAGCATGCACTACTTCTAATTTGTTGAAATTCCATTGATGATGTGACACTTTTAACTTGGCAGACTGGTTGCATTTTCATGTGGTGTCTAGCTTGCATTGCTTCTTATTTGTTGGAATGGTTTCTGCTTAGTTTACACAAAAAGTTGTGGACATGCCATGCCGTCCTTTTTTTCGTACATATTCCATCCTGGTATCATGTGTTCGCCTTACATCAAAGTAGTGATTGTTAGTATCATGCATGAATGAGTTATGAAGAGAGAATTTTTTTGCTTTTTCTTGTCGGTTTTACTTGACAATTCAAAATCAATAAAGTGGAAGGTAGTTAGCAAGGCAGCGGATAAAGGTGCTCCTTCCAAACGGAGGGCGTCATGTTATGTGTGATGTCTAGCTTGTATTGCTTCTAATTTTGTCGAATTCCATCTGCTTACTTTACACGTTATACCTGAATAAGACACGTGTTCCTATTTCTAGAACATACAATATCTGTCTATCACACCATGTTCTTACATCAAATTACTACTGTTGTGTAACCTGCAAGAATCACTTATCATAAGACATGTTTGACTTCGGAGTGTGATATAGGTTACATTTCACATTCTTTTCTAGCTTGTACTACTAATTTGTTGAAATGGCACTTATGACGAGACAATTTTAACTTGGTAGAGTGATATTCGTTGCATCTTTCATATGGTGTCTAGCTTTCATTGCTTCTAATTTGTTGAAATGACTTCTCCTTAGTTTACACATCATAAGCTGTGAATATGCAATGGCACTAATGACGAGAGACCTCTAACATGGTAGTGTGATGTTGTTTGCATCTTGCATATGATTTATTTCTTATACTGCTTCACATTTGTTTAAACGCCATTTATGATGAGACACTGTTAACTTGGCAGAGCGATATTTGTAGCATCTTTCATATGGTGTCTACCTTCCATTGCATTGCTTCTAATTTGGTGAAATGTCTTCTTCTTAGTTTACACATCATAGTTCTGGTTATCTCTTCCGTCCTATTTTTCATACATATTACATCCTCCTATGACGTGGTTGTCTAAAACCAAAGTTCAGTTCGTCTGCATCACGCATCAATTTGTTCTGAAGAACTAAATTGTTATTCGTTTTTCTTGTCGGCTTGACTTAACATGGCACAGAGAAAGAGGAAGAAACATAGCATTGCAGGGAATAAGGAGCGGATGAATCCTGTAGATTCTGCTGGTACTGATGGTGCAATAGAAGGTCAAAGTCCAGTGGAAATTATACAAACATGGCATCCCATGCTACACGAGCTGCAAAAAAAGCCAAAAAAAAACAAATAGCTGCCACCAAAAAAGCAGAGGCAGCCCTAGTTCTTGCAACACCTACCACAGTACTTCCAGCTACACGACTTACTCGTGCGTCAACTGAGCTAGCAGCACGTTCCCAAGCTCCCTTGCCACCTGACACTAGTTCCCAAGCACTCTTGACACAAGACGAGTTGGCAATATTATATGAACCTTGTGAGCTTCAACATCAAGAAGGTAGTTGCTGGAGTCAAGTTACAGTTGCTTGCTTCTTTATATGTAGTCTCACAGTTTGATGTACACTAACACTTCCTATGTTCGTTGTTGGACTAGCACCTAGGCGCAAGAGGAAACAAACATCAGGGATAATGCTTGATAGGTTAACTAAATATAGAGGAGGAAGAATGGAGATCCATTTTGAGGCGGGTTTAAAAGGCCACGGATGCTACATAGTCAGCCAAGTTAGTATGAGAGGCAACGGTTGCCGTTAGGTGTGATGTACGTATCCTCCCAACATGGATTTAGTACAGGGATGACAAAGACGAACCCCAGTTCAACACCTTCCTTGGCCATTTATCTGTAAGTATGGTTATGTATGGAAACTAGTAATATCGTCTTGCTCTGTCCCATACTTTCTAGGTTGCCGATAGTGAGACTCCCATAATTTTCAACATATGAGGTTCAAGTTGGATAGACAAGATGATGCAAACTGCAAGCTTGCACCCAAGTTTTCAAGTCTGCTCATGACAAGATCAAGATAACTTGAGGAAAACTCACTTTGAAGGCAAGGCTAACAGTGAACTTTCCCAAACATCTCAAGTGGAAAATATATCGGATGAAGGCTGGAGGGGCCTTGTTAAACACTGGTCTGATCCGAAGTATCAGGTACATTATATATATGTGATCAGATCACATGTTGAAGTCCTATTTACGCATGTGCCACACAAATCTACCTTCTTGTAGGTGAATTGTTCAAAGAACAAGGTCAACCGTACGAAAGTGAAATTCCAACAGAGACAGGATCTCGTAGCTATATTGCACACTGCGAGGCTCTTGTAACTAGCTGTTGTTTCACTGTACCATATTATCAGATCTATATTGACTTGTTCGAAATGCAGAGGAAAGCCCGCAATGAACAAAAAGTACCTGAACCAAATGTTGTGGAAATCTTCAAGGACTGTCACACTAGCAAGAAAAAGGGCATGACTATACCAGTCAAAGCCGATGATGTAAGTCCTTAATCCTCATGCCTTTTAACTACTACTTACTCTGACTTGTGCCTCGAACTGCATGGTTTGCAGCCAATGTCTATTACTCTTTTCAATTTTATACACAACTGTCTTAGCGTATCATTGCACCTTACAAGGTTTAAAAGAGAGGAGTGATGTTCCTTTGATCTTGACCCATAATCTAGTTCCGTGCTGGACTTGCCCAGAAAACGTTACAATTGTCTGTTTGTCTGTTCTCAGTTGTATTGTGATATGAATGATGTCATACTACACTTACCATATTAGAAACTTCGTATCTTTATCCTTAGCCCTCAATACAAGGTGAAGAAATAGACAATACATTTGCGATGGTACATGGTCATATGTTTGGAACCGGGTTTTATTATGTACTTTGCAATAAAATACAACTAATATTTTATATGGGTTCACCGTAATAAGTTCTCAGATATAGACCAAAGCTATTTTGTTTGGTTTTGCTGCCTCCTTAATATCTTTTGTTCTGGTACTACTAATGTAAAACCGCCAACTTCTGAAGGTGGCGAGGCAACTATAACCGCAATGTCAGCTCTTGCTGCAGTGGGTCAGTACCTGTCCACTAACAGTGCCAAAAGCATGTTCCTGCGTAATACTGGGTTGGTTGTTAAGGCAATATCATCCAAACTGCCTCATGATAAAGATATGGAAGCTCAAAGCAATGTTGTATCTGCGCTCCAGACACAAGTCCCTTCCCTAACAGAGAACCTATGTGAAACAAGCAGAGACAGTGTTCGATGTCGTCAAGATATATATGGTTTTGAAAGCAGACTATCAGACATTTGCTATGTTGTTCAGTCAAGGCGTAGACAAAGTCAAATGAACCGAAGCTTCAACTTCGTTGTGCATTTATCTGCTAGACTGTTAAGTTTTATGCCAACCTTCCTTTTGTAATGTTGTTGTAATTTGTTTTGGTGCGATACAAAATTTATTATTAACGTGCAGCCACCGGCTGAAGAAAATAGCAAGCAATTTTTGTATAGTGTAGGGTGTTCCCTATATTTGCACTGGTGGCGATCTTTGATGCCGAGTGGATGTAATCTATGCAATCGCCTTAATAGCCCAGCGTTAGTTTCGACCTTATTTATTTCCTAGTCTTCTTTTTCCTTGGTTTGCTAGTGGCCGCAACAACCATGGGCCGTATACGGGCCGTAGGATCCATGGGTCTCCTACGGGCTGTAGGATCCGTGGGTCTCCTACGGGCCGTCGATAAATGGGCCTCCAACAGGGCCGTAGAATCGGTGGGCCTTGGGCCGTCGGATAAATGGGTCTACATGGGCCATAAATGGGCATAATTGGTATCGCCCCAGCACGGTAATGGGCCGTTAACAGGCCATAGGACAACAAAGGCTTAATTCTGTCACAGGCATAACGGGTCGTTAATGGGCCAGAATATAGGACGGTCTGGAAACAGCGAAACGGGTTAACAGGCCAGAAACGTGCCGACTCTTGCCATGGACCGAATTTGGCCCATTAGGGTAACAGGCCAGTAACAGGCCGACTCTTGCCATTGGCCGATTTTGGCCCATTAGGGGAACAGGCCAGTAATGAGCCGGAAGTAATCGAGGGCCGAAAAGGAGCCCAAGAACGTATGGGCCGTCAATAGGCCGAAAGCTAACACGGGCTGGAAGCATCCGATGTAAATCACGGGCCGTTAACGGGTACAAAGAAAATTACTGTTTATTATGGGCTAGAGTCACTGTGGGCCTATAAAGGGCTGAAAGATACAAAGGCCTCATATGGCTGAAAGACGTCGTGGGCCATACATGGGCCGAAAGTGTAATGGGCCATATATTCAATGGCCCACATGATGTTGTTGGGCCGATTTCCTTTAGGGCCTAACGGGCCATGAGTTAACGGGCCATAAAATGTGCTATTTGCGAAGAGACCATTAACAGACTTTTCATGGGCCAGCCCGTTAACTTTTGACCAAGTCAAACGGGCCGGCTTTGTAAGCTAAATGGGCGAGTGAGGGACCGTGGCACATGTCGAAGGTGTTCCTGATAGTAATTAGGATGGCCTGTACAACACGAAGATTCTTGCCATCAAGGAATTTCTTCCACCCAACCGAGTTTAAGTGTGTGCGACCGTCCGTGTCCACGCGGTAAGTACAGGTTGTGACGGAGCCCTTGCAAGAAGGCGTAGTCCAGCCGAGCCTTATTCATCAGGCTCGACACCATAACTCACAGATATGCTCTTTGCCAATTTCTGAATAAGAAAAACATATCAATTAATAAATAGCCTCGCAAATAAGTACATATGGATTATCTACACTATTAATAGTTTCTTTAGATTCTACACTAATAAGCATGTGATCGAACTCTACACTAAAACATATCATCGACTATATTCCACACAACATACCATATCAGTGGATTGTACACTATGTATTTCATCGGATAATTTGCATTTGTAAGTATAACATACCATATCATGTCGATCAACCATGGTATTTGTCAGGCGGGTCACGAATGGCACCCCGACAAAGTCAGCAGGTGGCGGAATTATGTCCCACAGGTTGGACACCTCCTCCTCGCTCAGCCTTGTTCATTGAGCTACGATGGCTTCATGAAGTGGGTCTTCATCATCTTCATCGAAAGTGGGTCCTCATTATCTTCATCATCTTCATCATCTTCGCCATCTTCATCATCTTCCACCAGGTTGAGATAAATGACAGCCAACTTGGGTCTTTCTCGCTCAAGGAGAAGCTGATCAACTCACCACAAGTAAGACGATGTGAGCGATTGAAACGGGCCCATCCATCTCCTCCAATCTGCGATATATTGCGCCCTTTCTCGACCTCCATAGTGTACGGCCCCTCAGAGCCTCAAATGTCACAAAGGTTCTCGTCACCTTGTTGAATTTCAACCTCACATTGCATGGGACGATCTGTGTAAAATAAGCAAATGACACAATGCAGTAATGCCATCACTAAAAATACAATAGTTATTACATTTCATCTAATATCTTACCGCCAAGATGACTTAAAACTCGGCTGGAAGTAGATGCTTAACAGCTTGCTGGGCCAAGGTTGTCAAGCACCTTGACTTGCATAGTCAACATAGTGGTGGTGGTGGTGGCGCCATTTTTCCTAAAGCAATATGAGCAAAGGATTAACGACCCACTTCACAGGAAAGAAAAACAGTAGCATGTGATATTTTTGGTTCTTCCGCGAGAAGCAATTTGATGGACAACTATAATCCTAAGATCTACGTATTAGCATGTGATATTTTTGGTTCTTCCGCAAGTAACATATTAGATGACAAGGTACCACCTACATTTTGCCAAAAAGTAACTTAAAAAAAACAAAAGCAACTACGTACCTATCCATTTATAGAAAAAAATAACAATAAAATGGTGCATACTAAATCAACTAAATGAACTAGTCTACTAAATCAACTAAATCAAAATGTTCTAAATCAACTAGCCTACTAAATCAACTAAATCATATTAACTAAATCAAAATGTTCTAAATCAACTAAATCAACTAGCCTACTAAATCAAGGAGGGAGAAGAAAGTATACGGAGGAGGAAGGCGGAGCGAGGAGGGGCCGACCGGCCAAGGGAGGGAGGATGGAGGAGGAAGGCGAGCGAGGAGGGGTTGGCCGCCAGTGGAGGGAGGACGGAGGAGGAAGGCGGAGCGAGGAGGGGCCACCAGCGGCGCAGTGGAGCGAGGACGCAGGAGGAGGCCGGTACCGAGTCCAACAAGGAGGAGGAGGTGACCCGCGCAGAGGGCGGAGGGGCGATGGGGAGGACCGCGCTGGGATTCAGAGGGGATCCAACAAGTGTGTGACTGTGAGTGGATCGGATTTTGTAGTAAACTTCGCAGTAGCGCTTATTGGAGAGATGTGCTGCTACTACGCACCGTAGCAGTAGCGCTCGTCGTTATAACGCATTGCTGCTATAACTAGCCTCGCGGCGGCCTCATGGGAATTATAGCAATAGCGCTTCTTTGGGCGGGCGCGCTACTGCTATATTTATTTCAGCAGCGAGTTAAGCTTGACCTCGCTACTGCTAATTAGCAGCAGTGCCTTATTTTAAAGCGCGCTGCTACTAAGATTCTGTGTATAGGCTTTTCCCTAGTAGTGGTACTTGATGAATTTAGACTTCACAGTTCCTTGCTTATGTTTATATCCCGTATGAATTGTACTTGTAAACAACGTACTAATGAAGAAAAGGGTGCTTGCCGAGTTCTTTTGTGCGCGAACAAGGCTCACACCAAGGAACGAGTCCTCGTTATCTTAAGATAAACATCGTCACTCGGCAACAGACCTTGTCGTCCTCCCGCTCCATATGTCATACACACTAATGCCCTTGGCAGGGGCAGGAGCGGAGTAGGATTAGGCCCTTCGTTTATTTCATTCCCATCGCACTACAACCAAGTTCCGGCCCAAAGAAGGGTTTCTGGGCACGGGAGAGAGGGGGCACGGTGGTATAGGAAGGAACGAAGTTTCGTACGTCCAAGTTCCATATGGAAGTACATAGCATGGGACAAAATTACTTATCTAAGTCTGTAGCCCCCGGCAACTTTGGCTCACCGTGTTGGATACTTGAAGTTGCACCCCTCGGCATCCTTGGCTTGCTGGGGTCAGGACGCCGATCTATCTCCTCTCCTCCAAAGTGTTTGGCAGAAACGCCTGGGCAACCTGCGAACCAAAAAGGACCGGAAGGGACAGAAAGACGCGCACTCGACCTCTGTGCTAGGGGTTAGTCACTGTTAAGCACTATTGACCCTAACACACAGAGAGAAAAACATGACCTAGCATGCATGCTAAAACTTAGGGCACCAGCGCTTCATTTATTTATCTGTTGCTCAGGGTCTGCGTCTGGCTTGTACAAAGGGTGAAATGCCTTGTCGGCAAGGCTTGTACAAAAGGTGGTCTGTCGGGGGGCCCGGCCACTGCTGCCTTATGGTAAAACTTACGAAGATGTTTGTTGTTCCAGAGTTGCTCAACGGAACACCATCTTTGGTCCCCGTGTAGACTGTGCCGGGCCCGGTGACTCAGACACCCGGTAAGGGCCTTCCCACTTTTGGCGTGAACTTGCTAGAATTCTTGGCCGATCGAACGCAAGCAAAGAATAAGGTCGCCTTCCTCAAAGCTTCGCATGAACCTCATGCTATGGTAGCGATGCAAAGTTTGCTGGTAGCACGCAGCTCGCACAACCACCCGAAGGCGATCTTCCTCAAGGAGCGTTGCGTCATCTTGCGGCAACCGCTCTTTCTCAAGCTCGTCATAAGCGAGCACTCGAGGTGACCCGTATGTGAGTTTCATGGGGAGAACTACATGTGCCCCATATAGAAGGGAGAAGGGTGTGTGGCTGGTGGCTCGATTTTGCATTGCTAATTGGCCAAAGAACCGTCGGCAACTCATCAATCTAGTGCCTTCCGTACTTGCGTAGATTTTCCAAAGTTTTCGCCCTTGCCGCCGAGGTCTTGGACTTACTACACGATTGTGTGACTTGATAACTGTATGCCGTTGTTAGTGGCGACCCTGTTTGGCACACCAAAACGGAAGACTAACCCGTTTAAGAACTTGACAGCTGATAACCTCATAAAAAGGGAGAATTACTCAAAGTTGAGATAACTTAGCTTTTTGGTCTCTATGCAGATCATCATTGCGGCCATGGGCGGCGCCGCTCGCCTTCATCTTCATAGCCATGGCGACGAAGGCGCCGCTGTCCTAACCAATGGACTAGATTCTCACAACTACACGCCCCTACCTGGCGTGCCAAAGTTGTCGAGGAAACGATCACCTATGGGGTCACAAGGATCCGTTCTACGTTCGGTGGGGGATTAGTTGCACGAAGAGCAGGTCGAGCCATTTGGACACAGATGGATTTTATCCATGTTCGGGCCGTGGAGATGCGTAAAACCCTAGTCCTGCTTTAGCTGTCTATACGAGTGTTCTTGAGCTTTTGAACTAGCTACAGTGCGTGCCTTGTCAAAAAGTCTGAATCCCCTCTCTATGCGCCTCGGGCCTCCTTTTATACACAAAGGGGTTGCCACAGTGGCACACAGGAGGTGGCAAGCTACAGTGGTACGAGCTTATAGCTCGATCAACGTAGGACAAGCGCATTTAATGTGATGCCTACGTGTCCTCTCGCTTTATTGGGGACGGCAACAAAGGCCATCCCGTCCTTCGCCGCTTCCCCTCGCCTTGCCATGCGTCTGGGCCGACGAGGTATGCAGCGCCACGCCGGCCAACCAGCTGCTGTGTTGGCAAAGTGGTAGGCTTCCACGAAGATCTGCATGCCGCCACACGGGCGCCTGCTTCGCTGGCATGCTTATCACCGTGTTGGAGTGGTGGTGAGGTGACGGAACCCTGCCGAGCGCGGGCCTGGCCGCGGCCCCGCGATCGTCTCTGGAAAGGCTTGCCAGGGGCCTTGGAGTCGTCCCCGGCAAGACGTCCCCAGTAAGGGTCTTGCCGGGGGTCTTCATCATTTGATCCACTTGGACTCATGGGTTGTCGATTCGTGAGGAGCCACATGCTACCAGGCATGTGCTCTTCAAATCTTGGTCTTTAACATTGTTGATGGTGTCGGAGCTCTCAAGCCCAAGGGTGGTGGCCTTGCTGGTTTCTTCACAAGCTGCCCCGGCAACAGGCTTCCCGGGGGCCGCGCTGGTCGCCTCGGCAAGGCTTGTTGTCGGGCGTGGCCCTGCTTGCCTCTTGCTGCTTGCTACCCTGGGTAGATGTCTTGATATTCTTTGTACCTGTCTTGCCTTCTGTTTTCTTCCTCTGCCTCGCCAAGCCTTGCCGCCGGAGTGGCTACGACCGTCCGTGCAGAAGTAAGGGGTACAAAAGTACCCATACTATTGTACACTGGCATTCTTGAAGATCCATTCATTTTCTATGGCTTGCCGATCATAAGGCAAGTCCACCAAAGTCCACACTTTGTTCTCATACATGTATCTCATCTCAGATTTCATGGCCTCAAGCCATTTCGCGGAATCTGGGCTCATCATCGCTTCCTCATAGTTCAGAGATTCATCATGGTCTAGTAACATGACTTTCAAAACAGGATTACCGCATTCACTCGTGTGGATCTTACTCGAAGACCTATGAGGTTCTCAGAGTAACTTGATCCAAGCTTCCTGATCCTCATCATTAGCTTCCTCACTAATTGGTATAGGAATCACGGGAACTAATTTCTGTGATGAACTAATTTCCAATAAGGGAGAAAGTTCAGTTACCTCATCAAGTTCTACTTTTCTCCCACTCACTTCTTTCGAGAGAAAATCCTTCTCTAGAAAGGATCCATTCTTAGCAACAAAGATTTTGCCTTCGGATCTGTGATAGAAGGTGTAGCCAACAGTTTCCTTTGGGTATCCTGTCACATCCCTAGTTCTGGTAATGCTTAGTGCTTGCATTAGAGAGTTGCATCATGTTTAAATTCTTTTGAATTTGAAATGGGGATGACAGAACCCCATCACCTCCCTTGAAACCAACTAGGGTTTACTAAAATTGGTTTCAATGAACCCAAAATGCCCTTCACAAAATGTTCATCATTTCTGGTTTGGGCTAAAACCCGTGGCAAAAATGGTGCACACTTTTCTAGGACATTCTGGATTTTTTTGAATTAAATCATAAGTATTTGAATTTGGACATTTAAATGCTATAAAATATTTTAAATGTCCAAATAATCTTGAAAGCATTTGAGGGCTGTTGGAAATAGTTTCAAAAGTGCCCACAATTATTTTCATGATTTTACAAAATGAATTAGTATTTTTACTAATTCAAAACAGAGAAATAAAATAGAAAACAGAAATAAAAGAGATAGAGAGAGAGAAGGACTGCCTGGCCCACCTACCTGTAGCCAGCCCAGCTCGCTGGCCCAGCCCACCTGGCGCCTCCTGTCATCTTCTCCACCGCGCCAGGAGGACGCGGGCGTGTGCCCGACGCACGCGCGGCCACCTCCTCCTTGCCGATGAGCCCTCGGACGCTGCGGACGACTCCCCGCCGCCCCGATCTCACCACCGCTTCGCCACTCCCCTGCTCATCCCCTCCCTGCCCTCTCAAGACACCACCCGAAAGGCAGCCGCAGCCGCCGCCACTATAGCAATGGCCACCGCCACCCCACGCCTCCCGACGATTCAAGAGCTCCGCCGCCTCGTTTACGCCCTCCTCACCGCTTCCACGCGACCGAAAGGCACCAAGCACCGCCCCGACATTTCTTCGCTGCCCACGGCCGACGGATGCCGTCGTCCGATTCATCGTCCTCCGCGCCTCCTCGAGCCTTCCGATACCGTCTTCTACCCTGCTGTGATCTCTCGAGCATTTCCCCCTTCTCCCCGCAGTGAATCTCTTCCCCTAACCAGCCTAGCCGCCGGAGCCGAGAGCCCGTGCCGTCGGCCATGGCGCCGTCGTGGCTACAGTTGCCATAGCTTGAACCTGAGCATGTAATCGTGCTCGGGATGATCTCAGGGACTAAAACACCCCTAGCTATCCTTCCCAGTGCCCGTAGTGTTCGCCCATGCCATCACCGAACTCCGGCCGCCGCCTAACTCCCCGCCGCCGCCTACTCCGGCCATACCAGCCTCCGGCGTCCGCCCTGATGGATGCGCTGCACTCACTGCTGCCATTAGACGCAAAAGGCGAGGCAAATGGTCGCCCGTAGCTCAATCCTGAGAGAACGCCGCCGCGGTTTGAGGTCGCCGCCGGGCATACTCCGGCAAGCTGACGTGGCAGATTAGATTAGTACTAATTATGTTGTTAGTCTAACCCTATGACAATGACAGCTGGGCCCCACGCCCTAACTAACCCAGATTTTATTTGCGTTTAGATTAAACTAACCCCCACGGGCCCCACAGGTCAGTTTGACCTGGCCACGTCACACGTTGACCGAGCCCACACGTCAGTATTGACTTGCTGACGTGTCTGTTGACCCGACCCCACCTGTCATTGACACTAAACAACACTGAGACACTGACGTATGGGTCCCATTGGTCAGGTTTGACCTGGACTCGCGTGTTGACCTGCTGATGTCACACTGATGTCATACCGACGCAATAAGCTATTTTCTGGATTTATTTTAATAGAGGAAATTCGAGAAAATAGTGCTAACTTCTAAAAATAGAAAATCAACAGTAGCTCCAAATCAAACAAATTATATATGGAAAATGATCAAAAGTCCAATCTATCCATCTGCATTAGTTTCATGCATGTTTAAACAAGTTAACTTGTGGTTTAGTGCAAAACATGATAAAGCACTATTTAAGATCACAAATGTGTTTGAACTTTGAATCTTTGCTTCAAAATAGCTCAAACCCATCTGGTTGTAGTTGCATTAGCCCAACACACTCATTCTACCATGTCATGATCATGCATCATATTGTGCTTCTTCTCTGTTGCCGGTATTTGTCCCCTCTCGATAGACGTGGTTTCGACGATGAGATCGATGACACTGATGAAGAGCTATATTATCTTCGAAAGTGCCACGCAAGCAAAACCCCCTTGTTCATTCCGATATAATCCCACTCTCTCGCTCCTGCTCTCTTTTACTGCATTAGGACAACAACGATTCATCTCATACTTGTTGCGTAGCTGAACCACTTTATCCTCTGCATGACCTGTCATTGCCACAGTAAATAGATGAAACCCACTAGCATGAGTAGGAGTTGTTTGAGCCCTAATGTGCCTACTCATTCATGTTTGTTTGTCATGCCTGCTACTGCTTAGAGTTGAGTCATGTCTGATTCATCGGGGATGAATCGGAGGTGTGTGAACATGCCCTACTGTTGAGAGCTAAGTGTGTGAATACGATTTGGTAAAGGTAGCGGTGAGAGGCCATGTAGGAGTACATGGTGGGTTGTCTCATTGCAGCCGCCCTCGAACTGAGTTATGTGTTTGTGATCCATGAAACAGTTACTACCACACATTGGGATCCTTAATTGACTCTCTCGACTTATTAACCACTCTTGTCCTCTGTCCGGGAGTTGCAAAGTAGTTTCTGGTGTTTGTAGCATGTCGGGGCTGCACGCAGCTGACCTTAGGGGTGGGCTGTGTTGCAAGAGGGCACGTGGCACGGTACCAATTCGCCTGCTCGTGTCTCGAACCCTGCACACATCGCTCGGGGTCAGTAGTGGAAACCGCGGCCGACTTCATGGATGGAACCCGAATAGGCGATAACCCTGGACTAGTGACTCGTGTGTTTAGTCAGGTCGTGGCCGACACCCTCGCTGTGCTTCCGCTTGAAGGTTGCCGAGTACATGTCGTGTAAACGGCGGTAAGTGGTGAGAGCGTGTGTGAAGAAGTACACCCCTACAGGGTTGACATCATCTATTCGAATAGCCGTGTCCACGGTACAGGACTTCTGGGTTGCCTATAACAGTTCATAGAAAAGTGAAACTGGATACACTAAAATGCGCAAGATAAGCGTGAGTGTTATGGATGGCGTTCTCGTAGGGAAATGGGAGCGGATCCATAGTGGTGTATTGATATGGTGAATATGTGGACTCGTGTGCGCCACCTCAAAAGAGTTACTTGCAAATGTAGTGTAGGATAGCCACCGAAGTCAAAGCTGGCTTGCTGCAGTCAAACTCCACCACCCCTTTGTTGATAATGATGCATATGTAGTTAGTTCTCGATAAGTCTTGCTGAGTACATTTGTACTGCTGCTTGCCTATTTTATGTTTTGCAGAGAGACGTTAGTCTCGCTAGTAGTTTCGCGTGGACTTCGACGTTTAGCTTGTTACCTCAGCTACGATCTTGTGCCCTCGGCAGGATCTGGTAGATAGTCAGGCTTCTAAGCTTTTTAATTTCAAGATGTCTGTACTCAGACATGTTAAGCTTCCTTTTGTGCTTTGACTTGTGTGTTTCAATTTTGGGTCATGAGACCCATGTTTGTAATATCTCGCCTCGGAGCCTAATGAAGAAATACTTGAGTCGAGAGTTATGTTGTGATACCATGTTGTATTTACACATATCGAGCATATTGTGTGTATGTTTGAAATGCTTGGTATGTGTGGGATCCGACAATCTAGTTGTTTATCCTTGGCAGCCTCTCTTATGGGGAAATGTAGTCTAGTGCTTCGTTGAGCCATAGTAGTCCGCTACAGCCCGGTTCACCGGAGTCCTACTAGCCCAGCACTACTGCTCAGGACACTTGACTGGCCGGCATGTGTTTGACTTCGTTCCTGTGTCAGTCCCTTCGGGGAAATGTCACGCGGTGACATCCGGAATCCTGCCGAGCCTGCTACAGCCCGGGTTCCCGGAGTCCTGTTAGCCCAATGCTACAGCTCGGATTCACACGCTGCTGACCGACATGCTCGATGTGATTCATGTATGCTTGTCCCCATGGGTTAGTGCCGCTTTGGGTTCACGACTAGCCATGTGGGCCCGGGTTCTCTGTCATATGGATGCTAGCGACACTATCATATACGTGAGCCAAAAGGCGTAAACGGTCCCGGGCCATGGTAAGGCGACACCTGTGGGAATACCGTGCGTGAGGCCGCAAAGTGATATGAGGTGTTACCGGCTAGATCGATGTGACTTGGAATCGGGGTCCTGACAGCGTTGGTATAAGAGCCTGACTGCCTGCAGGTTTACCAAGCCAAACTGGTCGAAGTTGGATTTTTTTTAAAACTATGATGATTTTTATAGCAAATTCGAAAACTATACGTCCTAATGCATAAAATTCGAAACTATAATCCTGTTGGCCTTCTATTGGCCGAAGAGGGACTTTTCGGCCTACCGTTGGCTGAAGTGGGCTCTTCAGCCTCCCGCTGGTCAAGAGTGCTCACTGGGTCAAGAGCACTTTTCGCTTCCCTGCTACGAAAAGTGTCAGGGGCACAAAACATAATTAAGATGGCCTCAAATGAAAAGTTATCAACATGAAAATCTTCGCCTCGTTGAAACGGTTGATTTTGATATAAAAAATTGTCTTAATCCGACGTCAGTATGCAACCTGTAGAGGCAAAAATAAGGTCAGGGGCAGAAATCGCAGAGTTACTTCGGACAGACCGAATGGATGTCGGAAAATTTATCACAGAAACCCGTGCACTTGGTGAGACCGTGGAATATAGAAGATTACACAAGTTTGGTCACGCTCACTGTGAGACCGAACTAAACCACTGGAGGTCTCCAATGGATCCGAAAAATTACCAAAGATTCTTTCCGAGTTAAAGTTAGGATTTTTGATCCAAAAAATTGTTCGTTTGCACCGGGAAGACTGCTTGCGTACCGCGCTTCCGACCGGGTCTCCTTCGATGTGAGCTACGGTGCATCACCCCCAGCGTCGAGGGTACACGATGACGTTTTTGTGTGCATCACCCCCGGCGTCGACGGTGCACGGTGACGGGCCTGAGAGGTGACCATTGCCTCTACTTTGCATGGTGGATGAAGCCACCACCGAAAGTTTTCGTCTCAATTCCTGCCATCGCAACAAAGACATTTCTTCAATGCCGGCATGTGTCTTTCTGGTGCAGACGAACAATGCCCACGTCGATTTATGAGGCGGCCGGACTTCCGCATAATAAAAGGACTAAAAATTCTATCCAAAAATCTTTTGGCAATTTTTCGAGCCTCGAGTGGTTTGGTTCGGTCTCACCGAGTGATCGTGACCAAACTTGTGTACTATTCTGTATTCCACACGGTCTCACCAAGTGCACCGGTGTCCCGTGACAAATTTTCTCGACATCCATTCGGTCTGTCCGAAGTAACTCGCAGCTTCTGCCCCTGACCTTGTTTTGCCTCTACAGGTTGCATAATGGCGTCGGATTAAGACAAATTTTATATCAAAATCAACCGCTTCGACGAGACGAAGATTTTTCGCTGATAACTTTTTTCATTTGAGGCCATCGTAATCTACGTTTTGTGCCCCTGACACTTTTCGGCCAACAGAAGCCGAAAAGTGCTCTTCGCCCAGCTGGGCACTCTTCGCCAACGGAGGCTGAAGAGCCCACTTCGCCAACGGTAGGTCGAAGTCCTCTTCGCCAATAGAAGGCCGATGGGGTCATAGTTTTGATTTTTATGCATTAGGCTTATAGTTTTGAATTTGCTATAAAATCATCATAGTTTCAAAAAAAAATCAATCTAGAAATGCTTTAGTTATGTAAGGGAATTGATTGTGGGAAGGGAACGTAAGGCTCTTTTTAATCCTTATACCTCATGGCCTTCAGATCTGAGTCATCCTCTTCTCTTCTATGGGAATTAAGAACTAGGCTTCTCATCTATCTATTAGGATGACGTGTTACTAATCCATAGACTTATAGAATTGATAGTTTCAAATCTCAGTTCAGTTTTTACTACTTCCATATGTTCATAGCTGGTCTCAGAACCTTGATATTGTGATGTTGAGTGGTCATGCCACTATTTTGCAGGATGTCTCAAATCATTTTGAGCATTTACAACCGTTATGCTGTCCGAGTCATCCCAGATTTCTAAATAGTCCGATGCATTTGCAAATTCCTTTTTACCGTTCGGAAGATCCTTTTGGGCCAGATTAATCACACAAATTAGTATGTTGAGGTACTCCGCTGCCTCGACATATATGTTGGAGTTATTATTATGACCCTAGGTGTTTTAGGGAGTCACCTAGTAATCTAGCCATGTTTTGTGTTCCCGGTGTGATGATTCTGGCCATTATTCTCGAAAGCATCCCGTGATGTTATTAGTTAGTAGGTATTCTATTCCTGGGTTCTTGAACCCGAGATTCACCCTACCTACTTCATGTTGATAGTGTTTGCTAGTTCCTTTAGGATATTAGTAACTTTGCAATAGTCCTCGAGGTCCGTGGCATATCATTCTTCCAAATACAATGAACCATCCTTGGCAGGAGTTCGTTTGAACCAAAGATCACAATAAGAGTGCTCTTGATGAGTTCTTCATTCTGCATTGTGAACCTGCCAGTTCTACTTTCCTGCATGGGTTATCCGGAAGAAACCTGTTGAACTTGATTCGACATGCTAACCTATGCATCCACAACTCGTAAAGTTATATGTTCCTCGAGTTGTTCCTCCTTAGTTGTATTCTGACCCCCATCTATCAATTGATAGTCAAGAGCATGTGTGCGATCGTGTTTATCGATGCCTATTATCCTTGTGGTCCGCCAAGCCATTCTGTTCTGGAATGACTAGGAGAAACAAACTCCAGTACCTCATCCATATCCAGGATTGGGTCAAAGCAGTTGTAATCCGCAAATCAAATGCCAATCCAGCTTTTGATTCTGTTCTACCTCGGAGTATTACCCCCTTTATGTTAGGATTGTTATGAGGATTGCACAATTTCTCATGAATTCTTGACGTAGTGATACTTCTCGCTATGATTATTCATTCCTCGGTCCCGTGTTGCTGAAACCGGAATGCTGACAAGTGAACTGTGATGTGCGAAATTGATACTCCTAGCAACCTCGTTGCTTGGTAGTCAATGGACAATATTCTCATTCCCAGCGTGTTGGTTATTAAATCATCATCCTAAGATTGATCGTGATACCTAGTCCTTATTTCTGGTGCACTCTTTGATCAATGAGTTAGGATTGTGTCAACTCCTCACTCTTTTGATCATCATCTTGCCCTGAAAAGCAGGATTGTTCTTGAGCTTAGTAATATATCGGTGGTTCGTGATATTCCGATTATCTTCTCGGAAGTATCACCAGGTTGTTCCTTGACTGTAATGTTGAGCTCGTGATCAAGTTGGTTTTCTTGTAAACCACCCTTTCTCCAAGAATCTGTGTCGGATACCCTGAGCTAGTTGGTTAAGCTAGACAACAACTTGGAGAGTTGGAAGATAAAAGCTTGTCTGACTTAGTTCATGTTAAGGGATATCTTTTGTGTGTATGTGTGTGTGTCAAGAAAGATTATATCCCGATTGATTGGTACTCGTTATCTGTTGTTGGATCTATTGCATTGCCAATACTTTGACTTGAGTATGGGCTATCGTCAAGTCAAATCATAACCAACTATGTTAGTATTGTTGTCTTACTCGTGGTTGATCCTCGAGCATACACCATTACATCTTTTGGCCTGACCAATGCTACCACCGTGTTCACTTGATGTTGGAAGTCCAGTGATATGGAAATTCCCATAAGTTGTTGCTGAACCCATCAGCAACATTTTGTCTCCCCCATTATTCATGTTGAACATCAACCTAGTGTTGGAAACTTTGTAAGCAATGTCTTCGTGTTCCGTTCATGAAGCATATGTTTGGATGAGAGAAGTGACTTCCTCTAATTCACGTGTATATGATGTAAGTTGCCGTCGTGAATTCGAGAAAGTTTGTTTTTGCTTCCTCTGGAGTCATCCCAAGTTAGTCATGCACATGCAAAGTGCCCTATGGTTTGATAGGTTGGCCGCTTCTACTACATATGTGTTCCTAGAACACCAAGCCACTGACTGATTTGCTCAAGGAGAAGGAGTCCCTTCATAAGAGCTAATCCGGACTTATGAAAAGATTTCGATATCCTCGATGATGGTTCCCCCACCTGAACTTGGTAGTGTTAAATATAAGACTACTACGTGGCAATGCTTGTCTAGGACAGCGTGTTCACATGTTTGTAGAAGAACCATGTTTTGGAGCTTACTACCATAGTCCATGCCCCGAGAATCTCGCAACATCATCTCGTCGATTTGTGTTGCAACCTTTCCTTTTCGCATATGCCGAAAATGTCATGTTACCAACTAGATCTGAATCTCAGCAGATATGATGGTTGAAACATTCCCAAAGATTTGCATTATGTTCCAGCTTGCACCCAGCAATTGTTGTTCAGGATCATCTTCAAAAGCGGTCCTACCATGGATCCCATCCATTTCCGTTGATAAGCAAAATCATCCATTGTGTTGTCTTCAACAAGGTAGTCCACATCATCCATTCTAGTCTGAGCATGTCATTCTTTCGGACTCCTTCAAGCGATCGATTGTGATTGCCTTAGGCTGGTATGAAGAGTCTCAATGATCTCTATATCAAAAGTAATTCTTTTTCCCACTTAAGGGATTAGTTCAACGAGTCACCTTCCCCGAGGTGCCCCGTTTTGGAATCATGGCAACTTCCCTCGCTACTTTGAAACCCTCGTCAAATTGTTTCTTCTGTCGCTCCTGACGCAAGTTTTGCCTCTCAGCTCCAGAGATGTTTCTATGTCTCACTCCGTGAGTTGATCTTGTGATCATCAAGGTAATCCTAAGTTGCTCGAACCTCAAGAAGATCGATTCTTCCAAGATCCTTCCTTCCTTCTCGTTGTCATGTTTGATGTAGTTCTCAAGGCAAGGATGGTAAGATCAACGTATGCCACAAAGCAACAACCCTATGAAGTGCAACCTGGATCGTGAAGATTGTGTTGGTCTTGTGCCCCTCCGCCTTCTTACTCACGCCTTGAATCTCGACGAGATTCTTGTTTAGTGGGGGTGAGTTGTCACATCCCTAGTTCTGGTAATGCTTAGTGCTTGCATTAGAGTGTTGCATCATGTTTAAATTCTTTTGAATTTGAAATGGGGATGACAGAACCCCAGCACCTCCCCTGAAACCAACTAGGGTTTACTAAAATTGGTTTCAATGAACCCAAAATGCCCTTCACAAAATGTTCATCATTTCTGGATTGGGCTAAAACCCCTGGCAAAAATGGTGCACACTTTTCTAGGACATTCTGGATTTTTTTGAATTAAATCATAAGTATTTGAATTTGGACATTTAAATGCTATAAAATATTTTAAATGTCCAAATAATCTTGAAAGCATTTGAGGGCTGTTGGAAATAGTTTCAAAAGTGCCCACAATTATTTTCATGATTTTACAAAATGAATTAGTATTTTTACTAATTCAAAACAGAGAAATAAAATAGAAAACAGAAATAAAAGAGATAGAGAGAGGACTACTTGGCCCACTCTACTCAGTAGCCGCCCAGCTTTGGCCCAGCCCACCTGGCGCCTCCTGTCATCTTTTCCACCGCGCCAGGAGGACGCGGGCGTGTGCCCGACGCACGCGCGGCCACCTCCTGCTTGCCGACGAGCCCCTGGACGCGTGGACAACTCCCGCGTGCCATCCCTATCCCGCTGACCTCTTCGCTCACTCCGCCCCGGCTCATCCCCTCCCTTGTCCCTCTCGCGCGCACCACCCGAGCGCAGCCGCAGCCGCCGGCCATAGCAATGGCCACCGGCCACCCCACGCCTCCCCGACGTATCCAAGAGCTCCCGCCGCCCACGCCCTCCTCACCGGTCCATGCGACCGGAAGGGCATCGAAGCACCGTCCCCGACCTTTCTTCCCCGTCCACGGCCGACGGATGCCGCCGTCCGATTCGTCGTCCTCCGCGCCTCCCTGAGCCTTCCGAGAAGGTCTTCTACCCTGATGTGAGCTCTCGAGCATTTCCCCCTTATCCCCGCAGTGAATCTCTTCCCCTAACCAGCCTAGCCGTCGGAGCCGAGAGCCCGTGTCGCGGCTACAGGCGCCATAGCTTGAACCTGAGCATGTAATCATGCTCGGGATGATCTCAGGGGACTAAAACACCCCCTGGCTATCCTTCCCGTGGCCCGTAGTGGTCGCCCATGCCATCCCCGAACTCCGGCCGCCGCCTAGCTCCCCGCCGCCGCCTACTCCGGTCATACCAGCCTCCGGTGTCCGCCCTGCTGGATGCGCCGCACTCACCGCTGCCATTAGACGCAAACGGCGAGGCAAATGGTCGCCTGTAGCTCAATCCCGAGAGAACGCCGCCGCGGTTTGAGGTCGCCGCCGGCCATACTCCGGCAAGCTGACGTGGCAGATTAGATTAGTACTAATTATGCTATTAGTCTAACCCTATGACAATGACAGCTGGGCCCCACGCCCTAACTAACCCAGGTTTTATTTGTGTTTAGATTAAACTAACCCCCACGGGCCCCACAGGTCAGTTTGACCTGGCCACGCCACACGTTGACCGACCCCACACGTCAGTATTGACTTGCTGACGTGTCTGTTGACCCGGCCCCACCTGTCATTGACACTAAACAGCACTGAGACACTGACGTATGGGTCCCACTGGTCAGGTTTGACCTGGACCAGGCGTGTTGACATGCTGATGTCACACTGATGTCATGCCGACGCAATAAGCTATTTTCTGGATTTATTTTAATACAGGAAATTCCAGAAAATAGTGCTAACTTCTAAAAATCATAAAAAATCAACCGTAGCTCCAAATCAAACAAATTATATATGGAAAATGATTAGAAAAATCTAATCTATCCATCTGTACTAGTTTCATGCATGTTTAAGAAAGTTAAGTTGCTGTTTAGCGCAAAACATGATAAAGTACTATTTAAGATCACAAATGTGTTTGAACTTTGAATCTTTGGTTCAAAATAGCTCAAACCCATCTGGTTGTAGTTGCATTAGCCCAACACACTCATTCTACCATGTCATGATCATGCATCATATTGTGCATTGCATTGATTGTGTTTCTTCTCTGTTGCTGGTATTTGTCCCCTCTGGATAGGCGTGGTTTCGACGATGAGATCGATGACACTGATGAAGAGCTATATTATCTTCGAAAGTGCCAGGCAAGCAAAACCCCCTTGTTCATTCCGATATAATCCCACTCTCTCGCTCCTGCTCTCTTTTACTGCATTAGGACAAAAATGATTCATCTGTTACTTGCTGCGGTAGCTGAACTCCATTATCCTCTGCATGACCTGTCATTGCCACAGTAAATAGATGAAACCCACTAGCATGAGTAGGAGTTGATTGAGCCCTGATGTGCCTACTCATTCATGTTTGTTTTTCATGCCTGCTACTTCTTAGAGTTGAGTCAGGTCTGATTCATCGGGGATGAATCGGAGGTGTGTGAACATGCCCTACTGTTGAGAGCTAAGTGTGTGAATACGATTTGGTAAAGGTAGCGGTGAGAGGCCATGTAGGAGTACATGGTGGGTTGTCTCATTGCAGCCGCCCCTCAGGAACTGAGTTCTGTGTTTGTGATCCATGAAACAGTTACTACCACACATTGGGATCCTTAATTGACTCTCTCGACTTATTAACCACTCTTGTCCCCTGTCCGGGAGTTGCAAAGTTGTTTCTGGTATTTGTAGCATGCTAGGGGCCGCACGCAGCGCTGACCTTAGGGGTGGGCTGTGTTGCGGTAGGCACATGGCACGGTGTACCGATTCGCCCGTTTGGTGTCTCGGGAACCCTGCACACATCGTTCGGGGCCGTTAGTGGAAACCTCGGCCGGACCTGCGGATGGAACCCGAATAGGCAATAAACCTGGACTAGGGACTCGTGTGTTTAGTCAGGTCATGGCCGACACCCTCGCTGGGCTTCCGCTTGAAGGTTGCCGAGTACATGTCGTGTAAACGGCGGTAAGTGGTGAGAGCGTGTGTGACGAAGTACACCCCTACAGGGTTAACATCATCTATTCGAATAGCCATGTCCGCGGTAAAGGACTTCTGGGTTGCCTATAACAGTTCATAGACAAGTGAAAGTGGATACCCTAAAATGCACAAGATAAGCGTGAGTGCTATGGATGGCGTTCTCGTAGGGAAACGGGAGTGGATCCATAGTGGTGTATTGATATGGTGAATATGTGGACTCGTGTGCGCCACCTCAAAAGAGTTACTTGCAGTCGTAGTGTAGGATAGCCACCGAGTCAAAGCTGGCTTGTTGCAGTTAAACTCCACCACCCCCTTTGTTTATAATGATGCATATGTAGTTAGTTCTGATGTAAGTCTTGCTGAGTACATTTGTACTCACGTTTGCCTATTTTATGTTTTGCAGAGAGACGTTAGTCTCGCTAGTAGTTTCGCGTGGACTTCGACGTTTAGCTTGTTACCTCAGCTACGATCTTGTGCCCTCGGCAGGATCTGGTAGATAGTCAGGCTTCTAAGCTTTTTCATTTGTAGATGTCTCAGACTCGCATATGTTAAACTTCCGCTTGTGCTTTGACTTGTATGTTTCAATGTTGGGTCATGAGACCCATGTTTGTAATATGTCACTCCTCGGAGCCTAATGAATAAATACTTGAGTCGAGAGTTATGTTGTGATGCCATGTTGTATTTACACATATCGAGCATATTGTGTGTATGTTTGAAATGCTTGGTATGTGTGGGATCCTAAAATCTAGTTGTTTATCCTTGGTAGCCTCTCTTATGGGGAAATGTAGTCTAGTGCTTCCTTGAGCCATAGTAGTCCGCTACAGCCCGGTTCACCGGTGTCCTCCTAGCCCAAAGACTACCGCCGTGACACTTGATCGGCCGGGCATGTGTTTCACTTCGCTCGTGGTTCTGTCCCTTCGGGGAAATGTCACGCGGTGACATCCGGAGTCCTGCCTAGCCTGCTACAGCCCGGGTTCCCGGAGTCCTGTTAGCCCGGTGCTACAGCCCGGATTCACACGCTGCTGACCGACATGCTCGATGTGATTCATGTATGCCTGTCCCCATGGGTTAGTGCCGCTTTGGGTTCACGACTAGCCATGTCGTCCCGGGTTCTCTGTCATATGGATGCTAGCGACACTATCATATACGTGAGCTAAAAGGCCCAAACGGTCCCGGGCCATGGTAAGGCGAGACCCGTGGGAATACCGTGCGTGAGGCCGCATAGTGATATGAGGTGTTACCGGCTAGATCGATGTGACTTGGAATCGGGGTCATGACATATCCTATGAAGACACACTTCTCCGATTTGGATTCGAGCTTATCAGGTTGAAGCTTTTTCACGTAAGCATCGCAGCCCCAAATTTTAAGAAAGGACAACATTGGTTTCTTGCCAAACCACAGTTCATAAGGCATCATCTCAACGAATTTTGATGGTGCCCTATGTAAAGTGAATGCAACCTTCTCTAAAGCATAACCCCAAAACGATAGTGGTATATCAGTAAGAGACATCATAGATTGCACCATATTCAATAAAGTACGGTTACGACGTTCGGACACACCATTTCGCTTTGGTGTTCCAGGTGGCGTTAATTGTGAAACTATCCCATGTTGTTTCAAATGTAGACCAAACTCGTCACTCAAATGTTTCAGACTTATGTTTCATTAAGTAAATATAACCATATCTGCTCAAATCATCTCGTGAAGGTAAGAAAATAACTCTACCGACCACGAGCTTCAAGACTATTGGACCGCATACATCGGTATGTATTATTTCCAATTAGTCAGTTGCTCGTTCCATTGTTTCGGAGAATAGTGTTTTAGTCATCTTGCCCATAAGGCATGGTTCACAAGCACCAAGTGATTCATAATTAAGTGATTCCAAAAGTCCATATGCATGGAGTTTCTTCATGTGCTTTACAATCGATATGATTCCAAACGGCAAGCCACAAATAAGTTGCACTACCATTATTAACTTTGCATCTTTTGGCTTCAATATTATGAATATGTATATCATCACCATCGAGATTCAACCAAAAGAGACCACTCAGCGAGGGTGCATGACCATAAAAGATATTACTCATATAAATAGAACAACCATTATTCTCTGATTTAAATGAATAACCGTCTCGCATTAAACAAGATCCATATATAATTTTCGTGCTCAACGCTGGCACCAAATGACAATTATTCAGGTCTAAAACTAATCCCAAAGGTAGATGTAGATATATGGTGCCGACCGCGATCACATCGACTTTGGAACCATTTCCCGCGTGCATCGTCACCTCGTCCTTAGCCAATCTTCACTTAACCCGTAGTCACTGTTTCGAGTTGCAAATATGAGCAATGTAACCAATATCAAATACCCAGCGCCATCATGCGAGCATTAATTAAGTACACATCAATAACATGTATATCAAATATACCTTTCACTTTGTCATCCTTCTTATCCGCAAAATACTTGGGGCAATTCCGCTTCCAGTGACCAGTCCCTTAGAAGTAGAAGCACTCAGTTTTAGGCTTAGGTCCAGACTTGGGTTTCTTCTCTTGAGCAGCAACCTTTTTGCCGTTCTTCTTGAAGTTCCCCTTCTTCCCTTTGTCCTTTTTCTTGAAACTAGTGGTCTTATTGACCATCAACACTTGATGCTCCTTTTTGATTTGTACCTCCGCGGCCTTTAACATTGTGAAGAGCTCAGTGTCGGTGTCAAAACCAGCGGATATTGGGTAGGGGGTCCCGAACTATGCGTCTAAGGCTAATGGTAACAGGAGGCGGGGGACACAATGTTTACCCAGGTTCGGGCCCACTCGATGGAGGTAATACCCTACTTCCTGCTTGATTGATCTTGATGATATGAGTATTACAAGAGTTGATCTACCACGAGATCCTAGAGGCTAAACCCTAGAAGCTAGCCTATGATTATGATTGTTGTCCTACGGACTAAACGCTTCGGTTTATATAGAGACCGGCGGGGGCTAGGGTTACACAGAGTCGGTTATAGAGAAGGACATCTACATATCCGAACTACCAAGCTTGCTTTCCACGCAAAGGAGAGTCCCACCTGGACACGGGACGAAGTCTTCAATCTTTTACCTTCGTAGTCCAACAGTCCGGCCAAAGTATATAGTCCGCTGTCCGAGGACCCCATAATCCAGGACTCCTCACACTACTAGGGAAAACCTTGTACACAGAATCTTACCAAGAGCGCTTTGTTAAATGAGGCGCCATCGCTACTTAGTAGTAGCGCTGTCACTAAAACGGCGCCATCGTTACTCGATTAGCAGAGCGCTGCAGAAATGTAATGCGCCATACTACTATAATTGCCACACCGCTCCCGACGTGCTAGGTATAGTAGTAGCGCCTTCCAGAAATAGCGCCATTACTACGGATTTTAGCAGCAACGCTGCTTTGCCTCCCCATGCTATCAAAAGCTATTTTCACCTAACCCCTGCGTGGCCTGATTCCTCTCCTCCGCTTCCTCCCCAATTCCCCACTCTATATTCTCCCCTCGTCGCCCGCCGAGCCCTCCTCGCCTTGCCGGAGGCCCTTCCTCGCCTCCGCCGAGTCTGCCCTTGCCGGAGCCCTCCTCGCCCACGCCGGAGCCCCTGCCTCGCCTCCGCCTGCCTCCCTTGACTCCGCCGCCAGATCCCCGACCTCGCCTCACTGCTGCCTCCCCGGTCACCGCCTCGCCGCGCCTCGGTGCCGCCATCTCCCCCGACCCCATCTCTCTCCCCGCCCTCTGTAAGCACTCTCCCCTTCCGATCCCTCTTCTGTGCTTAGTATGAACCCTAGCTATTTAGTGATAGTTAGTATGAACCCTAGGCTATTTTTAGTGCTAGTTAGTTAATTACAATTAGTATTAACCCTATTTAATTAGGTAGTACGAACCCAAGTTAAAAAATGGATGCTTATATGGTAATTAGGGCAGTAGTTCCTAGGTACTAATTAGTTAGTAAGAACTAGGTACTACTAGTCGTCAGCCCGTGCGTCTGCACGGGCTAGCATTGAAAAAGATGTATAATAGTTAGATTTTAAGTATGTTTCTTTTTACAAATGTTTTTCCATAAGAATATAGGAAAATATATTCAAACATTTATTATCGAGACATAATAAGTTATCAAGTACTTTCCATGGGACAAAATGACTTCAGTCTTTCACTAAGTTCCTTATTACCGACATTATATAGCGTAACTTGGTGGTCCACTAAGATATAATAGAGAATGAGTTGATCAACCTTAGTGACCTTTGAATTACATTGTACTATGCTCAAATTGAAAGAAATAACTGTTACACTTTAGGATTTAAGACGAACTACAACTTGCCAACTTATCAATTTGACGTTGATAGAAATATATGGAAATTTGGATCCTAAAATACAATACTAAAAGTTAAGTATTGTACGGTAAACAAATAATTTTCATAAGTGTTAGAACTTATTACCACTTTGCTCCTGCAGATATTATCTAATTAAGAATATGTAAATATATGAATATTATTTAAAACCATCACAACCTCAAGGCTTATGATTTCTTCTACGATCAATACATATACATATAGCCATAAATGAAATCCATGTACACATATATTAATGTGAGATCTAACACGTACAATTGTACTTACAAAATAAAAACAAATATGTGTATTTAGTTATAACAGTGAACCTTCAAGCAAAAGGTAGTGTGATTTTATTTGCTCTGCACTCTTCTTCTCAGATGTGATAATTTCTTATTTTGAACCAAGTACAATTCCATACCACAAACATCAAGAGAAGATGGGTGCTCAAGAAGCAAAACATGTTGTATGAAGTTACATTAGATGGCATGTACGGCATGAAATGTTTAATCACATCGAAAATAGTATATTCGAGAAGCTATTATAATGAATATGCAAAGATGACATATAGTGTTGTACGCTTATAAGGATTATTACAATTTGGAAGAGTATAGATTTGTGTCCTCTTAGTAAAGTATGACTACTAAAATAGTAGTACATGAACTATTTGTCGTAGCTAGGTCTGAAAGTTAGGGTTTCCACATATTTTCTCCAAATGGATATAACAGTATAAAACCCGAGGCATAGGGCACGAATATTTAATTTACGTAATTGACAAAATCAACCTATAATATATAGGAGAAAGAAGCATGGTCCTTTTTGGAACAAAGTTCTTGTCTAGATTCTGAAGATTTCTTATATTGCATTAGATATGAATAATATAAGTATATAATGAATGACACACGTATGCAGAGAACATGATTAATTAGTTGTTCCGAGTTCGATCAAACTTGCATTAAGAAAAGTATATATTAGGCCTAAAAGGTGCAGGTTTCCAGCTGAAATATACGTATACATAAATATTCTTTCATATCTAAGATGAAGTTTTCACAAAAGTGGTACATTCCTCAGATTACAGCTACTAGTTGGTAAAACATTCAGTGGCTGCCATGGCCTTTCCCCATTTTGTCTGTTCTCCACAACGGAAATAATATTTTCCAGTACTGTAGGTTTATCACTTCATTTTATCCCTAATAAAATGGCTGTAAAGCTCTAATGGTACAAAGACAAAACAGTGATTAGGCACATACTCCAATTCGGGAAATAATCATTAGCAGGTAATTGATGTGTTTCTGTTACAATGGTCTTAATAAATTTCCAATAGTCACCTCATATTTTGTACCAAGAACCCTGATCACTGATGAAGCATCCCCTTGTAGCCGTAACCACACAACAAAGTGTGCCTGACCCAAGTAAATCCATCCTTATATCCACATAGAATATGAAGTCGGTAACTCCACGTGCCACTTGTGATACATTCTTTTTATAGAGCTTAAAATTCATCTTGTAGCTGTCATGGTTTTGTATAGCAACCTAATACATGAGAAAGGAAATTTTCTGGTGTAAACCCATAGTTTGACGATGTGATGAATGTACCTTTCATAAAAAAGTGCAGTTAAGATGCAAACACTATAGTAGAAAGTAAAGAAACAGTTCAGTACTTTCTAATTGGTAAGAAATTGTGTAGCTAATCACTATGTTGAAATGCAAAGACAATCAAGAAAAGTTGGTGGCTTGAAATCCATACAACATTCACATTATCTCGTGATGTTCAGGACATAGTACACACCTTTATCCGCTGGAGTAAGCATTCTCAGCAGAAAAATAAATGCTATTTAGTATGCTTACCAAGTTAAAGGCGAGCATGCCAGTAGTAAGCACTCTATGATTTCTGTACAAATTATGTAATGGAAGCATTTTTTTATGACTTAAGCAGAAGTACTATGATATTTCTACACATTATGCAATGGACGGGAAGCAATTTCAACCAAAGAAGAGAACACATCGAATACCTTAGTGGATTATTAGATGCTATCGTATTTCTCTTCAATGTAGTAACAATTGAACACCAGAAGTAATGCACTTGTGTGTAGGAAGTTGATCCTGCAAGGCATGAGATGTATTCAATATAACGGAAAAATTTATCTGAACATAAGGTACATTTGATACTTGGAAGTGCAACTACCCCGCTACAATATGCTACAAATAGGCATACTTCTAATTTCAGTGATTTACTGAACAACAATTTCAAATGCTCTGTACACAGAATGATTATGCTCAACGTCAGTTATAAAGATCACAAAATCTGAACTAACACTATGAAATTTAGACAATCATCTTAAAGGCTTGAACTTACTCGACGGCAAAAATTCTGTACGCTGGCCCGTAGCATATATATACATAGCAGCCAACTCTTGCAGATCGCTCCTCTCTAGTGAAGTACCTAAATAAAAAAAATCTCAACTAAAAAACAAACAGTAGAGGCCTTTTGGAAATAGGAAGCAAACAAACCGAAGGATAGTCCTTGGAAAATTTTAAGGATTAGGAAAACTGTTGCATATATCATACTGCACTAAATTATTAAGATAAGTAGAGTTCTACTTCATCTTTTGGGTGGAATGCGAACAACATAAAACTTATGGTGTAATAACTCATTTGGAGCTGAGAGGGTAGAGTTAGAAGAAAGACACAACTTGAAACTTGAAACTGTGTTATACTTCCACTGTCCAGGTGGAATTATTATGCAGTTTAGCTGCAAACCGTACCTCATACAACTAAAGAGCCAGTGCTGGTTGAAAATATGAATGTCCTTAGTGAATACAAATGCAGTTTTGAAACACAGTACATCAAAGAATTAACAAATTCGTTAGGAAAACTCTTCTATATGAATTCAACTATTGGCAAATTAACAATTCATCAAACACTTCCAACTCATTGTAAAATACAAAGAAATAATTCAGATTCAGGCTGGCAAAGGAAAGGCCATGCGAAGAGAAAAGACATTGTTTGCTGGACAGAGTTCCATAACACCAGTTAGATCTCACCATTGTCGACGGATACGCCTAGGTCCGCCACTTGCAGGACATGTGTGCGCTGCGTGTCTCACCATGTAGCTCCTCATTGATCGGCACCGCCCAACACCCCATCTGTTTGACTATTTCCTCTAAAGAATAAACGACCTCGCATCTAGAGAAATAAGTGGCGACAATCACGCCGACAGAGAAGCAAAATAGGTCACGGTACATGAAGCTACCAGGCAGTCTCACTAATCAAGCACAAAATAGGCCGTGTACATGAAGCAATTGCATCCTAAAAAATTGGAGAAGTGATTACTCGAAGAAGAAAATTTGGAGAGGGGGTAGGTTATTTGCCTTTTCGACTAAGACGCCCGGAGCAACCACAGCGACCCTTCCTTCTTCCTCTCGACTGAAAGCAGCCACGGCCAGGAGACGGAGCGGCGGCACTTCCTTCCTCGCAGCAGGGAGCAGTCCAGATCTGCCCGCCGTCTTTGTCGCCGCCATGGATAGGCACGGTCCCAGAATTTCCATCCAAACACGCTTGGGCTGTTGGACCTCTAAAATATCAGAAGTTCTCAATAGATTGAACGTGGAGTTTGTTATGTTAGACAAAAATAGATTGGACGTGCGGGCCATAAATTGAACATGTAGTTCTCCCTTGATTGAACGTGGGGAAGTTTTTCATAGATTGAACATGGAGTTTGTTGGAAAAAAAAAGGTTGGATCTTGCGGGCCATAAATTGAACGTGGAGTTCTCCCTAGACAGGGAGAACTTTTCTATAAATTGAAAGTGGAGTTTGTCTGGAAATAAAAGTTTGGGGCGTGTGGGTCATAAATTGAACGTGGAGTTTGTCAAAAAAAAATTCTACATGGAGTTTGTTCCAAAAAAAAAAAGATTGAACCTGGAGTTAATCTACACCGTAATTATTAGGTCCCACCAGATTAACGGCTCGTAAAATCTAATTAACATGGGAATTTCTAGGAAGTCTAGAATTAGTATAGGTATAGATTTAGGTACTAGCTTATTTTTATTTATAGTAAGTTTATTTTTAGTAAGAACTAATTGAATTGATAGAACTAGTTAGTAAGAACTTGTTGCTATTTTTTTAGTTAAAGCAATTTTTCCCGCATCGACGTGGACGATGCCTATCCCGCATCCTCGTCGTCGAGTCGGCGGAGGACGACACCTGCTTGACCAGACGGGCCATGTCCGGGACTGGGCTCCGCCGGGGTGGTACTGGGAGGAGCTACCAACCGGGAGGCGCAGGTTGGTGAGGAGTCAGCCTGTCGTTGACCCGAACCTTCTTTGGTGGCGGTCGCGTGGGCCAGTGATGGTCCAGAGGCTCGAGGACCCCGCGGAGGTGATGCATCACCGTGTCAGTGAAGAGGAGACGCACGTCCGTCGCTACTTGTTTGCGTTGGAGCAAAGGTTCTTCAATACCTGGCAGGTTCTCCAGGGATCTCACTGGAGCTATGATCCAGTGATGGTTCCTTCTCTGTGGGTGTCCACCGCCCGCGCCGATAGCCGTCATGTGCTAAGGTTTTAGTTGTATTAGTGATGTTATATGTATGACACTATTTTGAATGTATTAGTGATAATATTCGACGATGTACGGACGCATGAGATGATTACTTTTGCTTATTGAATGCATGCTAATTTGAGTCCTATGAGATATTTTGAAATGTATATCTTGTGTTGCTCAAATAGGATATGTGCTTGCCCAAGTGGCCGGTCATGTTTGCAGGTTACACCTCCGAGTGGCCTCTGTTTTGCCGGAGTGTTGATTCATTTCCGTTCCAGCAAATTTCAGGCGCTCGATATGTCCTATTTTAGCAAAGGTCATGCCGGACTTTTCCGTGAATTTTGGCATGACTTGTGCTAGAATATGTAGGAAATATCGAGTGCCCCGTATTTGTGTGTTGAGTATCCTGGTAGTTGTCTTTGATCAATTTTCAATTAATGTTTCAACTATGAACATAGGAAATGTCCTGGATTTACCTAAAAGGATTTCGGTACTTGCAAATACTGCAAAGACGAGTGCGGCCTGTGCGACGGAATCTTCCTAGATGATGATAGGCGCTTCAGCATCTAGCTGGACAAGAACTTCGAAGTGGATACAGTAAGTCACAACGACAAGTTTTTTTCGTAATTAAGCATGACATATGCTTCATTTGTTTGAACTTATAATTTATTTATTTTTACTAATCTACTAGCGTATCCCCTGCCATGCAAGAGTTTTTGTATTGGATAAGATCGGTTTCAGTGGTACTATGGAGGTAAAGAAAGTTTACTTGAAGACCGAGCATGGTTATATTTTCAATGTAAAATTATACAATTCAGACGACTACACCTATTTTGGATGCAAAACATGGCGGGCACTATGCAAGACTTATGCATTTGAGCCTGATATGGTTATCACCTTTGATATTCGTCCGAAAGATGATATTGAAGGTAATACCGACATCTGGGTCGATGTGCAGACGCCATTATGTAAGTTTCTCAACCATATTTATGTCTTTAATATTGTTTATTCAAAAAAGTTGACAACTAATTTGTATTGTCAGCTTATTTCGGTGCAAGCAAACATGTCCAGCGCTTGGTAGACAGGACCGTATTCTGTGCCGGGGCTGAACTCAACTGCGAGGAGCTCAGTCATTATGTTTCATGGCTTGGGGATCTTGATACTGTCAAGACTAATTTTCTTCCTGCATTTAGAAATGTTAGTACTGAAAATGTGCGACCAATAGTGTTCGTAATGAACTACGGTCACATCTATTTAGGAAGGATGGTAAGATTTTTACTATTTGTCCTAAGTGCATCTTTTTCCATACATTATTTTTGAAGCTAAACTTCATTGCTAAGTATGTTACCGCACGATGTTCTTCAACAGGGACTCCCGATGAATATTGTGCCTTATGGGATCGAGACTAAAGGTACCATGAGTATTATTAGCTTACGGCCAAGATATCCTACAGATTAATTTAGTGCATTCAAGATTAAGGACGGATGCTTAATACTGCAAGACTGGATCAAATATGTGATGGGGGAGCGCAGGGAAGTACTAGGGGGCAGGAAACAGATGCGCTACCCACGATTAGGAGACAGGTTCATCTGCGTGCTCCAACTTGATCAAGGAGGAGAGCTATACATGTTTTATGTTATTTTACCTAAGAGAGAGCAGCAGGAGTGATTAGCTAGCTAGAAATGAGTTTGAAGATGATGATGTGCTACACTATTACAATGATGATAAAATAGCTAGTGTTGGTGGTAATGACTATGATGATTATTATTAGCTAGTTTTAGTGGTGATTAAATAAATACTGTTGGTGGTAATGACTATGATGATGATTAAATAGCTTGTGCTGACGGATTTGATTCAAGTGGAGGCAACATGTGGTGCAGATCTGTAAGTGCATCTAGTGCCCCTTAGTGATTTTGGTGTATTGAAGACTTATAGGTTAAGAAACTAATGTGTTTATGAGTGTACACAGGTCCATAAGTCTGTGAGGAGTTTGATATTTACAAAGGAAAGTCGACCCCTAAAAATGAAGTTCTTCGACGGAAGACTTTGATATTTTGAAGACTTTCTGAAGACTTTGAAAGTGAAGAAATTGGTGTGACCTTGAAGACATGGTATTCATTTGAGGAACATGAAGCGTGAAGACTTTTGTTTTTGTAGTTTCGCTTCTCTTTCTTGAGTCATAGGAAACACTGCATCGTTAAAGGGGTCAAGGAAATACTAAGGAAAAATTTCCATGTGATGCTCAACTCAAAATCCTACACCTACCAATCCCTTCGAGTGAAGCCTTTGAAATCTCATACGCTTCAGTCAATTTCTTCAAAGGATGTGAGACGAAGTTCTTCCGTCACGAGGAATTTGTTCTGACCGAGGAGTTAGGAATTCGCCAAAGGTGGATTGCCAACAAAGTGAGGAACATGATAGCCCTGAGGAATTTGAGATTCAAATTTCCGACCGTTGCTGTGCTGCGCGCCAGCTGTCCCAAAATATCTTATCCACCTAACGGTCATATCATTGGAGGGCATTTATGTCTTATCATGTCGGGCTGCTCCCTAGGCTATAAATAGCCGCCCCCTACAACCACTAGCTGGTTGGCTGCTCCGAGAGAACTTGACACTTGTCATTTGAGAGCAACCCATCCTCTCGAGGACTTTGAGCGAAAATCATCGAGTGAGGAAAACCCAAACACCAAACCCCTACAAACCCAAAGTGATTGAGCATCATCAAGAGATTGATCCTCGTGGATCCGACGCTTGTTACCTTTGAAGACTGTGCTTCTTCCAGACGGTTAGGGCGTCATGGTCTAGAGCATCCAAGAGGAATTGTGGATCGCCGAGTGACCAAGTCTGTGAAGGTTTGGAAGTCGCTCAAGACTTACCACGAGTGATTGGACGAGGTCTGTGTGACCTTAGTTCAAGGAGAATACGGTGAGGACTTGGTGTCCTGAGCTGCGTGCTTTCGGTGACTAGGTGTCCGGACTGTGTGTCCTCGAGTTTAAATACTCAGCCGCTCCAACCAGACGTACAACTGAGACAACAGTTGGAACTGGTCTACCAAATCATTGTCTTCACCAACCTTACTGGTTCTATTTCCTCAACCCTCTCATTTCCTCATTACTGTGTTGAGTGTTCATTCATATCGGTGCTTGAAGACTTTGGATCAAGACTTTCTCAATTTCCTCGATTCAATTTCTTCACCGTTTGTCTTCATCTTGTGCTTGTGTTTACGCTTTTCGTACTCTTTGATTGTCTTCATTTCATCATGATGACCGTGCCCGCATTCTCTTATGCTTACTTCGAGTACTTATTCCGCTGCAAGTAGTTCTTCGCTAAGGAATTTCCTCACCGCAAATTCCTCGTTGAAGAATTCATAAAATCGCCTATTCACCCCCTCTAGTCGATATAACGCACTTTCAATTGGTATCGAGCAAGGTACTCCCTTGTTCTGTGTGATTTTGGTTTAACCACCGAGTTTTAGTTATGTCGACCGCAGGTATGAAGAAAGTGACATGTCCTATCTTTGACGGTCTTGATTATCCCAAGTGGAAGGCCATGATGAGGAAGCGCCTCATGGCAATGGACAGCAAGCTGTGGATCGTCAGTGAAATTGGAATTACTGATCTATGCAAAACAGCGAACGCAGATGATATTCGCAAGTACACTCGTCTTGATATCATGGCGAAGGGCATCATCTGTTCCTGCCTATCTAGAGATGAATTCAAGCGCATTATGCATCTATGCAATGCGAAACTTATCTGGGACCGAATCTCCGATGTCTATGAATGTCATCGAACCCGTCATGATCCTTGGTTTTAGGACTTCAAGGAATCTCTCAAAACGATGACTTTCGAACCAGAATCATCATCTTCTGCATCATGTCTCATGGCAAAGGGTGTCGAGGTAACCGAATGTTCCTCATCTGAATTTAGTGACTATGAATCGGATGATGATGGATCTGATGATGATATTGAACCTAGCTATACCAAACTTGTTTGCATTGCCACCAAACAACAACATGCCTTGGAAAAGGTTCAAAACATGCTAGATAAGAGTGATGATATGTTAGGTGAAGAAATGGATCGCACTAAAGCCCTGACTGAAAATCTTCAGAGACTTCAGTCTAGGTTTGACAGCCTTCAAGGTCATCATAACACTCTCTTGTCTGATCATGAGAAACTTTCTTATGAATTTCTTCAAAGAAAGCAAGATCTTGAGAAGCTAAGAGTGATTTATGAAGATCTTCAGAAGGAGCGCGATTCATTACTTGCTCAACAAATCAGCGCTTCTCATGAAGAATTTGTTCCTCCATGCTTAAAGTGCATTGAACGTGAATCTGCTAATTCTTCACCTGAATGTTCAAATGCTTCAACTGTTACAAATTCTTCACCTGCCTCTGCTATCACTAATTCCTCATCTGAGGACATTGCTAGTATCATGACAATGCAGGGCTGAAGGAATTGTACATGATGTGCATGTACAAAATCCTCAATGGGCATCAGACTCTTTGTGATGTGCTTAAAAAGCAGATCCTCAACAGGAACCCTAGGAAAGAGGGTATTGCCTTTGAGAGGAAACTCAATGCTGATGGAACGTTTTGGAAGCCTGAGCAGTATCCCAAAACCTCATGGGTTGCTGCAAAGGGACCTCCAATTGATCCATCTAACTTATCTGGCTTTACATGCGAATCTCCTCATTCTTCTGATGAGTCATTTGACTCCAACTATAAACTGTTCAAAAATCAGATTGGTGAAGTATTTGCTAGATATGTTGGCACTAACTGCAGGAACGATTCCCCTATGAAGAAAATCTGGGTTCCCAAGAAGTGCCTTGAAAGTCTTCAGGTGAATATCCTCATGACACCACCAGTGAAGCATAGGAACCCCAGATCAAACTCTTCATATGGACCAAATTCTTCATATGGATCCAAGTCCTCATACGGACCAAATTCCTCACGTGGATCAAATTCCTCAAAAGGATCAAAGTCCTCATATGATTATCATCGTGCTAACAACTCTGTTTTGCAGGGTAGAGCTAAGGGCTATGAATATGTGCATTATTCTTCAAACCAATATGTTCATAAGTCCTCGAAGAATTTCTCTACTTATTCATATGCTTACCCTAACCCCTCTTATGTGAAACGAAATGGACTGGCCTCTATGCCACCATTCTCATATGGTGCTCGCAGAGTGATGAACTCTTTGCCACCCCTTCAGATGTGGGTGGTGAAGAAAAATAACTAACCTCTTCTGCAGGTTCAGGTCTCCAGACGTGCTTTAAACGTCTGAAGAATTTGCTGGGGGCCTGACAAAAATGCCTGAAAGGACGCAGGCTAATCATGATGAAATGAAGTTTCATTTCACACATCCTCATACTTCTTATCTGTTATACTGCCTGATGAAATTCATCTGATGAACTTGATATCATATTCTTCACTGATGAAGTATATGAGATCGTAAGTTGCACTAATTCATCTGCAGGATGATCAACCCAAAGCCACTGAGTGGGTTCTCGATAGTGGATGTACAACTCACATGACTGGTGACAAGAATCTATTGATCGATGCTCCCTTATCATCGTCACATCTGAAGCATATCATCTTTGCTGACAAAGGCAAAAGTTAGGTATTGGGTCTTGGTAAGGTTGCGATCTCTAAGGACATACACATGGACAAAGTCATGCTTGTTGAGTCCTTAGGATACAACCTCATGTCGATCTCAATGCTTTGTGATCTTGATATGGTTGTTATCTTTGGCAAGTATCGTTGTGTTGTGATTATGGAAGCTGACAATTCCAAAGTCTTCGAAGGCTTTAGGAGAGGAGACTTGTATATTGTTGATTTCTCTACAGGACCACAACCAGCCGTGTGTCTACTTGCAAAAGCTTCAGAAGGCTGGCTATGACATCGGCGGCTTGGTCACGCAAGCATGAGGAATTTGCACACGCTTGCAAAGAAGAAGCATGTCATTGGCATTGAGAATGTCAAATTCCTCAAGGATCACTTGGGTGGAGCTTGTGAAGCTGGAAAAATGACCAAAGCCAAGCATCCAGCGAAGACTATCATGACCACTACTCGTCCCTTCGAATTGCTTCATATGGACCTCTTTGGTCCTAATCATTACTCAGTAGTCACTAATGATGCATCTCTATATGGCTTTGTTATTGTTGATGATTACTCTCGTTACACATGGGTACACATTGTTACTTACAAAAATGAAGTGCAGGAAGTCTTCAAACGATTTTCCTGGAGGGCTTCAACTAACTTTGGTGTGAAGATCGGACACATCAGAGTGACAATGGAACTGAGTTCAAGAATTCCGGTCTTGATGCCTATCTTGATGAACTTGGTATTACTCATGAGTTATCTGCTCCCTATACTCCTCGGTAAAATGGCATCGTGGGCGCAAGAACAGAACTCTTGATGAGATGGCTCGCACTATGCTTGATGAATACAAAACGCCTTGTCGTTTTTGGATTGATGCAATTGATACCGCGTGCCACATCATCAACAGAGTATATCTTCACAAATTCTTCAAAAAGACTGCCTATGAACTCCTCACTGACAAGAAACCCAATGTGAGTTATTTCAAAGTCTTCGGTGCTAAATGCTGGATTAGAGATCCTCATAACAGTTCTAAATTTGCACCGAAAGCACATGAAGGTTTTATGCTTGGTTACGGAAAGGACTCACACACCTACAGTCTTCAACATCGCTCTTCAAAAGATTGTTGATACTGTAGATGTGCGGTTCGATGAAACTAATGGCTCGCAAAGAGAGCACCTACCTTCCGTGTTAGATGAACCGGCACCTGAGGAATCTATCAAGTTCAAGGCAACTGAGGATGTCATTCCTACTGAAGAATCTGCTGAAGAATTCATTCCTGTACGCGAAGAACGTCGAGTTGATGCACCTGAAGATAATGCTGAAGACAATGGTGCTGAGGAAAATGATCAAATTCCTCGACGACAACCAGCTCATCCTCGCGTTGCAAAAGAAGTGCAAGTTGACAAGATCATCGATGACATTGAAGCGCCAGGTCCTCTCACACGCTCAAAAGCTTCACATTTATCTAACTTTTGTGGGCACTATGCTTTTGTCTCTATCACAGAGCCCACTAAGGTAGATGAAGCATTTCTGGAGCCTGAGTGGATTCAGGCCATGCAAGAAGAATTACATCAGTTTGAGCTCAACAATGTCTGGGAACTGGTCAAACGTCCAGATCCTCGCAAGCATAATATCATTAGCACAAAGTGGATCTACCACAACAAGCAAGATGAAAATGGCCTTGTGGTAAGGAATAAGGCACGACTTGTAGCTCAAGGCTACACACAGGTTGAAGGAATTGATTTCGATGAAACTTTTGCACCTGTTGCTAGACTTGAGTCTATTCGCATATTACATGCCTATGCTAACCATCACAATATCACTTTATATCAAATGGATGTGAAAAGTGCATTACTCAATAGTATGAACTCTATGATAGATCGAACGGAAAGAATAGCTTCGTGTTATTTTACTACAGACTCTTGAATAGATCGATCAGAAAGGATAACTTTGAGGTGGTTTCGTTCCCTAAAATAATCTCTTCGTTTGTTCTCCGCTATTAGTGACTCTGGTGTGACTCTTTGTTGCATGTTAAGGGATAGTTATAAGATCCAATTATGTTATTATTGATGAGATAACATGCACTAGTTAAAGTATGAACCCTAGGCCTTGTTTCCTAGCATTGCAATACCGTTTACGCTCACTTTTACCACTTGCTACCTTGCTGTTTTTATATTTTCATATTACAAAAACCTATATCTACCATCCATATTGCACTTGTATCACCATCTCTTCATGAACTAGTGCACCTATACAATTTGCCATTGTATTGGGTGTGTTGGGGACACAAGAGACTCTTTGTTATTTGGTTGCAGGGTTGTTTGAGAGAGACCATCTTCATCCTACCCCTCCCACGGATTGATAAACCTTAGGTCATCCACTTGAAGGAAATTTGCTACTATCGTACAAACCTCTGCAATTGGAGGCCCAACAACGTCTACGAGAAGAAGGTTGTGTAGTAGACATCAATTAGCATGTACATCTCAGTTCCTCCAATTCTACACAATTAATTCTTTTTTAACAAAATATGTAATGAATTACCAAATCAATACTCAGAAATGGGCTCTCTTTTATGCATATACAGACCCAATAGTTCATTGTTATTTTTTAACATACTAGGATGAACAGCAGAGAAGCAACCATACCAACAATACTGAATTTGCAAACAATATTGGACAAGCAACAAAATTACCAGTAGCTTTTAGACGAGTATAGAGGTTCAGGCGAGATGTACCTGTAGTTTCAATATTGCATTACATGTAGCTTTTGAGCGAGTAGAGAGGTTCACGCGAGAAATACCTGGCCTGCAAAGTTGCAGTAGCATAGCAAGGCAAGCATCAACAACCATCTTGCTGAAATAAAATGGTTGACAATGATAAAAAGCACAAAATAAAATGTACGAGGGGAGATCCTTCATAGTTGGAGCATGGGAGCAGTAAGATTCAGGGGTCGTTGCGACTGCGAACCTCCAATGACCATGTACTTGAACGGCCGGAGGTGCCAGGCGCACTTGAGGGGGCTAGGCCAGGCCGAGAGTCTCCATGGCACCAGTGAAGTCTCCATGGAGTAGCCATGCAGTGTTGTGTTGTTTGAATGGGGGGGGGGGGACACGGCGACCGGGGAAGAAGCCGACCATGGGAGCCACAACCCGTGGAACTCCACTAAGGCATGGTGGCGAGCTTTGCCGGGAGATGGCGAGGCTGTGAGGCGGGGATCGGCGGCTGCCGTCGGTTGACTTGACCGCGCACTCAAATTGAACTGACGTGCAATGCAGAGGCCAGCGGCAGCCAGGCCCCTCTGATGCTGCTCCGGCATGAAGGAGCACGGGGAGAGGAACTTGGACGGACACCGGTGGGGCACTTGGACTCCTGAAGTAGTGCCTGGAGCAACGTCCTGTGGCGGCAAGCGGCGGTAGCCGGACTACGACGCACGGGGGGCGGTGGCCTCGCTCGGAGTTGCAGGTGGCGACACATAGAGACGAGATCCATCTCGCGGCACCACGCGGGAGTTAACGGCGATGCCCGGGGTTGCAGCAGCGGCAGCGGCCGAGGTAGGTGAGGTGGGCAGCTGCGAGGGGTAAGTCGGCGGCGGAGGCGGGGATCGGCGGTGGCGAAGCGCCTAGGGTGGGTGGTGGGAATTGAGAGATAGATTAGGATGCGTGGGCGTGGGTGTTTTTTCTGTTTGGGTGGTTTCGAGTTCGGGAACACCTCATCGCGCCTATATAACTATATAAGGCGCCATGATCCGAATAACTATTCTGATCCGAGGATCAGAATAGTGTTATATATATTCTGATCCTGGGATCAGAATAGTGTTATATATATTCTGATCCCAGGATCAGAATAGTTATTCTGATCGGCGCGATGAACACGTTCCCGAACTTGTACGCGCTAAAATAAAAACCCACCCCACGTCCCAACCTTATCCCTAAGAGCATCTCCAACCGTTGGCCCCCCAGGGGAGCATAAAATCGCCGCCTGGGGGCGACCCGGCGCAAAATATCGGCCTGGGGGCGAGTGGGTTCCCAGCCGCCAACCCCAGCTGACCTCAGGGCCGCCCCCAGACGCTGTTTATGTTAAAAAAGAGTATTCGGCAAAGTTCTGCATCAAATTCGCCTAAAAGTCAGCAAACTGGGCATATATTAGACATGTTCTACATTTTACATAGCAAATTGATTAAACAAAAGTCGCTGAGCACGGCAAAATCGCCGCCGTCGTCGTCATCGGCCTTCTCCTCCTTGACGCGGCCGCCCCTGCTGGACACCTGCCAGGCGTCGCCATGGCGGACCGGTGGCGGTGGCGGCGCGTCGTCTTCGTCGCTGTCGTCAAGGATGATGACGCCTCCTTCGTCGCGGCCCCGGCGCGGATGTTCGAAGTGTTCTAGGGCGGGATACTGACGCTCCATATCCATCTGCAGCCAGACATCACGCGCCCATTTCAGGGCCGCCGCTTCGTCGAGCTCCCCGGCGCCGTGCTCCGCCTTCACGGCGGGGAGCCCCGGCTCCGATTTCAAGGCCGCGAGCCCCGACTCCGTCTTCGGTTTGACGAAGCGCGGAGGAGCCGAGGAGGAGGCACGCCGGCCGCCCACATTTATGATGATGCCGGTGCTGCGAGTGCGCCGACCGAGCGGGTCACCACTGCGGGCTCGGCCTTGACGCCGAATACATCCGGTGAGCCGAAGGAGTGGGAAGACGGATGGGACGAGGAGTATGAGGAGGAAGTTCAGGAGGAGCTCAACCTCCTGGGCATCCGTTGCCCGACACGTCGGCGGTGGACCGGTGCGGCCGCAGCGGCAGGGTATGCTAGCGGCGGGTCGTTGCCACCCTCGAGGTGATCCACACTAGTAGAAAACAGGGCTTTCGTTCGGGCTAGATAAGCCCATTAGTCCCGGTTCAGTCATGAACCGGGACCCATGGGGGCATTGGTCCCGGTTCGTGAGGCCAAGGGGCCTGCCGGGACTGGTGGGAGCATTAGTCCCGGTTCGTCTGGCCCCTTTGGTCCCGGTTGGTGGGATGAACCGAGACCAATGGGCCTCGCTCCTGGCCCACCACCATTGGTCCCGGTTGGTGGCTTGAACCGGGACCAAAGAGTGTCCTTTAGTCTCGGTTCCAGCCACGAACCAGGACCAATGAGTTGCCTATATATACCCCCTCACCAGCGAGGAGAGCATTCCACTGCTCTGTTTTTCTGGCCGGCCGTTGGAGAGCTTTGTGGTGCTCTAGCTCACTTCCTATGCACACGAGGTGTTCGATGGAATGCCCGAGCCACACTACTTAAGCTTTCTGCTCTCCAAGCTCCATTTTTCTTAATATTTGTCTAGGTTTAGCGGTCCGTCACATCCCGTCCCTGTCTTCACCGCCATCGATCGCCCGCGCCGATCTCATCGCCGACACCACGTGGTGAGCCTGTTGTTCTTATCTTCTTTCTGAAAGAAAAAAATTCTTACTTGTATGTTTCGATAGATACTTGTATAATTTTCTTACTTCTATTATTGTTTCATATTATTTAGTGTGATGGTTTTGGTATCCGCCCCCGTCGGCCCTCGTCCTATCTATGATTCGGATGTGGTATATATTATCATTACTATTTGGTTCATTTATTGTTGATGACAATTATGCCGACCAACGTGACATAGATTTTATTTATCTAGGAGGTATGTGAACCGGAAAGTCCAACCGACCTTATTGTTGAGAGATTAAATTTAGTTGAAGAAGAAAACAATTTCTTGAAGGAAAGAATAAAAAAAATTTGAGGAGGAGAAGATGATATTGGAGTTGCATGTTGCGGATGTAAATCGATGATCACAAGATCAAGATGGATGCAATGCGCTTGAACATTAGAAAGATTGGAAAATATGCCATTCATACCGAGGCTTGGTATCATTATGCCGTTGGATCAATTCTTACCTTGGTTGCGATTATGATCGCATTTGTCTTCGCATTGAAATGTTTTACATAGTTTCAATGTATGGTTTAATTAATTAGATGCTCTGGAGAGTTATATGTTGTTCAATGAGAACTATGTATGTACTTCGGTTTTAATGTGATGATGAACTTATATTAGTTTGGTCACTTAATTATCTGTTCATGATGTTTTGTAATGGTTTTTGACACACTTAATTATATATAATGCACGCAGATGAACCAACAATGGATGTACGGTGACCGACACACCTCCGACTACATTAAGGGCGTGCATAATTTTTTTGAAGTGGTTGTGGCAAACAAGCAGAATAGTTTTATGTGTTGTCCATCCCTATATATGGGAATACACTCTGACCGGAAAATCCTTCACACCCACCTACTTTACAAGGGTTTCATGCCACACTATAATGTTTGGACCAAGGACGGAGAAATAGGGGTTATGATGCAAGACAGCGAAGAAGAAGAGGACGATGACAACTAAATGCCCCCTGAATACGGTGATGCTGCAACAGGGGAAGCTATTGAAGATCAAGATGAACTAGACGATGTGCCCGATGATGATCTCCACCGGGTCATTGTTGATGCAAGGAGACAGTGCGAAATTCAAAAGGAGAAGCTCAAGTTCGATCGCATGTTGGAGGATCACAAAAAAGGTGTGTACCCCTATTGCGAAGATGGCAACACAAAGCTCGGTACCGTACTAGAATTGCTGCAGCGGAAGGCAGAGAATGGTGTGCCTGAAAAAGGATTTGAGAAGCCACTGAAAATATTGAAGAAGAATCTTCCAAAGGATAACGAATTGCCCGACACTTTGTATGCAACAAAGAAGGTTGTATGCCCTCTAGGATTGGAGGTGCAGAAGATACATGCATGCCCTAATGACTGCATTCCTATACCATGGTGCGTACGAGGATTTGAATGCATGCCCGGTATGCGGTGCATTGCGGTATAAGATCAGACAAGATGACCCTGGTGATGTTGACGGCGAGCGCCCCAGGAAGAGGGTTCCTGCCAAGGTGATGTGGAATGCTCCTATAATACCACGGTTGAAATACCTGTTAAGAAACAAAGAGCATTCCAAGTTGATGCGATGGCACAGAGAGGACCGTAAGAAAGACGGGAAGTTGAGAGCACCCGCTGACGGGTCACAGTGGAGAAAAATCGAGAGAAAGTACTGGGAGGAGTTTGCACGTGACGCAAGGAACGTATGGTTTGCTTTAAGCGCGGATGGCATTAATCCTTTCGGGGAGCAGATCAGCAATCACAGCACCTGGCCCGTGACTCTATGTATCTATAACCTTCTGCTACATCTTGAGCTTGCGTTAGTTTTCCTCGAAGAGGAGAGGGTGATGCAGTAAGTTTAGCGTAAGTATTTCCCTCAATTTTTGAGAACCAAGGTATCAATCCAGTAGGAGGCTCCTCAAAAGTAGGATGTGATCCTCCCACTATTCCCTCTATAATTTCATGAGCAATACAAGGATCAATTTCAATAAAATTTCCCTTGGTAATGCAATCCAAGAGTTGTCTACGCGTCATATTTAGCCCAACATAAAAATTGCGAAGAAGAATTCTAAATTCACCTCTAGAGTGCACTTGTGATAAGATTCCATCATCCTATACCAAGCATCTTTTAAGTTTTCTCCTTGCCTTTGTTTGAAGTGAAGAACTTCAAACTCGGGAGACATAGGAGCAGATAAGGAACTAGCCATAACGACGAGGCAAAAAAGCAAACACATGGACAAAGGGAAAAGGAAAGCGAAAAAGAGAGGGAGAGATTGGGAAAGAGAGGGCGAATAAAACGGCAAGGGTGAAGTGGGGGAGAGGAAAACGAGGGGCAAATGGCAAATAATGTAAATGCGAGGGAGATGGGTTTGTGATGGGTACTTGGTATGTCTTGACTTGAGCGAAGACCTCCCCGGCAACGGCGCCAAAAATCCTTATTGCTACGTCTTGAGCTTGCGTTGGTTTTCCTCGAAGAGGAGAGGGTGATGCAGCAAGTGTAGCATAAGTATTTCCCTCAGTTTTTGAGAACCAAGGTATCAATCCAGTAGGAGGCTCCTTCAAAAGTCCCACGGACCTACACAAACAAACTGAGAACACGCAACCAGCGCAATAAAGGGGTTGTCAATCCCTTCACGGCCACTTGCAAAAGTGAGATATGATAGAGATAGTATGATAAGATAAATATATTTTTGGTATTTTATAATATACATGCAAAAAGTAAAGATCTTATATTTACTAATTGGAGGCACCATAGGAGGCACCAAATTAACTCTAGGAGAAGAGATTTTATCCGTTGATGATAGGTGAAGCTCCGTGCAAACGGCTCAGATTGTATAAGCGTGACAAAAGAGTCCAAGTTGTATAGAATACTGCTAATGGCCGTGATAGGTGCAACTTCATTTAAATGGCTCAGATTGTATAAACGTGATGGAAGAGTCCAAGTTGTATACAATACTATTAATGATAGAGCAGTTGGGGAAACATGATTACGTACGTATGTTACTTTAAGAAAAAGAAAACTTAAAAAAAAAAAGGAAACTTGCCGACAGGAAGCTGCTCAGGCTCTACCCTCATGCAAAGAGATGACAGGCTACAATAGATCGCAGGCTTTTGCTGAGAAGCTCCGTCCTTGCTGAGCCGTGATGTCGATGAGTTGGCCATGACCTGTTGATGGGAAGTGCTCAGGCTGCACGCTCATGCCAAGAGGTAGGGGCGACCAGTTGCACGCTCAGCAAGTGCTTCCTCGCCGGACGACCGCTACATCGATCATTAATATAATCTATTCATAAGCAAAAGAATGACACATTCAGATGCTTCAGATTTGTTAATTGCTAAACCACCGGAAAGGTTTGACTCCGAATATATTTTTCTACTTAAATAATATATTTTTCACGATGCATGCATGTACGTGTGGGGAATTCTATAATGCATATTTTTTAGATGGTCTGTGTGGCTCTTTGAACGTATAATTCCCGATACTCACGTGCACGTATCAATATATTAGTTATTCTTATCTTAGCCATACCGTGAGTTGCAGTAGGTGCGATCTTAAAATTGTGTGAAACAAATTGTAACTTCTCAAAGAATTTGACAGTGATTTTGTGGCGATGGTGTGGATAATAAAATAACAATTGTTATTTTTAGATTAGAAGTTATTTTTCAAGAACTTTACTGTAGTTTTCTTCCTGAAAAGACATACAAAAAGGGATGTATTCTACTGCATGAAATGTATAAAATATGGCTACTAATGTGTCCTTATTTTTTCTTATATGTGGAAAAGAATAACTATTGAAAACATCACCAAACACACAATTACGCTTGAAAATATACATGCACAATTTGTATAACGTGCACATATATGAGGAAATGTCTTGAATTATCATGATTACAAATAGAACAATTTTTTTCAATATTCTATAATTTTATTTTACTTTATTATGTGTTCAAAATATGTCATCTGTTACTGATTGAATAGGAACCGATGGATGTAGTTTCTTAATAAATAAAAATACACTGAACATTTTCTAAACTTGAAAGTCTATTTTAGGGAAACAAAAACTCAATGTTATCCGTATATTTTAAGATGGCTATCTATTCTCCTCAGGGGAGAAATGGTTGGAGAGAGTAGTTTACCTTGATGAGACCCCTGCGCTTGCAATGGCAGTGGTGGTGCCACGTTATTATGAGCAGCACTAGAGCCAATGCATGTGTTATTGATAGAACATTCTTCATGGATCTGCTGTTTTAAATGGTCTGCTTATAGTCAATAGAAAATCTGTGTTCTTTGCTAGGTTGCTGATATACTAATTCATTGATGTCTTACGTAAATACTAATCTAGATAGTATATACTCGACATCCATAAATTTGAAGATCAAACTACGGCATGAATGAACAGTAATAATACAAAATACGCTAACAAACAAAATATTTCTTTTTGGTAACTCAAATTTATGGTTTACAAATGTACAACAAATACACTCTTTTTGTTATGATACTATCTATATTATCCACCAATTTCTACAAACCTTAACAAAGTTCCATGCTCTTATCTATTATCGGCTATAAATTCAAGGTTGCTTGCCATCAAACATCAAGAATATTAATAGAATGTTGTTGCGCAACTAACAATCAAGAAAGCTTGATGTATGCAAACTTTCTATTGACAAAGAGGTTGGAAATATATAACTCAATTTGTCTGTATGCCTAACCAAATAAATAGTTGCATAAAAGCTTAAACGATCCATACAAATTTTTAGTTTTTCTAACACTTCTAACCTTAATTTTTTTTCGCACGCTATCAATATCAAAAGTGCTAGCCCGTGCAGGTGCACGGGTTATTGACTAGTGCAAATAAAAGTAGATAGGAAGCAAATATGATAAGAGATAGACCCGGGGGCCATAGGTTTCACTAGAGGCTTCTCTCGAGATAGCATAAGTATTACGGTGGGTGAACAAATTACTGTCGAGCAATTGATAGAAAAGCGAATAATTATGAGATTATCTAGGCATGATCATGTATATAGGCATCACGTCCATAAAAAGTAGACCGACTCCTGCCTGCATCTACTACTATTACTCCACACATCGACCGACTCCTGCCTGCATCTAGAGTATTAAGTTCAAAAAGAACAGAGTAACGCATTAAGCAAGATGACATGATGTAGAGGGATAAACTCATGCAATATGATATAAACCCCATCTTGTTATCCTCGATGGCAACAATACAATACATGTCTTGCAACCCTTTACATCACTGGGTAAGAACACCGCAAGATTGAACCCAAAGCTAAGCACTTCTCCCATGGCAAGAAAGATCAATCTAGTAGGCCAAACCAAACCGATAATTCAAGAGACTTGCAAAGATAACTCAATCATACATAAAAGAATTCAGAGAAGATTCAAATATTATTCATAGATAAACTTGATCATAAACCCACAATTCATCGGATCTCGACAAAAACACCGCAAAAAGAGATTACATCAAATAGATCTCCACAAGAGAGGGGGAGAACATTGTATTGAGATCCAAAAAGAGAGAAGAAGCCATCTAGCTAATAACTATGGACCCATAGGTCTGTGGTAAACTACTCACAACTCATCGGAGGGGCAAGGATGTTGATGTAGATGCCCTTCATGGTCGATTCCCCCTCCGGCAGAGTGCCGGCGAAGGCTCCAATATGGGATCTCGCGGATACAGAAGGTTACAGCGGTGGAAATTGTGTTTCGTGGTGCTCCTGGATGTTTTCGGGGTACGTAGGTATATATTGGAGGAAGAAGTACGTCGGTGGCCGCCCGAGAGGCCCGCGAGACAGGTTGACGCGCCCTACAGGGGGGGACCCTCCTATCTCGTGGCCGCCTCGGCTGCTTCTTGGCTTGCACTCCAAGTCCTCCGGATCACGTTCGTTCCAAAAATCACGCTCCCGAAGGTTTCAATCCGTTTGGACTCCGTTTGATATTCCTCTTCTTTGAAATACTGAAATAGGCAAAAAAACAGCAATACGGGCTGGGCCTCCGGTTAGTAGGTTAGTCCCAAAAATGATATAAATGTGTAAAATAAAGCCCATAAACATCCAAAAGGGGTAATATAATGGCATTGAACAATCAAAAATTATAGATACGTTGGAGACGTATCAAGCATCCCCAAGCTTAATTCCTGCTCGTCCTCGAGTAGGTAAATGATAAAAAAGAAATTTTTGATGTGGAATGCTACCTAGCATAATTTTCAATGTAATTTTCTTTATTGTGGCATGAATGTCTAGATCCAAATGATTCAAAATAAAAGTTCATATTGAGAAAAGAAATAGTAACACTTCAAGCATACTAATCAAAGTTATCATGTCTTCTCAAAATAACATGGCAAAAGAAAGTTCATACCTAGAAAATCATATAGTTAGGCTATGCTTCATTTTAAGTCATGCGAAGATGTTCCCAACTTCTATACCCACGATGACAAGCCAAACAATTGTTTCATACTTAAATAATCTCAAACTAATTCAACCATCACGCAATACATGGCGTGAGCCTTGTATATTGCTCTATGGGTGGAATAGAATATGATGATGTGGATTGTGTGGAGATGACAAAAAGGAGAAAGTCTCACATTGACGAGGATAATCAACGGGATATGGAGATGCCCATCAATTGATGTCAACATGAGGAGTAGGGATTGCCATGCAACGGATGCACTAGAGCTATAAATGAATGGTCAACAAAAGAAAACTAGTAGGTGTGCATCCAACTTGCTTGCTCACAAAGACCTAGGGCATTTGAGGAAACCCATCGTAGGAATATACAAGCCAAGTTCTATAATGAAAAATTCCCACCAGTATGAAAAAGACAACTTATGAGACTGACTATATGAAAAACATGGTGCTACTTTGAAGCACAAAATATGAGACTCACTACATGAAGAACAAGGTGCTACTTTGAAGCACAAGTGTGGAAAAAGAGATAATAACATTGCCCTTTTTATTTATTTTTCTTTTTTTGCTTTTTCTTCTTTTTTTGGGACTTTTTTTCTTTTATCCTTTCTTCCTTTTCTTTTCTTTGGGAAATGCTCTAATAATGATGATCATCACACTTCTATTGATTACAACATATGAATTACAACTCGAAACTAGACCAAGATATGACTCTATATGAATGCCTCCGGCGGTGTACCGGGATGGTGCAGTGAATCAGGAGTGACATGTATGAAAAATAATGCAATGGTGGCTTTGCCACAAATACGATGTCAACTACATGATCATGCAATGGCAATATGACAAAAGTAACATATGTCATGATGATGATAAACGAAACGGTGGAAAGTTGCATGGCAATATATCTTGGAATGGCTATGGAAATTCCATAATAGGTAGGTATGATGGCTGTTTTGAGGAAGATATAAGGAGGTTTATGTGTGATAGAGCGTATCGTATCATGGGGTTTGGATGCACTGGCGAAGTTTGCACCAACTCTCAAGGTGAGAAAGGGAAATGCATGGTACCGAAGAGGCTAGCAATGGCGGAAAGGAAAAAAGTGCGTATAATCCTTGGACTCAACATTAGTCAAAAGAACTCATATACTTATTGCCAAAATTTAGAAGTCATCAAAAATCAAGTACTAAGAGCATGCTCCTAGGGGGGTAGATTGGTAGGAAAATACCATCGCTCGTCCCCGACCGCCACTCATAAGGATGCACAAGCCAGGTACACTTCATGTTTCAAATTTGTTACACAACTTTAACCATACGTGCATGCTACGGGACTTGCTAACTTAAACACAAGCATTCTTTAAATTCATAATCACCCAACTAGCATGACTTTAATATCACTACCTCCCTATCTCAAAAGAATTATCAAGTATCAAATTGATCGTAGCATCCAATTCACTTCTTATGATAGTTTTTATTATACCCAACTTGGGTGCTCATCATTCTAGGACCAATTTTGTAACCATAGAAAATACCATGCTGTTCGAAAAGACTCAAAATAATACAAGTGAAGCATGAGAGACTAGAAATTTCTTCAAAATTAAGACACCACCGTGCTCTAAAAGATATAAGTGAAGCACTAGAGCAAAAACTATCAAACTCAAAAGATATAAGTGAAGCACATAGAGTATTCTAACAAAATTCTAATCAAATAGGCTTCTCCCAAAAGGTGTATACAGCAAGGATGATTGTGGTAAACTAAAAAGAAAAGACTAATATAATACACGATGCTCTAAGCAAAACACATATCATGTGACGAATAAAAATATAGCTCCAAGTAAAGTTACCAATGAACGAAGACGAAAGAGGGGATGCCTTCCTGGGGCATCCCCAAGCTTAAACTTTGGCTATCCTTGAATATCTTGGGGTGCCTTGGGCATCCCCAAGCTTAGGCTCTTGCCACCCTTTATTCCATAGTCCATAAAAGCTTTACCCAAAACATGAAAACTTCACAACACAAAACTCAACAGGAAATCTTATAAGCTCCGTTAGTGAAAGAAAACAAAACCACCACATAAGGTACTGCAATGAACTCATTATTTCTTTATTTTGGTGTTAAACCTACTATATTCTAACTTCTCTATGGTTTATAAACTATTTTACTAGCCATAGATGCATCAAAATAAGCAAACAACACACGAAAAACAGAATCTGTCAAAAACAGAACAGTCTGTAGCAATCTGTAACTAACGCAAACTTCTGGAACTCTAATAATCCTACCAAAACAGGATGTACTGGAAACTTTGTTTATTGATCAGAAGCAAAAGAATAAATCCAAAATCATATTTCTTTGATTTATTGAATTTTTGCTGGTGAGTATAAAGTTTCTGTTTTTCAGCAGAATCAAATCAACTATCATCATAGTTTATCCTATAGGTTCTACTTGGCACAAACACTAATTAAAAGATAAAAACACATCTAAACAGAGAGTCGAAGCACGATTTATTACTAAAAAGGAACAAAAACAAAAAAACACAAAGAAAAATTGGGTTGCCTCCGAACTAGCGCTATCGTTTAACGCCCCTATGTAGGCATAAAAGCGAAGATAGATCTAAGTAGTGCCATCTTTAATTTTCAGTTTTTAAGCGGAGTCATGCTCGAATCCGGGAGGTTCTTTATGTTTCCCTTCATACTTGGAAATTTTAGATCTAAAGAATCCAACACGCCTATTGCAAAGAGTAATCAACATATTCATGCGGTGAAGATTTCCGCTAACACTTTTAAGGGGCTCAAGAGATTTTTGCAAAAATTTGTAACCATAAATCATTCCAAACACTTGTGTTTCTTCTTGGGTAGGATGTGATCCTCCCTTTTGAGGTAGTGTTCCCACTATTCCCTCTATAATTTCATGAGCAATACAAGGATCAATTTCAATAAAAATTCCATTGACAATGCAATCCAAGAGTTGTCTATGCGTCATATTTAGCCCAACATAAAAATTGCGAAGAAGAATTCTAAAGTTCACCTCTAGGGTGCACTTGTGATAAGATTCCATCATCCTATATCAAGCATCTTTTAAGTTTTGTCCTTTCCTTTGCTTGAAGTGAAGAACTTCAAACTCGGGAGACATAGGAGTGGATAAGGAACTAGCCATAACGACGAAGCAAACGTGCAAACACACGGACAACGGAAAAAGGCAAGCGAAAAAGAGAGGGAGAGATTGGGAAAGAGAGGGCGAATAAAACGAGGGGCAAATAGCAAATAATGTAAATGCGAGGGAGATAGGTTTGTGATGGGTACTTGGTATGTCTTGACTTGAGCGAAGACCTCCCCAACAACGACACCAGAAATCATTCTTGCTACGTCTTGAGCTTGCGTTGATTTTCCTCGAAGAGGAGAGGGTGATGCAGCAAGTGTAGCGTAAGTATTTCCCTCAGTTTTTGAGAACCAAGGTATCAATCTAGTAGGAGGCTCCTCAAAAGTCCCACGCACCTACACAAACAAACTGAGAACTCGCAACCAACGCAATAAAGGAGTTGTCAATCCCTTCACGGCCACTTGCGAAAGTGAGATATGATAGAGATAGTATGATAAGATAAATATATTTTTGGTATTTTATAATATAGATGCAAAAAGTAAAGATGCAAATAAAAGTAGATTGGAAGCAAATATGATAAGAGATAGACCCGGGGGCCATAGGTTTCACTAGAGGCTTCTCTCGAGATAGCATAAGTATTACGGTGGGTGAACAAAGTACTGTCCAGCAATTGATAGAAAAGCGAATAATTATGAGATTATCTAGGCATGATCATGTATATAGGCATGACGTCCATGACAAGTAGACCGACTCCTTCCTGGATCTACTACTATTACTCCACACATCGACCGACTCCTGCCTGCATCTAGAGTATTAAGTTCACAAAGAACAGAGTAACGCATTAAGAAAGATGACATGATGTAGAGGGATAAACTCATGCAATATGATATAAACCCCATCTTGTTATCCTCGATGGCGACAATACAATATGTGTCTTGCAACCCTTTCTGACACTGGGTAATAACACCGCAAGATTGAACCCAAAGCTAAGCACTTTTCCCATGGCAAGAAAGATCAATCAAGTAGGCCAAACCAAACCGATAATTCAAAGAGACTTGCAAAGATAACTCAATCATACATAAAAGAATTCAGATAAGATTCAAATATTATTCATAGATAAACTTGATCATAAACCCACAATTCGCCATTATCTCGACAAACACACCGTAAAAGAGATTACATCAAATATATCTCCACAAGAGAGGGGAGAACATTGTATTGAGATCAAAAAGAGAGAATAAGCCATCTAGCTAATAACTATGGACCCATAGGTCTGTGGTAAACTACTCACAACTCATCGGAGGGGCAAGGATGTTGATGTAGAGGCCCTCCATGGTCTATTCCCCCTCCGTGAGTGCGTGAAGGCTCAAGATGGGATCTCGCGGATACTGAGAAGGTTACCATGGTGGAAATTGTGTTTCGTGGTGCTCCTGGATGTTTTCGAGTGCGTAGGTATATATTGGAGGAAGAAGTATGTCGGTGGCACTGAGGGCCCGAGACAGGGGCGCGCCCTGTGGGGGCGCCTCCTATCTCGTGGCCGCCTCGGCTGCTTCTTGGCTTGCACTCCAAGTCCTCCGGATCACGTTCGTTCCAAAAATCACGCTCCCGAAGGTTTCATTCCGTTTGGACTCCGTTTGATATTCCTTTTCTTCGAAATACTCAAATAGGCAAAAACAGCAATACGGGCTGGGCCTCTGGTTAGTAGGTTAGTCCCAAAATGATAATAATGTGTAAAATAAAGCCCATAAACATCCAAAAGGGGTAATATAATAGAATGGAACACTCAAAAATTATAGATACGTTGGAGACGTATCACCTTCCTCCTTGGCTGTGCATGAAGAGGAAGTTCATTATGATGCCAGTTCTCATCCAAGGCCCTAAGCAACCAGGTGTGACGCCCCAAAAATTTAACCATGTTTTGTTTATTAAAATTTTGCCAGGATTTCCATTTGATTTCAGAAACATTCTTTTCTTTATTATTATGGAGTTTTTTTTACCCCAAGTGTAAACTTTCCAATAATTATTGGACTCATTACCCTCTCAAATAAAAGAATTCTTTTATCAGTAAGATTATTTATATAATTATCTTTTCCTGAACCTTATTGGTTTTTCATAAGTTTAGGGTCCCTTTTCCACTGCAACCCTTTTATAAAGGCATTCAAAATCCCACCAAAATTTGGGGATGTCATGTGATGTTTTTAAATCACTTTTCTGCAAAAATATATTTCATTCTTTGGACATTTTGAGCTCTACACCAAGTTTTCAAATCTGGTCCAGTGGGCAATTTTGCACTACAACCTAATTAAATATTTCCTTAAAACTTCCACCAAAATTATGGGATATCAGTAGGAGTATATTATTCAACTTGCTTCAAAAACCCAGTGGTGTTCTCTGAAAAAATTGAGTAAATCAACCTCATCTCCATTCTGGTCTAACTTGTTGATTTGTACTGCAACCATATTTTAACTTGCTCCTTTACCCATGATTATTTCTCCTGCTTATAGACCACCCTGCCAAACCCTTAAATCCAGTAGAGTGGACCCATTGGAGGATTTTAAGTGCATGCAATCATGCCTTCTTCTCCCTGTCCAAAACTGAAGATTTGCAAAACTTGCATTAGCAAGTTTATGGTTTTGCCCAAATGACCTTGCCACCCTCACCTGCATCTAAAGAGACACCAGCCTGGAGAGTTTTCCCACCCCTAGAAATGCCTAAGTGTCCTTGGCATTTTGTCAAGCACCTTGTGTGCATGGTCATATTTGGCATAAGTTTTAGTTTACACTGTGAACTTGATCCACTGACCCAAAAACCTTGTCCACTAAGCACCTAGATGCTTATGACCTAGCTCGCTAATCTGCCATTACGCCGGCATTTCGCCGAACGCCTGGCGTGCACGCTCTGGGCGCGACCAGAGCGAGCGTTTTGCACGTGCGTGCGCCCGAGTCGCCGCGTCACGTTGCCGCCTCCCCGCGCCCGTTCTGGCCCCTCCCCACTCGTAGCCAGCGCCCCGAATCCTCCCTCGCTGCAGAGCCGCCTGGCCCCCCTTCCTGGCGCCCTGCAGCACCGCCTCCGCAAGCCGCCACCGCCGCCCGACAGCCTCTGCCCTGGTCGGCGCCGCCCGAGCCACCAGCGCTCGCCAGCTGCCCCCTTGAGCAGCTCAAGCTCATCCGCAAGCTTGCCCATAGCGCTGTCGCCGCCACGCGTCCCCTGCCCGCTCTGAGAATGGCGGTCGCCGGCGATCCTATCCGCGGCCGCCGCGAACCGCCATTTCTCGCCTATAAATGGTGACCCCGAGCTCCTGCTAGACCGCATGCAGCCTCAAGCCATCCCCCTCGAGCACCCCAGCCAGCAATCGACCAAGGGAGGCAGTCGTTCCCGACTCCGGCCGATTCGGCCGCCGCCACGTCCCAGCCCCGTTCATCGCCACCAGGCCCTCCCTCGACCAACCAACGCCACCACCCGACTCCCTTCGACTGTGCGGAGCTGCCCAACCCCTCAATCTCGTTCGGGAACCACCATGGCACGAACCCCCATTTCACCGTAGCCACCGGCCGCCTCGGCTTCGTCATGCAACTCCTCTGTCTCCCCACCTGCCTAGCGACCACCGAGAGGACCGCCCGGGAATGGCGGATCCATCCCCGCCCTCGGAGACCCGCGAGGAGCCGCCAACCGCCGGCGGCGATCGCTGGAGTCCCGCCTCTGCTCGGGCAGAGGAAGAGGAGGGAAAGTAGACCAGTCAATCCTGACCAGTGGGCCCGCTGGACCCACTGTCGGTGACCCACGCGCGGTCCATGCTGGATAAGTGGAAACGTAAACTCGGAATACGCCTTCGACGTGGTCAGTTTTCGAAATGTTTTTCCTTTTTCTATTTTATTTTAAAAACAGATTTTGACCAAACTTTGACTGGCCATAACTTTTTAAATATAACCCCAAATGAATTGATTCTTTTTCCTACCTCTCTCAAATATTGCCTAATTTATTTTCAGAATTATTGGAAAAAATTTCAGACAAATGTTTGGTACTGTTTTTGAAACTATGTATTGATTCAAAAATATTTTTTTAAATAGGAATTTGGGGGGGGGGGGGAGATTATAACTTTCAAAAGTTTTGGAGTGCACCCTGCCTCTCCACACCTTGAAGGCAAGCATTCTGAACCCTGTCATAATACTTTTCATACATTGTCTGACACGATTAAAACACCACCTCAATACGGAGAACTCGTTATTTTGTGTGGTGATATGATCATTTGCATGAATGCATTTTGGAGATTTCCCTTGCTGTTGGAAATGGTCAAGCTTGTGACAGTAATCATCCTCGTATGCTTTTCATGCCTGCCGGAAGGAAGCCGGGAAAGTCTATGTCTTGGGTAGACCTGAGCTTTCCCCTAGTTCCTCGTCGAGACGAGTGTGTCCGGTATGGTATGAGGGGGTATGATGAGTGGTGATTCTGTCTGTTGGATGAAAAATATTTGTCATGCTAATCATGCAGGGAATACTTAAACCTCCTGAGTCGACCACATATCGAGTCTTGTTCCAGTAACCCCCATACTTGTTTCATACTACCACTTGTCCCTACAACAAGTAGGGTACGGTTCAGTAAGTCGTCAACCCCTTTCTAGCACACACCGTCTGAGAGGCCATGGTGGAAGGCACGGTTGTAGCCGGTAGGCAGAGCCACCTGGTCCGGGGCATGGGTGTTTCTGGTTGACACCGAGAGGGAGGCCACCCCTTAGGCCGCGATATAAGTTTGATCCCATGCTACGCGAGATTGTAGCCTCCCCACTTAGAGTTTTTGCTCGACAAGTGTCGTGGGTGATTCCAGACACCGGTAAGTTAAGCTGGTGTGTGCAGGTCAGGTGTGTTTTCAGTTGAGAGACCGTAGATGGAATTAGTCCCGATGGACTAAAGGAAGCCGTTACTCGTGGGTAAAAAGTACATCCTCTGCAGAGATTAAATCTATTCGAATAGCCGTGTCCAGGGTTAAGGACTATAGTCTGGGATGGGTCAAGTGTCGGTCTTAGTGTCTGTCTTCGGAGGAGAAACTGTTAAACCAAACTTGAGGCCCGAATTCTGACTTGTGAGGACCAGGATTATTATTTTGTTATGGACTAACCCGTTATATTATTTGAATTGTCGAGTATCCCTGGGATGGTTCTACCTCCTGGATATTCACCGTGATTATTTATAAGCCCTTTATGTGGTGTCGCCGACGCCTAATCGTGGCATGCTTGTTATTTATTTACTTATAAGCCCTTTATGTGGTGTCGGTGAGACTCCAGACTGTGGCATGCTTGTTATTTATTTACTTATAAACCCGTTTAGTGGTGTCGGTGAGACGCCCGACTGTGGCATGCTTGTTATTTAATTACTTATAAGCCCTTTTTGTGGTGTCGGTGAGACGCCTGACTGTGGCATGCTTGTTATTTATTTACTTTATAAGCCCTTTATGTGGTGTCGCTCAGACACCCGACTGAGGCATGCTCCTTATTTACTATCATTTCGAGACGTCATTTCAGACATCCGAATGGTGCATTTTATTCCTACTCTGTCATTACATATTTATTGTTGCATATAAATTACCGGCGTGCATGCGTCAGAGATTTTTATTTTATGACTGACGTTGTGATCATAGAATGTTTCAGAACATGTTTTGTTATATTATACATGTGTTCATAAATGTTTGCGAGTACATTCAAAGTACTCACTGGCTTGTCCCTGGCTATTATCTTGGCCAGATTTCTTGCATGGAGAGGAGCGATGCAATGACAGTCCCGGAACCTACGCATTGAGGATAGCAGCCTCGCGAAGATAGGAGTTAACCTGGTCAGCTATTCACGTGGGAAATGGAGTCCCATAGACGCCGACGATCCACAAAACGCTTCCGCCATCAACCACTGGAAACCATTTGTTGTACTCACAGGCCAGAATGGTCTTGTACTACATATTTTGTATTTTTGCTTGGATTTTTTGTATCAAGTTGGTGCCTCATCAGCTAACAGTAATCCTGGGGCTGGTGAGCACAAGGGCCATTTTCTGGAAATTAATATCCCGAAAATCCGGTCCTGACACCAGGCAACGACATTGATGTGTACCTAAGGCCATTAGTTGAAGAACTTTGACAACTGTGGATTGGAAATGGTGTACGTGCATGGGATGAGCACAAACAGGAGGAATTTGGCGTGCATGTGTTGCTGTTTATCACCATCAATGATTGGCCTGCTCTCAGTATCCTTTCAGGACAGACAAACAAGGGATACCACGCATGCACACACTGATTAGAGGACACCAAAAGTATATACCTGGATAAATGCAGGAAGAATGTGTACCTGGGGCATCGTCGATTCCTTCCGACCAACAATCAATATCGAAAGAAAGGCAAGCACTTCAAAGGCGAGGCCAATCACCGGAAGAAGCCCGCCATGCGAACCGGTGATCACGTAGTTACTATGGTCAATGATTTAAAAGTAATCTTTGGAAATGGTCCCGGCGGACTATTTGTTCCAAATGACGCTGAGGGTCACACACCCATGTGGAAGAATAAATCTATATTTTGGGACCTACCCTACTGGAAAGACCTAGAGGTCCGCTCTTCAATCAACGTGATGCACGTGATGAAGAACCTTTGCGTGAACCTGCTAGGCTTCTTGGGTGTGTATGTGAGGACAAAAGATACCGGAGGCACGGGAGGGCCTGCAAGGTTTGCATGAAAAAGACGGCATGCCTCCAAAGCAATATGAAGGTCCTGCCAGCTACTCGTCGAATATAAAGGGAATAATAAATATTGCAGAGAAAAAGTTCGAGAACCTAAAGTCTCATGACTGCCACGTGATTATGACACAACTGCTTCTGGTTGCATTGAGGGGACTTCTACCGGAAAAAGTTCGATAGCCATTGTGAAGCTATGTTCATTCCTCAATGCAATCTCTCAGAAAGTGTCCGATCCAGAAATCCTACCAAGGTTAAGAAGTGATGTGGCACAATGTCTTGTCAGTTTCGAGCTGTTGATCCCACCATCCTTCTTCAATATCATGACGCACGTCCTAGTTCATCTAGTCGACGAGATTGTCGTTCTGGGCCCTGTATTTCTATAAAATATGTTCCCGTTTGAGAGGTTCATGGGAGTCCTAAAGAAATATGTCCGTAACCACACATTCTTGGTCTCAAGCACACTACACGGTTCTACAGAATTCTACCTTGGTGACCCCATATGTCGATGAACACAAGAACATTCTGCGCTCCAAACACCCGGACCAGTGTGATGACTGGATTACATGTGAACACATCAGGAGTTTCGGCAGTTGGTTCCAAACATGTCTCAGGTGTGACAACATTGTTTCTGATGACCTGTACTCGTAGGTGAGGGAACCATCTTCGACTCTAATGACTTAAATGGGTACGAGATAAATGGGAATACATTTTACATGATCACCCAAGATCAAAAGAGCACCAACCAAAACAGTGGTGTCTACTTTGATGCAGCAACCAAGAGGGGAAAGGACACATATTATGGTTACATAGTGGACACATGGGAACTTGACTATGGACATTATATTAAGGTCCCTTTGTTTAAGTGCAAATGGGTCAATCTGCCGAGGCGGGGTACAGGGAGACCCACAGTACGGAATGACAACAGTGGATCTGAACAATCTGGGGTACACAGATGAGCCATTCGTCCTAGCCAATGATGTGGCACAGGTTTTCTATGTGAAGGACATGTCTACAAAACCAAGAAAAAGAAACGATAAGGAAGCGGATACATCATACGATGAGCCAAAGCGCCACATAGTTTTTTCAGGAAAAAGAGACATCGTGGGATTGGAGGGCAAGACAGACATGTCTGAAATTATGAAAAGTTTCATGAATTTCCTCCTTCAAAGTCAAAGGCTGACCCAAGAACACAAGCAAAAAAAAGTGAAGAATTTCTATCAACAACTATTATGATGATGCCTTTGATGTAGAATATCACTTGATTTACATTTGAACAAATGAAATCCCTTTGTAACAGATGAGTTTTCTTCCGAAACCCTGATACTTCCAAAGAGATTGTCTGTTTTGTACACGAAGTGCATCCAGTTTTTGTTGTAACCCTCTTAACTTTTTAGCACATGCTATGTGATATGTCCATTTTGCATCATGGTTTTATATCGATATTTATTGCATTATGGGATGTTATTACATGTTATGTCACAATACTTATGGCTATTCTCTCTTATTTCACAAGGTTTACATAAAGAGGGAGAATGCCGGCAGCTGCGATTCTGGGCTGGAAAAGGAGCAAATATTGGAGACCTATTCTGCACAGCTCCAAAAGTCCTGAAACTCCACGAAAGTCATTTTGGGAATTAATAAAAAATATTCAGCGGAAGAAATACCTGAGGGGGGCGACCCAACACCCACGAGGGTGGGGGCGCGTCCTACCCCCCTGGGCGCGCCCCCTGCCTCGTGGGCCACCTGGCAGCCATCCGGTGACCATCTTCTGCTATATGATGTCTTTTACCCTGATAAAAATCATAAGCAAGCTTTCGGGACGAAAGTCCGCCGCCACGAGGCGGAACCTTGGCGGAACCAATCTAGGCCTCCGGTGGAGCTGTTCTGCCGGGGAAACTTCCCTCCGAGAGGGGGAAATCATCACCATCGTCATCACCAACGATCCTCTCATCGGGAGGGGGTTAATCTCCATCAACATCTTCACCAGCACCATCTCTTCTCAAACCCTAGTTCATCTCTTGTATCCAATCGTTGTACCAAAACCTCAGATTGGTACACGTGGAGTTGCTAGTAGCGTTGATTACTCCTTGTAGTTGATGCTAGTTGGTTTATTTGGTGGAAGATCATATTTTCAGATCCTTAATGCATATTAATACCCCTCTGATTATGAACATGAATATGCTTTGTGAGTAGTTACGTTTGTTCCTGAGGACATGGGTGAAGTCTTGCTATTAGTAGTCATGTGAATTTGGTATTCGTTCGATATTTTGATGAGATGTATGTTGTCTCTCCTCTAGTGGTGTTATGCGAACGTCGACTACATGACCCTTCACCATTATTTGGGCCTAGAGGAAGGCATTGGGAAGTAATAAGTAGATGATGGGTTTCTAGAGTGACAGAATCTTAAACCCTAGTTTATGCGTTGCTTGGTAAGGGGCTGATTTGGATCCACATGTTTCATGCTATGGTTAGGTTTACTTTAATACTTCTTTTGTAGTTGCGGATGCTTGCAATAGGGGTTAATCATAAGTGGGATGCTTGTCCAAGAAAGGGTTGTACACAAGCACCGGTCCACCGACATATCAAATTATCAAAGTAACGAACGCGAATCATATGAACGTGATGAAAACTAGCTTGACAATAATTCCCATGTGTCCTCGGGAGCGCTTTTCTCATTATAAGAACTTGTCCAGGCTTGTCCTTTGCTACAAAAGGGATTGGGCCACCTTGCTGCACCTTATTTATTTTCATTGCTTGTTACCCGTTACAAATTATCTTATCACAAAACTATCTTTTACCTACAATTTCAGTGCTTGCAGAGAATACCTTACTGAAAACCGCTTGTCATTTCCTTCTGCTCCTCGTTGGGTTTGACACTCTTACTTATCGAAAGGACTACGATAGATCCCCTACACTTGTGGGTCATCAAGACTCTTTTCTGGCGCCGTTGCTGGGTAGTGAAGCGCCTTTGGTGAGTGGAACTTGGTAAGGAAACATTTATATAGTGTGCTGAAATTTACTGTCAGTGGTTACTTTGAAATTCTTTGAGGGGCTTGTTCGGGGTATTTTCACCCCGACCAGTAGCAAAGAGTTGCTCCTCAACCTACTGAACCTACTGAAAATGTTTATTTTGAAATTCCTTCGGGTATGGTAGAGAAACTGCTAGCTAATCCCTTTGCAGGAGATGGAACATTGCATCGTAATTTACACCTAATCTATGTGGATGAAGTTTGTGGATTATTTAAGCTTGCAGGTATGCCCGATGATGTTATCAAGAAGAAGGTCTTCCCTTTATCTTTGAAGGGAGATGCATTGACATGGTATAGGCTATGTGATGATATGGGATCCTGGGACTATAAACGATTGAAATTAGAATTTCACTAGAAGTTTTATCCTATGCATCTTGTTCATCGTGATCGTAATTATATATATAATTTTTGGCCTCGTGAAGGATAAAGCATCGCTCAAGCTTGGGAGAGGCTTAAGTCAATGTTATATTCATGCCCCAATCATGAGCTCTCAAGAGAAATGATTATTCAAATTTTTTATGCTCGGCTTTCTCTCGACAATCGCTCCATGCTCGATACTTCTTGTGCTGGGTCGTTTATGATGAAGACTATTGAAGCATAGGAGACTCTCCCTATGAAGAACATGGTGCTACTCTGAAGCACAAGTGTGGTAAAAGGATAGTAACACTGCCCTTCTCTCTTTTCTCTCATTTTTCTTTTATTTTTCATTTTTTATTTTTTTCTTTCTTTTTGGTGGGCTTCTTTGGCCTTTTTCTTATTTGGCTTTCTTTGGCCTCCTTTATTTTCCATATAGTCCGGAGTCTCATCCCGACTTGTGGGGAATCATAGTCTCCATCATCCTTTCCTCACTGGGCAATGCTCTAATAATGATGATCATCACACTTTTATTTACTTACAACTCCATATTACAACTCGATATCTCGAACAAAGATATGACTCTATATGAATGCCTCCGGCGGTGTACCGGGATGTGCAATGATCTAGCATAGCAATGACATAAAAAAACATCATGCTAGCGATCTTACGATCATGCAAAGCAATATGGAAGTGAATGCTCAAGTCATGTATATGATGATGATGGAAGTTCCATGGCAATATATCTCGGAATGGCTATGGAAATGCCATAATAGGTTGGTATGGTGGCTGTTTTGAGGAAGATATAACGAGGCTTATGTGTAATAGAGCGTATCGTATCACGGGGTTTGGATGCACCGGCGAAGTTTGCACCAACTCTCGAGGTGAGAAAGGGCAATTCACGGTACCGAAGAGGCTAGCAATGATGGAAAGGTAAAAGTGTGTATAATCCATGGACTCACATTAGTCATAAAGAACTCATATACTTATTGCAAAAGCCTACTTAGCCTTCAAAGCAAAGTACTACTACGCATGCCCCTAGAGGGATAGATTGGTAGGAAAAGACAATCGCTCGTCCCCGACTGCCACTCATAAGGAAGACAATCAAAGAACACCTCATGCTCCATTTTCGTTACATAACGGTTCACCATACGTGCATGCTACGGGACTTGCAAACCTCAACACAAGTATTTCTCAATTTCACAATTGCTCAACTAGCACGACTCTAATATCACCACCTTTATATCGCAAAACTATTGCAAGGAATCAAACATATCATATTCAGTGATCTACAAGTTTATGTAGGATTTTATGACTAACCATGTGAATGACCAATTACTGTCATCTCTCTAAATAGATATAAGTGAAGCAAGAGAGTTTAATTCTTTCTACAAAAGATATGCCCATGCTCTAACAAATATAAGTGAAGCAAAAGAGCATTCTGCAAATGGTGGTTTTCTATGTGAAGAGAAACAGGCAATCCAAACTTCAAATGATATAAGTGAAGCATGTGAAGCATTCTATAAATCCATACTCAAAAGATTTAAGTGAAGTGCAATGAGGATTATAAATAAACCAAGGATTATCTCATACCAACATGGTGCATAAAAGAAAAGTGAAAACTAAATGCAAAAGACGCTCCAAGACTTGCACATATCGCATGAGCAAGCAATTGAAAACATACCTATACTTGTTGAAGAAAGAGGGGATGCCTTCAGGGGAATCCCCAAGCTTAGACGCTTGAGTCTCCTTGAATATTTACTTGGGGTTCCTCGGGCATCCCCAAGCTTGAGCTCTTGCCTCTCTTCCTTTTCCTCATATCGAGACATCCTCGATTAGACACTACATCCATACAAAACTTCAACAGAAAACTCGGTAAGATCTGTTAGTATAATAAAGCAAATCACCATTCCAAGTACTGTTGCAAACCAATTCATATTTTGTTTTTGCATTGTGTCTACTGTAATATAGCCTTTTCATGGCTTAATCCACTCATATAAATTGATAGATTCACCAAAACAAGCAAACTATGCATCAAAAACAGAATCTGTCAAAAACAGAACAGCCTGTAGCAATATGAACAATCACAATACTTATGGTACCCCAAATATTCTACAAAAATTAGGACAAATAAGAAAGTTGGACATAAAGACAGTGAAAAAAGAATCAGAACCAATTGACGTTCCAGTTAAAAACGTAAAATCACGCACTACAGCCAAAGTTTCTGTCATGCACCGTACAAACCAACAAGCATTGTAAACATCCTAAAGGCAAACCTTGGCACATTATTTTTATAATACATTGGAATTGTACAAGGGGATAATTATTTTTGATGAAATGTTTCTGTAATCAAGATTCACAAAGTTTCCGTGAGCATGAACAAAGTTCAAGGAGATCTCCCACTTCAACAATGCTTGTCTCTCTCACTTTCACTTTCCTTTTTGAAAACTTTTAGGTTCCCCTCTTTATTTTTTTGTTTTAAAACTATATGAAAGCACTCAACAGAAATAAATGACTCTCTAAAACTTCTGGGTTGTCTCCCGGTAGCGCTTTCTTCAAAGCCATTAAGCTAGGCATTTAGTGCTTAAGTAAAGAATCCACCCGATCCCAAGGTATATCAAAGCCAATTTTAATTAACAATGATTTGTAATTTAGTAGTGAGCAAAAAGTAACATATATCATGCAACAACAAAGTCTAACTCTCTTCCTATGCATCAGCATGTCACAAGATTACAATTCATGCACACATAGTAAAGGCCAATGCATAGTATAAGCAGTTTCTTGCAATTTCAAAGTATGGGAAACATAAAGAGGCGAAGATGTAGTTCCTCTTTCATAATAACTGCAAGTAGGAGCAGCAAGCACATGAATATTACATTCATCAAAATCATCATGTGCAATGGTAAAAGGCAACCCATCAATATAATCCTTAATAAGCACAAACTTCTCTGATATAGTGTAGTTGGGAGAATTCAAAAAGATAATAGGACTATCATGCGTGGGTGCAATAGCAACAATTTGATGTTTAACATAAGGAACTATAGCAAGTTCATCTCCATAAGCATAATTCATATTGGCATCTTGGCCACAAGCATAGCAAGCATCATCAAAAAGGGATATTTCAAGAGAATCAACGGGATCATAGCGATCATCCTTCGGTAAGCACCAAGGGGAATTAAACAATGCATGAGTTGAAGAGTTACTCTCATTAGAAGGTGGGCACGGGTGATCAATCCGCTCTTCCTCCTTTTGTTCTTCGCTCTCCTCATCATCTTTTTCATCCAATGAGCTCACAGTTTCATCAATTTCTTCTTCCATAGCTTCCTGCAAAATATTAGTCTCTTCTTGGACAGCGGAGACTTTCTCAATATAAGTGTTAATATTGTAATTGTATTCATAATTTTCATAGCAATATCTAAGTATAGCAAGATTTTCTGGTCTATAAACATCCTCATCTAAAGCTTCATACTTTTCAAACAAAGATTCAATTTCATAAGCAGCCTTAAAAGCAACAAATTCTTCTATTTGTTGCACATCATAGTAATCATATATACCATTAGCATAAGAAGCTAAGGTTTCATTATCATTAAATTTGCATGAAAATGGAAGGTGTGGAGCCTTCATCCTAGAGCAACAAGTAATATCATATCTCAAGCATAGATCCCGGGCATACCAACGCAACATAATAAATTGGTCCCATAATAGTTTCCCTTATTGTGTCGAGCGATAATCCCTAAAGTATTCACGTTGATCCAACGTGTCTCCCATTATAAAGTTGAATGGGGTTTTCTCAGGATTATCAAAGTAGTACATAATATCTTTCACATAATGAGAATCGAGGGTTTTAGGAGTTACCCCATCTACATGAGTAGCAAGTACACCTAATTCTTTGGGTATTTTGCGTTCCATATCCATAATTAAAGATAGAGAACAACTTAGAACATCAAACAAAAATTACTTAGTGATAAAGCAAATAAGCACACATGAGAATATTCACCCTACGCTATGACTTCCTGGCAACGGCGCCAGAAAAAGGTCTTCATAACCCGCAAGTATACGGGATAGTTGTAGCCTCTTTTGGTAAGTAAGAGTGTCGAACCCAACGAGGAGCTAAAGGTAGAACAAATACTCTCTCAAGTCCTATCGGCCACTGATACGACTCTACGCATGTTAATGTTCGCTTTACCTAGAACAAGTATGAAACTAGAAGTACTTTGTAGGTGTGATAGGATAGGTTTGCAAGATAACAAAGAACACGTAAATAAAAACTAGGGGCTGTTTAGATAAAGATGCAATAAAGTAAATAAAGTGAGTGTGGAAAAGTGGGGGTAGGATTTTTGAAAGTGTCCCTAAGCAATTGACTACGTTACCATACCGATAGCAAGTTTTATGTGGGAGAGGCATAAGCTAACATACTTTCTCTTCTTGGATCATATGCACTTATGATTGGAACTCTAGCAAGCGTCTGCAACTACTAAAGATTCATTAAGGTAAAACCCAACCATAGCATTAAAGCATCAAGTCCCCTTTATCCCGTATGCAACAATCCCCTTACTCGGGTTTATACTTCTGTCACTCAAGCAACCCACCATAAAACAATCATGAACGTATTGCAACACCCTACAGCGGGAATCCCTCATGCTTGCGCGACACGGAGGGCATAATAGGACAACAACATAACCATAAGAAAATTAAATCAATCATAGCAATTCATCAACCACCAATAGGACAACGAAAATCTACTCAGACATCATAGGATGGCAACACATCATTGGAAAATAATATGAAGCATAAAGCACCATGTTCAAGTAGAGGGTACAGCGGGTTGCGGGAGAGTGGACCGCTGGATATAGATGGGGGAAGGTTATGGAGATGTTGGTGAAGATGGCGGAGGTGTTGGTGAAGATCGCGGTGATGATGATGGCCCCCGGCAGCGCTCCGGCGCCACCGAAAGTAAGGGGGAGAGAGGCCCGCTTCTTCTTCTTCTTCCTTGACCTCCTCCCTAGATGGGAGAAGGGTTTCCGCTCTGGTCCTTGGCTCCCATGGCTTGGGAGGGGTGAGAGCCCCTCCGAGATTGGATCTATCTCTCTGTTTCTACGTTTTGAGATTCTGCCCCTTCACCGTTTCTTTTATATCTGGAGATCCGTAACTCCGATTGGGGTGAATCTTTCGCCCAGATCTTTCTCATAAAATTAGCTTTCTCGCGGCAAAAGAAGAGCGTTAACCGCCTTACGGGGCCCCCAGGAGAGTCCAGGGCGCGCCCGCCTCCCTGGGGCATGCCCCCCTATCTCCTGGCCCCCTCGGGCACCATCTCACGCTGATTTTACTTCCCAAAACTCATAAATATTCCAAAAGAATTCTCTGTCCGTTTTTATCCCGTTTGGACTCCGTTTGATATGGGTTTTGTGCGAAACATAAAACATGCAACAAACGGGAACTGGCACTGGGCACTGGATCAATATGTTAGTCCCAAAAATAGTATAAAAATTGCCAAAAGTATATGAAAGTTGAATAATATTGGCATGTAACAATAAAAAATTATAGATACGACGGAGACGTATCAGTGCTTCCTCCGGCTGCTCTGCACTGTATGCGGTATGGCACGTGGACCCGGTAGCTTGATGTCCCACATGTCGGCGAAAGGGACCAGAAGATTTATAAGCGGCGCTCCACTCTTACGACGGAGGAGTACCGACATAATGACCCAGTGAACTGTCACTTGTACTGTATAGTACTATAGTATTGTTGTTTCGCATGATCCATCGATACAAACCCGATTAAACAGGAAAGGGCGGGATGTTTCCCGCGCGGTAGATGATACTTGCCATACATTTCAAAGGCAATTTGAATGTATGCAAACTGAATAATTAACAATATCTATACTTACTTATACTAATTACAGACTCCCAAGAAATTACCACGGCCGTTAATCTGGTGGGACCGAGTTATTACGGTGTAGATCCACCGATATTATTCCGGGCTCAATCAAAAACTTGAAGGCCCACAATCGGCTGTAACATAGAATCCAGCAAAGATACGACCCCTAATACTTCTCCACCGTTTATTCCTTCTATAATTAAAGCATTCTCTATCTCTTTTGTTAAAAAAAACAATCTCTATCTACTCTCCAAGATCCCTATAATTCATTGGTGGCCGTCTCTTATCTCTCCCAGGCGTGTAGGAATAGGAAGACCATCTCCCTATGGCGCCTCTACTTTTGCCATCGTGATAGTCCATTAGAATCCAATGGCGACTCTCTCGCTCAAGCCTTCTCCTCCAGTTTTCCATCAATACCGTTCCGGCCATCTCCTCATCCGGCAACTATTGCGACGTTTCCTCTCCACGTTATCACCCTTCAGCGCTGCCGCTTCTCAGTCCAGATGATGCCCCTCCCGACGTTCTTCTTGCCTGAGTTCCTGCGAGGAGCAGTACGGCTAAGCAGATGGAGATGAGGTGCGGGCTCGATATGTACCTGCAGCAAGGAGCTGATGGGCCTAATGTTACCAAAGTAATAGATATCCTCCCTCCAACGCAATGGCAGGCCGGGGCTGTCCTCTCAAGTTCTGTCAAATTCGCTCTTCGCTTGAGATGCTGCCACCACAGGTAGCACATCATCTCCCCACCTCTTTTCTCTCCCATGATCTAATATGATATTCGGTTGGATTGACCTCCATTGTATTTCCAGCTGTGCATGTTCGATCATGGAGGTTGTGTACATGCGTGTTGCCATGTTTCGGTCAATCGAGCAGCCTTCTACATAGACATCTCGCTGGGCAAACTATCTGCTAGCTTCATGAAGGATCTCATCAGGAAAGAATCAAGTAGCTCAAGTCATCATGGCGCCACAGCCCTGCATGGAACCGACAGCGGTGCGTTTGTCCTTCAGTTCTCCTTCCTGACCTCGGCTACTTCATGTTTTCCTATCCCCTATCTTTGTGTACGTGACTAACTCTACTGCAGATTGTGCACAGGGCCCTGGCGTCCTGCGAGAGCGTCCAGCGCTTAATGCAATCAAGTAATATGGTAGCCAGTTCCCAGTCGTCGGACCTACGTACAATTACATTATGTTATATTCTTTTGCATTTGATCCGTTTCCTTCATTGATCTGGAAAAATGATCGAGGCTGGGAGCACAAGGTGACCGCATGGTCGGTAAATACAATTGGCTGCCGGAGACCAGAATTATTTTTTGTGACTGCTGCAGTGCTGCTATGGTTGATCCCCTATTGCAAGAGAAACATAACAACAACAACCCTGTTTGTCCATGTATGACACCATCTGTGGTCACTGATGTGATTGAAATTTGACACTACTGCAGGTACTCCTCAATATATGTATGATTTTATCGATTGTAGTATTTTTATGGATGAAACTGGGGGTCACGTATGCATGCCTCATGGTTATGTATATTTCTATAATAACAATACGTGTTGAACTGGGACTGTTTTTTTTTTGTTAAAGTTGGTAATATTGTCCGTGCATAAGCTCTTTCTCTTTTATTATTCTATAAAAAAGGTTATTTCTCTTCGTTCTTTCTTTCCAAGATAATCGATGTAATCAACTGCCTCACTAAAGAATTTAAAGCCATGAATAGATTTATAAAAGCGTAATAATAAGTTTCCAATTATTATTCAGATTGCTATTCTGTGGCTGCCACTTGCTACATCTGCACATATACATCCTAGATTGTGCATGGTATATACCTTCCAGGCAACATAAGCAAAGTATAAATTTTCATACATTAACAGCTGCTTCCGTATTTGTATTTGAGCTTATAGGCACACATATACTTCTTTGACGTATTGAGTGATATAATGTTGTTTTGCATTGCTGCCCGTAAAATCTGATGGAATTTTTTTTGTGGGTAAATCTTATGGAAATTTGTGTCTGTTTATCCCTTAACTAGTATACTGAAGGGCATTCATTCAAACTTGCCAGGGATTTGGACTTTATGACGTGATTTAGTTTTAGGTTCATCAGCTATGGTAGCGTGAAAATAATAAATATTGGGAGGAAATCACAATTTATAATGATTTGATTGACACTAATAACAAGGGTGGCTAGGTCACCGCTGAAATTGCTGGAAGTAACCGATGGAATTATGTGCATATAAGGCTTAATTAAATGTTGGTTTCTACTTCATGTCATGTCCAATGCTCCCTATGCAATGGATCGTGGTCCTTTTGTCCAGATCTCACCGGCATGCACTTTCATTACAAATGTGCATAAAATTATTTATTGATTGCAATATTTGTTTGGATGTCGAATGTCATTGCCTTTCCATTATTGTTTTGCATATGCACACTCGCTGCCTACAAGTTGTGCTTGATTGTTATGTTCACTCAGATATGTTCTGTAACAATGCATCTGTTTCTGTTATTGTTTTACTTTGTCACAATTCATAAATATTGTGTAATCAGAGCTTATTCTTTTCTTCCTTCTAATCCATGTCTTATATATTTAATGATTTTTGGTTCTCTACACGTCATCCAGTTAATGCACATCATATCAGTTATTTGGACATGTCATAATTCAATGGTTAGACTGAGCCATGGAGCTCATTTTTTTGGCGATTATACCTAGCTTGAAGTCTTCATTCAAGTAAACTTACTGTGTTAACAAAATATAGAACCTCTTTTATTTGTAGTAGTCAAAAACACATGGAAGAGAAAACACATGTATTATTAAAATCACGTAAAACTATGTTTCTTTGAAGCATATAAAAACAATGAATAGTTTGTACCGGCAGGATTTCTTAGAAATGCTCCTATGAAGTGTCATGTAAAATAAACCTGATTTGTTGTAAATATTAAAGCCCACTACATATTAAAAAATATTTTTATTTCTGGGTTAGACAAAAATTAATAATTGTGGATCTAAAAGAGCACACTGTGGATAAAAGTAATGCACACATTTTTAATATAAACCATTTTTTAAACTTCTATACATTCTTTCTGAATCTTCAAATGCATTTTCTTTCTTCTTTTTACCGATTTTATAGGAGTCATGCAAGGTTTCCGCACAATGTCATGGTATATAACGCGAATACGTTTGAGAGAGTGGATTTGGCAAGCATAGCAGGTTTCGACTCACACTATAAATAAAAGAAATTATATGCATGGAAATTTATTTACCTTTCATGTAGTAGGGTTTGGTACCAAATAATTTCCTGTCCAAGGAGCTAACAAATATTCCTTTAATTTTTTCCAATAGATGTATAAGTAAGCTAGCCCGTGCGGATGCACGGGTTGACGACTAGTGATATCTAATAAAACTAAAAATACATATGACTTATTGTGTTAGAGTGTAGTAGTAGTGCTGTGTTGCATAGTTGTTAGATGTAACATGCGAGAACATGTAGAGATATAGTTTTGGAGGGCCTACAGAGAGAAAAGTGTAATCTGATTGCGAACTTCAGAATAAACTGATTACGGTCACTATATACGTTTTGCGGTGATTATACGTCACTTGCTCACGGTTCAGCATTGGATTGCACTCTGTTGACCGGCCAAATACTCTGCGTGGCGCCATGTTGACTAGTTAAATCGACCATGTTCCTTGTGGGTCCCACCTGTTAGTTCGCATAGGGAAAAGGTCAGATAAACACAAATTTACGCAGGTGCGACAAGACTCCAACCCGTGCGCGGGAATCACCTGGTTGTGTATGTGTCTGTCAGGGCCTGATGTGTGTGCATGCACGTGTAGGTTGAGCACTTGAGCGTGAGAGTGTGTGTTGGTCGTGTGGTGTACTGGTGTGTGCATGCATGCATGTGTGTGTGCGTGTGAGTGTTGCATGTGTGCGTGGCTGCGTGTGTACGTGTGAGTGTTGTGTGCGTGCGTGGGTGCATGTGTTTGTGTGAGTGTTGCATGCATGAAGTTCGTGTGCCTGTGTGCGTGTTCGTATAATCATCACACCAGCTCCTGTGTGTTAAAACAGACGGCTCAGCATACCAATACAAGGCCACCTTGTCAGCTGTGCCCGCCGTCATGACTTCGAACCACCGTCCAAATATATTTTTTGTCATTTGTTTTCATTTTTACTAGCAAGATGCCCGTGCGTTGCACGTAACATCAAGATGCATTTGTATGACTAGTTTATCTTGTGAGAGAAAAGGATGAACGAGGGAAGGCCTTATTTGCAAATGTGGAGAGGTGTATTGGTACCTTTTTGCAAAATTGTCATAGTTTCTTTCCTATCCGTCAGATATAAATCGGACGGCTTATATTGCAAGATGGCAGGCACACCATCATCACCAACTCTGTTTTTTATAAGTGTATTTTATGTATTTTATAAGAGTGTAGATGTAGAGTAGATACAAGTCGATAGGTGGGCACGATGGTAGTGAGATAATGTGATGCAACACTAGTAGTGCCACGTGGAGTGTTTAACTGGTCAACTAGTCATGTCATGAGAAAATACAGAGTTGTACGGTGAGCCCGTGACTGTATAATAACCATTAATCGTAAATGGTGACCGTAATGAGTGGATTCTAAAGTACAATTAATGTACGTATTGTGCTTTTGCTTCAAATACAATGATCATCATTGCATATATCGTGAGAGAAAGATGAAACATATGTGAATTTTCTGGGGGCTTACTTTTAGAGGACCTGGAGATAGTTTTGTGTGCATACGTGAAAGGGGCGTACAGGGGGGGTATGCGATGGAGAGAGAGATGTTCTTCGTTTCTCTTTATTATGACTAACTTTGTATATGGTATAAAAATATACAAATTCACAGTGCGGAATAAATATAATTGTGGGCACCATGCAATGCAAATTAGCGTTCGTACTCCTCCATATAACTTTGTAATGTTGTATATATGTAGAAACTCTTAAATAATTTTGTGTCCACACTTTATTCAAAAGGAATTTTGTATGCTAAATAAACATGAAGAGAGGGCTTTTTAGATCAATAGGGTACGTGATGTAACATGTGTGAATGTGTAGTTGATGCATTTGGCGGGGCCTAGAGAGGTATGTGTGTATTACGTATTCGAGAGAGGCATGGATAGAGGGGCCGACGTGGGGGGGGGGGGGCTCAGCACCGGAAATGGGAGTGGTATAGAGAGAGAGAGACGAATATGACGTCACGACGAGAGATTCCATTCCCTTGAGTGTGTATATGCAAGGGGGAGGGAATAGAGGCACCAGGAGAAATCTTTTGTGTGTGTGGCGTTTGTGTTGGTATGTGTGGGTGTGAGAAGATAATGAGACGTGGGGGCAGAGGGTGTGTCACCGCGTGAGGTCCGGTGGGTCGAGATGAGGCCCTTCGTTCGGTTCCGTCATGTGCCACATTGGTTGGCCCGTGACGCATTTAGGAAGACCCATGGATGACTAGTCGTACAAGACAAAGATAGCAGAATTGTGAAGGACTCTATGCCCACTAACAAAGCCGGCTAGGATTTCTAACCCTAGGTTCTCGGACTAAGGTAACCCCTCTATCTCTGCTATTACTATTCATCCAACCTATGTTTAAGGGGCATCCTACAGAATGCTCTGCTACAATCATACTCGTCGATTAGGAAGAGAGGTGTGAGACAGTGCGTGAGAGACAGGCCTAAAGATAATGTGCGTACATGAGACACGTAGGCAGGTCCATGTATATAGATAGGGTCGATGGGGATTGTGCGTGTGTATGTTTGCGAGAGGAAGAGTGCTTGTGATAAAGGTTAGTGAAAACAGTTGTAAATGTGCGCGAAAGACACCTCGGGAGAGCGTGTGTGAGCATGTGTGAGAGACCACCGATGGATAGTGAAACTACACGTAAAAGACTGCTGTACACATTGATTAAAGATATAAAGTGTATCCAAATATTAGGATGGGATCATGATATTTGCAATTCGCATAAGGAGCGGTCATTGATCCATCAGACATCTAGATTCTATCGAATTTGAGCATGTCTATGTTATTATTTGACACAATTGATCCAAATAGTTAGTATTTTGAACTACAGACAATGCATCGCTTTAGCAATCGAATATAAACGTGAGTATAGTTCATGTTGTGTGTGTAAAGCACATTATACATACCAAAGTTACACAATGAACATTATAAATAGCTACCTATGAACAAGCATACATTTGAATTCGACTTAAGGTGGTTTAAAAATATCGAATTCAACATGAAGTCCATTCAGTTATTTGAATTTGATATCATGGCATTTGTAAATCATACCTAAATTATGGGGGCACCAATCTTTGCTCTGATTTTGTACATAATAGCATATGTAGTCGTGTACAAAATAGATTCAAATTTAGCTCCTCAATTCCAAAATAATCGTAGTTATAGGATTTTCAAGTGTCAAAATTTCAAAAAGAAGCGGATAATTTAATGAGGTTTTCAAACATACAAGGTCAAATATAACGTTTTCTACTTAGGTCAATCCTCATAGTTCAAGAGTACTCTAAGCGTGAATGCTTGTGTTTCAAAATTTGAGCGAAGTGCCAAACGAGCCTCTACTCGCCCGAAACCGCGTGAGACCAATGTTTGGAAGTACAAGGAAATTACTTTTCTAATTACTCCGACCTGTGAAACCTACCGGCCCGACATCCAAAGGTCTAAACCGGGGTAGGTTTGTCGCTTCATCTAGGCATACCAACCGCCTCCAAAAATTCATACACAATGGCCGCCCTAAGCACACATGCGCGTGGCGAAATCATCCCGCCGACTATTTGGGACACCTGGGATTACCATCCTACCCCGACTCATGATGGGTCCGAAATTTAAGAGGGGGGCAAAGTTTGTACTTTCCCCAAATTTCAAACAAGCGCGTCCCATCTTTTGTTCAAAACAGCCAAAAACAAGCGCGTCCCAGACCGAAACATGGTCCCCCCCACCCGTCTGGTTCCCCATTCGTTCTCCGTGGGTGCCAAAACTACCTCTCCACCAGCCGCGAAACCCCGGCGTCTTCCGTCCGCCACCCCATCCCACCCATCAACCGCCGCCCTCCTCCACGCCGGAGCCGATACCCCGATGTTGTCGTCCACCGCAACCTCAACCGCAACGCCCTCCACGGCTAGTAGTTGAAGCCCAGGCCGAGCCGTCCATACCCAAGCCAGTTCAACCATGCCGTCCTACGCCTCACCGCTGCCGCTCCAACTTCGCCACCCTCCACCGCACCGGAGCTGTTCCTGCTACGCCGTCCTTCGCCGCCTCGGATCTTCTTCCCCTCCGCCCACATACGACCACGGCAACACTGAAGGAAATATGCCCTAGAGGCAATAATAAAGTTATTATTTATTTCCTTATTTCATGATAAATGTTTATTATTCATGCTAGAAATGTATTAACCGGAAACATAATACATGTGTGGATACATAGACAAACATAGTGTCACTAGTATGCCTCTAGTTGACTAGCTCGTTGATCAAAGATGGTTGTGTTTCCTAAGCATAGACATGAGTTTTCATTTGATTAACGGGATCACATCATTAGGAGAATGATGTGATTGACTTGACCCATTCCGTTAGCTTAGCACTTGATCGTTTAGTACGTTGCTATTGCTTTCTTCATGACTTATATATGTTCCTACAACTATGAGATTATGCAACTCCCATTTACCGGAGGAACACTTTGTGTGCTACCAAACGTCACAACGTAACTGGGTGATTATAAAGGAGCTCTATAGGTGTCTCCGAAGGTACATGTTGAGTAGGCGTATTTCGAGATTAGGATTTGTCACTCCGATTGTCGGAGAGGTATCTCTGGGCCCTCTCGGTAATGCACATCACTATAAGCCTTGCAAGAAATGTAGCTAATGAGTTAGTTACGGGATGATGCATTACGTAGCAGTAAAGAGACTTGCGATAAGCGAGTTTGAACTAGGTATTGAGATACCGACGATCGAATCTCAGGCAAGTAACACACCGATGACAAAGGGAACAACATATGTTATTATGCGGTTTGACCGATAAAGATCTTCGTAGAATATGTGGGAGCCAATATGAGCATCCAGGTTCCGCTATTGGTTATTGACCGGAGACATGTCTCAGTCATGTCTACATAGTTCTCGTACCCGTAGGGTCCGCACGCTTAAAGTTCGATGACGGTTATATTATGACTTTATGTGTTTTGATGTACCGAAGGTAGTTTGGAATTCCTGATGAGGTCGGGGACATGGCGAGGAGTCTCGAAATAGTCGAGATGTAAAGATCGACATATTGGACGAATATATTCGGACTTCGGAAAGGTTCCAAGTGATTCGGTTATTTTTGGAGTACCGGAGAGTTACGGGAATTCGCCGGGGAGTATATGGGCCTTATTGGGCCATACGGGAATAGAGGAGAGAGGCCAAAAGGAAGGAGGCATGCGCCCCCCCCCCTTTGGTCTGAACTGGACAAGGGGTGCAGCCCCCTTTTCCTTCTCCCTCTTCCCCTCTTTCCTTCTCTCCTACTCCGGAAAGGAAAGGGGAATCCTACTAGGACTTGGGAGTCCTAGTAGGACTCCCCACCCTTGGCGCGCCCTCCTCCTAGGCTGGCCGCCTCCCCCCTTGCTCCTTTATATACGGGGGCAGGGGGGCACCTCTAGACACAATAGTTGATCCCTTGGATCTCTTAGCCGTGTGCGGTGCCCCCCTCCACCATAATCCACCTCGATAATATTGTAGCGGTGCTTAGGCGAAGCCCTGCGTTGGTAGAACATCATCATCGTCACCACGCCATCATGCTGACGGAACTCTCCCTCAAAGCTCGGCTGGATCGGAGTTCGAGGGACGTCATCGAGCTGAACATGTCCTGAGCTCGGAGGTGCCTTGCGTTCGGTACTTGATCGGTCGGATCGTGAAGACATACGACTACATCAACCGCGTTGTGCTAACGCTTCCGCTTTCAGTCTACGAGGGTACATGGACATACTCTCCCCTCTCGTTTCTATGCATCACCATAATCTTGCGTGTTCGTAGGAATTTTTTTTAAATTACTATGTTCCCCAACAGTGGTATCCGAGCATGGTTTTATGCGTAGATGTTATATGCACGAGTAGAACACAAGTGATTTGTGGGCAATACAAGTCATACTGCTTACCAGCAAGTCATACTTTGGTTCGGTGGTATTGTTCGATGAAGCGTCCGGACCGACATTACGCGTATGCTTACGCGAGACTGGTTCTACCGACGTGCTTTGCACATAGGCGGCTGGCAGGTGTCCGTTTCTCCAACTTTAGTTGAACCGAGTGTGGCTACGCCCAGTCCTTGAGAAGGTTAAAACAACACTAACTTGACGAACTATCGTTGTGGTTTTGATGCGTAGGTAAGAACGGTCCTTGCTCAGCCCGTAGCAGCCACGTAAAACTTGCAACAACAAAGTAGAGGACGTCTAACTTGTTTTTGCAGGGCATGTTATGATGTGATATGGTCAGGACGTGATGCTATATTTTATTGGATGAGATGATCATGTTTTTTAACCGAGTTATCGGCAACTGGCAGGAGCCATCTGGTTGTCGCTTTATTATATGCAATGCAATACATACATAATTGCTTTACTTTATCACTAAGCGGTAGCGATAGTCGTAAAGCAGTAGGTGGTGAAAGCGACAACGATGCTACGATGAAGATCAAGGTGTCGGCGCCCGGTGGCGATGGTGATCATGGCGGTGCTTGAGATGGTGATCACTGGCGCAAGATGATGATGGCCATATCATATCACTTATCTTGATTGCATGTGACGTTTATCCTTTATGCATCTTATTTTGCTTTGATTGTCGGTAGCATTATAAGATGATCTCTCACTAAATTTCAAGGCATAAGTGTTCTCCCTGAGTATGCACCGTTGCGAAAGATCTTTGTGCTCAGACACCACGTGACGATCGGGTGTGATAGGCTCTACGTTCAAATACAACGGGTGCAAAACAGTTGCACACGCGGAATACTCAGGTTAAACTTGACGAGCCTAGCATATACAGATATGGCCTCGCAACACCGAGAATGAAAGTTGGCGTGGATCATATAGTAGATATGATCAACATAGTGATGTTCACCATTGAAAACTACTCCATCTCACGTGATGATCGGACATGGTTTAGTTGATTTAGGTCACGTGATAACTTAGATGATTAGAGGGATGTCTATCTAAGTGGGAGTTCTTAAGTAATATGATTAATTGGACTTTAATTTATCATGAACTTAATCCTGATAGTATTTTGCAAATTATGTTGTAGATCAATAGCTCGCGTTGTTGCTTCCCTATGTTTTTTATGTGTTCCTAGAGAAAACTAAGTTGAAAGATGATAGTAGCAATGATGAGGACTAGGTCCGTGATCTAAGGTTTATCCTCATTGCTGCATAGAAGAATTATGTCCTTGATGCACCGCTAGGTGGCAGACCTATTGCAGGAGCAGTTGCAGATGTTATGAACATTTGGCTACCTCAATATGATGACTACTTGATAGTTTAGTGCACCATGTATGACTTAGAATCGGGACTTCAAAGACATTTTGAACGTCATGGACCATATAAGATGTTCCAGGAGTTGAAGTTAATATTTGAAGCAAATACCCGAGTTGAGAGATAAGAAGTCTCCAACAAGTTCTATAGCTGAAAGATGGAGGAGAATTGCTCAACTAGTGAGCATATGCTCAGATTATGCAGGTACTACAATCGCTTGAATCAAGTAGGAGTTAATCTTCCGGATAAGATAGTGATTGACACAGTTCTCTAGTCACCATATCACCAAGTTACTAGAACCTTGTGATGAACTATAGTATGCAAGGGATGGCCAACGGTTCCCGAGCTCTTCGTGATGTTGAAATCGATGAAGATAGAAATCAAGAAAGAGCATCAAGTGTTGATGATTGACAAGACCACTAGTTTCAATAAAAGGGCAAAGGGAAAGAAAGGGAAACTTCAAAGTAGAATGGCAAGCAAGTTGTCACTCCCATAAAGAAGCCCAAAGCTAGACCAAAGCCTGAAACTGAGTGCTTCTACTGCAAAGGAAATGGTCACTGGAAACGAAAATACCCTGAATATTTGGTGGATAAGTAGGATGGAAAAGAGAACAAGGGTATATTTGATATACAAGTTATTGATGTGTACCTTACTAGTGTTTATAGTGGCCCCTGAGTATTTGATGCGTGTTCGGTTGCTAAAAATTAGTTACTCGAAATAGGAGTTACAGAATAAACAGAAAGTAGTTGAGGGTGAAGTGACGATGTGTGTTGGAAGTGGTTCCAAGATTGATATGATCATCATCGCACACTCCCTATACTTTCGGGATTAGTGTTAAACCCTAAATAAATGTTATTTTGCATTTGCATTGAGCATGAATATGATTTGATCATGTTTATTGCAATACATTTATTCATTTAAAGTCATAGAATAATTGTTGTTCTGTTTACATGAATAAAACCTTCAATGGTCATACACCCAACGAAAATAGTTTGTTGGATCTCGATCGTAGTAATACACATATTCATAATATTGATGCCAAAAGATGCAAAGTTAATAATGATAGTGCAACTTATTTGTGGCACTGCCGTTTGGGTCATATCGGTGTAAAGCGCATGAAGAAACTCCATAAAGATGGATTTTCGGAATCACTTGGTTATGAATCATTTGATGCTTGTGAACCGTGCCTTTTGGGCAAGATGACTAAAACTCCGTTCTCCGGAACAATGGAACGAGCTACTGACTTGTTGGAAATAACACATACCGATGTATGCGGTCCAATGAGTGTTGATGCTCGTGGCGAGTATCGTTATTTTATGACCTTCACAAATGATTTGAGCAGATATGAGTATATCTACTTAATGAAGCACAAGTCTGAAACATTTGAAAAGTTCAAAGAATTTCATAAGTGAAGTGGAGAATCATTGCAACAAGAAAATAAAGTTTCTACATCTGATTGTAGAGGAGCATATTTGACTTACAAGTTTGACCTTCATTTAAAAACAATGTGGAATAGTTTCACAGCTCATGCCACATGGAACACCACAACATAATGGTGTGTCTGAACATCGTAACCGCACTTTATTGGATATGGTGTGATCTATGATGTCTCTTACCGATTTACCACTATCGTTTTGGGGTTATGCATTAGAGACAGCGGCATTAATGTTAAAAAGGGCACCATCAAAATCCGTTGAGACGACGCCTTATGAACTGTGGTTTGGCAAGAAACCAAAGTTGTCATTTCTTAAAGTTTGGGGCTGCGATGCTTACGTGAAAAAGTTTCAACCTGATAAGCTCGAACCTAAATCAGAGAAGTGTGTCTTCATAGAATACCCAAAGGAAACTATTGGGTACACCTTCTATCACAGATCCGAAGGCAAGATATTCATTGCTAAGATGGATCCTTTCTAGAGAAGGAGTTTCTTTCAAAAGAAGTGAGTGGGAGGAAAGTAGAGCTTGATAAGGTAATTGTACCTTCTCCTGAATTGGAAAGTAGTTCATCACAGAAATTAGTTCCAGTGATTGCTACACCAATTAGTAGGGAAGCTAATGATGATGATCATGAAACTTCAAATCAAATTACTAAAGAACCTCGTGGGTCTTCCAGTCTTGTCACGCAGTGGTATAGTAATCCTATTCTAGAAGTCATGTTACTAGACCATGATGAACCTATGAACTATGAGGAAGCGATGATGAGCCCAGATTCCGTGAAATGCCTTGAAGCCATGAAATCTGAGATGGGATCCATGTATGATAATAAAGTGTGGACTTTGGTTGACTTGCCCGATGATCGGCAAGCCATTAAGAAAACAAATGGATCTTCAAGAGGAAGACAGACGCTGATAGTTGTGTTACTATCTACAAAGCTCGAATTATCGAAAAAAAGGTTTTCGACAAGTTCAAGGTGTTGAATACAATGATATTTTCTCACTCGTATCGATGCTTAAGTCTGTCCGAATCATGTTAGCAATTGCCACATTTTATGAAATCTGGCAAATGGATGTCAAAACTGCATTTCTTAATGGATTTATTAAATAAGATTTGTAGACGATGCAACCAGAAGGTTTTGTCAATCCTAAAGGTGCTAAAAAAATGTGCAAGCTCCAGCGATCCAGCTATGGACTGGTGCAAGCATCTCGGAGTTGGAATATCACGCTTTGATGAGTTGATCAAAGCATATGGTTTTATCTGAGACTTTTGGAGAAGCTTGTATTTACAAGAAAGTGAGTGGGAGCTCTGTAGCATTTCTAATACTATATGTAGGTGACATATTGTTGATTGGAAATGATATAGAAATTCTGGATTGCATAAAAGGATACTTGAATAAGAGTTTTTAAAGAAAGACCTCGGTGAAGTTGCTTACACATTAAGCATCAAGATCTATAGAGATAGATCAAGACGCTTGATGAAGATTTTTCAAAGAGTACATACCTTGATAATATTTTGAAGTAATTCAAAATGGAACAGTCAAAGAAGGAGTTCTTGCCTATGGTGCAAGGTGCAAAGTTGAGTGACGGTGTCCTAGACTAGGGGTTACTCACCACGTCGTCTCCCAATCAGTTAGATTGGGCCGAGGACCCCCGTGGCTGTATACTCATGGGCCAATTCGGACAGCTGCCGCATACAAGGAAGATTCCACAAGACTTGGTGATCAAGACGAGGACTCCTCCCCCACCGGCTTATTCGGCTAGGACTCTTGTTACCCTAGGACTCTGGTACATTATATAAACCAAGGCCAGGCTAGTCGATAGATCATTATGACATTACTCATCATACCTATAGGGTTTAGACCAGAACATATGATCTCAGGGTAGATCAAATCCCGTGTTCATGTTACAATCGATCCTAAGACGCACAGCTTGGGACTCCCTACCCGAGGTCCGCTGGTTTTGACACCGACATTGGTGCTTTCATTGAGAGTTCCGCTGTGTGATCGGCGAGAGGATCAATGGCTCGACTGCAAATCAACTGCGACCTCGACTTCTTCGTCACCGGCTCGACTGGTCACCTTGGCTTGACCGAGGACTGTGCTCTACCTCCGATCGTGATGTTTGGATGAGGGCCTTCATCAACACCAACTCCGATCTCTACCAAGATCATGGAGCAAGATCATGGAGCAATCATCCATGGAGCTCGGGGGCTCAACGTCAACATTGCCCTCGGGCGACCCTACTGTTTTTCTGGACAGCAAACTTGTATCCTCTGCCACCGCCTCCTCGAGTGTCGCTTAAACTATTGCTTCGGTGGAATTATGCGGAATTAAGTCTACAACAGCCCTACAAAATTTAAATCGAGTTCCGATGGAGGAATCTCCGGCAATCTCCGATATACCTGAGCCCTGTTGAATCTGGACGAGAATCCGAACGAGTTTGGAGCATGGTGTCCAGCATCTAGCTCGGACGTCCTTTGAAAGATCCAACCTCTGAATGGCTGTGGAATTCCTATATCTACCACCTGTCAAAAATTCAGCTCGATCCGACCGTCCAAACTCCGGGAACCTTCCGATTAGTGCATCACTTTTCGGATCTGTTTTCTGAGCGAGAACGAATCCGACACGAGTTCATCTTCTTTATGAATGGGATTTCAGACATCCTTTTTGAAGGAAGTTTTTGTATGGGTTATTGTGTTTTATTCTCAAACACATCCCATTAATATTAAAAGTATTTTTATGTCGATCTTCACCCTCGCGCGGTGTCAAACCGGCTCGACAACATCACTCCACGGCGGCCGACCTGCGCTAGACACATCGTCGCTTTGTTGAGCCGAGCTCAACTTCTTCGGATCATCATCTCGGCCGGACGAACAATAGTTCGGCATCGCAAAGGATAAATCGTCACCAACATCGCCGCTACACGGATTAGACGGAGCGGGAACACCGGCATCGCTGCACGGTCTCTTCATCAAACCAGCATTGACCACGTCACAAGTTACGACATGGGTCAGCATGGCCGCACCGTTGCCTCTCCGAGCCAATGTCCGTCACGCCCAACTACTTCAACGCCTCGGCTGACATGGCTGCTGCAACAACTCCTCACCGGCCTGCTCTGTCGCCTCGGCTAGACCGGGGACTTGGCTATTTCTTCATCAACATACTCTGGTGACTTCGGCGTCACCAGCCGACCAGCTTCGTCACGTAAGCTGTACCGGGGGCTTTGCCTCGGCAAGCCAACCTTGGCCAAAATCGTCATGCCGTCGCTTTATCACCCATCAGGCAATGGGTGTGTGGATCGATTCCCCATTTTGAGAGTCGCTTTTTCTCTCACTACTACAATGAATAAACCAGGTGCTATTAATCCTAATAATTTTTGCTTGTTGGGCTTATATTTCTTGAAGTATTATTACTCTGGTTTGTTCCATCATCTGTACAAGGGGTCTATCAAATGGCGGCCACATTAAAAACGGTAGCGTGGTGGTTCAGTCAGTTCCCGTACATGGTTCGGTGAATGCCGCGTCCGAAACTCAGACCACCCTGCAAATTCAGGCTTTGTCACGCCTTCACTGCATCACGCCGACGCCCCGCATCGACATTGGCTTCGGCGCCAGGCCACATCTCTTTAAATAAATTATTCTCGCGTAAATCAATTCTTCAAGGATTATATATATTATTATTATTTCCTGGACCGCACTGTTTTATCTTTGCAGGTAATCGATTTTGACCGTGTTGCATGGTCACTACTCCGGAATGCCGAACTCTTTGCTCGGACACCTCGGGCCTGGGGGCTGGGAGCTCGGCCATCGCGAGGACTGCGAACCTTAGCCGGTTCAAGGGGTGTCTTAAATCGCCACAAGCCTGAATCGCGTCATCAACACGAACACATTAACCAGCTAAGTTGCTTTCACGCTTAAAACTTTCAGTTTTAAATTTTGTTGATTCGACAAAGCATTATACTTTTTGGAACAAAGTTGTTTGTGACAAAGTTCCTTATCAAAACTTTGCTTGTGGCGCACATATTCAAATACCCCATTTATTTGGGGATCCTTGATGGAGCTTTTCCTCTTGCATATGATTATACTTATGCGGCCGTTCCTTGTTCATGTATTACGCCACAATATGCACCATATTGACTTAAGCGATATGCAAGCTGGGTTGCCTTGCTCCTGTGTTCACCCCTACGTTCCTGATTGTTCGTCTAGGGAGTAAAGGGAGCACCTCTGCAATTGTCACGATCGGTTCATCCGAGCCAGACCTGAGACTGGGTGAAGCAGAAAGCTAGCGCTCTTACTGTTTTCAATAATGGTGGCCTGAAGCGGAACTCATGAGTACAAAAATCTATTGCACAAGTTTCATAATAATAATGAGCAACTAAAGAAAGGTATCGATGGGGTACTATTTTCTTGAAGATGCTTCTTACACTTTATGCGTAATATAGCATAAGTTCCACTGGCGGGCTTTATGCATTACAGCCTTATGGCCTGATTGCACGGTTATCGGAAACACCGTCGATATTCTCGAGAGGGAGTACATAACACTTTTCGGTCCTTGACCGAAGATGGAAAGCCGACGGTTGGTTAAAGGCGCATATAAAGTTGGTGAACACAAATATGATATAAGTAATTAAATTTTATACAATCATTATACATAAAATTCCTTTGCCCAAGTCACTTGGGGGCTCTTAAAATTTATATATGAGCTGTAAATGTGTTTTCTTCTTGGTCCACAGAAGCACAATTTTTTTCCAATTTTCGGATTGGCACCGAACACTTGATCTTGTTCAGACGTCATATTTTCACTCACATTTTTTGGTTTTCCAAGCTTTTGGCACTTTTAAACTATTTGTGTGTTTTTCGCATAAATCTCACAGTGCAACGCCGAACACCTTTAGAGATTCGGCAAAAACATTCTCGGATGTTGCTATATATGCATCGGTTTCGAATTGTGTCTTCGGTCAATAGTTGGGTTGCCCGGCTCCTGTGCTTGCGTCCTATGTTCCGCTTTGTTCGGCTAAGTGTGCAATGGGAGAACCACTGCGATTGTGCTTCCAGCTCGCATGGTTAAGCACCTCAGTGGAGAAAGTCAAAAACTGACTGTCATAATAAGCGCAAACTGGTCAGCGATCCGAATACCGTGTTAAGCGATGGGCCGCTCATAACATTGGCCGAAGTGTTTACGGCTTGACCTCAGCCGGCGCCGAACACTAACCAGGGGCTCGTAGCTAGCTTTCCCAGTTTAAAGCTCATATGACTAAGTGAAAGTTATAAAGCCAAGATATCTGATTGCCTCGTTTCCGCTAACACAACCGCCTCCGGGCACCGTGACGTCTGCTAAGGGTTGTCTGGTTATTGCAGAAACACACTGCGTAGTATCTACAAAGTGGTAGAAGCCGACGATGGGCCACTTTCAACTGATAAACAGTCGCAATGTTGTCAAAATAAGTATATATCATCTGCATTAGTATTCATTATAAAAGCGTTGCCTTCCGTAATTATCGTTATAAAGCCATAAATATGCATAAATTTGACTTAAGATTTTGGCCAAGCTGGGTTGCCTGGCTCCTGTGCTTACCCCTACGTTCCCGATTGTTCGGCTAGGTGGTAAAGGGAGCACCTCTGTGATTGTTACTACCGGGTCATCTGAGTTAGTATGTAAGACTGGGTGAAGCGAAAGCTAGAAATCTTAAAGGATCACATTGGTAAACAGCGATGGAAGTTAAAATTTTGGTTCATTAATACCATAGAGTTCGAGAAACTTTCCGGAACTAAGTCCTCAATATTTTCCTCCCACATTGATCGGAGTTGTGGCTTCATGATCATGCTTAGCGTGACAACCCAAAGAAAGGAACCGATAGCGGGACTATTTTCTCTGGAAGATGTTTCTTACGTTAAAAAGTAATATAACATATCTCTCCGCGTACCTTTGTTTATAAAACCGTATGGCCGGATTGCCTTGTTTGTCATCAAATTTTTCCCACATAAAGGCTTCATAAAGTAGGACAAGCACTCCTCAGCTTCTGGCCAAGGAGGTGGAATCCAATGGTCGATCAAAAATGTTTTTTACAATGCGGATCCGAGCATTAACGATGTAAAGTACTTGGATACATAGAATCATTACACATAATTTGTGATTTTACTAAGGATATCGATCCTTAATTGACAACCCGTGCCCACTTTAAGGCTCGGGGATCTTGAGCTTTGTGCTTATCATTTACACATATTAAAGGGTACATCGATCCCCGATGCGGTGTTGCCACGACCCGATTGGCTCGGGGGCTACTGCATTGACAATCCAATGCAGAAAATTTAAAGTGCAATATAGTTTCCGAGGAGATGATTATCCTCAGTTTGGTCGGCCGCACCCAACCTGAGTCTCGAGGACTCCGCACATTGCGTTTTTTTACCTAAGTATGCTGTTGAGCTGGGAATTGATCCTCAGGCTGATTTTACGCATCAACCCGAGTCTCAGGGCTACTAGGGTCAGCGGTTTGATTTTTTTCCTTCAGGTGCATCCCGGATATTAGGCCAATCGCACCTTGTGGAGTTCTTGATATACATATACTGGCTATACATCTCGTCGAGATTACATTGCACAATTGAATTAAATTCATAAAAATCAGCCCGTGGCCAGGTGGTGCACCACCCGAGTAGTCGGGCATAAAGCTGGGCGCCATGGCTGGCTCCATAGAGGCATTTCTAGTATTAAGCTTAGCTAAACTCTTTCAACTTTTTGAACCAAGGTGATCTATGACACCTCCACTACAGGAAGCAGGTAATTTGTCGTGCAGGGATCACAAGCGGCAAAGACCTAAATCCATACGGCAAAGACTTTGCCGTCGAGGAAGCGACGACAAACTCAGGCGGCAAAGATAATTGACAAAGAATAATTTGCCGTCAGCTTTTATCGGGAAGGCGACAAAGACTTTGCTGTCTGCCAATCCCAATAACACCTGCGGCAAAACAATATCTTTGCTGTCAGCGAAACACAATCTTTTCCGTCGATCGATCTAATTTACAGATGGCAAATATTTTTTTAATTTAAAAAAAATCACAGGACATTTTCAAAAACATTTCTCATGGCATTCTTCATAGATCAATTTACACAACAAGTCTATTACAATAAGTTCGCAGAACACCTAACCATAAAAAATTGGCAGCTACAACATTGTTTGTATGTCCATTTACAAAACTCAACATCAATATTTTCGATAATCAATATATACATTCATGATACAGAGAAAAAGGGCCAAGCAACTCTGTCGCCCTGCTGCAGACCGCACCGGGCACGGGGCAGTGCCTATTCGCAGCCGCTCGGTGTCTTGCACTCGATGGAGACGAGCAGCAGCGGCCCTCCGCGCCTGGCGCTGCTCCCTGCGACGGCCGATGAGGCGAGTGAGGCGGGCTCCGACAGTCGGACAACCGCAGGCGGGCCGGGCACCTGAGCGGCGGCGGGCGGCGCTTCGATGGCGTGGCGGAGGCAAGCTCCGTGAGGCGGCGCCCGTGTAACCTGGCGGAGGCAAGCTCCGGCAAGCGGCACCCGGTGGCGGCGGAGGCAAGCTCCGGCCCGAGGCGGACAGGTTGAGGCGGGCCAGGCGCTGTACCTCCTTGCCCTCCTGGCCGTCGACGCCGTCGCTGGCGCCGGCGTTGGAGAGCGCCGCTCCCGGTTGGCCGTGGCCAGCGCGGCGTCGAGGAGCGCCCTCAATCCGGCACGGGGACGCCGCAAAGAACCTAGATTGATGTACGTAGCGGCAAAGAACATACTTTGATGTCTGTAATAAAAACACAGACAGCAAAGATCTTTGTCGTCTGCATTTATTACAGACGGCAAAGAGCATGCTTTGTCGTCTGTAATAAAAAATGCAGATGGCAAAGAGTTTTGCCGTCTGTGTTTTGTATTACAGACGGCAAAGAATGCTCTTTGCCGTCTGTATTTTTTTTGCAGACGAAAAAGTTTTTTTTGCCGTTAGTTTTTCTTTGCCGTCTTCTGATGACAGCAAATCCACTCTTTGCCGTCTGCTTGATGAAAAGCTGACGGCAAAGACGCCTCCTGACGGCAAATTAGCAGTTTTCTGTAGTGCTCGGATATAATCCGGCGTTGGAGCTCGGATATAGTGCGACGTTGGAGCCTGGAAAGAGTGCGGCGTTGGAGCTCGGATACGATTCGGCATTGGAGCTCGGAAGCTGTCCGGCGTTGGTGCTCGGCTGCAAAAGACACCTCGAATGCCGTTCGTCATTGGAGCTCGGACGCAAGAGGACATTGTCGCCTGGGAAAAACTTCAAGTCCGAGGTGTGGCATTAAAAATAACAAGGCATTGATAAAGGCCGTAAACTTAAAGGGGCTCCTCGGAAACCCGATGTGTAAACTCTTCGGATGCACTTTGGCGATCCTCAAGATCGAATATAAGAAGATTTGTTGAACCAGTTTTCAAGACCGACGACCGAAGATGAAGAACAATTCACAAGAATCGAGGAGCGTCCCCAACTTGAAGACCGGTTCAGGGGGCTACTAACGGTGTCCTAGACTAGGGGGTACTCACCACGTCGTCTCCCAATCAGTTAGATCGGGCCGAGGACCTCCGTGGTCGTATACTCATGGGCTAGTTCGGCCAGCTGCCGCATACAAGGAAGATTCCACAAGACTTGGTGATCAAGACGAGGACTCCTCCCCACCGGCGTATTTGTCTAGGACTCTTGTTATCATAGGCCTCTGGTACATTATATAAACCGAGGCCAGGCTAGTCGATAGATCATTATAACATTACTCATCATACCTCTAGGGTTTAGACCACAACATATGATCTCGGGGTAGATCAACTCTTGTAACCCCTATACTCATTAAAGTCAATTAAGCAGCATCTAGGGTATTATCTCATCAAGAGAGCCCGAAGCTGGGTAAAATCCCGTGTTCATGTTACCATCGATCCTAAGACGCACAGCTTGGGAACCCCTACTCGAGATCCGCCGGTTTTGACACCGATATTGAGTAAGACTCAAAACCCGACTATGGCAAAAAATAGAAAGAGAATGAAAAGTCATTCCCTATGCCTAAGTCATAGGTTCTATAAAGTATGCTATGCTGTGTACCAGACCTATTGTATACCTTGCTCTGAGTTTGGCAAGGGAGTACAATTTTGATCTAAAAGTAGATCACTGGACAGTGGTCAAGAATATCCTTAGTGAGGACTAAGGAAATATTTCTCGATTATGGAGGTGATAAAAGAGCCCGTCGTAAAAAGTTACATCGGTGCAAGCTTTTACACCGATCCAGATGACTCTAAGTCTCAATCTAGATACATATTGAAAGTGGGAGCAATTAGCTAGAGTAGCTCCGTGCAGAGCATTGTAGACATAGAATATTTGCAAAATACATACGTCTCTGAATGTGACGGACACATGGACTAAACTTCTCTCACGAGCAAAACATGATCATACCTTAGTACTCTTTGGGTGTTTATCACATAGCAATGTGAACTAGATTATTCACTCTAGTAAACGCTTTGGGTGTTGATCACATGCCGATGTGAACTATGGATATTAATCACATACATATGTGAATATTTGTGTTAAATCACATGACGATGTGAACTAGATTATTGACTCTAGTGCAAGTGGGAGGCTGAAGGAAATATGCCCTAGAGGCAATAATAAAGTTATTATTTATTTCATTATTTCATGATAAATGTTTATTATTCATGCTAGAAATGTATTAACCGAAAACATAATACATGTGTGAATACATAGACAAACATAGTGTCACTAGTATGCCTCTACTTGACTAGCTCGTTGATCAAAGATGGTTGTGTTTGCTAACCATATACATGAGTTGTCATTTGATTAACGGGATCACATCATTAGGAGAATGATGTGATTGACTTGACCCATTCCGTTAGCTTAGCACTTAATCGTTTAGTATGTTGGTATTGCTTTCTTCATGACTTATACATGTTCCTACAACTATGAGATTATGCAACTCCCGTTTACGGAGGAACACTTCTGTGCTACCAAATGTCTAGCGTAACTTCGGTGATTATAAAGGAGCTCTACAGGTGTCTCCGAAGGTACATGTTGAGTTGGCATATTTCAAGATTAGAATTTGTCACTCCGATTGTCGGAGAGGTATCTCTGGGCCCTCTCGGTAATGCACATCACTATAAGCCTTGCAAGCAATGTAGCTAATGAGTTAGTTACGGGATGATGCATTATGTAATGAGTAAAGGGACTTGCCGGTAACGAGATTGAACTAGGTATTGAGATACCGACGATCGAATCTCGGGCAAGTAACATACCGATGACAAAGGGAACAACGTATGTTGTTATGTGGTTTGACCGATAAAGATCTTCGTAGAATATGTGGGAGCCAATATGAGCATCTAGGTTCAGCTATTGGTTATTGACTGGAGACGTGTCTCGGTCATGTCTACATAGTTCTCGAAGCCGTAGAATCCCATGCAGCTTAAGTTCGATGACCGTTATATTATGAGTTTATGTGTTTTGATGTACGAAGGTAGTTGAGATCTTGCGGATGAGATTGGGGACATGACAAGGAGTCTGAAAATGGTCGAGATGTAAAGATCGATATATAGGGCGACTATATTCAGACTTGAAGGTTTCGAATGATTGGGTATTTTTGAATCTGGGAGGATTCTGAGGAATTCGCCGGAAAGTATATGGGCCTTATTGGGCCATACGGGAAGAGAGGAGAGAGGCCAAAAGGAAGGAGGCGTGTGACCCCCCCCCCCTCTGGTCCGAATTGGACAAGGGGTGCAGCCCCCTTTTCCTTCTCCCTCTTCCCCCCTTTCCTTCTCTCCTACTCCGAAAAGGAAAGGGGAATCCTACTAGGACTTGGGAGTCCTAGTAGGACTCCCCACCCTTGGCGCGCCCTCCTCCTTGGCCAGCCGCCTCCCCCCTTGCTCCTTTATATACGGGGGCAGGGGGGCACCTCTAGACACAACAGTTGATCCATTGGATCTCTTAGCCATGTGCGGTGCCCCCCTCCACCATAATCCACCTCGATAATATCATAGCGGTGCTTAGGTGAAGACCTGCGTCTGTAGAACATCATCATCATCACCACGCCCGTCGTCTTGTGGAACTCTCCCTCAAAGCTCGGCTGGATCAGAGTTCGAGGAACGTCACCGAGCTGAATGTGTGCTGAACTCGGAGGTGACGTGCGTTCGGTACTTGATCGGTCGGATCGTGAAGACATATGACTACATCAACCGCGTTGTGCTAACGCTTCCGCTTTAGGTCTACGAGGGTATGTGGACATACTCTCCCCTCTCGTTGCTATGCATCACCATGATCTTGCGTGTGCATAGGAACTTTTTTTTGAAATTACTACGTTCCCCAACAAACACATTCAACAATTTGGCCATGGGTTCGTCCAAGTGTGCACCCTCTAGAACATCCGTTTCCACTGGTAAAAAAGAAGATCGGTAGCGACATGTGGAGGTGACCACAACCGAAAATGGTACTCCTCTTCCCTTATTCATGCAAATCTTATGTAATACATTTGCGGTATTCATCCCACGAAGACACTTGTTGACCGCTTCTTCTTGATAGTAGATGTTCCTCGTAGCGTCACGATGCACAAGGTTTCTCCTCATATACTATTTCACCTTAGCTATAGGTCCATCGCGTCCACAATTTCAATTCCTGGTCAGTTGGTTCCCAATTAGCAGAAGCACTCCCGGCGTAACATGCCCTAGTCCGCCTATTACGTCGGGAAGCAGCGCCTCGGTGTTTATCTTAGGGGCATGTGGGGCCTTGAGCTCTCTGGAGCCCGATCTGGAGGTCGGCGGTATTAAAGGGATGGCACAGGCGCTGCCAAGAATGGCGGTGGTGTGAGGTCGAGGAGGGCAAGGCGGCGGAGGCAGGGTGCAGGCGGTGGTCCTTTGGCGGTTCGAGAAAGATAAATCACTTGATGTTGGCGGTAGGTGAAGCGAAGGCCATCTGCATGTTCCATATAGGTCGGACGGTTCATTGAAAAAATTGAATGACCTATTTATTTCAGTCATTGTTATCTTGACATGACCACATGTGGAGGTGTGATGGAGAATCTTGATGTCTACTACACAACCTTCTTCTTGTAGGCGTTGGGCCTGCAAGTGCATAGGTTTGTGGGACAGTAGCAAATTTCCCTCAAGTGGATGACCTAAGGTTTATCAATCCGTAGGAGGCGTAGGATGAAGATGGTCTCTCTCAAACAACCCTGCAACCAAATAACAAAGAGTCTCTTGTGTCCCTAACACACCCAATACAATGGTAAATTGTATAGGTGCACTAGTTCGGAGAAGAGATGGTGATACAAGTGCAAAATGGATGGTAGATATAGATTTTTGTAATCTGAAATAATAAAAACAGCAAGGTAACAAGTGGTAAAAGTGGCGTAAACGGTATAGCAATGGTAGGAAACAAGGCCTAAGGTTCATACTTTCACTAGTGCAAGTTCTCTCAACAATAATAACATTGATAGATCATATAACAATCCCTCAACATGCAACAAAGAGTCACTCCAAAGCCTATAATAGAGGAGAACAAACGTAGAGATTATGGTAGGGTACGAAACCACCTCAAAGTTATTCTTTTGGATCAATCTATTCAAGAGTACGTACTAGAATAACACCTTAAGACACAAATCAACCAAAACCCTAATGTCACCTAGATACTCCATTGTGACCTCAAGTATTAAATGGGCATGATTATACGATATGCATCACACAATCTCAGATTCATCCAACCAACACAAAGTACTTCAAAGAGTGCCCCAAAGTTTCTCTTTGGAGAGTCAAGAAAAGCGTGTGCCAACCCCTATGCATAGGTTCATGGGCGGAACCCGCAAGTTGGTCACCAAAACATACAGCGAGTGGAACGTGATATCCCATTGTCACCACAGATAAACACGGCAAGACATACATCCAGTGTTCTCAAATCAAAGACTCAATCCGATAAGATAACTTCAAAAGGGAAACTCAATTCATCACAAGAGAGTAGAGGGGGAGAAACATCATAAGATCCAACTATAATAGCAAAGCTCGGGATACATCAAGATCGTGCCACAGAGGGAACACGGGAGAGAACACGAGAGAGAGAGAGAGAGAGAGAGAGATCAAACACATAGCTACTAGTACATACCCTCAGCCCCGAGGGTGAACTACTCCCTCCTCGTCATGGATAGCGTCGGGATGATGAAGATGGCCATCGGTGATGGGTTCCCCCTCCGGCATGGTGCCGGAACAGGCTCCCGAGAGGTTTTTGGTGGCTACAGAGGCTTGCGGCGGTGGAACTCCCGATCTATCTTGATATTCGATGTTTTTAAGTGCGTGAAGCTTATATAGGAGAAAGAAGTCGGTCGGGGGTGCTCGAGGGGTCCCACGAGACGGTAGCGCCCGATGAGAGGCGCCCCCTATCTCCTGGGCTACTCGAGTATCTTCTGACGTGAACTCCAAGTCTCCAGGATGATAATCTTCCAAAAAATCATGTTGCCAAAGGTTTCATTCCGTTTGGAGTCCGTTTGATATTCCTTTTCGTCGAAATACTGAAATAGGCAATAAAACAGCAATATGGGATGGGACTCCGGTTAATAGGTTAGTCCCAAAAGTAATATAAAAGTGTATAATAAAGCCCATAATCATTCAAAACAGATAATAAAATAGCATGGAACAATCAAAAATTATAGATACGTTGGAGACGTATCAAGTACCTGCATTTCCTGTGCTCATATATTAGAAAATCATACGGAGTAGAATCTAATTTTGTTTGCCATGCAATGTTGTAGAGCTATCATATGTCTCCTGTCATTTATTTTTCAGCCACCTGTTAAATGCTACTTTTACAGTGCCCTAGTTCTGCACACACTTCACCCATACTCTCACTATTGTGTTTTTATGCAATAGTATTTCAGACCCTGCCTTGACAGAAGCACAAAACATAAGAGAGAAGTTGCTCCAGCGTGATGCAGCAGCTAAGCGGACATGTTTCAAGACATTAAAGGGTGTAGTGTCAGCAGATGGAGACGGGGAACGTAGCTCTGGAGTTGATGATCTGTCTCGCCATGAACCACCATCACAGGTGCTTGCTTTAACTTCACGATGTCATATGTGGTTGCATGGTCCATATGGTGTCTAGCTTGTATTCGAAAGGCCGAAGTCGGTCTTTATTAAGATAAGGAAAGATATTTTTTACATGAACCACCATCCCGTGAGCACCAAAAGACAAATAGCTAGTCAGGGCACTAGCCGAGGCAGGGACAAGCCCAACAAAGAGAGGCATCACCTTGAAGCCAACTAAAAAGCTGTGATGGTGGCAAAGCAGCCCGCCTCCCACCAGGCTCTCAGGTCCTAGAAGATCATGCTCACCACTCCAGCCGGATGTCTAGCTTGTATTGCTTCCAATTTGGTTAAATTGCATCTGCTTAGCTTACACATTATACCTTTGAATATGGCATGCCTTTACATTTTTCGGTACATACTAGTACATGTGTGTATTAACCATGTTCTTACATCAAACTAATGTTCTTGTGTATCCCTCATCAATCACTTATGATGAGGCAGGCAGGCAAGGGACTACTCCTCATTTAAAGAATGCAGCGTCAGCCTCCCGACATGATCCTCAAGAAAAAGAAATGCTAGATGAAGATAGTGAACATAGCTCTGTAGTTGATCACAGCATTTCCCCTACACTAGCATCACAGTTGTTTGCTCTAACTTGGCAGCGTGATATGTGATTGCATGTTGCATATGGTGTCTAGATTGTAATTCTTCCAATTGGTTAAATTGCATGTGCTAGTCTGCTTAGCTTATACATTATACCTATTAATGTGACATGCCTTCCTGTATTTAGTACATAGTACATCTGTCTATTAAGCATGTCCTTACATAAAACTATTGTTTTTGTATCCCACATCAATCAATATGTGAGACACCTTTAGTATATGGAGTGCGATATTAGTTCGTCTTTCATATGATTTATAGCATGCACTGCTTCTAATTTGTTGAAATTCCATTGATGATGTGACACTTTTAACTTGGCAGACTGGTTGCATTTTCATGTGGTGTCTAGCTTGCATTGCTTCTTATTTGTTGGAATGGTTTCTGCTTAGTTTACACAAAAAGTTGTGGACATGCCATGCCGTCCTTTTTTTCATACATATTCCATCCTGGTATCATGTGTTTGCCTTACATCAGAGTAGTGATTGTTAGTATCATGCATGAATGAGTTATGAAGAGAGAATTTTTTTGCTTTTTCTTGTCGGTTTTACTTGACAATTCAAAATCAATAAAGTGGAAGGTAGTTAGCAAGGCAGCGGATAAAGGTGCTCCTTCAAGCGGAGGCGTCATGTTATGTGTGATGTGTAGCTTGTATTGCTTCTAATTTTGTCGAATTCCATCTGCTTACTTTACGTTATACTTGAATAAGACCGTGTTCCTATTTCTAGAACATACAATATCTGTCTATCACACCATGTTCTTACATCAAATTACTACTGTTGTGTAACCTGCAAGAATCACTTATCATAAGACATGTTTGACTTGGTGTGATATAGGTTACATTTCACATTCTTTTCTAGCTTGTACTACTAATTTGTTGAAATGGCACTTATGGCCAGAGACAATTTTAACTTGGTAGAGTGATATTCGTTGCATCTTTCATATGGTGTCTAGCTTTCATTGCTTCTAATTTGTTGAAATGACTTCTCCTTAGTTTACACATCATAAGCTGTGAATATGCAATGGCACTAATGACGAGAGACCTCTAACATGGTAGTGTGATGTTGTTTGCATTTTGCATATGATTTATTTCTTATACTTTGCTTCACATTTGTTTAAGCGCCATTTATGATGAGACCATTAACTTGGCGGGAAGCGATATTTGTAGCATCTTTCATATGGTGTCTACCTTTCCATTGCATTGCTTCTAATTTGGTGAAATGTCTTCTTCTTAGTTTACACATCATAGTTCTGGTTATCTCTTCCGTCCTATTTTTCATACATATTACATCCTCCTATGACGTGGTTGTCTAAAACCAAAGTTCAGTTAAATACGCATCACGCATCAATTTGTTACGAAGAACTAAATTGTTATTAGATTTTCTTGTCGACTTGACTTAACATGGCACAGAGAAAGAGGAAGAAACATAGCATTGCAGGGAATAAGGAGCGGATGAATCCTGTAGATTCTGCTGGTACTGATGGTGCAATAGAAGGTCAAAGTCCAGTGGAAATTATACAAACACGGCATCCCATGCTACACGAGCTGCAAAAAAAGCCAAAAAAACAAATAGCTGCCACCAAACAAGCGAGGCAGCCCTAGTTCTTCTACACCTACCACAGTACTTCCGACTACCACGACTTACTCGTGCGTCAGCTGAGCTAGCAGCGTTCCCAAGCTCCCTTGCCACGACACTGGTTCCCAAGCACTCTTGACACAAGATGAGTTGGCAATATTATATGAACCTTGTGAGCTTCAACATCAAGAAGGTAGTTCTTTGAGTCAGAATTCTGATTGCTTTCTTCTTTATATGTAGTCTCACAGTTTGATGTACACTAACACTTCCTATGTTCGTTGTTGGACTAGCACCTAGGCGCAAGAGGAAACAAACATCAGGGATAATGCTTGATAGGTTAACTAAATATAGAGGAGGAAGAATGGAGATCCATTTTGAGGCGGGTTTAAAAAGGCCACGTGATGCTACATAGTCAGCCAAGTTAGTATGAGAGGCAGCGGTTGCCGTTAGGTGTGATGTACGTATCCTCCCAACATGGATTTAGTACAGGGATGACAAAGACGAAACCCAGTTCAACACCTTCCTTGGCCATTTATCTGTAAGTATGGTTATGTATGGAAACTAGTAATATCGTCTTGCTCTGTCCCATACTTTCTAGGTTGCCGATAGTGAGACTCCCATAATTTTCAACATATGAGGTTCAAGTTGGATAGACAAGATGATGCAACCAGACAAGCTTGCACCCAAGTTTTCAAGTCTGCTCTGCGACAGTATCAGTATAACTTGAGGAAAACTCACTTTGAAGGCAAGGCTAACAGTGAACTTTCCCAAACATCTCAAGTGGAAAATATATCGGATGAAGGCTGGAGGGGCCTTGTTAAACACTTTGATGCGATCCGAAGTATCAGGTACATTATATATATGTGATCAGATCACATGTTGAAGTCCTATTTACGCATGTGCCACACAAATCTACCTTCTTGTAGGTGAATTGTTCAAAGAACAAGGTCAACCGTACGAAAGTGAAATTCCAACAGAGAGAGGATCTCGTAGCTATATTGCACACTGCGAGGCTCTTGTAACTAGCTGTTGTTTCACTGTACCATATTATCAGATCTATATTGACTTGGTCGAAATGCAGAGGAAAGCCATAATGAACAAAAAGTACCTGAACCAAATGTTGTGGAAATCTTCAAGGACTGTCACACTAGCAAGAAAAAGGGCATGACTACACCAGTCAAAGCCGATGATGTAAGTCCTTAATCCTCATGCCTTTTAACTACTACTTACTCTGACTTGTGCCTCGAACTGCATGGTTTGCAGCCAATGTCTATTACTCTTTTCAATTTTATACACAACTGTCTTAGCGTATCATTGCACCTTACAAGGTTTAAAGAGAGGAGTGATGTTCCTTTGATCTTGACCCATAATCTAGTTCCGTGCTTTGGACTTGCCCGAAAAGCGTTACAATTATGCATTTATGCATTCTCAGTTGTATTGTGATATGAATGATGTCATACTACGCTTACCATATTAGAAACTTCGTATCTTTATCCTTAGCCCTCAATACAAGGTGAAGAAATAGACAATACATTTGCGATGGTACATGGTCATATGTTTGGAACCGGGTTTTATTATGTACTTTGCAATAAAATACAACTAATATTTTATATGGGTTCACCAGAATAAGTTCTGTATATAGACCAAAGCTATTTTGTTTGGTTTTGCTGCCTCCTTAATATCTTTTGTTCTGGTACTACTAATGTAAAACCGCCAACTTCTGAAGGTGGCGAGGCAACTATAACCGCAATGTCAGCTCTTGCTGCAGTGGGTCAGTACCTGTCCACTAACAGTGCCAAAAGCATGTTCCTGCGTATCTTTGGGTTGGTTGTTAAGGCAATATCGTCCAAACTGCCTCATGATAAAGATATGGAAGCTCAAAGCAATGTTGTATCTGCGCTCCAGACACAAGTCCCTTCCCTAACAGAGAACCTTTGTGAAACAAGCAGAGACAGTGTTCGATGTCGTCAAGATATAAATGGTTTTGAAAGCAGACTATCAGACATTTGCTATGTTGTTCAGTCAAGGCGTAGACAGTCAGGTCAAATGAACCGAGCTTCTGAACTTCTGGTTGTGCATTTATCTGCTAGACTGTTAAGTTTTATGCCAACCTTCCTTTTGTAATGTTGTTGTAATTTGTTTTGGTGCGATACAAAATTTATTATTAACGTGCAGCCACCGGCTGAAGAAAATAGCAAGCAATTTTTGTATAGTGTAGGGTGTTCCCTATATTTGCCTTTGGTGGCGATCTTTGATGCAGTGGATGTAATCTATGCAATGTATAATAGCCCGACGTTAGTTTCGACCTTATTTATTTCCTAGTCTTCTTTTTCCTTGGTTTGCTAGTGGCCGCAACAACCATGGGCCGTATACGGGCCGTAGGATCCATGGGTCTCCTACGGGCTGTAGGATCCGTGGGTCTCCTACGGGCCGTCGATAAATGGGCCTCCAACAGGGCCGTAGAATCGGTGGGCCTTGGGCCGTCGGATAAATGGGTCTACATGGGCCATAAATGGGCATAATTGGTATCGCCCCAGCACGGTAATGGGCCGTTAACAGGCCATAGGACAACAAAGGCTTAATTACATCACACAGGCATAGCGGGTGCGTTAATGGGCGAGAATATAGGGCCAGTCTGGAAGCAATGAAAGCGGGTTAACAGGCGAAAGCGTGCCGACTCTTGCCATGGACGAATTTGGCCCATTAGGGTAACGAGCCGATGTGAGCCGACTCTTGCCATTGGCGATTTTGGCCCATTAGAAACGAGCCAGATGTGGGCGGAAATGTCGAGGGCGAAAAGGAGCCCAGAACGTATGGGCCGTCAATAGGCGAAAGCTAACACGGGCTGGAAGCATCCGATGTAAATCACGGGCCGTTAACGGGTACAAAGAAAATTACTGTTTATTATGGGCTAGAAGTCACTTTGTGGGCCTATAAAGAAATTTGAAAAGATACAAAGGCCTCATATGGTGAAAGGCGATAAATGGGCCATACATGGGCCGAAAATGAAATGGGCCATATATTCAATGCCCACATGATGTTGTTGGGCCGATTTCCTTTAGGGCCTAACGGGCCATGAGTTAACGGGCCATAAAATGTGCTATTTGCGAAGAGACCATTAATAGGCTTTTCATGGGCCAGCCCGTTAACTTTGACCAAGTCAAGCGGGCGGCTTTGTAAGCTAAATGGGCGAGTGAGGGACCGTGGCACATGTCGAAGGTGTTCTGATAGTAATTAGGATGGCCTGTCCAACACGAAGATTCTTGCCATCGAGGAATTTCTTCCACCAACCTAGTTTAAGTGTAATGCGACCGTCCGTGTCCAGCTTGGTAAGTCTGAGTTGTGTGAGCCCCTTGCGATGGCGTAGTCGGTGAGCCTTCTTCATCGGGCTCGACACCATAACTCACAGATATGCTCTTTGCCAATTTCTGAATAAGAAAAACATATCAATTAATAAATAGCCTGCAAATAAGTACATATGGATTATCTACACTATTAATAGTTTCTTTAGATTCTACACTAATAAGCATGTGATCGAACTCTACACTAAAACATATCATCGACTATATTCCACACAACATACCATATCGATTGGATTGTACACTATGTATTTCATCGGATAATTTGCATTTGTAAGTATAACATACCATATCATGTCGATCAACCATGGTATTTGTCGGTAGTCCACGAATGGCACCCGACAAAGTCGGCAGGTGGCGGAATTATGTCCCACAGGTTGGACACCTCCTCCTCGCTCAGCCTTGTTCTTTGAGCTCGATGGCTTCATGAAGTGGGTCTTCATCATCTTCATCGAGTGGGTCCTCATTATCTTCATCATCTTCATCATCTTCGTCATCTTCATCATCTTCCACCAGGTTGAGATAAATGACAGCCAACTTGGGTCTTTCTGCTCTGAAGGAGAAGCTGATCAACTCACCACAAGTAAGACGCATGTGAGCGATGAAACGGGCCCATCCATCTCCTCCAATCTGCGACATATTGCGTCCTTTCTCGACCTCCATAGTGTACGGCCCCCCAGGAGCCTCAAATGTCACAGTGTCTCCTGTCAGCTTGTTGAATTTCAACCTCACATTGCATGGGACGATCTGTGTAAAATAAGCAAAATGACACAATGCAGTAATGCCATCACTAAAAATAAAATAGTTATTACATTTCATCTAATTTCTTACACGCATGGCGAAAACTTCGGCTGGAAGTAGATGCAGAACAGCTTGCCTGTTGCAAGGCTGCGGGCGCACCTTGACTTGCATAGTCGAAATAGTGGTGGTGGTGGTGGCGCCATTTTTCCTAAAGCAATATGAGCAAAGGATTAACGACCCACTTCACAGGAAAGAAAAACAGTAGCATGTGATATTTTTGGTTCTTCCGCGAGAAGCAATTTGATGGACAACTATAATCCTAAGATCTACGTATTAGCATGTGATATTTTTGGTTCTTCCATAAGTAACATATTAGATGACAAGGTACCACCTACATTTTGCCAAAAAGTAACTTATAAAAAACAAAAGCAACTACGTACCTATCCATTTATAGAAAAAATAACAATAAAATGGTGCATACTAAATCAACTAAATGAACTAGTCTACTAAATCAACTAAATCAAAATGTTCTAAATCAACTAGCCTACTAAATCAACTAAATCATATTAACTAAATCAAAATGTTCTAAATCAACTAAATCAACTAGCCTACTAAATCAAGGAGGGAGAAGAAAGTATACGGAGGAGGAAGGCGGAGCGAGGAGGGGCCGACCGGCGGCCAGTGGAGGGAGGATGGAGGAGGAAGGCGGAGCGAGGAGGGGCTGGCCGGCGGCGAGTGGAGCGAGGACGGAGGAGGACGGCGGAGGCGAGGAGGGCCGACCAGCGAGTGGAGGCGAGGGCCGAGGAGGAGGCAGTGCAGGTCCAACAAGGAGGAGGAGGTGACCATGGCCTTGAGAGGCGGAGGCGATGGGGAGGACCCGGCGCGGGGATTGAGAGGATCCGGTCGGTGTGTGGCTGTGAGTGGATCGGATTTTGTAGTAAACTTAGCGATGGCGCTTATTGGAGAGATGTCTTGCTACTACGCACCCGTGTGATGGCGCTCGTCGTTATAACGCATTGCTGCTATAACTAGCCTCGCGGCGGCCTCATGGGAATTATAGCAATAGCGCTTCTTTGGGCGGGCGCGCTACTGCTATATTTATTTCAGCAGCGAGTTAAGCTTGACCTCGCTACTGCTAATTAGCAGCAGTGCCTTATTTTAAAGCGCGCTGCTACTAAGATTCTGTGTATAGGCTTTTCCTAGTAGTGGTACTTGATGAATTTAGACTTCACAGTTCCTTGCTTATGTTTATATCCCGTATGAATTGTACTTGTAAACAACGTACTAATGAAGAAAAGGGTGCTTGCCGAGTTCTTTTGTGCGCGAACAAGGCTCACACCAAGGAACGAGTCCTCGTTATCTTAAGATAAACATCGTCACTCGGCAACAGACCTTGTCGTCCTCCCGCTCCATATGTCATACACACTCATGCCCTTGGCAGGGGCAGGAGCGGAGTAGGGTTAGGCCCTTCGTTTATTTCATTCCCATCGCACTACAACCAAGTTCCGGCCCAAAGAAGGGTTTCTGGGCACGGGAGAGAGAACGCGGTGGTATAGGAAGGAACGAAGTTTCGTACGTCCAAGTTCCATATGGAAGTACATAGCATGGGACAAAATTACTTATCTAAGTCTGTAGCCCCCGACAACTTTGGCTCACCGTGTTGGATACTTGAAGTTGCACCCCTCGGCAACCTTGGCTTGCTGGGCTCAGGACGCCGATTTATCTCCTCTCCTCCAAAGTGTTTGGCGAAGCACTGGGCAACCTGCGAACCAAAAAGGACGGAAGGGACGGAAAAGGCAGCGCACTCGACCTACATGCTGGGGTTAGTCCTTTGTTAAGCACTATTGACCCTAACACACAGAGAGAAAAACATGACCTAGCATGCATGCTAAAACTTAGGGCACCAGCGCTTCATTTATTTATCTGTTGCTCAGGGTCTGCGCCTGGCTTGTACAAAGGGTGACATGCCTTGTCGGCAAGGCTTGTACAAAAGGTGGTCTGTCGTGGGGCCCGGCTACCGCGTCTTATGGTAAAACTTACGAAGATGTTTGTTGTTCCAGGAGTTGCTCAACGGAACACCATCTTTGGTCCCCGGGTAGACTGTGCCGGGCCTGGTGACTCGTATTACCTGGTAAGGGCCTTCCCACTTTTGGCGTGAACTTGCTAGAATTCTTGGCCGACTGAACGTGCCAAAGAATAAGGTCGCCTTCCTCAAAGCTTCGGGCATGAACGTCGCGGCTATGGTAGCGATGCAAAGTTTGCTGGTAGCACGCAGCTCGCACAACCACCCGAAGGCGATCTTCCTCAAGGAGCGTTGCGTCATCTTGCGGCAACTGCTCTTTCTCAAGCTCGTCATAAGCGAGCACTCGAGGTGACCCGTATGTGAGTTTCGTGGGGAGAACTAAATGTGCCCCATATAGAAGGGAGAAGGGTGTGTGGTTGGTGGCTCGATTTTGCATTGCTAATTGGCCAAAGAACCGCCGGCAACTCATCAATTTAGTGCCTTCCGTACTTGCGTAGATTTTCCAAAGTTTTCGCCCTTGCCGCCGAGGTCTTGGACGTACTACACGATTGTGTGACTTGATAACTGTGTGCCGTTGTTAGTGGCGACCCTGTTTGGCACACCAAAACGGAAGACTAACCCGTTTAAGAACTTGACAGCTGATAACCTCATAAAAAGGGAGAATTACTCAAAGTTGAGATAACTTAGCTTTTTGGTCTCTATGCAGATCATTGTTGCGGCCATGGGCGGCGCCGCTCGCCTTCATCTTCATAGCCATGGCGACGAAGGCGCCGCTGTCCTAACCAATGGACTAGATTCTCACAACTACACGCCCCTACCTGGCGTGCCAAAGTTGTCGAGGAAACCGATCACCTATGGGGTCACAAGGATCCGTTCTACGTTCGGTGGGGGATTAGTTGCACGAAGAGCAGGTCGAGCCATTTGGACACAGATGGATTTTATCCATGTTAAGCCGTGGAGATGCGTAAAACCCTAGTCCTGCTTTAGTTGTCTATACGAGTGTTCTTGAGCTTTTGAACTAGCTACAGTGCGTGCCTTGTCAAAAAGTCTGAATCCCCTCTCTGTGCGCCTCGGGCCTCCTTTTATACACAAAGGGGTTGCCACAGTGGCACACAGGAGGTGGCAAGCTACTGATTAATGCGAGCTTATAGCTCGATCAACGTGGGACAAGCGCATTTAATGTGATGCCTACGTGTCCTCTCGCTTTATTGGGGACGGCAACAAAGGCCATCCCGTCCTTTGCCGCTTCCCCTCGCCTTGCCATGCGTCTGGGCCGATGAGGTATGCAGCGCCACGCCGGCCAACCAGCTACTGTGTTGGCAAAGTGGTAGGCTTCCACGAAGATCTGCATGCCGCCACATGGGCGCTGCTTGTTGGCATGCTTATCACCGTGTTGGAGTGGTGGTGAGGTGGCGGAACCCTGCGGCCTTGGGCCTGGCATGACCCGCGATCGTCTCTGGAAAGGCTTGCCAGGGTCCTTGGAGTCGTCCCCGGCAAGACGTCCCCAGTAAGGGTCTTGCCGGGGGTCTTCATCATTTGATCCACTTGGACTCATGGGTTGTCGATCTTCGTGAGGAGCCACATGCTACCAGGCATGTGCTCTTCAAATCTTGGGCTTTAACATTGTTGATGGTGTCGGAGCTCTCAAGCCCAAGGGTGGTGGCCTTGCTGGTTTCTTCACAAGCTGCCCCGGCAACAGGCTTCCCGGGGCAGCTGGTCGCCTCGGCAAGGCTTGTTGTCGGGCGTGGCCCTGCTTGCCTCTTGCTGCTTGCTACCCTGGGTAGATGTCTTGATATTCTTTGTACCTGTCTTGCCTTCTGTTTTCTTCCTCTGCCTCGCCAAGCCTTGCCGCCGGAGTGGCTACGACCGTCCGTGCACAAGTAAGGGGTACAAAAGTACCCATACTATTGTACACCGGCATTCTTGAAGATCCATTCATTTTCTATGGCTTGCCGATCATAAGGCAAGTCCACCAAAGTCCACACTTTGTTCTCATACATGTATCTCATCTCAGATTTCATGGCCTCAAGCCATTCCGCGGAATCTGGGCTCATCATCGCTTCCTCATAGTTCATAGATTCATCATGGTCTAGTAACATGACTTTCAAAACAGGATTACCGTACCACTCTGGTGTGGATCTTACTCTGGAAGACCTATGAGGTTCTGTAGTAACTTGATCTGAAGCTTCCTGATCCTCATCATTAGCTTCCTCACTAATTGGTATAGGAATCACGGGAACTAATTTCTGTGATGAACTAATTTCCAATAAGGGAGAAAGTTCAGTTACCTCATCAAGTTCTACTTTTCTCCCACTCACTTCTTTCGAGAGAAACTCCTTCTCTAGAAAGGATCCATTCTTAGCAACAAAGATTTTGCCTTTGGATCTGTGATAGAAGGTGTAGCCAACAGTTTCCTTTGGGTATCCTGTCACATCCCTAGTTCTGGTAATGCTTAGTGCTTGCATTAGAGAGTTGCATCATGTTTAAATTCTTTTGAATTTGAAATGGGGATAATGAGAACCCCATCACCTCCCTTGAAACCAACTAGGGTTTACTTAAATTGGTTTCAATGAACCCAAAATGCCCTTCACAAAATGTTCATCATTTCTGGATTGGGCTAAAACCCCTGGCAAAAATGGTGCACACTTTTCTAGGACATTCTGGATTTTTTTGAATTAAATCATAAGTATTTGAATTTGGACATTTAAATGCTATAAAATATTTTAAATGTCCAAATAATCTTGAAAGCATTTGAGGCTGTTGGAAATAGTTTCAAAAGTGCCCACAATTATTTTCATGATTTTACAAAATGAATTAGTATTTTTACTAATTCAAAACAAAGAAATAAAATAGAAAACAGAAATAAAAGAGATAGAGAGAGAGAAGGACTGCCTGGCCCACCTACGTAGCCCAGCCCAGCTGGCCCAGCCCACTGGCGCCTCCTGTCATCTTCTCCACCGCGCCCGGGGAGGGCAGCGGGCGTGTGCCCGGCCTTGCAGCAGCCACCTCCTCCTTGCCGATGAGCCCCTGGACGCGTGGACGACTCCCGCCTGCCGTCCTGATCCCGCTGACCGCTTCGCTCACTCCCCCTGCTCATCCCCTCCCCTGTCCCTCTCGCGCACACCACCCGAGCGCAGCCGCAGCCGCCGGCCACCATAGCAATGGCCACCGGCCACCCCACGCCTCCCCGACGTATCCAAGAGCTCCGCCGCCTCGTCTACGTCCTCCTCACCGCTCCACGCGACCGGAAAGGCACCGAAGCACCGTCCCCGACATTTCTTCCCCGTCCACGGCCGACGGATGCCGTCGTCCGATTCATCGTCCTCCGCGCCTCCCCGAGCCTTCCGAGACCGTCTTCTACCCTGCTGTGAGCTCTCGAGCATTTACCCCTTCTCCCCGCAGTGAATCTCTTCCCCTAACCAGCCTAGCCGCCGGAGCCGAGAGCCCGTGCCGTCGGCCATGGCGCCGTCGTGGCTACAGTTGCCATAGCTTGAACCTGAGCATGTAATCGTGCTCGGGATGATCTCAAGGGACTAAAACACCCCCTAGCTATCCTTCCCGTGCCCCGTAGTGTTCGCCCATGCCATCACCGAACTCCGGCCGCCGCCTAGCTCCCCGCCGCCGCCTACTCCGGCCATACCAGCCTCCGGCGTCCGCCCTGCTGGATGCGCTGCACTCACCGCTGCCATTAGACGCAAACGGCGAGGCAAATGGTCGCCCGTAGCTCAATCCTGAGAGAACGCCGCCGCGGTTTGAGGTCGCCGCCGGCCATACTCCGGCAAGCTGACGTGGCAGATTAGATTAGAACTAATTATGTTGTTAGTCTAACCCTATGACAATGACAGCTGGGCCCCACGCCCTAACTAACCCAGATTTTATTTGCGTTTAGATTAAACTAACCCCACGGGCCCCACAGTCGATTTGACCTGGCCACGTCACACGTTGACCGAGCCCACACATCAGTATTGACTTGCTGACGTGTCTGTTGACCCGACCCCACCTGTCATTGACACTAAACAACACTGAGACACTGACGTATGGGTCCCACTGGTCAGGTTTGACCTGGACCTGGCGTGTTGACCTGCTGATGTCACACTGATGTCATACCGACGCAATAAGCTATTTTCTGGATTTATTTTAATAGAGGAAATTCGAGAAAATAGTGCTAACTTCTAAAAATAGAAAATCAACAGTAGCTCCAAATCAAACAAATTATATATGGAAAATGATCAAAAAGTCCAATCTATCCATCTGTACTAGTTTCATGCATGTTTAAACAAGTTAACTTGTTGTTTAGTGCAAAACATGATAAAGCACTATTTAAGATCACAAATGTGTTTGAACTTTGAATCTTTGCTTCAAAATAGCTCAAACCCATCTGGTTGTAGTTGCATTAGCCCAACACACTCATTCTACCATGTCATGATCATGCATCATATTGTGCTTCTTCTCTGTTGCGGTATTTGTCCCCTCTCGATAGGCGTGGTTTGACGATGAGATCGATGACACTGATGAAGAGCTATATTATCTTCGAAAGTGCCACGCAAGCAAAACCCCCTTGTTCATTCCGATATAATCCCACTCTCTCGCTCCTGCTCTCTTTTACTGCATTAGGACAACAACGATTCATCTGTTACTTGTTGCGGTAGCTGAACCACTTTATCCTCTGCATGACCTGTCATTGCCACAGTAAATAGATGAAACCCACTAGCATGAGTAGGAGTTGTTTGATCCCTAATGTGCCTACTCATTCATGTTTGTTTGTCATGCCTGCTACTGCTTAGAGTTGAGTCAGGTCTGATTCATCGGGGATGAATCGGAGGTGTGTGAACATGCCCTACTGTTGAGAGCTAAGTGTGTGAATACGATTTGGTAAAGGTAGCGGTGAGAGGCCATGTAGGAGTACATGGTGGGTTGTCTCATTGCAGCCGTCCTCGGGAACTGAGTTATGTGTTTGTGATCCATGAAACAGTTACTACCACACATTGGGATCCTTAATTGACTCTCTCGACTTATTAACCACTCTTGTCCTCTGTCCGGGAGTTGCAAAGTAGTTTCTGGTGTTTGTAGCATGCTGGGGGCCGCCTTGGCGCTGACCTTAGGGGTGGGCTGTGTTGCAGTAGGCACGTGGCACGGTGTACCAATTCGCCCGTTCGGTGTCTCGGGAACCCTGCACACATCGTTCGGGGCCGTTAGTGGAAACCGCGGCCGGACTCCCTGCGGATGGAACCCGAATAGGCGATAAACCTGGACTAGTGACTCGTGTGTTTAGTCAGGTCGTGGCCGACACCCTCGCTGTGCTTCCGCTTGAAGGTTGCCGAGTACATGTCGTGTAAACGGCGGTAAGTGGTGAGAGCGTGTGTGAAGAAGTACACCCCTACAGGGTTGACATCATCTATTCGAATAGCCGTGTCCACGGTACAGGACTTCTGGGTTGCCTATAACAGTTCATAGAAAAGTGAAAGTGGATACACTAAAATGCGCAAGATAAGCGTGAGTGTTATGGATGGCATTCTCGTGAGGAAATGGGAGGCGGATCCATAGTGGTGTATTGATATGGTGAATATGTGGACTCGTGTGCGCCACCTCAAAAGAGTTACTTGCGATCGTAGTGTAGGATAGCCACCGAGTCAAAGCTGGCTTGCTGCGGTCAAACTCCACCACCCCTTTGTTGATAATGATGCATATGTAGTTAGTTACGATGTAAGTCTTGCTGAGTACATTTGTACTCGCGTTTGCCTATTTTATGTTTTGCAGAGAGACGTTAGTCTCGCTAGTAGTTTCGCGTGGACTTCGACGTTTAGCTTGTTACCTCAGCTACGATCTTGTGCCCTCGGCAGGATCTGGTAGATAGTCAGGCTTCTAAGCTTTTTAATTTCTAGATGTCTGTACTCAGACATGTTAAGCTTCCTTTTGTGCTTTGACTTGTGTGCTCTGAATTTTGGGTCATGAGACCCATGTTTGTAATATCTCGCTCCTCGGAGCCTAATGAAGAAATACTTGAGTCGTAGAGTTATGTTGTGATACCATGTTGTATTTACACATATCGAGCATATTGTGTGTATGTTTGAAATGCTTGGTATGTGTGGGATCCGACAATCTAGTTGTTTATCCTTGGCAGCCTCTCTTATGGGAAATGTAGTCTAGTGCTTCGTTGAGCCATAGTAGTCCCTTCTGACCAGTTCACGGAGTCCTACTAGCCCAGCACTACTGCTCGGGACACTTGGTGGCGGCATGTGTTTGACTTCGTTCTGTGTCGGTCCCTTGAAATGTCACGCGGTGACATCCAGGAATCTGCCGAGCCTGCTACTGACCGGGTTCCCGGAGTCCTGTTAGCCCAATGCTACAGCTCGGATTCTGCGCTGCTGACCGACATGCTCGATGTGATTCATGTATGCTTGTCCCCATGGGTTAGTGCCGCTTTGGGTTCCACGACTAGCCATGTGGGCCGGGTTCTCTGTCATATGGATGCTAGCGACACTATCATATCGTGAGCCAAAAGGCGTCGCGGTCCCGGGCCATGGTAAGCGACACTGTGGGAATACCGTGCGTGAGGCCGCAAAGTGATATGAGGTGTTACCGGCTAGATCGATGTGACTTGGAATCGGGGTCTGACAGCGTTGGTATAAAACTTTGACTGCTGCAGGATTACCAAGCCAAACTGGTGAAGTTGGATTTTTTAAAACTATGATGAGTTTTATAGCAAATTAAAACTATACGTCCTAATGCATAAAATTGAAACTATAATCCTGTTGGCCTTCTATTGGCGAAGAGGACTTTTCGACCTACCGTTGGCGAAGTGGGCTCTTCAGCCTCCGTTGGCGAAGAGTGCTCGGCTGGGCGAAGAGCAATTTTCGGCTTCCGTTGGCGAAAAGTGTCAGGGGCACAAAACGTAATTAAGATGGCCTCAAATGAAAAAGTTATCAACATGAAAAATCTTCGTCTCGTTGAAGCGGTTGATTTTGATATAAAAATTGTCTTAATCCGGCGTCGTATGCAACCTGTAGAGGCAAAATAAGGTCAGGGGCAGAAAGCTGCGAGTTACTTCGGACAGAAGAATGGATGTCGAAAAATTTATCACGAAACCCGATGCACTTGGTGAGACCATGTGGAATGTAGAAGATTACACAAGTTTGGTCACGTTCACTCTGTGAGACCGAACCAAACCACTCGGAGGCTCGAATGGATCCGAAAAATTACCAAAAGATTCTGTCCGAGTTAAAGTTAGGATTTTGATCCGAAAAATTGTTCGTCTGCACGGAAAGACTGCTTGCTTACGGCGCTTCCTGCGGGGTCTCCTTCGACGAGCTACGGTGCATCACCCCCAGCGTCGGTACCGGTGGCGTTTTTGTGTGCATCACCCCGGCGTCGGCGGTGCCGCAGTGACGGGCTGAGAGGTGACCATTGCCTCTACTTTGCATGGTGGATGAAGCCACCACCGAAAGTTTCGTCTCAATTCCTGCCATCGCAACAAAGACATTTCTTCAATGCCGGCATGTGTCTTTCCTGGTGCAGACGAACAATGCCCGCGTCGATTTATGAGGCGGCTGGACTTCCCGTACAATAAAGGACTAAAAATTCTATCCAAAAATCTTTGGCAATTTTGAACCTCGGAGTGGTTTGGTTCGGTCTCACCGGTGATCGTGACCAAACTTGTGTACTATTCTGTATTCCACACGGTCTCACCAAGTGCACGGGTGTCCCGTGACAAATTTTACGACATCCATTGGTCTGTCGAAGTAACTCTGCAGCTTCTGCCCCTGACCTTGTTTTGCCTCTACAGGTTGCATACGATATCGGATTAAGACAAATTTTATATCAAAATCAACCGTTTCAACGAGACGAAGATTTTTCGCGTTGATAACTTTTTCAGTTGAGGCTATCGTAACTACGTTTTGTGCCCCTGACACTTTTCGGCCAAGCGAAGCGAAAAGTGCTCTTGACTGGCCTCTTGACCAACGAGGCTGAAGAGCCCTTGACCAACGGTAGGCCGAAAAGTCCCTCTTCGGCCAATAGAAGGCCGATGGGGTCATAGTTTTGATTTTTATGCATTAGGGCGTATAGTTTTTGAATTTGCTATAAAAATCATCATAGTTTCAAAAAAAAATCAATCTAGAAATGCTTTAGTTATGTAAGGGAATTGATTGTGGGAAGGGAAAGTAAGGCTCTTTTTAATCCTTATACCTCATGGCCTTCAGATCTGAGTCATCCTCTTCTCTTCTATGGGGATTAAGAACTAGGCTTCTCATCTATCTATTAGGATGACGTGTTACTAATCCATAGACTTATAGAATTGATAGTTTCAAATCTCAGTTCAGTTTTTACTACTTCCATATGTTCATAGCTGGTCTCAGAACCTTGATATTGTGATGTTGAGTGGTCATGCCACTATTTTGCAGGATGTCTCAAATCATTTTGAGCATTTACAACCGTTATGCTATCCGAGTCATCCCAGATTTCTAAATAGTCCGATGCATTTGCAAATTCCTTTTTACCGTTCGGAAGATCCTTTTGGGCCAGATTAATCACACAAGTTAGTATGTTGAGGTACTCCGCTGCCTCGACATATATGTTGGAGTTATTATTATGACCCTAGGTGTTTTAGGGAGTCACCTAGTAATCTAGCCATGTTTTGTGTTCCCGGTGTGATGATTCTGGCCATTATTCTCGAAAGCATCCCGTGATGTTATTAGTTAGTAGGTATTCTATTCCTGGGTTCTTGAACCGAGATTCACCCTACCTACTTCATGTTGATAGTGTTTGCTAGTTCCTTTAGGATATTAGTAACTTTGCAATAGTCCTCGAGGTCCGTGGCATATCATTCTTCCAAATACCATGAACCATCCTTGGCAGGAGTTCCTTTGAACCAAAGATCACAATAAGAGTGCTCTTGATGAGTTCTTCATTCTGCATTGTGAACCTGCCAGTTCTACTTTCCTGCATGGGTTATCCGGAAGAAACCTGTTGAACTTGATTCGACATGCTAACCTATGCATCCACAACTCAGAAAGTTATATGTTCCTCGAGTTGTTCCTCCTTAGTTGTATTCTGACCCCCATCTATCAATTGATAGTCAAGAGCATGTGTGCGATCGTGTTTATCGATGCCTATTATCCTTGTGGTCCGCCAAGCCATTCTGTTCTGGAATGACTAGGAGAAACAAACTCCAGTACCTCATCCATATCCGAGGATTGGGTCAAAGCAGTTGTAATCCATAAATCAAATGCCAATCCAGCTTTTGATTCTGTTCTACCTCGGAGTATTACCCCCTTTATGTTAGGATTGTTATGAGGATTGCACAATTTCTCGTGAATTCTTGACGTAGTGATACTTCTCGCTATGATTATTCATTCCTCGGACCCGTGTTGCTGAAACCGGAATGCTGACAAGTGAACTGTGATGTGCGAAATTGATACTCCTAGCAACCTCGTTGCTTGGTAGTCAATGGACAATATTCTCATTCCCAGCGTGTTGGTTATTAAATCATCATCCTAAGATTGATCGTGATACCTAGTCCTTATTTACGGTGCACTCTTTGATCAATGAGTTAGGATTGTGTCAACTCCTCACTCTTTTGATCATCATCTTGCCCTGAAAAGCAGGATTGTTCTCGAGCTTAGTAATATATCGGTGGTTCGTGATATTCCGATTATCTTCTCGGAAGTATCACCAGGTTGTTCCTTGACTGTAATGTTGAGCTCGTGATCAAGTTGGTTTTCTTGTAAACCACCCTTTCTCCAAGAATCTGTGTCGGATACCTGAGGCTAGTTGGTTAAGCTAGACAACAACTTGGAGAGTTGGAAGATAAAAGCTTGTCTGACTTAGTTCATGTTAAGGGATATCTTTTGTGTGTATGTGTGTGTGTGCTGAAGAAAGATGATATCTCCATTGATTGGTCCTCGTGATCAGTTGTTGGATCTATTTCCTTGCCAAAACTTTGACTTGAGTATGGGCTATCGTCAAGTCAAATCAGAACCAACTATGTTAGTAATGTTGTCTTACTCGTGGTTGATCCCTCGAGCATACACCATTACATCTTTTGGCCTGACCAATGCTACCACCGTGTTCACTTGATGGTGGAAGTCCAGTGATATGGAAATTCACATAAGTTGTTGCTGAACCCATCAGCAACATTTTGTCTCCCCCTTGATTCATGTTGAACATCAACCTAGTGTTGGAAACTTTGTAAGCAATGTCTTCGTGTTCCGTTCATGAAGCATATGTTTGGATGAGAGAAGTGACTTCCTCTAATTCACGTGTATATGATGTAAGTTTCCATCGTGAATTCGAGAAAGTTTGTTTTTGCTTCCTCTGGAGTCATCCCAAGTTAGTCATGCACGTGCAAAGTGCCCTATGGTTTGATAGGTTGGCCGCCTCTACTACATATGTGTTCCTAGAACACCAAGCCACTGACTGATTTGCTCAAGGAGAAGGAGTCCCTTCATAAGAGCTAATCCGGACTTATGAAAAGATTTCGATATCCTCGATGATGGTTCCCCCACCTGAACTTGGTAGTGTTAAATATAAGACTACTACGTGGCAATGCTTGTCTAGGACAGCGTGTTCACATGTTTGTAGCAGAACCATGTTTTGGAGCTTACTACCATAGTCCATGCCCCGAGAATCTCGCAACATCATCTCGTCGATTTGTGTTGCAACCTTTCCTTTTCAGACATGCTGTCTGAAATGTCATGTTACAAACTAGATCTGAATCTCAGGCAGATATGATGGTTGAAACATTCCCAGCATTTGCATTATGTTCCAGCTTGCACCCAGCAACTGTTGTTCAGGATCATCTTCAAAAGCGGTCCTACCATGGGTCCCATCCATTTCCGTTGATAAGCAAAATCATCCATTGTGTTGTCTTCAACAAGGTAGTCCACATCATCCATTCTAGTCTCAGCATGTCATTCTTTCGGACTCCTTCAAGCAATCGATTGTGATTGCCTTAGGCTGGTATGAAGAGTCTCAATGATCTCTATATCAAAAGTAATTCTTTTTGCCACTTAAGGGATTAGTTCAACGAGTCACCTTCCCCGAGGTGCCCCGTTTTGGAATCATGGCAACTTCCCTCGCTACTTTGAAACCCTCGTCAAATTGTTTCTTACATGGCTCTGGCGCAAGTTTTGCCTCTCAGCTCCAGAGATGTTTCTATGTCTCACTCCGTGAGTTGATCTTGTGATCATCAAGGTAATCCTAAGTTGCTCGAACCTCAAGAAGATCGATTCTTCCAAGATCCTTCCTTCCTTCTCGTTGTCATGTTGGATGTAGTTCTCAAGGCAAGGATGGTAAGATCAACGTATGCCACAAAGCAACAACCCTATGAAGTGCAACCTGGATCGTGAAGATTGTGTTGGTCTTGTGCCCCCTCTGTCTTCTTACCTCACGTCTTGAATCTCGGGACGAGATTCTTGTTTAGTGGCGGTGAGTTGTCACATCCCTAGTTCTGGTAATGCTTAGTGCTTGCATTAGAGTGTTGCATCATGTTTAAATTTTTTTGAATTTGAAATGGGGATGACAGAACCCCAGCACCTCCCTTGAAACCAACTAGGGTTTACTAAAATTGGTTTCAATGAACCCAAAATGCCCTTCACAAAATGTTCATCATTTCTGGTTTGGGCTAAAACCCCTGGCAAAAATGGTGCACACTTTTCTAGGACATTCTGGATTTTTTTTGAATTAAATCATAAGTATTTGAATTTGGACATTTAAATGCTATAAAATATTTTAAATGTCCAAATAATCTTGAAAGCATTTGAGGGCTGTTGGAAATAGTTTCAAAAGTGCCCACAATTATTTTCATGATTTTACAAAATGAATTAGTATTTTTACTAATTCAAAACAGAGAAATAAAATAGAAAACAGAAATAAAAGAGATAGAGAGAGGACTACTTGGCCCACCTACCTGTAGCCGGCCCAGCTCGCTGGCCCAGCCCACCTGGCGCCTCCTGTCATCTTTTCCACCGCGCCAGGAGGACGCGGGCGTGTGCCCGACGCACGCGCGGCCACCTCCTGCTTGCCGACGAGCCCCTGGACGCGTGGACGACTCCCGCGTGCCATCCCGATCCCGCTGACCGCTTCGCTCACTCCGCCCCGGCTCATCCCCTCCCTTGTCCCTCTCGCGCGCACCACCCGAGCGCAGCCGCAGCCGCCGGCCACGATAGCAATGGCCACCGGCCACCCCACGCCTCCCCGACGTATCCAAGAGCTCTGCCGCCTCGTCTACGTCCTCCTCACCGGTCCATGCGACCGGAAGGGCATCGAAGCACCGTCCCCGACCTTTCTTCCCCGTCCACGGCCGACGGATGCCGCCGTCCGATTAAATGCGTCCTCCAGCGCCTCCACGAGCCTTCGAGAAGGTCTTCTACCTGATGTGAGCTCTCGAGCATTTCCCCCTTATCCCCGCAGTGAATCTCTTCCCCTAACCAGCCTAGCCGTCGGAGCCGAGAGCCCGTGTCGCGGCTACAGGCGCCATAGCTTGAACCTGAGCATGTAATCATGCTCGGGATGATCTCAGGGGACTAAAACACCCCCTAGCTATCCTTCCCGTGGCCCGTAGTGGTCGCCCATGCCATCCCCGAACTCCGGCCGCCACCTAGCTCCCCGCCGCCGCCTACTCCGGTCATACCAGCCTCCGGTGTCCGCCCTGCTGGATGCGCCGCACTCACCGCTGCCATTAGACGCAAACGGCGAGGCAAATGGTCGCCTGTAGCTCAATCCCGAGAGAACGCCGCCACGGTTTGAGGTCGCCGCCGGCCATACTCCGGCAAGCTGACGTGGCAGATTAGATTAGTACTAATTATGATATTAGTCTAACCCTATGACAATGACAGCTGGGCCCCACGCCCTAACTAATCCAGGTTTTATTTGTGTTTAGATTAAACTAACCCCCACGGCCCCACAGGTCAGTTTGACCTGGCCACGTCACACGTCGACCGACCCCACACGTCAGTATTGACTTGCTGACGTGTCTGTTGACCCGGCCCCACCTGTCATTGACACTAAACAACCTTTGAGACACTGACGTATGGGTCCCACTGGTCAGGTTTGACCTGGACCTGGCGTGTTGACCTGCTGATGTCACACTGATGTCATGCCGACGCAATAAGCTATTTTCTGGATTTATTTTAATACAGGAAATTCCAGAAAATAGTGCTAACTTCTAAAAATCATAGAAAATCAACCGTAGCTCCAAATCAAACAAATTATATATGGAAAATGATTAGAAAAATCTAATCTATCCATCTGTACTAGTTTCATGCATGTTTAAGCAAGTTAACTTGCTGTTTAGTGCAAAACATGATAAAGTACTATTTAAGATCACAAATGTGTTTGAACTTTGAATCTTTGGTTCAAAATAGCTCAAACCCATCTGGTTGTAGTTGCATTAGCCCAACACACTCATTCTACCATGTCATGATCATGCATCATATTGTGCATTGCATTGATTGTGTTTCTTCTCTGTTCTTTGGTATTTGTCCCCTACGGATAGGCGTGGTTTCGGCGATGAGATCGATGACAGCGATGAAGAGCTATATTATCTTCGAAAGTGCCAGGCAAGCAAAACCCCCTTGTTCATTCCGATATAATCCCACTCTCTCGCTCCTGCTCTCTTTTACTGCATTAGGACAACAATGATTCATCTGTTACTTGCTGCGGTAGCTGAACCCCATTATCCTCTGCATGACCTGTCATTGCCACAGTAAATAGATGAAACCCACTAGCATGAGTAGGAGTTGTTTGAGCCCTGATGTGCCTACTCATTCATGTTTGTTTGTCATGCCTGCTACTGCTTAGAGTTGAGTCAGGTCTGATTCATCGGGAATGAATAGGAGGGGTGTGAACATGTCCTACTGTTGAGAGCTAAGTGTGTGAACACGATTTGGTAAAGGTAGCGGTGAGAGGCCATGTAGGAGTACATGGTGGGTTGTCTCATTGCAGCCGTCCTCGAGGCGGAGTTACGTGTTTTGTGATCCATGAAACAGTTACTACCACACATTGGGATCCTTAATTGACTCTCTCGACTTATTAACCACTCTTGTCCCTGTCCAAGGAGTTGCAAAGTTGTTTACGGTATTTGTAGCATGCTAGGGGCATATGGCGCTGACCTTAGGGGTGGGCTGTGTTGCGGTAGGCACGTGGCCCGGTGTACCGATTCGCCCGTTTGGTGTCTCGGGAACCCTGCACACATCGTTCGGGGCCGTTAGTGGAAACCTCGGCCGGACTCCCTGCGGATGGAACCCGAATAGGCAATAAACCTGGACTAGGGACTCGTGTGTTTAGTCAGGTCATGGCCGACACCCTCGCTGGGCTTCCGCTTGAAGGTTGCCGAGTACATGTCGTGTGGCGGCGGTAAGTGGTGAGCGTGTGTGTGAAGTACACCCCTACAGTTAACATCATCTATTCGAATAGCCATGTCGCGGTAAAGGACTTACGGGTTGCCTATAACAGTTCATAGACAAGTGAAAGTGGATACCTAAAATGCACAAGATAAGCGTGAGTGCTATGGATGGCGTTCTCGTGGGGAAGCGGGAGTGGATCCATAGTGGTGTATTGATATGGTGAATATGTGGACTCGTGTGCGCCACCTCAAAAGAGTTACTTGCAGTCGTAGTGTAGGATAGCCACCGAGTCAAAGCTGGCTTGCTGCAGTTAAACTCCACCACCCCCTTTGTTGATAATGATGCATATGTAGTTGGATTACGATGTAAGTCTTGCTGAGTACATTTGTACTCACGTTTGCCTATTTTATGTTTTGCGAGAGAGGCGTTAGTCTCGCTAGTAATTCAGCGTGGACTTCGACGTTTAGCTTGTTACCTCAGCTACGATCTTGTGCCCTCGGCAGGATCTGGTAGATAGTCAGGCTTCTAAGCTTTTTCATTTGTAGATGTCTGTACTCAGACATGTTAAACTTCCGTTTGTGCTTTGACTTGTATGCTCTGAATGTTGGGTCATGAGACCCATGTTTGTAATATGTCACTCCTCGGAGCCTAATGAATAAATACTTGAGTCGTAGAGTTATGTTGTGATGCCATGTTGTATTTACACATATCGAGCATATTGTGTGTATGTTTGAAATGCTTGGTATGTGTGGGATCCTAAAATCTAGTTGTTTATCCTTGGCAGCCTCTCTTATGGGGAAATGTAGTCTAGTGCTTCCTTGAGCCATAGTAGTCCGCTTCTGGCCAGTTCACGGTGTCCTCCTAGCCCAGCACTACTGCTCGGGACACTTGGTGGCGGCATGTGTTTCACTTGCCGTTCTGTCTGTCCCTTCGGGGAAATGTCACGCGGTGACATCCGGAGTCCTGCCTAGCCTGCTACAGCCCGGGTTCCCGGAGTCCTGTTAGCCCAGTGCTACAGCCCGGATTCACACGCTGCTGACCGACATGCTCGATTTGATTCATGTATGCCTGTCCCCATGGGTTAGTGCCGCTTTGGGTTCACGACTAGCCATGTCGGCCCGGGTTCTCTGTCATATGGATGCTAGCGACACTATCATATACGTGAGCTAAAAAGGCAAAGCGGTCCCGGGCCATGGTAAGGCGAGACCCGTGGGAATACCGTGCGTGAGGCCGCATAGTGATATGAGGTGTTACCGGCTAGATCGATGTGACTTGGAATCGGGGTCATGACATATCCTATGAAGACACACTTCTCCGATTTGGATTCGAGCTTATCAGGTTGAAGCTTTTTCACGTAAGCATCGCAGCCCCAAATTTTAAGAAAGGACAACATTGGTTTCTTGCCAAACCACAGTTCATAAGGCATCATCTCAGCAATTTTGATGGTGCCCTATTTAAAGTGAATGCAGCCTTCTCTAAAGCATAACCCCAAAAGCGATAGTGGTATATCGATGAGACATCATAGATTGCACCATATTCAATAAAGTACGGTTACGACGTTCGGACACACCATTTCGCTTTGGTGTTCCAGGTGGCGTTAATTGTGAAACTATCCCATGTTGTTTCAAATGTAGACCAAACTCGTCACTCAAATGTTTCAGACTTATGTTTCATTAAGTAAATATAACCATATCTGCTCACATCATCTGTGAAGGTAAGAAAATAACTCTACCGACCACGAGCTTCAGTACTCATTGGACCGCATACATCGGTATGTATTATTTCCAATTAGTCAGTTGCTCGTTCCATTGTTTCGGAGAATAGTGTTTTAGTCATCTTGCCCATAAGGCATGGTTCACAAGCACCAAGTGATTCATAATTAAGTGATTCCAAAAGTCCATATGCATGGAGTTTCTTCATGTGCTTTACACCGATATGACCCAAACGGCAGTGCCACAAATAAGTTGCACTACCATTATTAACTTTGCATCTTTTGGCTTCAATATTATGAATATGTATATCATCACCATCGAGATTCAACCAAAAGAGACCACTCAGCGAGGGTGCATGACCATAAAAGATATTACTCATATAAATAGAACAACCATTATTCTCTGATTTAAATGAATAACCGTCTCGCATTAAACAAGATCCAGATATAATTTTCGTGCTCAACGCTGGCACCAAATGACAATTATTCAGGTCTAAAACTAATCCAAAGGTAGATGTAGATATAGGGTGCCGACCGCGATCACATCGACTTTGGAACCATTTCCCACGTGCATCGTCACCTCGTCCTTAGCCAATCTTCACTTAACCCGTAGTCACTGTTTCGAGTTGCAAATATGAGCAACAGAACCAATATCAAATACCCAGGCGCTACTGCGAGCATTAATTAAGTACACATCAATAACATGTATATCAAATATACCTTTCACTTTGTCATCCTTCTTATCCGCAAAATACTTGGGGCAATTCCGCTTCCAGTGACCAGTCCCTTAGAAGTAGAAGCACTCAGTTTTAGGCTTAGGTCCAGACTTGGGTTTCTTCTCTTGAGCAGCAACCTTTTTGCCGTTCTTCTTAAAGTTCCCCTTCTTCCCTTTGTCCTTTTTCTTGAAACTAGTGGTCTTATTGACCATCAACACTTGATGCTCCTTTTTGATTTGTACCTCCGCGGCCTTTAACATTGTGAAGAGCTCAGTGTCGGTGTCAAAACCAGCGGATATCGGGTAGGGGGTCCCGAACTATGCGTCTAAGGCTAATGGTAACAGGAGGCGGGGGACACAATGTTTACCCAGGTTCGGGCCCACTCGATGGAGGTAATACCCTACTTCCTGCTTGATTGATCTTGATGATATGAGTATTACAAGAGTTGATCTACCACGAGATCCTAGAGGCTAAACCCTAGAAGCTAGCCTATGATTATGATTGTTGTCCTACGGACTAAACGCTCCGGTTTATATAGAGACCGGCGGGGGCTAGGGTTACACAGAGTCGGTTACAGAGAAGGACATCTACATATCCGAACTACCAAGCTTGCTTTCCATGCAAAGGAGAGTCCCACCTGGACACGGGACGAAGTCTTCAATCTTTTACCTTCGTAGTCCAACAGTCCGGCCAAAGTATATAGTCCGGCTGTCCGAGGACCCCATAATCCAGGACTCCCTCACACTACTAGGGAAAACCTTGTACACAGAATCTTACCAGTAGCGCTTGTTAAAATGAGGCGCTACTGCTACTTAGTAGTAGCGCGTCGGCTAAAACGGCGCTACTGTTACCCGATTAGCAGTAGCGCGGCAGGAACAGAATGCGCTACTACTATAATTGCCACACCGTTCCCGACGTGCTAGGTATAGTAGTAGCGCCCTTCCAGAAATAGCGCTACTACTACGGATTTTAGCAGCAACGCGTTTTGCCTCCCCATGCTACTGTTAAAGCTATTTTCACCTAACCCCCCGCGTGGCCTGATTCCCTCTCCTCCGCTTCCTCCCCCAATTCCCCACTCTATATTCTCCCCCTCGTCGCCTCCGCCGGAGCCCCTCCCCTCGCCCTTGCCGGAGGCCCTTCCCTCGCTCTCCGCCGGAGTCTGCCCCTTGCCGGAGCCCCTCCCCTCGCCCACGCCGGAGCCCCTGCCCTCGCTCTCCGCCCCGTCTCCCTTGACCCGCCTCGCCGCCGTATCCCCCGACCCCGCCTCACCGTCGTCTCCCCGGTCACCGCCTCGCCGCGCCTCGGTGCCGCCGTCTCCCCCGACCCCATCTCTCTCCCCGCCCTCTGTAAGCACTCTCCCCTTCCGATCCCTCTTCTGTGCTTAGTATGAACCCTAGCTATTTAGTGATAGTTAGTATGAACCCTAGGCTATTTTTAGTGCTAGTTAGTTAATTACAATTAGTATTAACCCTATTTAATTAGGTAGTCTGAACCCAAGTTAAAAATGGATGCTTATATGGTAATTAGGGCAGTAGTTCCTAGGTACTAATTAGTTAGTAAGAACTAGGTACTACTAGTCGTCAGCCCGTGCGTCTGCACGGGCTAGCATTGAAAAAGTTGTATAATAGTTAGATTTTAAGTATGTTCCTTTTTACAAATGTTTTTCCATAAGAATATAGGAAAATATATTCAAACATTTATTATCGAGACATAATAAGTTATCAAGTACTTTCCATGGGACAAAATGACTTCAGTCTTTCACTAAGTTCCTTATTACCGACATTATATAGCGTAACTTGGTGGTCCACTAAGATATAATAGAGAATGAGTTGATCAACCTTAGTGACCTTTGAATTACATTGTACTATGCTCAAATTGAAAGAAATAACTGTTACACTTTAGGATTTAAGACGAACTACAACTTGCCAACTTATCAATTTGACGTTGATAGAAATATATGGAAATTTGGATCCTAAAATACAAAACTAAAAGTTAAGTATTGGACGGTAAACAAATAATTTTCATAAGTGTTAGAACTTATTACCACTTTGCTCCTGCAGATATTATCTAATTAAGAATATGTAAATATATGAATATTATTTAAAACCATCACAACCTCAAGGCTTATGATTTCTTCTACGATCAATACATATACATATAGCCATAAATGAAATCCATGTACATATATATTAATGTGAGATCTAACACGTACAATTGTACTTACAAAATAAAAACAAATATGTGTATTTAGTTATAACAGTGAACCTTCAAGCAAAAGGTAGTGTGATTTTATTTGCTCTGCACTCTTCTTCTCCGATGTGATAATTTCTTATTTTGAACCAAGTACAATTCCATACCACAAACATCAAGAGAAGATGGGTGCTCAAGAAGCAAAACATGTTGTATGAAGTTACATTAGATGGCATGTACGGCATGAAATGTTTAATCACATCGAAAATAGTATATTAGAAGCTATTATAATGAATATGCAAAGATGACATATAGTGTTGTACGCTTATAAGGATTATTACAATTGGGAAGAGTATAGATTTGTGTCCTCTTAGTAAAGTATGACTACTAAAATAGTAGTACATGAACTATTTGTCGTAGCTAGGTCTGAAAGTTAGGGTTTCCACATATTTTCTCCAAATGGATATAACAGTATAAAACCCGAGGCATAGGGCACGAATATTTAATTTACGTAATTGACAAAATCAACCTATAATATATAGGAGAAAGAAGCATGGTCCTTTTTGGAACAAAGTTCTTGTCTAGATTCTGAAGATTTCTTATATTGCATTAGATATGAATAATATAAGTATATAATGAATGACACACGTATGCAGAGAACATGATTAATTAGTTGTTCCGAGTTCGATCAAACTTGCATTAAGAAAAGTATATATTAGGCCTAAAAGGTGCAGGTTTCCAGCTGAAATATACGTATACATAAATATTCTTTCATATCTAAGATGAAGTTTTCACAAAAGTGGTACATTCCTCAGATTACAGCTACTAGTTGGTAAAACATTCAGTGGCTGCCATGGCCTTTCCCATTTTGTCTGTTCTCCACAACGGAAATAATATTTTCCAGTACTGTAGGTTTATCACTTCATTTTATCCCTAATAAAATGGCTGTAAAGCTCTAATGGTACAAAGACAAAACAGTGATTAGGCACATACTCCAATTCGGGAAATAATCATTAGCAGGGAATTGATGTGTTTCTGTTACAATGGTCTTAATAAATTTCCAATAGTCACCTCATATTTTGTACCAAGAACCCTGATCACTGATGAAGCATCCCCTTGTAGCCGTAACCACACAACAAAGTGTGCCTAACCCAAGTAAATCCATCCTTATATCCACATAGAATATGAAGTCGGTAACTCCACATGCCACTTGTGATACATTCTTTTTATAGAGCTTAAAATTCATCTTGTAGCTGTCATGGTTTTGTATAGCAACCTAATACATGAGAAAGGAAATTTTCTGGTGTAAACCCATAGTTTGACGATGTGATGAATGTACCTTTCATAAAAAAAGTGCAGTTAAGATGCAAACACTATAGTAGAAAGTAAAGAAACAGTTCAGTACTTTCTAATTGGTAAGAAATTGCGTAGCTAATCACTATGTTGAAATGCAAAGACAATCAAGAAAAGTTGGTGGCTTGAAATCCATACAACATTCACATTATCTCGTGATGTTCAGGACATAGTACACACCTTTATCCGCTGGAGTAAGCATTCTCAGCAGAAAAATAAATGCTATTTAGTATGCTTACCAAGTTAAAGGCGAGCATGCCAGTAGTAAGCACTCTATGATTTCTGTACAAATTATGTAATGGAAGCATTTTTTTATGACTTAAGCAGAAGTACTATGATATTTCTACACATTATGCAATGGACGGGAAGCAATTTCAACCAAAGAAGAGAACACATCGAATACCTTAGTGGATTATTAGATGCTATCGTATTTCTCTTCAATGTAGTAACAATTGAACACCAGAAGTAATGCACTTGTGTGTAGGAAGTTGATCCTGCAAGGCATGAGATGTATTCAATATAACGGAAAAATTTATCTGAACATAAGGTACATTTGATACTTGGAAGTGGAACTACCCCGCTACAATATGCTACAAATAGGCATACTTCTAATTTCAGTGATTTACTGAACAACAATTTCAAATGCTCTGTACACAGAATGATTATGCTCAACGTCAGTTATAAAGATCACAAAATCTGAACTAACACTATGAAATTTAGACAATCATCTTAAAGGCTTGAACTTACTCGACGGCAAAAATTCTGTACGCTGGCCCGTAACATATATATACATAGCAGCCAACTCTTGCAGATCGCTCCTCTCTAGTGAAGTACCTAAATAAAAAAATCTCAACTAAAAACAAACAGTAGAGGCCTTTTGGAAATAGGAAGCAAACAAACCGAAGGATAGTCCTTGGAAAATTTTAAGGATTAGGAAAACTGTTGCATATATCATACTGCACTAAATTATTAAGATAAGTAGAGTTCTACTTCATCTTTTGGGTGGAATGCGAACAACATAAAAACTTATGGTGTAATAACTCATTTGGAGCTGAGAGGGTAGAGTTAGAAGAAAGACACAACTTGAAACTTGAAACTGTGTTATACTTCCACTGTCCAGGTGGAATTATTATGCAGTTTAGCTGCAAACCGTACCTCATACAACTAAAGAGCCAGTGCTGGTTGAAAATATGAATGTCCTTAGTGAATACAAATGCAGTTTTGAAACACAGTACATCAAAGAATTAACAAATTCGTTAGGAAAACTCTTCTATATGAATTCAACTATTGGCAACTTAACAATTCATCAAACACTTCCAACTCATTGTAAAATACAAAGAAATAATTCAGATTCAGGCTGGCAAAGGAAAGGCCATGCGAAGAGAAAAGACATTGTTTGCTGGACAGAGTTCCATAACACCAGTTAGATCTCACCATTGTCGACGGATACGCCTAGGTCCGGCCACTTGCAGGACATGTGTGCGCTGCGTGTCTCACCATGTAGCTCCTCATTGATCGGCACCGCCCCAACACCCCATCTGTTTGACTATTCCTCTAAAGAATAAACGACCTCGCATCTAGAGAAATAAGTGGCGACAATCACGCGACAGAGAAGCAAAATAGGTCACGGTACATGAAGCTACCAGGCAGTCTCACTAATCAAGCACAAAATAGGCCGTGTACATGAAGCAATTGCATCCTAAAAAATTGGAGAAGTGATTACTCGAAGAAGAAAATTTGGAGAGGGGGTAGGTTATTTGCCTTTTCGACTAAGACGCCCGGAGCAACCACAGCGACCCTTCCTTCTTCCTCTCGACTGAAAGCAGCCACGGCCAGGAGACGGAGCGGCCGCACTTCCTTCCTCGCAGCAGGGAGCAGTCCAGATCTGGCCGCCGTCTTTGTCGCCGCCATGGATAGGCACGGTCCCAGAATTTCCATCCAAACACGCTTGGGCTGTTGGACCTCTAAAATATCAGAAGTTCTCAATAGATTGAACGTGGAGTTTGTTATGTTAGACAAAAATAGATTGGACGTGCGGGCCATAAATTGAACATGTAGTTCTCCCTTGATTGAACGTGGGGAAGTTTTTCATAGATTGAACATGGAGTTTGTTAGAAAAAAAAAGGTTGGATCTTGCGGGCCATAAATTGAACGTGGAGTTCTCCCTAGACAGGGAGGACTTTTCTATAAATTGAAAGTGGAGTTTGTCTGGAAAAAAAAGTTTGGGGCGTGTGGGTCATAAATTGAACGTGGAGTTTGTCAAAAAAAATAATTCTACATGGAGTTTGTTCCAAAAAAAAAGATTGAACCTGGAGTTAATCTACACCGTAATTATTAGGTCCCACCAGATTAACGGCTCGTAAAATCTAATTAACATGGGAATTTCTAGAAAGTCTAGAATTAGTATAGGTATAGATTTAGGTACTAGCTTATTTTTATTTATAGTAAGTTTATTTTTAGTAAGAACTAATTGAATTGATAGAACTAGTTAGTAAGAACTTGTTGCTATTTTTTTAGTTAAAGCAATTTTTCCCGCATCAACGTGGACGATGCCTATCCCGCATCCTCGTCGTCGAGTCGGCGGAGGACGACACCTGCTTGACCAGACGGGCCATGTCCGGGACTGGGCTCCGCCGGGGTGGTACTGGGAGGCGCTACCTACCGGGGGCGCAGGTTGGTGAGGAGCCAGCCTGTCGTTGACCCGAACCTTCTTTGGTGGCGGTCGCGTGGGCCAGTGATGGTCCAGAGGCTCGAGGACCCCGCGGAGGTGATGCATCACCGTGTCAGTGAAGAGGAGACGCACGTCCGTCGCTACTTGTTTGCGTTGGAGCAAAGGTTCTCCAATACCTGGCAGGTTCTCCAGGGATCTCACTGGAGCTATGATCCAGTGATGGTTCCTTCTCTGTGGGTGTCCACCGCCCGCGCCGATAGCAAATCATGTGCTAAGGTTTTAGTTGTATTAGTGATGTTATATGTATGACACTATTTTGAATGTATTAGTGATAATATTCGACGATGTACGGACGCATGAGATGATTACTTTTGCTTATTGAATGCATGCTAATTTGAGTCCTATGAGATATTTTGAAATGTATATCTTGTGTTGCTCAAATAGGATATGTGCTTGCCCAAGTGGCTGGTCATGTTTGCAGGTTACACCTCCGAGTGGCCTCTGTTTTGCCGGAGTGTTGATTCATTTCTGTTCCAGCAAATTTCAGGCGCTCGATATGTCCTATTTTAGCAAAGGTCATGCCGGACTTTTCCGTGAATTTTGGCATGACTTGTGCTAGAATATGTAGGAAATATCGAGTGCCCCGGATTTGTGTGTTGAGTATCCTGGTAGTTGTCTTTGATCAATTTTCAATTAATGTTTCAACTATGAACATAGGAAATGTCTGACGACGAAAAGGATTTCGGTACTTGCAAATACTGCAAAGACGAGCGCGGCCTGTGCGACGGAATCTTCCTAGATGATGATAGGCGCTTCAGCATCAAGCTGGACAAGAACTTCGAAGTGGATACAGTAAGTCACAACGACAAGTTTTTTTTCGTAATTAAGCATGACATATGCTTCATTTGTTTGAACTTATAATTTATTTATTTTTACTAATCTACTAGCGTATCCCCTGCCATGCAAGAGTTTTTGTATTGGATAAGATCGGTTTTAGTGGTACTATGGAGGTAAAGAAAGTTTACTTGAAGACCGAGCATGGTTATATTTTCAACGTAAAATTATACAATTCAGACGACTACACCTATTTTGGATGCAAAACATGGCGGGCACTATGCAAGACTTATGCATTTGAGCCTGATATGGTTATCACCTTTGATATTCGTCCGAAAGATGATATTGAAGATAATACCGACATCTGGGTCGATGTGCAGACGCCTCCAGTTATACCATTATGTAAGTTTCTCAACCATATTTATGTCTTTAATATTGTTTATTCAAAAAAGTTGACAACTAATTTGTATTGTCAGCTTATTTCGGTGCAAGCAAACATGTCCAGCGCTTGGTAGACAGGACCGTATACTGTGCCGGGGCTGAACTCAACTGCGAGGAGCTCAGTCATTATGTTTCATGGCTTGCGGATCTTGATACTGTCAAGACAAATTTTCTTCCTGCATTTAGAAATGTTAGTACTGAAAATGTGCGACCAATAGTGTTCGTAATGAACTACGGTCACATCTATTTAGGAAGGATGGTAAGATTTTTACTATTTGTCCTAAGTGCATCTTTTCCATACATTATTTTTGAAGCTAAACTTCATTGCTAAGTATGTTACCATACGATGTTCTTCAACAGGGACTCCCGATGAATATTGTGCCTTATGGGATCGAGACTAAAGGTACCATGAGTATTATTAGCTTACGGCCAAGATATCCTACAGATTAATTTAGTGCATTCAAGATTAAGGACGGATGCTTAATAGTGCAAGACTGGACCAAATATGTGATGGGGGAGCGCAGGGAAGTACTAGGGGGCAGGAAACAGATGCGCTACTCACGATTAGGAGACAGGTTCATCTGCATGCTCCAACTTGATCAAGGAGGAGAGCTATACATGTTTTATGTTATTTTACCTAAGAGAGAGCAGCAGGAGTGATTAGCTAGCTAGAAATGAGTTTGAAGATGATGATGTGCTACACTATTACTATGATGATAAAATAGCTAGTGTTGTTGGTAATGACTATGATGATTATTATTAGCTAGTTTTAGTGGTGATTAAATAAATACTGTTGGTGGTAATGACTATGATGATGATTAAATAGCTTGTGCTGACGGATTTGATTCAAGTGGAGGCAACATGTGGTGCACATCTGTAAGTGCATCTAGTGCCCCTTAGTGATTTTGGTGTATTGAAGACTTATAGGTTAAGAAACTAATGTGTTTATGAGTGTACACAGGTCCATAAGTCTGTGAGGAGTTTGATATTTACAGTGAAAGTCGACCCCTAAAAATAAAGTTCTTCGACGGAAGACTTTGATATTTTGAAGACTTTCTGAAGACTTTGAAAGTGAAGAAATTGGTGTGACCTTGAAGACATGGTATTCATTTGAGGAACATGAAGCGTGAAGACTTTTGTTTTTGTAGTTTCGTTTTCTCTTTCTTGAGTCATAGGAAACACCGTACTGTTAAAGGGGGTCAAGGAAATACTAAGGAAAAATTTCCATGTGATGCTCAACTCAAAATCCTACACCTACCAATCCCTTCGAGTGAAGCCTTTGGAAATCTCATACAGCTTCAGTCAATTTCTTCAAAGGATGTAGACGAAGTTCTTCCAGTCACGAGAATTTGTTCTGACTGAGGAGTTAGGAATTCGCCAGTGTGGATTGCCAACAAAGTGAGGAACATGATAGCCCTGAGGAATTTTAGATTCAAATTTCCGACCGTTCTTTGTCTTGGCATGACTGTCCCAAAATATCTTATCCACCTAACGGTCATATCATTGAAGGGCATTTATGTCTTATCATGTCGGGCTGCTCCCTAGGCTATAAATAGCCGCCCCCTACAACCACTAGCTGGTTGGCTGCTCCGAGAGAAACTTGACACTTGTCATTTGAGAGCAACCCATCCTCCGAGGACTTTGGGCGAGAATCATCGAGTGAGGAAAAACCCAAAAACCAAACCCCTACAAACCCAAAGTGATTGAGCATCACTGAAGAGATTTATCCTGCGTGGATCCGACGCTTGTTACCTTTGAAGACTGTGCTTCTTCCAGACGGTTAGGCGTCATGGTCTAGAGCATCCAAGAGGAATTGTGGATCGCCGAGTGACCAAGTCTGTGAAGGTTTGGAAGTCGCCTGAAGACTTACCACGAGTGATTGGACAAGGTCTGTGTGACCTTAGTTCAAGGAGAATACGGTGAGGACTTGGTGTCCTGAGCTGCGTGCTTCGGACTGGGTGTCCGGGACTGTGTGTCCTCGAGTTTAAATACTCAGCCGCTCCAACCAGACGTACAACTGAGACAACAGTTGGAACTGGTCTACCAAATCATTGTCTTCACCAACCTTACTGGTTCTATTTCCTCAACCCTCTCATTTCCTCATTACTGTGTTGAGTGTTCATTCATATATGTGTTTGAAGACTTTGACTGAAGACTTTCTCAATTTCCTCAGTTCAATTTCTTCAGTCTGTTTGTCTTCATCTTGTGCTTGTGTTTACGCTTTCTGTACTCTTTGATTGTCTTTATTTCATCATGATGACCATGCCCGCATTCTCTTATGCTTACTTCTGAGTACTTATTCCGCTGCAAGTAGTTCTTCGCTAAGGAATTTCCTCACCGGCAAATTCCTCGTTGAAGAATTCATAAAAATCGCCTATTCACCCCCTCTAGTCGATATAACGCACTTTCAATTGGTATCAGAGCAAGGTACTCCCTTGTTCTGTGTGATTTTGGTTTAACCACCTGGAGTTTTAGTTATGTCGACCGCAGGTATGAAGAAAGTGACATGTCCTATCTTTGACGGTCTTGATTATCCCAAGTGGAAGGCCATGATGAGGAAGCGCCTCATGGCAATGGACAGCAAGCTGTGGATCGTCACTGAAATTGGAATTACTGATCTATGCAAAACAGCGAACGCAGATGATATTCGCAAGTACACTCGTCTTGATATCATGGCGAAGGACATCATCTGTTCCTGCCTATCTAGAGATTAATTCAAGCGCATTATGCATCTATGCAATGCGAAGCTTATCTGGGACCGAATCTCCGATGTCTATGAAGGTCATCGAACCCGTCATGATCCTTGGTTTTAGGACTTCAAGGAATCTCTCAAAATGATGACTTTCGAACCAGAATCATCATCTTCTGCATCATGTCTCATGGCAAAGGGTGTCGAGGTAAACGAATGTTCCTCATCTGAATTTAGTGACTATGAATCTGATGATGATGGATCTGATGATGATATTGAACCTAGCTATACCAAACTTGTTTGCATTGCCACCAAACAACAACATGCCTTGGAAAAGGTTCAAAACATGCTAGATAAGAGTGATGATATGTTAGGTGAAGAAATGGATCGCACTAAAGCCCCGACTGAAAATCTTGAGACTTTAGTCTAGGTTTGACAGCCTTCAAGGTCATCATAACACTCTCTTGTCTCGATCATGAGAAACTTTCTTATGAATTTCTTCAAAGAAAGCAAGATCTTGAGAAGCTAAGAGTGAGTTATGAAGATCTTCGAAGGAGCGCGATTCATTACTTGCTCAACAAATCAGCGCTTCTCATGAAGAATTTGTTCCTCCATGCTTAAAGTGCATTGAACGTGAATCTGCTAATTCTTCACCTGAATGTTCAAATGCTTCAACTGTTACAAATTCTTCACCTGCCTCTGCTATCACTAATTCCTCATCTGAGACATTGCTAGTATCACTGACGATGCAGGACTGAAGGAATTGTACATGACAGGCATGTACAAAATCCTCAATGGGCATCAGACTCTTTGTGATGTGCTTAAAAGCAGATCCTCAACAGAACCCTAGGAAAGAGGGTATTGCCTTTGAGAGGAAACTCAATGCTGATGGAACACATTGGAAGCCTGAGCAGTATCCCAAAACCTCATGGGTTGCTGCAAAGGGACCTCCAGTTGATCCAAGAGGAATTTGACTCTAACTTATCTGGCTTTACATGCGAATCTCCTCATTCTTCTGATGAGTCATTTGACTCCAACTATAAACTGTTCAAAAATCAGATTGGTGAAGTATTTGCTAGATATGTTGGCACTAACTGCAGGAACGATTCCCCTATGAAGAAAATATGGGTTCCCAAGAAGTGCCTTGAAAGTCTTCAGGTGAATATCCTCATGACACCACCAGTGAAGAATAGGAACCCCAGATCAAACTCTTCATATGGACCAAATTCTTCATATGGATCCAAGTCCTCATACGGACCAAATTCCTCACGTGGATCAAATTCCTCAAAAGGATCAAAGTCCTCATATTATTATCATCGTGCTAACAACTCTGTTTTGCAGGGTAGAGCTAAGGGCTATGAATATGTGCATTATTCTTCAAACCAATATGTTCATAAGTCCTCGAAGAATTTCTCTACTTATTCATATGCTTACCCTAACCCCTCTTATGTGAAAGCGAAATGGGTGGCCTCTATGCCACCATTCTCATATGGTGCTTTCATGAGTGATGAACTCTTTGCCACCCCTTCAGATGTGGGTGGTGAAGAAAAATAACTAACCTCTTCTGCAGGTTCAGGTCTCCGGGCGTGCTTTAAACGTCTCAAGAATTTCTTTGGGGCACGACAAAAATGCTCGAAAGGGCCTTGAGCTAATCATGATGAAATGAAGTTTCATTTCACACATCCTCATACTTCTTATCTGTTATACTTCCTGATGAAATTCATCTGATGAACTTGATATCATATTCTTCACTGATGAAGTATATGAGATCGTAAGTTGCACTAATTCATCTGAAGGATGATCAACCCAAAGCCACTGAGTGGGTTCTCGATAGTGGATGTACAAATCACATGACTGGTGACAAGAATCTATTGATCGATGCTCCCTTATCACCGTCACATCTGAAGCATATCATCTTTGCTGACAAAGGCAAAAGTTAGGTATTGGGTCTTGGTAAGGTTGCGATCTCTAAGGACATACACATGGACAAAGTCATGCTTGTTGAGTCCTTAGGATACAACCTCATGTCGATCTCAATGCTTTGTGATCTTGATATGGTTGTTATCTTTGGCAAGTATCGTTGTGTTGTGATTATGGAAGGCGACAATTCCAAAGTCTTGAAGGCTTTAGGAGAGGAGACTTGTATATTGTTGATTTCTCTCTGAGGACCACAACCAGCCGTGTGTCTACTTCCAAAATCTTCGTAAGGCTGGCTATGACATCGGCGGCTTGGTCACATAAGCATGAGGAATTTACTGCACGCTTGCAAAGAAGAAGCATGTCATTGGCATTGAGAATGTCAAATTCCTCAAGGATCACTTGGGTGGAGCTTGTGAAGCTGGAAAAATGACCAAGGCCAAGCATCCAGCGAAGACTATCATGACCACTACTCGTCCCTTCGAATTGCTTCATATGGACCTCTTTGGTCCTAATCATTACTCAGCAGTCACTAATGATGCATCTCTATATGGCTTTGTTATTGTTGATGATTACTCTCGTTACACATGGGTACACATTGTTACTTACAAAAATGAAGTGCGTGAAGTCTTCAAACGATTTTCCTGGAGGGCTTCAACTAACTTTGGTGTGAAGATCAGACACATCAGGAGTGACAATGGAACTGAGTTCAAGAATTCCGGTCTTGATGCCTATCTTGATGAACTTGGTATTACTCATGAGTTATCTGCTCCCTATACTCCTCAGTAAAATGGCATCGTGGAGCGCAAGAACAGAACTCTTGTTGAGATGGCTCGCACTATGCTTGATGAATACAAAACGCCTAGTCGTTTTTGGATTGATGCAATTGATACCGCGTGCCACATCATCAACAGAGTATATCTTCACAAATTCTTCAAAAAGACTGCCTATGAACTCCACAAAGATAAGAAACCCAATGTGAGTTATTTCAAAGTCTTGATTGCTAAATGCTGGATTAGAGATCCTCATAACAGTTCTAAATTTGCACGAAAGCACATGAAGGTTTTATGCTTGGTTACGGAAAGGACTCACACACCTACAGTCTTCAACATCGCTCTTCAAAAGATTGTTGATACTGTAGATGTGCGGTTCGATGAAACTAATGGCTCGCAAAGAGAGCACCTACCTTCTGTGTTAGATGAACCAGCACCTGAGGAATCTATCAAGTTCAAGGCAACTGAGGATGTCATTCCTACTGAAGAATCTGCTGAAGAATTCATTCCTGTACGCGAAGAACGTCGAGCTGATGCACCTGAAGATAATGCTGAAGACAATGGTGCTGAGGAAAATGATCAAATTCCTCGACGACAACCAGCTCATCCTCGCGTTGCAAAAGCAGTGCAAGTTGACAAGATCATCGATGACATTGAAGCGCCAGGTCCTCTCACACGCTCAAAAGCTTCACATTTATCTAACTTTTGTGGGCACTATGCTTTTGTCTCTATCACAGAGCCCACTAAGGTAGATGAAGCATTTCGAGCCCGAGTGGATTCAGGCCATGCAAGAAGAATTACATCAGTTTGAGCTCAACAATGTCTCGAACTGGTCAAACGTCCCGCGATCCTTGCAAGCATAATATCATTAGCACAAAGTGGATCTACCACAACAAGCAAGATGAAAATGGCCTTGTGGTAAGGAATAAGGCACGACTTGTAGCTCAAGGCTACACACAGGTTGAAGGAATTGATTTCGATGAAACTTTTGCACCTGTTGCTAGACTTGAGTCTATTCGCATATTACATGCCTATGCTAACCATCACAATATCACTTTATATCAAATGGATGTGAAAAGTGCATTACTCAATGGTAAGCTTGAGGAAGAAGTATATGTTGCTCCACCCCCAGGTTTTGAAGATCCAAAGAATCCTGACAAAGTCTTCAGACTCAACAAGGCCCTCTATGGTCTCAAACAAGCCCCCGCAGGCGTGGTATGATACATTGAAGGAATTCTTCGTGAAGAATGGCTTCACACCAGTTCACTCGACCCTACTCTCTTTACTAAATCATATGATGGTGAACTGTTTGTGTGCCAAATATATGTTGATGATATTATCTTTGGCTGTACTGACCAACGTTATAGTGATGAATTTGCCTATATGATGAGTGAAGAATATCAAATGTCTATGATGGGAGAGTTGAAATTCTTCTTAGGTCTTCAAATTCATCAACAACACAATGGCATATTCATATCTCAGGAGAAATACCTCAAAGATGTCCTGAAGAAATTCGGCATGCAAGATTGCAAAGGCGTCAAAATTCCTATGCCCACAAATGGCCATCTATGCACTGATGAAAATGGTATTGACTTCGATCACAAGGTATACCGCTCCATGATTGGTTCTCTATTGTACTTATGTGCATCTAGGCCAGATATAATGCTTAGTGTTTGCATGTGTGCTCGATTTCAAGCTACACCGAAGGAATCACACCATAAGGCTGTGAAGCATATTCTTCGATATCTAGCTCACACACCAACACTAGGATTATGGTACCCCAACGGCTCTACTTTTGATCTCATTGGATATTCTGACTCTGACTATGCTGGTGATCGTGTGGACCGCAAGTCAACATCTGGTACTTGTCATTTCCTCGGACGATCTTTGGTCAGTTGGTCCTCGAAGAAACGAACTGCGTATCACCGCTTCATCTGCGGAAGCTGAATACATTGCTGCTGGCTCGTGTTGTGCTCAACTACTGTGGATGAAGCAAACTCTCAAGGACTACGGCATCAACGTGAAGAATGTGCCTCTCTACTGTGACAATGAGAGTGCCATCAAGATTGCTCACAACCCAGTTCAGCACTCAAAGACAAAGCACATTCAAATTCGTCATCATTTTCTTCGTGATCATGTGTTGAAGGGCGACATCTCCATCGAGCATGTGAAGACTGAAGAACAGCTAGCCGATATCTTCACTAAGCCCTTGGATGAGAAGAGATTTAGAAAGTTGCGGTGTGATCTAAATATCTTAGAATCTTCGAATGTTCTTTGAAAAGGACACACATCCTGACACTTATGCCAAATTGATGACTTAGAAGTGCAACACATGAAGAAACGTTTTTCTTCAATCAATGAAGAATAACACCCTAAGTGTGAAGAAATTAATGAAGAATTTGATTCTCAGAACCCTATGACAATTGTACGCGGTGTCTGAAATCATCATTCTTACACGGTGGGACACGCCACCACCAAAGTTGAAAATCTTCAATTTGAGTTTTTTTAGTTTTTGAAAGTCTTCAGTTTTTCAAATTCTTCAACTTTTCAAAATCTTCACTATTTCTGTTGTTTTTCTTCATTAGCTATATATATATGGGTTTATGTCCTCTACAACATTCACTTATGGCTATTTCTTCAAGTCGCATTTTCTGCTAAGTGAATGTGATCGGACCCTTCCCCCTCTATGCTATACTCAACCCAATCTATTAACAAACTCGTTCAAAATCTTCACTGTGTCCTTGTCAGCTGAAGAAATTGCGAACAGAACTTTAAAACTGATCTTATCCAAACCTTCAGTTTTGCCGCTCAAACCGTTCCGCATCCCACGATGGATTTATCTATTCACCCACGATCTAACACAATCTCCACTTTTCAGTACGTGGGTGACACATGTCAAGCGAATGAGAAGAGTGAGGGGCACGTTCGTCCCAAATCTTCGGGCGAACAGTTTTTCACCGTGGCTATATATACCCCCACTCCCCTTCCTCACTTCCTTTACTCCGCTCGACCGCTCTCTCTCTCGCTCGAGCTTCTCAAACCCTAGCGCCGCCGCTACTCCATCGTCGCCGGTGAGGAAAAGCTTCACTGCCTCGACCTCATCGCCAATGTACTCGCGCCGACCGCGGAAATCTTCACTCCGCCGCCGCCGTAGCTGTCTTCCTCCGCCGAGTTAGGGCGTGGAAGATCTGAACTGACGAACTACCCATCTGTTCTTCTTAGTTCGTCGTGTTCTTCACTTCGGTAATTAAAAGTTACTTTTATTACTCGCTTTGATTCTCAAACCTTCCTGAAAATCTTCAAAGGTGTTTATTCTTCAAATCTTCACACATATGAACACCTCAAACAAAACATGCTCTTGATTCGTTTCTCTAAGCAATGATTTTCTTCAAGATTCCTCAATTGTGTGGATCCTCGATCTATACAACTCTGGAACCTGAGACAAATATCGCTTAATGAAATTCTTGAAGGCTCATCTGGTCAAATTCCTCAAACTAATTCTTTTTGAAAAACCTTCTGAGAACGCATATGACCTCTCCAAATTCCTCGCAACTATACTCTGTTCACAGGTACTCATGTCCGCTGCTGAATCACTAGGTTCTCATCAACTTAATTCATTTGCAGCGTTCCTTGAAGAAAAGTTGCATACTTCTTCAGAGAATTCGTTTGTTCAAATTCCTCACATGAAGAATATGGCAGAAGGAAAGAAGCCACAGAAAGGAGGAAAGAGGCCTGAGGTCATGACTGCGTTTGAAATCCCTGAGGAAATATATGCTGATTATTGCACACGTGATGAAGCCGAGTTCGGCAAAGAAAACAAAAATCAGCGCAAGGTGCACATTCAAAGGATTGAACGGAGATGGGCAAGGGAATGGAGGGAGTACAGATATGTAACTCCAAAGTACATGAAGAAATTCGCACTCAATCCTCCATGCCCAAGAGCTCCGTTGGCACCTGGTCAAGAAGCTGACCCCACCAGCATCCAGCGTGGTGAGGACTTTCCTGAAGAATGGGCCAAGCGCCAAGCCAAATTGGCAAGACAAGCCAACGAGGAAGTGAGGAAATTCAATGAGAACTCACATCACTGCTGCCATCGAGGCCTCTGTCAAGCCAAGAAAATCTATGGCAAAGAAGCCCGCACACAAGCCAAGTGCTTCACCAACTGTGCCCTCACGGCCAAGTTCCTCAGCCGTGCCCTCGCGGCCAATTCCTCATGCTGCTCCTGCTCCTCCAAAATCCTCAGCTTCTTCAAAGTCCTCAGCAGCTCCTCCCAAGTCCTCAGAAGTTCCGACAAAGTTCTCAGCACCTGTGCATCTGGCCACGTGCCAAAGGACTCCAGGCTTCTCCATTGCCTCTGGTGTTTCAGCAAGTTCCTCAGCTGCACCAAAGTCTTCATCCGCCCGACTCTGCTGAAGACTAAGGCCACAAATGGACGAGGTCCTCGGCCAAGTCCCAAGAAGAAACAGGTCGCCTTCCAAGAGCCACCTGAAGATGATGAGGCTGATGATGATGAACTTGCGGAAATCATCAGAGACCGCCAAGAAAGGGCCGCTAGAGCCAAAGGCACATCTGTGCCACTGCTGTTGGATCCGAGGAAAATCCTCGATTACATTGATCTCTGGCACAAGGATCCAAACACCCCTATGCCTGATTTTCATCTGACCCCTGGACAAAGTCACATGCTGACCCATTTCATCACTGAAGAGAAATGGAAGTTTGAAAAGGCAAGAGAGATCAAGAAAGCTCAATACGTAAAGGAGAAGTTCCTAAAGAAAAAGCGTTGTCGTAATGACACCGAGGAACTTCTCAAGGTCCAGACTGAAATCCAAGCCCTCAAAGAAAAACTTTGATGCTTATTATGCTGATTGGCAAGGAGCCAAAGTCAGATTAAATCAACTGACAAAGAAATTCACCATTGTTGCTGCCCCAACGCAACAAAAAATTCCTCAGGCTGGAGCCTCAGCTCAGCAGACTGAAGAACATGCCAGCACCGCTGATGAAGTTCAGGCTGCTGAAGAAAATGCTAGTTCCAGGGCTGATGATCCCATTCCAGCCGCTGAAGAAATTGCCAGGGCATCCACTAGTGGTGCGCCTGAAGAAACTGAACAAGTCAGGGCAACTGCATCAGTTGCACCTGAGGAAAATCAACCAGATTCCTCAGCTCCTCCTGCGCCAACACCAACTCCAATTCTTCCATCTGCCTCTGATGTGAAGAAGACCAAGGCTGCAGAACGAGCTGCAGTGAAGAAACAGAAAGCATCAGCTGCGTCAAATTCTTCGGCTGCGAAGAAAATGAAGCCAATGACCAGCTCTTTTGAAAATCCTATTGATGATGTTCTAATTTCCTCAATTCCATCAAAGGACCTTGTTCCTTTTGGTGAAGATTATGAGATCCCAAGCGGATCCGATGAAGATAATCATTCTGCTACTTCGTCAGAGCAGATTGATGAAGAAATTGAAGTGGAAGCAATCCCTTCAACCCCAATCATTTCCTCCCCTATGCCTCAGTTCACAGCTGAAGAGGCCGGTGTTGAGGGAATTGAAGAAGATGTGGATATTGGAAGCACAACGCTAGTGATGAACGATGACTTTTGGGAAAGTCAGCATCCAAATTCTCCACTCTTCACCCCAATCCAACAGATTCCTCAGTCCCCTGCTCCAACTGTTCAAATGGGCTCTGAAGAAACTCATCCCACTTCATCTGTCCATGAAGAAATTCCAGCCGCTAGCGCTGATGAACCTGCTGCTGCTGATCCTAAGACTGCACCTGTAGAGGAACAAGAAATTCCTCAGTGCTCTAGAACAAAGACAAAGTCTTCGATCATGCACATATTCCTCATGTGGACATGGAGTCTCTGCCAGGCTTTGAGCCAATCCTCAGTGTTCTTCACGACGCAGGACTTCTGAATTTCTGCACGGACATCTGTGATTGGAATGAAGAACTCATTCTTCAATTCTATGCAACGCTGCACATCACCGGAGACGCTGAAGACGTGCTCATGGGTGTTAGACTGGATGTCTGAAAATACTCACTACAAGGCACCGGCAACTGAATTGCTTCGTGCCCTACCACTCATTCCTCCAGTTTATGGTGCTCGTTGTATCTACAACGAACCTGAGCTTTCAAATCACTATATGCAAGTGCTGATGAAGCCTTTGAAGCCAGGGCAGGCCCCAAGAACCAAATTCCTCGTCAAGGAATTATTGTATGTGCCTCGAACTGTCTATCGGATTCTGACGAAGACTATGAGTCCTATCAAAGGCCACGACTCAAATGATGAAGAAGTCGTTGGCATCATGAAGAATATGCTTTTCAATATCATTCATGGCGTTCCCGTCAACTTCCATGATTTCTTCATGATGACTCGCAAACATTGCTATGTCACCATTTGAGCTGAAGCCTTATGCGCCTTGGATAATGAGATTCATCAGGACAAGGTCTTCACTCAATTACAAGGCTGATACTCTGAACCACTGCAGCTACTTGCCCCCGATTGAAGTCCTCAAACAGACATTTTCCTCAGCTGATGACAAGGGCAAGGCAACTGCTGTGATCGATGAAGGCATTCGTCCATTGGATGGACAGTTTCGCAAAGCTGCATCCTACTCCACCAATGATGACTCTGCCACACATGACTCTGCCGCAAATACCTCAGCCAAGCAAAGTCCTCAAGCTACAGCACCCAGGGTGATGACTGATCGTGAGTTACTCCTCAGTCTTCATCAGAAGGTTGATCGCAATCATAAATGGGTCAAGCGTCAATTTGGTTCAATTCTTCACAACATAACTTCAACACACAATGCAGTGAAGAAAAACCACTACTACCTCCATGAAACCTTCAAACGCACCTGGGATGTTCTTTCAAATGTTTACAACACGGAAGAACTGACGAGAATGGGTCTCAAGGAAGAATTTGACTGGTCTGCACCTCCTCCAAAGAAATACAAGAAGGTCAAAGTTCCTTCCTTGGTGGCCAGCTCCTATTCTTCATCACGAGACACTGATGAAAATGAAGACTTGGACGACACTGCGGCAGGCCCCACTACAACAACCGACACCAACAACGCTGGCGCTCCTTCATCAACTAGAAATTCTTCAGGTGTTAGTCCTCGGTTTGATCCTTTTGGTCATTCGATGACAAAGGGGGAGAAATTTGAGTTAGTCTTCAAGCGGGTCTATTATATGGGCATTTTTTTGTCAAGTTACAACTCTCGTTCTTCTGAAACTTTTATTGGATCGAGTTGTAATCTTAAACCCGATGGTGCTTTGATACTTTTGATGCACTGTGCTCTGGCACTATTCTCTGATACTCTTGATGCTGTATTTTGCATGCCTGTTCCTCATTAATGTTATTGCACGCATGCTGAATTTCATCAAGCACCATATTTCATCATTCATTTCAAATTCTTCATATTATATGTCAAATGCGTGTATGAATTACAAGATATAGGGGGAGATCTCCATGATTCAACTCTTCAAATGTGCATTGCCTCAAAAGCAAATTCCTCACTATGCACATCTTCAGGGGGAGTTCTCCTATATCTTGCAATCAAATTCCTCAATATCAGTATTTACACTTCATATGTTTATCCCTGTTGAAAACTTAACCTATATTGTCATCAATCACCAAAAGGGGAGATTGTAAGTGCATCTAGTGCCCTTAGTGATTTTGGTGTATTGAAGACTTATAGGTTAAGAAACTAATGTGTTTATGAGTGTACATAGGTCTATAAGTCTATGAGGAGTTTGATATTTACAAAGGAAAGTTTCGACCCTAAAAATGAAGTTCTTCGATCAAGACTTTGATATTTTGAAGACTTTCTGAATACTTTGTAATTGAAGAAATTGGTGTGACCTTGCAGACTTTGTATTCATTTGAGGAACATGAAGCGTGAAGACTTTTGTTTTCGTAGTTTTGTTTTCTCTTTCTTGAGTCATAGGAAACACCGTCTTTGTTAAAGGGGTCGAGGAAATACTACGGAAAAATTTCCATGTGATGCTCAACTCAAAATCCTACACCTACCAATCCCTTGAGTGAAGCCTCTAGAAATCTCATACAATTCAGTCAATTTCTTCAAAGGATGAGACAAAGTTCTTCCGGTCATTTGAGGAATTTGTTCGACCGGGAGTTAGGAATTCGCCAGTGCGGATTGCCTACACAGTGAGGAAAATGATAGCCCTAAGGAATTTGAGATTCAAATTTCCGACCGTTGATGTGCTGCGCGCCAGCTGTTCCAAAATATCTTATCCACCTAACGGTCATATCATTAAAGGGCATTTATGTCTTATCATGTCGGGCTGCTCCCTAGGCTATAAATAGCCGCCCCCTACAACCACTAGCTGGTTGGCTGCTCCGAGAGAAACTTGACACTTGTCATTTGAGAGCAACCCATCCTCCGAGGACTTTGAGAGAAAATCATCGAGTGAGGAAAAACCCAAACACCAAACCCTACAAACCCAAAGTGATTGAGCATCATCAAGAGATTGATCCTCGTGGATCCGGCGCTTGTTACCTTTGAAGACTGTGCTTCTTCCAAACGGTTAGGCGTCATGGTCTAGAGCATCCAAGAGGAATTGTTGATCGCCGAGTGACCGAGTCTGTGAAGGTTTGGAAGTCGCCTGAAGACTTACCACGAGTGATTGGACGAGGTCTGTGTGACCTTAGTTCAAGGAGAATACGGTGAGGACTTGGTGTTCTGATCTGCATGCTCAGCGACTGGATGTCCGGGACTGTGTGTCCTCGAGTTTAAATACTCAGCCGCTCCAACCAGACGTATAACTGAGACAGCAGTTGGAACTGGTCTACCAAATCATTGTCTTCACCAACCTTACTGGTTCTATTTCCTCAACCCTCTCATTTCCTCATTACTGTGTTGAGTGTTCATTCATATCTGTGTTTGAAGACTTTGACTGACGACTTTGTCAATTTCCTCAGTTCAATTTCTTCAATCTGTTTGTCTTCATCTTGTGCTATCCTGTGTTTACGCTTTCTGTACTCTTTGATTGTCTTCATTTCATCATGATGACCATGCCTGCATTCTCTTATGCTTACTTCTGAGTACGTATTCCGCTACAAGTTGTTCTTCGCTAAGGAATTTCCTCACCGGCAAATTCCTCAGTGAAGAATTCATAAAAATCGCCTATTCGCCCCCCCCCCCCCTCTAGTCGATATAACGCACTTTCAACATCGGAAGTACTACTAGTCCAAACTAGATCAAGTTTGGATTAGTAGTATACTTTTGACATGCACCACATATTGCCTCCACTTGAACCTAATCCACCTTCATTTGACACACTGTTATGGACATAATGATGTAAACCTCATAACTGGTATTGTACCAATATTTATACGATGGCGCATAAATACACTAAAAATAAAAAAATAAAGAAAGAATACTAGTAGCGATGGAGAGAAAACACGCTGCCACTAGTTACATTAGCAGTAGCGTGGGAGTGAACAAACGCTGCAGCTATTTGTCCTAGCGGTAGCATGTGCGGGCACGCGTTACTGCTAAGCAATAGATGTAGCGCCTTATTAGTAGCGCGCCTGCCCGCGCTACTAGTGAGCACAAAACCAGCGCTACTGCTAGGGTTTTCCCTAGTATAGTAGCCCCTGAGCTATGCTTCAATGACGATGAGTCCGGCGCGCAAATTGTCTTCGACATTGCAAGGCGGGTTCCTTCTCCGAATACTCCATAGAAGATCTTGAATATGAGGATCGTGTCCGGCTCTGCAAAATAATTTCCACACTCCACCGTAGAGAGCACAATATTTTACAAATCTAATCTGCTGACAACTTTTCATAGTGTGACATCGCGCCATGGCCGGGTCATTATTTGAACCGTTTTTCTCAACCAGCTAATGCACATATTGCGAAGCGGTTTCCTTGGCACGTCTTGTCGAAGCAGAGATCGTGTCCCCATATCACGGGATTCTCATGAATACGGGTGTGGGTAAACCAACCGCGCCATCAATCGTGGCGCTTGGGGAACACGCGATTTTACCGGGCAAGTGGGGAGGCGCACAGTTAATACCGCCTTTATAAAGATATAGGGATTACCCTTTTTCACCGACACCTTCTTCTTCCCTCGCCCATCCATTCTCTCACGCTCGAGCTCCAGCGCCCATGTTCTCACCTTCTCCGTAGAGCCATTCCAACCATTTCCGGAGCAGGAGGCAAGTGGATGGTCTCCTCCGTTACGGAGGAGGACATCATGAATCTCCGGGAAGCCGGATACCTAGCCGCAGACATCACGCACCGGCTCCCGGACGCAGGGCAGATCGTCCCTTCTCCGGAACCCCACGAGAGGGTTGTATTCCTTGCCCACTTCGTCCGCGGACTGGGATTCCCTGTCCACCCATTTGTCCGGGGGCTCATGTTTTACTATGGGCTAGATTTCCATGATCTAGCCCCCAATTTCATCCTCAATATCTCGGCGTTTATCGTCGTGTGCGAGGCTTTCCTCCGCATCAAGCCCCACTTCGTCCTGTTGCTAAAGACCTTCAACGTGAAGCCGAAGATAGTGGTGGGCCAGCAAACGGAGTGCGGAGGCGCCATGGTGGGCAAGATGCCCAACGTCATATTGCTTGAAGGCTCCTATGTGGAGACCGTGAAGGGGTGGAAATCGGGATGGTTATACATCACCGAGCCGTGCGATGCCAACTGGATGACGGCCCCCGAATTTCGATCTGGCATCCCCATGCGGCTCACCTCCTGGAAAAAGAAGGGCTTAGCCTGGGGCGCGCCGGCGGAGCTGACCGGACTCCAGAACCGTGTCAAAAAAATGATAAGCAAGAAGATCAAGCTTGTCAACGTGGTCCAGGTCATGCTCTTCCGCCGGATCCTCCCGTGTCAAAGACGGGCATTCAATATGTAGGAGTTTGATTCGGCCAAACACTAGACGTTGCGAGAGCTCTTCGACACGACGCACAAAGACGTCTGGAAGGTGATGTTCAAGACCGCCGAAGTACCTCCTCCCACTACCGAGGATCACGTACTCAGCGCAACGCGCCCCGCAAATCTGGTAAGCTCTCTATATTTCATAAGATGTGCCTTTCTCCAGTATATTCGTGGGAGGAATCTAAGCCTCCATGCCAATTTTAACAGGACTGGGTAGCGACAGCAGAGCGGACCGACTGTCCAGCTCCACTACCTGAAGATCCAGCAACGGCTCTCTTGACGGAGATGCTGTTTCCGGCGCCTTATGAAGTGCCGGAGAAGAAGGCCAAGAAGAAGGCCACACGGACCAGGAAAGGTCTCCGGCGCAAGGTTGTGTCGGACTCATCATCCGAAGACACTGAGGCGCACTCCTCCAACGAAAACGAGGAGGAGGAAGAGGAAAACCCTCCCCCCCAAACCGAGGGGAGAAGAAAAGAAAGGTTCCCCTGTCTGGGGAGGCCGAAAGGTCCAAGAAGGGAAGGACCCTCCCTCCGGACCAGTGCACAACAGCCGCCTACAGAGACGAGGAGTGGTTGCCCAGGGACAAGCCCCGGGCGAAGTCGTAAGTATCCGGACACTATAATACTTCCGGTATGTTTTGCTTTATTGCTTCTTATCATGTCAAATGTGATTGTGCAGTCTGTCCGAAACCCACATCAACGTATCCTCCTCGGATGGGTCTTTGAGTCAGTCGGTGATGAACAGTGATTCACTCCCGAAGGCCTCCACCCTGGTCTGCGGACGACACCTAGGTGTTGTCCCAGAGGATACCGGACAAGGGGAGACGGTTCTGGAGACGCCCCAAGGCGAAATCCCAGACGCCGGGCACATGGGGGGAAAGAACCCCATGCATTCTGACGACGGGGGCCGCAGCAAGTGTGGCCCCCAGCCGGATACTGCGCCCGAACCTCCAATTGTTCCGGATTCAGGTAGGAAGCCCCTCACTATGGAGGGCGAGCCGCCTGTGCCGATGACCGCTGCCCATCCAGAGGCATCGAACAATTTGCTGGAAGCGCTTCGTGGAACTTCCATTGACGAAGAGCACCGCACTATCATGAGTGCGGTGATCGAGAAGGTTCGGTCCGCCAAAAGCGGATTGACCGAAGCCTGTGCGAGCCTCCTAACCAGCTTTGAGGTAAGTAATCAAATTATCACAGTATAGACAGTAGCCCCTGATGCTCTGTTTGGTGTTCGGAAAGAAAGGCCGAATAGAGGATCAAATAACATCCACTGGAGTCTAATCATAGTATGTCTATGTGAATAAGCAGGCCTCACTGTTGGCCGCTGCCGCTCGTACTGCAGAGGTCTCCAGACTGAAGCGGGACCTGGAGCGGGCCAAGGAAGAGCTCGGCCTCGCGAACAAAGGTAAGTGATACCCCATTTGTATATTGATAAAGAAAAATGTTTTTAGCTCATGGAATCGTTATGAACTTTTAATAGGGGCCACGACCGAAGTGGCAGCCCTGAAGAAGGCGCTATCCGAGGCCGAAGACAAAGTGGCCAAGGAGCGCATCGAGCGTGAAAAGCAAGAGGCATAAGTCGACAGGGTCCAGCAAGAGCTCCAGGATTTCATCAAGAAATACGAGTCCTTGGAGCGTGTCTCGAAGACGCAAGAGTTTGAGCTTGCAAAGGCCCGCCAGAGCACACAGGATGCCAAAGCGGAAGCCCAAAAGGCCCTCCAAGATGTTCAAGCGGCCAAGAAGATTGCAGCGGGTAAGGCATTCAGTATGCAAAGCAAGCATGTGAAGGATACTTTATTTATACCAGGAGCATTCGCAGATCTGTCGCGTAGCATCTCTGATGCCGCAGAGTTCTACCAAGCTGAGGAAGGCAGCTCGACGGAGAAGTTGTTCTGGTCCCAGTATAATGGGGCCGAACACCTGATGCCCTTGAGCGACCAGCTGAAGCAACTGGTCGAACTTCAAAAGGCGGCCGAACTTGCCATGAAGGATCTCATAGTACGGATGTGGCATGGCAAGCCCCTTGTCAGAGTAAATAACCACGGGTAGTCTAGCCGGTCCCTTTGGCCCTTCGAGAAAATGATAGGCCGATCGAGCCTTCAGGCACCCAAGGCATCGGGCCGCCTTCCCCCGACCGGCTGTCTCACTGGCCGACTACGGGAAGGCGGCCCAGCCCTAAACTATCATAAAGAAAGCCACGAGAGGGCCGATTCCAAGGAGCCGGCCACGAGAAGAACGACTCCAAGAAGCCGGCCACTGGCAAGCGGCCAGGATCGTGCCCTCAAAGTCTGCACCCCCGAATCCCGGAGCACGCATGGCCACAGTATGCCGTACGGGGCAGCCAACACCCGTCCGACGTGGCACTGTTGCCATGTTGACCATGACGCCACCCACGACAGGCTGTCAGTAAGGCCCGCAGGCGGCGGGTCCCTTCGGTCAGAGAGACGCCCGAAGGTGGCCATGCCTCCCCCAGTCGGCCTGTGATGCGGCCGGCTCCCAATAGCCGGCTTGCTCCCCCTCGAAGCACGCGCACCATTAAGGAGACAGGACGAGGTAAGGCTATAGTGAGAGCCTGCCAGGTGGCGGCACTGTATCCATGCTTACCTCGACGGAGCCCTCGTCGTCAAGGGCGAGGCAATATTAACCAGTCCCCGACAAGACCCCCAAGCGGTGGGGCCTGCCTGTCGCCAAGGGGGCGACAGCCAACGGGACCCACCAGTCGGCGAGCCCCAGCGGCCGGCGGAGAAGCCGGCGGACATAGACAATGACAGCTAGGTCCCACGACCACGGATTACCATTGTACCCCTGGGAGGGTAGGCCTATATAAACCCCCAGGGCACCCATGCAAAGGGTTGATATCTGAGAGTTTTAGACACCACATTGAGGGGAGAAGAGAGCTAGCCTTGCCCTTCTTCCTCCTATCACCGAACAGCTCAAGGAGCCTCTTGTAGCCAGTTGTTGATCTAGTGATCATGCGGAGACCCCGCAGAGTAGGACTAGGGGTGTGATACGTCTCCAACGTATCTATAATTTTTGATTGTTCCATGCTATTATATTACCTGTTTTGGATGTTTATGGGCTTTATTCTACACATTTATATCATTTTTGGGACTAACCTACTAACCGGAGGCCCAGCCCATATTGCTGTTTTTTTTCCTATTTTCGTATTTCGAAGAAAAGGTATATCAAACAGAGTCCAAACGGAATGAAACCTTCGGGAGCGTTATTTTTGGAACAAATCTGATCCGGAGAGCCTGGAGTGCAAGTCAAGAAAGCTCCGAGGGCCCCACGAGAGAGGAGGGCGCGCCGCCCCGCTGTAGGGCACGCCCCCTGTCTCGTGGGCCCCTCGGCTTCCACCGATGTACTTCTTCCTCCTATATATATCCACGTACCCGGAAAACATCCGGGGCACCACGAAACACAATTTCCACCACCGTAACCTTCTGTATCCGCGAGATCACATCTTGGAGCCTTCGGCAGCACTCTGCCGGAGGGGGAATCGACCATGGAGGGCCTCTACATCAACATCCTTGCCCCTCATATGAGTTGTGAGTAGTTTACCACAGACCTACGGGTCCATAGTTATTAGCTAGATGGCTTCTTCTCTGTTTTAGGATCTCAATACAATGTTCTCCCCTTCTCTTGTGGAGATCTATTCGATGTAATCTCTTTTTGCGGTGTGTTTGTCGAGATCCGATGAATTGTGGGTTTATGATGAGATTTATCTATGGATATTAATTGAATCTTCTCTAAATTCTTTTATGTATGATAGAGTTATCTTTGCAAGTCTCTTCGAATTATCGGTTTGGTTTGGCCTACTAGATTGATCTTTCTTGCTATGGGAGAAGTGCTTAGTTTTGGGTTCAATCTTGCGGTGTTCTTACCCAGTGATAGAAAGGGTTGCAAGAAACGTATTGTATTGTTGCCATCGAGGATAACAAGATGGGGTTTATATCATATTTCATTAGTTTGTCCCTCTACATCATGTCATCTTGCTTAATGCGTTACCCCGTTCTTATGAACTTAATACTCTAGATGCTTGATGGATAGCGGTCTATGTGTGGAGTAATAGTAGTAGATGCAGGCAGGATTCGGTCTACTTGTTATGGACGTGATGCCTATATACATGATCATGCCTAGATAACGTCATAATTATTCGCTTTTCTATCAATTGCTTGACAGTAATTTGTTCACCCACCGTAATACTTATGCTCTCGAGAGAAGCCTCTAGTGAAACCTATGGCCCCCGGGTCTATCTCTTATCATATTTGCTTGCAATCTACTTTTATTTGCATCTTTACTTTCTTGCATCTATATCATAAAATACCAAAAATATATTTATCTTATCATACTATCTCTATCAGATCTCACTTTCGCAAGTGGCTGTGAAGGGATTGACAACCCCTTTATTGCGTTGGTTGCGAGGTCTCAGTTTGTTTGTGTATGTGCGTGGGACTTTTGAGGAGCCTCCTACTGGATTGATACCTTGGTTCTCAAAAACTGAGGGAAATACTTACGCTACACTTGCTGCATCACCCTCTCCTCTTCAGGGAAAACCAACGCTAGCTCAAGACGTAGCAAGAAGGATTTCTGGTGCCGTTGCCGGGGAGGTCTTCGCTCAAGTCAAGACATACCAAGTACCCATCACAAACTCATCTCCCTCGCATTTACATTATTTGCCATTTGCCTCTCATTTTCCTCTCCCCCACTTCACCCTTGTCGTTTTATTCGCCCTCTCTTTCCCAATCTCCTCCTCTCTTTTCCGCTTGCCTTTTTCTGTTGCCCGTGTCCTTGCTCGTTTACCTCGTCATTATGGCTAGTCCTCCTATCCTATTATCTCTCCTGAACAAGAAATTCTCAATTTTAAGCAAAGGGAGGGAGAAAATTTAAAAGATGCTTGGCATAGAATTTGCAATGCCCAATATAAATCTCCTAGGAAGCTTTCCACTTCCGTTCTTCTCCACAATTTTTATGTAGGAATTACTCCTTGGAATAGATGTGTTCTTGATATTGCTACCGGAGGTGATTTCATGAGTAGCCATACGTTTGATGCTTATAGAGCTATGTTAGATTTATTTGGCTCACCACCTCTTTTGGTTAATGGAATTGTTTTAACTTTAGAACACGTTATGCAACGGCTTGATATTATTGAAAATAAAATTGCCACTGTTGAGTTGATTGAAAATTTGGATAAGAAGATTCATAATCTTATCACCCAATATGAATCTAGGGTTGGAGTTTTGAAAAATCTTAAAGCAAAAGACCCTATAGTTAATGAAAAAATTGATCTTGATTCTGCTAGAATTGGTAAACTTGAAGATATAATTACCAACATCGGTTCGGATTTTTCTCCCATGAAAGATAGCCCAAAACCCCCTACAAAAACCACCAAGCTCATCTATGTTCCTAAAAATAAAGGTGAAACTTCTTGTAAGGAAGACGCGGACCTCAAATCTATTTGTGGTCTCCCCAATGGTCTCTCTATCATTAAGGAACCTTTTGCTACCAATGAATTCTTGAATTTTTGCCTAAAGGTTTGGCTGTTACTAAAAAGGGAGAGATCCCTGGAGATCACGATCTTGCTACTTATGAATCAAGTGCCAAAGATGGCACTCGTTAGATCTATCCTCAATTTTATGCCTAGCTAGGGGCGTTAAACGATAGCGCTAGTTGGGAGGCAACCCAATTTTCTTTATGTTCTTTGTTTTTGTTCCTGATTGGTGTTAAATTTTTTTCTACTTTCTGTTTAGATGTGTTTTTATATTTTGTTTAGTGTTTGTGCCAAGTAGAACCTATAGGATAAACAATGATGATGGTTGATTTGATTCTGCTGAAAAAACAGAAACTTTGCGCTCACGAGAAAAAAATCAATAAATCAGAGCAAAGAGCTTTTGCATTAATTCTTTTCGCTGCTGATCAATAAATAAATTTTACAGTATGTCCTATTTTGGTAGGACTTTTAGAGTTATAGAAGTTTGCGTTAGTGGCAGATTGCTTCAGACTGTTCTGTTTTTGACAGATTCTATTTTTGTGTGTTGTTTGCTTATTTCAATACATCTATGGCTAATAAATTAGTTTATAAACCATAAGGAAGTTGTAATACAGTAGGTGTAACACCCAAATAAATAAATAATGAGTTCATTACAGTACCTTATGTGGTGGTTTTGTTTTCTTTCACTAACGGAGCTTATAAGATTTCCTGTTGAGTTTTGTGTTGTGAATTTTCAAGTTTTGGGTAAAGGTTTTATGGACTACGGAATAAAGAGTGGCAAGAGCCTAAGATTGGGGATGCCCAAGGCACCCCAAGATATTCAAGAATAGCCAAAAGCCTAAGCTTGGCGATGCCCCGTGAAGGCATCCCCTCTTTCGTCTTCGTTCATTGGTAACTTTACTTGGAGCTATATTTTTATTTGCCACAAACATCCTTGCTGTAACACACCTTTTGGGAGAAGCCTATTTCATTAGAATTTTCAAGAATACTCTATGTGCTTCACTTATATGTTTTGAGATTGATAGTTTTTGCTCTAGTACTTCACTTATATCTTTTAGAGCATGGTGGTGGATTAATTTTATAGAAATTGCTAGTCTCTCATGCTTCACTTATATAATTTTGAGAGTCTCTTAGAACAGCATGGTATTTTCTATGGCTTTAATTTGGTCCTAGAATGATGAGCATCCAGGTTGGGTATAATAAAAACTATCATAGAAAGTGAATTGGATGCTATGATCAATTTGATGCTTGATAATTGTTTTGAGATATGGAGGTAGTAATATTAAAGTCATGCTAGTTGGGTAATTATGGATTTAAAGAATGCTTGTGTTGAAGTTTGTGATTCCCGTAGCTTGCACGTATGGTGAACCGCTTTGTGATGAAGTTGGAGCACAATTTTATTTATTGAATGTCTTCCTTATGAGTGGCAGTCGGGGAATGACGATGGTCTTTTCCTACCAATCTATCCCCCTAGGAGCATGCGCGTAGTGCTTTGGTTTTGATGACTTCTAAATTTTTACAACAAGTATATGAGTTCTTTTGACTTATGTTGAGTCCATTAATTATACGCACCCTTTCACCCCTCCATTATTGCTAGCCTCTCTTGTACCGTGCAAATTTTTGCCGTTACCATACACCCACCATATATCTTCCTCAAAACAGCCACCATACCTACCTATTATGGCATTTCCATAGCCATTCCGAGATATATTGCCATGCAACTTTCCACCGTTCCATTTATTATGACACGTTTCGTCATTGTCATATTTCTCTTTGCATGATCATGTAGTTGAAATCATATTTGTGGCAAAGCCACCATCATAATCTTCATACATGTCGCTCTTGATTCATTGCATATCCCGGCATACCGCCGGAGCCATTCACATAGAGTCATAACTTGTTCTAGCTTCGAGTTATAAATCCATAAAAGTGTGATGATCTTCATTATTAGAGCATTGTCCCAGTGAGGAAAGGATGTTGAAGACTATGATTCCCCCACAAGTCGGGATGAGACTTCGGACTTTATAAAAAGAAAGAAAAAATAAGAGAAAGGCCAAAAAGAAAAAAAAGAAAAAAAAGAGAAGGACAAAAAGAAAAAAGAAAAAAAAAGAAAAAGAAAACAAAGAATGAGAGAAAAAGAGAGAAGGGACAATGCTACTATCTCTTTTTCCACACTTGCGCTTCAAAATAGCACCATGATCTTCATGATAGAGAGTCTCATATGTTGTCACATTCATATACTAGTGGGAATTTTTCATTATAGAACTTGGCTTGTATATTCCAATGATGGGCTTCCTCAAAATGTCCTAGGTCTTCGTGAGCAAGCAAGTTGGATGCACACCCACTAGTTTTCTTTTGTTGAGCTTTCATATATTTATAGCTCTAGTCCATCCGTTGCATGGCAATCCCTACTCACTCACATTGATATCTATTAATGGGCATCTCCATAGCCCGTTGATACGCCTAGTTGATGTGAGACTATCTTCTCCTATTTTTACTTCTCCACAATCACCATTCTATTCCACATATAGTTCTATGTCCATGGCTCACGCTCATGTATTGCATGAAAGTTGAAAGAGTTTGAGATTATTAAAGTATGAAACAATTGCTTGGCTCGTCATCGGGGTTGTGCATGATTAAATACTTTGTGTGATGATGATGAAGCATAGCCAGACTATATGATTTTGTAGGGATAACTTTCTTTTGGCCATGCTATTTTGAGAAGACATGATTACTTGCTTAGTATGCTTGAAGTATTACTGTTTCTTATGTCAGTATGAACTTTTATTTTGCATTATTTGGATCTGAACATTCATGCGACAATGAAAGAAAATTACATTATGAATTATGCTAGGTAGCATTGCACATCAAAAATTCTCTTTTTATCATTTACCTACTCGAGGAGGAGCAGGAATTAAGCTTGGGGATGCTTGATACGTCTCCAACGTATTTATAATTTTTGATTGTTCCATGGTATTATATTACCTGTTTTGGATGTTTATGGGCTTTATTCTACACATTTATATCATTTTTGGGACTAACCTACTTACCGGAGGCCCAGCCCATATTGCTGTTTTTTTGCCTATTTCAGTATTTCGAAGAAAAGGAATATCAAACGGAGTCCAAACGGAATGAAACCTTCGGAAGCGTTATTTTTGGAACAAATCTGATCTGGAGAGCCTAGAGTGCAAGTCAAGAAAGCTCCGAGGGCCCCACGAGATAGGAGGGCGCGCCCCCCTGTCTCGTGGGCCCCTCGGGCGTCCACCGACGTACTTCTTCCTCCTATATATATCCACTGACCACGAAAACATCCGGGGGCACCACAAAACACAATTTCCACCACCGTAACCTTCTGTATCCGCGAGATCCCATCTTGGAGCCTTCGTCGGCACACTGCCGGAGGGGGAATCGACCACGGAGGGCCTCTACATCAACATCCTTGCCCCTCCTATCAGTTGTGAGTAGTTTACCACAGACCTATGGGTCCATAGTTATTAGCTAGATGGCTTCTTCTCTCTTTTTGGATCTCAATACAATGTTCTCCCCCTCTCTTGTGGAGATCTATTCGATGTAATCTCTTTTTGCGGAGTGTTTGTTGAGATCCGATGAATTGTGGGTTTATGATCAGATTTATCTATGGATATTAATTGAATCTTCTCCGAATTCTTTTATGTATGATTGAGTTATCTTTGCAAGTCTCTTCGAATTATCGGTTTGGTTTGGCCTACTAGATTGATCTTTCTTGCCATGGGAGAAGTGCTTAGCTTTGGGTTCAATCTTGCGGTGTTCTTACCCAGTGATAGAAAGGGTTGCAAGACACGTATTGTATTGTTGCCATCGAGGATAACAAGATGGGGTTCATATCATATTGCATGAGTTTATCCCTCTACATCAAGTCATCTTGCTTAATGTGTTACCCCGTTCTTATGAACTTAATACTCTGGATGCATGCTGGATAGCGGTCGATGTGTGGAGTAATAGTAGTATATCCAGGCAGGAGTCGGTCTACTTGTTATGGACGTGATGCCTATATACATGATCATGCCTAGATAACGTCATAATTATTCGCTTTTCTATCAATTGCTTGATAGTAATTTGTTCACCCACCGTTACACTTATGCTCTCGAGAGAAGCCTCTAGTGAAACCTATGGCCCCCGGGTCTATCTCTTATCATATTTGCTTTCAATCTACTTATATTTGCATCTTTACTTTCTTGCATCTATATCATAAAATACCAAAAATATATTTATCTTATCATACTATCTCTATCTGATCTCACTTTCGCAAGTGGCCGTGAAGGTATTGACAACCCCTTTATTGCGTTGGTTGCGAGTTCTCAGTTTGTTTGTGTAGGTGCGTGGTACTTTTGAGGAGCCTCCTACTGGACTGATACCTTGGTTCTCAAAAACTGAGGGAAATACTTACGCTACACTTGCTGCATCACCCTCTCCTCTTCGGGGAAAACCAACGCTAGCTCAAGACGTAGCAGGGTGTTATATCCACGGAGAGCCCCAAACCTGGGTAAGATCCGCCGGCGTGCATGTCTTCGCCTCATCCCGTTTCCAGGCACCGGCGATGTATTACTAAGCTCCCAAAATGATAAGCCACCCGTTGGCATATGTCGCACCTACCACCCTAAATTTGGCGCCCACCATGGGGCCAGGTGCACCGTCGTCCGGAGACCTACTCTGGACGGGAACCCTTTTCCTTCCCAGCGAGCGTAGCCAGCCCGGCACGCCCGATGGCGACTGCCCCGACGCGCTGGAAGGCGTCGACGACGCCTGCGCGGCGAGCTGCCTCGCCGATCTTCTTGGCGAGGCCCGTGTCACAACCCTAACTTTAGCTTTGCTTGTGGCTAGTCTTGCTTGTTGCATCATGTTTAAATTTCATGAAAATTTGAATTGAGGAATTTTCAAAAGCCTCAGAAAACCTCTAAAAATAACCAACTGAGGGAGTCCTGGATTAGGGGGTGTCCGGATAGCCAGACTACCATCATCAGCCGAACTATCATTTGCCGGACTATCATCATCGACCGGACTCCAAGACTATGAGGATACAAGATTGAAGACTTCTCCCCGTGTCCGGATGGGACTTTCCTTGGCGTGGAAGGCAAGCTTGGCGATATGGATATGTAGATCTCCTACCTTTGTAACCGACTCTATGTAACCCTAGCCCTCTCCGTGTCTATATAAACCGGATGGCTCTAGTCCGTAGGACTATCACAACAACCCTTACAATCATACCATAGGCTAGCTTCTAGGGTTTAGCCTCCTTGATCTCGTGGTAGATCCACTCTTGTAAACATCCACAATATCAATATCAATCGAGCAGGACGTAGGGTTTTACCTCCATCAAGAGGTCCCGAACACAGGTAAAACATCGTGTCCCTTGTCTCCTGTTACCATCCGCCTAGATGCACAGTTGGGGACCCCTACCCGATATCCGCCGGTTTTGACACCGACATTGGTGCTTTCATTGAGAGTTCCTCTGTCGCCACCGATAGGCTTGATGGCCTCTTCAATCAACAACGACGCAGTCCTGGGTGAGACTTTTCTCCCGGACAGATCTTCAGATTCGGGCGGCTTCAAGATCATGGGCCAACTCGCTTGGCCATCTGAGCAGATCGAAGCTACGCCCTGGCCGTCGAGTCAGGTTTGAAGCCTAAACTTCACGGCTGATATCCGGGGACTTGATCCTCGATTGATCTCGAGCCACAGCCCGAAGCGTGCCGGCTGTCACGATGGGCATGACCTAACTCTGCGCCACGGACAGCGCCTTTGAGGTCAAGATACGAATCCGCTCCGACCCATAGTCCGGAGCCGATCGCTCGGATCGAGGACGGATGGCTGGACACCACCTCGGGAGCGGCAAATTCTACGACGATGGAGCCGAGCACTTACCTTGTCCCGCATAAAGCTCATGACTCCGAGGTGCCGGACTCTCTGCCGGACTCCGAACCTCCTGCGCCCCTGCCAGTCGAATCCGATTGGGCGCCGATCATGGAATTCACCGCTGCGGACATCTTTCAGCACTCGCCCTTCGGCGATATCATAAATTCACTGAAGCATCTCTCGCTATCCGGAGAGCCCTGGCCGAACTACGGCCAGGACGGTTGGGACGCGGACGACGAAGAAATTCAGAGCCCACCCACCACCCACTTCGTAGCCACCGTCGACGATTTAACCGACTTACTCGACTACGACTCTGAAGACATCGACCGTATGGACGACGATGCCGGAGACTACCAAGAACCAGTGCCTACAGAACACTGGAAGACCACCTCCTCATATGACATATACATGGTGGACACCCCAAAAGATGGGGACGGCAAAGAAGCAGCGGAGGCCGATTCCTTAAAGAAACAGCCCAAGCGCCCGGCGTCGTGGCGCCCGCTCTAAATCCCGCCACGGCAAGAATGGAGATTCTGGCACAAGAGATAATAACACCCCAGAAAGTGCCGAAGACAACTCCCTCCAGCACGATCCAGCGCAGGAGGAGGCAGAAGCAGGCCCCCACGATAGGCGGCGGGGCAGAAGAGGTCGAGGATGACAATTACTTACCTCCTCCGGAGACGAGGCAAGCCTCGGCGATTTACCAATTCGTCGTGCCTGAGGATCCCGTCGAACAAGAGCGTTTCAGACGCTGGCTAATGGCCACGGCAAACAGCCTAAAGTAAAAGCAGCAACAGCTTCAAGCTGATCAAGACCTACTGGCCGACAGATGGACTGAGGTCCTCGCGGCCGAAGAGTATGAACTCGAACGCCCCTCCAAAAGTTACCCAAAACGCAAGTTGCTCCCCCGATTAGAGGAGGAGGCGTACAAACCTGCATCACCAACGCTGTCTGGCAGACCGCCACCCGTGGCCGCGACAGAGAGGCGTGCAAGCCCACCACCAAAAATGTACCCCGGCATCGCTCAAAAAGCATGAAGCCACGGGGGAACGCGCCGGACTTGCGGGATATATTGGAGGACAAGGCAAGACGATCCAGATCTATCTATGGATCACGTGGGCGCCCCAAGACCCACGACGAATACCGTCGCACCGGATATAACTACTCCGGCCGGGCCGAACACAGCAGACAACGCTCTCTCGAGCTACGTCGCGATATTGCTCAATACAGAGGCGCCGCACACCCACTATGCTTCACTGACGAAGTAATGGATCATCAAATCCCTGAAGGGTTTAAACTCGTTAACATCGAATCCTACGATGGCACAACAGACCCCGCGGTTTGGATTGAGGATTATCTTCTCCATATACACATGGCCCGCGGCGACGATCTTCACTCCATCAAATATCTCCCGCTCAAGCTTAAAGGACCAGCTCGGCATTGGCTTAATAGCATGCCCGTAGAGTCAATTGGATGCTGGGAAGACCTGGAAGCCGCATTCCTCGACAACTTCCAGGGCACGTATGTGCAACCACCGGACGCAGATGACCTAAGCCACATAATCCAGCAGCCAGACGAATCGGCCAGGCAATTCTGGACATGGTTCTTAACAAAGAAAAATCAAATCGTCGACTGTCCGGATGCAGAGGAACTCGCTGCCTTCAAACATAACATCCGTGACGAGTGGCTGGCCCGGCACCTAGGACAGGAGAAGCCGAAATCCATGGCAGCCCTCACATCACTCATGACCCGCTTCTGTGCGGGAGAGGATAGCTGGCTAGCTCGCAGTAACAACCTCAGCAAAAACGCTGGCAGTCCGGATATCAAGGACCGCAATGGCAGGTTGCGTCGAAACAAAAACAAACACCGCATTAACGGCGACAGCAATGAGGATACGGCAGTCAACGCCGGATTCCGAGGCTCCAAGCCCGGTCAACGGAAGAAGCCATTCAAAAGAACCACTCCGGGCCCGTCCAATTTGGATCGAATACTCGACCGCTCTTGTCAAATACATGGAACCCCCGAAAAGCCAGCTAACCACACCAACAGAGATTGTTGGGTATTCAAGCAAGCAGGCAAATTAATCGCCGAAAACAGTGACAAGGGGCTACACAGCGATGACGAGGAAGAGACCCGGCAGCCGAACAACAGAGGACAAAAGGGATTCCCCCTCAAGTTCGGACGGTAAACATGATATACGCAACGCATATTCCCAAGAGGGAGCGGAAGAGTGCACTAAGGGACGTATACGCGATGGAGCCAGTCGCCCCAAAATTCAATCCATGGCCCTCTTGCCCGATCACTTTCGATCGAAGAGACCATCCGACCAGTATCCGCCATGGCGGATTCGCCGCATTGGTTTTAGACCCAATCGTCGATGGATTTCACCTCACGAGAGTCCTGATGGACGGCGGCAGTAGCCTGAACCTGCTTTATTAGGATACAAAGGCGCAAGATGGGCATAGACCCTTAAGGATTAAACCTACAAAGACAACCTTCAAAGGCGTCATAACAGGTGTCGAGGCCAATTGTACAGGCTCGATTACATCGAAGTGGTCTTCGGATCCCGGATAATTTCCGGGCGAGGAGTTAATCTTCGACATAGTCCCGTTCATGCAGCGGCTATCATGCTCTGCTTTCGGACGAACCGCGTTTAAAAATTCAACGCGGTGCCGCATTATGCATACCTTAAGCTCAAGATGCCAGGCCCTCGTGGAGTCTTCACGGTCAATGGAAACACGGAACGCTCCCTCCGAACGGAGGAACATACAGCGGCTCTCGCGGCAGAAGTACAGAGCAGCCTTCTAAGGCAATTCTCGAGTCCGGCCGTTAAACGACCGGACACGACCAAACGCGCCCGGAGCAACGTCAACCAAGACCGCCTGGCACGTTCCGAGCACGCGTAGCAATGCGGCCTCAACCCCAGCCCTCGCAAAATTGTAAGACAAGCTCTCCGCGTACATAATTACGCCTTGGAGATACCATGGGCATAGGGGGAGAGGCAAAACCACAACAGACCCAGAGTACGGTTCGACCACACCAGGGGCTCCCAAGTGTGTCGCTCTTTTTTCTTTTATTTTTCTCTTTTTTATACAGAACTATGTCCGGCGGCGACCCTGCCGCACTCATAGCATATCTTCTCGAATAAAATGCAGCACCTTTTTGCCTATAATTGCATTACCTTATATATATACATATATGTTCATTTACGACATGTTGCATCCGTACATTCTGGTACGGCCAAATACACCAGGGCTTATGTTCTCCGCATTATGGTGTGATAAAGTCCGACACTTTCACAAGTGCGGCACCCCGAACTTATAGCATTATATGAATCGGCTCCGAATCATGTCTTGGGTCAATAGTTGGGTTTGCCCGGCTCCCATGTTTGGCACCTTACGTTCCGTTCTATCGGCTAAGGTAGCACTGGGAGAACCACTGCGATTACGCCCCGGTTGAGCCGGGTTAACGCCTCAGTGGAGAAAGCTAAAACTGACTATCATGATAAGGAGAGAGACTGGTCGCTGTTCGAGAGGTCCTTTCGGGTCCTTAAAGACCTACGCCGCTTCGAGCGAAGTTCCGGATTATGTCCGATGAAGGCGTGGATAGCGCCCCAATTCGGTCCTCTGAATACTAGGGGCTTCACGAAATTTAAAATTATAGAATTCTATGGCTAAGTGAGAGTGTTCAAGCATTATAAGTCCGGTTGCCTTGTTCGTTGTGTTGAGCGCCTCCCTAGATGGACCCAACAATGGGAACAAGAGTGCTCAAGTTTATCCCGAACACCCCAGCACTCGTGGCATGGGGGCTGAAGCCGACGACTTGCCATCTCTCAGATTTAATAAACGGCCACACAGAAGGTAATATTTTAAATTAACAAGTGTTGCTTAGCGCATATGAACAAAGTTTTCAGCGCACAGGATAACACATTGCGAATTTACTCAAAAATTACATCCCTGGGGCACTCATCTGCAATCTTGCGGGCATCCTTCAGGACAGCCTTATAGTACATTTCGGGCGTACGATGTTCCTTGCCCGCTGGTGGCGCGTCAGTGATTAGCTTCTCCGCATCCAGCTTGCACCAATGCACCTTTGCGCGGGCAAGGGCCCGACGAGCACCTTCAATTCAGGCGGAGCGCTTGATAACTCTACCCAGGGGCATGCATCCACCAGCCGTCGCACGAGGCCGAAGTAGCTCCCAGGCAAGGCCTCTCCAGGCCACAGCCGGACTATGAGGCCCTTCATGGCCTGCTCGGCCACCTTGTGAAGCTCGACCAGCTGCTTCAGCTGGTCGCTAGGGGGCACCGGATGGCCGGCCTCAGTGTACTGAGACCAGAAGACCTTCTCCGCTGAGCTCCCCTCCTCGGCTCGGTAGAATGCGGCGGCATCAGACACGCTGCGAGGCAGATCTGCAAACGCCCCTGGAGAGCTCCGAATTCGGGTAAGTAACACGTAATTTACATTCACATGCTTGCTTTGCTTGAAAAATGCCTTACCCGCCGCTATCTTCCTCATCAACTCAATCTCCTGAAGGGACTTATGGGCCTCGGCCTTGGCGGTTTTATACTTTCGAGAGCCGAGGCAAGCTCGGACTCTCGAAGTCTTTGAGTCACGCTCCAAACTCCCATGCTTTTCCATGAGAGCCTGGAGCTCTTGCTGAACCACCGCCACCGCGCCTCCTGCTTTTCTCGCTCTGCCTGCCTGCGTTCAAGATTATGCTCGTCAACGACACGGCCTCCTTGAGGTCGCCACCTCGTTCGTGGCCCCTGCAGTACCCATGTTATCCTTGTCATTTTTGTTGCAACCTAAATCCTTTTCTCAGAAGGTACAAGTTCAAAGTGGTGTTACTCACCTTCTTTGTCCTGGAGCTGCTTCCTGGAGCGGCCGAGCTCTTGCTCGGACCGCTCGAGCTCCTGCTTCAATGCACCGACCTCCGTAGTCAGTGCGGCAGAGGTCAACAGCGCAGCCTGCAACCCATATTGACATAATTTTTTAGCAACCCTGCGTATATCTTTATTAAGATCCTCAGTCCGGCTTTTCTTTCCGCACACCGAACCGAGCATCAGGGGCTACTGTCTATGCGGTATTACATTGCATATCTTTAATTTCTTACCTCAAAGCCTGATAGAAGGCTACTTCAGGCTTCGGTCAGCCCGCTCTTGGCGAGCTGCACCTTCTCGATCACCGCACTCATAATAGTGCGGTGTTCTTCCTCGATGGAAGCGCTCTGCAGCGCCTCCAACAAATTGCCCGGCGCCTCCGGTTGGACGGAAGCCGCCGGTGTCACGGTCTTGCCCTTCATTCGAAGGGGCCGCCGGCCGGACTCCGGGACCACTGCGGGTTCCGATGTGGAGTCCGGCGCAAAGTCCGGGAGGACGCCTTGTGGCGCCTCCGGAGCCTCCCCCCGATGGGTCCCTTTTTGGGATCCCACCTCGGCGTCCACGGTGTCGCGAGGGGTGGAGGCGGTCCGGATGGAGTCTACATCCGACGGAGCCAACGACCCGCTCGATGAAGCGGGGAGATCATCACTGGCCGGACTACAGGCAGCATGCGGCATCAGAATGACACTATGTGACGCAGAAAAAGAAATTATAAATCATTCAGGAATCCGGATACTTACGATCTCGCCGGAGGCCTGGCCCTTGAAGGCCATTCTTCCTCGCCAAAGTTGATGTTGGCGGAGATGTCCGGGGGAATAGTCCTTCCCCTCTTGGACCCTTCGGCCTCCCCTGTTGGGGAAGCCTTCCTCTTCCTCTCTCCCTCCTCTGGGAGAGAGTCCTCTTCCTCCTCCTCATTTTTGGGAGGAGTCCGCCTTTAATCGCCGGACACAAAACGGGCACTCTTTCGAGCACCCGTGGCCTCCTTCTTGGCCTTCTTCTCCGGCACCATGTGCGGCGCCTGAACCAGCAGCCTCGCCTTCCTCATCCAGTCCTGGGTTTTCGGGCATAGGAGCCGGACAGGTAATCTGCTCCGCCTTCCTCATCCAGTCCTGTCAAAGGAAAAGGGGAAATTAAAACCCGCATAGAGTCAAACTATGAAAATCAAGTGTCCCGTAAAGGGGTAGAATCACTTACCTCGACGGCCTGGTGCTGCGAGCGAAATCCGCGATCTTCAGTCGCGGATGCGGGGGCTTCGGCGCCCTTGAACAGCACCTTCCTGGCGCCTTCGTACGTTGTGTCGAAGAGCTTGCTCAGCGCCTGGTGCTGTTCCGGATCGAACTCCCATAGATTGAATGCCCGCTCTTGGCATGGGAGAATCCGGCGGACGAGCATGACCTGGACCACGTTAACCAGCCTGAGCTTCTTCACCAGCTTCTTGATACAGGCTTGGAGTCCCGTCAGCTCCTTCGAACTACCCCACAACAAGCCCTTCTCTTTCCAGGAGGTGAGCTGCGTGGGGATACCAGATCTAAACTCGGGGGCCACCGCCCATGTAGGGTCACGCGGCTCAGTGATGTAGAACCACCCCGATTGCCACCCCTTGACGGATTCCACGAAGGCCCCTTCGAACCAAAGGACATTGGGCATCTTGCCCAACATGGCGCCTCCGCACTCCGCTTGAGTGCCCTTCACTACCTTCGGCTTGACATTGAAGGTCTTGAGCCATGTCAAGTGGGGCTGGATGCAGAGGAAGGCCTCGCACACGACGATAAACGCCGAGATGTTGAGGATGAAGTTCGGCGCCAGATCATGGAAATCCAGGCTGTAGTAGAACATGAGCCCCCGGACAAAGGGGTGAAGTGGAAAGCCCAGTCCGCGGAGGAAGTGGGGAAGGAAAACGACCCTCTCATGGGGCCTGGGGGTGGGGATGAGCTGCCCCTCGTCGGGCAGCCGGTCTTGTGATGTCATTTGGAGAGGTATCCGCGCCACAAGAAGTTTGGCGATTGCTCCTCCTTAACGGTGGAGGCCAACCATTTACCTCCCGCTCCGGACATGGTCGGAGAAGGTTGAGACGAGATCTTGTGAACTTGGGCGCTGGAGCTCGAAAGTCTTGGCGGAGATGGATAAGCAAAGGAGGAAGAAGGCGTAGGTGAGAAGGTGAATCCTTATCCCTTATATGGGCGGGCGAAATCTTACGCGTCCCCCACTGACCTGGTAAAACTCGCTTATCTCCCAAGCATCAACATCAATGGCGCGGTTGGGTTACCCACGTCCGTATTAATGAGAATACCAGATTAACGGGAAACACGATCTCTGCTTCGACAAGACGTGCCAAGGAAACCGCCTTAATAGATGTGCTGAGGTGGTAGAGTAAAAAAAATTCAAGTAATGGCTTGGTGGTGGTGTGACGTCATGCCACAAAAAACGTCAGCAGATTGAACTTGTGTATATATTATTATTCTCTCTAAGGTGGAACGTGGAATTTGTTTTGCAGAGCCGGACACTATCCTGGTGTTCACAATCTTCTACCATTCGGAGGAGGAACCCGCCTTGCAATGCCAAGCAACATAGGCGCCGGACTTATCGTCATTGAAGCCTGGTTCAGGGGCTACTGAGGGAGTCCTGGATTAGGGGGTGTCCGGATAGCCGGACTACCATCATCAGCCGAACTATCATTTGCCGGACTATCATCATCGACCGGACTCCAAGACTATGAAGATACAAGATTGAAGACTTATCCCCGTGTCCGGATGGGACTTTCCTTGGCGTGGAAGGCAAGCTTGGCGATACGGATATGTAGATCTCCTACCATTGTAACCGACTCTATGTAACCCTAGCCCTCTCCGGTGTCCATATAAACCAGATGGCTCTAGTCCGTAGGACTATCACAACAACCCTTACAATCATACCATAGGCTAGCTTCTAGGGTTTAGCCTCCTTGATCTCGTGGTAGATCCACTCTTGTAAACATCCACAATATCAATATCAATCAAGTAGGACGTAGGGTTTTACCTCCATCAAGAGGGCCCGAACCTGGGTAAAACATCGTGTCCCTTGTCTCCTGTTACCATCCGCCTAGACGCACAGTTCGGGACCCCCTACCCTAGATCCGCCGGTTTTGACACCGACACCAACATTTAAATCTCATCAAATGAGTCCAAGAAAATGTTCCTGTTATTCTGTAAAAATATTGGCATGAGGTAAAAAGCAAACCAATATTTTTGGAGTGACTGAAATATTTATTTTGGGCCTTTTGAATTAAATCTATACATTTTTTAGTTGGATTTATTTCTATTATATAAGAAATAAAGCCCAAACATTTTTGTAAGTTGCATGTGACCTTGGGCTAGTCCTGAGATCACATAACAATTTACAGAAAGTTTATAAAATGATTTGATGTTCTAAATCAAATCAAAACAAAATAGCAGAAATAGAAAAAAACTAAAATAAAAGAGAGAGAGAGAGAGGCTCACCTGGGCACTTACCTAGCGCCCACCAAGCCCACCTGGGCCTCACCTGGACGGCCCAGCTGGCAGCCCAGCCACCTGGCCAGCCCGCCTCCTCCTGTCGTCTTCCTCCCCTCGCCCCGAAGCAGCTCGGTGGCGAGCGCTGGCGACGCCGTGTCCTCCTCCCTGCCTGCCTCACGCCCTCGAGGCCCTTCCAGCGCTACGGAGGCGGCCACGCAACCCCTCGGACCTCTCTCACTCTCTCCCCGAGCTCCTCTCCTCCTCTGGCTCCCTCGCATGCAACCACCGATTGCAGCCGTCGCCGTCGACGAGCACCGCCGTGGCCACAGCCACTGCCTCGCCTCGCCGATGCTCTCAGGGGCTTCGCCTCGACCCCCTCTTCCTCCTCACCGAGCCATGCCCCGTAGGAGACCCTACAACACCGCCATCGGCTCCGTCTTCTTCCTCGGACTCCGGCGATCGCCGTCGTCGCTCCATCATCTGCAGGCCTTCCTCGAGCCCGATGAGTACTTCAATCGACGCGCTGTGAGCCTCCGGTCATTTTCCCCCCGAACGCCTCGCCCTTTTGCACACCGTAGCCATCGTATTCATCGAGGCTGAAGCTCACCTCTGCCCGAGCTCGTCGCCTGCGTCAGTCTGGTGACCCTTTGGTCATGCTAGCATGCCAATAGCCTTGTTAGCAGTTGCAGCCGCCGTAGATGCCACGCAATGCACGCCTTGCTCAACGTAGCGCCGAATCCGTCGACACCCGAGCTCCGGTCGCCGCTGACCTCGACGCCGTCGTTGTTTCCGGCCGCCCCAGCAGGTGTTGCTTGCACCGTTGGATGCGCGCGAATTCCAGCTCCGCGTAGATGCCCTCAGGGCGCCCAGCCGCGGCCTGTAGCGTCGCCCCAACCAACTCCGGCGAGTTTCCGCCGCTGCTGTGGTCGCCGGCGTCACTTGCTGACGTGGCGTCGGTTAGTTAGTGCTAATGACCACTATAAGCACCACATGAGCCACTGCCATGTGGGCCCCTGCGCTTAATTAGGATTAGTATAATTTTTTCTGTTAAATTAGTGTTAATGCCATGGACCCCACGTGTCAGTTTGACTTTTGCCAAGTTAGCATTGACTGGTCCCACATGTCATCCACCTAAACCAGCCTGAGACACTGACGTATGGGTCCCACTGGTCAGGTTTGACCTGGCCGACCCAGTTGACTGCTGACATCACAGTGACGTCATGCTGACGCATTAATACGATTTCTGGATTTATTCTTTTACAGGAAATTCCAGAAGATAGCCAGAACTTCTAAAAATCATAGTAATTCAACCGTACCTCCAAATGAATTAATTTATATATGAAAAATTATTAGAAAAATTCAAGAAATCCATCTGTACCATTTTCGTGCATGTTAGAACAACTTATACCTGCTGATCAGGTCAAATCCATTAAATGGCATTTAAACTCTCACATATGGAGTTTGAATTTGAACCTAGTGTTCAAACCAACCCCATTTAACTTGTTGCTAGATGCATTAGGCCAATCAACAGCATATTGCCATGTCACCTTCATGCATCATATTGTTGCATGGCATTGATTGTGTTTCTCCTTTGGTTGTCGGTGTTTGTTCCATCTCAGTAAACGACGTATCGACTATGAGTTCGATGACACCGATGAAGAACTGTATTATCTTCAGAAGTGCCAGGCAAGCAAAACCCCCTTGTTCATTCCGATACAATCCCACTCTCTCGCTCCTGCTCTCTTTTACTGCATTAGGACAACAACGATTCATCTGTTACTTCTTGCGGTAGCTGAACCCCTTTATCCTCTGTGATGACCTGTCATTCCACAAGAATAGATGAAACCCACTAGCATGAGTAGGAGTTGTTTGAGCCTGTTGTGCCTACTCATTCATGCTTGTTTGTCATGCACACTCTTGCTTAGAGTTGAGTCAGGTCTGATTCATCGTGATGAATCGGAGTTGTGTGAACATGTCCTCAAGTTGCGAGCTAAGTGTGTGAACACGATTTGGTAAAGGTAGCGGTGAGAGGCCATGTAGGAGTACATGGTGGGTTGTCTCATTGAAGCCGTCCTCAGGAACTGAGTTCTGTGTTTGTGATCCATGAAACAGTTACTACCACACATTGGGATCCTTAATTGACTCTCTCGGCTTCTTAACCACCCTTGTTCTCTGTCCAGGAGTTGCAACTAGTTTCTGGTGTTTGTAGGATATGTGTTGGAGGTCGTGCGTAGCGCTGACCCTAGGGGTGGGCTATGATGCGGTAGATACACCGTGGCCCGGTGTACCGATTCGCCCGTTTGGTGTCTCGGGAACAATGCACACATCGTTCGGGGCCGTTAGTGGAAACCTCGGCCGGACTCCCTGCGGATGGAACCCGAATAGGCGATAAACCTGGACTAGGGACTTGAGTGATTAGGTAGGCCGTGGCCAACACCCTCGCCGGGCTACCGTTTGAAGGTTGCCGAGTACATGTTGTGTAAACAACGATAAGTGGTGAGAGCGTGTGTGAAGAAGTACACCCCTGCTGGGTTAATATGATCCGATAACGCAATTCCGGGAGGAGTCGGTAGTTGGGCACTGGATCCCTTCGGACCTGGAGAACGTGTGGAACGCATTAACCAGTAGAAACCTTGCTTCAAGGTAGATTCTTACATGTTTGGAGTTTTGTCTGGATCCAGGTACCTCAACTATTGGCCGTATTCTAAAAGGAGTGACAATATTGGGTGTAAGGATTCTTCTATGCAAACATTGACCACTCGTATGGTAGCCTCACAACCATCTAAATAGCCGTGTCCGTGGAAAAGGACTTCTGGGTTGCCTATAACAGTTCATAGACAAGTGAAAGTGGATACTCTAAAATGCGCAAGATAAGCGTGAGTGCTATGGATGGCGTTCTCGTAGGAAGACGGGAGCGGATCCATAGATATGGTGAATATGTGGACTCGTGTGCGCCACCTCAAAAGAGTTACTTGCAGTCGTAGCCACCGAGTCAAAGCTGGCTTGCTGCAGTTAAACGCCACCATCCCCTTGTTGATAATGATGCATATGTAGTTAGTTCTGATGTAAGTCTTGCTGAGTACATTTGTACTCACGTTTACTTAATTTATGTTTTGCAGAGAGACTTCAGTCTCGCTAGTAGTTCCGCGTGGACTTCGACGTTTAGCTTGTTACCTCAGCTACGATCTTGTGCCCTCGGCAGGATCTGGTAGATAGTCAGGTTTCTTAGCCTTTTTCATTTGTAGATGTCTGTACTCAGACATGTTAAGCTTCCGTTTGTGCTTTGACTTGTATGCTCTGAATGTTGGGTCATGAGACCATGTTTGTAATATCTCGCTCCTCGGAGCCTATTGAATAAATATTTGAGTCGTAGAGTTATGTTGTGATGCCATGTTGTATTTACACATATTGAGCATATTCTGTGTATGTTTGAAATGCTTGGTATGTGTGGGATCCGACAATCTAGTTGTTTATCCTTGGCAGCCTCTCATATGGGGAAATGTAGTCTAGTGCTTCCTGAGTGATAGTAGTCCGCTACAGCCCGGTTCATCGGAGTCCTGCTAGCCTAGCACTACTGCTCTCGACACTTGACTGGCCGGCATGTGATTCACTTCATTCCTGTGTCTGTCCCTTCGGGGAAATGTCACGTGGTGACACCCCGAGTCTTGCCTAGCTCACATGCCGGGTTAATGAGTCCTGCATAGCCAGGTGCTATAGCCCGGATTCACATGTTGATGACCGACATGCTCGATGTGATTCATGTATGCCCGTCCCCATGGGTTAGTGCCTCTTTGGGTTCACGAGTAGCCCTGTCGGCCCGGGTTCTCTGTCATATGGATGCTAGCGACACTATCATATACGTGAGCCAAAAGGCGCAAACGGTCCGGGGCCATGGTAAGGCGACACCCGTGGGAATACCGTGCGTGAGGCCGCAAAGTGATATGAGGTGTTACTGGCTAGATCGATGTGACTTGGAATTGGGGTCCTGACAGCCCGCATCTCCGACGAGCCCGCATCCGACGCGAGGCACAGGCTGCCCTGAGAGCCGCCTCGTCAGCCTCCTCGGCCAACTCCACGTCTCCAGCGAGCCTACTGCGGATTTGGAGTAGGTTGGCTCTACTGACCCGATGCTTGTCGACTCTAACACGGCATCGCTTGACGCTTTCCCCATCAATGTAGTGATCTTCGACGACCCTCTTCCTCGAGCCGACAGCGGCGGCAGCACCGTCACCGAGGTACTAGTCATCAGCCACAGTGTCACCTCTGGCGAGAACGCCCACGACGCCCAGCAAGCGGTGCTGCACGACTTGTCCGCCCCCATCCCGGTCGATGCCAACACCGAGACGCTGGAGGCACGTCGCCTCGCCCTCATTGCGGAGGGCCAGAAGATAGCCTCCATGAGACGCCTCACCGAGGCTCACCAGCGCGAAGTTGGCCGCGCCACCTTTGGTACGCCGCCTCCTGATAGGCCGAGCCGGGCAGGCATCGTCAAGAAGCACGGCGCGGCCATCGCCAACATGCTGGGAGCAGACCGTCCAGTCTATGCCACGCCCCTCGAGAACCTACACACTGCCCAGGCGGCCGTAGACGAGCTGAATGGACTGGGGGCCGACCAGCTCCCCTACATGACCAGGCGCATCCAGCAGTTGATCAACACGGCCGCAGAGCGGCATGAAGCCAACGCCCGTGCTGGAAGTCCTCCCCCATGCCGAGAGCACGGTGTGACGTCACGGACGCCGACTGCAGGCGGCGCCCATGCAAGACAAGAGAAGGAGCCGGCTGCTAGCCGCAGTCGGACTCGAATCACCATCGAGCGCGACGTAGAAGGCCGCGCTCGAGCTGTGGAACGACGAGGAAATCCACCTCCTCCTCCGCCTCGTGGGGAGAGATATCCCACCCCACCGCCTGTCACGCATCCGACTCTCAGCGGCTGACTAGGCCACCGCGAAGGAGTCGGCGAGAATGATGCCCGCCATCGGATTGACCGCCTAGCGCGATCCCTGGAGCTGGAAGAAGAAGACGATGTCGGCCCGCCGTGCTTTGGCCCCCGCATCCGCGACGAGCCATTCCCCAAAGGGTTCTCACTCCCAAGAGACACGCCCAAGTACAACGGCTCCGTGAAGCCGGAAGATTGGTTGATCGATTACTCCACCGCAGTTCGCATAGCAAGCGGCAACAAGCGTGTTGCCGTCAAGTATGTCCCCCTCATGCTACAAGGCACGGCACGCACCTGGCATAACAGCCTCAAGCCTTACAGCGTCAACAGCTGGCTATACTTCACAGAAGTCTTCATCCGCAACTTCACAAGCACAAACACGCGGCCCCCAAGCCTCGCCAGCTCTCCCTGTGTGTTCAAGGGCCCAATGAATCAACACGCGACTACCTCACACGTTGGGCCGAGCTCCGCCACTCCTGCGAGGGGGTGCACGAGGTTCAAGCCATAGAATACTTCGCCGCCGGATGCCGAGAAGGCACCCTGCTCAAGCACCGACTCCTCTGTGACGAGCTGACTACCCTCGACGAGCTATTGATCATAGCAGACAAGTACGCCACGGCCAACTCCTCAATGAAGACCGAGCTTTGAGTAGACGCCTCCGGGAAGGTGCTAGCTCCGGCTCCCAGGACGCCGGCTGGAGACTCCAACCGACGCCCGTACCAGAACGACAACAAGTGCAAGGCCCCTATGCCGCCTTCCACCAGTCGGCAAGTGGCCACAGTCGAAGACGAACAGTCCGAAGGGCGGCCCGCGCCCAAGAAGCAGGAGGGTGGCAGGCCGGCTTGGCAGCCGGCTTTCTCCTATGAGCAAACCCTTGATGCCCCCTGCAAGTTCCACAGCGGCGCGAAGCCGTCCAACCACACGACTCGGAAATGCCATTGGCTCACACGAATCTCCAAGGGCGAACGGCTGTTCAAGACGAGTTTCCCGACGAGCATGCCACCTACGTCATCTTCACAAGGCAGACCGAAGACCGGCGCAGCCGGCGCCGACAGCACCAAGAAGTCAACGCCGTCGCCTCCAACAACCCCGATTTCATGCACTGGTCGGAGAAGCATATCAGCTGGAGCCGGGCCGATCACCCAGAGGTGATGCCGTCTCTCGGCTCTTACGTGTTAGTTTTGGACGCCACCCTCGCCATAGAAAGGCAAGCTGCCCGTTTCTCCCGCGTACAGATAGATGGCGGGAGCAGCATCAACATACTGTACCGTGACACCATGGAGAAGCTGAACATCAAGCCGAAGCAGCTCATGCCTATCGGACTGTGTTCCATGGCATCGTACCCGGCCTGTCCTGTTCACCAATCGGCAAGATCAAGATGGATGTCCTCTTTGGGGGGAAGGATCATTTCCGTCGAGAAGCAATATGGTTTGAAGTAGTGGATCTGGAGAGCCCTTACCATGCATTGCTTGGCCGACCTTCTTTGGCCAAGTTCATGGTTGTACCCCACAACGCCTACCTAAAGATGACGATGCCGAGTTCCAAGGGCATCATCACCATTGCCGGAGACTACAAGAAATCCTGTGAGTGTGCGACAGCTAGCAGCCGGCTAGCCGAGTCCCTCATGATCGCTGAATAAAAAAAGATGCTGGATCAAGTCGTGGCCATGGCCAGCAAGCAGCCGGCCCTGTCCCCCAATCCCAAGGAATCTTATGCTCAAGGTTCTTTCCAGCCGGCCAAAGAAATATAGAAGATACCTCTGGACCCGGAGAGGTTTGCTGCCATTGGAGCAAACCTGTATAGCAAATAGGAAGGCGAGCTCGTGGATTTCCTTCGTGAGAATCGGGATATCTTTACATGGTCCCCCAAGGACATGCCGGGTGTTCCGAAGGATTTCCCGAGCACAAATTACACGTCCGAGCAGATGCAAAACCAGTCAAGCAACCTCTCCGCCGACTCTCGGAGGAAAAGAGAAGGATTGTAGGAGAAGAGATAGCCCGGCTTCTGGCAGCTGGCTTCATTATGGAGGTGTTCTTTCCAGAGTGGCTTGCCAACCCGTTCCTTGTTTTGAAGAAGAATAACAAGTGGCGCATGTGTATAGATTACACCAGCCTCAACAAAGCCTGCCCCAAAGATCCATTTGCCTTACCTCGAATCGATCAAGTGATAGACTCCACAACCGGATGCAAGCTATTGAGCTTCTTGGATGCTTACTCAAGCTACCACCAGATAAAGTTACATCCGGCTGACCGCCTAAAGACCGCCTTCATCACACCATTCGGAGCTTTCTGCTACCTGACTATGACATTCGGCTTAAGAAATGCCGGTGCCACTTTTCAGGATTGCATGCAGAAATGCCTCTTCAAGCAGCTCGGCAGAAATGCCCACGTGTATGTAGACGATGTCGTGGTGAAGATGGAGAAGCGCGAAACCTTGCTGGAAGACCTCAGAGAGACATTTGAAAACTTGCGCCGGTTTCAGATCAAGCTCAACCCCGAGAAATGCGTGTTCGGAGTACCAGCCGGCCAGCTTCTAGGCTTCCTGGTCTCCGAACGCGGCATCGAGTGCAACCCAGTGAAGATCAAGGTGAGGGAGTCCTGGATTAGGGGGTGTCCGGATAGCCGGACTACCATCATCAGCCGAACTATCATTGGCCGGACTATCATCATCGACCGGACTCCAAGACCATGAAGATACAAGATTGAAGACTTCGCCCCGTGTCCGGATGGGACTTTCCTTGGCGTGGAAGGCAAGCTTGGCGATACGGATATGTATATCTCCTACCATTGTAACCGACTCTATGTAACCCTAGCCCTCTCCGGTGTCTATATAAACCGGATGGCTCTCAACAACAACCCTGACAATCATACCATAGGCTAGCTTCTAGGGTTTAGCCTCCTTGATCTCATGGTAGATCCACTCTTGTAAACATCCACAATATCAATATTAATCGAGCAGGACGTAGGGTTTTACCTCCATCAAGAGGGCCCGAACCTGGGTAAAACATCGTGTCCCTTGTCTCCTGTTACCATCCGCCTAGACGCACAGTTCGGGACCCCCTACCCGAGATCCGCCGGTTTTGACACCGACATTGGTGCTTTCATTGAGAGTTCCTCTGTGTCGTCACCGATAGGCTTGATGGCCTCTTCAATCAACAATGACGCAGTCCTGGGTGAGACTTTTCTCCCCGGACAGATCTTCATATTCGGCGGCTTCGCCTTCGCGGGCTAACTCGCAGCCATCTGGAGCAGATCGAAAGTTACGCCCCTGGCCGTCAGTCAGGTTTGAAGCCTAAACTTCACGGCCGATATCCGCGGGGACTTGATCTTCGATGGATCTAAGCCACGTACCGAAGCGTGTTGCGCTGTCATGATGGTCATGACCTAACTCTGCCGCCGGACAGCACCTTGGAGGCCGCACACGAATCCGCTCCGACCCATAGCCCGGAGCCGATCGCTTGGATCGAGGACGGATGGCTGGACACCGCCTCGGGAGCGGCAACTTCTATGGCGATGGAGCCGAAAACTTACCTTGTCCCGCATAAAGCTCATGACTCCGAGGTGCCGGACTCTCTGCCGGACTCCGAACCTCCTGCGCCCCTGCCAGTCGAATCCGATTGGGCGCCGATCATGGAATTCACCGCTGCGGACATCTTTCAGCACTCGCCCTTCGGCGATATCATAAATTCACTGAAGTGTCTCTCGCTATCCGGAGAGCCCTGGCCGAACTACGGCCAGGACGGTTGGGACGCGGACGACGAAGAAATTCAGAGCCCACCCACCACCCACTTCGTAGCCACCGTCGACGATTTAACCGACTTACTCGACTACGACTCCGAAGAGATTGACGGTATGGACGACGATGCCGGAGACTACCAAGAACCAGTGCCTCCAGGACACTGGAAGACCACCTCGTCATATGACATATACATGGTGGACACCCCAAAAGATGGGGACGGCAAAGAAGCAGCGAAGGACGATTCCTTAAAGAAACAGCCCAAGCGCCGACGTCAGCGGCGCCGCTCTAAATCCCGCCACGGCAAGAATGGAGATTCTGGCACAGGTGATAATAACACCCCAGAAAGTGCCAAAGACAACTCCCTCCAGCACGATCCAGCGCAGGAGGAGGCAGAAGCAAGCCCCCACGATAGGGCGGCAGACGAAGAGGTCGAGGATGACAATTACTTACCTCCCTCCTGAGACGAGGCAAGCCTCGACGACGACGAATTCGTCGTGCCTGAGGATCCCGTCGAACAAAAGCGTTTCAGACGCAGGCTAATGGCCATGGCAAACAGCCTAAAGAAAAAGCAGCAATAGCTTCAAGCTGATCAATACCTACTGGCCGACAGATGGACTGAGGTCCTCGCGGCCGAAGAGTATGAACTCGAACGCCCCTCCAAAAGTTACCCAAAACGCAAGTTGCTCCCCCGATTAGAGGAGGAAGCGCACAAACATGCATCACCAGCGCAATACGGCAGACCGCCACCCTGCGGGTCAGCGACAGAGAGGCGGCAAGCCGCCCACCAAAACCGTGCACCCGACATCGCTCAAAAGCATGAAGCCACGGGGAACGCTACCGGACTTGCGGGATATATTGGAGGACAAGGCAAGACAATCCAGATCTATCTATGGATCACGTGGGTGCCCCAAGACCCACGCATTTAATACCGTCGCCCGGATATAACTACTTGGCCGGGCGAACACAGCAGAATAACGCTCTCTCGAGCTATGTCGCGATATTGCTCAATACAGAGGCGCCGCACACCCACTATGCTTCACTGACGAAGTAATGGATCATCAAAACCCTGAAGGGTTTAAACCCGTTAACACCGAATCCTACGATGGCACAACAGACCCCGCGGTTTGGATTGAGGATTATCTTCTCCATATACACATGGCCCGCAGCGACGATCTTCACGCCACCAAATATCTCCCGCTCAAGCTTAAAGGACCAGCTCGGCATTGGCTTAACAGCCTGCCCGCAGAGTCAATTGGATGTTGGGAAGACCTGGAAGCCGCATTCCTCGACAACTTCCAGGGCACGTATGTGCGACCACGGACGCAGATGACCTAAGCCACATAATCCAGCAGCCGCATTTAATCGGCCAGCAATTACGGACACGGTTCTTTACAAAGAAAAATCAAATCGCCGACCGTCCGGATGCAGAGGCCCTCGCTGCCTTCAAACATAACATCCATGACGAGTGGCTGGCCCGGCACCTAGGACAGGAGAAGCCGAAATCCATGGCAGCCCTCACATCACTCATGACCCGCTTCTGTGCGGGAGAGGATAGCTGGCTAGCTCGCAGCAACAACCTCAGCAAAAATGCTGGCAGTCCGGATACCAAGGACCGCAATGGCAGGTCGCGTCAAAACAAAAACAAACGCCGCATTAACGGCGACAGTAATGAGGATACGGCAGTCAACGCCGGATTCCGAGGCTCCAAACCCGGTCAACGGAAGAAGCCATTCAAAAGAACCACTCCAAGCTCGTCCAGTTTGGACCGGATACTCGACCGCTCTTGTCAAATACATGGAACCCCCGAAAAGCCAGCTAACCACACCAACAGAGATTGTTGGGTATTCAAGCAAGCAGGCAAATTAATCGCCGAAAACAGTGACAAGGGGCTACACAGCGATGACGAGGAAGAGACCCGGCAGCCGAACAACAGAGGACAAAAGGGATTCCCCCCTCAAGTTCGGACGGTAAACATGATATACGCAACGCATATTCCAAAGAGGGAGCGGAAGCGTGCACTAAGGGACGTATACGCGATGGAGCCAGTCACCCCAAAATTCAACCCATGGTCCTCTTGCCCGATCACTTTGGATCGAGGAGACCATCCGACCAGTATCCGCCATAGCTGATTCGCCGCATTGGTTTTAGAACCAATCGTAGATGGATTTCACCTCACGAGAGTCCTAATGGATGGCGGCAGTAGCCTGAACCTGCTTTATCAGGATACAGTGCGCAAGATGGGCATAGACCCTTCAAGGATTAAACCTACAAAGACAACCTTTAAAGGCGTCATACCAGGTGTCGAGGCCAATTGTACAGGCTCAGTTACACTGGAAATGGTCTTCGGATCCCCGGATAATTTCCGTAGCGAGTTAATCTTCGACATAGTCCCGTTCCGCAGCGGCTATCATGCTCTGCTCGGACGAACCGCGTTTGCAAAATTCAACGCGGTGCCGCATTATGCATACCTTAAGCTCAAGATGCCAGGCCCTCATGGAGTCATCACGGTCAATGGAAACACGGAACGCTCCCTCCGAACGGAGGAACATACAACGGCTCTCGCGGCAGAAGTACAGAGCAGCCTTTTAAGGAAATTCTCGAGTCCGGCCATTAAACGACCGAACACGACCAAACGTGCCCGGAGCAACATCAACCAAGACCACCTGGCACGTTCCGAGCACGAGTAGCAATGCGGCCTCAACCCCAGCCCTCGCAAAATTATAAGAGAAGCTCTCCGCGTAGATAATTACGCCTTGGAGATACCATGGGCATAGGGGGAAAGGCACAGCCACAACAGACCCAGAGCGCGGTTTGACCACACCAGGGGCTCCCAAGTGTGTCGCTCTTTTTTTTCTTTTTTTATACAGAACTCTGTCCGGCGGCGAACCTGCCGAACTCATGATGCAACAGCCAGGGAAGGACAAAGGCCACGACGAACACTCAGGTGGTCTCCATCACGAGCATTAAATTTGTTAAATACAAACATTCCGCGCCTACCCACGGAGAGGCGCCTTTAATTCGTCCAATCCCTTGCTTTCCGCACTATTTGTATCATTCCGCACTCATAGCATATCTTCTCGAATAAAATGCAGCACTTTTTTGCCTATAATTGCATTACCTTATATATATACATATATGTTTATTTATGACATGTTGCATCCGTACATTCTGGTACGGCCAAATACACAGGGGCTTATGTTCTCCGCATTATGGTGTGATAAAGTCCGCACACTTTCACAAGTGCGGCACCCCGAACTTATAGCATTATATGAATCGGCTGCGAATCATGTCTTGGGTCAATAGTTGGGTTTGCCCGGCTCCCATGTTTGGCACCTTACGCCCGTTCTATCGGCTAAGGTAGCACCGGAGAACCACTGCGATTGCGCTCCGGTTGAGCCGTTAACGCCTCAAAGGAGAAAGCTAGAACTATTTGTCATGATAAGGCGAGAGGCTGGTCGCTGTTAGAGAGGTCCTTCGGATCCTTAAAGACCTACGCCACTTCGAGCGAAGTTCGGATTATGTCCGATTTAAGGCGTGGATAGCGCCCCAATTCGGTCCTCCGAATACTAGGGGCTTCGCCGAAATTTAAAATTATAGAATTCTATGGCTAAGTGAGAGTGTTCAAGCACTATAAGTCCGGTTGCCTGGTTCGTTGTGATGAGCACCTCCCTCGATGGACCCAAAAATGGGAACTAGAGCGCTCATGTTTATCCCGAACACCCCAGCACTCGTGGCATGGGGGCTGAAGCCGACTACTTGCCATCTCTCAGATTTAATAAACGGCCGCACAGAAGGTAATATTTTAAATTAACAAGCGTTGCTTAGCGCATATGAACAAAGTTTTCAGCGCATAGGATAACACATTGCGAATTTACTCAAAAATTACATCCCTGGGGCACTCATCCGCAATCTTGCGGGCACCCGTCAGGACAGCCTTATAGTACATTTCGGGCGTACGATGTTCCTTGCCCGCTGGCGGCGCGTCAGTGATTAGCTTATCCGCATCCAGCTTGCCCCAATGCACCTTTGCGCGGGCAAGGGCCCGATGAGCACCTTCAATACAGGCGGAGCGCTTGATAACCTCCACCCAGGAGCACGCACCCACCAGCCGCCGTCGACGAGGGGTCAAGTAGCTCCTGTGCATGGCCTCTCCAAGCCACAATGGACTATGAGGCCCTTCATGGCCTGCTCGGCCACCTTGTTAAGCTTCGACCAGCTGCTTCACTGGTCGCTAGGGGCACTGGATGGCCGGCCTCAAAGATACTGAGACCAGAAGACCTTCTCCGTTGAGCTCCCCTCCTCGGCTCGGTAGAATGCGGCGGCATCAGACACGCTGTGAGGCAGATCTGCAAATGCCCCTGGAGAGCTCCGAATTCGGGTAAGTAACACATAATTTACATTCACATGCTTGCTTTGCATGAAAAATGCCTTACCAGCCGCTATCCTCCTCATCAACTCAATCTCCTGAAGGGACTTATGGGCATCGGCCTTGGCAGTTTTGGCACTTTCGAGAGCCGAGGCAAGCTCGGACTCTCGAGTCTTTGAGACACGCTCCAAACTCTCATGCTTCTCCATTAGAGCCTGGAGCTCTTGCTGAACCAGCGCCACCCGCGCCTCCTGCTTTTCTCGCTCTGCCCGTTCCGTGCCGCATTGCGTTCGGCCGCGGACGCGGCCTCCTTCAGGGTCGCCACCTCGTTCGTGGCCCCTGCAGTACCCATGTTATCTTTGTTATTTTTTGTTGCAACATAAATCCTTTTATGTAAGGTACAAGTTCAAAGTGGTGTTACTCACCTTCTTTTTCCTGGAGCTGCTTCCTGGCGCAGCCGAGCTCTTGCTCAGACCGCTCGAGCTCCTACTTCAAAGCACCGACCTCCATGATCGGTCTTGGCAGAGGTCAGCAGCGCAGCCTGCAACCCATATTGACATAATTTTTTAGCAACCTTGCATATATCTTCTTTTTTTTAGATCCTCAGTCCGGCTTTTCTTTCCGAACACCGAACCGAGCATCAGGGGCTACTGTCTATGCGGTATTACATTGCATATATTTAAAACTTCTTACCTCAAAGCCTGATAGAAGGCTACTGCAGGCTTCGGTCAGCCCGCTCTTGGCGAGCTGCGCCATCTGGATCACCGCATAATAGTGCGGTGTTCTTCCTCGATGGAAGCGCTCTGCAGCGCCTCCAAAAAATTACCCGGCGCCTCCGGTTGGACGGAAGCCGTCGGCGTCACGGTCTTGCCCTTCGTTCGAAGGGGTCGCCGGCCGGACTCCGGAACCACTGCGGGTTCCGATGTGGAGTCCGGCGCAAAGTCCGGGAGGACGCCTTGTGGCGCCTCCGGAGCCTTCCCCCGATGGGTCCCTTCTTGGGATCCCACCTCGGCGTCCTCGGTGTCGCGAGGGGTGGAGGCGGTCGGGATGGAGTCTACATCCGACGGAGCCAACGACCCGGTCGATGAAGCGGGGAGATCATCACTGGCCGGACTATAGGCGATATGCGGCATCGTAATGACACTATGTGGCGCCAAAAAGAAATTATAAATCATTCAGGAATCCGGATACTTACGATCTCGCCGAGGCCTGGCCCTTGAAGGCCACCCCTTCCTCGCCAACGTTGATGTTGGCGGAGCTGTCCGGGGAATAGTCCTTCCCTCTTGGACCCTTCGCCCTCCCCTGTTGGGGAAGCCTTCCTCTTCCTCTCTCCCTCCTCTGGGAGAGAGTCCTCTTCCTCCTCCTCATTTTCGGGGGAGGAGTCCGCCCCGGAGTCGTCGGACACCTGAAAACGGGAGCTCTTTCTTGGGCTTCTTCTCCGGCACCACATGCGGTGCCGGAACCAGCAGCCTCGCTAGACGAGCGTCTACTGGATTTTCTAGCATAGGAGCCGGACAGGTAATCTGCTCCGCCTTCCTCATCCAGTCCTGTCAAAGGAAAAGGGGAAATTAAAACCCGCATAGAGTCAAACTATGAAAAACAAGTGTCCGTAAAGGGGTAGAATCACTTACCTCGTTGGCCTGGCGCTGCGAGCGAAATCCGCGATCTTTAGTCGCGGATGCGGAGCTGGCGCCTTGAACAACACCTTCCAGCGCCTTCGCATATCGTGGTCAAGAGCTTGCTCAGCGCTGGTGCTGTTCGGATCGAACTCCCATAGATTGAATGCCCGCTCTTGGCATGGGAGAATCCGCGGACGAGCATGACCTGGACCACGTTAACCAGCCAGAGCTTCTTCACCAGCTTCTTGATACAGGCTTGGAGTCCCGTCAGCTCCTTCGAACTACCCCACAGCAAGCCCTTCTCTTTCCAGGAGGTGAGCTGCATGGGGATACCAGATCTAAACTCGGGGGCCGCCGCCCATTTAGGGTCACGCGGATCGGTGATATAGAACCACCCCGATTGCCACCCCTTGACGGATTCCACGAAGGCCCCTTCGAACCAAAGGACATTGGGCATCTTGCCCAACATGGTGCTCTCCAAGACTCCGCTTGAGTGCCCCTTCACTACCTTCGCTTGACATTGAAGGTCTTGAGCCACAAGCGAAGTGGGGCTGGATGCGAGAGGAAGGCCTCGCACACGACGATAAACGCCGAGATGTTGAGGATGAAGTTCGGCGCCGGATCATGGAAATCCAGGCCGTAGTAGAACATGAGCCCCGGACAAAGGGGATGTAGTGGAAAGCCCACTCCAGCGGAGGAAGTGGGGAAGAAAGACGACCCTCTCATGGGGCCTGGGGTGGGGATGAGCTGCCTCGTCGGGCAGCCGGTCTGTGACTGGCGTCGCCGGAGAGGTATCCGGCGCCGCGCGGTTTAGCGATATGTGCTCCTCCTTAACGGTGGAGGCCAACCATTTACCTCCCGCTCCGGACATGGTCGGAGAAGGTTGAAGCGAGATGCGCGAACTTGGGCGCTGGAGCTCGAGTGCGCGGAGATGGATAACCAAAGGAGGAAGAAGGCGTAGGTGAGAAGGTGAATCCTTATCCCTTATATGGGCGGGCGAAGACTTACACGTCCCCCACCGGCCTGGTAAAACTCGCTTATCTCCCAAGCGTCCCCATCAATGGCGCAGTTGGGTTACCCACGCCCGTATTGATGAGAATCCCGGATTAAGGGGAAACACGATCTCTGCTTCGACAAGACGTGCCAAGGAAACCGCTTCGCTAAATGCGCTGAGGTGGTAAAGTAAAAAACAATTCGAGTAATGGCTTGGTAGTGGTGTGACGTCATGCCACAAAAAACGTCAGCAGATTGAACTTGTGTATATATTATTATTCTCTCTACGGTGGAATGTGGAATTTATTTTGCAGAGCCGGACACTATCCTGGTGTTCACAATCTTCTATCATTCGGAGGAGGAACCCGCCTTGCAATGCCAAGCAATATACGCGCCGGACTTATCGTCATTGAAGCCTGGTTCGAGGGCTCTTGAGGAGTCCTGGATTAGGGGAGTGTCCGGATAGCCGGACTACCATCATCAGCCGAACTATCGCTGGCGGACTATCATCATCGACCGGACTCCAAGACTATGAAGATACAAGATTGAAGACTTCGCCCCGTGTCCGGATGGGACTTTCCTTGGCGTGGAAGGCAAGCTTGGCGATACGGATATGTAGATCTCCTACCATTGTAACCGACTCTATGTAACCCTAGCCCTCTCCGGTGTGTATATAAACCGGATGGCTCTCAACAACAACCCTGACAATCATACCATATGCTAGCTTCTAGGGTTTACCCTCTTTGTTCTCGTGGTAGATCCACTCTTGTAAACATCTACAATATCAATATCAATCGAGCAGGACGTAGGGTTTTGCCTCCATCAAGAGGGCCCGAACCTGGGTAAAACATCGTGTCCCTTGTCTCCTGTTACCATCCGCCTAGACGCACAGTTCGGGACCCCCTACTCGAGATCCGCCGGTTTTGACACCGACACAAGGCCATAGAGAGAATGAAGATCCCTACCAAGCTACGAGACGTCCAAAAGTTTACCGGATGCCTGGCCTCCCTGAACTGCTTCATCAGCCGGCTCGGAGAGAAAGCTCTCCCCCTCTACCGACTCATGATGAAGTCCACTCACTTCGAGAGGAACGACCAAGTAGACCAAGCTTTCCACGAGCTAAAGAAGATGCTGACCACGCCACCCATCTTGGCGGCACCTACTGAGAAAGAGCCCATGCTCCTTTACAGTGCCGCCACAAGCCGGGTGGTCAGCACCGTTATCGTGGTTCAGCACCCAGAAGACGGCCGAGCTCAGCTAGTCCAGAGGCCGGTGTATTATTTGAGTGAAGTACTGTCCACCTCAAAGCAGAACTACCCGCACTACCAAAAGATGTGCTATGGTGTGTACCTCGCCGCCAAGAAGCTCAAGCCCTACTTTCAAGAGCACCCCATCACGGCCGTATGTACTGCCCCGCTCGCCGAGATCATAGGCAGCTGGGATGCATCCGGTCGGGTGGCCAAATGGGCCATTGCGCTGGATCCTTACACAATCTTCTACCAGCCTCGCACCGCCATCAAGTCCCAGGCATTGGCCGACTTCCTTGTCGACTGGGCCGAGACCCAGTACCTGCCGCCGGCCCCCGACTCCACTCATTGGCGGATGCACTTCGATGGATCCAAGATGCGCACCGGCTTGGGAGCCGGCATCGTCCTCACCTCTCCCAAGGGCGACAAAGTCAGATACACATTGCAAATTCATTTTGCCGCCTCCAACAATGTGGCCGAGTACGAGGCGCTCATACACGGGCTCCGGCTAGCCAAAGAACTCGGCATCTGCCAGATCCTGTGCTATGGTGACTCTGATTTGGTAGTCCAGTAATCATCTGGCGACTGGGACGCCAAGGATGCAAACATGGCAAGCTACCGCTTCCTCGTTCAGCAAATCAGTGGATATTTTGAAGGATGCGAGTTCCTCCACGTGCCATGGGCCGACAACGAGCAAGCAGATGCCCTTGCACGAATAGGCTCCACCCGACAAGTTATACCAACCGGCGTCTCTCTCCAACGCCTCCTCAAGCCGTCTGCCAAGCCATCTCCAGAACATAGTTCCATCTTCGTACCGGCTGACCCTGACGCAGTCGGATCCGACTTGGGGAACCAAGAAGGCGGCTCGGGGACTTCAACAGGCGGCCCGGGGACTGCCATAGCCGCACCTGGCTCGGGGACTACGGCAGTCGGCCTGGGGACTACACCAGTCGGCCCGGGGACTGCATCGACACCACAGGCGGTGGCCGACTCCAACTCTTCGCCACCCAGCCCACCCGGCCTAGTCGCAGTAGCCGTATTGGCAAAAGAAGAAGTCACAGCTCCATCATGGGCCCAGCCCATCCTCAACTTCCTGGTAAACAGAGAGCTTCCGACTGATGAGATCTCGGCAAGACAAGTCCAACGCCGAGCCGGAGCATACACAATAATGAACCGAGAGCTCGTTAGGCGCAGCGTCACTGGAGTCTTCCAGCGCTGCGTCGAGCCAGAGAAGGGTATAGCAATCCTCAAAGAGATCAACCAAGGTGAATGCAGCCACCACGCGGCCTCAAGATCACTTGTCGCCAAAGCTTCCCGCCATGGATTCTTCTGGCCGACTGCTTCGGAAGACGCCAAGGAGTTAGTCAAACACTACAAAGGGTGCCAAGTCTTCAGCTCCAAGCAACACCTGCCGGCTTCTGCACTCAAGACCATCCCCCTCACCTGGCCTTTTGCCGTCTGGGGACTGGACATGGTGGGCCCATTCAAGACGGCGCGCGGCGGCATGACACATCTGCTCGTCGCCGTGGACAAATTTACCAAGTGGATTGAAGCGAAGCCGATCAAGAAACTGAATGGGCCGACTGCCGTGACATTCATCGCAGATATTACAACCCGGTATGGCGTACCACACAGCATCATCACCGACAACGGCACGAATTTTGCCAAGGGAGCACTGGCACGTTTCTGGGCGACACAGGGCATCCAACTGGACTTAGCGTCCATTGCCCACCTGCACTCAAACGGCCAAGTCGAGCGAGCAAACGGCCTCATCCTCTCCGGCATCAAGCCCCGATTGGTCGTGCCATCGGAGCTGTTGACGGCTGTTGGCTAGACGAGCTGCCGGCCGTCCTCTGGAGTTTGCGTACTACCCCGAACAAGTCAACCGGCTTCACCCCTTTCTTCCTTGTATACGGTGCCGAGGTTGTCATCCCAACTACATTGAGTTTGACTCACCTCGGGTCACCATGTACACGGAGGCGGAGGCCAAGGAAGCGCGAGAAGACGGCGTCGACCTGCTAGAAGAAGGCTGGCTGTTAGCCCTCAGCCGGACTGCCATCTACCAGCAGGGTATACCCCGTTACCACAGCCGGAAGGTCAAGCTAAGATCCTTCCAAGAGGGCGATCTTGTGCTCCGGCTGATACAGCGAACAGCCGACCAGCACAAGCTCTCGGCCCCTTGGGAAGGCCCCTTCGTCATCAGCAGGGCCTTAGGCAACGACTCCTACTACCTGATTGACGCCTTGAAGCGAAACCGCATAAGAAAGATGATTCCGGCATGGAGTCAGAACGACCATGGAACGCCAAACTCCTCCGAAGATTTTACAGTTAAAATGCAGTATGTACTCCCTCCGTCCGGAAATACTTGTCCAAGAAATGGATACAAGTGAATGTATCTAAAACTAAAATACATCTAGATTCATCCATTCCTCGGAGAAGTATTTCCGTACGGAGGGAGTACCGCGCTACCTTTTGTATTAAGTACAAGACAACGGGTCCCCCGAGGAGCGCTCGAGGAATACCCTCTTTTATCTATGTATGACGAGTATCATGCCTATGATTATGTCACTACATTTGTTTTCTCGTCCGGCACCGGGTTCGATCAGTCAGCCCGGGGACTTGCCGCCTTGAGTTATATTCAAGTTCTACCTGCAGTCAGACAAGTAGTGTGCCGGCACCCAAGCCCTCCCTTGTTGAAAGTTGCAGCTCGAAGAATCGAGTGTCCGACTGGCAAGAGCCAAAGGCAGGAAAGGGTGCCCACATGAAATATGGCTAAGGACTAACGATCTTATATAACACAAGCCAGCTTCCCACCCCGCCAACCGGCTGTCAGAGCAGCCGGCTGGCCGGCTTCCCGTTCACCCTGCTACAATCTAAGAAAGCTCGAGTGCTTGTCCTCCCAAACGGCCAAACCCTTCCCCAGCCACAGACTGCAGAGCAGCCGTCCGGCTGGGAAGGCGGCGACCAAGGGAGGGCGGCAAAGGAAACAACCAACAGGATAAAAAGCAAATATGAACGGAAGACAATCACATGCATAATTATATTTACACAAAAGGCCTTCGAAAGGCCAGCGTTCAACATAGTTTGAATACACCCCCAGTGGGTGGAATTGCATGAATTTAATAAAAGTTGTTCAAAGAGTAACAAGCAGGAAGGCAAAGACGGCGGATCAGGCCAAGGGAGCAACAGGCGAGCCGGGCAGGTTGGTGGAGACGGCAGTGTTGGCTGGAGGAGTGGCCGGCTGACGAGTCTCGCCATGATCGTCACCTGCTGCAGGCGGCGCGCTTGCACGCGCCTCATTACCGGAGGCACGATCAGGCTGAGGCTGGCTGGTCGCTCCACTGTCTGGCGCGGTGTCTTCACCATCCTCCCCCTCCTCCTCTTCGCCTTCGTTGCTGGAACCGATCTCCTCCGCCGAGTCTTCACCTTCTGCCGGGTTCAGCTCGAACCACTCCTCCGGCTGAGCGACACCGTCATCATTTACCTCAGGGGCAAAGGCACTGGTGTCGGTGTAGTCGGCGATCGACGAGGCACGTGGATAATAGCCGGCCGCACCGCCTCCAGCTCCTCGTTGGCCTGCTGCCGCCAGGTGGCTAGCTGGGCCATGTCCAGCCCAGGATACCAAGCTCGGACGAATTCTAGCACCCACCTGGCGCCGGACCGAGCCGCAGAAGCCTTCCGGGCCATGAAGCGGCCGACTGCTACCTCCAGGCAGTCGGCAGTCCGACTGGGGGTGCGGGGAACCACCTCGCCGGGCAGAGAGCGGCCAGCACCTGCGCCCCAGCACATTGAAGACGGCGGAGCGTGCGGTAAGCTGGCTGGAGGCGGGTTTGAATCGCCAGAAGCTGCTCCTCCAGCGACCGGCCAGCATCCGGTGCGATCCCAACCCCAGCCTGCTGTCGTGCATCACGGTGGGCCTCGATGGCTTGGTTGGCGGCAACGGAGTAACCAGGGAAGTAATCTGCACAAAGAAGAAAAAAGCAGCACAAAGACAGAAGACATACCAGATGCCGGGTGGTGAGCAAAGGGACGAGGAAGAGGGCGGCCTACCGTCAATGAAATCTTCAACCCGGCCGTAGCCTTCACGCAGCTCTTGCCTCGCCTTAGCCCAGCTCGCCGCCTCGGTCTCATATTCGGCTTGAAGGGCGGCCTCGCTGTCCTGCACCGCCTTAAGGTCCGCCTTATGGCTCTCCTCCTGGTCGGCTAGTTTCTTGGCCAAGCGATCACGTTCCTGAGCCAAGGCGTTGCACTCGGCTTCCTTGGCGCGAAGGGTGGTCTGGGCGCCACCTAGCTGCTCCCGCAGGTCGGCATTGGCCCCTGCAAATGTGAAGAAGAAGAAAAAGCGATAAGGAAGAAGTCGGCAGGAAAGATTCGACCCGACTGCTCAGCAGTCGGCCCGAATCTCGGGGACTACACCCAGTGGTTGCGCTGACACGCCCCCACATGAGATAAAAAATGAAGCACTTACTCCGGCTCTTAGTCAGATCGGTGGTCTTCTGGTTCATCTCCCGGGCCTGGGAGTTGAAGGCGGCCGCGCGGAGGTTGTGATAGTCCTGCCAGTAGGACAGAGGTGTGAATAAGAACACGACATCAATCAAAGTCTACTAAGAAGTTCCAAGCCGCCTGCTCAGCAGCCGAGTCGGAACTCGGGGACTACACCCAGTGGGTGCGCTGACGCGCCCCCACGGAAGAAATCAAGAGCAGTCGACGAAAAGCGGGAAGACTCACCCGAATGACCATCCGCGTTGCAAGAAACTCTTGAGTATATTGCTTCAGCGCGGCGGACTGGGACTGAAGTCGGTCCCGAACGTCCTGCGCCGCCACGTTCAGCACGGCCGTCCCACCGCCCAGCGTCCACCCTGGCGAGATGGCGCTGGCCGTCTCCAGATCCTGGGCCGATGGGCTGGAGCCCGCGGCCTTCTTCGGATCCGGCGCTGAAGTCGCCTTCCATGCGCGCCGACGAGACGGCGACAGGACCACAAGCTCCGCCCTCACAGCCGGCTCACCTTAAGCCGGCTGCTCGGGCGGCGCGTCAGGCCGGCCGTCTAGGCCCGCTCCAGCGGCGACGGAGGTGCCGCCCCTCTCTCCAGGACGACTGTGTCGCCCTCCTCCCTGTCCATCGTCGGCTGGTTGCGGCCGGCTTCCTCCTGCGGGCGCACTGGGATATTGGGAGGCACGGTGCGAAGGGGGATGACGAGCTGCGGAGGCTGGTTATGCAGGGCTTCCGCCGCCCCCTCTGCGGCCGCAACCTCCTCTTGAGCCTTGGCCGCTGTGTCGGCTCGCGCCTCCGCCGACTCCTCCATCATCTCCTGAGCTGCCCTGCCGGCGGCCTCCCTCTGCTCCTCCGCCTCCCCCTCCTCCCGCGCGTTCTGCTCCGTCGCCGCTAGGAGATAGGCACGGGGGTCCACGCGGCGGGCGCTCGCAGACCCTCCTCCCGCTCCAACCACGGAGCCGGTCATGGCCTGCTCGAGAGAAAGTGGAACCCTGTTTGATAAGTCAAGGAAAAGGCTTAGAAGAATGACAACCGAAGAGAAAAAATAAAGGTGTGAGAGAATAGACACTTCACTACTAGGAAAAGGCCTACTAATGGCACACTGGATTTGCCTACTAATGTCGCACTACCGGTGCGCCATTAGTATCACGCCACTAGTATTTTCTACTAATGGCGCACCACTGGTGCGCCATTAGTATCTGGTATACTAATGGCGCACCACCTAGTGCGCCATTAGTATGTAACACCATGCATCATTAGTGTGCCTCCCGGGGGGCCATACGTAACCATGTGCTTCGTCATACTAATGGCGCCCCTGTTGTGATGCGCCATTAGTATCCTTTGGCACACTAATGGCGCACCTGGTGGTGATGCGCCATTAGTATGAATATTTGGATTTCTTTTTTACTTTTCTGATTTTTGCACAGGTTACAAAATATATATTTGGACAGAATATAGACAGCAGCACACAACAATAGCAGATTCATCGAATACAATAGAAGATTAGTCTCCGAATACAATTCATCATATTAGTCTCCGAATTCAAAAGACCAAACAAAGATAAAACATTACAAGTCTCAAGACCGCGAGTATCGAGTTTGTCTTCACATTACAAGTCGATATCGATCATCTAAACTACCATCACATAGAAGAGAGCTGCGGTCATCACGATGAGCACCATCGCGATCAAACAGGTCTTCATCCGGTTCCTCCAACGCTCCCTCCTCTCTCCCGCTAGATACCGGGCGTATCTAGATTCGGCCTCCGCCCTAGTGGTGTACCCTTTGTAACTGTTACCGCTGAAACGGTGAACCTGTCTCTGACATTCTTCCCAGTCGTCGTAGACTCCGGGAACCTTACCCTTGTACACAACATACGACGACATCTCTATGCACAAGCCAAACTATAGACAATACATAAGCAATATGTAAGTATGCAACAAAATGATCGGAAGAGAAATGCAAGACATTAATAGCACGATTCATGGTCCTACTAATAAATAGCATCGATTACATCTAAGTTCAACGACTGTCCAAACCAAAGAGACATACAAATCCATTAAAGTTTAATTACAACATGAGCCAGTCAATGTTTCAGAACAACACATCACTACTTTCGACTCGACTCATCGGATAGGAGCGTGGATGAAGCCGCCGTCTGTCGAGATGGTCATGAAATCGCGGTTGTTGTCACCCTGCAATTGTAGCGTTTCATCTATCTCACTGTTGGACGGTTGATATCTGCGGAAGAACTGCCCTGAGGTATGAAGGACATCTTGATGGATGATGTCCGCAAACTCCGACTGGATGCGAAAGAATTCTTGTCTGAGGTCCGCATCTTGGGTTGCCGACAACCTCGCGGCCCAATCTTTGAGACTATCTGGTAGCAGAAGGTGATGATGGTCCCTTACGATCGCCCGCATGTGATGGAGGGCGTAGTAGGCATCCTTCTGACCTCCAGGTGGCTGCTTGACGCAGCAGATCTTCGTTGTGTGTGAGAAGGTGTGCTTGTCGTACTTACGAACTGCCCCGTGAAGGTGCCTCCAGATTTGGCGTGGCAGGGAGAACATCATCAAGAACTTTCTTGACATTTGTGTAGTCTATCTTGCAGTTACGGTTCGGGTCGAAATACGTAGCCATGGAATATTTCAGGCTTAGGAGGATGAGTGTGCAATGTGTGTCACTGCACAGAACACGGAATGTTAGAAAAAAAAAGAACGATCGAAATCTAAGAAATCATATGTTACGGGGCGGTTAAGGGATGACTTACTCGGGAAAGTAAGCCGCAAGGAAGTTATCCTTATCTCGGTTTGACAGAATGATGCCTTCGAGGTGTGAACTCGCAACTTGGCGGTCCCCAGCGCTGCTCAAGTGCTTGGAACGCATGTAGAAGGGGTCGACTATCACGATGTTCGGGGTCTTGTCTCTAATGATCCGCATCTCCATACTCAGCGAAAACAGCCGAACGAAGGTGTAGTGCAGCAGATGAAGGTTAAACATAGCAAAGATGTCATCAAACTACAGGACGATCGTACCCCTGATGTCGCCATCCACAAAGACCTTGCATTTTGGCACCTTGGCCATGAAAACCGGGTATGCCACATCATTCTCTCTTAGACGCCGCTTCTCCAGAGAAAGAACACTATCGTGCAGACTCCGCATAGCACCGGTTGCAGCATTCGGTAGCATCGCCCTACCCGCCACATGCACCCTCCTCGAGATATCCTTAGGTGAAGGTGGCCCGTCCTGAGCACGGATCGAACTCGGTGCCGGCTGGCTCGCACCGGAGCCCTTGTTAGTCTTTTGTTTCCGTCCCTTCTTCTTGATCTCCTGTAATGGGACCGAGTTGTGCTCACAGACCGCCTTCTTGAGCGTGTTGGGGCTGATAATATTTCGCACCTCAGCTATCTGAGGCTCGGTGAAGTCGGGAGCTACAGGCGTGTCCTGAGAACTGAACGCCAGACGACGCCTGTTGCAATTGGATTTCTCCGCCGTACCAGCTAGATCGCGGTCGTCTTGGTTGGGTTCTTGAGAAAGAGGCCCGCAGAACTCGTCAGCGTACCCATGTTCAGAAAAGTACTTATCAACTTTGGTAAATGTACCGTCGTCGTTGCAATCGCCGTCCGGATCCTGTGCCATAGGGTTGTCCGGATCCTATGCCATAGGGCTGTCCGGATCCTGTGCCATAGGGATGTCCGGCAGGTCCGGTAGCGTTGCGGCGTTCTTGCCATGGCTTGGCGCCGGCACGATCAAGCGGTCTTATGCAATGGGGTGGTGTCCCCCACCCCAAAACGAATCTGGCTCTTCGGCCAAAGCAGGGGCCAGTTTACGCAGGCGCTGAGGGTCATCTCATCTTCTTCATCGGCCCCAGCGGGTCGAATCGGAGGTAACAGCTCATCGCAGCCTGGCAGCACCCGAACCACTTCAACCCTATACATTTTGGGTGCCATCGGATTACCATGGAACATGCGGTTGCCCGGTTGAACGATTATGCCCTTGGCGACATCGACCAACTCGCCGCCCACGAAGTGCAGAAGAGTGCAAGGAACGTCGGCGGCGCCCTGCGAAAACATGTAGGGCGTCAGGGATGCCATGTCAAAGGCAAGGAGATGAAGTCATCGGCCGAGAGGCTTAGTTACCGTGATGCCGTCGAGCTCGGCTAATGTCGAGGCACCGCCAACGGCGGTCGCAACCCATGAGGGGGCGCTTTTGCGGCGAGGTGCCGCCGGGCGACACCCGGTGCATTAAGCTCCAATGCCCGTGCCGGCGCCGGAGACACGAATACTGCCTCCGCCGAAGACACCAATGGCGCCGCCTGCGTGCCGTGCGAGTTGCTGGCTGTTAAGCTGGGAACCGGGGGAGGCCCCTGTTGGCCGCGCGCAATCCACGTCGTCAGCCCATGAATCAATGTAGGCACCATGGCATTGAGCTTCGTTCCCAGTTGTTGTTCCACTTGCTCTTGGACAAGCCCCGGAATCTGCGCCACTTGTGCCTTGAGTGCTTCAACCTCGCGCGTCTAGCTTTCGAGTTGGTCTTTTTCTCCTTCCGCACACCAGCGGTATAGTATGACCCCCATTTTGTGGACAAGCCTTTGCCGGCCACACGACCAGCTGACGTCGGCTTAGTGAGCTTATCCTTGTTTTTTATTACGTTCAACGCCCTATTTAAAGGGGTGTCGAAAGGGGAGCTCTGAGATGACCCCGCGCTACTGCTTTCAGTTTCCTGCGGAAGGAACATGAACCATTTAGAAATATTCTGGATTAATTAGAGTGCAACCATATGGAGCTAATTACGCGGGGGTGTATTCCTTACCAGAACAAGCTCAAGCGCCCTGGTCTTTGGATCCGTGGTAAGCTCCTTTGTTATCGGGTCCTCCTTGTACCAGGCCCTGACAAAGTTCCTGGTCTGCTTGTCACCGCTGTATTTCTCGAAGCGGGGCGGTAGGCCTTGGTCGGCACGCTCCGCTTCCTCCTTGTCCCATATAGGCTCCGCCACTCTGTAACCGCCGGGACAGAGTTTGTGTTCCCCTAAGTTCAACACCCGCATTTCTTTCCCCCACTGACTTGATTCGGAGGTTGCGCTGCTCTCGCACTTGATCTTGAACTCCTTGTAGTCATCTTCGCTGATCGAAGAATATTTCGCCTTGATCTTCTCATAACTATCACCTTTATCAATCATTCTCTTCACCGCGCTTCTCCAAGTAGACAGGGCTGTGCTCATCCTCATGAGGGCGGCACTGTTCACTTTATTCCCTGAGAGGCGTGTGTTTTCAAAATCGGCGGGGAACTTGTATCGTTCATGGAGCTTCGTGAAGAGGAGGTTGCGCAAATTCCCTCGGTCCTTATGCCTAAGGTTCTCGGTGTTGATCGAGACGGTGCTCCGGAGAATGCACCCGAGCTGAAGCGAGTACCCCTTGACTATATGTTTGGGCTCCGTTGGATGCCCGTCGGAGTCCACTTGAGTAAATTCCTCCTTGAGGGTGCTAAGCGCATTGACGCCCGGTCCTTGCTTTGCTTCTTCGGTTGGCTGCCATCTGTGTGTGCGCCGCCATCATCAGTGGTGGCATCCTCGGCGGCACCATCAGTGGTGTCATCCACGACGCCACTAGGTGTTGTGTAGTCAGGATCGGTGTCTTCCGCGGCGTCCTCATAGCGGTGAGGTTGTTCCTCCATCTCTTCGGACAGCTCCCAGAATTGCTTGCCGCCCGAACCGCAGGCCTCATCGTTGCTGGCCATGTTTCGCTCTAAATAGGAAAACAGTTTGGTCAAAAAGTTGGTTATTGTCAAGGAACAAGATCATGGTCTCATCATTTTAGGTTTGTCGACACTGAGGCATCCTAAAAGCTAAGCTTTTACCATTTAGGGTTTGTCGACGCCGAGGCACCCTAAAAGCCTAAATGTACATCATTTAGATTCTCATCGAGACCGAGGCACCCTAAAAGCCAAGGTTTCATCATTTAGGGTTTGTCGACGCCGAGGCACCCTAAATGCTAAGTTAAGTCTTCATCATTTAGGGTTTATCGATGCCGAGGCACCCTAGGTTGGGCCTAATCACTTGGCACTAATCACTTGGCTATATTGCCACATATGTTGGGTTTATCATCTAGGGTTTATCGATCTTTGAGGAGAATTCTAAGTTGGGCCTAATCACTTGGCTCTATTGCCACCTATGGTTTAATGCAGCAAGAATAAAGGGCAGTTGATCCTACTTAATTAAGTACTAAGATACCCGGCCCATGCATTAGTAGCAAGTACCCATATGCCCGATTTTTAGCAAAGTCATGCTAAAATTCACGGAAAATTTCAGCATGACCTTTGCTGAAAATAGGACATATGGAGTACCCGAATTTGCCGGAACGGAAGTTAATCGACATTCCGGCAAACTCAAGGGCCTCTCGGGGTACCTGCAAAATCATCACGACACAATGGTCGGAGACAAAACCCAGCCACAGACCATATGGTCCTCTGCTTTCATATGGACAAAAATCAGCTCAACTTATGTGAGCTTCCATTCCAAATATAATAGGTCGCCCACCACAAAATCATCAATAGTTTAGGAAGTCTGTACAAACACAGAAAGAATAGAAAGTTTGCTGCCTATTCAAACACAAAAAGAAGCACTACTTGAAACTTATGCTACATTTGGACCATGGCAATTTACTTTCATGGAGCATGACAAATGTATTTTACAGATCATGGCATTGTTTTTACAATATGCACCATGGCAAATTTCTTTTCTTTTTGCAACATGGCAAATTTCTTTTGCACCGGGCCATGGAAAATATTGTCTATGCATCATGAAAATTATAGTGTATGGATCATGGCATTTTTTATTATACATTTTTATTCTATGGATCATGCCAGGAAATTATAGTCTATGCATTTTTTTAATCTCTGGATCATGATCCAACAAAATTGCCATCTCCCATGGCAAATATAGCCTATGCATCATGGAATTTATACTGTATGGATCATGGCATTTTTTGTCTATGGATCATGATCTATAGAACATTTTAGTCCATGTCATTTCTGAAACATATTTTTGCCATGGCAATTTTGAATCAATAGACATACTTCTCAAAAGAGGCATGATCAAATTCTGGTGCCCTTGACTTACTAGTATTTATCTCTTATGACTGATGAATGTGCATTGAGTCCGAAGCAAAGACTCTCTGATGAAATGAAAAAACCTTGGAAATATATTTATGATAACTCTAAATGGATCGGAAGGTGCAGATGCACTTGTAAAAAAGGTATGCATTTGCAGCAGCTTTGTTCTGATTATGACACCATTCTGTTAAGAAGGCTAAATAACATTATCATCCCAATTCATAGTTGAAGTTGAAGACCCTAAGCTTTAAAATGCCAAGTCTCACTTACGCATGTTTACTTATTTACCAGTTCTGAACTATCACCAGAAAATAGTAAATCTACATTGACCACATAATATTATTTTTCAACCACTCAGTCTGTCCTTGACTGGGACACTTGAAGCACAAAACAACTAATGCAGAGCTAGGTCTACTTTGGTTCTGAAAGATCACATCCTGGTGCATATGTGGGGTTTTTTACTTAGAAAATACAAAACTTCTATTATTGTTTTTATTTTTAACCAGAGCCTAATCACCTCTACAGTTTACAAACTGATTCAGATAATCACTAATCAGGCATGGAAAATTATTTTAGCCATGATCCTGGAGGATTAGAGCCTCCACAAGTCAGAGAAAATTAGTGTCTCCACTTATGTTGTCAATGCTTGTTGTATCTTTGGCTTAAGGGTTTTCCTTTTCAAATTCTGACTCTATTTCTAAACAAAGTAGGCTTCTATCCTGTCTAGAATGTAATGAAGATTTCTTGGATAAGCTGGGTGTTGTAATGAAGATGTCTTGGTGAGACTTGATATATGTCCAAAATTAGAAAAATCACAAGGTACTTTCTCTACCTAATAAACTCCATATGACCACATAAAACCCTGTTTAACACACCTGTAAAGAGGAACAACCCCCCTAAGGAGCTAGAAAGCTATATCGCCCACTGCCTCGTCGAATGTCTGTCAAGGGAAGAGATAAAGAGCATATAAAACATTACCCACACAAAAAAATGAGAGCATGTAAAAAATTTAAAAATGAGAACCATATTTACCAATCTAAACTTGACATTTCACTTGGCACGGAGGGAGTACACAATGACATAGTAGTCATCAATTTTCTCCTGTATGAGCTGTAGCAATCCCCACATACAAGAAAAAACTGAAAGCAAAGCTTTACTCTCCCAACAAGATTCTAAGCATACTACTTGACTAATAATAGAAAGCCCATGACAGTGAGGGTATCTAATACATTAGTATTTCTAATTCTATAAGCCTGCAAGTTTGTGAAATTGAGACAAACCAATTTGGTTAGCAACTCACGACAGCACATGGCAGTGAGGTAACGGTCCCACAAAGCATGGCTGGGCGTGGCCCGAGCGTAGTGGAGGCGCGGTCGCTGGTTTGTGGCGCTGGCGGGGCTGTAGGCGCGGCCTAGCGTAGTGGAGCCGCAGTCACGGTGCGGTGAGCGCGCCTGGGCGGGGCCAGGGCGCGGCCCGAGCGTAGTGGAGGCACGGTCACGGTGCGGTGAGCGCGCCTGGGCGGGGCCAGGGCGCGGCCAGGGGGCGAGGGGAGCACGGCCACGGGGGGGCGGCAACCATGAGCTGGGGCGCGATGGTGCGACAGTCTACAGTGACGAAATCGAAGGGGGGGGAGAAGGGGAGCCGGTGCAGCTCACCGAGAGGAAGACGATAGCGAGCTCGTGCGGGGTCGGGGTTGACGAGGTGACGCGAATCGACGGTGAGTCCGTGGTGGCCGGAGGTGGAAGAAGACCTCGATCCGCACGATGCAGAGTCGTCGAGCTCGAACGGCTGGCCGTAGATGACGTAGAAGAACACTGCAGAGCTCCTGGACTCCTTGGTGGGGTGCGGGGACAACGGTGGTCGTGGGGACGATGTGGTGTCGACGGGGACGACCTAGTCGGGTGAAGCAGTGCGAGGGGAGAGGAAGTGGGGAGGTGCTAGGGTGTGGAGCGGTCGCGGGGGTCATCGGAGCGGGCACGGGGGAGCCGGAGCGGGTGTGGAGCGGGCGCGGGGGTCGTTGGAGCGGATCGGGGGTCGTCGGAGCGGGTGTGGCGGGGGAGGAAAGGGGGATCTGGCGAGGGAGAGGGAAGGGGGGATCGGGCGATGGGGTATCCAGCTATAGCAATGGCGCACCACCCTGTGGTGCGCCATTAGTAGTTTTTTTTCTAATAGCACTGGTGCACCCTCCTCTGGTGCGCCATTAGTAACTTTTTTTTACAGCAATGGTGCACTTTTCTTTCATTATTTCTTGTTGCATCTAATAATTTGTTTTTTTATCAAATTTGTTATTTTCATGAGGACTAGAACAGAAGATATCATCAAATATCATCAATTTTTTTTTGAAAATATCATCAAATTTGTTTTTTATTTTTAATTGAAAATATCATCAAATTTGTTATTTGAAGATATCATCAAATTTCTTTTTTGAAAATATCATCAAATTTGTTATTTAAAAATATCTTAAAAAAGTGGGGGAGGGTGCGGGGTGTCGGCGGCGGCGGTGGAGCGGGGGAGGGTGCGGTGGGTCGTCGGCGGCGGTGGAGCGAGGGAGGGTGCGGTGGTTCGTCGTCGGCGGCGGTGGAGCGGGGGAGGGTGCGGGGGGTCGTCGGCAGCAGTGGAGCGGGGGGAGGGTGCGGGGGGTGCTCGGCGGCGAGGGGGCTCTGGAGAGGGGGATAGCTATCAAGAGGGAGGGGGATCGAGATCGAGTGTCCTCATGGATATTCAATATTTTTTCATATTGAATATGAAAAAATATCATCAAATTTGACAAAATATTCATGAATTCAAAAAGTGCCCATGAAATTTAAAAATATTCATGATATCAAAAAGTGCCCGAGAAATGAAGACTACGATTTAAATACAACCGATCTTAGCTAGCTATCTGTTCACAATCTTCTTGCCCTTCTTTTTTGCAAATGGAGTTCTTCTGTGGAACGGGCGTCCTTTAGGTAGGGTGGTCCTGCTTCTTCTTGTGGTGTGTGCTGCTACTTCATCGTCAGTCGTCATGTTCGATCTTCGGTCGCCGTACTTGTCAAGTCTTGCTCATTGGCTACTCCATCCATTCTCGATGATCTTCCTTTGCCTCTCCTCACGACACCACGACGGGCTGTGGCGGATCGGTAATGAAGAAGCATTGGTCCACTTGGGAAGCCAGTACCCATGGCTCAATTTTCGCGGTGACGTTTGCGCCCGCGGTCTTGGATTTGGCTTCGGGTCTAACCATGGTGGTGAAATACTGGTCTTCTTTTAGGACGCTCTTGGCCCATCTGACACGGAACATCGGGACCTTCTCTCCAGCGTAGCTCAGCTCCCAGATCTCCTCCATCCTTCCGTAGTATCTGTCCTTGTTGTTGCCGGTGTAGGATTCCATCGTTACCCCGGAGTTCTAATAACCATTGCTCTTCATGTCCTTGTTCTCGGTGTAGAATGTGTAGCCGTTATCGTACGCCTCATAGGTCATCAGGTTGTGATAGGTGCCCTGTGACAAGGGGAATATGAGTTGTTCTTCCGCGGAAGAATCCTCATGTAAAGGGTACAACAGAAGCTTCTGCTTGAACCAACGCGTGAAACATGAGTTGTGCTCTTTGATTATATCTCCGTCCGTCCTCTGTTGGCCTCGGTCATTGTACGTCTTCTCAATAAAGGTTTTGTGCTCTACCACCCAAGGATCGACCACGTCTATGTGTTGTAGCGCGACTAGGTTTTCTCTTTCAAAGTTGGCGAGTTGACCCTCGTAATCGACATGCATTTCGCGCGACCCTCACGGTGACCCCATCCAGCGAGCCTGCCGAGGTGCCTGTTGACGGGCAGACCAACGGGGTTCTCGATGCCTAGATAATTCATGCAGTAGAAGATGCACTCTTGATTCGAGAAAGCCCTGGCTATACTTCCCTCCTGGGCGTGACATGTTGCGAACGTATCCTTTGATGACACCATTCATCCTTTCGAACGGCATCATGCTGTGCAGGAGCGTCGGCCCGAGTTGGATGATATCCTCCACGATATAGACCAGCGGATGCACCATAACGTCAAGAATGCGGGCGGAAGTACATCTCAAGCTCGCATAGTATCACCACGATCTCTTCCGTGAGCCTTCTGAGTTGCCTCATGCCAATCGACTTCCAAGAGATGACGTCGAAAAAGTTGCATAGGCCAAATAGATTTTCCGCAGACGTGCGCGTCCATGATCCCATGGATTGCAACTGGAAGTATCTGCGTCATCAGCACGTGACAGTCGTGAGACTTCATCCCGCTGAACTTCTGCTTCGCTGGGTCTAGGTATCTGCTTATCTTCCCCGCGTAACCGTAAGGAAGTTTTACTCCTAGGAGGCAGGTGAAAACTGCTCGATCTCCTCCTGACTTAGAGTGAAGCACGCGGGAGGGTAGTCATTTCCGGTCTTCTTGGCCTTTTTGCCCTTGCGACGACTTTCTGTGTCCTGCTTCGCCTCATCATCATCATCATCATCATCATCGTGAAGCTCCTGCCTGATGCCCATTGATTTCAAGTCTGCCCTTGCTTCCGACCCATCTTTGGTCCTCTCTGGCAAGTTGAGCAGGGTACCAAGCAGACTCTCGCACACGTTCTTTGTGATATGCATGACATCAAGGCTGTGAGGCACACGGTGGATCTTCCAGTACGACAAGTCCCAGAAAACAGACCTCGTTTTCCTTACCTTCAGCAACGGCTCTGGCGCCTTTCGCTTCTTTCCCGGCTCTGGCTCCTTTTCCTTCTTTCCCGGCAGTGGGCAGTCTTTCCAATTTTTCAACATCTCGTCTATTTCCTCGCCGCTCCTCGTACACGGGCATTTTCGGGGTTCGGTTTCACCATCGAATAGATCCTTGTGTTTCCTCCACGGGTCATCGTCGCGAAGCCACCTTCGATGTCCCATGAACACGGTTTTTGAAGACCCGGGATCTCTATTTAGCTGGCGATACGTTGTGTCATCCATGCACCTTACGCATCCAGAAAATCTGTGGACTACCTGCCCTTGAGATATCTCAGAACCGAGATAGTCGTGCACCCGTAAATGGCGATGTGGCTCTCATAGGGAAATATTCTTTCTCTGCGGCATCCCACGTATTGGCTGGCGTTTTCCATAGTGTGTCTAGCTCCTCCTTCAGCAGCCCCAGATAAAGATTGATGTCGTTCCCTGGTTGTTTCGGCCCTTCAATTAGCATACTCATGTGAATGTACTTCCTCTTCATGCACTACTAGGGGGGAAGGTTGTACATCCACACAAACACAGGCCATGTGCTATGTGTGCTTCTCTGGCTGCCAAACAGATTGACTCCATGGGTGCTCGCGCCCAGCACGATGTTCCTTGGATCCTTCCCAAATTCTGGGTATTCGAAGTTCAATGCTTGCCACTGGTTCGCATCCTTAGGGTGACTCAGCATCTTGTCTTTTTTATTTATCTCCGGACCATTTCCGTCATCTTCCCGCTTCTTCTCCTCCATATCCGCGTGCCAACGCAGGAGCTTCTCTACCTTAGGGTCCGCGAAATACCGCTGCAGACGAGGAGCGATCGGAAAGTACCACACCGATTTTCGAGGAGCTTTCTTCCTCTTCTTGTATCGAGTGACGCCGCACACAGGATATATGGTAGACTCCGCGTGCTCGTCCCGATAAATGATGCAATTGTTGATGCACACATGGTATTTCACGTGCGGTAAATCCAGAGGACACACGATTTTCTTCGCCTCCTCGAAACTAGTCGGGCACTTGTTCCCCTTGGGAAGACGTTCGTGCCAGAATGACATGTTCTCGTCGAAGCGTGCGTCCGCCATTTTGTGTTTTACCTTCATCTCCAGAGCCATGAGCGTTACTTTCAGGCGGGTATCCTCGGGCCTGCATCCTTCATACAATGGAGTAACCACGTCTATCTCCAGTTGATCCAGCTTGGCTTTCTCTCGGGCGGCAGCTCTTGCGTTATCCGTCCGCTTGAGAAGCAACTCTTGAATATGAGGGTCCTGCACCCAGCCTCCATCGTCGTCTGCTCCGGCATCTTCATCTTCATGATCATGCCCTTCTTCTTGATCTTCCTCATCATCATGTACGACATCTTCTACATGATGACTGTGTACAGCATCACCGTCGTGATCATGTCCTGGATATTCTTCGTCTTCTCGCCCGCCCTCGCCGCGGTGGTTGTCTTGTTGCCCTTCCTTATTTCTTGCCCGGCCCCCATGGATGACTTCATAGTCATCTTCATCACCTTGCCACCAATAGCCATCCATGAAACCACGCAGGAGCAGGTGGTCCCGCACCTGCCCGGAATCCGGGTCCGCAATAAGGCTCTTCAGCTTGCATCTTCGACACGGACATCTTATCTCCGTCTCGTTCTTTTGAAGCATCTCTGCCCTTCATGAGCTCAAAAACCTATTCACTATGCCTTCGGTCATCGTGCAGACCATGAGTCGCTTCTTGGGGTAGAGCAAAATGATATTTTAGAACCAAGAAAACATTTGGCATGACCTTCCCTAAAAATAGGACCAAAAAGAATGCATAGTGCCAAAATTCTCGCCGAAACAGAAATGAATCAACATTCCGGCAAAATATTGGCAACTATCGCATTTCAAATACCGGTACCTGCAAACACAAACATATATGCAACATCACAAACATATGCAACATCACAAATATACATAGATCTAGCTAGGCCACAAAAAGTGCATGTGCACGTTGTTGGAGCGAGCTAGGGAGAAAAAAAGTAGATCTAGAACATGTAGATAGCTCTCCCCTTACTTACCTATCAAAAAAAGGTAATTTCACCACTTAATTTTGATGAATCTATGGTGCAAATGAGGTGAGGAGGAGGAGGCAGCCGAAAGTTCGGAGAAGGAGGTGGAGGGAATGAAGTGGGGAAAGTGAATGGGTAGGTGAGGCTGTCCAAAATATCTTGTTGGGGTCCCAGGTTACTAATGTCGCACGAACAAGAAATGCGCCATTAGTATGCCTGCTTACTAATGGCGCATTTGCTGTAGGTGCGCCATTAGTAGTTGCAAAAAAAGTAAAAAAAAACATTTACTAATGGCGATCGTTCGCCTAGTGCGCCATTACTTGTTACAACTTGTATTGGCGCACTTCGGTCAGATGCACCATTAGTATGTATGTAAAAATGAAAAAAAAAACCTTTATTACTAGTGGCGCACCGTTTTTCTGGTGCGCCATTAGTGTCTTCCACACTAATGGCGCATCACCAACTAGTGCGCCATTAGTATATAGTAGTGGCGCACTGCATCCCTGGTGCGCCATTAGTGTCAATCCTATCTATAGCCCTTTTCCTAGTAGTGCTTATGCCGAGACCACATGCAGCTGCTTCACTACCTTGCAGAAGTGGGCTGACTTCGCGGCCGCCTCGTCGCGCTTGGTCGCCGCCGCAGTACCCCTGGGCTTCTTCGGCCGACTGCCGAAGAGGGTCGGCGCGACCCGGCGTTTCTGTGCGCCGCCACGAACAGTTGGCACGACAGATGAGCCCGCGCCTTCATGATCAGACACCGGCTGACGGCACGGAAGAACGTCGGCCTCGTCGTCATCCGGCCAGTCCTCGAAGCCGACCCCGAGCCCGGAGCCGCCTGCCTCGCCGCCTCCCCCTACGGCGTCGTCGTCTAGAGCGGCTGCCCCCAAGTCGGGATCGTCCAAGTCATCCGCGCACGGTCGGGGACGAACTGGCACTCCACCCCCGCGGCTCCGGCCGCCAGTCGAAGGAGGGAGCTCTGTTAAAAACGAGCTGACTGGTCAAGAGTCGGCCAGCATGAACTCGGCAACAAGAGAAGAAGAAAAGAAGGGAAGCTTATCAAAGGCGGACGATTGGCGGGAGAGTACGGCTCCTTGCCGAACCGCCACTCCTCAGTGAGTTTGCAGTTGGCGATGTAATTCACCATATAAGATACCTCGGCATGAGGCATCCCCTTGGTGCTTAGCCGACTTGGGTCGAATCGACGGCTCATCTGGCAAATCATGTGAGGGCGGCCTTGGAGTGGGAGCACCCGGCGCTCCACGAAGGCGGCTATCAGGTCGGACCCAGCCAGGCCCTCTGATTGGACCAGCACCCGGAGCCGTGCGACGGCGGCAGCCCCAGCCGGAGACATCGTCCTGGCTTGGAAGGACCATGAAGGCTGCCTCCTAGCCAGCGGGCCGGCTATGTAAGATTTTTGCCAGAGCTTCGCCGACTGGATCAACGCGATGGGCGGATATGGATTGTCGCCCGTCGATCTCCGCATGGCCATGAAGGCGCCGCATGGGGCAGGCACGCCCGCGACGACGGTGCCCAGTTTGGACTGGAAGAACTCCCCCCAAAGTTTGAGGGTGGGGAGGACGCCGAGGAAGCCTTCGCACAGAGTGACGACGGCCGACAGCAGCACCACCGTGTTCGGGGTAAGGTGGTGCGGCTGGAGATGATAGAACTCGAGGAAGGAGCGGAAGAAACCACTCGCCGGCAGGCCGACGCCGCGCAGGCAGTGCGTCTTGCGGAGGAAGTCGATGTGGTCCTCGTGGACATTGGAGCCATCCCAGGAGCTGGACCGCGCCATGAGTACAGAGAGGCGACGAGAAATGCACGGCGGCGGAGGGCGTGCAATTCAGCGACAGCGAAGCTACGGCGCGCCGGGAAGATTGATGGAGGGGCAGCGCGGCAGCGAGCTGCTGCGGCGATGGAGAGGAAGAAGAGGAAGAAAATGGCGGAGCGAGGGCGAGCATGCGAGCGTCTGCCGCTCCCCCTCCTCCCCCTATTTATAGCCTCCTGCGGCGAAGCCGAGCAGGCGAGGCGTGGGGGGGCGTGAGATTAACTGCGCCCACTCCCCCACGTCCCGCGATTATTACGCCCTAACGACGTGCGGAAACGGCCGTCGGAAGGCGAGCGGCCCGTGCGGGCCATAGAAGATCCACGCTTGGGCCGAGGCATGGAGGTGGCGGGCCCCGGCCTGCGGCGACGTCCGTCGCGTGCGTGGGCTGGCAGGTTCCTCCAGCCGACGGGTGCCATGTGGCGCGCAGGCGGCGAGCGGCCAGCTCGCAGGCTAGCATGCGCGCTAGCTTGTTCCCGCCTTCAGGTTTCAAAAAGTCCCGCCGAGACGGCACGCTTGATCAAAGCAGGCTCCTAGCTGTCGGCTCTTCGGGATAGGAAGCTGATTGAGCTTCTCGTTCCCGTTTTAGCCACGAAGCCCAACTAGCTTCGGGGACTACTGGCGGAGTAAATGACCACGGTTAGCCTAGCCGGCTCCCTATGGCCCTTCGAAACAATGATAGGCCGATCAAGCCTTCAGGCACCCAAGGCATGGGGCCGCCTTCCCCTGGTCGGCTGTCTCACAGGCCGACTACCGGAAGGCGGACCAGCTCTAAACTCTCATAAAGAAAGCCACGAGAGGGCCGACTCCAAGGAGCCGGCCACGAGAAGACCGACTCCAAGAAGCCGACCCCTGGCAAGCGGCCAGGATCGTGCCCTGAAAGTCTGCACCCACATAACGATGATGAGACAGGTCGTGGCAACAGTGAAGCCTGCCACCCCCGAATCCGAAGCACGCATGGCCACGGTACGCCGTATGGGGCAACCATCACCCGTCCGGCGTGGCACTATTGCCATGTTGACCATGACGCCACCCACGACAGGCTGTCAGTACGGCCCGCAGGCGGCAGGTCCCTTCGGTCAGAGAGACGCCCGAAGGTGGCCATGCCTGCCCCAGTCGGCCAGGGATACGGCCGGCTCCCAATAGCCGGTTTGCTCCCCGTCTAAGCATGCACACCATTAAGGAGACAGGACGAGGTAAGGCTACTGTCGGTGTCAAAACCGGCGGATCTCGGGTAGGGGGTCCCGAACTGTGCGTCTAGGTGGATGGTAACAGGAGACAAGGGACACGATGTTTTTACCCAGGTTCGGGCCCTCTCGATGGAGGTAATACCCTACTCCTGCTTGATTAATATTGATGATATGGGTAGTACAAGAGTAGATCTACCATGAGATCAAGGAGGCTAAACCCTAGAAGCTAACCTATGGTATGATTGTTGTTCGTCCTATGGACTAAAACCCTCCGGTTTATATAGACACCGGATATGTTAGGGTTACACAGAGTCGGTTACAATGGTAGGAGATCTACATATCCGTATCGCCAAGCTTGCCTTCCACGCCAAGGAAAGTCCCATCCGGACACGGGACGAAGTCTTCAATCTTGTATCTTCATAGTCCAGTAGTCCGGCCAACGGTAAAAGTTTGGCTATCCGGACACCCCCTAGTCCGAGACTCCCTCAGTAGCCCCCGAACCAGGCTTCAATGACGATGAGTCCGGCGCGTTGATTGTCTTCGGCATTGCAAGGCGGGTTCTTCTCCAAATTCCATATACTTGTCGAATAGTGTCCGGCTTCTGATAAATGCTGCGCTCCTCGGCTTCCATGCCCATTAATGGCCATCTTCCACGTGTTTGAATGAATGCGAAAAGCCAGGGTATTTTTACAATTACCCCCCTAGCCGCGCAAATGAGCCGCTTATAAAAGGAGCAAGGATCTAGATCTGAGTCACACTCCCCCCTTTGCGAGCTTTCATCGGAGCGCCTCCGACCAAAGCCCATTCCATCATGGACAGCCGACGCTGCTCCTCCTCTCGCGCTCCCAGCCCTTAGCCAGGAAATTGGGAGAGATCCTCAGTCCCGCATAGCGCGCTAGTTATACTCCAAGCCAAGGGATTTCTCCCTCCGGCCTTCATGGTTCCGGTTCGAGCCGGACTTGCCACCTACAAGGGCGGAAAGCAAGCGGAGAGCGTCCCCGATCCATCTAAAGGAGAGCGGGTATGCTTCATCTCTTATCTAGTAAGAGGACTCGGATTTCCAATCCATCCGTTCCTCCGGGGCCTCTTGGAGTTCTACGGCCTCCAACTGCACCATCTTACTCCGGCCTCCATCTTGCACATCATGGGCTTCGTGGCCCTTTGCGAACTATTCTTGGGCGTCGAGGCTCATTTCGGGCTGTGGAAGAGAATATTCTGCCTAGTGCCCCGCTCTCATGAGGGGTCAATATATCAAGTGGGCGGAGCCGAGTTATGGCGCATCGCCGGGACCGGATACCTATCCGGAACTCCAAATAAGGCGTCCGAAGACTGGCATTCGGAAAGGTTTTACATGGAGGACGTCCCGCTGCCGGATCCTGTTCGGATCGGCCTTCCGGAGTTCAGCAATGCTCCACTGAAGAAGCGCCTAAGCTGGTGCCCTCGGAGCCCCGGAGAGAAGATGACCGGGATGTCGGTTATTTGATGAGCCGAATAAGGTTACTGGCTCATGCCGGATTGATCATGACAGGAATCATGGCAATCTGCGTTATGAGGGGAGTGCAGCCGCTCCAGTACAGGGGCCACCCCATGTGGGACTTCAACGGGGAGGACGGTGCCACCCGTCATGGACGCAAAGGGCCAGGATCGGTCACCGAACTGGTGAAGAAACACAGCCCGCCCCCACAAGCCGAGGATCCGGAGCGGTCCCATGATCCGACCTCCGAAGAGGATCCGGATATAATGGTGGAGTTGATCGACGGGGTGTTCTACCAACTTAGCGTCGACAGCGCTTTGGTATCCATTACGGCCGATTACCCCGGAATACTTCCAGCCCCACAGGTAACTGAGACCGAGATCCCAAAAACCCTGATAACGACCCATCCATGCTTATTTTTGATCACCATATACCAATGGTGCTTCGCAGGGGGTACCTTCGAGGCAGGAAGCCGAGCCCGCGGCGACTGGCCAACAAAGGGCAGTGCGGCCCCGCAGGCTAAAAAGAAGTGTGGTCCGGATCGAAACTCCGCCGCAACGGTATGGCATGTCACCATACTTCCAGGATTGATTCCTGGAAGGCGTACTAACGCTGATGCTCTTTTCAGGAAAAAGAGCGCTCGCCGGACTGAGCCCGGAGAGGCTGCCGATCGACCTTCACCGGACAAGCTTCAAAGCCAGGTCCGGAGGCTGAGGAGAGCACGAGCCGTGCGTCGGATGCTCCTCTGACAGAGGATGCCGACAGGTTGTCCGCCACCAACTTCGAGGTGGAGAGCGCCTTGAATCACAGGCGCCGCCGGACAGTTCTTCGTGACGCATGTTTCTCCCCAGAGGCCTTGAATGCCTTTGATTCGGGAGATGCGCATATCCGCACCGCTCAAGATGGTCTAGCCAGAGCCACGGAGCAGTATGTGAAGGACATACGGGTAAGGAAATTTGACAGTTATATATGCCAGTAGCCCCCGAGACTTAAAATAGTTAGAATAACTGATTTAAGGATCATTTGTTATGCAGGATCTTACAGAAAAGAATACCCGACTGTCCTAGGAGCTGGAACAGTGCATGGCCCAACTTGAGGCCGCACAAGCCGCTACGGGGGGAGCCACAGAGACCCCCTCTGGTAATATACGCTTCAGAAGATAAATAATTTATGAAGTGCGGCGGGTGTGTAAATCGACAAAAACATTGCAGATGGCGCCGGACCAAATCCGGACAAGCAACAGCTCTTACGCCAGTTAAAGGCCGGCGAGAGCGTGCTTACGAGGGTGCGGCAGGAGAAGAATAACCTCCAAGACGCCAACACCGAGCTGGGTGAGGAACTAAAGGACTTTCGTGCCCAATTAGCTGACTCCGTAAAGGAGAATCGGCGGCTTCGTCGTGGCATTTTCAGTAAGTGCTTGAGCGAACTTCAAAAGAGTTCGGCGAGGAAAGCGACTGACATAAACATGAATGTAAGTTTGCTCACAGGTCGTCCTGAGGAGGAGATGCCCAATTCTTCGGGTGATCTTCTTCCCGAACTGCGTCAGCTGCACGAACGAGTCCGGCAGGTGATGAAAGGCGTCGGCCAAGCCTTGTGGCCATCTATCTCCCTACCCGAAGGCATTGGGGAGCTGGCGGAGCGGCTTCAAGGAGCACGGAGACGCTTCCGGCTATGGAAGATATCGGCCTGCCGTCAAGGCGCCAGGGAGGCCTGGGCCATGGTGAAGACGCTGCACACGGTTGGCTGACCCAAACCACGTGGCGAGGTCGGACCTGTGGGGCCGGATGGGATGGAGATCCCTGTAAGCTTAGTGTACGGCCAAGTAGAATTGGCCGCCAAGTATTCCCAACAAGATTGTAAATTAGATAGCCTATTAGATGGCATTGAGCAGGAATACAATGAGTCGAGTTGACTATGTAAAAATATGACATGAAAGAATGTCTTCTAGCCGGATTGTAGATCGTTTGTCATAGCGGACCTTTTCGCTTCGACCTCCGGACCCAATAGTCCGGAGTGTGTCTGAATACCTTCGTGGTTATATAAGAACCGTGGTATGCATGGAGACCAGGCGTAGGGGTCATTGTTGTTGTATCAGACAAGTGCCCAACTAGTTATGTTATATTACATGGTTAGTAAGAAACATCTTCCAGGGAGAATAGTTCCGTTAAGGGTTCCTTTTCGGCTGGGATGCATGCCCTAAAGTGCATGTCAAAGCTGCTATAAAAGCAGAAAATCATCTGGAGGCAGATGTGTAAATAGTTAAAAATCATCTTTCAGTTCACCGACCGAATATTCCCTTAAGAACACTAGCTTTCGGCTTCACCCAGTCTGAGGTACACATCCGCTGACCGGCAAGAATAATCGCAGAGGTGCTCCCTTTACCTCCTAGCCGAACAATCGGGAACGTAGGGGTAAGCACAGGAGCCAGGCAACCCAGCTTGGCCAAAACTTAAGTCATATCGATGCATATAATGGTGAATAAAAGGTACATGCGGAAGTTTAATGCATGTGTTGGGCATGAAAGCCCGTATAAATAAGCTTCTGTTTAAAGAAGCCCCTGTGTATAATGAGCGGACAGCGCGCGTCAAGTGTGTCTTGGAAAAAGCACAAACGAGCCTCTAGAGGCTACAACAAGAAGAAGAAGGAGGAAGGAGAGAAATAAAATACAGCAAAAAGCAAAAATAAAGAATGCGGACGGAGGAAGGAGACGAACTTGGAGTCCGGCACTTAGGCGTAGAATCTTCGTAGACGGGCTTCGTTCCATGGGTTCGGCTCGAGACGGTTATCCGATGCATTTCGCAGATGGTATGCTCCGCCGGTCAGGACCTGGTCGATGATGAAGGGACCTTCCCATTTGGGCTTGAGTTTGTCCTTTTTCTTGTCCGGCAGGCGTAGAACTAGTTCGCCAACGTTATAAGCTTTGGCCCGTACTTCCCTGCTTTATATCTTCGAGCCTGCTGTTGATAGAATGCGGAACGAGTCTTTGCCACGTCGCGCTCCTCCTCCAATGCGTCTGAACTGTCCTGCCGATCGAGCTCGGCTTCTCTTTCTTCATACATGCGTACGCGAGGTGAGTCATGTATTATGTCGCAGGGCAAGACTGCCTCTGCGCCTACACCATGAAGAATGTTGTGAATCCGGTAGTACGATTTGCCGTGGTCCGCAGCCCCCAGAGTACGGAGTCGAGCTCCTCGACCCAGTGCATGTTAGATTCCTTGAGGGACTGCACTAGTCTGGTTTTAATGCCACTCATGATTAGACCGTTTGCCCGTTCGACTTGGCCGTTGGTTTGAGGGTGATAGACTGAGGCCTAATCAAGCTTGATGCCCATGTTTTTGCACCATGATTTGACCTCATCGGCCGTGAAGTTGGTGCCATTGTAAGTAATGATACTGTGGGGGACACCGTAACGGTGCACTACCCCTGATATGAAGTCTATCACTGGTCCGGATTCGCCGCTTTTAACTGGTTTGGCCTCTATCCATTTGGTGAATTTGTCCACCATGACCAATAGGTATTTTTTGCTTGTGGGTTCCTCCCTTGAGGGGTCCAACCATGTCAAGCCCCGGACATGACGGCCAGGTGATGGGTATAGTTTTAAGGGCGATGGGTGGCATGTGGCTTTGGTTAGAAAAAGCTGGCAACCGATGCATCGTTGGACTAAGTCCTCACGATTCTGCCCGGCCGTCGGCCAATAAAATCCTGTCTGAAAGGCCTTGCCTACAAGGGCCCGGGCTCTGACATGGTGCCCACCCAGTTGGCATGAATTTCAGCTAGGAGGTTTCGCCTTCCTCTTCGGAGATACACCTTTGAAGGACTCCGGTAGTGCTTTTCTTATAAAGCTCTCCTCATGGACTTTATAGGCTTTAGAGCGCCCGTACTATGCAGCGAGCCTCATTTTGGTCTTCGGGGAGTTCCTGCCTAGTTAGGTAGGCTAGGAATGGTTCTGTCCATGGGGCGATAACTGCCATTATTTCGTGAGCGGAGGGTGGTATCTCGGGGCGGAGCCTCGGTTGTGTCGAAGTGTTCGGCGTCGGTGGTGCGGTTGGGTCCGGATTGTTATTGCCGGACTCCCCTTCCCATAGTACGGATGGCTTGAACAGCCGTTCCGAAAAGATATTGGGTGGGATGGCATCGCGTTTTGCACCGATGCGTGCCAATATATCCGCCTTCTGGTTGTTATCCCGGGCTGACATTTTTAGGACCGCATTGCGGTATGCTGCCATTTTTGGATCTTTGGCGTCAAAATCTCTGTTTATTTGAGATATTGCGAGGTTTGAATCCCCGCGCACGTCTAGGCGTTGAATGCCCATGGAGACTGCCATCCGGAGGCCGTGCAGAAGGGCCTCGTATTCGGCTGCATTGTTGGAGTCCGTATACATTATCTAAAGGATGTATTGGACTGTGTCCCTGGTTGGGGACGTCAGGACGACGCCAGCCCTGTGCCAGCCAACATTTTGGAGCCGTCAAAGTGCATGATCCAATTGGAGTATGCGCCGTACTCTTTAGGGAGTTCGGCTTCAGTCCATTCGGCCACAAAGTCGGCCAAAACCTGCGACTTAATAGCTCGTCGTGGCTTATAAGTTATGTCGAATGGGAGGAGCTCTATGGCCCATTTAGCAATCCGCCCATCGCGTCATGTTGTTTATAATGTCATTAAGAGGTACTTCGGAGGCTACCGTTATCGAACACTCTTGAAAGTAGTGTCACAGCTTCCGGGATGCCATGAACACCGCGTATACTATCTTTTGATAGTGTGGGTACCGGGACTTGCATGGAGTTAGGACAGTGGACACATAATAAACCGGTTTTTGTATAGGGAACTGGTGTCCGTCCGTTTCTCGTTCGACAACGAGCACCGCACTGACAACTTGATGTGTTGCGGCGATGTATAATAGCATTGGTTCGCCCACGTTGGGCGCGGCCAGGACAGGATTTGTTGCCAAAATGGCCTTTATTTCTTCGAGTCCGGCCGTGGCGTCATCCGTCCACTCGAAGTGTTCGGTGCGGCGGAGGAGGCGGTAAAGAGGTAATGCCTTTTCTCCTAAACGGGAGATAAAGCGGTTTAGAGCCGCTACGCATCCCGTCAATTTTTATATTTGTTTGAGGTCTTTTGGAATATCCAATTGTGACAGAGCTCGAATCTTGGCTGGGTTTGCTTCAATTCCTCTACCGGACACGATGAAGCCCAGGAGCTTTCCGGCTGGATCGCCGAAGACGAATTTTTCCGGATTGAGCCTTAATGTCATATTTTCAAAGATTGTCGAATGTGAGCCTCAAGTCATCTACTAGAGTTTCGACGTGCTTGGTTTTGACGACCACGTCATCTACATATGCTTCCACCGTTTTGCCGATCTGGTTTGCCAGACATGTCTGAATCATGCGCTGGTATGTTGCGCCGGCGTTTTTGAGCCCAAAGGGCATTGTGTTGAAGCAGAACGGGCCGTATGGAGTGACGAATGCTGTTGCAGCTTGGTCTGGCTCCGCCATCTTGATTTGGTGGTAGCCGAGTACGCGTCGAGGAAGCACAATGAGTCGTGTCCTGCTGTAGCGTCAATGATTTGATCAATTCGAGGGAGGGGGAAGGGATCCTTTGGGCAAGCCTTATTAAGGTCTTTGAAATCAACACATAGGCGCCAGGATTTATCCTTCTTTGGTACCATCACCAGGTTCACTAGCCAGTCCGGATGTTTTATATCTCTGATGAATCCGGCCTCCAGAAGTTTGGCTAGCTCCTCTCCCATGGCCTGTCTCTTGGGTTCGGAAAAGCGCCGAAGAGCCTGTTTGACTGGCTTGAATCCTTTTAGGATATTTAGGCTGTGCTCAGCCAGCTGACGTGGGATTCCTGGCATGTCTGAAGGGTGCCAGGCAAAGATGTCCCAGTTTTCTTATAGAAATTCTCGTAGTGCGGCATCTACATCAGGGTTTAATTGTGCCCCGATGGAGGCCGTCTTTGCAGTGTCTGTTGGGTGGACTTGGAATTTGACTATTTCATCCGCTGGTTTAAAAGAGGTGGACTTGGATCTTTTATCAAGTATCACATCGTCCCTGTTCACCGTGGAGCGCATCGCGGTGAGTTCCTCGGCCGCTAGGGCTTCGGATAGTGCCTCGAGGGCTAGTGCGGCTGTCTTATTTTCGGCGCGGAGTGCTATGTACGGATCACTGGCGAGAGTGATGATTCCGTTGGGACCGGGCATTTTAAGCTTCATGTACCCATAATGGGGTGTAGCTTGAAAAATTATGAATGCCTCTCGTCCTAATAAAGCATGATATCCGCTGTTGAACGGGTCCACTTGAAATGTGACCTCTTCGGACCTGTAATTGTCCGGCGAGCCGAACACTACGTCCAGCGTGATTTTTCCTGTGCAGCGTGCTTCCCGACTGGGGATTATTCCTCTAAAGGTTGTGCTTCTTCGCTCAATGCGGTTCCAGTCTATTTCCATTTTTCGGAGGGTTTCCTCATAGATGAGGTTTAGTCCGCTGCCGCCATCCATGAGTACCTTAGTAAGGCGAAAGCCGTCTACTATCGGGCTAAGGACCAATGCGGCTGGTGCCCGCAGTTCGAATTTAGGTTCGCCACCGGCATTGAAGGTAATAGCCGTGTCACCCATGGATTTATTGTCGCTACTTGGTAGACTTCGCAAGGTTGCGGAGTTGTCGTTTCGCATGTTGTTTGATGCGAAAGTCTCAAGACTATTAACACCGTCTTTGGTGTTGCTGGGCTGGGATTAAGCTAGAAGCTCTTCGCCTTTTGGCCACACCGCCGTAGTATCCAACATGCTCAAGGCTATGAGTTGGAGTGGCGCCTGTGTGCTATGAATTTTGCAGGTCCGCTTAGCCAACCCTCCAAGACGGTTCCGTACCCTTTAGGGGGTTTTGGTTTTTTGGTATTCAACCCAGGTGCTTGATAATGATGCACCCTTTCGTTCCGGACTAGGGATGTATTCGGGGCCGGATTATCCCAAAATTTACTTTCGGTTTTCCAGGCGCTCTCCATCGCACAATACTTTTGTACGATGGTCACCAAGTCAGCAAAATGTGTAATTTCGCAACGACTTATGGCGTTTAGGATTCCCTTGTCTGTGCAATTATTGCAGAAGATTGGTATTGCGTCCTCCTCTCGGCAGTCCTTTATCCTGTTCATAACCAGGAGGAATCTGGCCTAGTAATGATGTACTGTCTCGGCGGGCTCTTGCCGAATTCGAGAGAGATTTAGGACTAAATCCGGAACCCCGTCCAATTTAGGACTCAAGGGCCGGGAAGTTTCTGAACTCGGAAGTTTGGATTCTTGAGTGCTATCCAATGAGTCCGACCAGCCGCCTGACTTTAAGTTCAGGGCTTGATCGACATCCGTCCCTCCGCAGTAATCCGGCATGGAGGGATCGGGAATTCGGACGTAGCTAGTCCTTAAGATAGGAGAAGAGTCACCGCATTGCTCCTCTATCACAGCAACATGATGGGTAGCCTGGGGAGAGTTGATCTCTCTCAGATCGGTTTTAGGCCCGATCCGGTCGTAATCTGTGGCGACTCCCAGGGCGGCGATGCGATCCAGGAGCTCGTTTACGGAGGAGAGCTCGACCGGATCTAACTGTTCGACAAGTTCCGAACTAACGTGGAGATTGGTTTCGGTGACTTGAGAGGTCATCGTCGGCGCGACAGCCGAACTAGCGGTCATGGTATCGTCTTTAAAGACAAGATGAGGCATCCTACCTGATGGCGACGACACAGAGGAACTCTCAATGAAAGCACCAATGTCGGCGTCAAAACCGGCGGATCTCAAGTAGGGGGTCCCGAACTGTGCGTCTAGGCGGATGGTAACAGGAGACAAGGGACACGATGTTTTTACCCAGGTTCGGCCCCTCTCGATGGAGGTAATACCCTACTCCTGCTTGATTAATATTGATGATATGGGTAGTACAAGAGTAGATCTACCACGAGATCAAGGATACTAAACCCTAGAATCTAGCCTATGGTATGATTGTTGTCCGTCCTACGGACTAAAACCCTCCGATTTATATAGACACCGGATAGGTTAGGGTTACACAGAGTCGGTTACAATGGTGGGAGATCTACATATCCGTATCGCCAAGCTTGCCTTCCACGCCAAGGAAAGTCCCATCCGGACACGGGACGAAGTCTTCAATCTTGTATCTTCATAGTCCAGGAGTCCGGCCAACGGTAAGTGTTCGGCTATCCGGACACCCTCAGCTACAGTGAGAGCCTGACAGGCGGCGGCACTGTAGCCATGCTTACCTCGACGGAGCCCTCGTCATCAAGGGCGAGGCAACAGTAACCATCCCCTGACAAGACACCAAGCGGTGGGGCCTGCCTGTCGACCAAGAGGGCGGCAGCCAACGGGACCCACCAGTCAGCGGGCCCCAGTGGCCGGCGGAGAAGCCGGCGGACATAGACACTGACGGCTAGGTTCCACGACCAGCCGGATTACTATTGTACCCCTAGGAGGGTAGGCCTATATAAACCCCCCAGGGCACCCATGCAAAGGGTTGATCTCTGAGAGTTTTAGACACCACATTGAGGGGAGAAGTGAGCTAGCCTTGCCCTTCTTCCTCCTCTCACCGAACAGCTCAAGGAGCCTCTTGTAGCCACTTGTTGATCTAGTGATCATGCGGAGACCCCGCAGAGCAGGACTAGGGGTGTTATCTCCACGGAGAGCACCGAACCTGGGTAAGATCCGCCGGCGTGCATGTCTTTGCCTCATCCTGTTTCCAGGCACCGGTGATGTCTTACTGGCTCCCACAATGATAGGCCACCCATTGGCATATGTCGCACCTACCACCCGACACCCCTGCACAGCAGCTACTTTGGCCTGGTGAAGCGTCTTGTGTCTGCCTGTCCGCGACTTGAAGTCGTAAAGCGGTTAGTCTTCATTGAGGGTGCACGCAGGGCCTTCGCCCGTGCGAAAGTGCACTGGGCGAAGATGGATGCCGGGAATCTAGTGACGGAGGGGCCACCGAAGGGCAAGGATAGACTGAAGCGTAGTCGAGCTTGATGCCCATGTTTTTGCACCAGAGTTTGACCTCGTCGGCCGTGAAGTTCGTGCCGTTATCAGTAATGATGCTATGGGGGATGCCGTAATGGTGTACTACCCCAGATATGAAGTCTATCACCGGTCCGGATTCGGCCGTCTTACAGGCTTGGCCTCTATCCATTTGGTGAATTTATCCACCATGACCAATAGGTATTTTTGCTTGTGGGTTCCTCCTTTAAGGGGCCCAACCATGTCAAGCCCCCAAACCGCGAAGGGCCAGGTGATGGGTATAGTTCTGAGGGCGGTGGGTGGCATGTGGCTTTGATTAGCAAAGAGCTAGCAACTGACGCATCGTTGGACTAAGTCCTGAGCATCTGCCCAGGCCATCGGCCAATAAAATCTTGTACGGAAGGCCTTGCCTACAAGGGCCCGGGCTGCAGAATGGTGTCCACCGAGTCCGGCATGAATTTCAGCCACGAGAGTCCGCCCTTCCTCTTCGGAGATACACCTTTGAAGGACTCCGGTTGTGCTTTTCTTATAAAGCTCTCCCTCATGGACCTTATAGGCTTTAGACCGCTGCACTATGCAGCGGGCCTCGTTTTGGTCTCCGGGAAGTTCCTGCCTAGTTAGGTAGGCTAGGAATGGTTCTGTCCACGGGGCGATGACTGCCATTATTGCGTGGGCTGACGGTGTTATTTCGTTGGCGGGACCACCAACTATGTCGGAATGTTCGGTGTGGGGCAGTGTGGTTGGGTCCGGGTTGTTATTTCCGGACTCTCCCTCCCATAGTACGGATGGCTTGAAAAGCCTCTCTAGGAAGATGTTGGGGGGGACGGCATCGCGCTTTGCGCCAATGCGTGCCAACACGTCTGCTGCCGGGTTGTTATCCCGGGCTATATGGTGAAATTCGAGCCCCTCAAACCGAGCTGACATTTTTAGGACGGCATTGCGATAAGCTACCATTTTTGGATCCTTGGCATCAAAGTCCCCCTTTTATTTGGGATATCGCGAGGTTCGAATCCCCGCGCACCTCTTGGCGTTGAATGCCCTTGGAGACTGCCATCCGGAGACCATGTAGAAGGGCCTCGTATTCGGCTGCGTTGTTGGAGACCGTGTACATTATTTGAAGTACGTATTGGACTGTATCTCCGGTTGGGGACGTCGAAGCACGCCAGCCCCGTGCCGCCAACATTTTGGAGCCATCGAAGTGCATGATCCAGTTGGAATATGCGCCGTACTCTTTAGGGAGTTCGGCTTCAGTCCATTCGGCGATGAAGTCAGCCAAAACTTGCGACTTAATAGCTCGCCGTGGCTTGTAGGTTATGTCGAACGGGAGGAGCTCAATGGCCCATTTAGCGATCTGGCCCGTTGCGTCGCGGTTGTTTATGATGTCATTAAGAGGTACTTCAGAGGCTACTGTTATCGAACACTCTTGGAAGTAGTGTCGCTGGTTCCGGGATGCCATGAACACCGCGTATGCTATTTTTTGATAATGCGGGTACCTTGACTTGCATGGAGTTAGGATAGTGGACACGTAGTAAACTGGTTTTTGGAGAGAGAACTTTTGTCCGTCCGTTTCTCGTTCGACAACAAGCACCGCGCTTACAACTTGATGGGTTGCTGCGATGTATAATAGCATTGGTTCGCCCAAGTTGGGCGCGGCCAGGATCGGATTTGTTGCCAATATGGCTTTGATTTCTTCGAGTCCGGCCGTGGCAGCATCCGTCCACTCGAAGTGTTCAGTGCGCTGGAGGAGGCGATAAAGGGGTAATGCATTTTCTCCTAAGCGGGAGATAAAGCGGCTTAGAGCCGCCACGCATCCAGTAAATTTTTGTATTTGTTTGAGGTCTTTGGGGTTATCCAATTGTGACAGAGCTCGGATCTTGGCTGGGTTTCCTTCAGTTCCTCTACCGGATACAATGAAGCCCAAGAGCTTTCCGGCTGGTATGCCAAAAACGCTTTTTTCCGGGTTGAGCTTGATGTCATATGTTCGGAGATTATCGAGTGTGAGCCTCAAGTCGTCGACTAGGGTTTCGACCTGCTTGGATTTGACGACCACATCGTCTACGTATGCCTCCACTGTTTTGCCGATCTGGTTTGCCAGACATGTCTGAATCATGCGCTGATATGTTGCGCCGGTGTTTTTGAGCCCAAAGGGCATTGTGTTGAAGCAGAATGGGCCGTATGGAGTGATGAATGCCGTTGCGGCTTGGTCTGGCTCTGCCATCTTAATTTGGTGGTAGCCGGAATATGCGTCGAGGAAACACAATGAATCGTGTCATGCGGTAGCGTCGATAATTTGATTGATGCGGGGGAGGGGGAAGGGATCCTTTGGGCAAGCCTTGTTAAGGTCCTTAAAATCGACACATAGGCGCCAGGATTTGTCCTTCTTTGGTACCATTGCCAGGTTTGCTAGCCAGTCCGGATGTTTAATATCTCTGATGAATCCGGCCTCCAATAGTTTAGCTAGCTCCTCTCCCATGGCCTGTCTCTGGGTTCGAGAAACGCCGAAGAGCTTGTTTGATTGGCTTGAATCCTTTTAGGATATTTAGGCTGTGCTCTGCCAGCCGGCGTGGGATTCCTGGCATGTCTGAAGGGTGCCAGGCAAAAATGTCCCAATTTTCACTATCTGGTAGACTTCGGCAAGGCTGCGGGGTGTTCGTTTCCGCATATTATTTGATGCGAAAGTCTCGAAGACTGTCAATACCATACTGGTATTGCTGGGCTGGTGCTCTGGAGCTAAGAGCTCTTCACCACTTTTGGCCACCTGCCGTAGTATCCAACATGCTCTAAGGCTATGAGTTGGAGTGGCACCCTTTGTGCTACGAATTTTGCAGGGTCCATTGAGCCATCCCTCCAGTACGGTTCCATGCGCTTTGGGGGGTTTTTGCTTTTTGCTATGTAACCCAGGTGCCTGGTGATGATGCACCCTTTTATTTTGGACCGGGGTTGTATTCGGGTCCGGATTATCCCAACATTTGATTTCTGTTTTCCAGGCCCTCTCCATCGAGCAGTACTTTCGTACTATGGACGCCAAGTCAGCGAAGTGTGTAATTTCACGACGACTTATGGCGTTTGGTATTCTCTTGTCCCTGCAATTATTGCAGAAGAATGAGATAGCGTCCTCCTCGCGGCAATCCTTTATCCTGCAATAACCAGGAGGAATCTGGCCCAATAATGATGTACTGTTTCACCGGGCTCATGCCGGATTTGGGATAGATCGCTTATGTTTGGCTGGGCGGGTCGAATTAAATTCCGAACCCCGTCCGATCTAAGATTCAGGGGCCAAGAAGTTTCCGAACTTGGAAGCTTGGGTTCTTGGAGGTTGTCCAATGAATCTAGCCCGCTGCCTGACTTTAAGTTCAGGGCTTGAGTGGTGTCCTCCCCTCCGCGGGAATCTGGCATGGAGGGGTCAGGAATCCGGACATAGCTAGTCCTTAAGGTAGGAGAAGAGTCGCCGTATTGTTCCTCTACCATACCAATCTGATCGTAGTCTGTAGCGACTCCCAGGGCGGCGATGTGATCCAAGAGCTCGTTCAAGGAAGAGAGCTCCATCGGCTCTAACTGCTCGGCGAGTTCCGAGTTAACGTGAAGATTGCTTTCGATGACCCGAGAAGTCATCGTCGGCGCGGCGGCCGAACAGGCGGTCATAAGAAAACCGCCTAGCCGGAGAGTTTGGCCGGTGGCCAAAGCTCCTTTAGCAACGGTGCCGTCTTTAAAGACGGGATGAGGCATCCTTCCTGACAGCGACGGCACAAAGGAACTCTCAATGAAAGCACCAATGTCGGTGTCAAAACCGGCGGATCTCGGGTAGGGGGTCCCGAACTGTGCGTCTAGGCGGATGGTATTAGGAGACAAGGGACACGATGTTTTTACCCAGGTTCGGGCCCTCTCGATGGAGGTAAAACCCTACTCCCACTTGATTAATATTGATGATATGAGTAGTACAAGAGTGGATCTACCACGAGATCAGAGAGGCTAAACCCTAGAAGCTAGCCTATGGTATGATTGTTGTTCGTCCTACGGACTAAAAAACCCTCCGGTTTATATTGACATCGGATAGGGTTAGGGTTACACGGAGTCGGTTAAAATGGTAGGAGATCTACATATCCGTATCGCCAAGCTTGCCTTCCACGCCAAGGAAACTCCCATCCGGACACGGGACGAATTCTTCAATCTTGTATCTTCATAGTCCAGGAGTCCGGCCAACGGTGATAGTTCGGCTATCCGGACACCCCCTAATCTAGGAATCCCTCAGTGGCTGTTGTGGCGGAGCTTCACAGGCTGTCCGGGCTTGCAATGCGGTCTGTAATTCTTTGGGGCCTAAGCCGGACAGTTACTTTGGTTTGGTGCAACAATTCCTTGGGGCCGTGTCTCAGATTGATACCATGAGGAGGTCAGCGTGCATAGAGGGTGCACAAATGGCTCTTGCCCGCGTTAAAGCCTATTGGACGGATATGGAGGCCACCATTATAGCGACCCAGGATCCGGCGGGAGGCCAATATCCGGCCGAGCACTACTTGGCGCAGGTCACAGAAGGTGCCCGCCTAATAGAGGCGCAGTGATCGAAGAATATCTTGTTCGAGTGATAAGTCGAATCATCGGAAAAACAATGTTTATTTTGATTATGAGGCTATATTTATACATTTGCCCGGAAGTATGATTGTGTCCCCTTTGCGGCCGTTTTTTTATATAAGTATGAGTAGTCCAAAAGTTAGCAGTCGTTGGCTTCAGCCCTCACGCATACAATGCGGGGGTGTTCGCGAAAAATATGCTTAATCACACTTGATCCAACGTCTTGGTCAATTAAGGAGGTGATCGCACGTCGAACTAGGCAACCGGACTATATAGCTGTAACACTTTCGCTTAGCCATGGGAGTCTAATGGTGGGGCTACTATGAAGCCCCTTGTAACTTCGCGTGCATCCGAATACGGACGCGTATGTACGTGGCCGGGAAAAGGTCCTTCGTTAATGCGGAGGAATCCTAAAGATTCCGGTGAGTCTTCGAGTGGTTGAACAGTCTCGCTGTATCATGATAGTCGCTTCGCTTTCTCTCGACGTGCTCATCCGGAATAACCAGGGCACAATCGCAGTAGTTCTCCTTTGGCCGCCTTAGCCAATAATAACGGAACATAAGGCAGCAAACCCAGGAGCCGGGCAAACCCAACATTTGACCAAAGACATGATTCGAAGCTGATGCATATAAGGCCAAACTCATGACGCCGAATACTGCCGAAGGTATTCGGTCTTCGTAAAAGAAAACAGGCTGACTAAATCCTACTATAAACCCTAAATTTCCAGCTACATGCGCTTAATCTGTCGTGGCCAAATGCCAATAACGGCAGTATCTTCTGTCGGTATGGAACCCATGGGATGGTTAAACAACAAGAGGCGGTAGAAAAGGTTTACACTGGGGCTTAATCTAAAAAGAAACATGTTTAACGGGGCCCTGTTGCACGTCTGCGCCTTTGTTCCATTGTGCCGTATCCAGGAAGGGTATCGCGCGAACGCTGTCTATGGAAAAAGAAAAAGAAAGAAAACTCGTAGGAGAGTACAACATAAGTATGCGATGGATAATAAAAGTGTAAGATGTTGGCCTGCCAGTAAGGTTGAGCCAAGTGTGGGGCTATATTAAATGTTTATAGCCCCTGGTGTCCGCTATGGGATTACATATACGGTGCCCTGGTTCAGTTTTATTCGGGCTACCGGACTCGTCTAACCGTGTCTGTGGTCGTAATTGAGGGAGTCCTGGATTAGGGGGTATCCGGACAGCCGGACTATATACATTGTCCGGACAATCGAAGCATGAAGATACAAGACTCAAGACTCCGGCCCGTGTCCGGACGGGACTCTCCTTTGCGTGGAAGACAAGCTTGGCGATTCGGATATTATATATCCTTCTTTGTAACCGACTCCATGTAAACCCTAGCCCTCTCCGGTGTCTCTATAAACCAGAGAGGATGGTCCTTAGAAGGCCGATCACAATTACAATCATACCATCATAGGCTAGCATTTAGGGTTTAGCCTCTACGATCTCGTGGTAGATCTTCTCTTGTACTACTCATATCTTCAATATTAATCAGGCAGGAAGTAGGGTTTTACCTCCATCGAGAGGGCCCGAACCTGGGTAAACATTGTGTCCCTTGCTTCCTGTTACCATCCGCCTTAGACGCACAGATCGGGACCCCCTACCCGAGAACCGCCGGTTTTGACACCGACATTGGTGCTTTCATTGTGAGTTGCTCTGTGTCGTTTCTTTGAGGCTTGATGGCATCTTCAATCGCCAACAACACCGTCCAGGGCGAGACTTTTCTCCCAGGAAAGATCTTTGGGTTCGGCAGCTTCGCACTCCGGGCCAATTCGCTTGGTCATCTGGAGCAGATCGACAGCTATGCCCCTGGCCACCAGATCAGGTTCGGAATCTTGAACTACATGGCGGATATTCGCGGAGACTTGATCTTCGACGGATTCGGGCCTGTGCGAGGAGCGCCGGACAGTCACGACGAGCACGGCCTAGACCTGCTGTCGGACAATGTTCGGGATATCATCCCTGCAGTAGCCCCGAATTTTAAATCTAGAGCAGGTTGCGTTGCCTAAGGACGGAGGGGTGGACCCCGCCCCGCAGACCGCATACTCATCGGCGGTGGAGCCGAACACGGGTCTCACCTCTGTTGAGGCCTGTAACCTTGGGCCCCCGGACTCGCATCCGGTTGTTGGTTCCGTTCCGCACACTCTCGAGCCAACCAATCCAGGTTGTGCTCCGATAATAGAGTTTACCGCTGCGGACATCTATCAGCACTCGCCCTTTGGCGACATGCTGAACTCATTAAAGTCACTCTCTTTGTCAGGAGACTCTGGGCCGAACTATGTCCGGCTTGAGTGGGAAGCAGGTGACGAAGGAATTCGCTGCCCACCCACCACCCACTACATTGCCATGGTCGATGATTTAACCACGTGCTTAACTTCGACTCTGAAGACATCGACGGTATGGACGACGATGCTGGAGACGTACAGGAGCCACCGCTCACAGGGCGGTGGACAGCCGCCTCTTTATACGATATATATATGGTGGACACGCCGGAGGAAACCAATGGCGACGAGGCAGCGGAGGATAACCCCTCAGGAGAAAAAGCAAAGCATGGGCATCTTTGGCCCGCTCCAAGCCCCGCCACATCAATACTGGCCCCGGAGATGGAAGCAATCCGGATGGTGCCGAAGAGGAGTACAGCGCTGATCAGCCTACCTTCAGGCAGGCTGGACCGGCCACGGTGGGATAATTGGAGAGGGACAACTATACACCCCCCGCTCCGAAGACGAGGAAAGCCTCGGCAATGATGAATTCGGCGTGCCTGAAGATCCAGTGGAACAAGTTCGCTTCAAGTGACGGCTCATAGCCACGGCAAGGAGTCTGCAAAGGAAGCAAGAGCAGCTTAAAGCTCACCAAGATTTGCTAGCGGATAGGTGGTCCAAGATCCTGGCCATTGAAAAGTACGGACTTGACCGCCCTAACAAAGGGCATACGCGGCACAACTGGCTACCTCAACCTAAGCAGGAGAACCAAAGGCACACAACACGACGTCCACACACCACTACGGTTCAAGACAGTACGAAGGATAAACGAAGAGGCATCCTCAAGCCTCGGCACAATGGTCATAAACATCAAGTCAGGGAAGCAGGTGCCAAGTCCAGCAACCCCCAGTCCGGTCAACGAACAAAGAACAACTCAAGCCTATTCGGCCCGAACCACATATTCGATCAACCGTGTAAAATTCACGGTACTCCTAGAAGGACGGCAAAGCATACCAATAGAGAATGCCAGATCTTCAAAACAAAGTGACCGGTCGTGTGCCGGAAACAACGAAGGAAGGCATCTAGCCAAGAGACCCCCCAGAGAACAACAGTACGGCTGATCGCCCCCTATCACACAGACCACAGCAATTCAATTGTCGTACCCCTAGACCTAGTAATCTGGGGCCTCCATAACACATAAAGCCCCCGCGGGTATGAATCCACAAATAACACCTTCTACAAGATGTCAGGTGCAAAGGCCAAGTTCATTGGCCCACCGCTCTAACAGTAGTTTTTAGATAAAATGCCACGCCATCGGCGCCATTCACCTCATACGGTAACCCACCGTATGCTAACGGGATGAAGCACGTTGACTAGATTCCACGTGGTAAACCATTAGGCCAGCACCAGTGATACACTCACGCCTACGTGCAAACCCGAACCCCGCCCTTAGAGCGGAAATCATACAGCTACCGGAGTAGCAAGTCGTGCATGCTTATCAAAATTTTGATATGACAGCCAAATATCCGGACACCAACTGAGGAGTCCGCGCTGCTTCACATTATAGCGACTGGGGTCACCAGGGTCCGATCAGGAACCATTAGACCAACCACAAAAGGATATTCGGCTGCCTCCAAGCATTTGTCTTCACAAACTAACTTTTATGCAGAACAGGATTGGCTGCGTGGAATCGGCCCGGACACACAAGGACAGGACCATGCAGGTAGAAGGCAGTTTGGATTCACTTTCGATCCACTCACAGCCCCCTCCAGTCCGGCCATCACAGGTTCCGCCAAAAACCATCTCTTTTTTCATAATCTTAAATCACACTCATATGCATTGACATATCATCCTACTACAATGCGTAGACTTAAATAACACCTACCGGCTGTCGTCTATCATCGACGCCTCTTTGCCATAAAACGGCAGCCACGCCTCGTGTTATGCCCGATCATGCCAGGGGCTTCACAATACGACAGTAAAGTCCGACCACCTTTTCGGTCGCTCGGCACCCCGAACTTATAGCACTATATGCATTAGCTCCGAATTATGTGTTGGGTCATTGGTAGGGTTTGCCCGGCTCCCATGTTTTGGTACCTTACGTTCCGTTCCATCGGCTAATGTAGCGCTGGGAGAACTACTGCGATTGTGTCCCGGTTCTATCGGACGAGCACCTCAGTAGAGAAAGCCGAAAACTGACTGTCATGATGCAGCGAGAGCTGGTCAGCTGTTCGAGAAGTTGTAAAATCCTTGAAGATTTATTCCGCATAACGCCATCATCAATGCAGATTGCGACGGATCGGTCTTCCGATCAGGCGCCAATAGAGCCCCTAGTTCGGCCTTCCGAACACTAGGGGCTGCGCCGACCATACTCGAATTCCTATGGCTAAGTGAGAGTAGTAAAGCCCTATAGTCCGATTGCCTGGTTCGTGGTGAGAAACACCTCCTTAAAAGGACCCAACCATGCGATAAAGAGTGTTCAGATATATCCCGAACACCCCCGTATTTTTTACGTAAAGCGTAAGCCCAATGGCCAACTCTCAGGATTTACATACAATAAACAGCCACACGGGAAGAACATATGTTCAAACAAAACATGCAATACATAATAAAAGTGCAATTATCCCATATTACAAAGAGCAGCATGAATGCCCTCAGGAAAATATAATGTCTTTGGTGCACTTATCCGCCGCAAGGCGGGCCCCCTTCAGTACACCTTCATAGTACAGTTCAGGCATGCGATGCTCCCTACCCTCCGGTGGCCCCTTAGTCATCAGCTTCTCTGCATCAAGCTTCCCCCAATGCACTTTTGCACAGGCGAACGCCATGCGCGCACCTTCTATACAGACTGATCGCTTGATAGCATCAAGCCGAGGACAGGCGCCCACAATCCGCTTCACGAGTCCGAAGTAACTGCTTGGAATTGGCTCCGCAGGCCACAGCCGGACAACCAAGTCCTTCATGGCTAGTTCGGCCGCCTGGTGCAGTTCGACCAGCTGCTTCAGCTGATCGATAAAAGGCACCGGATAGTTCGGCGCCAAATACTGCGACCAGAAGTTTCTCTCCGCAGACTTCTTCTCCTCGGTCCAGTAAAATTGGGCGGCATCTGATATGCTGCGAGTTCAGCTTGTCGCTTAGAGTTCTCCCCACTATCATGTAAAAATAGCCATGAATACAACCGGCCTTACCAGCCGCAACTTTCCGGGCCTCCTGAATGTCCCGTAGAGCACCTCGGGCTTCTTCCCGAGCATCTTCCGCGGCTTGGAGAGCTTGGGCGAGTTCGGATTCTTTCACTACTAGACTCTGCTCCAAACCCTCGCTTTTCTTGACAGCCTCCTAGAGCTCCCGCTCAACTGCGAGGACCCTGGCCTCGTGTTTTGTCACAGCCCTAGATTAGCCTTGTTTGTCTTTGCATCTTATCATTTCATCATCATAGTTATGTTTATGAAATTTGAATTGAGGTTATTTGAAACCCTCATAAATCATTTCATAAATAATCAACATTAAAATCTCTTCAAAGAGTCCAAGAAAAAGTCCCTTTTAGTCTCTGAAAATATTGGCAAGAGGTAAAACTCAAACCAATATTTCTGGTATCTCAGAAACATTTATTTTGGGACTTTGAATTAATTAAATAACTATTTGCATTGGATATAAATTTTTTATATAATTAATATATGTCCAATAATTCTGGACCATTTTATGTGGTTTGGTATATTTTAGTTCTAGCCAAATAATTATTTTCAGCATTTTATAAAAAGGTTTAGTATTTTTACTAAATCAAAACAAAACAGAACAAAATAGAAAACTGAAATAAAAATAAGAGAGAGAGAGAGAGAGGCTTACCTGGCGCCACCAACCGGCCCAGCACTCAGCTGGCCGGCCCAGCCCACCACCGCTTCCCCCCTGTCGTCGTCCTCCCCCGCCAGAAGGACGGAGGCACGTGGCCGCCCCGTGCCGGCCACCTCCTCCCTCCCTGCCTGCCTGGCTCCTCCCCGGTGCTCCTAGACAATGCCACGGAGACGCCACGCACCCCCTGCCCCTCCCACTCTCTCCCGTGCCTCTCCCCTCCTCCGCTCTCTCTCTCCCTCTCGCGCCCGAGCGGATCTCGTCGCTGCCGCACGCCGTAGACGCAGCCACAGTGCTCCCCTCGCCTCCCCGACGTGTCTGCAAGCTCCGTATCGATGCCCTCATCCTCTCCACCGAGTCCGGCAACACCGGACGCCCCTGAATGCCGCCAACGTCGCCATCTTCGCCGCCTCTGCCCTGAGGTCACGGGCGGCCTCACGACCTCACCAGCCCCTCCCCGAGCTCGGCGTTCGTTCCCCTGCACTTGCAGTGAGCCACTGACCCTTCTCCGCCTCTTTGTTCTCGCTCTCGTGCACTGTATGTGCCGCCTCGAGCTCGTCCGCACGCACCGCCGCATGTGCTCGTCGCCGACGTGTCTCCGGCCATCTAATGGTCCGGCCGTCGTGCCCATTGCACTCCCCGCATCGGTAGGAGCCGTAGGTGCTAGCACCGCCCCGCCTAGGCCACTGCAAAAACGAGCCCGAGCTCGACCGAGCTTCGGCCGCCGCCGAGCTTGTCGCCGGCCCCACTCCGGCCACTCCCCGGCCGCGCCACCACCACGGTTGGATGCGGACGAGCGTCCGCATCCCGTAGCTGTGCTTCGCGCGCCAAACGGCGCCCTGTAGGCGAATCCCGCAGCGCACCGCCGCGTCTGGACTCGCCGGCGGCTAAACGCCGGTGACCTAACCCGTTGACCGGCGTGGGTTGACCCCACTGCCCGGTTTGACTCCCCCCTCTCTCTCACTGACTTACGGGTCCCGCCCGACTAATTACTCTAGTTAGCACTCATTAACTAGTTCGGTTAGTTACTACAGCCACTGACTAGTGTGCCATGCCCAGTTAGTTAGGGCTAACTAAATTTGTTAGTTGACTGGGTCACTGACCAGTGGGTCCCACTGGTCAGGTTTGACCTGGTCGACTCCTGTTGACCGCTGACGTCACAGTGACGTAGTGCTGACGCTATTAATTATTTTATGGATTTATTCTTATTCAGGAAATTTCAGAAAATAATGCAAACTTCTAAAAATCATATAAAATCAATCGTAACTCAAATGAGATAAATTATATATGAAAAATGATCAGAACAAATTATGACTACTGTTTAGTACAAAACATATGAAGGGCATTTAAAACATCACTGTTGCTAGTTGCATTAGCTCAAATCACAGCATATTAACAAAAAAAATTAATAAAGCAACAAAGAAAACAAAAAAGCGTTTTCAAATTTGAAAACTAATGGCACTAACAGAAAGTTTATATTTTTTCTAAAACTAAAAGAAAGAAGAATTAAAAAATAAAGCAAAAAAACCAAAAGAAAATAAATAATGCAGAAAACAAAGCAAAAAAACTGGAAAAAAAATAAAAATAGCAACAATAAGTATTTTGTTGTAAGTAGAAACAAAATAAAATAAATAAAGCAACAAAGAAAACAAAAAAAGTGTTTTTCAATTTGCAAACTAATGGCACTAAAAGAAAGTTTATATTTTTTTCTAGAACTAAAAGCAAAAAGAATTAAAAAGTAAAGCAAAAAACCAAAAGAAAATAAATATTGCAGAAAACAAAACAAAAAAACTGGAAAAATATAAAAATAGCAACAATAAGTATTTTGTTGTAAGTAGAAACAAAATAAAATAAATAAAGCAACAAAGAAAACAAAAAAAGTGTTTTCAAATTTGAAAACTAATGGCACTAACAGGAAGTTTATATTTTTTTCTAAAACTAAAAGAAAAAAGAATTAAAAAATAAACCAAAAAACTAAAAGAAAATAAATAATGTAGAAAACAAAACAAAAAATGGAAAAAAATAATAATAGCAACAATAAGTATTTTGTTGTAAGTAGAAACAAAATAAAATAAATAAAGCAACAAAGAAAACAAAAAAGTGTTTCAAATTTGAAAATTAATGGCACTAACGAGAAAGTTAATAATTTTTTAAAACTAAAAGCAAAAAGAATTAAAAATAAAGCAAAAACCAAAAGAAAATAAACCAAAACCAAAATAAACTAAATAAAGCAACAAATAAAACAAAAAACAAAAAAGTGCCACCCATCGGGCCCACGGCCTGAATACGACTAGAAACCCTACCATGGGCCAGGATTCAGGCCCGCGGGAGGCCCAGTAGGCCCACAGGCACATATTGCACGTTTAGGCCTGAAAGCCTGCATTAGAGAGGAGCTCCAAAGGGAAGCACAAGGCCTTTGGTCCCGGTTGGTGGCACCAACCGGGACTAAAGGGGTGCATTAGTCCCGGTTCGTGGCCCCAACCGGGACTAATGCACTGCTAATCAGGTTGGTGCCACCAACCGACCAAAAGGCCGCTTCCCACCGTTTGGGCTGCTGAAAAGAGGCCTTTGGTCCCGGTTGGTGGCACCAACCGGGACTAAAGGGTGGCATTAGTCCAGGTTGGTGCCACGAACCGGGACTAATGCTCTTGCTATATATACAACAATTAGGAAAATTTGACGAACACATCGCCAGTTGCCCCCCGGCCCACCGACGACGCGGAGCTCATCGACGCCGCCAGGCTGCCCAGATCAACGCCGTCCGCTGCCCCGACGCCGCCTGCCGCCCAGACACCGTCCGCGCGCCGCCCCGACCCGTCCGCGCTGCCCGCGCCGTCCGCGCCCCGTCATCGCCCCTGCCCGTCGCCGCCGGCTAGCGCCGCCCGCCGCCGCCCGCGCCGTCGTCGTCGCCAGCGCCATCGTCGCCGTCGCCCGTCGCCCCGGCCGCGCCAGTCACGCCCTGCCCACGACCCGCCCCGACCGTCGCCCGTCGTCGCCCGGCCACGCCCTACCCGGCCGCCGTGGTAAATGTCGCCGACGCCCTCGCCGCCCGTCATCGTCGCCCTCGCCCGGCCGCCCCGTTGTGAGCCGCCCGCCCGTCGAGGCTCATGTTCAGTCTTGCATTTTTTTGTTCATTGCATTTTTGTTTATATATATTTTTTGTTCATTGCATTTTTCAGATATATAATGTATATATGTATGTGGTAGCTATATGATGAATGGATGTGGCTATGTATGTATGAATATAATGTTCATAGCATTTTTTGTTTATATATATTTTTTCATATATGTATTAATTTTTATTTAGGTTGTTAGTAGATATCGATTTTAGGTTAGTGCATTCTAATTAGGTTAGTGTAGAGGAAAAAGTAAAATAAGGAAAAGGAAGAAAAGAGGAAGATGGAAGAAGGAAGAAGAAGAAGAAAAAGAAGGAGAGGAAAAAGGAAAATAAGTAGAGAAAGAAGGAGAAGAAGGAGAAGACGAGGAGAGAAAGAAGAGGAAGAAGAAGAAAAAAAGAGGAGAAGAAGAAGGAATAGAGGAGCTCCTTCTCCTTTTTTTTCTCCTCTTTTTTTCCGAGGGTGTCGAGGATCGCCGAGGGGTCGAGGGTCGGGAACTAGGGTAGAGGGTCGAGGGTCGTTAAGGGGTCAAGGGTCGAGGGTTTCAGGGTCAAGGGTTCGAGGGATCGAGGGTCGAGGGTTCCAGGGTCGTCTAGGGGTTGAGGGTTCCAGGGTCATCGAGGGTTCGAGGGGTCGAGGATCGCCGAGGGGTCGAGATAGGTTTCCTAGTGTCAAATTATTGAAGAAATCCATGGCTTCATCATTAGCCGGAAGTAACCAGAGCATGATGGTACAAAGTCCTCCAAAGTTATTTTGGAATGGAGTCCCGGATAGAATAATTTGCCTTTTTGTACGAATTTCAGCAAAGGCCTTCCAAATAACGATATTCGGAAGGTTCTTGCTTAACTTTGTACCAAAAAGCGAATTATCCTATCTGGGACTCCGTTCCAAAATAACTTGGAGAGCTTCGTACCATCATGCACCTATTACTTTCGCCTAATGATGAAGACATGATTTTGTTGAATCCTTTGACACTAGGCACCCCTCGACGATCCTCGACCCATTGACCCTGAGAGGCAGAAGAGGATAAAAAAAGAAGAGGAAGAAGAAAAAAAAGAGGAGAAGAAAGAATAGAGGAGCTTCTCCTCTATTCTTTCTTCTCCTCTTTTTTTTCTTCTTCTTCCTCTTTTTTTTATCGGGAACGAGGGTCGTCGAGGGTCGCCGAGCGGTAGAGGAAACCCTAATTAAATAGCAAGTATCATCGGTGTGAGCATGTGGCCATCGGTGTCGGACACTACATCCACGTCCCACAAGTGACGCGGGCGTCGATGCCCACGTCACTTGTGGGACATAGATGTAGTGTCGTTGTTGTTGTTGTTGATATACCCCCTCCCGATATCTTCAACATGTGGGGGGGTCGATATTACCCACTCCTTGAAGCGTTCTCGAGGCCACCCCCTAACACTTGAAGCATTGTTGAGGCCACCCGAAACCCTAGAGAAGCAGCGTCGAGGCCACTAATTAATATGATTCCTTATTGTGATTAGCTAGCTAGTTCTACGTTTGCCACTAATATTTCCATATCTGTCATGTTTCAATAATAATTGCCATGTTGTAAATATTTTTAGAAACTATGGACACCCCGCCCCGAGACGAAGAACAAGAAGCGTTTGGACATACGATCAATTGGACATACCAGTCAAGAGGATAAAGCAATATATCGAAGCAGCGCAACAAGGGAAGTTTGTTCCAGACAGGGAGAAGGACGAGCTCACAATGGCCCTCGGGAATCCTGAGCACCCTGGATGGACACGAGGCACGCCAGGCTCCGTTTCGTGGAAGGCTGGATTTCCGGACGCAGGGGGTTACAAAACCCAGGAGAGGAGGAAGAAACTGGAGCAGAGCCAAATGCAGGCGCTGCACGAAAGGGTAATGGGGCTAGAGGAACGAGAAGCAGAACGGAGCAAACGACCTGCCGAAGCTTCCCCCGAAGCTACCCCGCCATCTCAGCGGAGAAGCAGCGTGGCTTCCACCGAGCTGCTTCACCGGAGCATGCCTGTGACGGCTCCTGCCAGCTATCCCGTGGATGCTATCACGGAGTCTCAAAATTGCCACCTTATGGCGCAATGGAGCAATTTGAAGGTCAAGGCGGCTGTTGGCTCTGTTTATCCTACTAAACCCGACTCAACTTTTCACTGCCGACCGATTCCAGAAAGATATGCTAAGGTGATGGTGATGAAATAACAGATGGATTTGAGGACCTACGGCTTGACCACCCTACCAGTGAAGGGGAGTATCGGCTGGGTTCTGCTCTGAAGACTCCATGCCTATGGCAGTAGGATCTCATTAACCTTCCGAACTGGACGCCTCCGCCTCCTCCTCCTGTTGGAAATATGCCCTAGAGGCAATAATAAAAGCATTATTATTATATTTCCTTGTTCATGATAATTGTCTTTTATTCATGCTATAATTTTATTATCCGGAAATCGTAATACATGTGTGAATACATAGACCACAATACGTCCCTAGTGAGCCTCTAGTTGACTAGTTCGTTGGTCAATAGATAGTCATGGTTTCCTGGCTATGGACAATAGATGTCATTGACAACGGGATCACGTCATCACGAGAATGACGTGATGGACAAGACCCAATCCTAAGCATAGCACAAGATCGTGTAGTTCGTTTTGCTAGAGCTTTTTCTATGTCAAGTATCTCTTCCTTAGACCATGAGATCGTGTAACTCCCGGATACCGTAAGAGTGCTTTGGGTGTACCAAGCGTCCACAACGTAACTGGGTGACTATAAAGGTGCACTACAGGTATCTCGAAAGTGTCATTGGGTTGACACGGATCGAGACTGGGATTTGTCACTCCGTCACGGAGAGGTATCACTGGGCCCACTCGGTAGTGCATCATCATAATGAGCTCAAAGTGACCAAGTGTCTCGCCACGGGATCATGCATTACGGTGCGAGTAAAGTGACTTGCCGGTAGCGATCTTGAGCGAGGTATTGGGATACCGACGATCGAAGTCTCGGGCAAGTAACATACCGATCGACAAAGGGAATAGTATACGGGGTTGCTTGAACCCTTGACATCATGGTTCATCCGATGACATCATCGAGGAGCATGTGGGAGCCAACATGGGTATCCAGATCCCGCTGTTGGTTATTGACCGAAGAGCGTCTCGGTCATGTCTGCATGTCTCCCGAACCCGTAGGGTCTACACACTTAAGGTTCGGTGGCGCTAGGGTTATTAGGAAGACTTGTATGTGATTACGAATGTTGTTCGAGTCCCGGATGAGATCTCGGACGTCACGAGGAGTTCTGGAAGGGTCCGGAGGTAAAGATTTATATATGGGAAGTTGTGAAACGGACACCGGAAAGTTTCGGGGCATACCGGTATTGCAGGGGCCACCGGAAGGGTTCCGGAGGTCCACCGGAGGGGCCACCTCCCTGTGGGGCCACTTGGCTGCGTGGGGAAGGAGCCAGCCCCTGGTGGGCTGGGCGCACCCCCTTGGGCCCTTGCGCCTAGGGTTTGGGGAACCCTAGGCAGGCGCCCCTTGCTTGGGGGCAAGCCACCCTCCTCGCCGCCCCCTCTAGATTCCATCTAGAGGGGCCGGCCCCCCTTGCCCCTTCCCCTATAAATAGAGGGGTGAGGGGAGGGCAGCTGCACCACAAGCCAAGGCGCAGCCCTCCCCTCCCCAACACCTCTCCTCCTCCGTTGTGTGCTCGGCGAAGCCCTGTCGGAGTACTGCTTCTCCACCATCATCACGCCGTCGTCCTGCCGGTGGAGCTGTCTTCCTCAACCTCTCCTTCCTCCTTGCTGGATCAAGATGGAGGAGACGTCACCCGTACCGTATGTCTGTTGAACGCGGAGGTGTTGTCCGTTCAGCACTTGGTCATCGGTGATCTGAATCACGTCGAGTACGACTCCATCATCACCGCTCCCTCGAACGTTTCCGTACGCGATCTACAAGTGGTATGTAGACGCAAACTCACTCCCTTGACTCGTTGCTTAGATGAACTCATAGATGGATCTTGGTGAAACCGTAGGAAAAATTTTAATTTTCTGCAACGTTCCCCAACACCTCCTCCTCCGCCGAGTCAGGGCACTCCGACTCCGCCTCCTCCTCCTCCTCCGGCGAGTCAGGGCACTCCGCCTCCTCCACCGCCTCCTCCTCCGGCGAGTGACGATCAGGGCACTCGGCCGGCTCCTTCTCCGGCGCGTGGCGGCACTCCACCTCCTTCTCCGCCTGCACCGGCGCGCACGAGCAGCCAGCCTCCTCCTTCTCCGCCTCGTCAGCAAGGGCGGAAGAGACCCGCCGCTGCTCCAGCTGCTCCGGCGCGTCGTAGCCCTTCTCCTCCGCCTCGAAAGCAAGGAAAGAAAACATCCGCTCCGTCTGCTCTGCCGGCGTCTAGCAGTACAGCCAAAGGCGGGAGGAGATACAGATTCGGTCCTTCTCTGAAGAATCCAGAGAAGTTACCGTACGAGAGGACCGAGGAGGAAAACACGAAGATCACGTAGACCGAAGTGCATGACTGGTATGAAGGGTTGAAAGCAAAGAGACATCCACCTCCGGAGGAGAAGGTAGATCCGGTGAAAGCGAAGCGCACTCTGACTGCCCTGACAAAACCACCCAAGTCTTCGCCGAAAGGCAACTATGAGCGCATTATTGGAAAGGCATTTGCCGATGCAGAGAGGTCCGGAAGTACTAAAAGTGATCAAAGAATGAAAGAACGACGAGCTGAGAAAAAAATTGCCCAGCTCGGCGAACAAGCGAAGCAATCATGCCCCCCGCTCAAGGTGCCTGCTAGCGACATCGTCGATCCGAGGATGGTGCCCGGTTATGGCAATCCTGAAGATTACCTGCCCGATGATGTACATTATGATTTCTTGGAGGTGTAAATACAAAGATATGAGTACGGGAAGCCTCTCGTCAAAGATGAAAGCTCTCTATCAACGATGATGCGAAGATTGCATGATTGGTACATGAAAACCTGCAGAGAGTCTGAGGGAGGAGTACTTTGTATGTGAGAGTTAAAAGGAGCATGACCTCGTTGGAATTGAACTGTTGCCTATTCCATTTGAGGAGTTCTATCAGCTTTTCAATCAATTGGCCCTCGATAAAGCAACGGTCACCTGCTACATGCGTAAGTAGTACTACTTCATCATTAAGTCTCTCTATATAACTCAGCTCTTTCATTGCATGTATTTATAATTATCCTCACTATATTATGCAGATTGAAGATCACCGAATTGAAGAAAAGACAAGTGGATGATATTGGGTTCATTAACACATATCTCATAGATGCAACTGAGGTTGAATTTCATGCTGAAAATACCGAGGCCAACTTGCTACAATCGTTCGTAATAAATGAACACAAGGATACAATACTATCTCCTTACAACTTCAAGTGAGTGTTACTGTCTGTGGCATATTCGGTTTCCCTTATTAGTCCAAGTTATAGTAATATAATATTGATGAGTTATGCATGCGTGCGCAGGTACCACTATATTCTCCTGGAGATTAAGCTTGAGCAGGGAGTAGTAACTGCCTTAGACTCCAAACGAAAAGATCCCAAGGAGTATGCCGACATGACTGAAATGCTCGAGAGTAAGTTAAATCTATCATTATCCACCATATCAGCAACTTTGTTCATTTCTGATATCAAGTAATTGTTTTCTTTGTATGGCCGGGTTTGGAGAAAATTCACCAAAAAAGCTCCGGGACTGCCAAAGAAGCTGCAATTTAGACACCCGAAAGTAAGTACTATAGTAGCATATTCCACGCATCTCCTAGTTATTCAAGCGCTTGTTCCATCAATACCATTTGACATGCTTGCTAATTATCAGTTTGATTGACCTCTATTTCTTGTAAAGTGGTTGTGGCAGGAACAAGGGAATGATTTCTGTGGATGTGGATACTACATTTGCGAGTCCATCCGCCACACGACCTGTGAGCGGGGCTACTCTGACAAACAATATGAAGTGCGTAAATAACAATATTCACAATTTTATTTTATTACCATCATTTGTGTTGAGTTTCATTCATTCATATATATATGTATTGACCCCCTTCTTAAAATTAGATGTTTCGGATGCGGGATGATCTACTAGCACCAGATCGCCTGCGAGCAATTCAAGAGGAATTGGCGGCATTCTTTCTTGACCACGTGATCGCTGAAGATGGAGAATACTATGTGGACCACGCGTCCGTATGTTAGGAGATTATTTTTGTAAAAGATAATTATTGTATATATGTAGCCGGTAGTGTCGGATAGATATACGAGAACTTGTTGTTCGACCAATCTCTCGGAGAAGGAGAGGTGGTCGATATCAGTTCCCTCTGTATGCATATATGTTCATGACGATCTTCTGTTTCCTTCGTTTGCTTACTAGCTAGCTAGCGTGTCTAGCTAGCCCTCTCTATACGTATGTATAGTACGTAGTGTCGACCAAGCACGGACAAAAGAGAGGACACTTCTCTCTATTAATTAGCTAGCTAACACAATATATGAAACACCTAAATTAACCCCCCAAAACACCCAAACCCCCCCCCCCCTTTCAAAAAAACAAAAACCCCAGCCACGTAAATGCCGACGCGTGGATGCCTATTGGTCCCAGTTGGTGCTACCAACCGAGACCAAACCCTCCCTGAGCTCGGGCTCAGCGCACAGGCCACGTGGAGGCCCATCAGTCCCGGTTCTGGGTTGAACCGGGACTAAATGGCCAGGGTATTAGCACCGACCCTTTAGTCCCGGTTCATGAACCAGGACTAAAGCCCCTGACCAACCGGGTCAATAGGCCCCTTTTCTACTAGTGGTAGCAGAACCAGCTCATGTTTTGGAGCCTGCTATCGTAGTTCATCTCTCAAGAATCCCGCAATGCCATCTCGTCGATTTGTGTTGCAAACTTTATTTTCAGACATGCTGAGTCTGAAGTATCCTATCACCAATCGGATCTGAATCTCAGGCAGATATGATGGTTGGAACATTCCCAACAGTTGCATTTTGTTCCCAGCTTGCATCGCCATTGTGCCAATTTCTGATGGGCTGCCTTCTCAGCAGTTGCTGTCCAAGATAATCTTCAAAAGTGGACCTACCATGGGTCCCATCAATATCCAATGATAAGCAAAAATCATCCAATGCGTTGTCTTCAACAAGGTAATCCGCATCATCCGTCCTAGTCTGAGTATGCCATTTCTTCGAGATCTTTCAAACGATCAATTATAAATTGCCGTAAGATGGTATGAAGAGTTTCAATGATCTATGGATCAAAAGTAGTTCTTTTTGCCACTTAAGGGAACAGTCCAATGAGTCACCTCTCCCAAGGTGCCCCGTTACGGGATCATGGCAATTATTTCCTCGCCACCTTGACACCATCCACCATCTTTCTAAGCGTGGAATTGTTGCCCACCAAATCAAACCCCGTCGTTGTTCTTCCATCCCTCTCGATGTGTTTTATGTCTCAACTCGAGATGTTTCAACATCTCATTCCGCGAGTTGATATTGTATAGCTCGATCTTCGAGAAGATAAATCCTAGTAGAGTTTCTTTCAGTCGTCATCGCGTGGATGAAGATCTCAAAAGCAAGGATGTCAAGATCATCGTATGCAACGAATCAACAACCTTATGAGGTGCAACCTGGATCATGATGATTGTGTTGGTCTTGTGCCCCTCTGTCTTCTTACCTCGCGTCTTCAATCTCGGGACAAGATTCTTGTTTAGTGGGGGTTAGTTGTCACAGCCCTAGATTAGCCTTGTTTGTCTTTGCATCTTATCATTTCATCATCATAGTTATGTTTATGAAATTTGAATTGAGGTTAGTTGAAACCCTCATAAATCATTTCATAAATAATCAACATTAAAATCTCTTCAAAGATGTCCAAGAAAATGTTCCTTTTAGTCTCTGAAAATATAGGCAAGTGGTAAAATTCAAACCAATATTTTTGTTATCTCAGAAACATTTATTTTGGGCCTTTGAATTAATTCAATAACTATTTGCATTGGATATATAATTTTTATATAATTAATATATGTCCAATAATTCTGGAACATTTTATGTGGTTTGGTATATTTTAGTTCTAGCAACATAATTATTTTCAGCATTTTATAAAATTGTTTAGTATTTTTACTAAATCAAAACAAACAGAACAAAATAGAAAACTGAAATAAAAATAAGAGAGAGAGAGAGAGAGAGGCTTACGTGGCGCCACCAACCGGCCCAGCACACCACCGCTTCCCCCCCTGTCGTCTTCCTCCCCCGCCAGAAGGACGGAGGCGCGTGGCCGCCCCGCGCCGGCCACCTCCTCCCTCCCTGCCTGCCTGGCTCCTCCCCGGTGCTCCTAGACGACGCCACGGAGACGCCACGCACCCCCCTGGCCCCTCCCACTCTCTCCCATGCCTCTCCCCTCCTCCGCTCTCTCTCCCTCTCGCGCCCGAGCGGATCTCGTCGCCGCTGCACGCCGTAGACGCAGCCACCGTGCTCCCCTCACCTCCCTGATGTGTCTGCGAGCTCCGCCTCGACGCCCTCATCCTCTTCGCCGAATCAGGGAACACCAGCCGCCCCCGAACACCGCCAACGCCGCCATCTTCGCCGCCTCTGCCCCGAGGTCGCCAGCGGCCGCACGACCTCACCAGCCCCTCCCCGAGCTCGCCGTTCGTTCCCCTGCACTCGCAGTGAGCCACTGACCCTTCTCCCCCTCTCCGTTCTCGCTCTCGTGCACTGTACGCGCCGCCTCGAGCTCGTCCGCACGCAACGCCGCCTGTGCTCGCCGCCGACGTGTCTCCGGCCATCTAATGATCCGGCCGTCGTGCCCATTGCACTCCCTGCATTGTGTAGGAGTCGTAGGTGCTAGCACCGCCCCGCCTAGCTAGGCCACTGCACCAACGAGCCCGAGCTCGACCAAGCTTCGACCGCCGCCGAGCTCGTCGCCGGCGCCACTCCGGCCACTCCCCGGCCGCCCACCACCACGGTTGGATGCGGACGGCGTCGCGTGATCCGCAGCTGTGCCCAGGCCAAACGGGCGCCCTATAGGCGAATCTCGCAGCGCATCGCCCGTCGACTTCGCCACGGCTAAACGCCGGCGACCGTTGACCCGTTGACCGGCGTGGGTTGACCCCACTGCCCGGTTTGACTCCCCCTCTCTCTCAATGACTTGCGGGCCCCGCCCGACTAATTACTGTAGTTAGCACTAATTAACTAGTTAGGTTAGTTACTACAGCCACTGACTAGTGGGCCCTGCCCAGTTAGTTAGGGCTAACTAACTTAGTTAGTTGACTGGGTCACTGACCAGTGGGTCCCACTGGTCAGGTTTGACCTGGTCGACGCCTGTTGACCGCTGACGTCACAGTGACGTAGTGCTGACGCAGTTAATTATTTTCTGGATTTATTCTTATTCAGGAAATTTCAGAAAATAATGCAAACTTCTAAAAATCATATAAAATCAACCGTAACTCCTAATGAGATAAATTATATATGAAAAATGATCAGAAAAATACAATCTATCCATCTGAACTATTTTCATGCATGATAGAGCAAATTATGACTACTGTTTAGTACAAAACATATGAAGGGCATTTAAAACATCACATATGGAGTTTTACTTTGAATCTTGGATTCAAACCAACTCCATTTAATCTGTTGCTAGTTGCATTAGCTCAAATCACAGCATATTAACATGTCATCACATCAAATTACAGCATATTGTGTTTCTCCTTTGTTTGTCGGTGTTTGTTCCCTCTCACTAAGCGACGTACCGACGATGAGTTCGATGACACCGATGAAGAACTATACTATCTTCACAAGTGCCAGGCAAGCAAGACCCCCTTGTTCATTCCGATACAATCCCACTCTCTCGGTCCTGCTCTCTTTTACTGCATTAGGACAACAACGATTCATCTGTTGTTTGCTGCGGTAGCTGAACCCTTTTATCCTCTGCATGACCTGTCATTGCCACAGTAAATAGATGAAACCCACTAGCATGAGTAGGAGTTGTTTGAGCCCTGATGTGCCTACTCATTCATGCTTGTTTGTCATGCCTGCTTCTGATTAGAGTTGAGTCAGGTCTGATTCATCAGGGATGAATCGGAGGTGTGTGAACATGTCCTACTGTTGAGAGCTAAATGTGTGAACACAATTTGGTAAAGGTATCGGTGAGAGGCCATGTAGGAGTACATGGTGGGTTGTCTCATTGAAGCCGTCCTCAGGAACTGAGTTCTGTGTTTGTGATCCATGACCAGTTACTACCATGCATTGGAATGCTTAAGTGCCCCTCTCGACTTCTTAACCACCCTTGTCCTCTGTCCAGGAGTTGCAAGTAGTTTCTGGTGTTTGTACTATGCTGGAGGCGTGGGCAGTGCTGACCCGAGGGGTGGGCTGTGATGCGGTAGGGACATGACCGGGTATGCCGGGCGCCCGTTTGGTGTCGCAGAACCCTGCACACATCGTTCGGGGCCGTATGTGGAAACCTCGGCCGGACTCCCTGCGGATGGAACCTGAATATACGATAACCTGGACTAGAGACTTGAGTGTTTAGGTAGGTCGTGGCCGACACCCTCGCTGGGCTTCCGCTTGAAGGTTGCCGAGTACATGTCGTGTAAACGGCGATAAGTGGTGAGAGCGTGTGTGAAGAAGTACACCCCTGCAGGGTTATCATCATCTATTCGAATAGCCGTGTCCGCGGTAAAGGACTTCTGGGTTGCCTATACAGTTCATAGATAAGTGAAAGAGGATACTCTAAAATACGCAAGATAAGCATGAGTGCTATGGATGGCGTTCTCGTAGGGAGACGGGAGCGGATCCATAGTGGTGTATTGATATGGTGATTATGTGGACTCGTGTGCGCCACCTCAAAAGAGTTACTTGCAGTCGTACTTTAGGATAGCCATCGAGTCAAAGCTGGCTTGCTGCAGTTAAACTCCACCACCCCCTTTTGTTGATACTGATGCATATGTAGCTAGTTCTGATGTGAGTCTTGCTGGGTACATTTGTACTCACGTTTGCCTATCTTATGTTTTTGCAGAGAGACTTCAGTCTCGCTAGTAGTTCCGCGTGGACTTCGACGTTTAGCTTGTTACCTCAGCTACGATCTTGTACCCTTGGGAGGGTCTTGTAAATAATCAGGCTTCTCAGCCTTCTTCATTTGTAGATGTCTGTACTCAGACATGTTAAGCTTCCGCTTGTGCTTTGACTTGTATGCTCTGAATGTTGGGTCATGAGACCCATGTTTGTAATATCTCGCTCCTCAGAGCCTGATGAATAAATACTTGAGTCGTAGAGTTATGTTGTGATGCCATGTTATATTTACACATATCGAGCACATTGTGTGTATGTTTGAAATGCCTGGTATGTGTGGGATCTGACAATCTAGTTGTTTATCCTTGGCAGCCTCTCTTATGGGGAAATGTAGTCTAGTGCTTCCATGAGCAATAGTAGTCCGCTACAGCCCGGTTCACCGGAGTCCTGCTAGCCCAGCACTACTGCTCAGGACGCTTGACTGGCCGGCATGTGTTTCACTTCGTTCTTGTGTCTGTCCCTACGGGAAAATGTCACGCGGTGACATCCGGAGTCGTGCCTAGCCTGCTACAGCCCGGGTTCCCGGAGTCCTGTTAGCCCAGTGCTACAGCCTGGATTCACACGCTCCTGACCGACATGCTCGAAGTTGATTCACGTATGCCTGTCCCCATGGGTTAGTGCCGCTTTGGGATCACGACTAGCCATGTCGGCCCGGGTTCTCTGTCATATGGATGCTAGCGACACTATCATATACGTGAGCCAAAAGGCGCAAATGGTCCCGGGCCATGGTAAGGCGACACCCGTGGGAATACCGTGCGTGAGGCCGCGAAGTGATATGAGGTGTTACTGGCTAGATCGATGTGACTTGGAATCGGGGTCCTGACATTTTTTCACGAAGCGCCTGTTTGGCGGAAGCCTTCTCGTTGGCATCAGCCACAGCTTTCTTCAGTGCCTCATATTAAGCACTCGCCCCTAGGGCATACAACACAAATACTTTTCAATAGGCACAATTTCTCATTCGTGCCCAAGGCAAGACAATGTTTCAAACATACCTTGCTTATCCTCTAATTGCTTCTTCACATGGCCAAGTTCTTTCTCAGCCTGTTCCAGGCTGTGCTTCAGTTTGGACACTTCCGCATTATGAGCGGCCGTCTTCTCTGCAAACGCCTATTTTCAAACAAAGGGGTACACGTCATTAACAAGGGTTCCCACAAAAAAGGAGGGTTTGATCCCCTGCGGCTCTCTCTCTTTCGCCGGACAGTGTATCAGGTGCTACTACTCATATTATGATGATTCCTCAAAGGTTTCTTAGAAACCATACCTCAAAAGCCTTTATAACGCCAAGGCAGGACTCATTTAGCCCGCTTTTGGCAGACTGAATCTTTCCAACCACCGCACCCATGAGGGTCCAATGTTCATCGACGATAGACGCGTTCTTTAACGATGTCGATACACCGCCCGGCAGCTCTGCATAGACAGAGGTTGTCGGTGGAATAGGCAAACCTCCCTCCGTGGAGGGTGGCCGCTCGCCCGATCCTGGAGCCTTAGAGGCCTCCAGGACATTATCCGGTTGTGGTCCGAACCCGAGATCGCCCCATCATCGACATGCTGTGGGGCCGCTGCCCCCATGTGTCCGGCTCTAGAGACATGCCCCCCTGCTCTGGGTCTCTTTGAGACGACACCTCGGTGTCGCGCTGGGATTTCGGAAAAGGAGCCCCCGGAGGCGTCTCGCTCGCCACAACATCCGAGCTCAACGAATCCTCCGATGAGGACTGTCCGGCAGGAGACCTCGCCGAGCTGTACGAGAGGTGGCGAGAGTTAAAATTGCTGTACCCAGACGACCCTGGATGCATAGGCGCATTCGGATTTCGGTTACTTACGATTTTTCCAGGGGCTGAGCCCTGGGATCCCACTCTGGGCTGTTATCGGCAGCCGGGGTGGATGCCTCTGAAGGGGAACCTCTCCCCCTCTTGGGCGATTCGGCCTCCAGGGACGGGGAAGCCGCACGCTTCTTCCCACCTTCAGAGTGAGGCTCGTCCTCTCTGCTTCCTCCTCTTCGTCTTCGGAAGAAGGAGCGTCGCCGGAGTCTTCGGATTTGGCGTCTGAAGCCTCGCGGCGACGGAGGCCACTCTGGGTCTTGTTGACCTTCCTGGAGGCCTCCTTCTTTGGCGCCTCGTAAGGCGCAGGGACCAGCATCTTCGTTATAAGAGGTCCGGCCGGTTCCTCCGTTAGTGGGGTCGGACAATGCATCCGCTCCACCTTCTTAATCCATCCCTGAGGTCACGACAAAACACGATTAAAATGTCTCCCTCATGACATGCCAACTGAAGCATGGATGGACAGGGCGTGGCTGTAACTTACCGGGCTTGCAGAATGGAATAATTGATACCCCCGGTCCTCGGCGGAGTCCGGCCACGATTTGCTGGACTTGAAGAGCACCTTCCAGATATCCTGGTGGGAGGAATCATAGAGCTCCCGAAGGGTTTGGTGCTCGGTTGGGTCGAACTCCCACAAAGTGCAGGCTCGACGCTGGCAAGGGAGAACCAGGCAAACTAGCATCACCTGGACTACGTCGACGAGTCTGACGTCCTTGTCAACCATGCTCTGAACGCGCGTCTGGAGCAGTGACAGCTCATCGGACGAGGTCTAGTTCAGGCCCTTCTTGGGCCAGGACGTGAGCCGCAGTGGAGCTCCGGATTTGAACTCAGGAGCAGCAGCCCACTTTTTGCCGCGCGGTTCAGTGATATAAAACCACTGCTGCTGCCACTCCTTGACAGAGTCGTTTAAGGTACCCTTCGGCCAAACGACCTTGGGCATCTTTCTTACCATGGCACCACCGCACTCGGCGTGTTCGCCGCTCACCACCTTGGGCTTCACATTGAAAATCATCAGCCACAGGCCGAAGTGAGGCTGAATCTGGAGAAAGGCCTTGCACACGACAATGAACGTCGAGATATTGAGAAAAGAGTTTGGGGAAAGATCATGAAAATCAATCCCATAGTAATACATGTCTCCATGGACAAATGGGTGGAGGGGAAACCCGAGCCCGCGGACAAAATGGCGAAGGAACACGACTCTCTCGTAAGGCTCCGGAGTGGGGACAACCTGTCCCTCCGGTGGAAGACGGTGGCCAATCTTCTTGGCCAGATACCAGGCTTCCCGGACCTTCTTGATATCCTTCTCCCGGACGGTAGAGGCCATCCATTTGCCTTCTGGTCTGGATCCGGACATCTTTGGAAAACCTCTCTTCGATGGAAAGGAAGAGTGCTTGGGCGTTAGGGCTCGAGCAGAGGAGAAGGCGTGGGTAAAGAGGAAGAGACCTTATCCCTTTATAAGAGATGGTAAAAACTTTTTGCGCCTCCCCACTTGCCTGGTGGAACCCGCTCACCGCCCACACGCAGCGATTAGCGGTGCGGTTGGGTTACCCATACCCGTATTGATGAGAATCCCGTGATAAGGGGACACGATCTTTGCTTCGACAAGACGTGCCAAGGAAACCGCCTCGCAACATACGCTGAGGCTGGATGTGGGGATAATGACCCGGCCGTAATGACATGTTACGTCTAAATAACTGTCAGCAGAGTACATCCGTGAAATATCGTTCTCTCTACGGTGATATATGAAGATCATTTTGCAGATCCGGACACGGTCTACGTGTTCGGTAATTATCTTGGAGTATTCGGAGAAGGAACCCGCCTTGCAATGTCGAATACAAGACTGCGCGTCGGACTCATCATCATTGAAGCCTGGTTCAGGGGCTACTGAGGGAGTCCTGGATTAGGGGGTATCCTTACAGCCGGACTATATACATCGTCCGGACTATTGAAGCGTGAAGATACAAGACTCAAGACTCCAGCCCATGTTCGGATGGGACTCTCCTTTACGTGGAAGACAAGCTTGGCGATCCGGATATTATATATCCTTCCTTGTAACCGACTCCATGTAAACCCTAGCCCTCTCCGGTGTCTATATAAACCGGAGAGGATGGTCCTTAGAAGGCCGATCACAATTACAATCATACCATCATATGCTAGCTTTTAGGGTTTAGCCTCTACGATCTCGTGGTAGATCTACTCTTGTACTACTCATATCTTCAATATTAATCAAGCAGGAAGTAGGGTTTTACCTCCATCGAGAGGGCCCGAACCTGGGTAAACATTGTGTCCCTTGCTTCCTGTTACCATCAGCCTAAGACGCACAGATTGGGAACCCCTACCCGAGATCCGCCGGTTTTGACACCGACAGTAATGACCAGTCATGTTTTTTGATATTGGAGGCCGCTTACAGTCCGGCCGCCAGGGCTGTGGCATGTTCCTCTGCGCGTGAAGAGCGCTCTGTGATTCCGCTAACGGTGAGGACGCCATGTGGACCGGGCATCTTGAGTGTAAGGTAGCCATAGTGCGGCAATGCGTCGAAGCGGGCGAAGGCCGTTCTTCCAAGCAATGCGTGATAGCCGCTTTGGAAGGGTGCGATGTTGAAGAGTAGTTCTTCGCTTCTGGAGTTGCCTAGGGAGCCGAATGTTACTTCCAGCACGACTGAGCCCCTGCCGTAGGCTTCAACGCCTAGTATCACCCCTTCAAATGTGGTGTTGCTTTGCTAATTCTGGATGGGTTTATCCCCATTCTGCGGACAGTGTCCTTGTATATTAAATTGAGACTACTTCCGCCGTCCATGAGGACACGGGTGAGACGGTATCCGTCGATTATTGAGTCAAGCACCAAGGCCTCTGATCCTCCACGCGAATACTAGTTCGGCCGTCCATGTGATCGAATGTGATCGGATGAGACATCCAGTAGTCAGATGTGGGTACGATGGGCTTTACATCGTGCGCGTCTCTGAGCGCGCTTTCGTGCCTTCTCGTGAATGTGTGAGTCGTGTGGATCATGTTTACTGTTTTAACCTCTGGCGGGAATTTTTTTCTGTCCCCCAGTGTTCGGCTGGCGAGGTTCATCCTCGTCTTCGCTTGATGTGTCCCTCCCCTTGTGTTCGGCATTTAATTTGCCGGCCTGCTTGAAGACCCAGCATTCTCTATGCGTGTGGTTCGCAGGTTTCTCCGGGGTGCCATGAATTTGGCATAGTCTGTCCAGGACTCTGTTCAGACCGGACGGTCCCTCTTTACTGCCTTTAAATGGCTTCTTTTGCTGATCAGGTCGAGAGCCCCTGAATCCGGCATTGACCATTGTGTTGTCCGGGCTCTCTTCCTTGTTTTGGCGTTTGTGTTTATTACGCCGTGGCTTCCCGTTGCCATCCCTTATTTCGGATGTGTTGGGGTCACTAGTGCCTTTACGGGCTAACCAGTTGTCTTCACCCACGCAAAAGCGGGTCATAAGGCATGTTAGGGCTGCCATTGTCCTTGGCTTTTCTTGGCCGAGGTGCCGGGCGAGCCACTCGTCGCGGATGCTGTGTTTGAATGCTGCTAAGGCTTCGGCATCCAGACAATCGACAATTTGATTCCTCTTAGTGAGAAATCTGTTCCAAAGCTTGCGGGCGGACTCTCCGGGCTATTGGATTATGTGACTCAGATCGTCTGCATCCGGAGGCCGGACATAGGTCCCTTGAAAGTTGGCCCCGAAAGCGTCCTCGAGTTCCTCCCAACTCCAGATTGAATTTCCGGGGAGGCTTTTCAACCAGTGTCGAGCTGGTCCCTTCAGCTTGAGGGGAAGGTATTTGATGGCGTGGAGGTCATCCCCACGAGCCACGTGAATATGCAGGATAAAATCCTCGATCCAGACCCCTGGGTCTGTCGTTCCGTCGTATGCCTCTATGTTCACAGGTTTAGAGCCTTGTGGGAATTCATGGTCCAGTACTTCTTCGGTGAAGCACGAGGTGAGCAGCCCTCTCAGATCTGGGCTACTGTGGCATGCAGTCGGCTGTTGTTGTGTCCGGTGTTTATTCTGAACTGGTATTTGGCTTGTATGAACGTTTGGGTGACCATAGTCCCTCGCCAGGGGGTGTCCTTTAGATCCGTAGATGGACCTGGCCGCACCGGCTTTCTTATCCAGATGCTCACGCAGATCGTGTGTGGCGTCAGTAGCCGCTCTGTTGTGGTTGTGAAGCGGTACGTCTTGTCTCCTGGTCATATTATTCTTTGGTGGAACGGCCTCGTCGTCGAATCCTGCCAGTAGTTTGCGTTTTGGATAGATTTTTGTATGGCGAACGTCGCCATATCTTTCTTGAGTGTCTAGCACTTTATTCCATCTGCGACTGAGTGTTTCCTGTGCGGCTTTGAGCTGTTGCTTCTGCTTTTTTAGACTTCTCATTGTGGCCATAAGCTTTCGGTGGAGGTTGTCTCGTTCCACGCATTCTTCTGGAATGATGAATGCATCGTCGTCCAGACTAATGTTGTTGTCCTGGGGCGGTTTCATGAGCTCGTCCCTCCAGATCATTGTGATCGGGTATTTTCTCCGAACTCGGTTTGGCATGACCTGGCTCCTCCTGCTCCATCGCTGGGTCCATGCGGTCATTATTGCCTTCGGGGTTTAATGGTATGTCGATCCTTCTAGCGCTTTTGTCGCTATTTTTACTGTTGCTGGACTTTGAGCGCCGTCTGCTCCGCCGTTTTGGCTTTTGCCCGGGTGTTTTATCTTCCGAATTATCGCCGTCATCCTTCTTGGGCATATCCACTATGTATATATCATGTGACAAGGTAGTAGTCTCGCGCCCCAGAGATTCTGAAGCTTCTCATGCATCTTCGTCCATACCATCGATGTCTTCGGAGTCGAAGTCTAGAATGTCGGTTCAATCATCGATCGTGGCAATGAAGTGGGTGGTGGGTGGGCAGCAAATTCCTTCGTCGCCTGCTTCCCACTCAAGCCGGACATAGTTTGGCCCAGAGCCTCCTGACAAAGAGAGAAACTTTAATGAGTTCAGCATGTCGCCAAAGGGCGAGTGCTGGAAGATGTCCGCGGCGGTAAACTCCATTACCGGAGCCCAACCTGGCTCGGCTGGCTCAAGGGTGTGCGGACAGGGACCAACAACCGGATACGAGTCCAGAGGCCCGGGGTTACAGGCCTCCACAAATGTGAGGCCTGTGTTCGGCTCCGACGCCGATGAGTATGCGGCCTACGGGGCGTGGTCCACCCCTCCGTCCTTAGGCAACGCAACCTGCTCCGGATTTAGATCCAGGGCTACTGCAGGGGTGATATCCCGAGCATTGTTCGACAGCAGGTTTAGGCCGTGCTCGTCGTGACTATCCGGCACTCCTAGCACAGGCCAGATTCCGTCGAAGATCAAGTCTCCGCGGATATCGGCCGTGTAGTTCAGGTTTCCGAACCTGACCTGGTGGCCGTGGGCGTAGCTACCGATCTGCTAAAGATGGCCAAGCGAATTGACCTGCAGTGCGAAGCCGCCGAACACAAAGATCTGTCCGTGGAGAAAAGTCTCCCCTGGACCGTGTTGTTGATGATTGAAGACGCCATTAAGCCTCAAAGCGATGACACAGAGGAACTCTCAATGAAAGCACCAATGTCGGTGTCAAAACCGGCGGATCTCGGGTAGGGGGGTCCCGACCTGTGCGTCTTAGGCTGATGGTAACAAGAAGCAAGGGACACAATGTTTACCCAGGTTCGGGCCCTCTCGATGGAAGTAAAACCCTACTTCCTGCTTGATTAATATTGAAGATATGAGTAGTACAAGAGTAGATCTACCACGAGATCGTAGAGGCTAAACCCTAGGAGCTAGCCTATGATGGTTTGATTGTAAATGTGATCGGCCTTCTAAGGACCATCCTCTCCGGTTTATATAGACACCGGAGAGGGCTAGGGTTTACATGTAGTCGGTTACAAGGAAGGAAGTATGATATCCGATCGCCAAGCTTGTCCTCCACGCAAAGGAGAGTCCCATTCGGACACGGGCCGGAGTATTCAGTCTTGTATCTTCACGCTTCGATAGTCCGGACGGTGTATATAGTCCGGCTGTCCGGATACCCCCTAATCTAGGACTCCCTCACTCGTTGCATCATGACAGTCAGTTTTCGGCGTTCTCTACTGAGGTGCTCGTCCGCAAGAACCGGGACACAATCACAGTAGTTCTCCCTGTGCTACCTTATCCGATATAGCGGAATGTAAGGCACCAAAACACGGGAGCCGGGCAAACCCAACTATTGACCCAAGACATGATTCGATGTTGATGCATATAATGCTATAAGTTCGGGGTGCCGCACTGTCGAAAGTGTTCGGACTTTTCTTGCCGTGTTATGGGGTACACTGAAGCCCCTGGCGAGCTGAACGTACCAAAGTGTACAGGTGCAATTTGTAGTAAATGAGCAGTCAAGTAAAAAAGATAAAGAAATGTAATAAGCTGACGCTGTATATTTTTCCATTGTTATTTAAATAATACAACAAAGCGTATTTATACAAGTAGTGCGATAAGAAAAAATAGGACTATTTGACATGTCCTAACCAAGGGTACGCTGCTTGTGGGTATGTAAAACAGGTATAACGATCATTATCAGAGACCACCTGGGGATTCCCTTATACGTCAAAGCTTTTTTCCTCCTTGGTGTTTCCTTCCCGTGATGGATCCTATAATCAGGCTGTCTGAAAGAGGTCCCAGAGAATAGGGTCCTGAAAGAAAGAAAATTATGAAGGTATACGGGTCCTGAGGCGATTGAGCCGCATTGCGGACCGCGTTATGGATGTGCCTCCGCCTATGCCCATGGTATTTTAAGTGTATAATTATGTACGCGCGGCACAAATTTCATCGCTTGACTGGGACCAGGACGGAGGCTGAATTGCTAGGCGAGCTCTGGACGTGCCGGACGATCCTGTTGCAGGGAACTCCGGACTCGCTTGACGGTGTCCGGAGGCTTTATTGCCGAATTAGAGGTCTGCCTAAAAAGGTCGCTCTGTAATTCTGCTGCGAGGGCTGCAGTGTGCTCCTCCGTACGGAGCGAGCGCTCTGTGTTTCCACTAACTGTTATAACCCCGCGAGGTCCTGGCATTTTGAGCTTGAGGTATGCATAATGCGGTACCGCATTGAATCTAGCAAATGCGGTTTGTCCGAGCAGTGCATGGTAGCCACTACGGAAAGGGACGATATCAAAGATTAATATCTCACTTCGGAAGTTGTCCGGAGATCTGAAGACTACTTCCAATGTGATTGAGCCTATGCAACAGGCCTCTACACCTGGTATGACACCTATGAAGGTGGTTTTTGTGGGTCGTTTCATCCTTGTGGGGTCGATGCCCATTTTGCGCACTATATCCTGATAAAGCAGGTTCAGGCTGCTGCCACCATCCATAAGGACTCGTGTGAGGTGGAATCCGTCAATGATGGGGTCGAGGACCAATGCGGCCGAACCGCCATGATGGATACTGATGTCTACTACACAACCTTCTTCTTGTAGATGTTGTTGGTCCTGCAAGTGCATAGGTTTGTAGGACAGTAGCAAATTTCGCTCAAGTGGATGACCTAAGGTTTATCAATCCGTAGGAGGCGTAGGATGAAGATGGTCTCTCTCAAACAACCCTACAACCAAATAACAAAGAGTCTCTTGTGTCCCCACCACACACAATACAATGGTAAATTGTATAGGTGCACTAGTTCGGCGAAGAGATGAAGATACAAGTGCAAAATAGATAGTAGATATAGGTTTTTGTAATCTGAAATAATAAAAACAGCAAGGTAAAGAGCGATAAAAGTGAGCGTAAACAGTATTGCAATGATAGGAAACAAGGCCTAGGGTTCGTACTTTAACTAGTGCAAGTTCTCTCAACAATAATAACATAGATAGATCATATAACAAGCCCTCAACATGCAACAAGGAGTTAGTCCAAAGACACTAATAGGGGAGAACGAACGAAGAGATTATGGTAGGGTACGAAACCACCTCAAAGTTATTCTTTCGGATCAATCTATTCAAGAGTTCGTACTAGAATAACACCTTTAGACACAAATCAACCAAAACCCTAACGTCACCTAGATACTCCATTGTCACCTCAAGTATCCGTGGGCATGATTATACGATATGCATAACACAATCTCAGATTCATCTATTCAACCAACACAAAGTACTACAAAGAGTGCCCCAAAGTTTCTACCGTAGAGTCAAGAACGTGTGCCAACCCCTATGCATAGGTTCATGGGCGGAACCCACAAGTTGGTCACCAAAACATACATCAAGAGGCACATGATATCCCATTGTCACCACAGATAAGCACGGCAAGCCATACATCAAGTGTTCTCATAAAAGACTCAATCCGATAAGATAACTTCAAAGGGGGAAACTCAATTCATCACAAGAGAGTAGAGGGGGAGAAACATCATAAGATCCAACTATAATAGCAAAGCTCGGGATACATCAAGATCGTGCTATAGAGGGAACACGAGAGAGAACATGAGAGAGAGAGAGAGAGAGAGAGAGAGATAAAAAACATAGCTACTGGTACATACCCTCAGCCTCGAGGGTGAACTACTCCCTCCTCGTCATGGAGAGCGCCGGGATGATGAAGATGGCCACCGGTGATGGATCCCCCCTCCGGCAGGGTGCCGGGAAGGGCTCCCGAGAGGTTTTTGGTGGCTACAGAGGATTGCAGCGGCGGAACTCCCGATCGATCTTCATATTCGATGGTTTTAGGGTACGTAGGTTTATATAGGCGAAAGAAGTCGGTCGGGGGTGCTCGAGGGGTCCACGAGACAGGGGGGCGCGCTCTACAGGGGGGCGCACCCTCCTATCTCGTGGAGTCCTCGAGTATCTTCTGACTTGAACTCCACGTCTCCAGGATGATATTCTTCCAAAAAATCACGTTGCCGAAGGTTTCATTCCGTTTGGACTCCGTTTGATATTCCTTTTCTTCGAAATACTAAAACAGGCCATAAAACAACAATATGGGCTGGGCCTCCGATTAATAGGTTAGTCCCAAAAATGATATAAAAGTCTATAATAAAGCCCATAATCATTCAAAACAGATAATATAATAGCATGGAACAATCAAAAATTATAGATACGTTGGGGACGTATAAGATACTGGTTGGATGGTCCCTGCGATCGAAAGTGATCGGACAAGAAGACCATGGGTTGAATTTCGGGGCGACTGGCTCCATCGCATAGACGTCCCTTAGTGCACGCTTCCGTTCCCGTTTGGGGATATGGCTTGCGTATATCATTTTCACCGTTTTCACCTCGGGAGGAAATTTCTTCTGCCCTCCTGTGTTCGGCGGCCGGGGCACCTCGTTGTCATCGCTATGCAGCCCCTTTTCCTTGTTTTTAGAATTCACCTTGCCGGCCTGTTTGAACACCCAGCATTCTCTGTTGGTGTGGTTGGCTAGTTTATCGGGGGTGCCGTGAATTCGACACAAGCGATCGAGTATGCGGTCCAGACTGGACAGGCCCGGATTGTTTCTTTTGAATGGCTTTTTCCGCTGACCGGACATAGGGCCACTGTTTCTTTTGAATGGCTTTTTCGCCATTGTTGCGACGCTTGTGTCTGTTGCGTCGTGGCTTGCCGTTGCAATCTCTGGCATCTGAAGTGCCAGGATTTCTTGATGTGCTATTGCTACGAGCCAGCCAGCTGTCCTCGCCCGCACAAAAGCAGGTCATGAGTGTCGTGAGGGTTGCCGTGGACTTCGGCTTCTCTTGGCCGAGATGTCGGGCGAGCCACGTCGCGGATGTTATGCTTAAAGGCCGCAAGGGTTTCGGCATCCGGACAGTCGATGATTTGGTTCTTTTTAGTTAGGAACCGAGTCCAGAATTTCCATGCTGACTCTCCGGGCTGTTGGGTTACGTGACTTAAGTCATCAGCGTCCGGTGGTCGCACATAAGTGCCCTGGAAGTTGTCAAGGAATGCGTCTACCAGGTTCACCCAACTGCCAATGGAGTTTGCCGGCAGGCTATTCAGCCAATGCCGAGCCAGTCCTTTGAGCTTAAGTGGGAGGTACTTGATGGCATGTAGATCATCGCCGCAGGCCATGTGAATGTGGGGAAGAAAATCTTCGATTCATACCGCAGGGTCTATTGTACCATCATATGATTCAATGTTCATAGGTTTAAACCCTTCTGGGAATTCATGATCCATTACTTCATCAGTGAAGCAAAGGGGGTGTGTGGCGCCTCTATGCCGGGCTACATCGGGACACAGTTCAAATGAGTCTGGTCTGTTGTATGCGGCCCGGCCGGACTTGTTTTTAGTGTATCCGGCATGACGGTCATCATCACGCGTTGTGGCGCGCCCCCATGATCCGTAGATCGATCTTGACTATCCTGCTTTGTTTCCCAATACATCTTGCAGGTCCTGCGTGTAGCCCCGGGCCTTAGTGTTTTTGTTTGATTGGCGGCGGGGTGCCTGCTGGTGTTCGGGCTGATACGCCGCTTTTGTCTCAGCCACGAGGTGGCTGGTCAGCCGCATCGTGCGCTGGTAGTGTGGGCTTTAATGCCTCCTCCTCGAACTAGGGTAGCAACCTGCGCTTTGGGTAACTTTTGGTTGGGCGCTCGAGTCCGTATTCCTCGGCTGCCAGGACCTAGTCCATCTATTAGTTAGCCGATCTTGATCAGCTTGAAGCTGATGTTGTTTCTTCTTCAGGCTTTTTGCAGTGGTTATAAGCCGGCGCTTGAAGCGCTCCTTCTCGACGAGGTCCTCATGCTTGATGAATTCTTTGTCGCCAAGTCTCACTTCGTCTTCGGAGAGGGGCATGTAATTGTCATCCTCTGATTCTCCATATGTTGCCTGTTCCTTAGGGCTAGCTTGCCCATCCTCCCGCTCGGCCTGCTCGAAGCCTGGCTGGGCGGGATATTTCGTCTTCAGCACCATCCGGATTGTTATCATCTCTTGTACCGGTATCGCTATTTTTTCTATGGTGGGACTTAGAGCGGCGCCAATGACGCCGGTGCTTAGATTGCTTCTCCAAGGGATTATCCTCCGTTGCCTCATCTCCATTTCTTTCTTTGGGGGTGTCCACCATATATATATCATATGATGAGGTGGCTGTCTAGCGCCCTGTGGGCAGTGGTTCCTGTTCTTCTCCTGCATCGTCATCCATACCGTCGATGTCTTCGGAGTCGAAGTCAAGCACATCGGTTAAGTCATCGACAGTGGCTATTAAGTGGGTGGTGGGTGGCGAACAAATTTCTTCATCGTCCGCCTCCCACTCAAGCCGGACATAGTTCGGCAAAGAGTCTCCTGACAGAGAGAGAGACCTCAATGAATTTAGCACGTCGCCCAAGGGTGAGTGCTAAAAGATATCCGCAAGGGTAAACTCCATGATCGGTGCCCAATCAGATTTGATACGCACGGACGCACACGGTTCGGAACCTATGGCCGGAGACAAGTCCATGGGTCCGATGACACAGATCTCTTTGGAGGTGAAGTTTGTGTTCGGCTCCAGCGCTGATGAACGTGCAGCCTCCATGGCGGAGTCCATCCACCCGTCCTCGGATGGTGTGATCTGCTCCAGATTAAGGGTCGGGGCAGCCGCAGGTGCTGATACGTCTCCAACGTATTTATAATTTTTGATTGTTCTATGCTATTATATTACCTATTTTCAATGATTATGGGCTTTATTATACACTTTTATATTACTTTTGGGACAAACCTATTAACCGGAGGCCCAGCCCATATTGTTGTTTTATTGCATGTTTCAGTATTTCGACGAAAAGGAATATCAAACAGAGTCCAAACGGAATGAAACCTTCGGCTTCGTTATTTTTTGGAGGAATATCACCTAGGAGACTTGGAGTTCACGTCAGAAGAGCCTCGAGGAGGCCAGGAGATAGGAGGGCGCCCCCCCCCCTACTGGGCGCGCCCCCTGTCTCATGGGCCCCTCGAGCACCTCCCGATCGACTTCTTTCGCCTATATAAGCCTACATACCCTAAAAACGTCGAATATCAAGATAGATCTGGAGTTCCGCCGCCGCAAGCCTCCGTAGCCACCAAAAACCTCTCGGGAGCCTGTTCCGGCACCCTGCCGGAGGGGGGACCCATCACCGGTGGGCATCTTCATCATCCCGGCGCTCTCCATGACGAGGAGGAAGTAGTTCACCCTCGGGGTTGAGGGTATGTACCAGTAGCTATGTGTTTGATCTCTCTCTCTCTCTCTCTCTCTCTCTCTCTCTCTCTCTCTCTCTCTCTCTCTCTAGAGTTCTCTCTCGTGTTCCCTCTATGGCACGATCTTGATGTATCCCAACCTTTGCTATTATAGTTGGATCTTATGATGTTTCTCCCCCTCTACTCTCTTGTGATGAATTGAGTTTCTTTCTTGAAGTTATCTTATCGGATTGAGTCTTTTATAACAACACTTGATGTATGTCTTGCCGTGCTTATCTATGGTGACAATGGGATATCATGTGCCACTTGATGTATGTTTTGGTGACCAACTTGTGGGTTCCGCCCATGAACCTATGCATAGGGGTTGGCACACGTTCTTGACTCTCCGGTAGAAACTTTGGGGCACACTTTGAAGTACTTTGTGTTGGTTGGATGAATCTGAGATTGTGTGATGCATATCGTATAATCATGCCCATGGATACTTGAGGTGACAATGGAGTATCTAGGTGACATTAGGGTTTTGGTTGATTTGTGTCTTAAGGTGTTATTCTAGTACGAACTCTTTAATAGATCGATCCGAAAGAATAACTTTGAGGTGGTTTCGTACCCTACCATAATGTCTACGTTTGTTCTCCGCTATTAATGTCTTTGGAGTGACTCTTCGTTGCATGTTGAGGGATTGTTATATGATCTATCTATGTTATTATTGTTGAGAGAACTTGCACTGGTGAAAGTATGAACCCTAGGCCTTGTTTCCTATCATTGCAATACCGTTTACGCTCACTTTTACCATTAGTTAACTTGCTGTTTTTATAATTTCAGATTTCAAAAACCTATATCTACTATCCATATTGCACTAGTATCACCATCTCTTCGCCGAACTAGTGCACCTATACAATTTGCCATTGTATTGGGTGTGTTGGGGACACAAGAGACTCTTTGTTATTTGGTTGCAGGGTTGTTTGAGAGAGACCATCTTCATCCTACGCCTCCTACGGATTGATAAACCTTAGGTCATCCACTTGAGGAAAATTTGCTACTGTCCTACAAACTTGTGCACTTGCAGGCCCAACAACGTCTACAAGAAGAAGGTTGTGTAGTAGACATCATGCTCTTTTCTGGCGCCGTTGCCGGGGAGGTGAGTGCTTGATGGTATATCTTTAAATCTTGCAATCGAATCTTTTTGTTTCATGTTTTATCACTAGTTTAGTTTATAAAAGAAAACTACAAAAAAATTGGAGTTTAGTTTTTCTCATACGCTTCGCGTTTTTAATATCTTTCGTGAGTATGATGGAAAGGAAAATTGCGCTCAAGTGCTAGAAGAAGAAATCTATAGAATGTTTGATACTAAATCTTTGAATGATGAGCATGATTGCAATGTTGTTAGTATGAATTCCTTGAATATCCATGATGCTAATGATATGCAAAGCCACAAGCTTGGGGAAGCTATGAGTATGATATTTTTAGTCCCCCAAGTTTTGATGAGAAAATTTGTTATGATGAAAGCATGCCTCCTATTTATGATGATTATATTGATGAAAGTGGGTTTGGAAGAGTGTCAACTTTAGGAAGTAGTGACCCCACTATTTTGGAGGATGTTAAATTTTATTGTGATGAACATGAAAGTGGATTTGGAAGAGTGTCAACTTTATTTAGTGATGATTCCACTATTTCGGAAGAGGTTCCAATTGATTATGAGAACAAAGTGGCTATCTATGATGATTATTGTGATGACTTGTATGCTATTAAGAATAATGATAACCATGAAACTTGTCATCATGATTTTAGTTTTCAATTAGATTATGCCTCACATGATAATTATTTTGTTGAGTTTGCTCCCACTACTATTGATGAGAAGAATTATGCGTATGTGGAGAGTAGTAAATTTTCTATGCTTTTAGATCACGAAAAGAATGCTTTAGGTGCTGGTTATATTGTTGAATTCATTCATGATGCTACAGAAAATTATTATGAGGGAGGAATATATGCTTGTAGGAATTGCAATAATATCAAGTTTCCTCTCTATGTGCTTAAAATCTTGGAGCTATGCTTGTTTTACCTTCCTATGCTAGTTGATTATTGTTCCCATAAGTTGTTTGCTCACAAAATCCCTATGCATAGGAAGTGGGTTAGACTTAAATGTGCTAGTCATATTCTTCATGATGCTCTCTTTATGTTTCAATTCTTATCTTTTATGTGAGCATCATTTCATCATGCCTAGCTAGAAAGGCATTAAAGAAAAGCGCTTGTTGGGAGACAACCCAATATTTACCCTTACTGTTTTTGTGTGTCCACATGATTACGCTATTGTAGTAATCATGTTTTATAGCTTTTATTTCAATAAAGTGCCAAGTAGAACCTTTGGGAAGACTTGGGTGAAGTTTATGTGATCTTGCTGTGAAAAAGAGAAACTTTAGCGCTCACGAGAATAGCTGCCATGTTTTACTGAAGAGTGATTTTAGGTTGATTCCTCAGGTCCACCAATTTATTTCAGAATTTTTGGAGTTCCAGAAGTATACGTTTGATACAGATTACTACAGACTGTTCTGTTTTTGACAGATTCTGTTTTCATTGTGTTGTTTGCTTATTTTGATGAATCTATGAGTAGTATCGGAGGGTATGAATCATAGAGAAGTTATAATACAGTAGATATTACACCAATATGAATTTAGAATGAGTTCATTACAGTACCTAAGTGGTGGTTTTATTTTCTTATACTAACGGTGCTTACGAGTTTTGTTTTGAGTTTTGTGTGGTTGAAGTTTTCATGTTTTGGGTAAAGATTCGACGGACTATGGAATAAGGAGTGGCAAGAGCCTAAGATTGGGGATGCCCAAGGCACCCCAAGGTAATATTCAAGGACAACCAAGAGCCTAAGCTTGGGGATTCCCCGGAAGGCATCCCCTCTTTCGTCTTCGTTCATCGGTAACTTTACTCGGAGCTATATTTTTATTCACCACATGATATGTGTTTTGCTTGGAGCGTCATTTTATTTTGTTAGTATTGGCTTTATGTTATTTAGATTATTGTTTTGCATCTTTAGTTTCAATAAAAAGGTCAAGGATAGCATTTGCCATGCTTATTTTGCTAGTATACATGTTGCTGTTTGAAAACAGAAAGTTTACCGCTGTTGCAAAAATTCCCTTGAAAAGTAAGAGAATGGTATAATGTTGAATCTTTTTGCATATTGAGCTCTGATAAATTTATTACAGTGTTAATTTTATCTCATAATTTTTGGAGTTAGGAAAGTATGATGAATCTTCCATTCTTTACAGACTGTACTGTTTTGGCAGATTGCTGTTATGTTTGCATATGTTTGCTTGTTTAATGATTCTATTTGATGATAGGAGTATTAAATATGCAGAGGCATTTAGTATGCAATGTTGAATAATAATTTTAGTGATTTTTTACAGTAGAAAATGATAAGGTTTTGCATTGGTTTATACTAACCTATCTCATGAGTTCTTGTTGAGTTTGTTGTGGATGAAGCCTTTGATAAAAAGAGAAACCATGGTATGAGAGGAATTAAGGAGACACAAAAGTTCAAGCTTGGGGATGCCCAAGGCACCCCAAGATAATATTTTAAGAAGTCTCAAGCATCTAAGCTTGGGGATGCCCCGGTAGGCATCCCACCTTTCTTCTTCAACAACTATCGGTTAGTATCGGTTGAGCCTAAGTTTTTGCTTCTTCACATGAGTTGTGCTATCCTTGCAATGTCATTTATTTTGCTTTGCTTGCTGTTTGAATAAGATACCAAGATCTGAATTCTTAAATGAGAGAGAGTCTTTGCATACTTTGCATAATTATTTAGCTACTCATTGATCTTCACTTATATCTTTCGGAGTAGTTTGTCGTTTGCTATAGTACTTCACTTATATCTTTTTAGAGCATGGTGGTGGTTTTATTTTGTAGAAATTAATGAACTCTCATGCTTCACTTATATTATTTTGAGAGTCTTAAACAGCATGGTAATTTGAATGAAAACTATCATAGGAAGTGAATTGGATGCTATGATCAATTTGATAATTGATAATTGTTTTGAGATATGGAGGTAGTGATATTAAAGTCATGCTAGTTGGGTGATTATGAATTTAAGGAATGCTTGTGTTGAAGTTAGCAAGTCCCGTAGCATGCACGTATGGTTAAATTTGTGTAACAAATTTGAAACATGAAGTGTACCTGGCTTGTGCATCCTTATGAGTGGCGGTCGGAGACGAGCGATGGTCTTTTCCTACCAATCTATCCCCCTAGGAGCATGCGCGTAGTGCTTGGTTTTTGATGACTTCTAAATTTTTGCAATAATTATATGAGTTCTTTCGATTAATGTTGAGTCCATGGATTATACACACTTTTACCTTTCCATCATTGCTAGCCTCTTCGGTACCGTGCATTGCCCTTTCTCACCTCGAGAGTTGGTGCAAACTTCGCCGGTGCATCCAAACCCCGTGATATGATACGCTCTATCACACATAAGCCTCATTATATCTTCCTCAAAACATCCACCATACCTACCTATTTATGGCATTTCCATAGCCATTCCGAGATATATTGCCATGCAACTTTCCACCGTTCCGTTCATTATCATTATGACACGCATTACTTTTGTCATATTGCCATTGCGTGATCATGTAGTTGACATCGTATTTGTGGCAAAGCCACCATGCATTATTTTTCATACATGTCACTCTTGATTCATTGCACCATCTCGGTACACCTCCGGAGGCATTCATATAGAGTCATATCTTGTTCTAGTTTCGAGTTGTAATTCATATGTTGTAATCAATGAAAGTGTGATGACCATCATTATTAGAGCATTGCCCAAAAAGAAAAAGGAAAAAGAATAAGAATAAAGGCTAAAAGAAAAAAATAAAAAAAGAAAAAAAGAAAATAAGAAAATAAATTAAAAGGGCAATGTTACTATCTCTTTTTCCACACTTGTGCTTCAAAGTAGCACCATGATTTTCATATAGTGAGTCTCATATGGTGTCACTTTCATATACTAGTGGGAATCTATCATTATAGAACTTGGCTTGTATATTCCTACGATGGGCTTCCCCAAATGCCCTAGGTCTTCGTGAGCAAGCAAGTTGGATGCACACCCACTAGTTTTCTTTTGTTGAGCATTCATTTGTAGCTCTAGTGCATCCGTTGCATGGCAATCCCTACTCCTCATGTTGACATCAATTGATGGGAATCTCCATAGCCAGTTGATTATCCTCGTCAATGTGAGACTTTCTCCTTTTTTGTCTTCTCCACACAATCCCCGTCATCATATTCTATTCCACCCATAGTGCTATATCCATGGCTCACGCTCATGTATTGCGTGAAGGTTGAAAATGTTTGAGATTATTTAAGTATGAAACAATTGCTTGGCTTGTCATCAGGGGTATAGAAGTTGGGAACATCTTTGTGATACAAAAATGAAGCATAGCCTAACTATATGATTTTGTAGGGATGAACTTTCTTTTGCCATGTTATTTTGAGAAGACATGATTGCTTTGATTAGTATGCTTGAAGTGTCACTATTTCTTTTGTCAATATGAACTTTTATTTTGAATCATTTGGATCTGAACATTCATGCCACAATAAAGAGAAATTACATTGAGAATCATGCTAGGTAGCATTCCACATAAAAAATTCTGTTTTTATCATTTACCTACTGGAGGACGAGCAGGAATTAAGCTTGGGGATGCTTGATACGTCTCCAACGTATTTATAATTTTTTATTGTTCCATGCTATTATATCACCTATTTTGAATGATTTTGGGCTTTATCATACACTTTTATATTACGTTTGGGACTAACCTATTAACCGGAGGCCCAGCCCATATTGCTGTTTTATTGCCTGTTTCTGTATTTCGAAGAAAAGGAATATCAAACGGAGTCCAAACAGAATGAAACCTTCGGCAGCGTTATTTTTTGGAAGAATATCACCCAGGAGACTTGGAGTTCACGTCAGAAGTGCCTCGAGGAGGCCAGGAGATAGGAGGGCGCCCCCCCCCCTACTGGGCGCCCCCCCCCCCCGTCTCGTGGGCCCCTCGAGCACCTCCCGGCCGACTTCTTTCGCCTATAGAAGCCTACATACCGTAAAAACATCGAATATCAAGATAGATCGGGACATCCGCCGCCGCAAGCCTCTGTAGCCACCAAAAACCTCTCGGGAGCCCGTTCCGGCACCCTACCGGAGAGGGAACCCATCACCTGTGGCCATCTTCATCATCCCGGCGCTCTCCATGACGTGGAGGGAGTAGTTCACCCTCGGGGTTGAGGGTATGTACCAGTAGCTATGTGTTTGACCTCTCTCTCTCGTTCTCTCTCGTGTTCCCTATATGGCACGATCTTGATGTATCCCGAGCTTTGCTATTATAGTTGGATCTTATGATGTTTCTCCCCCTCTACTCTCTTGTGATGAATTGAGTTTCCCTCTTGAAGTTATCTTATCGGGTTGAGTCTTTTATAACAACACTTGATGTGTGTCTTGCCGTGCTTATCTGTGGTGACAGTGGGATATCATGTGCCACTTGATGTATGTTTTGGTGACCAACTTGCGGGTTCCGCCCATGAACCTATGCATAGGGGTTGGCACACGTTCTTGACTCTCCGGTAGAAACTTTGGGGCACTCTTTGAAGTACTTTGTGTTGGTTGGATGAATCTGAGATTGTGTGATGCATATCGTATAATCATGCCCATGGATACTTGAGGTGACAATGGAGTATCTAGGTGACATTAGGGTTTTCGTTGATTTGTGTCTTAAGGTGTTATTCTAGTACGAACTCTTTAATAGATCGATCTGAAAGAATAACTTTGAGGTGGTTTCGTACCCTACCATAATCTCTACGTTTGTTCTCCGCTATTAGTGTCTTTGGAGTGACTCGTTGTTCCATCTTGAGGGATTGTTATATGATCCATCTATGTTATTATTGTTGAGAGAACTTGCACTAGTGAAAGTATGAACCCTAGGCCTTGTTTCCTATCATTGCAATATCGTTTACGCTCACTTTTACCATTAGTTACCTTGCTGTTTTTATAATTTCAGATTTCAAAAACCTATATCTACTATCCATATTGCACTTGTATCATCATCTCTTCGCCGAACTACTGCACCTATACAATTTGCCATTGTATTGGGTGTGTTGGGGACACAAGAGACTCTTTGTTATTTGGTTGCAGGGTTGTTTGAGAGAGACCATCTTCATCCTACGCCTCCTAGAGATTGATAAACCTTAGGTCATCCACTTGAGGGATATTTGCTACTGTCCTACAAACCTGTGCACTAGCAGGCCCAACAACGTCTACAGGAAGAAGGTTGTGTAGTAGACATCAAAGTGCGATCTCCCGAACACCGTCCGATGGCAGATCTAAGTCATGTCCGTCGTGACTGTTCGGCGCTCCTGATATGGGCTTGAATCCGTCGAAGATCAAGTCTCCGCGGATGTCGGCAGTGTGGTTCAAGTTTCGAAACCTGTTCTGATGGCAGGGAGTAGCTATCGATCTGCTCCAGGTGCCTGAGCAAGTTGGCCCGCAATAGGAAGCCACCGAATACGAAGATCTGTCCGGGGAGGAAAACCTCACCCTGGACCGCATTGTTGCAGATGATTGAAGGAGCCATCAAGCCTTATCGTGATGACACAGTGGAACTCTCAATGAAAGCACCAATATCGGTGTCAAAACCGGCAGATCTCGGGTAGGGGGTCCCGAACTGTGCGTCTAAAGCTAATGGTAACAGGAGGCGGGGACACAATGTTTACCTGTGTTCGGGCCCTCTCGATGGAGGTAATACCTGCCATCGCTTGATTGATCTCGATGATATGAGTATTACAAGAGTTGATCTACCATGAGATCATAGAGGCTAAACCCTAGAAGCTAGCCTATGATTATGATTGTTGTTGTCCTAAGGACTAAACCCTCCAATTTATATAGACACCTGAGGGGGCTAGGGTTACACAGAGTCGGTTACAGAGAAGCAAATCTACATATCCGAACTGCCAAGCTTGCTTTCCATGCAAAGGAGACTCCCACTCGGACATGGGACGAAGTCTTCAATCTTGTATCTTCATAGTCCAACAGTCCGGCCAAAGTATATAGTCCGGCTGTCCGAGGACCCCCTAATCCAGGACTCCCTCACTTCGGAATAGTCTTGTTCATCCCTTGCATATTATAGTTCATCACGAAGCCTTTATAGCTTGGTGGGAGTGATTGAAGAACTGTGTAAATGACACAATCAACTGGAAGATCAACTCCTAGCTAAGTCAAGTGGTTATGGTACCCAGACATTATGAGTATGTGTTCACTGACATAACTATTCTCCTCCATTTTGCATCTCAGAGAACTTTTTGGAGACTTCATATCTCTCAACTCGGGCATTTGCTTGAAATATTAACTTCAACTCCTAGAACATCTCATATGCTCCATGACTTTCAAAACGTCTTTGAAGTCCCGATTCTAAGCCGTAAAGCATGGCACACTGAAGTATCGAGTAGTCATCAGCTTTTCTCTACCAGACGTTCTTAACGTCATCAGTAGCATCTGCAGCAGGCCTGGCACCCAACGGTGCTTCCAGGACGTAATTCTTCTGTGCAGCAATGAGGATAATCCTCAAGTTACGGACCCAGTCCGTGTAGTTGCTGCCATCATCTTTTAACTTAGCTTTATCTAGGAACGCATTAAAATTCAAAGGAACGGTGGCACGGGCCATTGATCTACAACAACATAGACATGCAAAATACTATCAGGTACTAAGTTCATGATAAGTTAAAGTCCAATTAATCATATTACTTAAGACCTCCCACTAAGATAGACATCCCTCTAATCATCTAAGTGATCACGTGATCCAAATCAACTAAACCATGTCCGATCATCATGTGAGATGGAGTAGTTTTCAATGCTGAACATCACTATGTTGATCATATCTACTATATGATTCACGCTCGACCTTTCGGTCTCAGTGTTCCGAGGCCATATCTGCATATTCTAGGCTCGTCAAGTTTAACCCGAGTATTCTACGTGTGCAAAAACTGGCTTGCACACGTTGTATGTGAATGTAGAGCTTATCACACCCGATCATCACGTGGTGTCTCGGCACGACGAACTGTAGCAACGGTGCATACTCAGGGAGAACACTTGTACCTTGAAATTTAGTAAGGGATCATCTTATAATGCTACCGACGTTCTAAGCAAAATAAGATGCATAAGGGATAAACATCACATGCAATCAAAATATGTGACATGATATGGCCATCATCATCCTGTGCTCATGATCTCCGTCACCGGTTCGTCATGATCTGCATCGTCACCAAAGGCGACACCTTGATCTCCATCGTAGCATCGTTGTCGCCTCGCCAACTATTGTTACTACAAATATAGCTACCTCTTAGTGATAATTTAAAACAACTACATGGAGATTGTTTTGCATAAAATTAAGCGACAACCATATGGCTCCTGCCAGCTTGATAACTTTGTTACAAAACATGATCATCTCATACAACAGTTTATATCACATAATGCCTTGACCATATCACATCACAGCAAACCCTGCAAAAATAAGTTAGACGTCCTCTACTTTGTTGTTGCAAGTTTTATGTGGCTGTTATGTGCTTCTATCAAGAACCGTTCTTACCTACGCATCAAAACCACAACGATTTTTCGTCAAGTGTGCTATTTTAACATTCAACAAGCATTGGGCGTAGCCACACTCGATTCAACGAAAGTTGGAGAAACAGACACTCACCAGCCACCTATGTGCGAAGCACATCAGTAGAACAAGTCTCGCGTAAGCATACACGGAATGTCGGTCTGAGCCGCTTCATCCAACAATACCGCCGAATCAAAGTATGACATGCTAGTAAGAAGTATGACTATTATCACCCACAACTCTTTATATTCTACTCGTGCATATAACATCTACGCATAGACCTAGCTCTGATACCACTGTTGGGGAACACAGTAATTTTAAAAAAAATCCTACGATCACGCAAGATCTATCTCTAGGTGATGCATAGCAACGAGAGGGGATAGTGTTGTCTATGTACCCTCGTAGACCGAAAGTGGAAGTGTTACGACAACGGTTGATGTAGTCGTACGTCTTCACGATCCGACCGATCCTAGCACCGAAGGTACGGCACCTCCGCGATCTGCACACGTTCAGCTCGGTGACGTCCCATGAACTCTAGATCCAGCTGAGGTCGAGGGAGAGTTTCGTTAGCACGATGGCATGGTGACGGTGATGATGAAGTTACCGTCGCAGGGCTTCGCCTAAGGACTATGACGATATGACCGAGGTGTGTAACTATGGAGGGGGGCACCGCACACGGCTAAAACAATTGTCAACTTGTGTGTTTTAGGGTGCCCCCCTGCCCCCGTATATAAAGGAGAAAGGGGGGAGGTCGGCCGGCTTTCATGGGGCGCGCCCCAAGTAGGATTCCTACTAGGAATCCTATTCCTAGTAGGTTTCCAACAAGGGAAGAGAGGAGGAAGGAGGAAGGAAGAGGGAGAAAGGAAGGAAAGGGGGGCCGCCGCCCACCTTCCCTTGTCCTATTCGGACTCAAGGGGAGGTGGGGCGCGGCCAGCCCCTCCTGGACCTTCCTCTTCTCCCACTAAGGCTCATCTAGGCCCACTAATTTCCCCGGGGTTCTGTAACCCTCCCAAGACTCCGCTTTATCCTAACTTCTCCGTAACACATCCGGTGTCCGAATATAGTCGTCCAATATATCAATATTTATGTCTCGACCATTTCGAGACTCCTGGTCATGTATGTGATCATATCCGGGAATCCAAACAATCCTCGGTACATCATATCACATAAACTCATAATACCAATCGTCATCGAACATTGCGTGCGGACCCTACGGGTTCAAGAACTATGTAGACATGACCAAGACACGTCTCCGGTCAATAACCAATAGCTGAACCTGGATGCTCATATTGGTTCCTACATATTCTACGAAGATCTTGATCGGTCAAACCGCATAACAACATACGTTGTTCCCTTTGTCATCGATATGTTACTTGCCCGAGATTCGATCATCGGTATCTCAATACCTAGTTCAATCTCATTACTGGCAAGTATCTTTACTCGTTCCGTAATACTTCATCCCGTAACTAACTCATTAGTCACAATGCTTGCAAGGCTTATAGTGATGAGTATTACTGAGAGGGCCCAGAGAACCTCTCCAAAAGACGGAGTGACAAATCCTAATCTCGATCTATGCCAACCCAACAAACACCTTCGGAGTCACCTGTAGAACACCTTTATAATCACCCATTTACGTTGTGACGTTTGGTAGCACACAAAGTGTTCCTCCGTTATTCGGGAGTTGCATAATCTCATAGTCTGAGGAACTTGTATGAGCCATGAAGAAAGCAATAGCAATAAAACTGACACGACCATAATGCTAAGCTAACGGATGGGTCATGTCCATCACATCATTCTCCTAATGATGTGATCCCGTTCATCAAATGACAACACATGTCTATGGTAAGGAAACATAACCATCTTTGATTAACGATCTATTCAAGTAGAGGCATACTAGGGACTATATGTTTTGTATATGTATTCACACATTTACTAAGTTTCCGGTTAATACAATTATAGCATGACTAATAAACATTTATCATGAATTAAGGAAATAAATAATAAATTTATTATTGCCTCTAGGGCATATTTCCTTCAAGATTAGCAAAACTAGAGTAACTTGAGAGCCAGCGAAGTTACCGCCATCCATCTCAGCGGCACGAAGATCCTTGATTCGACGCTGCCCCAGAAGCTACTCCACCATCTCTGCGGAGAAGAAGCGTGGCTTCCACGGAGCTTGTTCAGCCTGATTTCATGGATCCTCGCTTCCCCGTGGATAGTATCACGGAGGCTCAACATTGCCTGCTAATCACGAAATGCCAGAACCTGACATTGAAGGCGGCGGTCGGCTTTGTTGCATCTCCTCGAGCTGAGGGAACTTTCCATTGCCGTCCGATTCCACATGGCTATGCTGTTGTGACGGTGGATGAAATAATGGATGGATTTGAGGGGTTGGAGCTTGACTTCCCTACGGGTGAAGGGGATATTCTTACAGAAGATGGTTTGAGGAGTACCTGTCTATGGAGAAAGGAGTACATAAAGCTTCGAAACTGGACGCCTCAGCAGACTCAACCTCCTCCGGCGCGTTAGGGCACTCCGCCTCCGCCTCCTCCTCCTCCAGCGCGTCAGGGAATTTCGCCTCCTCCGGCGTGTCAGAGCACTCCGCCTCCTCCTCCGCCTCCTCCGGCGCGTCAGGACAGTCCGCCTCCTCCTCTGCCACCGCCGGCGTGTCAGCAGACTCCGCCACCTCAGCAGCGGTGGAAGACAGACGCCGCCGCTCCGACAGCTAGCTATACAAGAGGTGGGCAGAAATACAAATTTGGTCCAAGCCTCAAGCCTCTTCTAAAGTTACCATATGAGAGGATCGACAAGGAAACCGATGAAATCGTGGAAGCCAAGTGCAGGCCCATTTTGCATAGAAACGTCCACCTCCAAGGAAATGGTAGATTCGGTGACAGTGAAGCGCACTCTGGATGCCCTGAAGCGACACCCACTGTCTCCACCGCAATAAAACTATGACCGCTGTATTAAAAACCACATATGGTGAAGCGCGGCAGTCGGGAAGTACTACCAGTGCTGCAAGATTAGAAGCAAAAAGAAGATGTGGGAAAACAATTCCCCAGCTCGGCAAACAGGAGAAGCAATCATGCCCCCCGCTCAAGGTGTCTAGCAATATCGTCTCTAATCATCCGGGGCTATTGCCTGGTACCAATCTTGGTGATTACATGGGCGATGATGTACAGTTTGAAATGGCTGAGGTAGTAGAGATCTTCAGATACGAGCATGGGAAGCCTTTCGTCAAACCTGGTCATCCTCCTCTAACAACTATGATTCAAAGATTGCATAAATGGTACTATGGACACTTGCAGGAAGAGTGGGGCCGACAGTATATTGTTGAGAATTAAAGGGGAGCACGACCTCATTAGAGTTGAGGTGATACCTGTTCAATTTTTGGAATTATTTCAGTTATTCAATCAAGATGCCCTCGACAAACAACTCATGGGTTGCTACTGTCGGTAAGTATTACTTCTGTAATTAAGTCTCTAGCTCAGCTCATTCATTGCATGTATATATAATTATCCTCGCTATATATACTATGCAGATTCAAGATCGTCAAATGCAAAAAAGGACAAATCTATGACATTGGGTTCATTAGCCCAAATATCGTAAATGAATGGTCGGTACAAAACGGAGTGGAAGATACTGAGAAAAACTTGCTACAATTGTTCCTTCGACATCAAAATAAAGGGACAATACTCTTTCCTTACAACTTCAAGTGAGTGTTACTATCTTGTGCATATTCGTTTTCGCTTACTCGAGGTTAAGTAATGTAATTTATGAGTTATGCGTGCGCAGGTTCCACTTTATTCTGCTATCTATTAACCTTGACGGGGCAGTAGTAATTGTCTTAAACTCGAGACGTAAAGATCCCGAGGATTATCCGGACATGACTGCAATGCTCCAGAAGTAAGTTCAATCGATCATTATCGCACCATATCGGCAACTTTCGTTCATTTTCTGATATCAAGTAATCATTTTCTTTGCCTGGCAGGGTTTGGAAACAGTTCACCGGAATGGTTCCGGGTCTGAGGAAGGAGCTGCGATTTACACGACCCAGAGTAAGTAGTACTTGCAAGTTCCGTGCATCTGTCATTGGTTCTAGTTTCATCAATACCATCATCATGCTTGATTATCAGTTTGATTGAACTCTATTCTGGTAAAGTGCTTGTGACAAGTAGGCGGGAATAATTAATGTGGATACTACGCTTATGCGAGTTCATTCGCCACTCGGCCTCTATGTGGGGCTACTCTGACCAACAACATGAAGTACGTAAACAATATTCACAATTTTATTTTATTAACATCAATTGTGTTGACTTTCTTTCATATATATGTATTGACCCCCTTCTTTAAATTAGATCTGGCAGATGTGGGATGAACTCCTACCACATGACCGCATACGAGCAATCCAAGAGAAATTGGCGGGATTCTTTCCTGACCACGCCATACATAAAGACGGAGAATGCCATGTGAAAATTGAAATGGATTTTCGGTAGATGATGTCAGGGATCGTAAGAGATGTTATATTGTATATATGTAGTACAGTCGGATAGAAACACGAAAATTTGTTGTTCGACCAACTTTGGAGAAAGAGAGATCACTTCTCTCTATATGTTCATGACGGTCTTTTGTAACTAATGGTTCCTTCATTTGCTACTCGCGTCGAGATCTCTCTATATGTACTAGCTAGCGTCGACCAAGTACAGAGAAAGAGAGGTCACTTCTCTCTATATGCAGTAGCTATAGCTAACACAATATGAAACCCCTAATTAAACCATCCAGAACCCCTAATAAACCGCCGTTTCAAAAGAAAACCCAGCGCCTGGGCTGGTGACACGTGGCTGCCTTTTAGTCCCGGTTGGTGTTACCAACCGGGACTAATTAAAGCTCCTCCTTTCTGGGCTCCCCACAGCGGTCACGTGGACCTCCTTTGGTCCCGTCCGTAAGCGAACCGGCACTGGCTTTGGGCATTAGTTTGTTTTGTCCCGGTTCTAGAACCGGGACTAAAGGCCCTCTGAACCAGGACTAGTATCATGTTTTCTACTAATGAAATAGTGTAGTAGATGCCACTAATACCTTATGATTCATAAATAAAATTTAATGTAGTCATATTAAGTATGACACTTCGTGATATTGTTTTGAATTTACGTCAATATTTGCAAGAGAGAAAGAAAATCAATTGCAAAACATAGTTGTTGCGCTTAGTATCTTCGGATCCATTCCCGATGGAATGATCGTCGCACCCAATAACACAGGTTCAATGCCTTGGGACTCGACTAATATGATACTACAAGTTATTAACGAAAATCTATGATAAATATAAGCCTGATGGCTGGCTTGTGTGGAAGTAGTATCAAGCCTGACAGCCTGCGATACAAAATAGCAGAGGATTGAGAATGTAACTACGTAAAAACAGAGATCCTGTGGCCTATATGCTAGTTATAGACTTATTGATACTACTATTAAAAGACCAAACATGATTTCTCCTATGCTGCACTCCACAAAGTGCACACAGGATAACCCCCAACGTCTGATCAGACCCACTTAGTTGCATCTAATGGTCCACGTTACATTCACCATAATACAAACAAATCTATTGTTCAAAACATAAGTTCTGCCGGCAGACTCCCTCGTTCAAGATTCTACGCAGGCCAGCGATGACACCTCCAGGAAATTAAACAGTATCTCCGTCATCCAAGCCGCCACCACACCACGATCCTCCGTGATCAACGCCGCCATCACGGAATGAACCTCGCCTCGCAGCCGCCCGCTGCCCTCGCCTCAAGGTCCGCTGACGCCCTCGACCCGCCTTGCTTCCCTACCTCTTCTCGCCCCACCACCTCGCCTGGCGTCCGCGACGTCCTTGACCCGCCTTGCTTCCCTACCTCTCTCGCCCTGCCGCCGTCAAGGCCCCAGCGTCCGCGACGTCCTCGCCCCGCCTTGCTTGCCTACCTCTCCTCGCCCCGCCGTCCTCACCACGCCGCCCTCGTCCTGTCCGCGACGTCGTCGACCCGGTGGACGTCCTGAACCCAGCCCGCAGCCCTACCTCCGGTGTCATCACCCCGTGTGGGCAGAAGCATCTCTACCTGCCAGTGCCACATGTTAGATCAATTTAATTTGCACATCTTATGATCCGACAAAAAACAAAGGAAATTGCTCTTTCAATCTGACAGTCCGTAATCTTACAGTACATCATGAACAAACTGAGTTGACGAAGGGTTAATAAGTGTTTCACAAAAAGAAACATTGAGAAGACAATATGGCATCCTCTCAGCATAGTGGGATAGGTACTCCCTTTCAAGACCCGACGAACAACAGCAATTTAGGTAAATACATATATCACCTACTCTTACCTACTTTGATCTTGTAAATCCAGAATATGTCATTGTCTCGCAGGTCAAAAAACAGGTCCAAAAGAGCTGAAGAGACAGAGGGAAAGGGAGAGGTATGCACTAAACAGGAATGCAATATTAAAGAAAAGACAGGAGCCAAGGGATCGTAAGAAAGCTACGGCTGCTATTCTAAATGGAATGAACACTGCATCTAAGCCACACGGGCCATGTCGCCTGGTTACACTCCAATTTCTTTGTTTTTATCATACATTTCATGAATCACAAGTAAATTCATGTTAATTAAGTGTTCTTTTGGACAGATTTTGACAGTGTCGAGAGGCCCAAGCAGAAGTCTGCATCACCCAAAGAACGACACACACCAGCTACGAAAGGTCATGTGTTCTCCTACATCCAACCATTTGTACCATCCTGCAAATGGAAGAAGCAATATGAAAATATCATTTTACACACTTAAAAGAGATCAAGAACAAGAACAGAAATTGCTATTAGCATTACCTATGATATAAAGAGTGGGAACTATGAAGCAACCGCTTTGTGATACCTGGAAGAGTTATTGTCCATTATTTGGTCAGGAAGTGTGTTCTACTAAGTGTACAAACTGAAGCTACATGAAAAACAGAGGAAGGGAGACAAAGCCTACTTGAGGATAGATTTGAGTATCCTCTGCAAATAGTCCGTCAATTGTAAGCCATTATGAATTTATGACAACAGAGGCGACAGAGAGATCAGGCTGATCCCACGTATGCGAGCTGCGAACTCCTACCCAGAGCGACTGCTTGAGCCAAGCACGCGCTGGGATGATTACGGCGGACACGCCGACACGCCGATCTCGATCCAATTCGATATGCTGCTCCCGCATCTCGATCTCCTTTGGGGCGATGGGATGGAGGCGGCAGAGTCGATCTAGGGAAGATCTGTGGGGTTGGCGGTAGCCGGCAGGCTGGTGAAAGGAGGCGGGCGAGGCCACAGTGGGGATAGGAGGAGACGGGCGAGGCTGTGGTGGTGGTGGTGATGGTGGTGGGCGACGTCGTGGGCTGCAGAGGAGGCGCCGAGCCACAGAGGAGGCGGTGGCGGAGGAAGAAAGTGAGGAGTAGAGAGAGTCACCGCTTCTACTTTCACTGGAGAGACCGAGAAAGTGGTGATGGGTGCGGTGAGAGTGAGACCCGTGAGACACCGTATCACTGGAGAGACCGAGAAAGCCAAGTGCGACGGGTTACATCATGTTGCTCTTTCTTTTATTTTAATAACTGCTCCTCCTTATTAGTGTTCCTTTGGTGGCTTTTTCTTTTTCTTTTGCACTCTGGTTGCTTTTCTATGGCCAAATTATGCCAACCAGATTAAACGAGTAAATAACATAAAACTACTACTTTACAGACTAGGGTTCCAAAAAACTACCTGTTTTCAATTTTTTCTCAGATAACTACCAAATGGGTGGTCGGCTGTTTCAAAAAACCCAAATGTTCGAGTGATATAAAGTTGATCGCGATTATGACACGTCGGGCCCGCACCTAAATGATCTGTCTGTTTGACCGTTAGGTTGACCGTTATCTTACAAGTGGGGCCCAAATGTCAGTGTCTCTTCCTTCTCTTTTCTTTCTCTCCCTCCCCTGAACTCTCTGTCTCTCTCTCGAGCACGAGCAGGATACGCACCCCCTCCCGAGCCGGCGACTCTGTCCTCTCCCAAGCCGGCACCACCCCTCCCCGGCCTCCCTCTCTCCTCCGCCGCCGGAAGACACCAGCTCTTCGCCACCAAAAGCCACCAGCTAGCCGCTGCTGGAAGCGGCCAGGTCCAACGGCCAGGTCGGATGCGCCAGATCGACCGGGGCGCCGCCGGAAGCCACCACACGCCGCACCGACTTGGCTGTGGCACCGGCAACGGCGGACACGCGCCGCACCAACTCGCGAGGCGGGGCTTGGCGGCTGCAAGGAGCAGCAGCAGAGGTCGTCCTGGCTCGGCGGCTGCAAGGAGCAGCAGCAGAGGCCACCGCGGCTCGGCGGCTGCCAAGGAGCAGCAGAATTGGCCGTCTCTCCGGCCAAGGAGCAGGAGAGGGCGTCCTGCAGGTGCGTGGCGGCGGCATGGAGCACGGCATGGCGCGGCGGCGGCCATGTACAGGGACCCGGTCGCTTTTTTAGCTACAGGGACCCGATTGCTTTTTCAGAAAAACAGCAAGGACCTGATTGCTTTTTAGCAATGTTTATAGGGGTTGTTTTGTAAAAGGTGAGGACATATTTGTAAATTTGGAAAAGAAACGGGGGATTGAAGATTTTTTTTGTTTGAATATGAGGTAGAGACACTGACATGTGAGCCCTACTTGTAAGTTAACGGTCAACCTAACGGTCAAACAGGCAGTTCGCTTAAGTGCGGGCCCGACCTGTCATAATCGCGATCAACTTTAAATCACTCGAAGATTTGGGTTTTTTGAAACAGCCGACCACTCGCTTGGTAGGTATCTGAGAAAAATTAAAAATAGGTAGTTTTTTGAAACCTTAGCACAGAAAGTAGTAGTTTTATGCTATTTACTCAGATTAAACGGATCACCGACCAAATGGATCATCAGGCGTGTCTCTTTTGTTTTGTTTTTTATATCTATGATCGACAACCCATTCGGTGAAGTAATAATTATATGCATTGACAAATTCATTTTTTATTGATAACCCTTTGTTCATTTGATTTATATAAAAAATATGCTTTTAGAAATTCATTTCTTTTATTCATAGCCCTTTTGGTCATTTGGTTTATATTAGCGGCAAACATTGTTAAATTCTTTTTTGATCGAGCGTGTCCGGAATGACAGTGTGTGGTTCAGTCATCATCATTTAAAGATATCAATTAATTTATTAATATTATTTATATTAAGCATAAAAAAATTATTTATCATCAAATTCATCTTGCGGTCTCTGGATGTTAAATTACATGGAGTACTTCACAGGAGATAGTTTGTCTGACACTCCCGAACAGGTATATTTTGCATTGTATCATGATAATAATTATTTCGTGTTGTATCATTATTTAAAAACTAAGTCCTATTACTACTTCACTTTAGCTTCACATGACAGGTTTTAGAACAAAATTAGCTGTCAATTTAGTCGACTCGGAAATCAATGATGACGATATAAGAAACCGAGACTTGGATGATGATGAAACCAACACGGATCCTACTGATTGTATTATTGTCGAAAGACCTCCTAACAAACCTAACGCATCCAGCTCATCGTCACAAGTTGAGCTCATCTCACAATCATTTATCCTTTCGCCGTCTGTCACTCCAACAAACGTTGACTTAATAGATGAACTTTGCTTGTTCATCAGCATGGTTTATGATGTCCCGATGCTAGAGTAAGACACATTTTTGCAGTTCATTTTTGCTTCTAATAAATTATTACTCTTGTATAATGACAGAATTCCCACTTAAATTCAAATTCATTGTTTATTTGGTCTTAATGAATGATAATGATGATGTGTTTCTAATTGCATACATCATTGTTGATTTTATTGCCTTGTGATATTCTTGGATTATTTTTATTGTTTGTCTTGGACCAACATAAAAAAGTTGTTTCTATTTTGGACCCGCTTTCAATACCCACTTTCGGAAAGCATATACTTGAAACTATGGCCAACGATCTAAACCTTGCACTCCAAGCTGCAAACCCTGCCTTCAAGGACGACATTTTGATATGCGGATGCAAAGTTCCTGCTTTACCCACAAACTCATACGGGTACGAATCTTGTCAATACATCAGAATTCATACATGCAGTCCCCTGTCTGGTTATTTGGTTTTCAATTTAATGCACTCATGGCACGATGGGACGCTACATTTTCCAATACCCAAGGTAAGTATTGACACCATGCTCATTTATACACACACTACACATGTTTTTTAATAGCAATGTTATATAATGCATATGTAGGATGATTTTGAACTGAGGAGGCGATTGTTGGTTCATATTTTGAAGTATGAAGAGAATGAAGTTCTAAACAATATCCCAGTCTTAGAACGAAGCATCATAGATCGGATCAAAAGATGGACCTCCAAAGAGGATCAACATCAAATAATGATTACTAAATAATGTTCCTTAGTTGTTATTTTTAAGTATTTTTATAATAAGTAACAGTTACAATATATTTGTGTGATCGATAACTTTATGTGAAGACATGTGTATTGGTCGTCTGTTACATGCGCCGAAGTTTTTCATTTTGTTTTTGGAATTTTGGGATCACAACATTTCAACAATGCAAGTCTTTCACCGGTCAAACAAGACCTATGACTTGATCAAAAATAAATTATTGCATTGAAATCATTGGGCGTGACACACATTTAAATGTTCCTGGTAAAACACAAGACAAAGTTCATGCTTTTATTGTACTTTATTAGCATACGTGTGTTGCACGTGCGCCGCTTATTAGTATGCCATTAAGACGAGAAGTGCTAAAATGTCAAGTAGACAAAGAGATAAGATTTTCTCGTCATTCTCTGTAGTCTGTACAGCCATGAACGTGATTCAGTCGCTCTGCAGACGAAATCTCGTCTTGGAGAATTTGGAAGAGACGTCGCTTCGCCGATTGAAGGTCGTCCTGCTGCGCCATGGGACGGAAGTCGGTCGCCGCTGTCTCCGCCGGCCGTCGCGCCGTGAGTGGGCGTGGCCGTTGGCCACCACTTCCGTTCTCCGCCACCGCCGATTTTGTGGAGAGCAGACATGGGGGCCGCCCCGAAACCTAGGACCGCGCCGAGCCGATGGCTTCCGGCGTGCCTGGGTACCCGTGTCGAGGCCGATGGCCGCGGTCCTGCCGAAGGGGATGGCTGCGCCGTGCGCGCCGTGCGCGCCGGTGCTCGTAGGTGGACTGCGAGGAGAAAGGGAACGGACGGAGGGCACGGACACAGATGCACCGCTGTGTTCTGCGTACCTACCCGCCGCGCCGTACGTCTTCCGCTGGCCATCCAGCCGCCGTCGTGGTGGACGCCACCCAGCCAGAAAACTGGCCGAGACCGACGGTCTCGTGCGCCGCCACACCACGAGGATGCAGTCCGAGGGGTGCCGCGGTGATGTAATTGAGCAAGAGGAGATGCGGCATCGCTCTCCCGCTGATGTCCAAGCGACGACGTCTTACCTTCCTCTCCGCCGGCGCTGCCGATCTTATCGTGGCCTAATCGCTCTAGGTTAGGCAAAGGGCTGATAAGAGGTTTTTTTTTTTTGAACTGGAACATAATGATTCCATTACTCAACCGGCGCAGCACTTTCGCTGGCCACCAAAACGCTTACAAACTAAGGAATGTCCTCCGACCAAAGACCGCTGGACTCACGTCCCTTAGAGCATCTCTAGACCCCGCAAAATGCCAATCCACATATGTGTTTTGCACTTCGCAGAAAAGGACGTATACAGGCCCGCGTGGCTGAGGATAGACTCAGACCCCGCAAAACGGACCCGTAAAAAGGCATATTCACCGAAAATGCGTTCTTCCGGGTCGGCTACGCGGGGCTGCTCGGGCACCGCCGCGCCGACCCGCAAACCGAAAACCCCAATAAGCTAAAATGAGTTTAAATTCGGACAAATGAGTTCAAATTCAAACGCTAAACATAGTTCACGCGTGAAATAAAGCATAGTTTTGATAGGACAAATGTAAAAGGACTTGCAAAAGCAACAACCACGTCCAGCATCATCTTGGTCGATCTTCACTCCGCGCCATCGAGTCCATGGAGATCATCAGAGCCACGAATCCACATCCGGTGCTTGTGCCAACGCCGCAGTGAAATCATCGGCTGGTGCAATCAACGCATCAGCGACATTGGCTCCAAACCCCCCTGAATCCACCTCCCGCACTGTAACACGCACTGGGCGACGCAACCATTCTCCTCTTCAAGATTTCTCTTCTTGCCATATCATGTCATTCTTTGGTGAGGTCATCCATGTCATTGCGGTTCATTGATATGATCTTGTTCTCTTCGGCGAGCAACATAGACGTGGTTTTGTTCTCAGCGGCACGTACTCGTCTCTCCTCAATGGCCACTTTGCGCAGCCTCTCTTCCTTGAGCAACTCCCATTTCACATTCTTCTCCCGTGCCTTCTTCTCGGTTAGTTCTTTCTTGATCTCCAACGACTTCAAAAGCATCATCTCATTTGATTGCACCATGGCATCAATCTTCTCCCTCAAACTCGCCGCTTCGTGCTCTCTCTTGATCTTCTCCCTAGTCTTCTTGTCGCCATCGGGCTTGTTCAAGTTCCTTGGGCCATCATCATCCTCATCTTCATCCATGTTTGTAAGTGAACCTCTCTTCGGTGGGGACTCTTTCTCTATCAATGCACACTTGTCGCAATTCTTGAGAAACTCCCAACAATGATCTAGTTTGAAGAATTTGCCTTCCGAAGCCTCCATTTCTTTGTACCTATGTTGGGCAATTTTGTCCTACACAATTTGAACAATGCAATGTTTCATATGATGAAATCATTTTGAATGATGCAATGTGATTTGCACAACATTAACAAAGGTAAAATGAACTCACATAGTCAGACTCATGGTTCCACTTGGAGGTGCATTGCGTACTTGCTCCAAGCAAGCTGCCCAACGGCTGCAAATGGGCTTGATCACGTCTCAATGCCCTTGGAAAGACCGAAAGGTGCGTGGAGTCCTATTGGGATACTTTGCCATCATGCGGAAGTATTGATCTTTGATCCTTTGCCAATACCTCTTGGCGGTTTGAGAAGTACTCGTGCATGCATCAAGAGATACCGGACTCTATGCCTTGATCAAGATTTGGTCTTTCAAGATCGTGTAGTTCTTCGATCTTTTGCTTTTTCCACTCTTTGCTTGCAATTGCTCATACGCCAACTCATCGATCTTCTCCAATTCATCTTCACCTCCATGATCATCCACGCCACCCTCCATTACATTGTACTCAAATGCGGTGAATGGGGCCTCATCGATGTCAACAGCGTTGGTGTCCAACAAGTTCACGAACTCGGCAGTTGCATTGTTCGAACCACCGCTATAGCGAACGGCAACAAGTCGCGAACTAATCATTTAAAGCAAAGATTATTTCCATGACTGAAAATAAATGGATGACCTAGCCATACCTTGCGCCTATTTCGTTGAACACATCGGCTGCGGTGGGAGCAGCACCGTTGAGCGGGATCGTCGGGAAACCTATTTCAACTCCGGAGGGAGTGGATGAATTAGTTGGCCGCCTTGCAGCCGGAATCTTCCTCCGCTTTGCGCTCGGGACTTTGGCGACCTTCGCCGTCGCCGACCCGGATCGCGCAGCCGTGTTAGCGCCCAGAGCGCAGGCAGCCGGGTTCCCGCCATGCACGAGCATGCTGCCCTCGACGCTATGCGGGCAGCCACAGTGGCACCTTGGGCGACGGCGGGGCCAACATGGCCGGCGACGAGATCCGCCCGAGGGGATTGAGCATGTGCGACCTCGACGGAGACAGGGGAGGGCAAGGTGTCATCCATGGCGGCGACAGAACCCCGGGGACGGGAGGTGGCGGGAGCAATGGTGGTCGAGCATGGGAGGAGCGGGAACGGACGCGTCGAAATGTTCCTCCCACCAAATCCCACTGCGGATAGGGGCCGAGCTCAGGTCGTGCTCCCGCCCCGTGAAGAGGAAAAGATTTCGTAGGTTATGTACCCAGTACATGGAGAAGATTGGAATGAATGATCATCTTCTCATTAATGGAAATTATGGGTATTTATACCCCGTACATGGCGGTTTACAAAAGGGTTTTTTGCCATGGATCGACATGTGCCTTGAATTTTCTAACATTAGTTACTACTAGCAAACATGCCCGTGCATTGCAATGGGAGAATAAAAATCACACACTCCTAGTCCTATCGCTCAAGACCCAGAGGTCCACATCACATCAAGTAAGGATATGATACGATTAGTTTTGGACAAAATTCATTGGGTAAAGTAGATATGATTTGTTTTCATTACAAAGTTATGCGCCAATAGAAAGCACGCTCAGAGCATGGTTGCATCAATATTCAATTATTTTCAATAAAAAACACATAACATTTTTTTGGATAATGACCAAAATATCAACTACTGTATGATATATTTTTTAGTCTGATACACAGATCATTTTTTTAATAATAAAAAAAACTATCAAGCTACTTGACGAGATGACTTACTAAAAAAACCTATCAAGCTATTGGATGAGATGAATTACTTGAAAGAACGCCTTTGTATTACCTGGTGCTCCAATGATCATGGACTGAAAGAAATGAAATGGCCAGGATGTAAACACCCAGCTGCATGCTGTTTTATGATTGCATAGGCCAATTTAATTGATTCAACAGGAAAGTAATGTATATACCTGATATCCGAACTCTCAATAGTTAAACTTCTGTAGTTAAAGAAAACTAACATGTACCTTGGCTATCCAAGAGCACATAGTAGTCACAGATCTGAACAGGGTCCCCTTTTCTCACGATCTGGTAGAAAAGAGCAACACCTTCAGATCGATTGAACTCTAAAAGTCTAAATCAGTCCATGTGCAGTTTTTGATGGTGCAAGTGGAGAAGCAATTGAACTGCAAGTTCAAGGTTCACTACATCACCAAATTACAATAAAGTGTCTAGTACGAAAGGTCTTAAAGTAAAATTTCAAAAAGGAAAGATGTTTCAACACTGGCAATGAATGTATTGTCCAATATACGTATCTGACATACAAAAATTAGTTTTACCATAATTATGCGTCATTTGTACTTTCGAAATATTTATAGATTTGGTAGGGTATTACTTTTAGGTATGCTCAAGCGAATCCATTATCAAGTTCAAAAGAATTCGATTTTTATACTCATAATCTACCATGAGTCCATGACTGAAAATTGTTTTCATCATTTGAATGCATGAAAACAATGCAACGCCAGTTGATTGACACATGGGAACCAAGAATCCTATTCCACCAGTAGTTTTTGAAACATAAGTGTTTCTTCGTACAATAAAATGTGAGCATCTTTTTCAAGACAATGGAAGATAAGTCCTTGTGCACAAACTATGGTGGCACACAATCATTGTTGTTACATATGTATGTATAATGTTTGAAAACTCTGAGCATATATCAACATGTGTGAATAATTTATCCTAGACGTTGAAATTGGTCCAATTGAATGTAAGCAACTGGCAGTTTTACCATGTCCACTGCCTTTCCTTCCTTGAAGAAATCATCAGTGATCTCATCGGGTTCAGGTCCTCGCTGACATTAACACTCTGCACAATGAACAAGTCGTTGCACTGCATATTCGAAGGCGCCTTCTCCATAGCTATCAGCGTCACAGAAATACAGCAGTTGGAATACGGTGGCATAATTCCTTTGTTTGGCTGTGTGCAGTACTTAGTTTGGTTTGTACTTGCCCTAAATGCAATGAAGCTATTGCTCAAGTTGTTAAGCTCCAGGCAGGTTGATATGTCCTTCCTTGGCTCAAATAGGAAGCGCAGCGCCTTCGGGTCGACAGCAACAATGCTAGTGCCGGATCTTCTCTGTAAGGTAGAATGGAGCAGATCAAGAAAATAGGAAGTTCTGGCTTGTTTATTAAACGTACTCAGTACTGTCAAACCATTGACAGTTCAAAGACATCCAAGGCTACCTGAAGATAACAACCTAAGCAAAATCATTTACCTTTTGAAATTTTACTATCAGAAGGCATGCTGCAGGTAATAAGAAGTAAATCCATGACACCCGAATAATCATACCTGGCCTACTTCATCTTCTGACTCGTCAGAATGCAGTGACATTCTCTTAATCTCAGCTTCTAGTTCTTCCAGTTCACTAACAATATCTTTTATAGTAGGCCTTTTAATTCGGTCTCTTTCCACACATCGTAATCCTATTTCAAGACACTTCTTCATTTGTACTATGTTTACTTTGCATGATTGATCCCTGGACGCTACCTGCAGTTTTTTCTCCCAGCATGCTATTACCTACAAAAGTGGTACATTAAATCAGCCAGTCTGATATATTGCGGAATATTTTATTACGCGTTGAATAATTATTTTGATAAAGTTTTCATAAATTGGTTTTCTTACGTGTTGGATAAATTGTTGGGCACCCATAATAGAGTAGCAGGAGTGGCACCTGTTTCCATCCATTATTCTTATAATTATACCTCCCAGACTGAACACGTCAAACTTCTTTGATATATCAGAGTTCTCAATGTATTCTGGCGGCATGTACCCACTGCATCATACCATCAGCATGAAAGATACTGTTAAGACAATACAAAAGTAACTATGCTTTCAAGTGTTACCAAAGTTACTCGATAAAACATGGTCAATCAACTTACAATGTTCCTTCGATAGTGGCTCTCTCTGTATGATGGGTTTTCGTATTGGCAACAATTCTGGATAAACCAAGATCGGCAATTTTAGGCGTCAAGTTCTTGTCTAGTAGAATGTTTGATGGTTTTAGATCCAGATGGAAAATAGGCCTGTCCTGTGCGTTATGAAGGTGGTCTAAACCGTCAGAAGTCCCTCTAATAATTTTGTAACATATGGGCCAATCAAAGTCGCACATATCATCTGCAGATGAAGAAAATATTAAGCACAAGTAAAGAAATTGTATCAACTAACAAAACTAATGGATCGGTCATCCTAGCATAATTGGGAGCACTGTGGATTGTACCTGCAATATGTTTGTCAAGGCTACCACCCTGCATGTATTCGAAACAGAGAATTCGCTCCTTTACTATAGCAGTAATTGTTTCATTGTTGTGCTTTTTGTAATTTCTCCGTGATTCGTAGCAGTAACCAATTAGTTGTACGACATTTTGATGGTGGATCTTGCTAAGTGTATGGAATTCATTGTCAAATGGCTTATCATCAAGTCCTGTCAGTTGATGAAGCTTCTTCACTGCAATTTCTTTCCCATCACGCAGTCCCTGTACAAATCACTCATTCATATTGTGCACGGGTTTCTAGTCGGATCTGGCAATAACTAGAGTGGATATATGACATGGGATACCTTGTAAACAGCCCCATACCCACCACTGCCAACTAGTTTCTCGGCGGAAAAATTATTTGTCATATCTTCAAGCACACGGAATTCAAAAACTGTGCTGACGTCAGAATAATCCATCCCACGGGGCTTATATTTAATCTTGTTCCTGAGACAAAAAAAGAAGAACATTTCTAATAAGATGAGAGAAATCAAGAAAAAGTAGTTATTTGAGCCACGCCAGCGCCGTCGACGGCGGTTTAGCGTTACAGAAACTCTAATTAACCTCAGAGCTAATAAACATCATAATTGGAAAGACGAATGAAATAAGAGAATGAAACTATAGCAGCAAATCACATATACGAGGAACTATTTACCAATCGCCCAACGTTTCATGATTTACTTTGCACATCAAGTAACTGAGCAAGAATACCACTAACCTATGAAAGGAATCAGATTGAGAGGTGCGGTTTGCTCTTGGTGACGACGATCCCATCCAGCAAGGAGCATTTAAATAGAGAGTGCTGAACGGTTGGCTGCCCAGAAATAAAATAGCCAAACGTTGATAAAAAAAATATTGACTTGACTCCATATATTATGACTTGGCCCTGACAGAGAGTGGATTCCAGGGTGCCTTTTCCTCGCTTTCCATCAGTTTTCTCAAGATGCTAGTAGTTTCTGGGTTTATAAGTTTGCAATAGATTTCTAGTTCTTCTATTTTACTAATAAATATGCATAATATGCCACACAAAAAATATGGTTGGAAACTTCGTTTATCGGCGAATCATAAGATATATAATTTTGTAGAATATAATTCATGTCTTCTTATGACCCACTCTTTGGTTTTTTCATGATCCTATAACCCACTCAAACACAAACAAGGAGTAAACCTGAGAACAGAAAGTTTCTTTGTAGCTCAGGCTACATGGAACCTCTTATCCTTAACCCTCCAGCCTTGCTTTGAGATCCGTACTCTCCAACTAACTTACAACAAGCAAATTTCTATTTTTTGTTTCTCTGAAATGAAACAATATATGAACTTCAAACTTTGCAGATCGAACAAACATTAGAACATTAATGTGTGAAAAAACTTTCAGATTTTTTGGTCTGATATAAATATAGAAAATGAGATTTTGTTTGACTAAAAGTATTATTTTAAGCATTTAAAATGCATGAAAAAATCTGAAAGTTTTTTCCCAGATTGTAGTTAGAATGTATTGTTGTTCTGCAAAATTTGAAGTTCATATGTTGTGTCGTCTGAGAGAAACAAAAAAGACAAATGCATCTGCACAGATCGCGATACAGATATGAATGGCAAAGATAAGGGGTACCGTGTAGCCTGAGCTATAGAAAACCACACTCGACTGACAAGGTATGGCCCCTTCAAACGAAAAGCTAGAGCTAGACCTGTGAGGCTTGCCGGAGAGATGGGCTCACGAAATTGCATGAGGAACTTTCAGAATTACTCCCCTTTTGCATGTGATCCTACCATGGTCATATCGATAGAAATATTATGACTCGATGGAACACGAAAGAGTAGGCCAGAGTTAGGTTGTCATGTAGCTTACGATAGAGCATGTTAGAGTTAAGTAAGGTGCTTAAACTAGCATAGGTAATAAGTAGACAAGAACTAGCGTTATGAAAACAATCGCTGCCTGTTAGTGATTGCCGCGGCGGTTCAGATTAATTAACAGCTACAGCAGGTGTCGTGTATGCCTTGGGTTAGTTGTCTTGGCTGCTAGTACTTGCTCCAAATGTATATATATTCTTTGTACTCATCATTTGGGTTCCGATTTCTTTCCACGGTAGGTCTGCCCCATCTTTTGCCTAAGTGGCTACATTTGAACAGCCTTTCCACTAGATCTACGTAAGAGATCAGGAAATGCCTATTCGTTTTTTCCCATAATTGTACCGTCAAATATTGATTTTTTTTAGAAAAAAAATCATTAAACTTAGCTCCACACAAGTTTTAAAAATAATTGCATTAAAATCATTAAAATTAGTAAAAATTCAATTTATTGTTTGGTTCAGGGTCTTGACTCTTCGTCCCACTGAGTTACAGGTCTCCCGGCTCCAGGGTTAGGACCTCAAACTATCCTACCGCTCCTTGGCTTAGAGGCTAGAGTCCTTGCACTACGGACGGCCATGATCTACAATAGGCTTCTCAGTTATTTTTGTCGTCTCGACCGTCCGATCTCCTTACTAATTAAGAGCCATGACTGCATGCAAATTTTCTTTCAGTAGCACCATGCAATTAGTACGGTCACCCTTAGAGGATATTGCAGTATTTCATAGCTTTTAGCATGCCAAACATATCCTCGGTTGTTGCTGGATGTCTTTCGCGTTGGAAAGGAAGTTTTTATATCTAAGGTAATATCCACTCCAGACGGAAGTAGTACATGTGACATGCATGTTAGATTTTTTTCGATAAAAGGAATATATTAATATCGCAAAGATACCAATTACAACCAGCTGCGCCAGCAAAACATCAAAAGACATCGAGGATGCACACATCTAGTAACAAAAATAAAAAAGAGAGAAATATAAAAACAAAGACCCCGACGCTGTGATGAAACACTCACAACAGCAACACTATAACCACCACCAAAGACAACACCCAGACTATATAAAAGATTCTCCAAAAGTGACGCCTCCAAGAAGGAAACAATGCACAAGCGTTGTCGTCGCCCGATCAAGGATCTTGAGTTTTCACCTTGGAGAGAGTCTGAAATCCCAAAAACAATGCCTTCGCAAGACCATTGCCAGGTACAACCAATGAAGGCCAGACCTTGGGCTTTCACCCTAGAGATCGCGGCTAGGTACTGAGGAAGCACCCCCAAAAATGTCGTCCACCTGTGTTGCGGCCCCCTCCTACAAAGGCCGCCGCTACAAGTCCTCAACACCCGACACACAGGAAAAAACATGAGCCGTCATTCTTCAGCGCAAGCAAAACTCCTCTCTGCCGTTACAAGTCTCCAGTCGCAGCCACCATGACTTTCTTCACTATTGTCAACGCCGTGGAAATCTATACTTAGACATGTTCTATGGCACTCGCAAGGCAGTGAAGCTTCGCGCCATGCCCCCATGAAGCCTCTCTAGCCGAAGACGAGGGCACGCCTGACCGATTCAATTCTTATCTAGATATCCAGTGGCACCATGCGCCAAAAGCTGAGATCTCTGAGCGGAATACCGGGACCCATCGGTGTCCAGATCGAGGAGGCCGGCATGAAGCAGATCAAAATTTTGGAGCATGAAGAACAGCAGGGTCAACTACCGCAGGACTTCCCTGGATCACGACGGGCCGGATCTGGGGCAGTGCCGCGCCGGCCGCCGCCATGACCAGCCCCCACATCTGGGACGAAGAACTGAAGACCAGCCGCCTCAAGCTCTGCCCAGCGCTGCCGCGCCCTGCCTAGGATCGCCCGGCCCGCCCGAACCTCAACATGCGGAGAGGAGAGGGCTCCACCGCCACTAGCACCATCCAGGCTTTGCCCGATGGTGTGGACCGCGGCGGCAAGGGTAGAGGACGGAGGAAGGCGCTGCTCGTCGCTACTGGATAACCTCCCGTGATGCGCTCGCCAGGCGCGTTGCGGGAGCAATCCGTTTTTCACGCTCGCCCTCTGTTCACGATCCATTTTTCAAGCATGTTAGATAGGACAAGAGGAGTAGTCCAAAGCGTTTTGACGTTGAAATAGAAACTACTATGTGTAATGGAAGACTTGATTGGAGTATAAAGTTTCGCTAAATGTCGCATAAGCTACCATCACATCTTTTGCAGTTTTTGTTTTCAGTTTTGTCTTAAGCTATGGCAGCGTTCGGCGGCGCAGGAACCTTCAATTATTGTTAAAATAATATATTGCGTGTGGAAGATGCTGACCGGCCGGTAGCGGTAGGTGTAGACTTTGTCAAATCTTCGAAATATCTATAAGAAATAAGAGGAATTCACACAGTTTGTTTCATTCCACAAGCCAATTAGTACCAGCCCATGTATTTTCTGGCCAGCGTGCTTTATTCCAAACAGGTGCACCCCCTTTTGCATGTGATCCTACCATGGTCATATCGATAGAAATATTATGACTCGATGGAAGACGAAAGAGCAGGTCAGAGTTAGGTTGTCATGTAGCTTACGATAGAGCATGTTAGAGTTAAGTAAGGTGCTTAATCTAGAATAGGTAATAAGTAGACTAGAACTAGCGTTATGAAAACAATCGCTGCCTGTTAGTGATTGCCGCGGCGGTTTAGAATAATGAGATAAATACACTCACGGTCACTCTAGTTGCGGTTGAAGCACGATACGGTCACTGAACTCAGGAATATGCTCGATACGGTCACTGAATACGATGTGACGTGAAAATACGGTCACAGTAGCACGTACACGGTGGGTACAGCGCTGTTGACCACGTGTTGACTAGTCGTCCAGGCCACGTGGCGAACCGCGGAGGCGTCGCCGTCGCTCTTTTGCATTTACCCCCTGGTCGCAACGGAATCCACCCATTCATCCCTCCTCGATCCACGTCGCCTCTTCGTCTTCGATTAGAAACAGAGGAGCGGCTGCTGCATAGGCGACGCCGCCGCCCCCGGCGATCGTCGACGGTGCAGGCGAGTTGAGGCGTGGAGCTCGTCAGCGGTTCCACGGGCGGCGCCGCCGCGCGTGCTCTTCTCATATTAACCGGAGGCCCAGCCCATATTGCTGTTTTATTGCCTGTTTCTGTATTTCGAAGAAAAGGAATATCAAACGGAGTCCAAACAGAATGAAACCTTCGGCAGCGTTATTTTTTGGAAGAATATCACCCAGGAGACTTGGAGTTCACGTCAGAAGTGCCTCGAGGAGGCCAGGAGATAGGAGGGCGCCCCCCCCCTACTGGGCGCCCCCCCCCCCGTCTCGTGGGCCCCTCGAGCACCTCCCGGCCGACTTCTTTCGCCTATAGAAGCCTACATACCGTAAAAACATCGAATATCAAGATAGATCGGGACATCCGCCGCCGCAAGCCTCTGTAGCCACCAAAAACCTCTCGGGAGCCCGTTCCGGCACCCTACCGGAGGGGGAATCCATCACTGGTGGCCATCTTCATCATCCCGGCGCTCTCCATGACGTGGAGGGAGTAGTTCACCCTCGGGGTTGAGGGTATGTACAAGTAGCTATGTGTTTGACCTCTCTCTCTCGTTCTCTCTCGTGTTCCCTATATGGCACGATCTTGATGTATCCCGAGCTTTGCTATTATAGTTGGATCTTATGATGTTTCTCCCCCTCTACTCTCTTGTGATGAATTGAGTTTCCCTCTTGAAGTTATCTTATCGGGTTGAGTCTTTTATAACAACACTTGATGTATGTCTTGCCGTGCTTATCTGTGGTGACAGTGGGATATCATGTGCCACTTGATGTATGTTTTGGTGACCAACTTGCGGGTTCCGCCCATGAACCTATGCATAGGGGTTGGCACGTTCTTGACTCTCCGTAGAAACTTTGGGGCACTCTTTGAAGTACTTTGTGTTGGTTGGATGAATCTGAGATTGTGTGATGCATATCGTATAATCATGCCCATGGATACTTGAGGTGACAATGGAGTATCTAGGTGACATTAGGGTTTTCGTTGATTTGTGTCTTAAGGTGTTATTCTAGTACGAACTCTTTAATAGATCGATCCGAAAGTATAACTTTGAGGTGGTTTCGTACCCTACCATAATCTCTACGTTTGTTCTCCGCTATTAGTGTCTTTGGAGTGACTCGTTGTTCCATCTTGAGGGATTGTTATATGATCCATCTATGTTATTATTGTTGAGAGAACTTGCACTAGTGAAAGTATGAACCCTAGGCCTTGTTTCCTATCATTGCAATATCGTTTACGCTCACTTTTACCATTAGTTACCTTGCTGTTTTTATAATTTCAGATTTCAAAAACCTATATCTACTATCCATATTGCACTTGTATCATCATCTCTTGGCGAACTACTGCACCTATACAATTTGCCATTGTATTGGGTGTGTTGGGGACACAAGAGACTCTTTGTTATTTGGTTGCAGGGTTGTTTGAGAGAGACCATCTTCATCCTACGCCTCCTAGAGATTGATAAACCTTAGGTCATCCACTTGAGGGATATTTGCTACTGTCCTACAAACCTGTGCACTAGCAGGCCCAACAACGTCTACAGGAAGAAGGTTGTGTAGTAGACATCAGGTGCGATCTCCCGAACACCGTCCGATGGCAGATCTAAGTCATGTCCGTCGTGACTGTTCGGCGCTCCTGATATGGGCTTGAATCCGTCGAAGATCAAGTCTCCGCGGATGTCGGCAGTGTGGTTCAAGTTTCGAAACCTGTTCTGATGGCAGGGAGTAGCTATCGATCTGCTCCAGGTGCCTGAGCAAGTTGGCCCGCAATAGGAAGCCACCGAATACGAAGATCTGTCCGGGGAGGAAAACCTCACCCTGGACCGCATTGTTGCAGATGATTGAAGGAGCCATCAAGCCTTATCGTGATGACACAGTGGAACTCTCAATGAAAGCACCAATATCGGTGTCAAAACCGGCAGATCTCGGGTAGGGGGTCCCGAACTGTGCGTCTAAAGCTAATGGTAACAGGAGGCGGGGGACACAATGTTTACCCAGGTTCGGGCCCTCTCGATGGAGGTAATACCCTGCTTACTGCTTGATTGATCTCGATGATATGAGTATTACAAGAGTTGATCTACCATGAGATCATAGAGGCTAAACCCTAGAAGCTAGCCTATGATTATGATTGTTGTTGTCCTAAGGACTAAACCCTCCAATTTATATAGACACCTGAGGGGCTAGGGTTACCTGAGTCGGTTACAGAGAAGCAAATCTACATATCCGAACTGCCAAGCTTGCTTTCCATGCAAAGGAGACTCCCACTCGGACATGGGACGAAGTCTTCAATCTTGTATCTTCATAGTCCAACAGTCCGGCCAAAGTATATAGTCCGGCTGTCCGAGGACCCCCTAATCCAGGACTCCCTCACTTCGGAATAGTCTTGTTCATCCCTTGCATATTATAGTTCATCACGAAGCCTTTATAGCTTGGTGGGAGTGATTGAAGAACTGTGTAAATGACACAATCAACTGGAAGATCAACTCCTAGCTAAGTCAAGTGGTTATGGTACCCAGACATTATGAGTATGTGTTCACTGACATAACTATTCTCCTCCATTTTGCATCTGTAGAACTTTTTGGAGACTTCATATCTCTCAACTCGGGCATTTGCTTGAAATATTAACTTCAACTCCTAGAACATCTCATATGCTCCATGACTTTCAAAACGTCTTTGAAGTCCCGATTCTAAGCCGTAAAGCATGGCACACTGAACTATCGAGTAGTCATCAGCTTTGCTCTGCCAGACGTTCTTAACGTCATCAGTAGCATCTGCAGCAGGCCTGGCACCCAACGGTGCTTCCAGGACGTAATTCTTCTGTGCAGCAATGAGGATAATCCTCAAGTTACGGACCCAGTCCGTGTAGTTGCTGCCATCATCTTTCAACTTAGCTTTCTCTAGGAACGCATTAAAATTCAAAGGAACGGTAGCACGGGCCATTGATCTACAACAACATAGACATGCAAAATACTATCAGGTACTAAGTTCATGATAAGTTAAAGTCCAATTAATCATATTACTTAAGACCTCCCACTAAGATAGACATCCCTCTAATCATCTAAGTGATCACGTGATCCAAATCAACTAAACCATGTCCGATCATCATGTGAGATGGAGTAGTTTTCAATGCTGAACATCACTATGTTGATCATATCTACTATATGATTCACGCTCGACCTTTCGGTCTCAGTGTTCCAAGGCCATAGCTGCATCTGCTAGGCTCGTCAAGTTTAACCCGAGTATTCTACGTGTGCAAAAACGGGCTTGCACCCGTTGTATGTAAATGTAGAGCTTATCACACCCGATCATCACGTGGTGTCTCGGCACGACGAACTGTAGCAACGGTGCATACTCAGGGAGAACACTTGTACCTTGAAATTTAGTAAGGGATCATCTTATAATGCTACCGACGTTCTAAGCAAAATAAGATGCATAAGGGATAAACATCACATGCAATCAAAAGATGTGACATGATATGGCCATCATCATCCTGTGCTCATGATCTCCGTCACCGAAGCGTCGTCATGATCTGCATCGTCACCAGTGCGACACCTTGATCTCCATCGTAGCATCGTTGTCGTCTCGCCAACTATTGTTACTACAAATATCGCTACCGCTTAGTGATAAAGTAAAACAACTACATGGAGATTGTATTGCATACAATAAAGCGACAACCATATGGCTCCTGCCAGTTGCCGATAACTTTGTTACAAAACATGATCATCTCATACAACAGTTTATATCACATAATGCCTTGACCATATCACATCACAGCAAACCCTGCAAAAATAAGTTAGACGTCCTCTACTTTGTTGTTGCAAGTTTTATGTGGCTGTTATGTGCTTCTATCAAGAACCGTTCTTACCTACGCATCAAAACCACAACGATTTTTCGTCAAGTGTGCTATTTTAACATTCAACAAGCATTGGGCGTAGCCACACTCGATTCAACGAAAGTTGGAGAAAGCAGACACTCACCAGCCACCTATGTGCGAAGCACATCAAGAGAACAAGTCTCGCGTAAGCATACACGGAATGTCGGTCTGAGCCGCTTCATCCAACAATACCGCCCGAATCAAAGTATGACATGCTAGTAAGAAGTATGACTATTATCACCCACAACTCTTTATATTCTACTCGTGCATATAACATCTACGCATAGACCTAGCTCGATACCACCGTTGGGGAACACAGTAATTTTAAAAAAAATCCTACGATCACGCAAGATCTATCTCTAGGTGATGCATAGCAACGAGAGGGGATAGTGTTGTCTATGTACCCTCGTAGACCGAAAGTGGAAGTGTTACGACAACGCGGTTGATGTAGTCGTACGTCTTCACGATCCGACCGATCCTAGCACCGAAGGTACGGCACCTCCGCGATCTGCACACGTTCAGCTCGGTGACGTCCCATGAACTCTAGATCCAGCTGAGGTCGAGGGAGAGTTTCGTCAGCACGACGGCATGGTGACGGTGATGATGAAGTTACCGACGCAGGGCTTCGCCTAAGGACTATGACGATATGACCGAGGTGTGTAACTATGGAGGGGGGCACCGCACACGGCTAAAACAATTGTCAACTTGTGTGTTCTAGGGTGCCCCCCTGCCCCCGTATATAAAGGAGAAAGGGGGGAGGTCGGCCGGCTTTCATGGGGCGCGCCCCAAGTAGGATTCCTACTAGGAATCCTATTCCTAATGGGTTTCCAACAAGGGAAGAGAGGAGGAAGGAGGAAGGAAGAGGGAGAAAGGAAGGAAGGGGGCGCCGCCCACCTTCCCTTGTCCTATTCGGACTCAAGGGGAGGTGGGGCGCGGCCAGCCCCTCCTGGACCTTCCTCTTCTCCCACTAAGGCTCATCTAGGCCCACTAATTTCCCCGGGGGGTTCTGGTAACCCTCCGGCACTCCGGCTTTATCCGGAACTTCTCCAGAACACATCCGGTGTCCGAATATAGTCGTCCAATATATCAATATTTATGTCTCGACCATTTCGAGACTCCTGGTCATGTATGTGATCATATCCGGGAATCCAAACAATCCTCGGTACATCATATCACATAAACTCATAATACCAATCGTCATCGAACATTAAGCGTGCGGACCCTACGGGTTCAAGAACTATGTAGACATGACCAAGACACGTCTCCGGTCAATAACCAATAGCTGAACCTGGATGCTCATATTGGTTCCTACATATTCTACGAAGATCTTGATCGGTCAAACCGCATAACAACATACGTTGTTCCCTTTGTCATCGATATGTTACTTGCCCGAGATTCGATCATCGGTATCTCAATACCTAGTTCAATCTCATTACTGGCAAGTATCTTTACTCGTTCCGTAATACTTCATCCCGTAACTAACTCATTAGTCACAATGCTTGCAAGGCTTATAGTGATGAGTATTACTGAGAGGGCCCAGAGAACCTCTCCAAAACACGGAGTGACAAATCCTAATCTCGATCTATGCCAACCCAACAAACACCTTCGGAGTCACCTGTAGAACACCTTTATAATCACCCATTTACGTTGTGACGTTTGGTAGCACACAAAGTGTTCCTCCGTTATTCGGGAGTTGCATAATCTCATAGTCTGAGGAACTTGTATGAGCCATGAAGAAAGCAATAGCAATAAAACTGACACGACCATAATGCTAAGCTAACGGATGGGTCATGTCCATCACATCATTCTCCTAATGATGTGATCCCGTTCATCAAATGACAACACATGTCTATGGTAAGGAAACATAACCATCTTTGATTAACGATCTATTCAAGTAGAGGCATACTAGGGACTATATGTTTTGTATATGTATTCACACATTTACTAAGTTTCCGGTTAATACAATTATAGCATGAATAATAAACATTTATCATGAATTAAGGAAATAAATAATAAATTTATTATTGCCTCTAGGGCATATTTCCTTCAAGATTAGCAAAACTAGAGTAACTTGAGAGCCAGCGAGTTACCGGCCATCCATCTCAGCGGCACGAAGATCCTTGATTCGACGCTGCCCGAGAAGCTACTCCACCATCTCTGCGGAGAAGAAGCGTGGCTTCCATGGAGCTTGTTCAGCCTGATTTCATGGATCCTCGCTTCCCCGTGGATAGTATCACGGAGGCTCAACATTGCCTGCTAATCACGAAATGCCAGAACATGACATAGAAGGCGGCGGTCGGCTTTGTTGCATCTCCTCGAGCTGAGGGAACTTTCCATTGCCGTCCGATTCCACATGGCTATGCTGTTGTGACGGTGGATGAAATAATGGATGGATTTGAGGGGTTGGAGCTTGACTTCCCTACGGGTGAAGGGGATATTCTTACAGAAGATGGTTTGAGGAGTACCTGTCTATGGAGAAAGGAGTACATAAAGCTTGGCCCGGGCGCCTCGGCCAGACTCAACCTCCTCCCGTGGCGTTAGGGCACTCCGCCTCCGCCTCCTCCTCCTCCAGTAGCGTCGAGAATTTCGCCTCCTCCGGCGTGTCAGAGCACTCCGCCTCCTCCTCCGCCTCCTCCGGCGCGTCAGGACAGTCCGCCTCCTCCTCTGCCACCGCCGGCGTGTCAGCAGACTCCGCCACCTCAGCAGTGGTGGAAGACAGACGCCGCCGCTCCGACAGCTAGCTATACAAGAGGTGGGCAGAAATACAAATTTGGTCCAAGCCTCAAGCCTCTTCTAAAGTTACCATATGAGAGGACTGACAAGGAAACCGATGAAATCGTGGAAGCCGAAGTGCAGGCCCATTTTGCATAGAAACGTCCACCTCCGAAGGAAATAGTAGATTCGGTGACAGTGAAGCGCACTCTGGATGCCCTGAAGCGACACCCACTGTCTCCACCGCAATAAAACTATGACCGCTGTATTAAAAACCACATATGGTGAAGCGCGGCAGTCGGGAAGTACTACCAGTGCTGCAATATTAGAAGCAAAAAGAAGATGTGGGAAAACAATTCCCCAGCTCGGCAAACAGGAGAAGCAATCGTGCCCCCCGCTCAAGGTGTCTAGCAATATCGTCTCTAATCATCCGGGGCTATTGCCTGGTACCAATCTTGGTGATTACATGGGCGATGATGTACAATTTGAAATGGCTGAGGTAGTAGAGATCTTCAGATACGAGCATGGGAAGCCTCTCGTCAAACCTGGTCATCCTCCTCTAACAACTATGATTCAAAGATTGCATAAATGGTACTATGGACACTTGCAGGAAGAGTGGGGCCGACAGTATATTGTTGAGAATTAAAGGGGAGCACGACCTCATTAGAGTTGAGGTGATACCTGTTCAATTTTTGGAATTATTTCAGTTATTCAATCAAGATGCCCTCGACAAACAACTCATGGGTTGCTACTGTCGGTAAGTATTACTTCTGTAATTAAGTCTCTAGCTCAGCTCATTCATTGCATGTATATATAATTATCCTCGCTATATATACTATGCAGATTCAAGATCGTCAAATGCAAAAAGGACAAATCTATGACATTGGGTTCATTAGCCCAAATATCGTAAATGAATGGTCGGTACAAAACGGAGTGGAAGATACTGAGAAAAACTTGCTACAATTGTTCCTTCGACATCAAAATAAAGGGACAATACTCTTTCCTTACAACTTCAAGTGAGTGTTACTATCTTGTGCATATTCGTTTTCGCTTACTCGAGGTTAAGTAATGTAATTTATGAGTTATGCGTATGCGCGAGTTCCACTTTATTCTGCTATCTATTAACCTTGACGGGCAGTAGTAATTGTCTTAAACTTCGAGACGTAAAGATCCCGAGGATTATCCGGACATGACTGCAATGCTCCGAGTAAGTTCAATCGATCATTATCGCACCATATCGGCAACTTTCGTTCATTTTCTGATATCAAGTAATCATTTTCTTTGCCTGGCAGGGTTTGGAAACAGTTCACCGGAATGGTTCCGGGTCTGAGGAAGGAGCTGCGATTTACGACCCGAGTAAGTAGTACTTGCAAGTTCCGTGCATCTGTCATTGGTTCTAGTTTCATCAATACCATCATCATGCTTGATTATCAGTTTGATTGAACTCTATTCTGGTAAAGTGCTTGTGACAAGTAGGCGGGAATAATTAATGTGGATACTACGTTTGCGAGTTCATTCGCCACTCGGCCTCTATGTGGGGCTACTCTGACCAACAACATGAAGTACGTAAACAATATTCACAATTTTACTTTATTAACATCAATTGTGTTGACTTTCTTTCATATATATGTATTGACCCCCTTCTTTAAATTAGATCTGGCAGATGTGGGATGAACTCCTACCACATGACCGCATACGAGCAATCCAAGAGAAATTGGCGGGATTCTTTCCTGACCACGTCATACATAAAGACGGAGAATGCCATGTGAAAATTGAAATGGATTTTCGGTAGATGATGTCAGGGATCGTAAGAGATGTTATATTGTATATATGTAGTACAGTCGGATAGAAACACGAAAATTTGTTGTTCGACCAACTTTGGAGAAAGAGAGATCACTTCTCTCTATATGTTCATGACGGTCTTTTGTAACTAATGGTTCCTTCATTTGCTACTCGCGTCGAGATCTCTCTATATGTACTAGCTAGCGTCGACCAAGCACAGAGAAAGAGAGGTCACTTCTCTCTATATGCAGTAGCTATAGCTAACACAATATGAAACCCCTAATTAAACCATCCAGAACCCCTAATAAACCGCCGTTTCAAAAGAAAACCCAGCGCCTGGGCTGGTGACACGTGGCTGCCTTTTAGTCGGTTGGTGTTACCAACCGGGACTAATTAAAGCTCCTCCTTTCTGGGCTCCCCACAGCGGTCACGTGGACCTCCTTTGGTCCCGTCCGTAAGCGAACCGGCACTGGCTTTGGGCATTAGTTTGTTTTGTCCCGGTTCTAGAACCGGGACTAAAGGCCCTCTGAACCAGGACTAGTATCATGTTTTCTACTAATGAAATAGTGTAGTAGATGCCACTAATACCTTATGATTCATAAATAAAATTTAATGTAGTCATATTAAGTATGACACTTCGTGATATTGTTTTGAATTTACGTCAATATTTGCAAGAGAGAAAGAAAATCAATTGCAAAACATAGTTGTTGCGCTTAGTATCTTCGGATCCATTCCCGATGGAATGATCGTCGCACCCAATAACACAGGTTCAATGCCTTGGGACTCGACTAATATGATACTACAAGTTATTAACGAAAATCTATGATAAATATAAGCCTGATGGCTGGCTTGTGTGGAAGTAGTATCAAGCCTGACAGCCTGCGATACAAAATAGCAGAGGATTGAGAATGTAACTACGTAAAAACAGAGATCCTGTGGCCTATATGCTAGTTATAGACTTATTGATACTACTATTAAAAGACCAAACATGATTTCTCCTATGCTGCACTCCACAAAGTGCACACAGGATAACCCCCAACGTCTGATCAGACCCACTTAGTTGCATCTAATGGTCCATGTTACATTCACCATAATACAAACAAATCTATTGTTCAAAACATAAGTTCTGCCGGCAGACTCCCTCGTTCAAGATTCTACGCAGGCCAGCGATGACACCTCCAGGAAATTAAACAGTATCTCCGTCATCCAAGCCGCCACCACACCACGATCCTCCGTGATCAACGCCGCCATCACGGAATGAACCTCGCCTCGGGCAGCCGCCCCGCTGCCCTCGCCCCTCGCGTCCGCGACGTCCTCGACCCGCCTTGCTTCCCTACCTCTTCTCGCCCCACCACCCTCGCCCCTGGCGTCCGCGACGTCCTTGACCCGCCTTGCTTCCCTACCTCTCCTCGCCCTGCCGCCGTCGCCCCTGGCGTCCGCGACGTCCTCGCCCCGCCTTGCTTGCCTACCTCTCCTCGCCCCGCCGTCCTCACCACGCCGCCCTCGTCCTGTCCGCGACGTCGTCGACCCGGTGGACGTCCTGAACCCAGCCCGCAGCCCTACCTCCGGTGTCATCACCCCGTGTGGGCAGAAGCATCTCTACCTTCCAGTGCCACATGTTAGATCAATTTAATTTGCACATCTTATGATCCGACAAAAAACAAAGGAAATTGCTCTTTCAATCTGACAGTCCGTAATCTTACAGTACATCATGAACAAACTGAGTTGACGAAGGGTTAATAAGTGTTTCACAAAAAGAAACATTGAGAAGACAATATGGCATCCTCTCAGCATAGTGGGATAGGTACTCCCTTTCAAGACCCGACGAACAACAGCAATTTAGGTAAATACATATATCACCTACTCTTACCTACTTTGATATTGTAAATCCAGAATATGTCATTGTCTCGCAGGTCAAAAACAGGTCCAAAAGAGCTGAAGAGACAGAGGGAAAGGGAGAGGTATGCACTAAACAGGAATGCAATATTAAAGAAAAGACAGGAGCCAAGGGATCGTAAGAAAGCTACGGCTGCTATTCTAAATGGAATGAACACTGCATCTAAGCCACACGGGGCCATGTCGCCTGGTTACACTCCAATTTCTTTGTTTTTTATCATACATTTCATGAATCACAAGTAAATTCATGTTAATTAAGTGTTCTTTTGGACAGATTTTGACAGTGTCGAGAGGCCCAGTGTGAAGTCTGCTGTCACCCAGCAACGACACACACCAGCTACGAAAGGTCATGTGTTCTCCTACATCCAACCATTTGTACCATCCTGCAAATGGAAGAAGCAATATGAAAATATCATTTTACACACTTAAAAGAGATCAAGAACAAGAACAGAAATTGCTATTAGCATTACCTATGATATAAAGAGTGGGAACTATGAAGCAACCGCTTTGTGATACCTGGAAGAGTTATTGTCCATTATTTGGTCAGGAAGTGTGTTCTACTAAGTGTACAAACTGAAGCTACATGAAAAACAGAGGAAGGGAGACAAAGCCTACTTGAGGATAGATTTGAGTATCCTCTGCAAATAGTCTGGTCAATTGTAAGCCATTATGAATTTATGACAACAGAGGCGACAGAGAGATCAGGCTGATCCCACGTATGCGAGCTGCGAACTCCTACCCAGAGCGACTGCTTGAGCCAAGCACGCTGGGATGATTACGGCGGACACGTCGACACGCTCGATCTCGATCCAATTCGATATGCCTGCTCCCGCATCTCGATCTCCTTTGGGGCAGTAGGATGGAGGCGGCAGAGTCGATCTAGGGAAGATCTGTGGGGTTGGCGGCGCGGCAGGGCCGCGCTGGTGAAAGGAGGGGGCGGGGCGAGGCCCTGGTGGGGATAGGAGGAGACGGGGCGAGGCTGTGGTGGTGGTGGTGATGGTGGTGTGGGCGACGTCGTGGCTGCAGAGGAGGCGCCGAGCTACAGAGGAGGCGGCTGGCGGAGGAAGAAAGTGAGGAGTGGAGAGAGTCAGTCGCTTCTACTTTCACTGGAGAGACCGAGAAAGTGGTGATGGGTGCGGTGAGAGTGAGACCCGTGAGACACCGTATCACTGGAGAGACCGAGAAAGCCAAGTGCGACGGGTTACATCATGTTGCTCTTTCTTTTATTTTAATAACTGCTCCTCCTTATTAGTGTTCCTTTGGTGGCTTTTTCTTTTTCTTTTGCACTCTGGTTGCTTTTCTATGGCCAAATTATGCCAACCAGATTAAACGAGTAAATAACATAAAACTACTACTTTACAGACTAGGGTTCCAAAAAACTACCTGTTTTCAATTTTTTCTCAGATAACTACCAAATGGGTGGTCGGCTGTTTCAAAAAACCCAAATGTTCGAGTGATATAAAGTTGATCGCGATTATGACACGTCGGGCCCGCACCTAAATGATCTGTCTGTTTGACCGTTAGGTTGACCGTTATCTTACAAGTGGGGCCCAAATGTCGTTGTCTCTTCCTTCTCTTTTCTTTCTCTCCCTCCCCGAACTCTCTCTCTCTCTCGAGCACGAGCAGGAATCGCACCCTCCCCGAGCCGGGCGACTCTGTCCTCTCCCAAGCCCGGCACCACCCTCCCCGCCTCCCTCTCTCCTCCGCCGGAAGACACCAGCTCTTCGCCACCAAAGCCACCAGCTAGCCGCTGCTGGAAGCGGCCAGGTCCAACGGCCAGTCGGATCGCCAGATCGACCGGGCGCCACGGAAGCCACCACACGCCGCACCGACTTGGCTGTGGCACCGCAACGGCGGACACGCGCCCGCACCAACTCGCGAGGCGGGGCTTGGCGGCTGCAAGGAGCAGCAGCAGAGGTCGTCCTGGCTCGGCCGCAAGGAGCAGCAGCAGAGGCCACCAGCTCGGCGGCTGCCAAGGAGCAGCAGAATTGGCCGTCTCTCGGCCAAGGAGCAGGAGAGGCGTCCTGCAGTGCGTGGCGGCGGCATGGAGCACGGCATGGCCTTGGCGGCGGCCATGTACAGGGACCCGGTCGCTTTTTAGCTACAGGGACCCGATTGCTTTTTCAGAAAAACAGCAGGGACCCGATTGCTTTTTAGCAATGTTTATAGGGGTTGTTTTGTAAAAGGTGAGGACATATTTGTAAATTTGGAAAAGAACCGGGGGATTGAAGATTTTTTTTGTTTGAATATGAGGTAGAGACACTGACATGTGAGCCCTACTTGTAAGTTAACGGTCAACCTAACGGTCAAACAGGCAGTTCGCTTAAGTGCGGGCCCGACCTGTCATAATCGCGATCAACTTTAAATCACTCGAAGATTTGGGTTTTTTGAAACAGCCGACCACTCGCTTGGTAGGTATCTGAGAAAAATTAAAAATAGGTAGTTTTTTGAAACCTTAGCCTGTAAAGTAGTAGTTTTATGCTATTTACTCAGATTAAACGGATCACCGACCAAATGGATCATCAGGCGTGTCTCTTTTGTTTTGTTTTTTATATCTATGATCGACAACCCATTCGGTGAAGTAATAATTATATGCATTGACAAATTCATTTTTTATTGATAACCCTTTGTTCATTTGATTTATATAAAAAATATGCTTTTAGAAATTCATTTCTTTTATTCATAGCCCTTTTGGTCATTTGGTTTATATTAGCGGCAAACATTGTTAAATTCTTTTTTGATCGAGCGTGTCCGGAATGACAGTGTGTGGTTCAGTCATCATCATTTTATGATATCAATTTTTTTATTAATATTTTTGTTATTAAGCATAAAAAATTTATTTATCATCAATTTCATCTTGCGGTCTCTGGATGTTAAATTACATGGAGTACTTCACAGGAGATAGTTTGTCTGACACTCCCAAACAGGTATATTTTGCATTGTATCATGATAATAATTATTTCGTGTTGTATCATTATTTAAAAACTAAGTCCTATTACTACTTCACTTTAGCTTCACATGACAGGTTTTAGAACAAAATTAGCTGTCAATTTAGTCGACTCGAAATCAATGATGACGATATAAGAAACCGAGACTTGGATGATGATGAAACCAACACGGATCCTACTGATTGTATTATTGTCGAAAGACCTCCTAACAAACCTAACGCATCCAGCTCATCGTCACAAGTTGAGCTCATCTCACAATCATTTATCCTTTCGCCGTCTGTCACTCCAACAAACGTTGACTTAATAGATGAACTTTGCTTGTTCATCAGCATGGTTTATGATGTCCCGATGCTAGAGTAAGACACATTTTTGCAGTTCATTTTTGCTTCTAATAATCTATTACTCTTGTATAATGACAGAATTCCCACTTAAATTCAAATTCATTGTTTATTTGGTCTTAATGAATGATAATGATGATGTGTTTCTAATTGCATACATCATTGTTGATTTTATTGCCTTGTGATATTCTTGGATTATTTTTATTGTTTGTCTTGGACCAACATAAAAAAGTTGTTTCTATTTTGGACCCGCTTTCAATACCCACTTTCGGAAAGCATATACTTGAAACTATGGCCAACGATCTAAACCTTGCACTCCAAGCTGCAAACCCTGCCTTCAAGGACGACATTTTGATATGCGGATGCAAAGTTCCTGCTTTACCCACAAACTCATACGGGTACGAATCTTGTCAATACATCAGAATTCATACATGCAGTCCCTGTCTGGTTATTTGGTTTTCAATTTAATGCACTCATGGCACGATGGGACGCTACATTTTCCAATACCCAAGGTAAGTATTGACACCATGCTCATTTATACACACACTACACATGTTTTTAATAGCAATGTTATATAATGCATATGTAGGATGATTTTGAACTGAGGAGGCGATTGTTGGTTCATATTTTGAAGTATGAAGAGAATGAAGTTCTAAACAATATCCCAGTCTTAGAACGAAGCATCATAGATCGGATCAAAAGATGGACCTCCAAAGAGGATCAACATCAAATAATGATTACTAAATAATGTTCCTTAGTTGTTATTTTTAAGTATTTTTATAATAAGTAACAGTTACAATATATTTGTGTGATCGATAACTTTATGTGAAGACATGTGTATTGGTCGTCTGTTACATGCGCGAGTTTTTTCATTTTGTTTTTGGAATTTTGGGATCACAACATTTCAACAATGCAAGTCTTTCACCGGTCAAACAAGACCTATGACTTGATCAAAAATAAATTATTGCATTGAAATCATTGGGCGTGACACACATTTAAATGTTCCTGGTAAAACACAAGACAAAGTTCATGCTTTTATTGTACTTTATTAGCATACGTGTGTTGCACGTGCGCGCTTATTAGTATGCCATTAAGACGAGAAGTGCTAAAATGTCAAGTAGACAAAGAGATAAGATTTTCTCGTCATTCTCTGTAGTCTGTACAGCCATGAACGTGATTCAGTCGCTCTGCAGACGAAATCTCGTCTTGGAGAATTTGGAAGAGACGTCGCTTCGCCGATTGAAGGTCGTCCTGCTGCGCCATGGGACGGAAGTCGGTCGCCGCTGTCTCCGCCGGCCGTCGCGCCGTGAGTGGGCGTGGCCGTTGGCCACCACTTCCGTTCTCCGCCACCGCCGATTTTGTGGAGAGCAGACATGGGGGCCGCCCGAAACCTAGGACCGCGCCGAGCCGATGGCTTCCGGCGTGCCTGGGTACCCGTGTCGAGGCCGATGGCCGCGGTCCTGCCGAAGGGGATGGCTGCGCCGTGCGCGCCGTGCGCGCCGGTGCTCGTAGGTGGACTGCGAGGAGAAAGGGAACGGACGGAGGGCACGGACACAGATGCACCGCTGTGTTCTGCGTACCTACCCGCCGCGCCGTACGTCTTCCGCTGGCCATCCAGCCGCCGTCGTGGTGGACGCCACCCAGCCAGAAAACTGGCCGAGACCGACGGTCTCGTGCGCCGCCACACCACGAGGATGCAGTCCGAGGGGTGCCGCGGTGATGTAATTGAGCAAGAGGAGATGCGGCATCGCTCTCCCGCTGATGTCCAAGCGACGACGTCTTACCTTCCTCTCCGCCGGCGCTGCCGATCTTATCGTGGCCTAATCGCTCTAGGTTAGGGCAAAGGGCTGATAAGAGGTTTTTTTTTTTTGAACTGGAACATAATGATTCCATTACTCAACCGGCGCAGCACTTTCGCTGGCCACCAAAACGCTTACAAACTAAGGAATGTCCTCCGACCAAAGACCGCTGGACTCACGTCCCTTAGAGCATCTCTAGACCCCGCAAAATGCCAATCCACATATGTGTTTTGCACTTCGCAGAAAAGGACGTATACAGGCCCGCGTGGCTGAGGATAGACTCAGACCCCGCAAAACGGACCCGTAAAAAGGCATATTCACCGAAAATCGTTCTTCCGGTCGACTCTGTGAGGCTGCTTTCGGCACCGCCAGCGCCGACCCATAAACCGAAAACCCCAATAAGCTAAAATGAGTTTAAATTCGGACAAATGAGTTCAAATTCAAACGCTAAACATAGTTCACGCGTGAAATAAAGCATAGTTTTGATAGGACAAATGTAAAAGGACTTGCAAAAGCAACAACCACGTCCAGCATCATCTTGGTCGATCTTCACTCCGCGCCATCGAGTCCATGGAGATCATCAGAGCCACCGAATCCACATCCGGTGCTTGTGCCAACGCCGGCAGTGAAATCATCGGCTGGTGCACTGAACGCATCAGCGACATTGGCTCCAAACCCCCCCCCCCCCCTGAATCCACCTCCCGCACTGTAACACGCACTGGGCGACGCAACCATTCTCCTCTTCAAGATTTCTCTTCTTGCCATATCATGTCATTCTTTGGTGAGGTCATCCATGTCATTGCGGTTCATTGATATGATCTTGTTCTCTTGGCGAGCAACATAGACGTGGTTTTGTTCTCAGCGGCACGTACTCGTCTCTCCTCAATGGCCACTTTGCGCAGCCTCTCTTCCTTGAGCAACTCCCATTTCACATTCTTCTCCCGTGCCTTCTTCTCGGTTAGTTCTTTCTTGATCTCCAACGACTTCAAAAGCATCATCTCATTTGATTGCACCATGGCATCAATCTTCTCCCTCAAACTCGCCGCTTCGTGCTCTCTCTTGATCTTCTCCCTAGTCTTCTTGTCGCCATCGGGCTTGTTCAAGTTCCTTGGGCCATCATCATCCTCATCTTCATCCATGTTTGTAAGTGAACCTCTCTTCGGTGGGGACTCTTTCTCTATCAATGCACACTTGTCGCAATTCTTGAGAAACTCCCAACAATGATCTAGTTTGAAGAATTTGCCTTCCGAAGCCTCCATTTCTTTGTACCTATGTTGGGCAATTTTGTCCTACACAATTTGAACAATGCAATGTTTCATATGATGAAATCATTTTGAATGATGCAATGTGATTTGCACAACATTAACAAAGGTAAAATGAACTCACATAGTCAGACTCATGGTTCCACTTGGAGGTGCATTGCGTACTTGCTCCAAGCAAGCTGCCCAACGGCTGCAAATGGGCTTGATCACGTCTCAATGCCCTTGGAAAGACCGAAAGGTGCGTGGAGTCCTATTGGGATACTTTGCCATCATGCGGAAGTATTGATCTTTGATCCTTTGCCAATACCTCTTGGCGGTTTGAGAAGTACTCGTGCATGCATCAAGAGATACCGGACTCTATGCCTTGATCAAGATTTGGTCTTTCAAGATCGTGTAGTTCTTCGATCTTTTGCTTTTTCCACTCTTTGCTTGCAATTGCTCATACGCCAACTCATCGATCTTCTCCAATTCATCTTCACCTCCATGATCATCCACGCCACCCTCCATTACATTGTACTCAAATGCGGTGAATGGGGCCTCATCGATGTCAACAGCGTTGGTGTCCAACAAGTTCACGAACTCGGCAGTTGCATTGTTCGAACCACCGCTATAGCGAACGGCAACAAGTCACGAACTAATCACGAAAGCAAAGATTATTTCCATGACTGAAAATAAATGGATGACCTAGCCATACCTTGCGCCTATTTCGTTGAACACATCGGCTGCGGTGGGAGCAGCACCGTTGAGCGGGATCGTCGGGAAACCTATTTCAACTCCGGAGGGAGTGGATGAATTAGTTGGCCGCCTTGCAGCCGGAATCTTCCTCCGCTTTGCGCTCGGGACTTTGGCGACCTTCGCCGTCGCCGACCCGGATCGCGCAGCCGTGTTAGCGCCCAGAGCGCAGGCAGCCGGGTTCCCGCCCTGCACGAGCATGCTGCCCTGACGCTTGCGGGCAGCCACAGTGGCACCTTGGGCGACGGCGGGGCCAACATGGCCGGCGACGAGATCCGCCCGAGGGGATTGAGCATGTGCGACCTCGACGGAGACAGGGGAGGGCAAGGTGTCATCCATGGCGGCGACAGAACCCCGGGACGGAGGTGGCGGGAGCAATGGTGGTCGAGCATGGGAGGAGCGGGAACGGACGCGTCGAAATGTTCCTCCCACCAAATCCCACTGCGGATAGGGGCCGAGCTCAGGTCGTGCTCCCGCCCCGTGAAGAGGAAAAGATTTCGTAGGTTATGTACCCAGTACATGGAGAAGATTGGAATGAATGATCATCTTCTCATTAATGGAAATTATGGGTATTTATACCCGTACATGGCGGTTTACAAAAGGGTTTTTTGCCATGGATCGACATGTGCCTTGAATTTTCTAACATTAGTTACTACTAGCAAACATGCCCGTGCATTGCAATGGGAGAATAAAAATCACACACTCCTAGTCCTATCGCTCAAGACCCAGAGGTCCACATCACATCAAGTAAGGATATGATACGATTAGTTTTGGACAAAATTCATTGGGTAAAGTAGATATGATTTGTTTTCATTACAAAGTTATGCGCCAATAGAAAGCACGCTCAGAGCATGGTTGCATCAATATTCAATTATTTTCAATAAAAAACACATAACATTTTTTGGATAATGACCAAAATATCAACTACTGTATGATATATTTTTTAGTCTGATACACAGATCATTTTTTAATAATAAAAAAAACTATCAAGCTACTTGACGAGATGACTTACTAAAAAAACCTATCAAGCTATTGGATGAGATGAATTACTTGAAAGAACGCCTTTGTATTACCTGGTGCTCCAATGATCATGGACTGAAAGAAATGAAATGGCCAGGATGTAAACACCCAGCTGCATGCTGTTTTATGATTGCATAGGCCAATTTAATTGATTCAACAGGAAAGTAATGTATATACCTGATATCCGAACTCTCAATAGTTAAACTTCTGTAGTTAAAGAAAACTAACATGTACCTTGGCTATCCAAGAGCACATAGTAGTCACAGATCTGAACAGGGTCCCCTTTTCTCACGATCTGGTAGAAAAGAGCAACACCTTCAGATCGATTGAACTCTAAAAGTCTAAATCAGTCCATGTGCAGTTTTTGATGGTGCAAGTGGAGAAGCAATTGAACTGCAAGTTCAAGGTTCACTACATCACCAAATTACAATAAAGTGTCTAGTACGAAAGGTCTTAAAGTAAAATTTCAAAAAGGAAAGATGTTTCAACACTGGCAATGAATGTATTGTCCAATAAACGTATCTGACATACAAAAATTAGTTTTACCATAATTATGCGTCATTTGTACTTTCGAAATATTTATAGATTTGGTAGGGTATTACTTTTAGGTATGCTCAAGCGAATCCATTATCAAGTTCAAAAGAATTCGATTTTTATACTCATAATCTACCATGAGTCCATGACTGAAAATTGTTTTCATCATTTGAATGCATGAAAACAATGCAACGCCAGTTGATTGACACATGGGAACCAAGAATCCTATTCCACCAGTAGTTTTTGAAACATAAGTGTTTCTTCGTACAATAAAATGTGAGCATCTTTTTCAAGACAATGGAAGATAAGTCCTTGTGCACAAACTATGGTGGCACACAATCATTGTTGTTACATATGTATGTATAATGTTTGAAAACTCTGAGCATATATCAACATGTGTGAATAATTTATCCTAGACGTTGAAATTGGTCCAATTGAATGTAAGCAACTGGCAGTTTTACCATGTCCACTGCCTTTCCTTCCTTGAAGAAATCATCAGTGATCTCATCGGGGTTCAGGTCCTCGCTGACATTAACACTCTGCACAATGAACAAGTCGTTGCACTGCATATTCGAAGGCGCCTTCTCCATAGCTATCAGCGTCACAGAAATACAGCAGTTGGAATACGGTGGCATAATTCCTTTGTTTGGCTGTGTGCAGTACTTAGTTTGGTTTGTACTTGCCCTAAATGCAATGAAGCTATTGCTCAAGTTGTTAAGCTCCAGGCAGGTTGATATGTCCTTCCTTGGCTCAAATAGGAAGCGCAGCGCCTTCGGGTCGACAGCAACAATGCTAGTGCCGGATCTTCTCTGTAAGGTAGAATGGAGCAGATCAAGAAAATAGGAAGTTCTGGCTTGTTTATTAAACGTACTCAGTACTGTCAAACCATTGACAGTTCAAAGACATCCAAGGCTACCTGAAGATAACAACCTAAGCAAAATCATTTACCTTTTGAAATTTTACTATCAGAAGGCATGCTGCAGGTAATAAGAAGTAAATCCATGACACCCGAATAATCATACCTGGCCTACTTCATCTTCTGACTCGTCAGAATGCAGTGACATTCTCTTAATCTCAGCTTCTAGTTCTTCCAGTTCACTAACAATATCTTTTATAGTAGGCCTTTTAATTCGGTCTCTTTCCACACATCGTAATCCTATTTCAAGACACTTCTTCATTTGTACTATGTTTACTTTGCATGATTGATCCCTGGACGCTACCTGCAGTTTTTTCTCCCAGCATGCTATTACCTACAAAAGTGGTACATTAAATCAGCCAGTCTGATATATTGCCGGAATATTTTATTACGCGTTGAATAATTATTTTGATAAAGTTTTCATAAATTGGTTTTCTTACGTGTTGGATAAATTGTTGGGCACCCATAATAGAGTAGCGGGAGTGGCACCTGTTTCCATCCATTATTCTTATAATTATACCTCCCAGACTGAACACGTCAAACTTCTTTGATATATCAGAGTTCTCAATGTATTCTGGCGGCATGTACCCACTGCATCATACCATCAGCATGAAAGATACTGTTAAGACAATACAAAAGTAACTATGCTTTCAAGTGTTACCAAAGTTACTCGATAAAACATGGTCAATCAACTTACAATGTTCCTTCGATAGTGGCTCTCTCTGTATGATGGGTTTTCGTATTGGCAACAATTCTGGATAAACCAAGATCGGCAATTTTAGGCGTCAAGTTCTTGTCTAGTAGAATGTTTGATGGTTTTAGATCCAGATGGAAAATAGGCCTGTCCTGTGCGTTATGAAGGTGGTCTAAACCGTCAGAAGTCCCTCTAATAATTTTGTAACATATGGGCCAATCAAAGTCGCACATATCATCTGCAGATGAAGAAAATATTAAGCACAAGTAAAGAAATTGTATCAACTAACAAAACTAATGGATCGGTCATCCTAGCATAATTGGGAGCACTGTGGATTGTACCTGCAATATGTTTGTCAAGGCTACCACCCTGCATGTATTGAAACAGAGAATTCGCTCCTTTACTATAGCAGTAATTGTTTCATTGTTGTGCTTTTTGTAATTTCTCCGTGATTCGTAGCAGTAACCAATTAGTTGTACGACATTTTGATGGTGGATCTTGCTAAGTGTATGGAATTCATTGTCAAATGGCTTATCATCAAGTCCTGTCAGTTGATGAAGCTTCTTCACTGCAATTTCTTTCCCATCACGCAGTCCCTGTACAAATCACTCATTCATATTGTGCACGGGTTTCTAGTCGGATCTGGCAATAACTAGAGTGGATATATGACATGGGATACCTTGTAAACAGCCCCATACCCACCACTGCCAACTAGTTTCTCGGCGGAAAAATTATTTGTCATATCTTCAAGCACACGGAATTCAAAAACTGTGCTGACGTCAGAATAATCCATCCCACGGGCTTATATTTAATCTTGTTCCTGAGACAAAAAAGAAGAACATTTCTAATAAGATGAGAGAAATCAAGAAAAAGTAGTTATTTGAGCCACGCCAGCGCCGCCGTCGACGGCGGTTTAGCGTTACAGAAACTCTAATTAACCTCAGAGCTAATAAACATCATAATTGGAAAGACGAATGAAATAAGAGAATGAAACTATAGCAGCAAATCACATATACGAGGAACTATTTACCAATCGCCCAACGTTTCATGATTTACTTTGCACATCAAGTAACTGAGCAAGAATACCACTAACCTATGAAAGGAATCAGATTGAGAGGTGCGGTTTGCTCTTGGTGACGACGATCCCATCCAGCAAGGAGCATTTAAATAGAGAGTGCTGAACGGTTGGCTGCCCAGAAATAAAATAGCCAAACGTTGATAAAAAAAATATTGACTTGACTCCATATATTATGACTTGGCCCTGACAGAGAGTGGATTCCAGGGTGCCTTTTCCCTCGCTTTCCATCAGTTTTCTCAAGATGCTAGTCGTTTCGGGGTTTATAAGTTGGCAATAGATTTCTAGTTCTTCTATTTTACTAATAAATATGCATAATATGCCACACAAAAAATATGGTTGGAAACTTCGTTTATCGGCGAATCATAAGATATATAATTTTGTAGAATATAATTCATGTCTTCTTATGACCCACTCTTTGGTTTTCATGATCCTATAACCCACTCAAACACAAACAAGGAGTAAACCTGAGAACAGAAAGTTTCTTTGTAGCTCAGGCTACATGGAACCTCTTATCCTTAACCCTCCAGCCTTGCTTTGAGATCCGTACTCTCCAACTAACTTACAACAAGCAAATTTCTATTTTTTGTTTCTCTGAAATGAAACAATATATGAACTTCAAACTTTGCAGATCGAACAAACATTAGAACATTAATGTGTGAAAAAACTTTCAGATTTTTTGGTCTGATATAAATATAGAAAATGAGATTTTGTTTGACTAAAAGTATTATTTTAAGCATTTAAAATGCATGAAAAAATCTGAAAGTTTTTTCCCAGATTGTAGTTAGAATGTATTGTTGTTCTGCAAAATTTGAAGTTCATATGTTGTGTCGTCTGAGAGAAACAAAAAAGACAAATGCATCTGCACAGATCGCGATACAGAAATGAATGACAAAGATAAGGGGTACCGTGTAGCCTGAGCTATAGAAAACCACACTCGACTGACAAGGTATGGCCCCTTCAAACGAAAAGCTAGAGCTAGACCTGTGAGGCTTGCCGGAGAGATGGGCTCACGAAATTGCATGAGGAACTTTCAGAATTACTCCCCCTTTTGCATGTGATCCTACCATGGTCATATCGATAGAAATATTATGACTCGATGGAACACGAAAGAGTAGGCCAGAGTTAGGTTGTCATGTAGCTTACGATAGAGCATGTTAGAGTTAAGTAAGGTGCTTAAACTAGCATAGGTAATAAGTAGACAAGAACTAGCGTTATGAAAACAATCGCTGCCTGTTAGTGATTGCCGCGGCAGTTCAGATTAATTAACAGCTACAGCAGGTGTCGTGTATGCCTTGGGTTAGTTGTCTTGGCTGCTAGTACTTGCTCCAAATGTATATATATTCTTTGTACTCATCATTTGGGTTCCGATTTCTTTCCACGGTAGGTCTGCCCCATCTTTTGCCTAAGTGGCTACATTTGAACAGCCTTTCCACTAGATCTACGTAAGAGATCAGGAAATGCCTATTCGTTTTTTCCCATAATTGTACCGTCAAATATTGATTTTTTTTAGAAAAAAAATCATTAAACTTAGCTCCACACAAGTTTTAAAAATAATTGCATTAAAAATCATTAAAATTAGTAAAAATTCAATTTATTGTTTGGTTCAGGGTCTTGACTCTTCGTCCCACTGAGTTACAGGTCTCCCGGCTCCAGGGTTAGGACCTCAAACTATCCTACCGCTCCTTGGCTTAGAGGCTAGAGTCCTTGCACTACGGACGGCCATGGTCTACAATAGGCTTCTCAGTTATTTTTGTCGTCTCGACCGTCCGATCTCCTTACTAATTAAGAGCCATGACTGCATGCAAATTTTCTTTCAGTAGCACCATGCAATTAGTACGGTCACCCTTAGAGGATATTGCAGTATTTCATAGCTTTTAGCATGCCAAACATATCCTCGGTTGTTGCTGGATGTCTTTCGCGTTGGAAAGGAAGTTTTTTATATCTAAGGTAATATCCACTCCAGACGGAAGTAGTACATGTGACATGCATGTTAGATTTTTTTCGATAAAAGGAATATATTAATATCGCAAAGATACCAATTACAACCAGCTGCGCCAGCAAAACATCAAAAGACATCGAGGATGCACACATCTAGTAACAAAAATAAAAAAGAGAGAAATATAAAAACAAAGACCCCGACGCTGTGATGAAACACTCATAACAGCAACACTATAACCACCACCAAAGACAACACCCAGACTATATAAAAGATTCTCCAAAAGTGGCGCCCAAGAAGGAAACAATGCACAAGCGTTGTCGTCGCCCGATCAAGGATCTTGAGTTTTCACCTTGGAGAGAGTCTGAGATCCCAAAAACAATGCCTTCGCAAGACCATTGCCAGGTACAACCAATGAAGGCCAGACCTTGGGCTTTCACCCTAGAGATCGCGGCTAGGTACTGAGGAAGCACCCCCAAAAATGTCGTCCACCTGTGTTGCGGCCCCCTCCTACAAAGGCCGCCGCTACAAGTCCTCAACACCCGTAACACAGGAAAAAACATGAGCCGTCATTCTTCAGCGCAAGCAAAACTCCTCTCTGCCGTTACAAGTCTCCAGTCGCAGCCACCATGACTTTCTTCACTATTGTCAACGCCGTGGAAATCTATACTTAGACATGTTCTATGGCACTCGCAAGGCAGTGAAGCTTCGCGCCATGCCCCCATGAAGCCTCTCTAGCCGAAGACGAGGGCACGCCTGACCGATTCAATTCTTATCTAGATATCCAGTGGCACCATGCGCCAAAAGCTGAGATCTCTGAGCGGAATACCGGAACCCATCGGTGTCCAGATCGAGGAGGCCGGCATGAAGCAGATCAAAATTTTGGAGCATGAAGAACAGCAGGGTCAACTACCGCAGGACTTCCCTGGATCACGACGGGCCGGATCTGGGGCAGTGCCGCCGTCGGCCGCCGCCATGACCAGCCCCCCACATCTGGGACGAAGAACTGAAGACCAGCCGCCTCCAAGCTCTGCCCAGCGCTGCCGCGCCCCTGCCTAGGATCGCCGGCCCGCGCCGAACCTCAACATGCGGAGAGGAGAGAGGGCTCCACCGCCACTAGCACCATCCAGGCTTTGCCCGATGGTGTGGACCGGCGGCGGCAAGGGTAGAGGACGGAGGAAGGGGCGCTGCTCCGGTCGCTACTGGATAACCTCCCGTGATGCGCTCGCCAGGCGCGTTGCGGGAGCAATCCGTTTTTCACGCTCGCCCTCTGTTCACGATCCATTTTTCAAGCATGTTAGATAGGACAAGAGGAGTAGTCCAAAGCGTTTTGACGTTGAAATAGAAACTACTATGTGTAATGGAAGACTTATTGGAGTATAAAGTTTCGCTAAATGTCGCATAAGCTACCATCACATCTTTTGCAGTTTTTGTTTTCAGTTTTGTCTTAAGCTATGGCAGCGTTCGGCGGCGCAGGAACCTTCAATTATTGTTAAAATAATATATTGCGTGTGGAAGATGCTGACCGGCCGGTAGCGGTAGGTGTAGACTTTGTCAAATCTTCGAAATATCTATAAGAAATAAGAGGAATTCACACAGTTTGTTTCATTCCACAAGCCAATTAGTACCAGCCCATGTATTTTCTGGCCAGCGTGCTTTATTCCAAACAGGTGCACCCCCTTTTGCATGTGATCCTACCATGGTCATATCGATAGAAATATTATGACTCGATGGAAGACGAAAGAGCAGGTCAGAGTTAGGTTGTCATGTAGCTTACGATAGAGCATGTTAGAGTTAAGTAAGGTGCTTAATCTAGAATAGGTAATAAGTAGACTAGAACTAGCGTTATGAAAACAATCGCTGCCTGTTAGTGATTGCCGCGGCGGTTTAGAATAATGAGATAAATACACTCACGGTCACTCTAGTTGCGGTTGAAGCACGATACGGTCACTGAACTCAGGAATACGCTCGATACGGTCACTGAATACGATGTGACGTGAAAATACGGTCACTGTAGCACGTACACGGTGGGTACAGCGCTGTTGACCACGTGTTGACCAGTCGTCCAGGCCACGTGGCGAACCGCGGAGGCGTCGCCGTCGCTCTTTTGCATTTACCCCCTGGTCGCAACGGAATCCACCCATTCACCCCTCCTCCAGTCACGTCGCCTCTTCGTCTTCGATTAGAAACAGAGGAGCGGCTGCTGCATAGGCGACGCCGCCGCCCCCGGCGATCGTCGACGGTGCAGGCGAGTTGAGGCGTGGAGCTCGTCAGCGGTTCCACGGGCGGCGCCGCCGCGCGTGCTCTTCTCGTCGGAGGCATCGGGGATGGCCCCTGTTCGTCGCGCAGAAGGGGCGCCACCCCCTGTTTACAGTAAGGTTTTGTGCTCTACCACCCAAGGATCGACCACGTCTATGTGTTGTAGCGCGACTAGGTTTGCTCTTTCAAAGTCGGCGAGTCGACCCTCGAAGTCGACATGCATTTCGCGGCGACCCTCACGGTGACCCCATCCAGCGAGCCTGCCGAGGTGCTGTTGACGGGCAGACCAGCGGGGTTCTCGATGCCTAGATAATTCGTGCGATGGAGATGCACTCTTGATTGAAAAGCCCCTGGCTATGCTTCCTTCTGGACGTGACATGTTGCGAACGTATCCTTTGATGACACATTCATCCTTTCGAACGGCATCATGCTGTGCAGGAACGTCGGCCCGAGTTGGATGATATCCTCCACTATATGGACCAGCAGATGCACCATAACGTCGAAGAATGCGGGCGGGAAGTACATCTCAAGCTCGCATAGTATCACCACGATCTCTTCCTGTAGCCTTCTGAGTTGCCTCACGCCAATCGACTTCCGAGAGATGACGTCGAAGAAGTTGCATAGGCCAAATAGCGTTTCCGCGGACGTGCGCGTCCATGATCCCACGGATTGCAACGGAAGTATCTGCGTCATCAAGACGCGTGACGGTCGTGAGACTTCATCCCGCTGAACTTCTGCTGTGTTGGGTCTAGGTATCTGCTTATCTTCCCCGCGTAACTGTAAGGAAGTTTTACTCCTAGGAGGCAGGTGAAAAACTGCTCGATCTCCTCCTGACTTAGAGTGAAGCACGCGGGAGGGTAGTCATTTCCGGTCTTCTTGGCCTTTTTGCCTTTGCGACGACTTCCTGTGTCCTGCTTCGCCTCATCATCATCATCATCATCATCATCATCATCATCATCATCATCATCATCATCATCATCATCATATATAGCGTGAAGCTCCTGCCTGATGCCCATTGATTTCAAGTCTGCCCTTGCTTTCGGCCCATCTTTGGTCCTCTACGGCATGTTGAGCAGGGTACCAAGCAGACTCTCGCACACGTTCTTCGTGATATGCATGACATCAAGGCTGTGAGGCACGGTGGATCTTCGATCACGGCAAGTCCCGTAAAACAGACCTCGTTTTCCATACCTTCAAGAGCGGCTCTGGCGCCTTCGCTTCTTTCCGGCTCTGGCGCCTTTTGCTTCTTTCGGCGGTGGGCAGTCTTTCCAATTTTCCAACAGCTTGTCTATTTCCTCGCCGCTCCTGACACGGGCGTTTTGGGTTCGGTTTCACCATCGAACAGATCCTTGCGTTTCCTCCACGGGTCATTGTCGCGAAGCCACCTTCGATGTCCCATGAACACGGTTTTCAAAGACCCGGGATCTCTATGTAGCTGGCGATACGTTGTGTCATCCATGCACCTGACGCATGCACAAAATTCGTGGACCACCTGCCCCGCGACATATCCGTAACCGAGATAGTCGTGCACCGTCGTGAGCAGTGCGACTCTCGTAGGGAAATATTCTTTCTCTGCGGCGTCCCACATATTGGCTGGCGTTTTCCACAGTGTGTCTAGCTCCTCTTTCAGCAGCCCCAGATACAGATTGATGTCGTTTCCAAGTTGTTTCGGCCCTTCAATTAGCATACTCATGTGAATGTACTTTCTCTTCATGCACATCCAGGGGGAAGGTTGTACATCCACACAAACACAGGCCAGGTGCTATGTGTGCTTCTCTGGCTGCCAAACGGGTTGACTCCATCGGTGCTCGCGCCAAAGACGATGTTCCTTGGATCGTTCCCAAATTCCGAGTCTTGAAGTTCAACGCTTGCCACTGGCTCGCATCCTTAGGGTGACTCAGCATCTTGTCTTTTTATCTATCTCCGGATCATTTGCGTCATCTTCCCGCTTCTTCTCCTCCCTATCCGGCGTGCCAGCAGGAGCTTTGCTACCTTAGGGTCCGCGAAATAGCGCTGTAGACTAGGAGTGATCGGATTGTACCACACCACTTTTCGAGGAGCTTTATTACTCTTCTTGTATCGAGTAACGCCGCACACCGGACATATGGTAGTCTCTGCGTGCTCGTCCAATTAAATGATGCAATTGTTAATGCACACATGGTGTTTCACGCGTGCGGTAAATCCAGAGGACACACGATTTTCTTCGCCTCCTCCAAACTAGTCGGGCACTTGTTCCCCTTGGGAAGACGTTCGTGCGAATGACATGTTCTCGTCGAAGCATCGTCGGTCATTTTGTGTTTTACCTTCATCTCCGGGGCCATGAGCGTTACTTTCAGGCGGGTATCCTCGGGCCTGCATCCTTCATACAATGGAGTAACCGCGTCTAACTCAAGTTGATCCATCTTGGCTTTCTCTCGGCGGCAGCTCTTGCGTTATCCGTCCGCTTGAGAAGCAGCTCTTGAATATGAGGGTCCTGCACCCAGCCCATCGATGGTCCAGCGTCAATGCGCTCCGCCCGCATCATCATCTTCATGATCATGCCCGTCGCCTGCTCCGCATCTTCCTCATCATCATGTCCTGCATCTTCTACATGATGACTGTGTACAAGATCACAGTCGTGATCATCTCCGGGATTCTTCGTCTTCTCGCCCGCCCGAGCCGCGGTGGTTGTCTTGCTGCCCTTCCTCATTTCTTGCCGGCCCGCATGGGACGACTTCGTAGTCATCTTCATCACCTTGCCACCGATAGCCATCCATGAAACCACGCAACAGCAGGTGGTCCCGCACCTGCCCAGAATCCGGGTCCGCAATAAGGCTCTTCAGCTTGCATCTTCGACACGGACATCTTATCTCCGTCTCGTTCTTTTGAAGCATCTCGGCCTTCGCGGACCTCAAAAACCTATTCACGATGCCTTCGGTCATCGTGCGGACCATGGTCGCTGCGAGGTAGAGCAAAAGCGATATTTTAGAACCAAGAAAAAATTTGGCATGACTTTCCCTAAAAATAGGACCAAAAAGGATGCTTAATGCCAAAATTCTCGCCGAAACGGAAATGAATCAACATTCCGGCAAAATATTGGCAACTATCGCATTTCAAATACCGGTACACCTCCAAACACAAACACATATGCAAACACCACAAACATATGCAACACCACGAACATACATAGATCTAGCTAGGCCGTAAAAAGTGCATGTGCACATTGTTGTAAGGAGAACAACCTAAATATAGCTTCCCCTTACTTACCTATTGAAACAAGGTAATTTAACCACTTAATTTGAATGAATCTATGGTGGAAATGAGGTAAAAAGAGGAGGCACCGAGACAAGGAGGAGGTGGAGAGAATGAAGTGGGGAGAAAGTGAGTGTGTGGGTAGGAGAGGCTGTCCCAAATATCTTGTTGCTGCCCACTTACTAATGGCGCACCTCTTGCATGGTGCGCCATTAGTAGTTACCACTACTAATGGCGCACCTAAGCAGGATGCGCCATTAGTATGTTTGGACAGGCGCACTAGTTTAAAAAAAATTGGTACTAATGGCGCACCCACACCCTGGTGCGCCATTAGTAGTTACAACTACTAATGGCGCACCAGGGCAGGATGCGCCATTAGTATGTTTGGACAGGCGCACTAGTTCAAAAAAAAGTTTATATACTAATGGCGCACCCACACCCTGGTGCGCCATTAGTAGTTACAACTACTAATGGCGCACTTGGGCAGGATGCGCCATTAGTATGTTTGGACAGGCGCACTAGTTTAAAAAAAAATTGGTACTAATGGCGCACCCAAAGCATGGTGCGCCATTAGTAGTTTAGACTCTAATGGCGCATCGGATGGTGGTGCGCCATTAGTATATACTAATGGCGCACCATCTTTCCGGTGCGCCATTAGTGTCATTTCCATCTATAGCCCTTTTCCTAGTAGTGATAAAAGACCCCCTTTTATGGCCGCATTGCCATCCTAGATGTGTTCTAGTTGCTAGGTAGGACTGATTGTTCTAGGGTTTTCAGTCAGGAATTGGGGGTTAAGGGAATTGGGGGTTAGGGTTTTTGAGGTGTTACCAAATTGAAGATTACATCGATTGTGATGCATATAATGTTGTTGTTGTTGTTTCAGGTCGTCGAAGCAGCAATTTTTCGGTGCAGATAAACCATGGTGGATTTTTTGTTGGGCAAGGCAGTAACCGTTCTTATGTAGATGGACGTGCCTGTTGGTATGATCATGTTGAAAGGGTCACCTGGTCTCCTATTATGATAGAAAATCTTGTGGAAGAACTAGGTTATGAGATGGCAGGGAGGGTTAAGGTTTTCTACTGTGTCCCCATCCTCACACTTAGCAGAAATGGTCTCAGGGCAATTAGTGATGATGAGCAGGTTTCCAGAATGCTTATGTTTCTTGATATTGGTCACCATTTTTTCAGTCTTTTTTTGGATCATGATGATAGCTTCTCTGCAAACCTTAGTGAGGATGATGTTCTGAATCATCCAAGAGCAACTCTGCCACCAATATTCAGCCCAACAAGAAGAATTCATAGCAATGCAGAGAATGCAGAGAATGGTGAGGCAGAAGCAGAGCATGGAGAAGCTGAGGCAGAAGCAGAAGATGGAAAAGGAGAGGAAGAAGCTGAGGCAGAAGTAGAACATGGAAATGGAGAGGAAGCAGCACCTATTCCTATTCAAGTGTTGTATCCTGATTGTGATGAGGAGGAGGATGTCAACCAGTATGTGTTTGTGAAGAGGGCATCAGTTCAGGCAGAGGATGGCAATCAAAGAGATGAAGAACAACCAGAGGTAGAAGTTGATGCAGGTGGAAACATGAGAGTGAGGAGGAGTGCTAGGCAAAACCATGTGAACTATGCAATGGAAGAAGAGGAAGGAGCAACTGATAGTGATGATGAAGATTATGAACCTGATATGCTTGTGGACAGTGACAATGAGATAGGACATGATGATGATGATTTATATGCAGATAATGTAGATGAGGATGAACCTGAGCAGAGAGGTGAAAAGAAATCAAATAAGAAAGCAAAGCAAAAAGGGAAAGAGAGAGTAGTTCCTACCAAACAACAAAAAGGGAAACAAGCATACCACTCTACATGTTAGTGATTGCCGCGGCGGTTCAGATTAATTAGCAGCTACAGCAGGTGACGTGTATGCCTTGGGTTAGTTGTCTTGGCTACTAGTACTTGCTCCAAATGTATATATTCTTTCTACTAATCATTTGGGTTCCGATTTGTTTCCACGGTAGGTCTGCCCCATCTTTTGCCTAAGTGGCTACATTTGAACAGCCTTTCCATTAGATCTACATAAGAGATCAGGGAATGCCTGTCATTGGACATCCTTTTCCAATTGACCTCAAACTCCTTGGACATCTTTTTTTGTCCATATCATTGCCACATGCAAAAATGCAACCTCATTTGCCTAGTAGTCATTTAGTTATGATTTTCCAAAGTTTCTGTCCAGAAAGAAACTTTGTGAAGGAGGTACAAGCAAGGCATCTCCAAATGAGTTGCACTTTTGCATGGTCCTTCATATCATCAAATCATAGCTCTCCACCAAAGTTGAGCTTATGTAATGCCTCCATGTGAGCACACCTTCAAATCTTTGATTCTGTCCAAAATTTCAGTTTGTGAAGCAAGTATATTTTATCTTGCTCCATCATGGCTGTAAATTTTTCTAGGCCTTCTCTTATCCATATAACCTATCTCCACCCAATTTGGGCATATTGTATCTAGCCAATTTCCCTTTAGAATTTTTGCAAATTTCTGGTTAGTGGGGATGTTTGTGAAGGAAGTACCATTTTGGTTTATCCAAATGGTGTGAAACCTTTTTTCAGAATCTTAATATGATCAAATAACTCCGCCTTGCCCAAGTTGAGATCAAGTTGACACTCCTAGTGAGTGCTTCTTCCTCATTTCCAAATCTGGATCAGATTGTGCATTTGCAAAGCAAGTGTATCAAATATTGGTCCAAATCACCTCACCTTTTCCAGAACCGTAGACCTTCCTAATCTAAATCTCCCAGACAACACCATTTGACCCAATCAACTCCCTGTTGATCAGCAGTACTCAGCGAAAGTTGATACAGAAACCTTCAGGCGATCACTCACATCTCTCCTTGGCACTTCTGCGTGATCTATTACATCCCTCGGCCTCTAGTATGAAAGGACTAAACACTAGACAGCTCGTTGCAGCCTCTCGGGTCCCCTCCTTGCCGGTCACAGTGGTGACCACCGTCCTGGCATGCCATCAGCGCGCTCTGGCGCCTCTGTCTTCTTCCTCCTCGTTGTGCTTTTGTCCCCTCGTCGCCTAGCCTTGTCTAGAAGCTTCCCCGAGCAGTCGCCGTCCTTCTGTAGCGCTTGCCCCCTCCGATTTCCTCTCCGGTGAGTCGTCCCCGTCGCCGCACAGTAGCATCCGTGAGCATCGTCGTTTCCTCGGCCATGTTTTCTTCCTCCTCTTGTCCCGAGCCCCTATCGTCTCTGTGACCCTCGTCCACTTCCCCCTCGTCGCCGTATGAGCTTGGCCGCGAGCACACGCGTCCGCGGCGCCGGACAAGCATCCGTGGTGGCACTCGAGCTCGAACCGCCTCGACCCGGCTATAAGTAGCAGCCCCGACCCCTCCCGAGCACTCCATCGCCCTCACCACACTCCACTACCCCTCCCTGGCTACTTGCCCAAGCACCAGAGCCCCTCTCTGCCCTCCATGGCCGCCACGCCCGCTGTTCGGTACCGGCTAGATTCCGGCGAACAGGAGCTCCATTCTACCTCATTCCACCACCTCTAGTCTACCCGAACCCAGGCGAGTCGCCTCTGCCCTTTAGCCTCTCCTAGGACGCCCTGGAGTGTCGTGCGCCTCAATGCCAGCCTTGGCCGTCCCGACGTCAGCTCTGCCGCCTCGTCCATCCCAGTGCCGTGACTTACCCCTTCGGATGCGGCTCCTTCTCCTGAATCCATCCAGTAGGCGGGCGCCGGAGATGGTTGATGGCGCCGGCGAGCATCGCCGGAGCTCGCCCCTGCCTCGGCCGAGCGCGGGCGTGCGCGATGAAGAAGAAGACGATGTCCCTGGCTGCCAGCTGGCCGTGGGCCCCGCGCGTAAGTGAGCCGCCGGCCCCGCGTTAACCCCGTCCACGCTGACGTGGATAAGTGGAAGCGCAGTCATGCTAATGTGTTTTCCCTTTCTGAAAGCGTATTCCCAAATTACGCCTCTGCCTTATCGACTCAGGGACCCGTCTGTGAATATTGTTTTTACAGAAAAGTCCCTGATGTTCAAACCCTTATATCTTTTTATCCGTAACTCCAATCGAGGTGAATCCAACGACCACTTCTTCGTCTCTTTGAGCCCAAACTTTTGGTACCGTTTTCACTATGTTTCAACATTCTAAAAATGACCATTTTGTCTTTGCCCCAAATCAGCCCCCTCAGAGAGAGTACCCTTTCCGGCGATTCCTGCCGCGGTCATTCCGCACTTCTTCCCGGAGCCTTCTTCATCCCCAGGCAAGCCTCAACCACCATTTGCATGATAGCCATGCAGAAGCATTGGTTTTCAACTTGAATTTTAATAACTGTCTGTTTGTTTTGCTACTACTATCGGTATTTCGGTCATGCTTATGGACCGGCGTTTACCGTCATGTGTTCTTGCACTTTGTTATTATGTTCTTGATGCTAGTATTACGTTAATATTGGCAATATTTGGTAGTAGTACATGTTGGTGATGGTCTTCGGCGCATGACTTTCGTCTGTCCCGAGTACTGCCGTTATGCATGTTTCTTTGCATCCAGTTGATTAAATACTTGCATGGTAGTTTTATCGTTATGTTATTGCTTGGTAGTTATTTTGAAGCTAGTGTCATGTTATACTATGAGTAGTGTTCTAGTTGTGATATTCATGCTCGTCAGTATGCCATGCTCATCTGGATAAATGGGTAAATGTTGTTGTTATGCTCTTTGATTATGATGCATCACCATACTTATGTTGATATCATGTTCGTGCATTGTAGTTGCATCATGTTATTTTATCATGGCTCAGCATATTGCATTCAAGTTTAACCGGATTAAATTGAACTTGAACAACTGTTGGTTGAGTCATGGTGCCACCATATCAATCTGACCAGTGCAACCACGCTTTCCCTATGGGGGGGGGGGGGGTCCTAGCTGGGTCTATTGTCATGCCTCTCACCGGTGCCTCCCGCGAGGGAAGGTCATGCGCGGGCGCTACCTTGGCCAGGTAGGACGACATAAGCCTTGTGTGCCCGTTGTTGAGTATGGATACTTGTGTTCGTTTGGGACCGTTTTGCCACGACGGTGGCCGTTGGTGCCTTTGATAGGCACGGGGCCACCCAGGACTTAGCCCAAAGGGGAGTTGGTCGGAGTGGCCGGGAGAGCGTCATGGAAGTAGGACGGTTTCGTCGGAATGCTTTGGTCCACCCGAAATGGGAGTGCGAGGCCAGGGTTTCGTGGTATGGGTACAGTGTGCTAACCTCTACAGAGTGTGTGTGTGTTAAATCTATCGATAGCCGCGCCCGCGGATATGGGCCCAGTTCGTAGTTGGTCACACTATGGGTCAACAGTAATAATAATAATTAGCTTAATAACAACCCCGGTTCGATGAGGAAAGAAGTTGGTTGATATTTATGTGATCCAGATAGGATCACTGCGGTATCGTGAATACCAACTTGTTGGATATTTGTGGTGTTATGCGAAAGTCAAAGCTAACGGTCAAGCTCCTTATGGTCACGAATGATTACTACGGTATTGTTAATACCAAGCTTGATTGGATCCTGAGATGATCGTGTGTTGCCCGTGATGGTAAGTGTGTGCAGGTGATGGTTATGATGTAACCCGAGCAGAGTAAGGTTGTGCATGATAGTTTCATCATGTTGCATGCTAGTTTTATCATGTTTATCTGTTCATGCCATGATTGTATTGTGCTAGTTGTATCATGTTATTCATGCCATGTTGTTGTGATGATATTATGTTAATCCTTGTTAACCTGTAATTGCCATGCTGTTGTTTGTCTTGATTGCTTTGGTTGTTGTGAGCTTGCAAGTACATCCAATGTACTGACCTGACGTGTCATGCCAGTTTGTAGGTCATGCCGGCTTTGATTGCTTGTTTGCCGTGAATCCCTTGTTTGCGAGCTAGGATAAGCGTTCCAGCCAGAGTCCCTGCGGAGTGGAGTTCATCACCGCCGTCGTTGTTCCGCTGCCAGTAGTCATTCCGCTGCATCGAGTTGTTCTGCTGCATACATGGAGCAACCGTGGCACGCGTAGTGTAGCCGTGCCGATGTAACCCCCCTTGTACGCAATATAGATTACAATAAAGAGCTGGTTTGTTCTATGCTAAGCAGTGCCATATTTCAGAAGACTTCTTCTCGATCTCTGGGCTAGAATACGGGGCGTTTCGGTTTATCTGAGCCGGGATGCCACACAAGTGCACCCCCTTTTGCATGTGATCCTACCATTTTCATATTGATAGAAATATTATGACTCGATGGAAGACGAAAGAGTAGGTCAGAGTTAGGTTGTCATGTAGTTTAGGATAGAGCATGTTAGAGTTAAGTAAGGTGCTTAAACTAGCATAGTTAATAAGTAGACAAGAACTAGCATTATGAAAACAATAGCTGCATGTTAGTGATTGCCGCGGCGGTTCAGATTAATTAGCAGCTAGAGCAGGTGCCGTGTATGCTTTGGGTTAGTTGTCTTGGCTGCTAGTACTTGCTCCAAATATATATATTTTTCTACTCATCATTTTGGTTTTGATTTTTTTTCATGGTAGGTGTTAGAATTAATCCGAGGCATACCGTCGATCATCCGAGGACCAAGCAATCACACAAGCACGACGTCGAGATTTGTTAACGTGGTTCACTGATATGGCTACATCCCGGGGCTTGACTACGGGCGCTCCGTTCCATGACACCACTACATTACCGCACCCATGACGCCCGGGCCCCGGCACACACCGCCGGCTCCCCCGCGTGCCCGTGCTATTATGTTGGTATAGGTTACAACGTGTGTCTATCCTCGGTATATATGAGAGGCCTAGGATACAAGTCTCCTATTAGGACACAACTCCTACCCTGTCTACACGCAGTCCAAAACCAAGTCCAACTGTAACCTACCTTGTACAATAATATTCGACACAATTCTAACAACTCCACCTTGGTGAATATTCTTCACCATCTTTGATTCATCCATGCGTCGAACCTCCATGTACATTGGACTTGAGATACGCCATGAGCACCGTTGCTACTCCCAGACTCCGTGTGACTCCACCTGCAACTGTAGTTCCCTCTTGTCTTCTTTCAAGTCAACACTCGAGCAAAATTAAGTTCCTCATTACTCTACTTTGTGCTCCCAACTTCTGGAGTATCCGTTCAACGCCATCATACACCGACCACTGTCTGCGTGAAAATGAACAACCCACATAATGGACGCCACATATAAGAGTTACCTAAACTCAACGTCACCGCTCATTCTTGACCGTCTGTCTGAAACTTGAAGGAATTTCACGGTCGCCCTGTGTCACCTTGAGTCAACTTCACAGTTGTCTCACCTTTTTCCCGGATAGTCTCTGACATGTCCCATAGCTATAGCACTCTGCCTCCTTCTGTACTTGTCATCCACACTTTGACATGTGCACTGAACACCACAGAATATACAGCCGTGTACTCTCTCAGCTTTTGACCATTTCAGACTTCCCGCCACTTTCTCAGATTTCCTGTAGTCCACTCTCATTCATCTGACATGTCAAACTCGACAGATCTAGTCACCAACTTGAACTTGGTACTCGCCAACACTGCTTCAGCACCCCTGCACAATTTGTGTGACCACATGTCTGACCACCAGTGCCTTGGCCTGTCGCTGTGTGTCGTGCTTACCGCACGCCTCGCCGTTATCACCGTGTCGAGCCTCTGCTGTCCTGGTCGAGTCTTCCTGGTAGCTAGCCCACATTGCCTCAACCCCCACTGCAGAGAACCACCGATCACCACCGACCGATGCCGAGTATCATGTCTCCATTAGACCACTGGTATCCAGTCTGATCCACGTGTCTCTCGCTATCCCGTTGAAATAGGCTTCGACTCTCCATGCATTTACACCGTAGCCCCTCCATCAGCTCAGAGTAAAGTCATCCATCGGACTCCAGCTCCATCTTCAACATGACTCCATGGTGGTTGTACGAGCCACCCCCGCGCCCTGTCGATTTCAAGCTCTCTCATGTGTACACTGCCTTGAATCAACCCTGCGCCATAGTCTTGTCGAAGCCGCACAAGCCTTCAGGCCCGCACCACGTGTTTCCATGCCCCAGAAGTCGGCCACCATAAGTGTCACGCTCCTATGTCGTCGTCGCTGAAATCACCGCTGTCTTCTGCTTTGACCAACCTCCATGTCAGCCCATCAGACAATCCTGCGCCGTGTTCGTCCCGCACATCTCCGTGCATTGCTTGACGCCCTGTCTATGCATGATCCATCTGGCAGGCTATTCGAGCCTTATGCGTATGCCGCCCTTTGTATCTTTGTCATTGCCTTTGATAATGATTCTCTGGCTAACTCACATGTACAATCCCTGAGTGCAATCAGCAGCAAACTTGATAAAAGAAACAACTTCCATGCAAAACAGACGTGACTTTTTCACAAGCTTTATTTCTTTAATTCCCATTCCTGCACTACGCTCCTCCCAAGAAATCAATTGAGTTTTGCCATACAGAACTCCAATCACATGCAACGACTCACATCGGGCTTCCCTTTTTTTTCACAAACAAATCTCTCACAGCCACAAGTCAAACTCACGATGCAACCCGCTCGCTCACGCATCTCGTAGCACTTGCCATCAGCGGGCTCCGCCTCGCCCTTCTGGGCTAGGTAGCCAGCGCCGCCCTGGCCGCCCCGCTTAGGGCCTCTACGAAGCATACAGGCCACCCGCTCCTCGCTGGCCCGGCCTGGCTGCTGGACGGCCCGTGCCACTGCCGTGCGCGACGCCTGGTTGCATCCCAGCATAACCCTGCCACCGCCATCGTGAACAGGTCGATCCGATACGCCGTTGCCGCACGCTCTATCCATCCGATCTAGCCGACGCCCTGCTGTGCACTTCCGCTGCGTAGGATTCCGATTGCTTCTTTTCCGATCTCGTCGTAGAGTGCCCCTGACGACCTCCACGGATCCTCTCTTCCACACGTCATCATCGTGCCAAACTCGACGACAATCCGTCCTCTAAATCATTTTTTACCTTCAAATAACCTGGCTCATAATATCACTGTCAGAATTAATTCGATGCATACCGTCGAACATCCAAAGACCAACTAATCACACAAGCACCACATCGAGATTTGTTAACGAGGTTCACCGATTTGGCTACATTCTCGGGGCTTGACTACGGGCGCTCCTCCCCATAACACCACTACAATACCGCACCCAGGCCGTCCGAGCGCCGGCACACGCCGCCGGCTCCCACGCGTGCCCGTGATATTATGTTGGCATAAGTTACATCATGTGTCTACCAAGATGCTTAGATACAAGTGTCCTATTAGGACACAACTCCTAGTCTGTCTACACACAGTCCAAAACCAAGTCCAACTGTAACCTACCTTGTACAATAATATTCGACACAACTCTAACAGTAGGTCTGCCCCATCTTTTGGCTAAGTGGCTACATTTGAACAACCTTTCCACTAGATCTACATAAGAGATCAGGAAATGCCTATTCGTTTTTGCCCATAATTGTATCGTCAAATATTGATTTTTTAAAAAAATCATTAATCTTAGCTCCACACAAGTTTTAAAAATAATTGCATTAAAAAATCATTAAACTTAGTTAAAATTCAATTTATTGTTTGGTTCAGGGTCTTGACTCTTCGTCCCACTGAGTTACAGGTCTCCAGGCTTCAGGGTAAGGACCTCAAACTATCCTACCGCTCCTTGGCTTAGAGCATAGAGTCCTTGCACTACAGACGGCCATGGTCTACAATAGGCTTCTCAGTTATTTTTGTCGTCTCGACCGTCCGATCTCCTTACTAATTAAGAGCCATGACTGCATGCATATTTTCTTTCAGTAGCACCATGCAATTAGTACGGTCACCCTTAGAGGATATTGCGGTATTTCATAGCTTTTAGCATGCCAAACTTATCCTCGGTTGTTGCTGGATGTCTTTCGCGTTGGAAAGAATTTTTTATATCTAAGGTAATATCCACTCCAGAGGGAAGTAGTACATTTGACATGCATGTTAGATTTTTTTCGATAAGAGGAATATATTAATATCGCAAAGATACCAATTACAACCAGCCCTCTGCACCAACAAAACATCAAAAGACATCGAGGATGCACACACCCGATAACAAAAAAAAAGAGAGAGAAATATAAAAACAAAGACCCCGTCGCAGTGATGAAACACTCACAACAGCAACACTTTAACCACCACCAAAGACAACACCCAGACTATATAAAAAGGTTCTCCAAAAGCGATGCCTCCAAGAAGGAAACAACGCACAAGCGTTGTCGTCGCCCGATAAGGGATCTTGTGTTTTCACCCTAGAGAGAGTCCGAGATCCCCAAAACAATGCCTTCGCAAGACCATTGCCAGGTAGAACCAATGAACGCCAGACCTTGGGCTTTCACCCTGGAGATCGCGGCTCGGTACTCAGGAAGCACCAACAAAAATGTCGTCCACCTGTGTTGCCGCCCCCTCCTGCAAAGGCTGCCGCTGCAAGTCCTCAACACCCGACACACAGGAAAAAACCTGTGCCGTCATTCGTCAGCGCAACTAAAACTCCTCTCTGTCGTTACAAGTCTCCAGCCGCAGCCACCATGACTTTCTTCACCACTGTCAACGCCTGGAAATCTATACTTAGACATGTCCCATGGCACTCGCAAGGCAGCGAAGCTTCGCGCCATGCCCCCATGAAGCCTCTCTAGCCGAAGACGAGGGCACGCCCGACCGATTCAATTCTGATCTAGATATCCAGTGGCGCCATGCGCCGAAAGCTGAGATTTCCGAGCGGAATGCCAGAACCCATCGGTGTCTAGATCGAGGAGGCCAGCATGAAGCAGATCAAAATTTTGGAGCATGAAGAACAGCAGGGTCAAACACCGCAGGACTTCCCTGGATCACGACGGGACGGACCAGGGGCAATGCCGCCGTCGGCCGCCGCCATGACCAGCCCTCCACAACTGGGACGAAGAACTGAAGACCAGCCGCCTCCAAGCTCTGCCCAGCGCTGCCGCGCCCTAGCCTAGCGCCGCGCCCCCGCCCGGGATCGCCGGCCCGCGCCGAGCCTCAACATGCGGACAGGAGAGAGGGCCCCACCGCCGCCAGCACCAGCCAGGCTTTGCCGACGGTGTGGACCTGCGGCGGCGAGGGTAGAGGACGGAAGGGGGGTGCTGCTCCGGTCACGACTGGATAACCTCCCGTGACGCGATTGCCAGGCGCATCGCGGGAGCCATCGGTTTTTCACGCTCGCCCTCTGTTCACGATCCATTTCTCAAGCATGTTAGATATGACAAGAGGAGTAGTTTAAAGCGTTTTGATGTTGAAATAGAAACTACTATGTGTAATGGAAGACTTGATTGGAGTACAAAGTTTCGCTATAATGTTGCATAAGCTGTCATCACATCTCTTCCAGTTTTTGTTTTCGGTTTTGTCTTAAGCTATGGCAGCGTTCGGCGGCGCAGGAACCTTCAATTATTGTCAAAATAATATATTGCGTGTGGACGATGCTGACCCGCCGGTAGCGGTAGGTGTAGACTTTGTCAAATCTTCGAAATATCTATAAGAAATAAGAGGAATTCACACAGTTTGTTTCATTCCACAAGCCAATCAGTACCAGCCCATGTATTTTCTGGCCAGCGTGCTTCATTCCAAACAGGTGCACCCCCTTTTGCATGTGATCCTACCATGGTCATACCGATAGAAATATTATGACTCGATGGAAGACGAAAGAGTAGGTCAGAGTTAGGTTGTCATGTAGCTTACGATAGAGCATGTTAGAGTTAAGTAAGGTGCTTAAACTAGCATAGTTAATAAGTAGACAAGAACTAGCATTATGAAAACAATCGCTGCCTGTTAGTGATTGCCGCGGCGGTTTAGATTAATTAACAGCTACAGCAGGTGCCGTGTATGCCTTGGGTTAGTTGTCTTGGCTGCTAGTACTTGCTCCAAATGTATATATTCTTTCTACTCATCATTTGGGTTCCGATTTCTTTCCACGGTAGGTCTGCCCCATCTTTTGCCTAAGTGGCCACATTTGAACAGCCTTTCCATTAGATCTACATAAGAGATCAGGGAATGCCTATCATTGGACATCTTTTCCCGATTGACCTCAAACTCCTTGGACATCTTTTCTTGTCCATATCGTTGCCACATGCCAAAATGAAACCTCATTTGCCTACTAGTCATTTAATTATGATTTTCCAAAGTTTCTGTCCAGAAAGAAACTTTGTAAAGGAGGTACAAGCTAGGCATATCCCAATGAGTTGCATTTTTGCATGGTCCTTCATATCATCAAATCATAGCTCTCCACCAAAGTTGAGCTCATGTAATGCCCCCATGTGAGCACAACTTCAAAGCTTTGATTCTGTCCAAAATATCAGTTTATGAAGCAAGTATATTTTATCTTGCTCCATCATGGTTGTAAATTTTTCTAGGCCTTCTGTTATCCATATAACCTATCTCCACCCAATATGGGCATATTGTATCTAGCCAATTTCCCTTTAGATTTTTTGCAAATTTTTGGTCAGTGGGGATGTTTGTGAAGGAAGTACCATTTTGGTTTATCCAAATGGTGTGAAACCTTTTTTCAGCATCTTCATATGATCAAATAACTCTGCCTTGCCCAAGTTGAGATCAAGTTGACACTCCTAGTGAGTGCTTCTTCCTCATTTCCAAATCTGGATCAGATTGTGCATTTGCAAAGCAAGTGTATCAAATATTGGTCCAAATCACCTCAGCCTTTCCAGAACCGTAGTCCTTCCTAATCTAAATCTCCCAGACAACGCCATTTGACCCAATCAACTCCCTGTTGATCAGCAGTACTCAGCCAAAACTGATACAGCAAACTTCAGGCGATCACTCACATCTGTCCTTGGCACTTCTGCGTAATATATTACGTCCCTCGGACTCTAGTGTGAAAGGAATAATCACTAGACAGCTCGCTGCAGCCTCTCGCGTCCCCTCCTTGCCGGTCGCAGTGGTGACCACCGTCCTGGCATGCCATCAGCGCGCTCTGGCGCCTCTGTCTTCTTCCTCCTCGTTGTGCGTTTGTCCCACGTCGCCTAGCCTTGTCTAGCAGCTTCCCCGAGCAGTCGCCGTCCCTCTGGAGCGCTTGCCCCCTCCGATTTACTCTCCGGTGAGTCGTCCCCGTCGCTGCACAGTAGCACCTGTGAGCATCGTCGTTTCCTCGGCCATGTCTTCTTCCCCCTCTTGTCCACGAGCCCCTATCGTCTCCGTGACCCTCGTCCACTTCCCCCTCGTCGCCGTCTGAGCTTGGCCGCGAGCACATGCGTCCGCGGCCCTGGACACGCGTCCGCGATGGCACCCGAGCTCGAACCGCCTCGACCCGGCTATAAGTAGCAGCCCCGACCCCTCCCGAGCACTCCATCGCCCTCACCACACTCCACTACCCCTCCCTGGTTACTTGCCCAAGCACCAGAGCCCCTCTCTGCCCTCCATGGCCGCCACGCCCACTGTTCGGTATCGGCTAGATTTCGGCGAACCGGAGCTCCATCCTCCCTCATTCCACCACCTCTAGTCTACCCGAACCCAGGCGAGTCGCCTATGCCCTTTAGCCTCTCCTCCGGCGCCCTGGAGTGTCGTGCCCCTCAATGCCCGACGCAGCCGTCCGCCGGCGTCGAAGCTGCTGCCGCCTCGTCCATCCCCAGCGGCCGTGACTTACCCCTTCAGATGCGGCTCCTTCTCCTGAATCCATCCGTAGGCGGAGCACCGCGGGAGATGGCCTGTAGCGCCGGCGAACATCGCCGGAGCTCGCCCCTGCCTCGGCCGAGCACGGGCATGCGCGATGAAGACGAAGACGACGTCCCTGGCTGCCAGCTGGCCGCGGGCCCCGTGCGTCAGTGAGCCAGCAGGCCCCGCATTGACCCCGTCCACGCTGACGTGGATAAGTGGAAGCGCATTTGTGTGAATACGTTTTCACTTTCTGAAAGCGTATTTCCAAATTATGCATGTGCCTTATCCACTCAGGGACCTGTCTGTCAATATTCTTTTTACAAAAAAGTCCCTGATGTTCAAACCCTTATATCTTTTTATCCGTAACTCCGATCAAGGTGAATCCAACGACCACTTCTTCGTCTCTTCGAGCCCAAACTTTTGGTGCCATTTTTACTATGTTTCAACATTCTGAAAATGACCATTTTGCCCTTTCCCCTAATCAGCCCCCTCAGAGAGAGTACCCTTTCCGGCGATTCCTGCCGCGGTCATTCCGCACTTCTTCACGGAGCCTTCTTCATCCCCAGGCAAGCCACAACCACCATTTGCATGATAGCCATGCAGAAGCATTGGTTTTCAACTTGAATCTTTAATAACTGTCTGTTTGTTTTGCTACTACTGTCGGTATTTCGGTCATGCTTATGGACCGGTGTTTACCGTCATGTTTTCTTGCACTCTGTTATGATGTTCTTGATGCTAGTATTACATTAATATTGGCAATGTTTGGTAGTAGTACATGTTGGTGATGGTCTTCGGTGCATGACTTTCGTCTGTCCCGAGTACTGCCGTTATGCATGTTTCTTTGCATCCAGTTGATTAAATACTTGCTTGGTAGATTTATCGTTATGTTATTGCTTGGTAGTTATTTTGATGCTAGTGTCATGTTATACTATGAGTAGTGTTCTAGTTGTGATATTCATGCTCGTCAGTATGCCATGCTCTGGATAAATGGGTAAATGTTGTTGTTATGCTCGTTGATTATGATGCATCACCATGCTTATGTTGATATCATGTTCGTGCATTGTAGTTGCATCATGTTATTTTATCATGGCTCAACATATTGCATTCAAGTTTAACCGGATTAAATTGAACTTGAACAACTGTTGGTTGAGTCATGGTGCCACCATATTGATCTGACCAGTGCAACCACGCTTTCCCTATGGGGGGGGGGGGTCCTAACTGGGTCTATTGTCATGCCTCTCACCGGTGCCTCCCGCGAGGGAAGGTTATGCGCGGGCGCTACCTTGGCCAGGTAGGATGACATAAGCCTTTTATGCCCGTTGTTGAGTATGGATCCCTGTCCCCGTTTGGGACCGTTTTGCCACGACGGTGGCCGTTGGTGCCTTTGGTAGGCACGGGGCAACCCAGGATTTAGCCCAAAGGGGAGTTGGTCGGAGTGGCCGGGAGAGCGTCATGGCAGTAGGACGGTTTCGTCGGAATGCTTTGGTCCACCCGCAATGGGAGTGCTAGGCCAGGGTTCCGTGGTATGGGTACAGTGTGCTAACCTCTACAGAGTGTGTGTGTTAAATCTATCGATAGCCGCGCCCGCGGATATGGGCCCAGTTCGTAGTTGGTCATACTATGGGTCAACAGTAATAATAATAATTTTCTTAATAACAACCCCGGTTCGATGAGGAAAGAAGTTGGTTGATATTTATGTGATCGAGATAGGATCACTGCGGTATCGTGAATACCAACTTGTTGGATATTTGTGGTGTTATGCGAAAGTCAAGGGTAACGGTCAAGCTCCTTGTGGTCACGAATGATTACTACGGTATTGTTAATACCAAGCTTGATTGGATCCTGAGATGATCGTGTGATGTCCGTGATGGTAAGTGTGTGCAGGTGATGGTTACGATGTAACCCGAGCAGAGTAAGTTGGTGCATGATAGTTTCATCATGTTGCATGCTAGTTTCATCATGTTTATCTATTCATGCCATGATTGTATTGTGCTAGTTGTATCATGTTATTCATGCCATGTTGTTGTGATGATATTATGTTAATCCTTGTTAACCTGCAATTGCCATGCTATTGTTTGTCTTGATTGCTTTGGTTGCTGTGAACTTGCAAGTATATTCAACGTACTGACATGGCGTGTCATGCCAGTTTGTAGGTCATGCCGGCTTTGATTGCTTGTTTGCCGTGTATCCCTTGTTTGCGAGCTAGGATAAGCGTTCCAGCCAGAGTCCCTGCGGAGTGGAGTTCATCACCGCCGTCTTTGTTCCGCTGCCAGTAGTCATTCCGCTGCATCGAGTTGTTCTGCTGCTTCCATGGAGCAACCGTGGCACACGTAGTGTCGCCGTGCCGATGCAACCCCCCTTGTACCTAATATAGATTGCAATAAAGAGCTGGTTTGTTCTATGCTAAGCAGTGCCATATTTCAGAAGACTTCTCCTTGATCTCTGGGCTGGAATACGGGGCGTTCCGGTTTATCTGAGCCGGGGTGCCACACAGGTGCACCCCCTTTTGCATGTGATCCTACCATTTTCATATCGATAGAAATATTATGACTCGATGGAAGACGAAAGAGTAGGTCAGAGTTAGGTTGTCATGTAGCTTACGATAGAGCATGTTAGAGTTAAGTAAGGTGCTTAAACTAGCATAGTTATTAAGTAGACAAGAACTAGCGTTATGAAAACAATAACTGCATGTTAGTGATTGCCGCGGCGGTTCAGATTAATTAGCAGCTACAGCAGGTGCCCCTTGGGTTAGTTGTCTTGGCTGCTAGTACTTGCTCCAAATGTATATATTCTTTCTACTCATCATTTTGGTTCTGATTTTTTTCATGGTAGGTGTTAGAATTAATCCGAGACATACCGTCGATCATCCAAGGACCAAGCAATCACACAAGCACGACACCGAGATTTGTTAACGTGGTTCACCGATATGGCTACATCACGGGGTTTGACTATGGGCGCTCCGTTCCATGATACCACTACATTACTGAACCCAGGCCGCCCGGGCGCCGGCACACGCCGCCGGCTCCTCCGCGTGCCCGTGCTATTATGTTGGCATAGGTTACATCATGTGTCTATCCTCGATATATATGAGAGGCATAGGATACAAGTCTACTATTAGTACACAACTCCTACCCTGTCTACACGCAATCCAAAACCAAGTCCAACTGTAACCTACCTTGTATAATAATATTCGACACAATTCTAACAATATTCTAATATTCAACATAATATTCGACACAACTCTAACAGTAGGTCTGCCCCATCTTTTGGCTAAGTGGCTACATTTGAACAGCCTTTCCACAAGGAGATCAGGGCATGCCTATTCGTTTTTGCCCATAATTGTATCATCAAATATTGTTTTTTGAGAAAAAAATAACTAAACTTAGCACCATGCAATTTTTAAAAATAATTGCACTAAAAAATAATTAAACTTAGTAAAAGTTCATTTATTGTTTGGTTCAGGGTCTTGACTCTTCGTCCCACTGAGTTACAGCTCTCCAGGCTCCAGGGTTAGGACCTCAAACTATCCTACCGCTCCTTGGCTTAGAGCCTATAGTCCTTGCACTACAGATGGCCATGGTCTACAATAGGCTTCTCAGTTATTTTTGTCGTCTCAACCGTCCGATCTCCATACTAATTAAGAGCCATGACTGCATGCAGATTTTCTTTCAGTAGCGCCATGCAATTAGTACGGTCACCCTTAGAGGATATTGCGGTATTTCATAGCTTTTAGCATGCCAAACTTATCCTCGGTTGTTGCTGGATGTCTTTCGCGTTGGAAAGAAATTTTTTATATCTAAGGTAATATCCACTGCAGACGGAAGTAGTACATGTGACATGGATGTTAGATTTTTTTTGATAAATGGAATATATTTATATCACGGAGATACCAATTACATCCAGCCTCTGCACCAACAAAACATCAAAAGACATCAAGGATGCACACAGCCAATAACAAAAATAAAAAAGAGAGAAATATGAAAACAAAGACCCCGTCGCAGTGATGAAACACTCACAACAGCAACACTCTAACCACCACCAAAGACAACACCCGGACTATATAAAAGGTTCTCCAAAAGCAACGCCTCCAAGAAGGAAAAATGCACAAGCGTTGTCGTCGCCCGATCAAGGATCTTGAGTTTTCACCCTGGAGAGAGTCCGAGATCCCAGAAACAACGCCTTCGCAAGACCATTGCCAGGTACAACCAATGAAGGCCAGACCTTGGGCTTTCACCCTGGAGATCGCGGCTCGGTATTCAGGAAGCACCCCCAAAAATGTCGTCCACCTGTGTTGCCGCCCCCTCCTACAAAGCCACCGCTGCAATTCTTCAACACCCGATACACGGGAAAAAACCTGTGCCGTCATTCTTCAGCGCAACCAAATCTCCTCTCTGCCGTTACAAGTCTCCGGTCACAGCCACCATGACTTTCTTCACCACTGTCAACGCCGTGGAAATCTATACTTAGACATGTCCCATGGCACTCGCAAGGCAGCGAAGCTTCGCGGCATGCCCTCATAAAGCCTCTCTAGCTGAAGACGAGGGCACACCATACCGGTTCAATAATGATCTAGATATCCAGTGGCGCCATGCTCCAAAAGCTGAGAACTCTGAGCGGAAGACCAGAACCCATCGGTGTCCAGATCGAAGAGGCCGCCATGAAGCAGATCAAAATTTTGGAGAATGAAGAACAGCTGAGTCAGCCACCGCATGATTTCCCTGGATCACGACGGGCCGGATCTGGGGCAGTGCTGCCGTCGGCCGCCGCCAACCCAGTCGAGAGCCGCTGCCACGACCAGCCCTCCACAACTGGGACGAAGAACTGAAGACCAGCCGAGGGAGTCCTGGATTAGGGGGTGTCCGGATAGCCGGACTACCATCATCGGCCGGACTATCATCGGCCGGACTATCATCATCGACCGGACTCCAAGACTATGAAGATACAAGATTGAAGACTTTGCCCCGTGTTCGGATGGGACTTTCCTTGGCGTGGAAGGCAAGCTTGGTGATACGGATATGTAGATCTCCTACCATTGTAACCGACTCTATGTAACCCTATCCCTCTCCGGTGTCTATATAAACCGGATGGCTCTAGTCCGTAGGACCACAACAACAACCCTGACAATCATACCATAGGCTAGCTTCTAGGGTTTAGCCTCCTTGATGTCGTGGTAGATCCATTCTTGTAAACATCCACAATATCAATATCAATCGAGCAGGACGTAGGGTTTTACCTCCATCAAGAGGGCCTGAACCTGGGTAAAACATCGTGTCCCTTGTCTCCTGTTACCATCCGCCTAGACGCACAGTTCGGGACCCCCTACCCGAGATTCGCCAGTTTTGACACCGACATTGGTGCTTTCATTGAGAGTTCCTCTGTGCCGTCACCGATAGGAAGGATGCCTCCTCCCGTCTTCAAGGACGGTATTTTCGCCAAAGGAGCCTTGGCCGCCGGCCAAACTATCCGGCTAGGTGGTTTTCTTATGACCGCCTGTCCGGCCACCGCTTCGACAATGACCTCTCAAGTCGTCAAAAGCAATTTTCACGCCAGCTCGGAATTCACCGAGCGGCTGGATCCAATAGAGCTCTCGTCTGTAAACGAGCTCTTGGATCACATCGCCGCCCTGGGAGTCGCTACAGACTACAATCAGATTGGGCTTAAAACCGATCTGAGAGAGATTAACTCTCCCCAGGTCACCCACCACGTTGCAGTGGTAGAGGAACAATGCGGCGACGCTTCTCCTGTATTAAAAACTAGTCATGTCCGGGCTCCCAAACCCCCCATGCCGGATTCAGGCGGAGGGACGGACTTCGATCAAGCACTGAACTTAAAGTCAGGCATCGGACCAGACTCGTTGGACAACGTCCAGTGATCCAAGCTTCCAAATTCGGAAACTTTTCGGCCTTCGAGCCTTGAGATGGGTAAGGTTCCGGACTTAATTCCACCCACCCGCCCAAACATATGCTATCCATCTCTAATCCGGCAAGAGCCCGCTGAGACAGTACATCACTACTGGGCCAGATTCCTCCTGGTTATGGACAGGATAAAGGACTGCCGAGAGGAAAATGCAATCTCAATTTTTTGCAATAATTGCATGGATGAGGGAATCTTGAACGCCGTCAGCCGTCGTGAAATTACACGCTTCGCGGACCTGGCGTCCATAGTACGAAAGTACTGTGCGATGGAGAGTTTCCGGACAGCCGAAAATAAGTTTTGGGACAATCCGGCCCCGAATTCAACCCTAGTCCGCAACAAAAGGGTGCATTACACTCAGGCACCAGATACAAAAACCAAAAAGCAAAAACCCCATAAAGGGCACGGAACCGTACTAGAGGGATGGCTCAGCGGACCCTGTAAAATTCACAGTACAGAAGGCGCCGTCCCAACACATAGCCTTCGAGCATGTTGGATATTACGGCAGGTGGCCAAAAGTGGAGAGGAGCTTCTAGCCCCGGAAAACCACTCCAACAACATCGGTACTGTATCAACAGTCTTTGAGACTTTCGCATCAAATAATACGCGGAAACGAACAATCCGCAGCCTCGCCGAAGTCTACCAAGTAGCAACAACCAATCCATGGAGCGACACAGCCATCACCTTCAACGCCAGCATTTAACCTAAATTCCGGACAGCCCGAGCTCCAGCCGCACTGGTACTTAGTCCAATAGTAGACGACTTTCAACTTACAAAAGTCCTCATGGATGGCGGCAGCGGAGTAAACCTCATCTACGAGGAAACCCTTCAAAAAATGGAAATAGACTGGAGCCGCATTGAGCGAAGCAGCACAACCTTTAGAGGAATAATCCCTAGCCGGGAGGCGCGCTGTACAGGAAAAATCACACTCGATGTGGTATTTGGCTCACCGGACAATTACAGATCCGAAGAAGTCACGTTCCAAGTGGCCCCGTTCAACAGCGGATATCACGCTATATTAGGACGAGAGGCATTCACAATTTTTCAAGCCGTACCCCATTACGGGTACATGAACCTCAAAATGCCTGCCCGGCGGAATAATCACTCTCGTTAGCGATCCGGACATAGCACTCACCGAAAACAAGACAGCCGCATTAGCCTTAGAGGCACTATCCGAAGCCCTAGCGACAGAGGAACTCACCGGCGCTGCGCTCTCACGGTGAATAGGGACGATGTGATACTCGATAAGAGATCCAAGTCCACCTCCTTTAAACCAGCAGATGAAATAGTAAAATTCCAGGTCCACCCAACGGACCCTACAAAGACGGCCTGCATCGGGGCACAATTGAACCCTGATGTAGACGCCGCACTGCGAGAATTCCTTCGGGAAAATTGGGACATTTTTGCCTGGCACCCCTCGGATATGCCCGGAATCCCACGCAGATTGGCAGAACACAGCCTAAACATCCTAAAAGGATTCAAGCCAGTTAAACAGGCTCTTCGACGATTTTCCGAACCCAAAAGACAGGCAATGGGAGAAGAGCTAGCCAAACTATTGGAAGCCGGATTCATCAGAGACATCAAGCATCCGGATTGGCTAGCAAACCTGGTAATGGTACCAAAGAAGGACAAATCCTGGCGCCTATGCATCGATTTCAAAGACCTAAATAAAGCCTGCCCAAAGGATCCCTTCCCCCTCCCCCGCATCGACCAAATCATCGATGCCACTGCAGGGCACGATTCATTGTGCTTCCTGGACGCATACTCCGGCTATCATCAAATCAAGATGGCAGAAGCGGATCAAGCCGCAACGGCATTCATTACTCCATATGGACCATTCTGCTTCAACACGATGCCCTTCGGACTTAAAAACGCCGGCGCAACATATCAGCGCATGATTCAGACATGTCTGGCTACCCAGATCAGCAAAACAGTAGAGGCATACGTAGACGACGTAGTCGTCAAAACTAAACACGTCGAAACTCTAGTAGACGACTTGAGGCTCACATTCGACAACCTCAGAGCATATGACATCAAGCTGAATCCGGAAAAATGCGTTTTCGGCGTACCAGCTGGAAAGCTGCTGGGCTTCATCGTATCCGGTAGAGGAATTGAAGCAAACCCAGCCAAGATCCGAGCTCTGTCACAGCTAGATATCCCAAAAGACCTCAAGCAAATACAAAAATTGACTGGATGCGTGGCGGCTCTAAGCCGCTTTATCTCCCGTCTAGGAGAAAAGGCATTACCCCTCTATCGCCTCCTTAGGCGCACCGAACACTTCGAGTGGACGGATGCTGCCACCGCCGGACTCGAAGAAATAAAGGCCATATTGGCAACAAATCCAGTCCTGGCTGCGCCCAACCTGGGCGAACCAATGTTGTTATACATCGCAGCAACACACCAAGTTGTAAGCACGGTAGTCGTCGCCGAACGAGAGAAAGAAGGGCACAAATTCCCTCTTCAAAAACCAGTATACTACGTATCCACTGTGTTAACTCCCTGCAAGTCCCGTTACACGCACTATCAGAAGATAGCATACGCGGTGTTCATGGCATCCCGTAAGCTCCGACACTACTTTCAAGAGTGTTTGATAACAGTGGCCTCTGAAGTACCACTTAACGACATTATAAACAACCGCGACGCGACGGGCAGGATTGCAAAATGGGCCATTGAGCTGTTACCATTTGATATAACTTACAAACCTCGGCGAGCTATAAAGTCACAAGTTTTGGCTGACTTTGTCGCTGAATGGACCGAAGCCGAACTCCCTAAAGTACGGGCGCATACTCCAATTGGATTATGCACTTCGACGGCTCTAAAATGTTAGCGAATTGGGGGCTGGCGTCGTATTGACGTCCCCGACCGGGACACAGTCCAATCGCATTTCAGATAATGTACACGGACTCCAACAACGCAGCCGAATCTGAGGCCCTTTTACATGGTCTCCGGATGGCAATCTCCATGGGCATTCAACGCCTAGAGGTGCGCGGGGATTCAAACCTTGCAATATCCCAAATAAACGGAGACTTTGACGCCAAAGATCCGAAAATGGCGGCATACCGCAACGCTGTCCTAAAAATGTCAGCCCGGTTCGAAGGACTTGAATTCCATCACGTAGCCCGGGATAATAACCAAGCAGCCGACGATCGCACGCATCGGGCGCAAAATGCGACGCTGTCCCTCCTAACATCTTCACGAACGGCTCTTCAAGCCATCCGTACTATGGGAAGAGGAGTCCGGAACTAACAAACCGGAACAAGCCGCACCAACCGGCGATTCAGCCGATGACATACCACCTTCCGCCCATGACATAATGGCAGTAATTGCCCCGTGGACAGAACCATTCCTCACCTACTTGCTTAGGCAGGAGCTTCCCGAAGACCAAAACGAGGCCCGCTGCATTGTCCGGCGATCTAAAGCCTACAAGGTCTATGAGGGAGAACTTTATAAGAAAAGCACAACCGGAGTCCTTCAAAGGTGTATCTCCGAAGAGGAAGGGCGAAACCTCCTGACTGAAATTCATGCCGGACTAGGCGGACACCACGCCGCAGCTCGGGCCCTTGTAGAAAAGGCATTCCGTACAGGATTTTATTGGCCGACGGCCCGAGCAGATGCTCAGGACTTAGTCCAAAGTGAAGGAAATATGCCCTAGAGGCAATAATAAAGTTATTATTTATTTCCTCATATAATGATAAATGTTTATTATTCATGCTAGAATTGTATTAACCGGAAACATAATACATGTGTGAATACATAGACAAACATACAGTCACTAGTATGCCTCTACTTGACTAGTTCATTAATCAAAGATGGTTATGTTTCCTAACCATAGACATGTGTTGTTATTTGATTAATGGGATCACATCATTAGGAGAATGATGTGATTGACATGACCCATTCTGTTAGCTTAGCACTTGATCGTTTAGTATATTGCTATTGCTTTCTTCATGACCTATACATGTTCCTGTAACTATGAGATTATGCAACTCCCGTTTACCGGAACCCTCCCGGGGGTTAATGGGCCTTAGTGGGCCATGAGGGAGAAGAGGAGGGCCGGCCAGGGCAGGCCGCGCGCCCCCTCCCCCCCTAGTCCGAATAGGACAAGGAAGGGGGGGGGGGCGGCGCCCCCCTTTCCTCTTTCCCTCCCCCCAAGTCCTAATCCAACTAGGAAAAGGGGGGGAGTCCTACTCCCGGTGGGAGTAGGACTCCTCCGGCGCCTCCTCCTAGGGCTGGCCGCACCCCTTGCTCCTTTATATCACGGGGCAGGGGCACCCCATGAGACACAAGTTGATCTACGGATCGTTCCTTAGCTGCAGGCGGTGCCCCCTCCACCATATTCCACTTCGGTCATATCGTCATGAGCTTAGGCGAAGCCCTGCGCCGTGGAGCATCATCATCGCCACCACGCCGTCGTCTTGACGGAACTCATCCCCGACGCTTTGCTGGATCGGAGCCCGGGATCGCCATCGAGTTGAACGTGTGCTGAACTCGGAGGTGCCGTGCGTTCGGTACTTGGATCGGTCGGATCGTGAAGACGCATAACTACATCAACCGCGTTGTTATAACGCCTTCGCTTACGGTCTCACGAGTGCGTGGACATACACTCTCCTCTCGTTGCTATGCCATCACCATGATCTTGCGTGTGCGTAGGAAATTTTTGAAATTACTACGCTCCCCAACAAAGTGGCATCCGAGCCTGGTTTTATGCGTTGATGTCATATGCACGAGTAGAACACAAGTGAGTTGTGGGCGATATAAGTCATACCGCTTACCAGCATGTCATACTTTGGTTCGGGCGGTATTGTGAGATGAAGCGGCCCGGACCGACTTTTTACGCAGACGCTTACGCGAGACTGGTTTCACCGCCTTGAGCACTCGTTGCTTAAAGGTGACCGGCGGTGTCTGTCTCTCTCACTTTAGTTGAACCGAGTGTGGCTACACCCGGTCCTTCGAAGCTTAAAACAACACCAACTTGACAAACTATCGCTGTGGTTTTGATGCGTAGGTAAGAACGGTTCTTGCTCAGCCCGTAGCAGCCACGTAAAACTTGCAACAACAAAGTAGAGGACGTCTAACTTGTTTTTGCAGGGCATGTTGTGACGTGATATGGTCAAGACGTGATGCTATATTTTATTGTATGAGATGATCATGTTTTGTAACCAAGTTATCGGCAATCGGCAGGAGCCATATGGTTGTCGCTTTATTGTATGAAATGCAACGCTTCGTAATGCTTTACTTTATCACTAAGCGGTAGCGATAGTCGAGAAGCATAATATTGGCGAGACGACAACGATGCTACGGTGGAGATCAAGGTGTCGCGCCCGGTGACGATGGTGATCACGACGGTGCTTGAGATGGAGATCACAAGCACAAGATGATGATGGCCATATCATATCACTTATATTGATTGCATGTGATGTTTATCCTTTATGCATCTTATCTTGCTTTGATTGACGGTAGCATTATAAGATGATCTCTCACTAAAATTATCAAGAAGTGTTCTCGCTGAGTATGCACCGTTGCGAAAGTTCTTCGTGCTGAGACACCACGTGATGATCGGGTGTGATAAGCTCTACGTTCAAATACAACGGGTGCAGAACAGTTGCGCACGCGGAATACTCAGGTTAAACTTGACGAGCCTAGCATATAACAGATATGGCCTCGGAACACGGAGACCGAAAGGTCGAGCGTGAATCATATAGTAGATATGATCAACATATTGATGTTCACTGTTGAAACTACTCCATCTCACGTGACGATCGGACATGGTGTAGTTAATATGGATCACGTAATCACTTAGAAGATTAGAGGGATGTATATCTAAGTGGGAGTTCTAAAGTAATATGATTAATTGAACTTAAATTTATCATGAACTTAGTACCTGATAGTATTTTGCTTGTCTATGTTTACTGTAGATAGATGGCTCGTGCTGTTGTTCCGTTGAATTTTAATGCGTTCCTTGAGAAAGCAAAGTTGAAAGATGATGGTAGCAATTACACGCATCGGGTCCGTAACCTGAGGATTATCCTCATTGCTACACGTAAGAATTACATCCTGGAAGCACCGCTTAGGTGCCAGGCCTGCTGATGCAACCGACAACGTTAAGAACGTCTGGCGAGCAAAGCTGATGACTACTCGATAGTTCGGTGTGCCATGCTTTACGGCTTAGAACCGGGTCTTCAACGACGTTTTGAACGCGTCATGGAGCATATGAGATGTTCCAGGAGTTGAAGTTAATATTTCAAGCAAATGCCCGGATTGAGAGATATGAAGTCTCCAATAAGTTCTATAGCTGCAAGATGGAGGAAAATAGTTCACGTCGGTGAACACATACTCAAAATGTCTGGGTATAATAATCACTTGATTCAACTGGGAGTTAATCTTCCTGATGATAGTGTCATTGACAGAATTCTTCAATCACTACCACCAAGCTACAAGAGCTTCGTGATGAACTATAATATGCAAGGGATGGACAAGTCTATTCCCGAGCTCTTTGCAATGCTAAAAGCCGCGGAGGTAGAAATCAAAAAGGAGCATCAAGTGTTGATGGTTAACAAGACCACCAGTTTCAAGAAAAAGGGCAAAGGGAAGAAGAAGGGGAACTTCAAGAAGAACAGCAAACAAGTTGCTGCTCAAGAGAAGAAACCCAAGTATGGACCTAAGCCTGAAACTGAGTGCTTCTACTGCAAGCAGACTGGACACTGGAAGCGGAACTGCCCCAAGTATTTGGCGGATAAGAAGGATGGCAAGGTGAACAAAGGTATATGTGATATACATGTTATTGATGTGTACCTTACTAATTCTCGCAGTAGTGCCTGGGTATTTGATACTGGTTCTGTTGCTAATATTTGCAACTCGAAACAGGGACTACGGATTAAGCGAAGATTGGCTAAGGACGAGGTGACGATGCGCATGGCAAATGCTTCCAAAGTCGATGTGACCGCGGTCGGCACGCTACCTCTACATCTACCTTCGGGATTAGTTTTAGACCTAAATAATTGTTATTTGGTGCCAGCGTTAAGCATGAACATTATATCTGGATCTTGTTTGATGCGAGACGGTTATTCATTTAAGTCAAAGAATAATGGTTGTCCTATTTATATGAATAATATCTTTTATGGTCATGCACCCTTGAAGAGTGGTCTATTTTTATTGAATCTCGATAGTAGTAATACACATATTCATAGTCTTGAAACCAAAAGATGCAGAGTTGATAATGATAGTGCAACTTATTTGTGGCACTGCCGTTTGGGTCATATCGGAGTAAAATGCATGAAGAAACTCCATACTGATGGGCTTTTGGAATCACTTGATTATGAATCACTTGGTACTTGCGAACCGTGCCTCATGGGCAAGATGACTAAAACGCCGTTCTCCGGAACTATGGAGCGAGCAACTGATTTGTTGGAAATCATACATACTGATGTTTGTGGTCCAATGAATGTTGAGGCACGCCAAGTGGTATCAAGTTATTTTCTCACCTTCACAGATGATTTAAGCAGATATGAGTATATCTACTTAATGAAACACAAATCTGAAACATTTGAAAAGTTTAAAGAATTTCAGAGTGAAGTGGAAAATCATCGTAACAAGAAAATAAAATTTCTACGATCTGATCGTGGAGGAGAATATTTGAGTTACGAGTTTGGTTTACATTTGAAACAATGCGGAATAGTTTCGCTTTCACGCCACCCGGAACACCACAACGAATTGGTGTGTCCGAACGTCAGTAATCGTACTTTACTAGATATGGTGCGATCTATGATGTCTCTTACTGATTTACCGCTATCGTTTTGGGGTTATGCTTTAGAGACGGCCGCATTCACGTTAAATAGGGCACCATCAAAATCCGTTGAGACGACACCTCATGAACTGTGGTTTGGCAAGAAAACCAAAGTTGTCGTTTCTTAAAGTTTGGGGCTGCGATGCTTATGTGAAGAAACTTCAACCAGATAAGCTCGAACCCAAATCGGAGAAATGTGTCTTCATAGGATACCCAAAGGAGACTGTTGGGTACACCTTCTATCACAGATCTGAAGGCAAGATTTTCGTTGCTAAATTCGGATCCTTTCTAGAAAAAGAGTTTCTCTCGAAAGAAGTGAGTGGGAGGAAAGTAGAACTTGATGAGATAACTGTATCTGCTCCCTTATTGGAAAGTAGTTCATCACAAGAAACGATTCCTGTGACAACTACATCAATTAGTGAGGAAACTAATGATATTGATCATGAAACTTCAGATCAAGTTTCTACTGAACTTCGTAGGTCAACCAGAGTAAGATCCGCACCAGAGTGGTACGGTAATCCTATTCTGGAAGTCATGTTACTTGACCATGGCGAACCTACAAACTATGAAGAAGCGATGGTGAGCCCAAATTCCGCAAAATGGCTGGAAGCCATGAAATCTGAGATGGGATCCATGCATGAGAACAAAGTATGGACTTTGGTTGACTTGCCCGATGATCGGCAAGCCATTGAGAATAAATGGATCTTTAAGAAGAAGACTGACGCTGATGGTAATGTAACTGTCTATAAAGCTCGACTTGTTGCGAAAGGTTTTCGACAAGTTCAAGGGGTTGACTACGATGAGAGTTTCTCACCCGTAGCGATGCTTTAGTCTGTCCGAATCATGTTAGCAAATGCGCATTTTATGATTATGAAATTTGGCAAATGGATGTAAAAACTGCATTCTTGAATGGATTTCTAGAAGAAGAGTTGTATATGATGCAACCAGAAGGTTTTGTTGATCCAAAAGGTGCTAACAAAGTGTGCAAGCTCCAAACGATCAATTTATGGTCTGGTGCAAGCCTCTCGGAGTTGGAATAAACGCTTTGATAGTGTGATCAAAGCATATGGTTTTATACAGACTTTTGGAGAAGCATGTATTTACAAGAAAGTGAGTGGGAGCTCTGTAGCATTTCTGATATTATATGTGGATGACATATTATTGATTGGAAATGATATAAATTTATGGATAGCATAAAAGGATACTTGAATAAAAGTTTTTCAATGAAAGACCTCGGTGAAGCTGCTTACATATTGGGCATTAAGATCTATAGAGATAGATCAAGACGCTTAATTGGACTTTCACAAAGCACATACCTTGATAAAGTTTTGAAAAAGTTCAAAATGGATCAGGCAAAGAAAGGATTTTTGCCTGTGTTGCAAGGTGTGAAATTGAGTCAGACTCAATGCCCGACCACAACAGAAGATAGAGAGAAAATGAAAGATGTTCCCTATGCTTCAGCCATAGGCTCTATCATGTATGCAATGCTGTGTACCAGACCTGACATATGTTTAGCAATAAGCTTGGCAGGAAGGTACCAAAGTAATCCAGGAGTGGATCACTGGACAGCGGTCAAGAACATCCTGAAATACCTGAAAAGGACTAAGGATATGTTTCTCGTATATGGAGGTGACAAAGAGCTAGTCGTAAATGGTTACGTCGATGGAAGCTTTGACACTGATCCGAACGATTCTAAATCGCAAACCGGATACGTGTTTTTATTAAACGGTGGAGCTGTCAGTTGGTGCAGTTCTAAACAAAGCGTCGTGGCGGGATCTACATGTGAAGCGGAGTACATAGCTGCTTCGGAAGCAGCAAATGAAGGAGTCTGGATGAAAGAGTTCATTTCCGATCTAGGTGTCATACCTAGTGCATCGGGACCAATGAAGATCTTCTGTGACAATACGGTGCAATTGCCTTGGCAAAGGAATCCAGATTTCACAAGAGGACCAAGCATATCAAGAGACGCTTCAATTCCATTCGGGACCAAGTCCAAGTGGGAGACATAGAGATTTGCAAGATACATATGGATCTGAATGTTGTAGACCCGTTGACTAAGCCTCTTCCACGAGCAAAACATGATCATCACCAAGACTCCATGGGTGTTAGAATCATTACTGTGTAATCTAGATTATTGACTCTAGTGCAAGTGGGAGACTGAAGGAAATATGCCCTAGAGGCAATAATAAAGTTATTATTTATTTCCTCATATCATGATAAATGTTTATTATTCATGCTAGAATTGTATTAACCGGAAACATAATACATGTGTGAATACATAGACAAACATACAGTCACTAGTATGCCTCTACTTGACTAGCTCATTAATCAAAGATGGTTATGTTTCCTAACCATAGACATGTGTTTTTATTTGATTAATGGGATCACATCATTAGGAGAATGATGTGATTGACATGACCCATTCTGTTAGCTTAGCACTTGATCGTTTAGTATATTGCTATTGCTTTCTTCATGACCTATACATGTTCCTGTAACTATGAGATTATGCAACTCCCGTTTACGGAGGAACACTTTGGTGCTACCAAACGTCCACAACGTAACTGGGTGATTATAAAGGAGTACTACAGGTGTCTCCAAAGGTACATGTTGGGTTGGCGTATTTCGAGATTAGGTTTTGTCACTCCGATTGTCGGAGAGGTATCTCTAGGCCTTCTCGGTAATACACATCACATAAGCCTTGCAAGCATTACAACTAATAAGTTAGTTGTGAGATGACGTATTACGGAACGAGTAAAGAGACTTGCCGGTAACGAGATTGAACTAGGTATTGGATACCGACGATCGAATCTCAGGTAAGTAACATACCGATGACAAAGGGAACAACGTATGTCGTTATGCGGTTTGACCGATAAAGATCTTCGAAGAATATGTAGGAACCAATATGGGCATCCAGGTTCCGCTATTGGTTACTGACCGAGAATAGTTCTAGGTCATGTCTACATAGTTCTCGAACCCGTAGGGTCCGCACGCTTAACGTTACGATGGCAGTTTATTATGAGTTTATAAGTTTTGATTTAAAGAAGTTTGTTCGGAGTCCCGGATGTGATCACGGACATGACGAGGAGTCTCGAAATGGTCGAGACATAAAGTTTGATATATTGGAAGCCTATGTTTGGACTTCGGAATAGTTCCGGGTGAAATCAGGATTTTACCGCAACACCCGGGGGTTACCGGAACCCTCCCGGGGGTTAATGGGCCTTAGTGGGCCATGAGGGAGAAGAGGAGGGCCGGCCAGGGCAGGCCGCGCGCCCCCTCCCCCCTAATCCGAATAGGACAAGGAAGGCGGCCCTTTCTCTTTCCCTCCCCCCAAGTCCTAATCCAACTAGGAAAAGGGGGGGAGTCCTACTCCCGGTGGGAGTAGGACTCCTCCGGCGCGCCTCCTCCTAGGGCTGGCCGCACCCCCCCTTGCTCCTTTATATACGGGGGCAGGGGGCACCCCATGACACACAAGTTGATCTACGGATCGTTCCTTAGCCGTGTGCGGTGCCCCCCTCCACCATATTCCACTTCGGTCATATCGTCGCAGAGCTTAGGCGAAGCCCTGCGCCGGTGGAGCATCATCATCGTCACCACGCCGTCGTGCTGACGGAACTCATCCCCGACGCTTTGCTAGATCGGAGCCCGGGGATCGTCATCGAGCTGAACGTGTGCTGAACTCGGAGGTGCCGTGCGTTCGGTACTTGGATCGGTCGGATCGTGAAGACGTACGACTACATCAACCGCGTTGTTATAACGCTTCCGCTTACGGTCTATAAGGGTACGTGGACATACACTCTCCCCTCTCGTTGCTATGCCATCACCATGATCTTGCGTGTGCGTAGGAAATTTTTTGAAATTACTACGTTCCCCAACACAAAGATGCGTCGGTTGTCAGCTCTTTGCTAATCAGAGCCATATGCCACCCACCGCCCTCAAAACTATACCCATCACCTGGCCGTCATGGGTCCGGGGCTTGGCATGGTTGGACCACTTAAAGGGGGACCCACAAGCAAAGGTACCTATTGGTCATGGTGGATAAATTCACCAAATGGATAGAGGCCAAACCAGTTAAAGCGGCGAGTCCGGACCAGTGATAGACTTTATATCCGGGGTAGTACACCGTTATGGTGTCCCCCACAGCATCATCACCGATAACGGCACGAACTTCACCGCCGATGAGGTTAAATCATGGTGCAAAAATATGGGTATCAAGCTCGATTATGCTTCACTCTATCATCCTCAAACCAACGGTCAAGTGGAACGAGCAAATGGTCTAATAATGAGCGGCATCAAACCCAGACTAGTGCGGTCCCTTACGAAATCTGACACGCACTGGGTAGAGGAGCTCGACTCCGTACTCTGGGGGCTGCGGACAAAGCCTAACCGTACTACCGGATTCACACCATTTTTTATGGTATACGGCGCAGAAGCAGTTTTGCCCTGCGACATAATTCATGACTCACCTCGAGTGCTTATGTACGAAGAAAGAGAAGCCGAGTTGGATCGGCAGGACAGCTTGGACGCATTGGAGGAAGAACGCGACGTCGCCAAGGCTCGTTCCGCATTCTATCAGCAACAGGCTCGAAGATATCACAGCAGAGAAGTACGGGCCAAGACTTACAACGTTGGCGAACTGGTTCTACGCCTGCCGGACAAGAAAAAGGGCAAGCTCAAGCCCAAATGGGAAGGCCCCTTCATCATCGATCAAGTCCTGACCGGCGGAGCGTACCGTCTACGAAATGCATCGGATAATCGACTCGAGCCGAACCCATGGAACGGAGCCCGCCTCCGAAGATTCTATGCCTAGCGCCGGACTGAGAGTTCTTCCCTTTCCCCCCGTCCAAATTTTTTTTCAGCTGCCTTTTGTTTATCTTTTTCTTCTCAACCCTATTCATCCAAGGCTTAAAGGGCCTACTTGCATAGCGTTCACAAGCAATTGATGTGCTATCCGCACTCATTATACCTGGGGCTTCCTTACCGTGCTTAATTATAAGGGCTTCATGCCCAGCACATGTGTCAAGCCTCCACATGTACCTTTTATTCACCATTATATGCATCTATATGACTTAAGTTTTGGCCAAGCTGGGTTGCGGCTCTGTGCTTACCCCTCGTTCTCGATTGTTCGGCTAGGAGGTAAAGGGAGCACCTCTGCGATTGTTACTGCCGGGTCAGCCGGATGTGTACCTCAGACTGGGTGAAGCTGAAAGCTAGCGTTCTTAAGGGAATATTCGGTCGGTGACTTAAAAGACGATTTTTTTATCCACTTATTTATCTGCCCCCAGATGTTTTTCTGCTTTTTTCGCAGTCCGGACATGCACTTTAGGGCATGCCACCCCAGAGGAAAGGAACCCTTAACGGAACTATTCTCCCTGGAAGATGTTTCTTACTACCCATGTAATATAACATAACTAGTTGGGCACTTGTCTGATAAAGCACTGATGACCCCTACGCCTGGTCTCCATGCATACCCCGGTTGTTTCATAACCGAGAAGGTATTCGGACACACTCCGGACTCTTGGGTCCCGAGGTCGAAGCGAAAAGGTCGGCAAAGACAAACGATCTACAATCCGGCTAGAAGGCATTTTATATGTCATTTTATAATACATTGTCAAATGGACTGATTGTATTCTTCCTCAATCCCGTCTAATAGGTTGTCTAATTTACAGTCCTGTTGGGAAAATTTAGCGGCCAACTCTACTTGGCCGTATACTAAGCTCACAGGGATCTCCTTCCCATCGGGCCCCACAGGTCTGACTTCGGCCATGTGGTTGTGATCCGCCTTCTTGTACCGCGTCTTTACCATGGCCCAGGCCTCCCTGGCACCTTGGCGGCAGGCCGAAATCTTCCATAAATGGAAGCGCTGCCGCACTCCCTGCAGCTTCTCCGCAAGCTCCCCAAGACCATCGGGTAAGGAGAAGGCTGGCCATAAAGCCTGGATGACGCCGCTCATTGCCTGCCGAACTCGTTCGATCAGTTGCAACAATTCGGGAAGTTGATCACCCGTTGATACGGGCATCTCCTCCGCAGGGCGACCTGTGAGCATACCTGCAGACAAATTCATCAAATTGACTTCCTCGCGAACTCTTCTTTTCAAAGGAGTTCGCTCAAGCACTTACTATATATGCCGTGACAAAGCCGCTGATTCTCCTTAACGGAGCCCGACAGCTCGGCCCGAACGCCTTTCAGCTCTTCTCCAAGCTGGGCATGGGCATCCTGGAGCTTGTTCCTTTCATGTTGCACCTTATGCAGCACCCTCTCGCCGGCCTTTAGTTGGCGCGGAAGTTCTCGCCTGTCCGGATCTTGTCCGGCAGCACCTGCAACGTCATTTTTTAGACTTGCGCAAAGGCCAAATGCTACTTATCTTTCTAAAATAATGCGTTACCAGGAGAGGTCCCTGCGTTTCCTCCTGCGCCAGAGAGTGCGGCCTCAAGTTGGGCCTTGCACTCTTGCAGCTCCTGAGACAGTTGGGTATTCTTCTCGGTAAGATCCTACGTTTCATATGATCCTTAAATCAGTTAATATAACTACTTTAAGTCTCGGGGCTCTTGGCATGTATAACTATTAAATTCTCTTACCCGTATGTCTTTTACATACTGCTCCGTGGCTATGGTAAAACCATCTTGAGCAGCACGAAGGTGCGCGTCCCCCGTGTTAAAGGCATTCAACGCCTCGGGGGAGAAGCACGCGTCACGAAATACTGCCCGGCGGCGCCTGTGATTCAGGGCACTCTCCACCTCAGACTTGGTGGCGGACAGTCTGTCGGCATCCTCCGTCGGAGGAACGTCCGGCTCGCGCCTTGCGCTCGCCTCCCCCTCCTGACCAGGTGCGGGAGCCTGGCTGGTAGAGGTTGGATTGGCAACCTCCACGCCCGCAGTCCGGCGGACGCTTTTTTCCCTATTAAAGTCATGAGCACTCAAACGCTTCCCAGGAACGTTGCTCTAAATAATGAATTGTGAACTACACCTTTGCGGCGACGTTTCAGTCGGGGCCGCGCTCCTTTTCCGCCTACTGGTCCGGACTGGCCTTTGTTGGTCAGCCACCGCGGGCTCGGCTTCTCGCCCTAGGGGCGCCTCCTGCATAGCGCCATCATATACGGTGGTCAGAAATGAGCAAGGAAGGAATGACGGTGTCGTGGCTTGATGCAATCACCTGGGAAGCCAGATATAGTCCGGGATAGTCGGCCGTTATGGCGACTAAAGCATTGTCCATGCTGAGCTGGTGGAACACCCCGTCGATTAGCTCCACCTTTATGTCCGGATCCTCTTCGGAGGCCGGATCCCGGGATCTCTCCTGATCCTCGGGCTGCGGAGCCGGACTTAGCATGTCCTCCACGGTCCGGCGCAGTTCCTGCGTCGAAAGAAGAACACAATATAAGAAACTTAAGTTTCAAAAGGCACGGGTCGGGCACGCAGAGTGTTCGCTTACCCAAGGCCGGGGATTATTCATGGAGAACCCATTTAACGGGTTCGTCCGAAGGAAATCCTCCTTCTCCCCCTTATACAGGCCGGACAGGATCGTCACCAGATCTTCGGCCGAATCCGGCCCTTTGCGGCCATGACGGGTGGCATCGTCCTCCCCGTTGAAATCCCACATGGGGTGGGCCCTGTATTGTAGTGGCTGCACCCCCCGCATAATGCATGTTGTCATGACTCCAATCATGGTCAACCCGGCATGGGCCAGTAACCTTATTCGGCCCATCAAATAATGGACGCTCTTGTCTTCCTCCAGATGGGGCTCTGCGGACGCCAACTAAGGCGTTTCTTCAGAGGAGCATTGCTGAACTCCGGGAGGCCGATCCGAACAGGGTCCGTAGCGGGCGTCTTCTATATAAAACCATTCCGAAGGCCAGTCTTGAGCGCCTTCTTAGGGGTTCCGGATGGATATCCGGTCCCGGCAATGTGCCATATTTCGGCGCCGCCCACTTGATATATGGACCCCTCGTGAGAGCGGGGTACAAGGCAGAACAACCTCTTCCACAGCGCGAAGTGGGGCTCGACGCCCAGGAATAGCTCGCAAAGAGCTACGTAACCCGCAATATGCAGGATTGAGGCGGGCGTGAGGTGATGAAGCTGGAGTCCGTAGAACTCCAGGAGCCCGCGGAGGAATGGATGTACAGGAAATCCGAGCCCCCTTATCAGATAGGGACGAAGCATACTCGCTCCCCTTTGTTGGGATTTGGGGTAACGTCCGCTTGCTTCCCACCTTTGTAGGTGGCCAGCCCGGCTCGAACCGGAACCATGAAGGCCGGAGGGAGATATCCCCCCACTTGGAGCTTCACCAGCTCGTTGTGCGGAACAGAGCATCTCCTCCAATCTCCTGGCAAAGGGCTGGGAGCGCGAGAAGAGGAGCCGCATTGACGGTCCATGATGGAATGGATTCTTGGTCGAAAGCGCTCCGATGAGTATTTGCGAGAGGAAGATGGTGATTTGGATCTGGATTCTTGCCTCCCTTATAGGCAGATTATTCGCACAACTAGGGGGTAAAACATAAAAGACACCCTGGCTTTTCACGTTCGCGCGACGCGTGGAAGAAGGCCATTATTGGGCGTGGAAGCCGAGACGCGCAACATTGATGAGGAAGCTGGACACTGTTCGGCAGGTACGTAGAACTTGAAGGAGAACCCGCCTTGCAACGCCGAAGACTACACACATGCTGGACTTATCGTCATTGAAGCCTGGTTCGGGGGCTACTGAGGGAGTCCCGGATTAGGGGGTGTCCGGATAGCCGGACTACCATCATCGGCCGGACTATCATCGGCCGGACTATCATCATCGACCGGACTCCAAGACTATGAAGATACAAGATTGAAGACTTCGCCCGTGTCCGGATGGGACTTTCCTTGGCGTGGAAGGCAAGCTTGGCGATCTGGATATGTAGATCTCCTACCATTGTAACCGACTCTATGTAATCCTAGCCCTCTCCGGTGTCTATATAAACCGGATGGCGCTTAGTCCGTGAGACCACAACAACAACCCGACAATCATACCATAGGCTAGCTTCTAGGGTTTAGCCTCCTTGATCTCGTGGTAGATCCACTCTTGTAAACATCCACAATATCAATATCAATCGAGCAGGACGTAGGGTTTTACCTCCATCAAGAGGGCCCGAACCTGGGTAAAACATCGTGTCCCTTGTCTCCTATTACCATCCGCCTAGACGCATAGTTCGGGACCCCCTACCCGAGATCCGCCGGTTTTGACACCGACACCAGCCGCCTCCAAGCTCTGCCCAGCGCCGCCGCGCGCTTGCCCTGCGCCGCACCCCCGCCCGGGATCGCCAGCCCACGCCGAGCCTCCACATGCAGAGAGGAGAGAGCGCCCCACCACCGCCAGCACCAGCCAGGCTTTGCCGACGGTGTGGACCGGCGGCGGCGAGGGTAGAGGAGGGAAGGGGGAGGGGGGTGCTGCTCTGGTCGCGACTGGATAACATCCCGTGATGCGCTTGCAGGCGCGTCGCGGGAGCGATCCATTTTTCACACTCGTCCTCTGTTCACCATCCATTTTTCAAGCATGTAAGATAGGACAAGAGGAGTAGTTTAAAGCGTTTTGATGTTGAAATAGAAACTACTATGTGTAACGGAAGACTTGATTGGAGTACAAAGTTTCGCTATAATGTCGCATAAGCTGCCATCACATCTCTTCCTGTTTTTGTTTTCGGTTTTGTCTTAAGCTATGGCAGCGTTCGGCGGCGCAGGAACCTTCAATTATTGTTAAAATAATATATTGCTTCTGGAAGATGCTGACCGGCCGGTAGCGGTAGGTGTAGACTTCGTCAAATCTTCGAAATATCTATAAAAAATAAGAGGAATTCACACAGTTTGTTTCATTCCACATGCCAATTAGTACCAGCCCATATATTTTCTGGCCAGCGTGCTTCATTCCAAACAGGTGCACCCCCTTTTCGATAGAAATATTATGACTCGATGGAAGACGAAAGAGTAGGTCAGAGTTAGGTTGTCATGTAGCTTACGATAGAGCATGTTAGAGTTAAGTAAGGTGCTTAAACTAGCTTAGGTAATAAGTAGACAAGAACTAGCGTTATGAAAACAATAGCTGCCTGTTAGTGATTGCCGTGGCGGTTTAGATTAATTAACAGCTACAGCAGGTGCCGTGTATGCCTTGGTTTAGTTGTCTTGGCTGCTAGTACTTGCTCCAAATGTATATATTCTTTCTACTTATCATTTGGGTTCCGATTTCTTTCCACGGTAGGTCTGCCCCATCTTTTGCCTAAGTGGCTACATTTGAACAGCCTTTCCACTAGATCTACATAATAGATCAGGGCATGCCTATTCGTTCTTGCCCATAATTGTAGCATGAAATATTTATTTTTTTTAAATCATTAAACTTAGTACCATGCAATTTTGAAAAATAATTGCATTTAAAAAATCATTAAACTTTGTAAAAATTCAATTTATTGTTTGGTTCAGGGTCTTGACTTTTCGTCCCACTGAGTTACAGGTCTCCAGGCTCCAGGTTTAGGACCTCAAACTATCCTACCGCTCATTGGCTTAGAGCCTAGATCCTTGCACTACAGACTTCCATGGTCTACAATAGGCTTCTCAGTTATTTTTGTCGTCTCGACCGATCCGATCTCCTTGCTAATTAAGAGCCATGACTGCATACAGATTTTCTTTCAGTAGCACCATGCAATTAGTACGGTCACCCTTAGAGGATATTGCGGTATTTCATAGCTATTAGCATGCCAAACTTAGGCGACTATTTCTCTCTCAAAAAAAAAACTTAGGCGACTATTCACTAGTAAAAAACAAGGCTTTGGTTCGGGCCTGGCCAGCCCATTAGTCCCGGTTCTTCACAAACCGGCACCCATGGGGGGCATTAGTCCCGGTTCATGACCCCAGGGGGCCGGCCGGGGCCTTGTGGGCATTGGTCCCGGTTTGTCTGGATCCATTTGTCCCGGTTCTAGGCACGAACCGGGACCAATAGGCCGCGCTCCTGGGCCACAGCCATTGGTACCGGTTCGTGCCTTGAACCGGTATAGAAGGATGGATTTAGTCCCGGTTCCTGCGATGAACCGGGACAAATAAGTTGCCTATAAATACTCATCGCCGCGGCAGAGCACTCCATAGTGCTCTGTTTTTTTGGCTGGCGAGGGGAGGGCATTTGGGTGCTCTAGCTCACCTCCTATGCACATGAGGTGTTCGATGAAATGCCCGAGCCACACTAGTTAAGCTTTCTCCTCTTGAAGCTCGACCTCGGAGCTCCATTTTTCCCGAGATTTGTTTAGAATTAGCGGTCGTCACGCCCCGTCCCCGTTTTCACTGCCGTTGATTTCCAGTGCCGATCTCGTCGCCGGCACCACCATGGTGAGCCTCTTGTTCTTATCTTCTTTCTGATTTTCTTACTTTAGATAGATACTTGTCTGTTTTTCTTATTTTAGATAGATACTTGTCTGATCTTTTTTACTTTTTACACACATAATTATATATAATGCACGCTGATGAACCGGCAATGGATGTATGGTAACAGACACACCTCCGAGTACATTAAGGGCGTGCATAATTTTCTCGGAGTGGCTGAGGCAAACAAGCAGAATGGTTTTATGTGTTGTCCATGCCCTAAATGTGGGAATACGAAGTCTTACTGTGACCGGAAAATCCTTCACACCCACCTGGTTTACAAGGGTTTCATGCACACTATAATGTTTGGACGAGGCAGAGAGAAATAGGGGTTATGATGGAAGACGACGAAGAAGAAGAGGACGATGACAACTATATGCCACCTGAATACGGTGATGCTGCAATGGGGGGAGCTGCTGAAGATCAAGAGGACCCAGACGATGTGCCCGATGATGCTGCAACGGGGAAAGCTACTGAAGATCAAGAGGAACCAAACGATGTGCCCGATGATGATGATCTCCGCCGGGTCATTGTCGATGCAAGGACGCAATGCAAAAGTCAAAAGGAGAAGCTGAAGTTCGATCGCATGTTAGAGGATCACAAAAAAGGGTTGTACACCAATTGCAAAGATGGCAACACAAAGCTAGGTACCGTACTGGAATTGCTGCAGTGGAAGGCAGAGAATGCTGTGCCTGACAAAGGATTTGAGAAGCTACTGAAAATATTGAAGAAGAAGCTTCCAAAGCATAACGAATTGCCGGACAGTACGTACGCAACAAAGAAGGTCGTATGCCCTCTAGGATTGGAGGTTGATACGTCTCCAACGTATCTATAATTTTTGATTATCCCATGCTATTATATTACCCCTTTTGGATGTTTATGGGCTTTATTTTACACATTATTATCATTTTTGGGACTAACCTACTAACCGAAGGCCCAGCCCGTATTGCTGTTTTTTTGCCTATTTCAGTATTTCGAAGAAAAGGAATATCAAACGGAGTCCAAACGGAATGAAACCTTCGGGAGCGTGATTTTTGGAACGAACGTGATCCAGAGGACTTGGAGTGCAAGTCAAGAAGCAACCGAGGCCTCCACGAGATAGGAGGCCCCCCCCTATAGGGCGCGCCCCCTGTCTCGTAGGCCCCTCGGGCGGCCACCGACGTACTTCTTCCTCCTATATAAGCATACGTACCCCGAAAACATCCAGGGAGCACCCGAAACACAATTTCCACCGCCGTAACCTTCTGTATCCGCGAGATCCCATATTGGAGCCTTCGTCGGCGCTCCGCCGGAGGGGGAATCGACCACGGAGGGCTTCTACATCAACACCATAGCCCTTCCGATGAGTTGTGAGTAGTTTACCACAGACCTTCGGGTCCATAGTTATTAGCTAGATGGCTTCTTCTCTCTTTTTGGATCTCAATACAATGTTCTCCCCCTCTCTTGTGGAGATCTATTCGATGTAATCTCTTTTTGCGGTGTGCTTGTCGAGATCCGATGAATTGTGGGTTTATGATCAAGTTTATCTATGAGAAATATTTGAATATCCTCTGAATTCTTTTATGTATGATTGAGTTATCTTTGCAAGTTTCTTCGAATTATCAGTTTGGTTTGGCATACTAAATTGATCTTTCTTGCCATGGGAGAAGTGCTTAGCTTTGGGTTCAATCTTGCGGTGTCCTTACCCAGTGACAGAAAGGGTTGCAAGGCACATATTGTATTGTTTCCATCGAGGATAAAAAGATGGGGTTTATATCATATTACATGAGTTTATCCCTCTACATCATGTCATCTTGCTTAAGACGTTACTCTGTTCTTATGAACTTAATACTCTAGATGCAGGCATGAGTCGATCGATGTGTGGAGTAATAGTAGTAGATGCAGGCAGGAGTCAGTCTACTTGTTGCGGACGTGATGCCTATATACATGATCATGCCTAGATAATCTCATAATTATTCGCTTTTCTATCAATTGCTCGACAGTAATTTGTTCACCCATCGTAATACTTATGCTATCTTGAGAGAAGCCTCTAGTGAAACCTATGGCCCCCGGGTCTATCTCTTATCATATTTGCTTCCAATTTACTTTTATTTGCATATTTACTTTTTGCATCTATCAGAGATATAATATATTTATCTTATCATACTATCTCTATCAGATCTCACTTTCGGAAGGGGCCATGAAGGGATTGACAACCCCTTTATTGCGTTGGTTGCGAGTTCTTGGTTTTGTTTGTGTAGGTTTTGAGGAGCCACCTACTGGATTAATACCTTGGTTCTCAAAAACTGAGGGAAATACTTACGCTACTATTGCTGCATCACCCTTTCCTCTTCAAGGAAAACCAACGCAAGCTCAAGGCGTAGCAAGAAGGATTTCTGGCGCCGTTGCCGGGGAGGTCTTCGCTCAAGTCAAGACATACCAAGTACCCATCACAAACTCATCTCCCTTGCATTTACTTTATTTGCCATTTGCCTCTCGTTTTCCTCTCCCCCACTTCACCCTTGCCGTTTTATTCGCCCTCTCTTTCCCAATCTCCTCCTCTCTTTCCGCTTGCCTTTTTCTGTTTGCTTGCGTGCCTGTTTGTCCTTATGGCTTTGCCTAAGAGTACCGACCACCTTCTTACAAGGATGGAAGAGATTGAATCAAATATTAGAAGCTTTATGAATTTGCAATTTGAGCATAATAATTTTTTCAGAAAAGAGCTTAAGGGACAAAATGGATTTTTGGGGTTTATGAACAAAGAACTTGATGATATGAATAGAGAATTTTATGGTGTGAACTCTCAAATTGCCCGCCTCGAAAATGCTATAGACAAAATTTCTGATAAGCAAGCCACCTTAGTCAATAAGATGGCTGCCAAACCAGAAAATTTAGATGAAAATAATGATGAGGATCTTAAAGTTATTGATGTGTCTCCTATTATATCTTTGTTTTGCAATATGAATCTTGATAATAATGGGACTGAAGATGAGTCAACTCTACCTAGAAGGCGTCCCAAAAATTCGGAGTTTTTAGATCTTGATGCTAAATTTGGTAAATGTGGGATTGGAGAGGTCATGACTTTAAATAGTATTGAACCCACTATCTTGGATTTCAAGGAATTTGATTATGATGAAAAACATATTGTTGATGTTTTGTTGCAATCTTATGATGAAAAACTTAATTTGGAAGTTTATATACCTAGAAAACGTAATGATGAGTTGGAACCTACTATAAAGATTAGAATTAAAGATCATGAGTGTTTTGATTTGTGCGATTTGGGTGCTAGTGTTTCCACGATTCCGAAAACTTTATGTGATATTCTAGGTTCCCATGATCTTGATGATTGCTCTTTAAATTTGCACCTTGCGGATTCCACCATTAAAAGGCCAATGGTAAGGATCAATGATGTTCTAATCGTTGCAAATAGGAATTTGGTGCCGGTAGATTTTATCGTTCTTTATATAGATTGCAATCTTTCTTGCCCTATTATTCTTGGTAGACCTTTTCTTAGAATGATTGGTGCGATTATTGATATGAAGGAAGGGAATATTAGATTCCAATTTCCATTAAAGAAAGGCATGGAGAACTTTCCAAGAAAGAAAGTCAAATTACCTTATGAATCTATCATGTGAGCTACTTATGAATCAAGTGCCAAAGATGGCCCTACTTAGATCTATGTTCGCTTTTATGCCTAGCTAGGGGCGTTAAACGATAGCGCTAGTTGGGAGGCAACCCAATTTACTTTGTGTTTTTTGTTTTTGTTCCTGTTTAGTAATAAATCTTGCATCTACTCTCTGTTTAGATGTGTTTTTATCTTTTAATTAGTGTTTGTGCCAAGTAGAACCTATAGGATAACCAATGATGATAGTTGATTTGATTCTGCTGAAAAACAGAAACTTTGCGGTCACCAATTTAATTTTGTTAAATCACAGAAACGTGCTTTTGCATTGATTATTTTTGCTGCTGATAAATAGACAAAGTTTCCAGGACTTCCTATTTTGGTAGGATTTTTAGAGTTCCAGAAGTTTGTGTTAGTGACAGATTGCTACAGACTGTTCTGTTTTTGACAGATTCTGTTTTTCGTGTGTTGTTTGCTTATTTTGATGCATCTATGGCTAGTAAAATAGTTTATAAACCATAGAAAAGTTGGAATACAGTAGGTTTAACAACAAAATAAATAAAGAATGAGTTCATTACAGTAACTTATGTGGTGGTTTTGTTTTCTTTCACTAACGGAGCTTAAAAGATTTCCTGTTGAGTTTTGTGTTGTGAGGTTTTCAAGTTTTGGGTAAAGCTTTTATGGACTATGGAATAAGGAGTGGCAAAAGCCTAATCTTGGAGATGCCCATGGAACCCCAAGATATTCAAGGATAGCCAAAAGCCTAAGCTTGGGGATGCCCCGGGAAGGCATCCCCTCTTTCATCTTCGTTCATTGGTAACTTTACTTGGAGCTATATTTTTATTCGCCACATGATATGTGTTTTGCTTGGAGCGTCGTGTATTATATTAGTCTTTGCTTTTTAGTTTACCACAATCATCCTTGCTGTACACACCTTTTGGGAGAAGCCTACTTGATTAGAATTTTCTAGAATACTCTATGTACTTCACTTATATCTTTTGAGATTGATAGTTTTTGCTCTAGTGCTTCACTTATATATTTTAGAGCACGGTGGTAGCTTAATTTTGAAGAAATTTCTAGCTTCTCATGCTTCACTTATATTATTTTGAGAGTATTTTAGAACAGCATGGTATTTGCTATGGTTACAAATTTGATCCTAGAATGATGAGCATCCAAGTTGGGTATAATAAAAACTATCATAGAAGAGAATTGGGTGCTATGATCAATTTGTTGCTTGATAATTGTTTTGAGATATAAAGGTAGTAATGTTAGGGTCATGCTAGTGGATAATTATGAAATTGAGAAATACTTTTGTTGAAGTTGGCAAGTCCCATAGCATGCACGTACGGTAAAAGTTATGTGACAAATTTGTTGCATGAGGTGCTCTTTTGATTGTCTTCCTTATGAGTGGCAGTCGGGGACGAGCGATGGTCTTTTCCTACCAATCTATCCCTCTTGGGGCATGCGTAGTAGTACTTTGCTTCGAGGGCTAAGTAGACTTTTGCAATAAGAATATGAGTTATTTATGACTAATGTGAGTCCATGGATATACGCACACTCATCCTTCCACTTTGCTAGCCTTTCTTATTATCGCGCAACTCTCGCCGGTATTGAACCCATTATTTACCTTCCTCAAAACAGCCACCATACCTACCTATTATGGCATTTCCATAGCCATTCCGAGATATATTGCCATGCAACTTTCGACCGTTCCGTTTATTATGACACATTTCATCATTGTCATATTGCTCTTTGCATGATCATGTAGTTGACATCATATTTGTGGCAAGGCCACCTTCATAATTTTCATACATGTCGCTCTTGATTCATTGCATATCCCGATACACCGTCGGAGGCATTCATATAGAGTCATATCTTGTTCTAGCTTTGAGTTGTAATTCTTGAGTTGTAAATCCATGAAAGTGTGATGATCTTCATTATTAGAGCATTGTCCTATTGAGCAAAGGGTGATGAAGAGTATGATTCCCCCACAAGTCGGGATGAGACTTCGGACTTTAAAAAATGAGAAAAAAGAGAAAGGCCAAAAAGAAAAAAAGAGGCCAAAGAAAAAAAGAGAAAGAAAAAAAATAAAAAAATGAGAGAAAAAGAGAGAAGGGACAATGCTACTATATCTTTTTCCACACTTGTGGTTCAAAGTAGCACTATGATCTTCATGATAGAGAGTCTCATATATTGTCACTTTCAAATACTAGTGGGAATTTTTCATTATAAAACTTGGCTTGTATATTCCAATGATGGGCTTCCTCAAAATGCCCTAGGTCTTCGTGAGCAAGCAAGTTGGATGCACACCCACTTAGTTTCTTTTTGTTGAGATTTCATATACTTATAGCTCTAGTGCAACTGTTGCATGACAATCCCTCCTCACTCACATTGATATCTATTGATGGGCATCTCCATAGCCCGTTGATACGCCTAGTTGATGTGAGATTATCTTTTCCCTTTTTGTCCTTACAACCACCACCATTTACCACCATAGTGCTATGTCCATGGCTTGCGCTCATGTATTGCGTAAGATTTAAAAAAAAGCTGAAGCGCGTTAAAAAGTATGAACCAATTGCGTGGCTCGTCATCGGGGTTGTACATGATGGGAGTATTTTGTGTAATGGAAATGAAGCATGGCCTAACTATATGACTTTGTAGGGATAAGCTTTCTTTGTCTATGCTATTTTGATAGGACATGATTATTTGTTAGTATGCTTCGAAGTATTATTATTTTTATGTTTTATAAGCTCTTATCTTGAATCATTTAGATCTGAACATTCATGCCACAATAAAGAAAATTACATTGAGAATTATGCTAGGTAGCATTCCACATCAAAAATTTCTTTTTTATCATTTACCTACTCGAGGACGAGAAGGAATTAAGCTTGGGGATGCTTGATACGTCTTCAACGTATCTATAATTTTTGATTATCCCATGCTATTATCTTACCCCTTTTGGATCTTTATGGGCTTTATTTTACACATTATTATTATTTTTTGAGGCTAACCTACTAACCGGAGGCCCAGCCCGTATTGCTGTTTTTTTGCCTATTTCAGTATTTCGAAGAAAAGGAATATCAAACGGAGTCCAAACGGAATGAAACCTTCGGGAGCGTGATTTTTGGAACGAACGTGATCCAGAGGACTTGGAGTGCAAGTCAAGAAGCAGCCGAGGCCTCCACGAGATAGGAGGGCGCCCCCCCTATAGGGCGCGCCCCTGTCTCGTGGGCCCTTCGGGCGGCCACCGACGTACTTCTTCCTCCTAGCTATATAAGCCTACGTACCCCGAAAACATCCAGGGAGCACCCGAAACACAATTTCCACCGTCGTAACCTTCTGTATCCGCGAGATCCCATCTTGGAGCCTTCGCCGGCGCTCCGCCGGAGGGGGAATCGACCACGGAGGGCTTCTACATCAACACCATAGCCCTTCCGATGAGTTGTGAGTAGTTTACCACAGACCTCAGGGTCCATAGTTATTAGCTAGATGGCTTCTTCTCTCTTTTTGGATCTCAATACAATGTTCTCCCCCTCTCTTGTGGAGATCTATTCGATGTAATCCCTTTTTGCGGTGTGTTTGTTGAGATCCGATGAGTTGTGGGTTTATGATCAAGTTTATCTATGAGAAATATTCGAATCTCCTCTGAATTCTTTTATGTATTATTGAGTTATCTTTGCAAGTCTCTTTGAATTATTAGTTTGGTTTGGCCTACTAGATTGATCTTTCTTGCCATGGGATAAATGCTTAGCTTTGGGTTCAATCTTGCGGTGTCATTACCCAGTGACAGAAAGGGTTGCAAGGAACGTATTGTATTGTTGCCATCGAGGATAAAAAGATGGGGTTTATATCATATTGCATGAGTTTATCCCTCTACATCATGTCATCTTGCTTAAGGCCTTACTCTGTTCTTATGAACTTAATACTCTAGATGCTAGCAGGAGTCGGTCGATGTGTGGAGTAATAGTAGTAGATGCAGGCAGGAGTCGGCCTACTTGTTGCGGACATGATGCCTATATACATGATCATGCCTAGATAATCTCATAATTATTCGCTTTTCTATCAATTGCTCGACAGTAATTTGTTCACCCACCGTAATACTTATGCTATCTTGAGAGAAGCCTCTAGTGAAACCTATGGCCCCCGGGTCTATCTCATATCATATTTGCTTCCAATTTACTTTTATTTGCATCTTTAGTTTTTGCATCTATATTATAAAATACCAAAAATATATTTATCTTATCATACTATCTCTATCAGATATCACTTTCGCAAGTGGCCGTGAAGGGATTGACAACCCCTTTATCGCGTTGGTTGCGAGTTCTTGGTTTGTTTGTGTAGGTGCGTGGCACTTTTGAGGAGCATCCTACTGGATTGATACCTTGTTCTCAAAAACTGAGGGAATACTTACGCTACTATTGCTGCATCACCTTTTCCTCTTTAAGGAAAACCAACGCAAGCTCAAGACGTAGCAGAGGTGCAGAAGATACATGCATGACCTAATGACTGCATTCTCTATCGCGGTGCGTACGAGGATTTGAATGCATGCCCGGTATGCGGTGCATTGCAGTATAAGATCAGACGAGATGACCCTGGTGATGTTGACGGCGAGCCCCGCAGGAAGAGGGTTCCTGCGAAGGTGATGTGGTATGCTCCTATAATACCATGGTTGAAATGACTGTTCAGAAACAAAGAGCATGCCAAGTTGATGTGATGGCACAGTGAGGACCGTAAAAAAGATGGGAAGTTGAGAGCACCCGCTGACGGGTTGCAGTGGAGAAAATCGAGAGAGAGAGTACTGGGCTGAGTTTGCACGTGGCCCAAGGAACCTATGGTTTGGTTTAAGCGCGGATGGCATTAATCCTTTCGGGGAGCAGCAATCACAGCACCTGGCATGTGACTCTATGTATGTATAAACTTCCTCCTTGGATGTGCATGAAGCGGAAGTTCATTGTGATGCCAGTTCTCATCCAAGTCCCTAAGCAACCCGGCAACGACATTGATGTGTACCTAAGGCCATTAGTTGAAGAACTTTTACAGCTGTAGAATGGAAACGGTGTACGTGCGTGGGATGAGCACAGACAGGAGGAATTTAACGTGCACGTGTTGCTGTTTGTAACCATCAACGATTGGCCCGCTCTCAGAAACCTTTCAGGACAGACAAACAAGGGATACCACGCATGCACGCACTGTTTAGCTGACACCGAAAATATATACCTGGACAAATGCAGGAAGAATGTGTACCTAGGCCATCGTCGATTTCTTCCGACCAACCATCAATGTCGAAAGAAAGGCAAGCATTTCAAAGGCGAGGCAGATCACCGGAAGAAGCCCGCCATGCGTACCGGTGATCACGTACTTGCTATGGTCAATGATTTACACGTAATCTTTGAAAAGGGTCCTGGCGGACTAGCTGTTCCGAGTGACGCTAAGGGACACGCACCCATGTGGAAAAAAATCTATATTTTGGGACCTACCCTACTGGAAAGACCTAGAGGTCCGCTCTTCGATAGACGTGATGCACGTGACGAAGAATCTTTGCGTGAACCTGCTAGGCTTCTTGGGCATGTATGGGAAGAAAAAAGATACAGCTGAGGCACAGGAGGAACTGCAACGTTTGCACAAAAAAGGCGGCATGCCTCCAAAGCAGTATGAAGGTCCTGTCAGCTACGCTCTTAGTATGAAATCTTCTTTGAATGCCTGCTAGTATGAAGTTCCCGACTGGCTTCTCGTCGAATATAAAGGGAATAATAAATATGCTAGAGAAAAAGTTCCAGAAAATAAAGTCTCATGACTGCCATGTGATTATGACGCAACTGCTTCCGGTTGCATTGAAGGGGCTTCTGCCGGAAAACGTCTGATTAGCCATTGTGAAGCTATCTGCATTCCTCAATTCAATCTCTCAGAAGGTGATCGATCCAGTAATCATACCAAGGCTAAGGAGTGATGTGGTGCAATGTCTTATCAGTTTCGAGCTCGTGTTCCCACCATCCTTCTTCAATATCATGACGCACGTCCTAGTTCATCTAGTTGACGAGATTGTCATTCTGGGCCCCGTATTTCTACACAATATGTACCCCTTTGAGTGGTTCATGGGAGTCCTAAAGAAATATGTCTCAGAATCGCGCTAGGCCAGAAGGAAGCATCTCCATGGGCCATCAAACAGAGGATGTCATTGGGTTTTGTGTTGACTTCATTCCTGACCTTAAGAAGATAGGTCTCCCTAAATCGCAGTATGAGGGGAGACTAACTGGAAAAGGCATGATTGGAGGGGACTCAATAATATGTAGGGACGGATATTCTTGGTCTCGAGCACACTACACAGTTCTACAGAACTCTACCTTGGTGACCCCGTATGTCGATGAACACAAGAACAGTCTGCGCCCCAAACACCCGGAGCAGTGTGACGACTGGATTACATGTGAACACATCAGGAGTTTCAGCAGTTGGTTGGAAACATGTCTCAGAGGTGACAACACTGTTTGTGATGAGTTGTACTCATTGTCCAGGGGACCATCTTCGACTGTATTGACTTACAAAGGATACGAGATAAATGGGAATACATGCTACACGATCGCCCAAGATCAAAAGAGGACCAACCAAAATAGTGGTGTCCGCTTTGATGCAGCAACCGAGAGGGGAAAGGACACATATTATGGTTACATAGTTGACATATGGGAACTTGACTACAGACATGATTTTAAGGTCCCTTTGTTTAAGTGCAAATGGGTCAATCTGTCAAGAGGCGGGGTACAGGTAGACCCGCAGTACGGAATGACAACAGTGTATCTGAACAATCTTGGGTAGACTAACGAACCGTTTGTCCTAGCCAATGATGTGGCAGAGGTTATCTATGTGAAGGACATGTCTACCAAATCGAGAAAAATAAAAGATAAGGAAGCGAATACATCATACGATGAGTGAGGGAGTCCCGGACTAGGGGGTGTCCGGATAGCCGGACTATCGTCACGGCCGGACTCCAAGATTATGAAGATACAAGATTGAAGACTTCGTCCCGTGTCCGGATGGGACTTTCCTTGGCGTGGAAGGCAAGCTTGGCGATACGGATATGTAAATCTCCTACCATTGTAACCAACTCTGTGTAACCCTAACCTATCCGGTGTCTATATAAACCAGACGGTTTTAGTCCGTAGGACGAACAACAATCATACCATAGGCTAGCTTCTAGGGTTTAGCCTCCTTGATCTCGTGGTAGATCTACTCTTGTACTACCCATATCATCAATATTAATCAAGCAGGAGTAGGGTATTACCTCCATCGAGAGGGCCCGAACCTGGGTAAAAACATCGTGTCCCCTGTCTCCTTTTACCATCCGACGCACAGTTCGGGACCCCCTACCCGAGATCCGCCGGTTTTGACACCGACATTGGTGCTTTCATTGCGAGTTCCTCTGTGTCGTCACCGATACGCCCGATGGCTCCTTCGATCATCAACAACGATGCGGTCCAGGGTATGACTTTTCTCCCCGGACAGATCTAAATATTCGGCGGCTTTGCACTGCGGGCCAATTTGCTTGGCCATCTGGAGCAGATCGAAAGGTACGCCCCTGGCCATCAGGTCAGATATGGAAGTTTGAACTATACGTCTGATATCCGCGGAGACTTGATCTTCGACGGATTCGACCCGCAACCAAGCGCGCCGCACTGTCTCGATGGGATCTAGCTCTGCAGCCGAACAGTGCCCTGGAGGCCGCTCCGACCCTTAATCCGGAGCCGGATTCCCCAATCGAGGACGAGTGGTTGGACACCGCCTCGGGGGCTACAATCTCTATGGTGATCGAGCCGAACTCCATCCCTGTTCTTTGCGAAGACCTCGACTCCAGGGTGCCAGACTCCTCTCCGGACTTCGAACCCTCCGTGCCCCTGCCAATCGAATCCGATTGGGCGCCGGTCATGGAGTTCACTACCGCGGACATCTTTCAGCACTCGCCCTTTGGCGACATCCTGAATTCACTAAAATCTCTCTCTTTATCCGGAGAGCCCTGGCCGGACTACGGACAGGAAGGTTGGGATGCGGACGACGAAGAAATTCAACGCCCACCCACCACCCACTTTGTAGCCACTGTCGATGATTTAACCGACATGCTAGACTACGACTCCGAAGACATCGACGGTATGGATGACGATGCCGGAGACGACCAAGACCCAGCGCCTACAGGGCACTGGAAGGCCACCTCGTCATATGACATATATATGGTGGACATCCCAAAAGATGGGAACGGCGATGGAACAACGGAGGATGACCCCTCCAAGAAACAGCTGAAGCGCCGACGTCAGCGGTGCCGCTCTAAATCCCGCCACAATAAAAACGGTGATTCCGGCACGGGAGATAATAACATCCCGGACAGTGCCGAAGAGAACCCCCTCCAGCAGGACTCAGCGCAGGAGGAGGGAGAAGCAAGCCCGCCTGACGGCGGCAGCGGAAAGAGAGGTTGAGGACAATAATTATGCGCCTCCCTCGAAGATGAGGCAAGCCTCGGCGGACGAATTTGTCGTGCCTGAGGATCCCGAACAGGAGCGTTTCAAACGCAGGCTTATAGCCACGGCAAGCAGCCTCAAGAAAAAGCAGCAACAACTTAGAGCTGATCAAGACCTGCTAGCTGACAGATGGACTGAAGTCCTCGCAGCCGAAGAGTATGAACTCGAACGCCCCTCCAAAAGCTACCCCAAACGCAGGCCGTTGCCTTGACTAGAGGAGGAAGCCCCCAAGTCACCAGCGCATGACATGGCAGACCGGCCACCCCGTGGCTGCGACAGAGAAGCCTCTCGGCCCTCCGCTCAAGCCACACCCCGACGCTGCTTAAAAAGTACCAAGGCACGGGAAAACTCGCCGGACTTGCGAGATATATTGGAGGATAAGGAAAAACATACAAGATCGATCTACGGATCGCGTGGGCGCCCAGCAATGCGGGATGATTACCGTCGCGCCGGATACAACAAACCCGGTCGGGCCGTACACAGTAGACAAAGCTCATATGAGCTACGTCGTGATATAGCCCAATATAGAGGCGCCGCACACCCACTATGCTTCACAGATGAAGTAATGGATCATCAAATCCCCGAGGGCTTTAAACCCATAAACATCGAATCATACGATGGTACCATAGATCCTGCGGTCTGGATCAAGGATTATCTCCTCCATATCCACATGGCCCGCGGAGATGATCTACATGCCATCAAATACCTCCCACTCAAGCTTAAAGGACCAGCTCGACATTGGCTCAATAGCTTGCCAAAGAATCAATTGGTTGTTGGGAGGACCTGGAAGCTGCATTCCTTGATAACTTCCGGGGCACATATGTGCGACCACAAGACACCGATGACCTTAGCCACATAATTCAGCAGCGGAAGAATCGGCCGGACAATTACGGACTCGGTTCCTAACAAAGAAAAATCAAATCATTGACTGTCCGGATGCAGAGGCCCTTGCAGCCTTCAAACATAACATCCGCGACGAGTGGCTTGCCCGGCACCTAGTGTTGGGAAACGTAGTAATTCAAAAAAAATTCCTACGCACACGCAAGATCATGGTGATGGCATAGCAACGAGAGGGGAGAGTTTATGTCCACGTACCCTCGTAGACCGTAAGCGGAAGCATTATGACAACGCGGTTGATGTAGTCGTACGTCTTCACGGTCCGACCGATCCAGGTACCGAACGTACGGCACCTCCGAGTTCAGCACACGTTCAGCTCGATGATGATCCCCGGACTCTGATCCAGCAAAGTGTCGGGGATGAGTTCCACAAGACGACGGGCGTGGTGGCGACGATGATGCTCTCCCAGCGAGGCTTCGCCTAAACTCCATGACGATATGACCGAGGTGGAATATGGTGGAGGGGCACCGCACACGGCTAAGGAACGATCCGTAGATCAACTTGTGTGTTATGGGGTGCCCCCTGCCCCGTGATATAAAGGAGGGAGGGGAAGGTGCGGCCGGCCCCCAAGGGGTGCGCCTGGAGGAGTCCTACTCCCACCGGGAGTAGGACTCCCCCCTCTTGCCTTGTTGGAGAAGGAAAGGGGGGAGGGGAAAGAGGAAGGGGGGCGCCGCCCCCCCCCCTCTCCTTGTCCTATTCGGACTAGGGGGGAGGGGGCGCGCGGCCTGCCCTGGCCGGCCCTCCTCTTCTCCCTCATGGCCCATTAAGGCCCATTATCCCCCGGGAGGGTTCCGGTAACCCCCCGGTGTTCCGGTAAAATCCCGATTTCACCCGGAACCATTCCGATATCCAAATACAGGCTTCCAATATATCAATCTTTATGTCTCGACCATTTTGAGACTCCTCGTCATGTCCGTGATCACATCCGGGACTCCGAACAAACTTCGGTACATCAAAACTTATAAACTCATAATAAACTGTCATCGTAACGTTTAAGCGTGCGGATCCTACGGGTTCGAGAACTATGTAGACATGACCTAGAACTATTCTCGGTCAATAACCAATAGCGGAACCTGGATGCCCATATTGGTTCCTACATATTCTACGAAGATCTTTATCGGTCAAACCGCATAACGACATACGTTGTTCCCTTTGTCATCGGTATGTTACTTGCCCGAGATTCGATCGTCGATATCAAATACCTAGTTCAATCTCCTTACCGGCAAGTCTCTTTACTCGTTCCGTAATACATCATCTTGTAACTAACTTATTAGTTGCAATGCTTGCAAGGCTTATGTGATGTGTATTACCGAGAGGGCCCAGAGATACCTCTCCGACAATCGGAGTGACAAAACCTAATCTCGAAATACGCCAACCCAACATGTACCTTTGGGGACACCTGTAGTACTCCTTTATAATCACCCAGTTATGTTGTGACGTTTGGTAGCACCCAAAGTGTTCCTCCGGTAAACAGGAGTTGCATAATATCATAGTTACAGGAACATGTATAGGTCATGAAGAAAGCAATAGCAATATACTAAATGATCAAGTGCTAGGCTAACGGAATGGGTCATCTCAATCACATCATTCTCCTAATGATGTGATCCCATTAATCAAATAACAACACATGTCTATGGTTAGGAAACATAACCATCTTTGATTAATGAGCTAGTCAAGTAGTGACTATATGTTTGTCTATGTATTCACACATGTATCATGTTTCCGGTTAATACAATTCTAGCATGAATAATAAACATTTATCATGATATGAAGAAATAAATAATAACTTTATTATTGCCTCTAGGGCATATTTCCTTCAGTCTCCCACTTGCACTAGAGTCAATAATCTAGATTACAAAGTACTGATTCTAACACCCATGGAGTCTTGGTGCTGATGATGTTTTGCTCGTGGAAGAGGCTTAGTCAACGGGTCTGCAACATTCAGATCCGTATGTATCTTGCAAATCTCTATGTCTCCCACCTGGACTTGGTCCCGGATGGAATTGAAGCGTCTCTTGATATGCTTGGTCCTCTTGTGAAATCTGGATTCCTTTGCCAAGGCAATTGCACCAGTATTGTCACAGAAGATCTTCATTGGTCCCGATGCACTAGGTATGACACCTAGATCGGAAATGAACTCTTTCATCCAGACTCCTTCATTTGCTGCTTCCGAAGCAGCTATGTACTCCGCTTCACATGTAGATCCCGCCACGACCACTTGTTTAGAACTGCACCAACTGACAGCTCCACCGTTTAATAAAAACACGTATCCGGTTTGCGATTTAGAATCGTCTGGATCAGTGTCAAAGCTTGCATCGACGTAACCATTTACGACTAGCTCTTTGTCACCTCCATATACGAGAAACATATCCTTAGTCCTTTTCGTGTATTTCGGGATGTTCTTGACCGCTGTCCGATGATCCACTCTGGATTACTTTGGTACCTTCCTGCCAAGCTTATTGCTAAGCATACGTCGTGTCTGGTACACAGCATTGCATACATGATAGAGCCTATGGCTGAAGCATAGGGAACATGTTTCATTTTCTCTCTATCTTCTGCTGTGGTCGGGCATTGAGTCTGACTCAATTTCACACCTTGTAACACAGGTAAAAATCCTTTCTTTGCCTGGTCCATTTTGAACTTTTTCAAAACTTTATCAAGGTATGTGCTTTGTGAAAGTCCAATTAAGCGTCTTGATCTATCTCTATAGATCTTGATGCCCAATATGTAAGCAGCTTCACCGAGGTCTTTCATTGAAAAACTTTTATTCAAGTATCCTTTTATGCTATCCAGAAATTCTATATCATTTCCAATCAATAATATGTCGTCCACATATAATATCAGAAATGCTACAGAGCTCCCACTCACTTTCTTATAAATACAGGCTTCTCCAAAATTCTGTATAAAACCATATGCTTTGATCACACTATCAAAGCGTTTATTCCAATTCCGAGAGGCTTGCACCAGACCATAAATTGATCGCTGGAGCTTGCACACTTTGTTAGCTCCTTTTGGATCAACAAAACCTTCTGGTTGCATCATATACAACTCTTCTTCTAGAAATCCATTCAAGAATGCAGTTTTTACATCCATTTGCCAAATTTCATAATCATAAAATGCAGCAATTGCTAACATGATTAAATGCAGACTTAAGCATCGCTACGGGTGAGAAAGTCTCATCGTAGTCAACCCCTTAAACTTGTCGAAAACCTTTCGCAACAAGTCGAGCTTTATAGACAGTTACATTACCATCAGCGTCAGTCTTCTTCTTAAAGATCCATTTATTCTCAATGGCTTGCCGATCATCGGGCAAGTCAACCAAAATCCATACTTTGTTCTCATACATGGATCCCATCTCAGATTTCATGGCTTCCAGCCATTTTGCGGAATCTGGGCTCACCATCGCTTCTTCATAGTTTGTAGGTTCGCCATGGTCAAGTAACATGACTTCTAGAATAGGATTACCGTACCACTGCAGTGCGGATCTTACTCTAGTTGACCTCGTGAGTTCAAGAGAAACTTGATCTGAAGTTTCATGATCAATATCATTAGCTTCCTCACTAATTGGTGTAGTTGTCACAGAACCGGTTCTTGTGATGAACTATTTTCCAATAAGGGAGCAGATACAGTTATCTCATCAAGTTCTACTTTCCTCCCACTCACTTCTTTCGAGAGAAACTCCTTTTCTAGAAAGGATCCGAATTTAGCAACGAAAATCTTGCCCTCAGATCTGTGATAGAAGGTGTACCCAATAGTCTCTTTTTGGTATCCTATGAAGACACATTTCTCCGATTAAGGTTCGAGCTTATCTGGTTGAAGTTTCTTCACATAAGCATCGCAGCCCCAAACTTTAAGATACGACAACTTTGGTTTCTTGCTAAACCATAGTTCGTAAGGTGTCGTTTCAACGGATTTTGATGGTGCCCTATTTAACGTGAATGCGGCCGTCTCTAAAGCATAACCCCAAAACTATAGCGGTAACTCAGTAAGAGACATCATAGATCGCACCATATCTAGTAAAGTACGATTAAGACGTTCGGACACACCATTTCGTTGTGGTGTTCCGGGTGGCGTGAGCTGCGAAACTATTCTGCATTGTTTCAAATGCAAACCAAACTCGTAACTCAAATATTCTCCTCCATGATCAGATCGTAGAAATTTTATTTTCTTGTTACGATGATTTTCCACTTCACTCTGAAATTCTTTGAACTTTTCAAATTTTTCAGACTTATGTTTCATCAAGTAGATATACCCATATCTGCTCAAATTATCTGTGAAGGTGAGAAAATAACGATACCCGCCGCGTGCCTCAACATTCATTGGACCACAAACATCAGTATGTATGATTTCCAACAAATCAGTTGCTCGCTCCATAGTTCCGGAGAACGGCGTTTTAGTCATCTTGCCCATGAGGCACGGTTCGCAAGTACCAAGTGATTCATAATCAAGTGATTCCTAAAGCCCATCAGTATGGAGTTTCTTCATGCGTTTTACACCGATATGACCCAAACGGCAGTGCCACAAATAAGTTGCACTATCATTATCAACTCTGTATCTTTTGGTTTCAACACTATGAATATGTGTATTACTACTATCGAGATTCAATAAAAATAGACCACTCTTCAAGGGTGCATGACCATAAAAGATATTATTCATATAAATAGAACAACCATTATTCTCTGACTTAAATGAATAACCGTCTCGCATCAAACAAGATACAGATATAATGTTCATGCTTAACGCTGGCACCAAATAACAATTATTTAGGTCTAAAACTAATCCCGATGGTAGATGTAGAGGTAGCGTGCCGACCGCGATCACATCGACTTTGGAACCATTTCCCACGCGCATCGTCACCTCGTCCTTAGCCAATCTTCGCAATCCGTAGTTCCTGCTTTGAGTTGCAAATATTAGCAATGTAACCAGTATCAAATACCCAGGTACTACTGCGAGTATTAGTAAGGTACACATCAATAACATGTATATCAAATATACCTTTGTTCACCTTGCCATCCTTCTTATCCGGCAAATACTTGGGGCAGTTCCGCTTCCAGTGTCCAGACTGCTTGCAGTAGAAGCATTCAGTTTCAGGCTTAGGTCCAGACTTGGGTTTCTTCTCTTGAGCAGCAACTTGTTTGCTGTTCTTCTTGAAGTTCCCCTTCTTCTTCCCTTTGTCCTTTTTCTTGAAACTGGTGGTCTTGTTAACCATCAACACTTGATGCTCCTTTTTGATTTCTACCTCCATGACTTTTAGCATTGCGAAGAGCTCGGGAATAGACTTGTCCATCCCTTGCATATTATAGTTCATCATGAAGCTCTTGTAGCTTGGTGGCAGTGATTGAAGAATTCTGTCAATGACACTATCATCAGGAAGATTAACTCCCAGTTGAATCAAGTGATTATTATACCCAGACATTTTGAGTATGTGTTCACTGACAGAACTATTCTCCTCCATCTTGCAGCTATAGAAATTATTGGAGACTTCATATCTCTCAATCCGGGCATTTGCTTGAAATATTAACTTCAACTCCTGGAACATCTCATATGCTCCATGACGTTCAAAACGTCGTTGAAGACCCAGTTCTAAGCCGTAAAGCATGGCACACTGAACTATCGAGTAGTCATCAGCTTTGCTCTGCCAGACGTTCTTAACGTCGTCAGTTGCATCAGCAGCAGGCCTGGCACCCAGCGGTGCTTCCAGGACGTAATTCTTCTATGCAGCAATGAGGATAATCCTCAGGTTACGGACCCAGTCCGTGTAATTGCTACCATCATCTTTCAACTTTGCTTTCTCAAGGAACGCATTAAAATTCAACGGAACAACAACACGAGCCATCTATCTACAGTAAACATAGACAAGCAAAATACTATCAGGTACTAATTTCATGATAAATTTAAGTTCAATTAATCATATTACTTAAGAACTCCCACTTAGATAGACATCTCTCTAGTTATCTAGGTGATTACGTGATCCAAATCAACTAAACCATGTCCGATCATCACGTGAGATGGAGTAGTTTCAATGGTGAACATCACTATGTTGATCATATCTACTATATGATTCACGTTCGACCTTTCGGTCTCCGTGCTCCGAGGCCATATCTGTATATGCTAGGCTCGTCAAGTTTGACCTGAGTATTCCGCGTGTGCAACTGTTTTGCACCCGTCGTATTTTAACGTAGAGCCTATCACACCCGATCATCACGTGGTGTCTCAAAGACGAAGAACTTTCATAGCGGTGCATACTCGGGAGAACACTTCTTGATATTTAGTGAGAGATCATCTTATAATGCTACCGTCAATCAAAGCAAGATAAGATGCATAAAGGATAAACATCACATGCAATCAATATAAGTGATATGATATGGCCATCATCATCTTGTGCTTGTGATCTCCATCTCCGAAGCACCATCGTGATCACCATCGTCACAGGCGCGACACCTTGATCTCCATCGTAGCATCGTTGTCGTCTTGCCAACTATTGCTTCTACGACTATCGCTACCGCTTAGTGATAAAGTAAAGCAATTACATGGCGTTTTGCATTTGATACAATAAAGCGACAACCATATGGCTCCTGCCAGTTGCCGATAACTCGGTTACAAAACATGATCATCTCATACAATAAAATATAGCATCACATCTTGAACATATCACATCACAACATGCCCTTCAAAAACAAGTTAGACGTCCTCTACTTTGTTGTTGCAAATTTTACGTGGCTGCTACGGGCTGAGCAAGAACCGTTCTTACCTACGCATCAAAACCACAGCGATAGTTTGTCAAGTTGGTGCTGTTTTAACCTTCGCAAGGACCGGGCGTAGCCACACTCAGTTCAACTAAAGTGAGAGAGACAGACACCCGCCAGTCACCTTTAAGCAACGAGTGCTCGCAGCGGTGAAACCAGTCTCGCGTAAGCGTACGCGTAATGTCGGTCCGGACCGCTTCATCTCACAATACAATACCGCCGAACCAAAGTATGACATGCTGGTAAGCAGTATGACTTGTATCGCCCACAACTCACTTGTGTTCTACTCGTGCATATAACATCAACGCATAAAACCTGGCTCGGATGCCACTGTTGGGAAACGTAGTAATTTCAAAAAATTTCCTACGCACACGCAAGATCATGGTGATGGCATAGCAACGAGAGGGGAGAGTGTTTGTCCACGTACCCTCGTAGACCGTAAGTGGAAGCGTTATGACAACGCGGTTGATGTAGTCGTACGTCTTCACGATCCGACCGATCCAAGTACCGAACGTACGGCACCTCCGAGTTCAGCACACGTTCAGCTCGATGAAGATCCCCGGACTCCGATCCAGCAAAGTGTCGGGGATGAGTTCCGTCAGCACGACGGCGTGGTGACGATGATGATGCTCTACCGGCGCAGGGCTTCGCCTAAACTCATGACGATATGACCGAGGTGGAATATGGTGGAGGGGCACCGCACACGGCTAAGGAGCGATCCGTAGATCAACTTGTGTGTTATGGGGTGCCCCCTTCCCTGTATATAAAGGAGGGAGGGAGGTGCGGCCCGGCCCCCAAAGGGGTGCGCTGGAGGAGTCCTACTCCCACCGGGAGTAGGACTCCCCTCTGCCTTGTTGGAGAAGGAAGGGGGAGGGAAGAGGAAGAGGCGCCGCCCCCTCTCCTGTCCTATTCGGACTAGGGGAGGGGCGCGTGCCCTGCCCTGGCCGACCCTCCTCTTCTCCCTCATGGCCCACTAAGGCCCATTATCCCCGGGAGGTTCCGGTAACCCCGGTGTTCCGGTAAAATCCGATTTCACCGGAACCATTCCGATATCCAAATATAGGCTTCCAATATATCAATCTTTATGTCTCGACCATTTCGAGACTCCTCGTCATGTCCGTGATCACATCCGGGACTCCGAACAAACTTCGGTACATCAAAACTTATAAACTCATAATAAACTGTCATCGTAACGTTTAAGCGTGCGGACCCTAGGGGTTCGAGAACTATGTAGACATGACCTAGAACTATTCTCGGTCAACAACCAATAGCGGAACCTGGATGCCCATATTGGTTCCTACATATTCTACAAAGATCTTTATCGGTCAAACTGCATAACGACATACGTTGTTCCCTTTGTCATCGGTATGTTACTTGCCCGAGATTCGATCTTCGGTATCCAATACCTAGTTCAATCTACGTTACCGGCAAGTCTCTTTACTCGTTCCGTAATACATCATCTCGTAACTAACTTATTAGTTGCAATGCTTGCAAGGCTTATGTGATGTGTATTACCGAGAGGGCCCAGAGATACCTCTCCGATAATCGGAGTGACAAAACCTAATCTCGAAATACGCCAACCCAACATGTACCTTTGGAGACACCTGTAGTACTCCTTTATAATCACCCGATTCGTTGTGACGTTTGGTAGCACCAAAGTGTTTCTCCGGTGGCAGGAGTTGCATAATCTCATAGTTACAGGAACATGTATAGGTCATGAAGAAAGCAATAGCAATGTACTAAGCGATCAAGTGCTAGGCTAACGGAATGGGTCATGTCAATCACATCATTCTCCTAATGATGTGATCCCATTAATCAAATAACAACACATGTCTATGGTTAGGAAACATAACCATCTTTGATTAATGAGCTAGTCAAGTAGAGGCACACTAGTGACTATATGTTTGTCTATGTATTCACACATGTATCATGTTTCCGGTTAATACAATTCTAGCATGAATAATAAACATTTATCATGATATGAGGAAATAAATAATAACTTTATTATTGCCTCTAGGGCATATTTCCTTCACCTAGGACAGGAAAAGCCGAAATCCATGGCAACCCTCACAACCCTCATGACTCGCTTTTGTGCGGGAGAGGACAGCTGGCTAGCTCGAAGCATCAACTTGGCCAAACATCCTGATAGTCCGGATACCAAGGACAGCAATGGCAGGTCGCGTTGCAACAAGAACAAGCGCCGCATTAACAGCGATAATACTGAAGATACGGTCGTCAATGCCGGATTCAAAGGCTCTAAACCGGTCAGCGGAAGAAGCCATTCAAAAGAAATACCCAAGGCCCGTCCAACTTGGACCGAATACTCGATCGCTTGTGCCAGATACATGGCACTTCAAGCCAGCCAATCACACCAACAGGGATTGTTGGGTGTTCAAGCGAGCAGGCAAGCTAAGTGCCGAACTCAATGGCAAGGGCTGCATAGCGATGACGAGGAAGAGCCCGACGCCCGAACAATAGAGGACAGAAAGGTTTTCCCACACAAGTGCGGACGGTGAACATGATATACGCAACCCACATACCCAAAAGGGAGCGGAAGCGTGCACTACGGGGCGTATATGCGATGGAGCAGTCGCCCCAAAGTTCAACCCATGGTCTTCCTGCCCGATCACTTTCGATCGAAGGACCACTCCACTAGCATCCGTCGGCGGCTTCACCGCATTGGTTCTTGACCCAATTATTGTGGATTTCACCTCAGCAGAGTCTGATGGACGGCGGTAGCAGCCTGAACCTGCTTTATCGAGGATCTGATCGCCAAAATGGGCATAGACCCCTCAAGGATTAACCCTACAAAGACGACCTTTAAAGGCGTCATACCGGGTGTCGAGGCCAATTGTACAGGCTCAGTCACACTCGAAGTGGTCTTCGGATCTCCGGATAACTTCCGAAGCAAAGAGTTAATCTTCGACATCGTCCCATTCTGCAGCGGCTATCATGTACTGCTCGGAAGAACCGCATTTGCAAAGTTCAATGCGGTGCCGCATTATGCATACCTCAAGCTCAAGATGCCAGGCCCTCGAGGAGTAATCACGGTCAATGGAAACACCGAACGCTCTCTCTGAACGGAGGAGCATACGGCGGCCCTCGCGGCGGAGGTGCAAAACAGCCTCTCACGACAATTCTCGAGTCCGGCCACTAAGCGTCCGGACACCGCCAAGCGCGCCCGGAGTAACCTGCAACAAGACCACCTGGCACGATTCAAGCACGAGTAGCAATCCGGCCCCAACCACAGCCCTCGCGAAAGTGCGAAGCTAGTATTACGCATACATAATTACGCTCTGGAGATACCATGGGCATATGGGGAGGGGCAAGACAACGGCACGCCAAGAATGCGGCTCGACCGCACCAGGGGCTCCCGTTTGTGTCATTTCCTTTTTCTTTTTCCTTTTTTCTTCCTTTTTTTTACTTTCAGGACTCCGTCTTTGAGAAGTCCTGTCCGGCACTTGAATCGCTGAACTCACGATGCAACAGCCAGGGAAGCGGAAAACCACGTCGAGTGCTCAGGTGGTCTCTATTGCAAGCATTATACCTGTTTTACATATCATCCAGCAGCTTACCCACAGAAGGACATGTTAGATAGTCCCATCCCTTGCTTATCGCACTATTTGTATCGTTCTGCTTCCATTGCAGTACCTTTTTGAATAAACAATACATAGCTTTTGCTTATTATTGCTCTACTTCCTTTATATATACATATGTTCATTTCACGACATGTTGCAACCGTACACTTTGGTACGGCCAATACACCGAGGCTTAAGTATCCCAAAATTATGGTGTGATAAGTCCGAACACTTTCACAAGTGCGGCACCCCGAACTTATAGCATTATATGAATTGGCTCCGAATCATGTCTTGGGCCAATAGTTGGGTTTGCCCGGCTCCCGTGTTTTGGTACCTTACGTTCCGCCATATCGGCTAAGGTAGCACCGGGAGAACTACTGCGATTGTGCCCCAGTTATGCTGGGTCGAGCTCCTCAGTGGAGAAAGCTAAAACTGACCGTCATGATAAGGTGAGAGTCGGTCGCTGTTCGAGAGGTTTTTTCGAGTCCCTAAAGACTTATGCCTCTTAGAGCAAGGAACCGGAATTGTCCGGCCAAGGCGTGGATAGCGCCCCGAACTCGGTCTTCCGAATACTAGGGGCTTCGTCGAAATTTAAAATTATAGAATTATATGGCTAAGTGAGAGTGTTCAAGCATTATAAGTCTAGTTGCCTTGTTCATTGTGTTGAGCGCCTCCCTACATGGACCCAAGAATGGGAACAAGAGTGCTCAAGTTTATCCCGAACACCCCAGCACTAGTGGCATGGGGGCTGAAGCTAACGACTTGCCATCTCTCAAATTTGATAAACGGCCGCACAGAAGGTAATATTTTAAATTAATAAGCGTTGCTTAGCGCACATGAACAAGTTTTCAGCGTGCAGGATAACAAATGCGAGTTTATTAAAAAATTACATCCTTGGAGCACTCATCCGCTATTCGGCGGGCACCCTTCAGGAGGCCCTCATAGTACATTTCGGGCGTGCGATGCTCATGGCCCTTCGGTGGCCCGTCCGTCACAAGCCTCTCCGCATCCAGCTTGCCCCAGTGCACTTTAGCGCGGGCAAGGGCCCGACGGACACCTTCAATGCAGACGGAGCACTTGATGACCTCAAGCCGCGGACAGGCATCCACCAGCCGTTGCACCAAGCTGAAGTAGCTCCCGGGCATGGCCTCCAATGGCCACAGCCGCGCTATAAGGCCCTTCATGGCCTGTTCGGCGACCTTATGGAGCTCGACCAGCTGCTTGATTGGTCGCTCGAGGCACGGATGGTCGGCCTCGACATCTTGAGACCAGAACACCTTCTCCGTGGAGCTCCCCTCCGGGCGCGGTAGAATGCGGCGACATCGGGCGCCTCTGGGGCAAATCTGTGAATGCTCCTGGAGAGCTTCGAATCCGGGTAAGTAACAGGTAATTGACTTTTACATTCTTGCTTTGCATAAAGAATGCCTTACCCGCCGCTATCTTCTTTAGTGCTTCAATTTCTTGGAGGGCTTTTTGGGCCTCGGCCTTAGCAGCTTTGGCACTCTCAAGAGCCGAGGCAAGCTCGGACTCTCGGGTCTTCGAGTCACGCTCCAAACCCTCGTGTTTTTTCACGAGAATCTGGAGCTCTTGCCGCACCTCCGCCAGCTGCGCCTCCCCTTTGTCTCGCTCGGTGTGTTCCGCAGCCGCTTTGTTTTCGGCCACGGACACCGCTTCCCTCAGGGTCGCCACCTGCGTTAAGTGGCCCTGCAGTACCCATGTTATTCCTGTTATTTTTCGCAACCAAAACCTTTTCTATAAGGTATTTCTTTAATAAGGTATTACTTACCTTCTTGTCCTCGAGCTCCTTCTTGGCTTATGCAGGCTCGTTCTCGGACCGCCGAGGTTACGCTTCAATGCATTGACCTCTGCAGTCAGTGTGGCAGAGGTCAGCAGCGCAGCCTGCATTCCCATATTGACATTCTTATGTTAGACTCCTGCGTATATCTTTTTAGATCCTTAGTCCGGCTTTTCCTTCCGAACACCGAACTAAGCATCGAGAACTACTGTCTATGCGGTTATATTTTTACATATTCTAAAACTTACCTCAAAGCACATTAGAAGGCTGGTACAGGCTTCGGTCAGTCCGCTCTTGGCGGACTGAACTGTCCGGATCACCGCACTCATAACAGTGCGGTGCTCCTCCTTGATGGAAGCGCCGTTAAGAGCTTCCAGTAAGCTATCCGGTGCCTCTGGTTGGACGGAGGACACCGGCGTCTTACCCTTCTTCCGAAGGGTCTGCTTGCCGGACTCCGGAACCACTGAGGGTTCCGGCGTGGAGACCGGACAAGGGTCGGGCCTAGAGCCCTTGGGGGTCTTACCCCCCGCGCGCCTGGAGTCCGGGAGGTCGCCTTGTGGCACCTCCTGCGCTACCTCCTCTTGACCAAGCCCCTCTTGGGGCCCCGCCGCGGCGTCGTCCGCAGCGTGAGGCGAGGAGGCGGTCGGAAGCGAGGTACTCTCCATTTCCGACGAGCCCAGGGACCCGCTCAATGAATCGGCGAACTCGCCCTTGGGCGGGCTGCACGGTTGTTCGACATTAGAGAACACTCTGCAATAACAAAAAGCCATGGGTATCCGGACACTTACGATCTTGCCAGGGGCTTGGCCCTTGTAGGCCAATCCTCCTCGTCGTCGTCGATGTTGGTGGAGAAGTCCGGAGGAAGGGTTCTTCCCTTCTTGGACCCTCCGGCCTCCCCAGTCGGGGCGGCCTTCCTTGTCTTCTCCTCCCCCGCTGGGGGAGGAGCTTCTTCTTCTTCCTCCTCGTCTTCAGGAGAAGATTCCGCTTCGGAATCTGACAGCACCTGGCGTCGGGAGCTCCTTCGAGTTCCCGTGGCCTCCTTCTTGGCCTTCTTCTCCGGCACCACATGGGGTGCCAGAGCCAGCAGCCCCGTCAACTGGGCGTCCGCTGGGTCTTCTGGCAAAGGAGCCGGACAGCTAATCTGTCCGGACGTCTTCAGCCAGTCCTGCCAAAAAATAGGGAGTTTTTAGATCCCACATAGAGTCAATCTATGGAAAAAGAGTCCCGTGAAGGGTAAAATAACTTACCTCGCCGGCTTGACACTGCAAGCTGTATCCGCGATCTTTGGTAGCGGATGCTGGGGCTTTGGCGCCCTTGAACAACACCTTCCAGGCATCTTCGTACGTAGTGTCGAAGAGCCGGCTCAAGGTTTGGTGTTGTGCCGGATCGAACTCCCACCAGTTAAAGGCCCGTTGTTGGCATGGGAGAATCCGGCGGATGAGCATCACCTGGATTACGTCGACAAGCCTAAGATCCTTGGCCACCAGGTTTCGGACGCATGTTTGAAGTCCGGACGTCTCGTCCGAATTCCGCCACGTCAGGCCCGTCTCTTTCCATGACGAGAGCCGTGTGGGGAAGCCAGATCTGAATTCGGGGGCCGCCACCCATTTGGTGTTGCGGGGCTCGGTGATGTAGAACCACCCCGATTGCCACCCCTTTATTGTCTCCACGAAGGCGCCTTCGAGCCATGGGACTTTGGCCATCTTGCCGACCACGGCGCCTCCGCACTCCGCTTGACGGCCGCCCACTACCTTCGGCCGGACGTTGAAGATCTTCAGCCATAAGCCGAAGTGGGACTGGATGTAGAGGAAAGCCTCGCACACGACGATAAACGCCGAGATGTTGAAGATGAAATTCGGTGCCAGATCGTGGAAGTCCAGGCCGTAATTGTACATGAGCCCCCGGACAAATGGGTGAAGTGGAAAACCTAGTCCGCGGAGGAAGTGGGGGAGAAACACTACCCTCTCATGGGGCACAGGGTTGGAATAAGCTGCCCGCATCGGGCAGCTCTGTGCGCGATGTTGCCGGACAAATATCCGGCTTCCCATGATCTTGTGATGTGCCCCTCCGTGACGGAGGAGGCCATCCACCTGCCTCCCGCTCCTGACATGGTTGGAGAAGGTTGAGGTGGGATGTGCGGACTTGGGCGCTGGAGCTCGAGTGCGCGGAAATGGATAAGCAAAGGAGGAAGGTGTAAGTGAAAAGGCGGATCCTTATCCCCTTATATCAACGGATGACGCTATGCGTCCCTCACCAGCATGGTAAAACTCGCTTGTTTCCCAAGCGCCGTAATCAATGGAGCGGATGGGTTACCCACGTCCGTATTGATGAGAATCCCGGAATAAGGGGGCACGATTTATGCTTTGATAAGACGTGCCAAGGAAACCGCCTCGCTAAACACGCTGAGGTGGAACAATAAAAAACGATTCATACAAAGGCCTGGCCATGGTGTAATGTCACGCCGCGGAATACGTCAGCAGATCTGTGCAAAAATTGTTCTCTCTACGGTGTTATGTGGAACTTGTTTTGCAGAGCCGGACACTATCCTTGTGTTCAAAACCTTCTATGAATTATTCGGAGGAGGAACCCGCCTCGCAATGCCGAAGACAATCAACGCGGCGGACTCATCGTCATTGAAGCCTGGTTCAGGGGCTACTGAGGGAGTCCCGGACTAGGGGGTGTCCGGATAGCCGGACTATCGTCACGGCTGGACTCCAAGATTATGAAGATACTAGATTGAAGACTTCGTCCCGTGTCCGGATGGGACTTTCCTTGGCGTGGAAGGCAAGCTTGGCAATACGAATATGTAGATCTCCTACCATTGTAACCGACTCTGTGTAACCCTAACCTATCCGGTGTCTATATAAACCGGAGGGTTTTAGTCCGTAGGACGAACAACAATCATACCATGGGCTAGCTTCTAGGGTTTAGCCTCCTTGATCTCATGGTAGATCTACTCTTGTACTACCCATATCATCAATATTAATCAAGCAGGAGTAGGGTATTACCTCCATCGAGAGGGCCCGAACCTGGGTAAAAACATCGTGTCCCCTGTCTCCTGTTACCATCCGCCTAGACGCACAGTTCGGGACCCCCTACCCGAGATCCGCCGGTTTTGACACCGACAATGAGCCAAAGCGCCACATAGTTCTTTCAGGAAAAAGGGACATCGTGGGAGTGGAGGGCAAGACAGACATGACCGAAGATTATGAAAAGTTTCATGAAATTCCTCCCTTCAAAGTCAAGGCTGACCCAAGCATACTGATAAATGATGAAGATTATCTATGGTTACGGCTCAATAAGGAAAGGACACAGGCGAAGAAAAAGTGAAGACTTTCTCCACAACTATTATGATGATACCATGGCAACTTTCAACCTTTTCGTAGTTCATTTGAAATGCCTAATGTAACAGACAAGTTTCCGTATGAAATCCTGATACTTCGAAAGAGATTGTCCGTTTTGTAAACGAAGTGCATCCAGTTTTTGCCGTAACCCTCTCAACTTTTTTGCACATGCTACGTGGATGAAATAATGATACCATGCCAACTTTCAACCTTTTCAGAGTTCATTTTCTGTTCAAAATCATTAAAAGCAAAAAGAATTTTCATAAAAAATCTTTTTTGTTACAAACTTTAATAGTAAAAAGAATTATCATAAAAGAAAATAAATAAGTAATTAGAAAAAAAATAATATAAACTTTAATAACATATATAATTAAAAACAAAATAAAATAAAATAAAATAAAATAAACTTTATTAACATAAATAAAATTATCTGTTCAAAACATTATAAGCAACCTCTAGTATTATTGAAACTAAAATTATATAAAATTGATGCAACTAAAATTATCAAAATATTTTCTGTTCAAAATCATTAAAGCAAAAAGAATTTTCATAACAAACTTTTTTTGTTAGAAACTTTAATAGCAAAAAGAATTATCATAAAGTAAAATACATAAGTAATTAGAAACAACATAAAATAAAATAAATAAGTTTTTTGTTGTAAGTAGAAACAAAACAAAATAAATAAATAAAAAGAAAACAAAAAAGGACAAAACTAAAAATTATGCCACCTACTGGCCCACCACGGCCTGAATACGACTAGAAACCCATCCATGGGCCAGGATTCAAGCCCGCGGAAGGCTGGGTTGGCCCACAAGCATGTACAGAGAGGTTAGGCCCGTAAGCCTCCTTTAGAGAGGAGCTCGACAGCTTAGGCGCACCGCACCTTATAAACAGGTGCGGCTCTCTCTCAGCTAGCGAGGTGGGACTAAACTCCCACCACCACGTCGCTGTGCAAGGCCTTTGGTCCCGGTTGATAGCATCAACCGAGACTAAAGGGGAGAATTGGTCTCGGTTTGTAGCACCAACCGGGACCAATGTCGCCCTTTAGTACCGGTTGTTGCCACCAACCGGTACCAAAGGCCTCTGCTTCCCGCCCTTTGGGCTGCTGAAAAGAGGCCTTTGGTCCCGGTTGGTGGCACCAACCGGGACTAAAGGTGGCATTCGTCCCGGTTGCTGTCACGAACCGGGACCAATGCTTCGTCTATATAACTAGCACTTATGAAGATTTTCATTCAGTTCGTCTTTCCTGCCCCGACGACGCCGCCGGGTAGCCCCTCTGCGCCTCGCCCAGATGTCGTGGCCGCCCCGCGCCTCCCGCCCGGCAGCGCCGCCCCTGCCTCCTCGTCGCCCGTCGCCGCGCTCCTCACAGTCGCCGTCGTCGTGCCCTGCTTCGTCGCCCGTCGCCGCGCCCCTCACCGTCGTCGTCGCCGCGCCACTCACCGTCACCATCCCCGTGCCCTGCCTCCTCGTCGCCACCCCCTTGCGCAGTGAGCTCATATATATGAATTTTCCTAATTTAGATGTGTAATTAACTGAGTTGTTGTAATTTGTTCATATTGTGTTAGAATTTTTATCTGTTCCTAGATTTTTTTGGTGATATTATTGTTGAATATGCAAATGTTTGTATGTTCATATATATGCAAAGAATATGTTAATTTTTTATGATTTTTTTCTGTTCATAGAATTTTTATGATTTTTTCTGTTGTAATTTTGTTCATAGAATTTTAATGGTGTTTTTGTTCATAGAATTTTCTTTGTCAATTTATGCATATGTTCATATTGTGTATGTATAGGAAAATTGTGTATGATCAAATTCATTTATGTATTTAGGAGAAAAAGCAGGAGAGGAAAAAGGAAAATAAGAAGAGAAAGTGTTTAATATAATTAGTTAGAAAAATAATAGAACTAGTTAAACTAGTTTATTTTTAGTAAGTACTATTTTATTTTATTTATAGTAAGTGCTTAGTAGTTGAAATAGTTGATTTAATAAAACTAGTTTATTTTACTATATATAGAAATGCATGATTTATTTTTAGTAAGTACTACTTTATTTTATCTATAATAAGTGCTAAGTAGTTGAACTAGTTGATTTAGTAAAACTACTTTATTTTACTATAGAAGTAGTTTATTTTTAGCAAGAAAATTAATAGAAATAGTTTATTTTTTAGTTCAAGCAATTATTCCCGCATCAGCGTCGATGATGGCAATCCCGCATCCTCGTCGTCGACTCGGCGGAGGAGGACGGCTTGATCAGAGGGGCCATGTCCGGGACTGGGCTCCGCCGGGCTGGTATTGGGAGGTGCTACCTTCCGGGGGGCGTAGGTTGGTGAGGAGCCAGCTCGTCGTTGACCCGATCCGTGTTTAGTCGTGGTCGCGTGGGCCAGTGACTGTGCCGAGGCTTCCGGACACCGCGGAGGTGGTACATCACCGTGTCAGCGAGGAGGATGAGCACGTCTGTCGCTACATGGTTGCGTTGGAGGGCAGGTTCGACAATACCTGGCAGGTTCTTCAGGGATCTCACTGGAGCTATGATCCTGTGATGGTTCCTTCTCTTTGGGTGTCCACCGCCCGCGACGATACCCGTCGGGCGCTACGGTTCTAGCTGTATTAGCGATGCTATATGTATGATAGTATTCGAGGAGTATTAGTGATAATATTCGACGATGTACGGACACAAGAGATGATGTAGTTTTGCTTATAACTGAATGCATGCTAATTTGAATACTACTTTATTTTATGATTTGGTTTTGCTTATTGAATGCTCAAATTGGAAAAGTACTCCTACTTTGAATGTTAAAATTGGAGAGCACTATTCAAGGCGTATGCATTGGATTACTTGATAGCTTATAGGGTTTTTGTTTTTACAGAAAGCTAGGAGCCCCCTCCATCATCCGCGCCGTCGTCCCCGTCACCGACCCCCTTCCGACCTCGAGGTGAGACCATCCAAATCTCCATGTCAATATGAGTCCTATAATATGAGTCCTCGGGTTGACTTTAAGTCTGTCGAGTCTCCACCATATATGAGAGGACCAAGAATTCCGACTGTTGTCGTGGGGGTAGCTTCTCCTTCGTTCCCATGTGCTAGACACAATTTGGTGTAATGCACTCGAGAACGAAAGGAGGAGCTACCATCACCAACGGTCGCAAATGTCAGAGAGGAATCAGTGAGGGAGAGTCTCCAACCATATATATATATATGAGAGGACGAAGAATCCCGACTGTTGTCGTGGGGGTATCTTCTCCTTCATTCCCGTGTGCTAGAAAATTTGGTGTAATGCATTCGGGAATGAAAGGAGGAGCTACCATCACCGACGGTCGAATATGTACACCACATGAGCTGAGAGTTTTCAAGAAAAGTCTTGACAGACCGATAGTCAACCCGTGATGAATAATAATGATCTAATTTAGGTTTTCTAGTACATATATTTAATTGTACAAGTTTAATATTTGAATTATGAACATAGGAAATGTCGTACTCGAACGACGAAAACCGTCCGGGGGAGTGCGACTGGTGCCACGACGACCGAGGTATGTGCGACAGGTTCCTTGAGCTGGACGAAGATCGGCGCTTCAGTATTAAGCTCGAGGAGACCTTCAATGTTGAAACTATGCATAGCGACGACAAGAGTTTTTTCGTAATTAAGCTAACGACTTCAACTATTTCAACGTGTACTTTTCATCTTTTCCAATTCGACTAGCTTATCCCATGCTATGCAAGACGCTATGTCTTGGAGAGGATGGGCTTTGAAGATCATGAAAGTATGGAACCAAAGAAAGTTCACCTAAGGACCCATCATGGTGTGGATTTTGAAGTAAAATTGTACAATTCTGAGAGTGTACCCCATCTTGATTGCAAAAATTGGGAAGCACTTTGCAAGATGTATGGTTTTGATGAGGGTATGCTTGTCACCATGGATCTTGGTGATCCTAAAATCGAGCAAGACAATATGGACATTTGGGTCCTTGTTGATACGCTTCCAATTCTTCCCCTATGTGAGCTTCTCAAACATAGTTATTAAGTGATTTATATTGTTTATTTCAAAATACTTGACAGCTTATTTCCATTGACAGCTTATTTTCATTCTTCAAAGAATGTGCGGAAGATGGTAGACAAAACCCACTACACCGATGGCTCCGAATTAACTTATCAGGAGAAAAATCATCTGATCGCATTTTGTACTGATCTTGAGAATTACAATATCTACAATCAAACTCCTCAACATTATGTTCAATACGTGCCACTAGTGCACATGTTAAACTACGGTAACTACCATGGAGATACCCTGGTAAGATTTTTTACTATTACGACATCCGTGCATCTTTTGCATACTTGTAAAACTAGTACATCAGTGCTAACTACGAAGTTATTACTATGTTTTTCAACAGATAATCCTGAATGATTGTGTGCCTCATCTGATGTATCAGCATGGTCGCCTGGATGTTTTGAACATACAACCAGGTCATCCTACGAATCTCAACTGTCCATACCGGATTTCTAAAAGAAGTGGAGACATGACAATCAAAGAATGGAAAAAATGTATGGACAGTCGTAAGGAGGTTCTTGGAAGCAAAAGGAAGCGAAGCGCAAGAATTGGAGACAGGATGATCTCCATTCTCCATAATGGAGAGTCAGGGTCTATATTGTTTTATGCTATTTTACCTTAAGGGTATTTCGATCCTACCTGATACTGATGATCATGTGCTAAGAACAATTAAGTAGGGTTGGTTCGATGACAATGAGGATGATGATCGTATGACTTGTTATTAATAACGAGTAGAAGTTGTATGATGATGCATGATTAGTATGACTTGTTATGATATATGATGATGCATGATGCGAGCATGAAGAGTTATTATATATCAGTGGGTGAAATGAGCATGGATTGGATTGAAGTGGAGGCAACATGCATGTGGTGCATGTTGAAAGTAGTACAACCAAAACTTGATCTAGTTAGGATTAGTTTTACTTTCGACATGCACCACATGTTGCCTTCACTTCAATCTAAGCCATGTTTAGGCATAGCCGTAGCGTTGGTAAATCAAGCACGGAGATATAAGAAAGGACACTTCTCTCTATTAGCTAGCTAATAACAACCTAAATTAACCCCCAAAACCCCTAAACCAGCCCCTTTCAAAAAAAACCTCAGCTCCAGCCAGCTGCTGACGCATGGATGTCTTTCGGTCCCGGTTTATGTCACCAACCAGGACCAAAGGCCCCCCTGCCTGGGCTGGCCGCAACGACCACATGGAGGCCCATCTGTTCTGGAGAACCGGGACTAAAGGCCAAAGGCATTAGTAATGACCTTTTAGTCCCGGTTCCTAAACCGGGACAGAAGGCCCTTACAAACCGGGACAAATGGCCCTTTTTCTACTAGTGATTAGTCGCCGGTGCGCCGGCCCAAATTGAGCCGATAGCACTATTGGGGAACGTAGTAATTTCAAAAAAATTCCTACGCACACGCAAGATCATGGTGATGTATAGCAACGAGAGGGGAGAGTGTGTCCACGTACCCTCATAGACCGAAAGCGGAACCGTTATGACAACGCAGTTGATGTAGTCGTACGTCTTCACGATCCGACCGATCCAAGCACGGAACGTACGGCACCTCCGTGTTCTGCACACGTTCAGCTCGATGACGATCCCCGGACTCCGATCCAGCAGGGTGTCGGGGATGAGTTCCGTCAGCACGACGGCGTGGTGATGATGATGATGTTCTACCGACGCAGAGCTTCGCCTAAACTCCGCGATGATATGACCGAGGTGGAATATGGTGGAGGGGGGCACCGCACACGGCTAATGAACGATCACGATGATCAACTTGTGTGTCATGGGGTGCCCCCCTGCCCCCGTACATAAAGGAGTAAGGGGGAGGGGGCGGCCGGCCAAGGGAGGGTGCGCCAGGGAGGAGTCCGGGAGTAGGACTCCCTCCTTTCCTAGTCCAACTAGGAGAGGGGAAGGAAGGGAAGGAGAAGGAGAAGGAAGGAGGGGGAGGAAAAGGAGGAAAGGGGGGCCGGCCCCCTAGTCCAATTCGGTTTGAGCTAGGGGGGCCGCGCGCCCTGTCTCCTCTCTTCCACCACTTGGCCCATGAGGCCCATTGCTTCTTCCTCGTATTCCCGTAACTCCCCGGTACCCCCGAAAATACCCGAATCACTCGGAACTCTTCCGATGTCCGGATATAGTCGTCCAATATATCGATCTTTACGTCTCGATCATTTCGAGACTACTCGTCATGTCCCTGATCTCATCCGGGACTCCGAACTCCTTCGGTACATCAAAACTCATAAACTCGTAATATAACTGTCATCGAAACCTTAAGCGTGCGGACCCTATGGGTTCGAGAACTATGTAGACATGACCGAGACACGTTTCCGGTCAATAACCAATAGAGGAACCTCGATGCTCATATTGGCTCCTACATATTCTACGGAGATCTTTATTGCTCAAACCGCATAACAACATACGTTGTTCCCTTTATCACTGGTATGTTACTTGTCCGAGTTTCGATCGTCGGTATCTCAATACCTAGTTCAATCTCGTTACCGGCAAGTCTCTTTACTCGTTCCGTAATACATCATCCCGCAACTAACTCATTAGTTGCAATGCTTGCAAGGCTTAAGTGATGTGTATTACTGAGAGGGCCCAGAGATACCTCTCCGACAATCGGAGTGACAAATCCTAATCTGGAAATATGCCAACTCAACATGTACCTTCGGAGACACCTGTAGCACCTTTATAATCACCTAGTTACGTTGTGACGTTTGGTAGTGTTCCTCCGGTAAACGGGAGTTGCATAATCTCATAGTCATAGGAACATGTATAAGTCTTGAAGAAAGCAATAGCAACATACTAAACGATCGTGTGCTAAGCTAACGGAATGGGTCATGTCAATCACATCATTCTCCTAATGATGTGATCCCGTTAATCAAATGACAACTCATGTCTATGGCTAGGAAACATAATCATCTTTGATCAACGAGCTAGTCTAGTAGAGGCATACTAGTGACACTCTGTTTGTCTATATATTTACACATGTATTATGTTTTTGGTTAATATAATTCTAGCATGAATAATAAACATTTATCATGAAATAAGGAAATAAATAATAACTTTATTATTGCCTCTAGGGCATATTTCCTTCAGTCTCCCACTTGCACTAGAGTCAATAATCTAGTTCATATCGCCATGTGATTTAACACCAATAATTCACATCACCATGTGATTAGCACCCATAGTTCACATCGTCATGTGACCAACACCCAAAGGGTTTACTAGAGTCAATAATCTAGTTCACATCGCTATGTGATTAACACCCAAGGAGTACTAAGGTGTGATCATGTTTTGCTTGTGAGATAATTTTAGTCAACGGGTCTGTCACATTCAGATCCGTAAGTATTTTGCAAATATTCTTTGTCTACAATGCTCTGCACGGAGCTACTCTAGCTAATTGCTCCCACTTTCAATATGTATCTAGACCGAGACTTAGAGTCATCTAGATCAGTACCAAAACTTGTATCGACGTAACCCTTTACGACCAACCTTTTTTCTTGTCCATAATCGAGAAACATATCCTTATTCCACTAAGGATAATTTTGACCGCTGTCCAGTGATCTACTCCTAGATCACTATTGTACTCCCTTGCCAAAATCTGTGTAGTGTATACAATAGATCTGGTACACAGCATGGCATACTTTATAGAACCTATGGCTGAGGCATAGGAAATGACTTTCATTCTCTTTCTATCTTCTGTTGTGGTCGGGCTTTGAGTCTTACTCAATTTCACACCTTGTAACACAGGTAAGAACTCTTTCTTTGACTGTTTCATTTTGAACTACTTCAAAATCTTGTCAAGGTATGTACTCATTGAAAAACTTATCACGCGCCTTGATCTATCTCTATAGATCTTGATGCTCAATATGTAAGCAGCTTCACTGAGGCCTTTCTTTGAAAAACTCCTTTCAAACACTTCTTTATGCTTTGCAGAATAATTCTACATTATTTCTGATCAATAATATGTCATTCACATATAATTATCAGAAATGTTGTAGTGCTCCCACTCACTTTCTTGTAAATACAGGCTTCACCGCAAGTCTGTATAAAACTATATGCTTTGATCAACTTATCAAAGCGTATATTCCGACTCCGAGATGCTTGCACCAGTCCATAGATGGATCGCTGGAGCTTGCATATTTTGTTAGCATCTTTAGGATTGACAAAACCTTCTGGTTGCATCACATACAACTCTTTCTTTAATAAATCCATTAAGGAATGCAATTTTGTTTATCCATTTGCCAGATTTCATAAAATGCGGCAATTGCTAACATGATTCGGACAGACTTAATCATAGATACGAGTGAGAAACTCTCATCGTAGTCAACACCTTGAACTTGTCGAAAACCTTTTGCGACAATTCTAGCTTTGTAGATAGTAACACTACTATCAGCGTCCGTCTTCCTCTTAAAGATCCATTTAATCTCAATGGCTCGCCGATATTTTGGGCAAGTCAATCAAAGTCCATACTTTGTTCTCATACATGGATCACATCTCAGATTTCATGGCCTCAAACCATTTCGCGGAATCTGGGCCCATGATCGCTTCCTCATAGTTCGTAGGTTCATCATGGTCAAGTAACATGACCTCCGAATAGGATTACCGTACCACTGCAGTGCGGACCGTACTCTGGAAGACCTACGAGGTTCTGTAGTAACTTGATCTGAAGTTTCATGATCATCATCATTAGCTTCCTCACTAATTGGTGTAGGAATCACTGGAACTGATTTCTGTGATGAACTACTGTCCAATTTGGGAGAAGGTACAAATTACCTTATCAAGCTCTACTTTCCTCCCACTCACTTCTTTCGAGAGAAACTCCTTCTCTAGAAAGGATCCATTCTTGGCAATGAATGTCTTGCCTTTCGGATCTGTGATAGAAGGTGTACCCAACATTTTGGGTATCCTATGAAGACGCACTTTTCCGATTTGGGTTCAAGCTTATCATGTTGAAACTTTTTCACATAAGCATCGCAACCCAAACTTTAAGAAAGCGACAACTTTGGTTTCTTGCTAAACCATAATTCATACGGTGTCGTCTCAACGGATTTTATATGGTGCCCTTTTAACGTGAATGCAGCTGTCTCTAATGCATAACCCCAAAACGATATTGGTAAATCAGTAAGAGACATCATAGATCGCACCATATCCAATAAAGTGCGGTTACGACATTCGGACACACCATAACGTTATGGTGTTCCAGGTGGCGTGAGGTGTGAAACTATTCCATATTGTTTTAATTGAAGACCAAACTCGTAACTCAAATATTCGTCTCCGCGATCAGATCGCAGAAATTTTATTTTCTTGTTACGATGATTTTTCCACTTCACTCTGAAATTCGTTGAACCTTTCAACTATTTTAGACTTATGTTTCATCAAGTATATATACCCATATCTGCTCAAATCATCTGTGAAGGTCAGAAAATAACGATACCCGCCGCGAGCCTTAATACTCATTGGTCTTCATACATCAGTATGTATTATTTCGAACAAGTTTGTTGCTCGTTCCATTGTTCCGAAGAACGGAGTTTTAGTCATCTCGCCCAAAGGCACGGTTCGCAAGCATCAAATGATTCATAACCAAGTGATTCCGAAAATCCATTTTTATGGAGTTTCTTCATGCGCTTTACACCAATATGACCCAAACGGCAGTGCCATAAATAAGTTGCACTATCATTATTAACTTTGCATCTTTTGGCATCAATATTATGAATATGTGTATCACTACGATCGAGATCCAACAAACTATTTTCATTGGGTGTATGACCATCGAAGGTCTTATTCATGTAAACAGAATAACAATTATTCTCTAACTTTAAATGAATAACCGTATCGCAATAAACATGATCAAATCATATTCATGCTTAACGCAAACGCCAAATAACATTTATTTAGGTTTAACACTAATCCCGAAAGTATAAAGAGTGTGCGATGGTGATCATATCAATCTTGGAACTACTTCCAACACTCATCGTCACTTCCCCTTCAACTAGTCTATGTTTATTTTGTAACTCCTGTTTCGAGTTACTAATCTTAGCAACCGAACAAGTATCAAATACTCAGGGGCTACTATAAACACTAGTAAGGCACACATCCATAACCTGTATATCAAATATACCCTTGTTCACTTTGCCATCCTACTTATCCACCAAATATTCAGGGCATCTCCGCTTCCAGTGACCATTTCCTTTGCAGTGTAAGCACTCAGTTTCAGGCTTTGGTCCAGCTTTGGGCTTCTTCGCGGGAGTGACAACTTGCTTGCCATTCTACTTGAAGTTCCCTTTCTTTCCCTTTGCCCTTTTCTTGAAACTAGTGGTCTTGTCAATCATCAACACTTGATGCTCTTTCTTGATTTCTACCTTCGTCGATTTCAACGTCACGAAGAGCTCGGGAATCGTTTTCGTCATCCCTTGCATACTATAGTTCATCACGAAGTTCTAGTAACTTGGTGATGGTGACTAGAGAACTCTGTCAATCACTATCTTATCTGGAAGATTAACTCCCACTTGATTCAAGTGATTGAAGTACCCAGACAATCTGAGCACATGCTCACTAGTTGAGCGATTCTCCTCCATCTTTTAGCTATAGAACTTGTTGGAGATTTCCTATCTCTCAACTCGGGTATTTGCTTAAAATATTAACTTCAATTCCTGGAACAGCTCATATGGTCCATGACGTTCAAAACGTTTTTGAAATCCCGATTCTTAGCCGTTAAGCATGGTGCACTAAACTATCAAGTAGTCATCATATTGAGCTAGCCAAACGTTCATAATATCTGCTCCTGCAATAGGTCTGTCACCTAGCGGTGCATTAAGGACATAATTCTTCTGTGCAGCAATGAGGATAAACCTCAGATCACGGATCCAATCCGCATCATCTTATATTTACTAATTGGAAGCACCAACGAAGCCTCCACATTAATTCTCAGAAAACATATAAATTTAACCTTTAGATTATAAATCAACGATTGAGATTAAATAAGTGATTGCGGTTAGAGTCCCATTGGTATACGATCCACAATGTCCAAAAAAGGAGTCCTCCACGCCCACATCTAAGCTCCCAGGAAAAAAAGCAAAAAAAAATAGTCCACCACGCCCACATCCAACTTCCCAAGAAAAAAGCACGTGACATCTTCATGATAAAAAAGACACCTACATACAACTTTAAAAAATCTTCAGACCTTGATCTAAAAAAAGACCACGCATTTATGGTTAAGATCTATTAGAGGGCTATGCAAGGAAACAGCATGCACGTAAGGGATGAAATCCATCTGTATAAAAAAAGAGAATCATGTCTTATTAAAAGAATCACCATGTACGTCAGGAATATACTTCTCACCATGTACATAAATAAAACTTGCACGTCTAAAAAAATATACTCAACGCCCACGTCTAAGTTCCTAGAAAAAGCACGTGCCACCATGAAAAAAATGTGCATTCTCATTGAAAAAACAGCACGTAAAAACTAGAAAATCTTTATATATAAAAGCTAAAATATATTTATGCCCCAGCTAAGAAAATGCCCATTTGAAAAAGTAATAATTAAACCGCATCGCACAAAAAGAAGACCATGCAAAGTAAAATAAAATAGGCACATAAATTTTCATTCATAAGAAAATATGAATATTATCATCTTAATAAATATCAACCGAATGAATGTTATTCCTATTTGTGCAAGAGGTCGAATAAATTAGCATCTTTCCAGTTATATGATATCAGAAACTTAAACACTTCCATTTTACATAAATATAAATTTATTTATAAAATGTATACCTATAATTTTTAGACCGTGCAGGTGCACGGGTAGACGACTAGTTGCTACTAACATTTTTCAACACAATTTTCTCTAGGAACATATCAAAATAAACATATGAAAGTAACAACGCGAGCTATTGTTCTACAACATAATTTGCAAAATACTACCAGGACTAAGTTCATGATAAATTTAAGTTCAATCATATTACTTAAGAACTCCCAGTTAGACAGACATCTCTCTAGTCATCTAAGTGATCACGTGATCCAAATCAACTAAACCATAACCGATCATCACGTGAGATGGAGTAGTTTTCAATGGTGAACATCACTATGTTGATCATATCTACTATATGATTCACGCCGACCTTTCGGTCTCCGTGTTCGAGGCCATATCTGCATATGCTAGGCTCGTCAAGTTTAACCCGAGTATTCCGCGTGTGCAAAACTGGCTTGCACCCGTTGTAGATGGACGTTGAGCTTATCACACCCGATCATCACGTGGTGTCTGCAGGAGCAGCGAACTTTGGCAACGGTGCATACTCAGGGAGAACACTTCTTGATAATGCTACCCTCAATCAAAGCAAGATAAGATGCATAAAGGATAAACATCACACGCAATCAATATAAGTGATATGATATGGCCATCATCATCTTGTGCTTGTGATCTCCATCTCCGAAGCATCGTCATGATCACCATCGTCACCGGCGCGACACCTTGATCTCCATCGTAGCATCGTTGTCGTCTCGCCAACTATTGCTTCTACGACTATCGCTACCGCTTAGTGATAAAGTAAAGCAATTACAGGGCGTTTACATTTCATACAATAAAGCGACAACCATATGGCTCCTGCCAGTTGCCGATAACTCGGTTACAAAACATGATCATCTCATACAATAAAATATAGCATCACGTCTTGACCATATCACATCACAACATACCCTACAAAAACAAGTTAGACGTCCTCTACTTTGTTATTGCAAGTTTTACGTGGCTGCTACGGGCTGAGCAAAAACCGTTCTTACCTACGCATCAAAACCACAACGATAGTTCGTCAAGTTAGTGCTGTTTTAACCTTCGCAAGGACCGGGCGTAGCCACACTCGGTTCAACTAAAGTTGGAGAAACTGACACCCGCCAGCCACCTGTGTGCAAAGCACGTCGGTAGAACCAGTCTCGCGTAAGCGTATGCGTAATGTCGGTCTGGGCCGCTTCATCCAACAATACCGCCGAACCAAAGTATGACATGCTGGTAGCAGTATGACTTGTATCGCCCACAACTCACTTGTGTTCTACTCGTGCATATATCATCAACGCATAAAACCAGGCTCTGATACCACTGTTGGGGAATGTAGTAATTTTAAAAAATTTCCTACGCACACGCAAGATCATGGTGATGTATAGCAACGAGAGGGGAGAGTGTGTCCACGTACCCTCGTAGACCGAAAGCGGAAGCGTTATGACAACGCGGTTGATGTAGTCGTACGTCTTCCTGATCCGACCGATCCAAGCACCGAACGTACGGCACCTCCGTGTTCTGCACATCGTTCAGCTCGATGGCGATCCCGGACTCGATCCAGCAGGGTGTCGTTGATGAGTTCTGTCGACCTGACGGCGTGGTGGCGATGATGATGTTCTACCGACGCAGGCTTCGCCTAAACTTCGCGATGATATGACCGAGGTGGAATATGGTGGAGGGGCACCGCACGGCTAAGGAACGATCACGATGATCAACTTGTGTGCCATGGGGTGCCCCCTGCCCCGTGATATAAAGGAGCAAGGGGAGGCGGCCGGCCAAGGGAGGCGGCGCCCAGGAGTAGGACTCCTCCTTTCCTAGTCCAACTAGGAGAGGGGAAGGAAGGGAAGGAGAAGGAGAAGGAAGGAGGGGGAGGAAAAGGAGGAAAGGGGGGCCGGCCCCCTAGTCCAATTCGGTTTGGGCTAGGGGGCCGCGAGCCCTGTCTCCTCTCTTCTACCACTTGGCCCATGAGGCCCATTGCTTCTTCCTCGTATTCCCGTAACTCCCCGATACCCCCGAAAATACCCGAATCACTCGGAACCCTTCCGATGTACGAATATAGTCGTCCAATATATCCATCTTTACGTCTCGACCATTTCGAGACTCCTCGTCATGTCCCCGATCTCATCCGGGACTCAAATCGCCGGTACATCAAAACTCATAAACTCATAATATAACTGTCATCGAAACCTTAAGCGTGCGGACCCTACGGGTTCGAGAACTATGTAGACATGACCGAGACACGTTTCCGGTCAATAACCAATAGAGGAACCTGGATGCTCATATTGGCTCCTACATATTCTACGAAGATCTTTATCGGTCAAACCGCATAACAACATATGTTGTTCCCTTTGTCATTGGTATGTTACTTGCCCGAGATTCGATCGTCGGTATCTCAATACCTAGTTCAATCTCCTTACCGGCAAGTCTCTTTACTCGTTCCGTAATACATCATCCCGCAACTAACTCATTAGTTGCAATGCTTGCAAGGCTTAAGTGATGTGTATTATCGAGAGGGCCCAGAGATACCTCTCCGACAATCGGAGTGACAAATCCTAATCTGGAAATATGCCAACTAAACATGTACCTTCGGAGACACATGTAGAGCACCTTTATAATCACCCAGTTACGTTGTGACGTTTGGTAGCACACAAAGTGTTCCTCCGATGGCAGGAGTTGCATAATCTCATAGTCATAGGAACATGTATAAGTCATGAAGAAAGCAATAGCAACATACTAAACGATCCGTGTGCTAAGCTAACGGAATGGGTCATGTCAATCACATCATTCTCCTAATGATGTGATCCCGTTAATCAAATGACAACTCATGTCTATGGCTAGGAAACATAACCATCTTTGATCAACGAGCTAGTCTAGTAGAGGCATACTAGTGACACTCTGTTTGTCTATATATTCACACATGTATTATATTTTCGGTTAATACAATTCTAGCATGAATAATAAACATTTATCATGAAATAAGGAAATAAATAATAACTTTATTATTGCCTCTAGTGCATATTTCCTTCACGCACCCTGTCCGTTCAATTTCTTTATGCGTAACCGTCAGACCGGTCCTCTTCTTCATCCCCAACTTCCCAACCCCCCGACACTATGCAATCGCCGCCCGGCACCACGCCTCCTCTGTCGGGCTTCTCCTTCGCTAGATGCGGCGGTCGTCAGCGTTGTCGGCCCTAGCAGCACCAGCGCCGCTGGCAGCTTGATGTCCCTCTTCTCACGGATGCCGGGGTTGCAGCACGGCCATTCGTTGTGTGCAAGCTCCAACTGTTGACCGGTTCCGGTGCATCCATGGTTGTAACAAGAACTCTCCCACCACCAGCTCCGGCTCGCCACACCATCGACTAGCATCGCCGTGCTCCAGCAAAAAACTCTGTAGCAAAGACCAAAAAACAAAAGCGACTGATCCAGCAAAAAATCTCAGTAGCAATAACTTATAATTGTCAGTTGAAGCAAAAAAAATAGTCAGTTCCAGCTAAAATTAACACGAAATGCAACAAAGAAAATCACATCAGCAAACTCCAAAGAAAAAGATTGTAGCAAACAGACTAGCAGGTTCCAGCAAAAAAATCGTCGATGGCAAGGGGCACATCCTGTTCCAGCACCGATGAACACTACTTCCAGCATATGCCGCCTGCCCAGTTATAGCAAATGACGACGCTGGTTCCAGCAAGGTCGTAGCTAAACGTCGATGTTGGGGTTGAGCGAAAAAATTGATGACCGCCGATGATAGCAAATCTATGGGCTAGTTCCAGCAAATGCTGATTACGGTCACAACATTTTTGGGCACCCGTTTTCCCAGCATCACGCCAGATGGGAAAAGAAGAGCTGAGGAGGTTGCTCGCCGGCCACGAGGAACGGGGTGGCTGAGAGCTGGATGGAATCAAAACACAACGATGTACAGCCGTCGCTGAGTGTGTGAGATGGGGTGGTGCTTAACTCTGAGTTTTTGGGGCAAAATGGAGTCTGTGTCTTGTTGGTGGACGAGAGAAGGAGATCGAGGGGATAAGGCAGGTGTGGCTGCGAGCGATGGGTGGCCCTACAGCCATGTCTCCCCCATGCATGCGGCATCGATGGAGACGCGTGAAGCGAGGGTGCCCAGATAGAACGTTTTGGGAGCGACCGGCCGAGCGTTCGGCCGGTGCCCCGGCCCTAAACATTTCCCCCAAACTTATCCTCGGTCGTTGCTGGATGTCTTTCGCGTTGGAAAGAATTTTTTTTATATCTAAGGTAATATCCACTCCAGACGAAAGTAGTACATGTGACATGCATGTGAGATTTTTTTCGATAAAGGGAATATATTAATATCGCAAAGATATCAATTATACCCCGCCTCTGCACCAACAAGACATCAAAAGACATCAAGGATGCACACAACCAAGAACAAATAATATTTTCTCCAATTCTTGTTTTAGATTTGTCTGATAACGTATCTAATACTAAAACATGAGTTGATACATCCGTATTTAGACAAATCTAAGATAAGTATTTTGGGACGGAGGGAGTATAAACAAAGACCCCGTCGCAGTGATGAAACACTCACAACAACAACACTCTAACCACCACCAAAGACAACATACGAACTATATAAAAGGTTCTCCAAAAGCTACGCCTTCAAGAAGGAAACAATGCACACACATTGTCGTCGCCCGAGCAAGGATCTTGAGTTTTCACCCTGGAGAGAGTCTGAGATCCCAAAAACAATGCCTTCGCAAGACCATTGCCAGGTACGAATAATGAAGGCCAGACTTTGGGCTTTCACCCTAGAGATCGCGGCTCGGTACTCATGAAGCACCCCCAAAAATGTCGTCCACCTGTGTTGCCGCCCCCTCCTACAAAGGCCGCCGCTGCAAGTTCTCAACACCCGACACACAGGAAAAAACATGTGCCGCCATTCTTCAGCGAAACCGAAACTCCTCTCTGCCGTTACAAGTCTCCAGTCGGAACCACCATGACTTTCTTCACCACTGTCAACGTCGTGGAAATCTATACTTAGACATGTCCCATGGCACTCACAAGGCAGCGAAGCTTCGCGCCATGCCCTCATGAAGCCTCTCTATCCGAAGACGAGGGCACGCCCGGCCAATTCAATTCTGATCTAGATATCCAGTGGCGCCATGTGCCAAAAGCTGAGATCTACGAGCGGAAGACCGGAACCCATCGGTGTCCAGATCGAGGAGGGCGGCATGAAGCAGATCAAAATTTTCGAGCATGAAGAACAGCAGAGTCAACCACCGCAGGACTTCCCTGGATCACGATGGGCCGGATCTAGGGCAGTGCCGCCATCGGCCGCCGCCAACCCAGGCGAGAGCCGCCGCCACGACCAGCCCTCCACAGCTGGGACAAAGAACTGAAGACCAGCCGCCTCCAAGCTCTGCCCAGCGCCACCGCGCCCCTGCCCGAGATCGCCGGCCCGCGCCGAGCCCTCCACATGCGGAGAGGAGAGAGGGCCCCACCGCCGCCAGCACCAGCCAGGCTTTCCCCGACGGTGTGGACTGGCAGCGGCAAGGGTAGAGGACGGAGGAGGGGGCTGCTCCGGTCGTGACTGGATAACCTCCCGTGACGCGCTCGTCAGGCGCGTCGCCGGAGCGATCTGTTTTTCACGCTCGCCCTCTGTTCATGATCTATTTTTCATGCATGTTAGATAGGACAAGAGGAGTATTTTTAAAGCGTTTTGATGTTGAAATAGAAACTACTGTGTGTAATGGAAGACTTGATTGGAGTACAAAGTTTCGCTATAATGTCGCATAAGCTGCCATCACATCTCTTCCAGTTTTTGTTTTCCGTTTTGTCTTAAGCTATGGCAGCGTTCCGCGGCGCAGGAACCTTCAATTATTGTCAAAATAATATATTGCGTCTGAAAGGTGCTGTCCCGCCGGTAGTGGTAGGTGTAGACTTCGTCAAATCTTCGAAATATCTATAAGAAATAAGAGGAACTCACACGGTTTGTTTCATTCCACAAGCCAATTAGTACCAGCCCATGTATTTCCTGGCCAGCGTGCTTCATTCCAAACAGGTGCGTTAGACTAAAGTCATTTTGGTTTGCTCTCTACTTCGCTCCTGTTTCATTATATGTCCCAAATCTCTTGTGAGCATCGATCTGTACCAGCTAGCAGTCTTGACTGTGCTTGAATATTGGTTCTCTTTCTTGCCTCTCAGAGTTGTAATTTCCCTTTTCTGCACATTTTCTGTATATATCTTAAGAACAATCTTTGTATGTTCTTTAGGGTGCTAAAATCGCTTGGAGAAGTTCCAGTTTGTGCTTCGTAGACTGCATACATACAGGGCTAAATATCCAGCAGGTAACATCAAATCCTCGAACATATCAAAGTACTTCCATTTTTGCTGCACCTAGCTGGTGCTGGAGCGAACTTTCAAGTTTCACCATTTTCAAGCTTGCACGATATCCATTTGTGATCTTAGTATTGTTAGAATAAACTTTAGAGTTAATCTAAACATAATCTTACTCCTGTGATTAGAACACCTCTTATGCGGAAAATTAGGGTCTAAGGTTAGCAGAGGCCCATGATTTGCACCTTGAAGTCTCCACCACTGAGGAGATCGGTGTGGAATAAGGGAATCTCCAGCCCGTTTGCCTTCCCCCCCCCCCCCCCCCCCCTTCCCAGGGCTGGAAACAGCGTCGCTTGTGGGCTAACCGGCAATATTTTCGTCGTGGGGATGATCGGGTATCCAACCGCCGCTCTAAGTTTCTAAGTTGGCCCCCAAAAGCTGTTTTCAGATGGAAATTAGGCTCAAATTCAAAGAAAATGACTCGATTTTGGACGAAATTTAGGCGGTCTGATTCATATTTGTACAAATCATACATAAAAACTTTAAAAAAATCTACGCCGCTGGCACCGCCCCGAGCCTAGTTCATGCCGAGGAGCTTGTACAAGGTGTTGGAATAAGCCACGGCGTCTGATGCGGTCGGGCGCATCGGGTGCGCGCGAGACGTGCGGGGTGCAGCGGAAGCGTGGCATGTGTATGTGTGTGTCTGGGCATTGTATGGCCCGTGTGCGTGTGTACGTGCGTGTAGGAGTCTAGGTTGAGTCGGACTGTGGCTGAGCCTGCGATCGTGTAGCGAGGCAGGCAGGATGTAGCGGTAGCACGATGGCATCAGGTCTTGCGGAGCAGCGGGCTGCTCACGTTCGAGGGAAGACCGGATCGCCCAGGACTCCATGAGCACTACGTATTGTTAGCTATAAAGCCGGTTGTACGTTTAAGTCTATTAGTGCATGCGTGGGTGCTACGTTTCTGTTGGCTACAAAACGACTGTAAAATCCTAGTCTGCTGGGGCGTTGTGTATCCAGTTTGAGATAAAGGGAAAAAGGGCTGTACGTTGCAGCCGGAAAAACATCTCTGCTATCTTATACTTCGTCTACCTCCGTCCGTGAGTGAAGAGAGCTAGTCTACGGCTGCGCCAACATTTGGTATACAGAGCTTCGGTGTGATCCTGTCGGCGGCCATGACACTCGTTCCACACGATGGTGGTGCGGGAGCGATGTCGTTGCAGCTGCCGCCATTGACGACGACAAACAACACCGCCTGGGCGATCAAGTCGGAGGCGATCGTTGATGCCCAGGTGCTGTGCAGTGCGGTGGCTCCGGCGGAGGGCCCGACGGTCGACGCCGGGTAGAGCAAGACGGCGAGGGCGGGCGGATGCCAACCGCGAAGGAGTTATGGTACTCCCTCAAGGTTCGCATTGTCGGCGCCGATCGGGTGCGGGCGGCGAGGCTCGCGACGCTGCGTGGCGAGTTCGATAGCCTGCCGATGGACGACGGCGACGAGCTGGACGACTACGTCGGGAAGGTCAGTGGCATGGCGGCAAGATATGCGATGCTTGACTCGACACTCGACGACGCGGTCGTGGTGAAGAAGTTGCTCGACACCGTGCCGGACCGCCTGTACGCCGCGGTGGCCGGAATCGAGCAATTCTGCAACATGGAGGAGACGGCTCAAGGCGTTCGAAGAAAGGAAGTTGCGGCGCGTGTAGGCCTGCGGCGAGCGCGCGAACGGGCAGCTAATGACGACGGCGGCACAATGGGCGGCTCGGGAGCGACGGTGAGGCGGACGCTGTGTTTTGATTTTCGGCCGAAAAAATTAATTTTCGGCCGAATTTCGTCCATCTCGCTTGGGCCCGGTAAATGCCTGTACCGGCCAAAATTTTCGGCCCAGTTTGAACTCTTTTTGGCCCAATCCAACTTATGAAGCCTCCCCACGCTTTGCCCAAGAGAAAAGGATCGAACCAAACGCCCTAACCCTAAACAAATCACGACCCCGTGGTCGACCTGTGTGTGCGGCGGCGGCGCTACTCCCAGACGCGGCTCCTCCGCTCGTCGCCGCCTGCCTTCCCGCTCGAGCCTGTCGCTCCTGCCCCGTTCGCGCCTCCCCGACGGCCCAGCCCCTGCTGCCGACCTCTGCCGGATGCGGGCTGCACGCTGCTCGCTGTGCGCTGCGGCTGAATCCATCGGCAACTTTTCCTCAACTCTGAAGCACCTCTCCCTGTCCACGTTTCAACCTTTTTCTTTTGGAGCTGATGATGATGTTGGACTGATGCACAGTTTTTAGTCGCCAAAGCTTTTGGTCTGCCATACTCCTCAGTGTTGTTTGACTGCCATACTTTTGCTCTCCTTGTTTTCAAAAATTTCGGCCGAATTTCGGCCAATTTTTTCTTATATTTTGTTTGAAATTCAAATTTTGGTTTGGTAATTTCGTCCGAGATTTTACCGAGATTTTTAAATTGACCGAATTTCGGCCATCTCGTTCAGGAGCGAAAAAAAATGCAAACCGAAAGCCAAAACACAGGGCGGACGCGGCTTCGGCGACCACGACGACGATGGCGTGGCGAGCACATCATCGGCAACGGAGGGAAGCGCCATGGACGCTGCTACAAATGCGGGGAGCACGGGCACTTCCGGCGCGAGTTCCCGCAGCTGCGAAAAGGACCGGCGGCGGAGCAGGCTCTTCTGGCGACGCCAGACTCCTCTAGGCCATGGCTTAGGGTGTGTGTGTTGGAATAAGCCACGGCGTCTGGTGCGGTCAGGCGCGCCGGTGCGCGCGGGACGTGCGCGTGGGACGTGCGGGACGCACTAGTGCGGTCGGATTCATCGGACGCGTCAGATGTGCGCGGGACGTGCGGGGCGCAGCGGAAGCATGGCGTGTGTATGTGTGTGTCTGGGCATTGTATGGCCCGCGTGCGTGTGTGCGTGCGTGCAAGAGTCTAGCTTAAGTCGGACTGTGACTGAGCCTGCGATCATGTGGCGAGGCAGGCACGATGTAGCGGTAGCACGATGGCATCAGGTCTTGCGGAGGAGCGGACTGCTCATGTTCGAGGGAAGACCGGATCGCCATGGACTCCGTGAGCGCCACATATTGTTAGCTAGAAAGCAAGTTGTATGTTTGAGTCTGTTAGTGCGTGTGTGGGTGCTACGTTTCTGTTGGCTACAAAACGACTGTAAAATCCTAGTCTGCCGGGGTGTTGTGTATCCAGTTTGAGATAAAGGGGAAAAGGGTTGTTCGTTACGGCCGGAAAAACATCTTTGTTATCTTATACTTCGTCTACCACCGTCCGTGAGTGAATCAGAGAAAGCTAGTCTAGGGCTGCGCCAGCCAACAGAAGGCCGTGTAGTCATCGCCGTAGCCGCTGTCGTCGTCGTCGTCCTGCACGCCGCCGTCCTTGCTGCAGCCCTCCTCGTCGCTTCGAGGACGATGACACTACCCACTTCGCGGAAACGGCGTTACTCGGCGATCTCCTCCAGAGCATGGGGCTGGCGCTCCATCTCCTCCTGCACATAGTCGTCGCGCGCCCATTTCAGGCCGGGTTCGAGGTTGGCGGCCATCTTCACAACTCTTGCTTGACAACCACAGGCGTCGCCTACTCCTTCTTCGGCCTGACCAGGCGAAGATGGCCGCGTGGGAGGTGAAGGTTGGCGGTGCCCCTCGTTTATGACACTATAGGAATTAGCTAGTTTGCCGTCTGGCGAGTACAGACGGCAAAGAGTTTGCCGTCAGCCGGCTGACAGCAAAGATAGACGGCAAAGCCTGCTTTGCCGTCAGCTTTTTATCAGGCAAACGGCAAAGTCTTTGCCATCAGCCAAACTCAAAATTTAGCCGTCAGCTTTTGATTAGACAGACGGCAAAGAAACATCTTGCTATTAGCCGAACATGATCGTTACCGTCAGCCAAACCTTTTTACACACGGCAAAGATTTCTTTTAATGTTAAAAAATATGTTGGACATAGTGAACATCAAAACAAGACATGAAGGTTCGCCTGACAAAGAAAAGGGAAAGGCCCGGCCGTGCTGCCTTTCATTCATGGTCGGTCGAGTTACAGAGTTGTTATAGAGCAGTCCTGAAAGTTTACACAAAGGACCCTAAAAACTAAATCTGGAAAGCAACCAAGTCTTTCTCCACTGTGGCAACAGAGACTTCACCGCTGGCCGTACTTCTCACCGGGGACAAAACCACAGGGACTCCAGTGCTGCCTTCTTGCCCTACTCGCCGAGGCGCCGCCCGGCCGTGCTCGCCGCGCCGCCAGCCCTGTTCCCCGAGCCGTTCCCCACCCTGTTCGCCGAGGTGCCGCCCAACCCCTCTCGCCAGCCTGGCTCGCTGAGGCGCCGCCCAGCCGTGCTCGCTGCACCGCCCGCCTTGGTCGCCGAGCCGCTCCTCGCCCTGTTCGCCGAGGCGCCGCCCAGCCCTGTCGCCAGCTCGCCGCGCCTAGACGAGGCGCCGCAAGGCCTTGCTCACCTAGCCGATTCCCTCCCTACTCATCGCGCGGCTGCCCACAAGCAGAGGAGGGCGCGGGGTGGGTGGCGCTCGCTGAGGCGCTGCAAGGCCTGCCGCCGCCCGCCCTGCTCGGCTGCTCGTCCACGAGCAGAAGAGAGCGCGATGTGGGTGGGGGCGGGCGGAAGCGGCATGAGGCAGGCAGCGCGCGGATGCGAGCGGCGCCCGACGGTGTGCGAACGTGGCGGCGCATGGAGGGTGACATAGGCAGAGGCAGCTACTGGTGAGGCGAGCGGTGGCTACGGTGCGTTGAACGAGAGAAAGAAAGGTGCGGGCAGGGGAGAGGAGAGAGATGAACGAGAGGGTAGAGGATAAGGCACGGGCCAGCGGGTGGTGGTGGGCCAGCTGGTGGGGGCGCGCGTGGTGAGAGAGAGAGAGATGGGTGCGGATGCCAGATTGTGTCATGTCATCTATCAGCGAGATCAGCCCATGTGCTGTGTTTCTTTGCCGTCTGTAAAAAAAACACAGACAATAAATAATTTTTTTGCTGTCTTCAATTTTTTTATAAAGATATATTTTGTCGTCTTTAATTTTTTTCCAGATGGCAAAGTGACCTCTTTACCTTTTGTAAGAAAAAAAAGACGGCAAAGTATTTCATTGCCGTCTGTAATAAAAAACAGACGACAAACTATGTCTTTGCTGTAAGTCATTCTTTGCCATCAGTAGCTGACAACAAAAGTGGTCTTTGTCGTCTGGCCCGACGAAAAGCTGACGGCAAATTAGCTGATTCCCGTAGTGTGACGAGGTTGCCGACGCGGTTGCGCCGGCGCTATGGCATCTCCTGGGGCTCGCGCTTGACGGCGGTGAGCGACGTCGTGCCGGAGGAGCGGGAGCCGGAGACAAGGAGGACGACCCCGCCATGCGCCTCGGCAGCCACAAGCTCCCGCTCCGTCATGAGAACGACGGTGCCGGGTACTCCAACGGCGGCTTGTTTCTGCCCTCGATGTCCTCGAGGACGGCATAGAGCGTGCGCCCAGGACACCCTACTACTGACGACGGCCGTCAAAGTTGTGGCGCCCCTTGGTGCGGGAGCGCCGTTAGTGGAAGCGAACTGGTCGGCGTGGTGGCGCTGGAAATACGCCATCCACAAAGGTAGATTGTCGGGGGAATACCTCCGCTGCTGTCGCGCTTCCACTGAGCCTCCAAGCGCGCGGCATGCGCATGTCAGGCGGCACCGGGTAGTTCGTCTCGTGGATAACGTGGGCCTCCCACTCGTGCAGATGGCGGCGGTCGAAGCTGCTGGCCGCCGGTCCATCACCGGGGAACCTCTCCGCCATGGGCTCGGCTTGATGGTGAAGGAGAGAGGGCGAGAGCAGGGACGACGAAGGTAAGAAGGTGGTCGGCGGCGAGAGAGAGATGGCTGTGGCGTGGCGAGTGTGCAGCGGCCAGTGGTGACGAAGGTGGCTTTTATGCGGCAAGGGGGCGACAGGAGTGCAGACGCGTGGCAGGAAAGGGCGGGACGCACGGCGGCTTGCCTTCACTGCGCCGCCCGTGATCAATGGAAGGTTGACCGGCGGTAGCCTTGGCATTGATTCGCGCAGGAGCCAAGGCGACGAGATTAGGGCGACGATGCCTAGTCGCTGACTCGGCGGGCCCACGTGATGGGAATCTAGCGCTGGAAGTTTTTGCGCCATTTTTCTTTACCCCAGCGCCCCTAGTCGGCCCGCAACGCGCCGGGTTCGGCCTGAGTACGCCGGCGCCAATTACGGTCCTAACCAGCGAAATTTGAGCTCCTGGGGCGCGACTGGGTATTTTTTTGGAGCCGAGGATAAAAAAGGGGCTTGGGGCCTGTTGGGGAGGGGGAGTGAGTGGAGATGCTCTAAGAGCATCAACAAGGCCACCGCGCCGGCCGGAGCTCCACATTCCCCGCCACATCATCGTGGACCGGGCTTCGGGACGAGGGATTTGGAGTGGCCGGCGGCGAGAAATCGCGGGCGATGGCGTAATCGCGGCCGGGAACCCGTAAATATACCGCGTGGGGGAGAGCGGTTTCCGGGCCACCGTAAAATAATTTACGGGCTGAATGACTATACGGACTCTCGTCAGGCGAAAAAATGAGACGAACCCGTAAAGTCGCCGGAATTTTACAGTTCGCGCAAGTATGTGAGGTCTGTTAGAGATGCTCTTACGATGTAGATAGTTAAATATCACTGGAAGGGGACCTTTTCTATATATATTAAGTGTTGGGAAGTTGGTACCGTGATCAAATTTTGTTTTGGCACCTCCTATCAATTTCTTGTCAGAGTTTGAAAATCCACCCCATCAACTGTATATATTTAGGAAAAAGGAAGATATTTTTTTTGCGAGGAAAAAAGAAGATATGTTTCTTCTTATAGAAGAGCATCAAAATTGCATCGGCGTGGCTTCCCAACTGCACTTTATATAGAGTGCAAACAAACAATTTCCGGGAGCAGAAAATACATAACGGTATTTGTAAATTCCGAACGTGCGGTATTAGGGAATAGATCCGAACGATCTGATTGCCCTTCGATCCGCCCGCTGATCTGCTTCACGCGCTGGCCCAACCAACCGCCCGCTTTGCCTCTCACACGTGAAAAGAAATCACAGTGAAAAAAAAAGTGCGCCTGTAGGGAGTCGAAGTATAGATAACAGCTAACCTGTATATAAGACACAAATAGTAGGCTTAGCCCAGGTGGCAGTGCACTGGTTTTTCATGCCGTAACTTCTTTGTAAATAGCATGTTTAGGCACCACATAAATGATAACTTGCATATAAACACCTAGGGGTAATTTTAACCTCAGGAATAAGTTGTTGAAAAACACCCCTGGTAACTTATTTATAAATTGCATGTTAATATATACATCGCAGACCTGATAACTTAGATAAAAACACTGATAAATTTCACATGTGAAAAAAAAGTTGTTGAAAATATAATATGGTAACATCCGTGTAAATAACATGATAATATGGGCTTCCGGACCTGATAATTTAGGTACAAACACCATGATAATTTTGACCCATGAAAAAAGTTGTTGAAAACATACCACAAATATCTTCTCGTGTAACTCACTACAACCCCCACAGTAACTTTTGACCCTGGGATAAAAGTTTGTTGAAAAACATACTATAATAACTTGTGTGTAAATACCATGGTAATATGCATATAACAGAGCCGATAGCTTACTCAATCCATGTGTGGTAACTTTTTGACCGGGGGAAAAGTTGTTGACAAATACCACCCAGTAACTCATGCGTATACAACATGATAATACATACATAGGAGATTTAATAACTCATATACAAACATCATGGTAATTTTTTGACCAATGATGAAATTTTCTAAAAATCATACACCGATAACTTTTATACAACATGGTAATATACAGACAACAAAGATGATAACTTAGTACAAACACAACAATGAATTTTGACCTAGGAATGAAAGTTAGTTACCCCGCAAAAAAAAATTAGTTGAAAAAACATACCCCGGTAACTTCTATGTAAATGACATGGTAACTTATGTACGACAAACTGATAACTTGCGTAGCCCAGACGTGGTTACTTTCTACCCAAAAAAAACTTGCCAGAACATATCAATATGGGATCTAGTTTTGAAGGTCTTGTTGCGACGAATCTTTTATGTGAAAACGATTTTTCAATCGGAGCGACGGTCTGGGCTACAAAATATTTTCAGTTTTTGCATTGGGAAGAATCTTTGATGACATCATCATTTATGTTTTCTTTCATGCATGCATGTAAGAGGGAGAGGGAACTTCACGTGGGCTGGTCGGTTTAGCGATCGTGATGGATTATCAAGCATTTATGAGAGAATAAAGCGGGATTAGCAATCGCGGGAGGATCCCTAAAGTCAGAACGTTTGGGCGTTATCACTGTCCAATACATAATTCAGTCTTAGACACTTAGTACACACATATTACATGTCAAACCAGGATATCGTTTCATAATGGGAAATTTTTCCCCTGAGCAAACTGCAATGGTATAGCATCTATGATTCAACCAGTACTTTCACACTATAAACAGAAGACTTGAAATATTTTACCGGCGAAATATGTAAGAAAATTTATAATGTTAGATTTGTTTTTCCATCTGTTCATGTTGAAAAGAAAGACATGGTAAATAAATATCCTAAGTGTGGTTAAAAAAAGGATACCTCTCTAAGGATGAGCATTGCCTTTTCACATGCCGTAAGAAATGAATCATTACCACCTATCGTCTACCACTTGGTATTCAAAGCCAACTGAACCCCTTCTTTCGTCATGTAAACTGCCGTAGTATTAGCATCCTCAGTTAAGCATTTGTGACCAAGGTACTAATGACTACTCCCTCCGTTCCTAAATATAAGTCTTTGATTTTTTTTTTTTACTATGGACCACATACGGAGCAAAATGAGTGAATCTACACACTAAATGCATCTATATACATCAGTATGTGGTTCATAGTGAAATCTTTACAAAGACTTATATTTAGGAACAGAAGGAGTATGATTTAGTTAGCATAAATATGGTAATAAATCAAGGAAGCAAAAGCATAAAGGCCGGACTGGATTTTCTCAATGGAAATTACAATATAGATATGGTAACTAAGGAAAAAAAAGCAAAGGATAGAACGAACAAATATAAGCATTGCCATCACCATATTCTGTTACCAATTGATACTTTTGATCTTATCTTTACGTCGTATGTATCATTCACGAGCTTGTAACATTTATGCGCGTACACATAATAAAGGCATCATGTTATGTATGACTCGGCTGTTGTTCAAAACAGTAAATGTTTCCACTCAGTATTTGGCATCTTTGCCACAAAGGGGAAGTAAATGGGTATATATCTTGTAACCTTAGTCTGCGCTACTTTGGTCCATTCGTGTTTACACTAATACTAAGGAGAGGCTATTCGGCAGACTACCATAGTGATCACAAAAATAAAAGTACCGGTTTGAAGCTCGGTGACAAAGCTTAATTGTCAAAGGAGTGACATGCATGGTGAGGATTTAAAATGCAGGTTTTGTTACATTATCTACCAGCACAATCACATAAGAAAATTAACATCAAATCATCCATTTCTAAAAAAAGCATCTGAATAGGAGTTTTTGTACTCTGTGTGTGGTGTTTCCAATCTGTACTCTTGTGACTTTGGTTGTTGCTTTATTTATAAAGCGGGGCGAAAGCCTTTTTAGGTAATCAGAGATTTTGTTTTTTGAGGATCTGAATAGGGGAAGATTGGCAAATGTTAAGAGCAACTCTAGCAGGCCCCGCAAAATCTCGACTCGCAAAACGGGTTTGCAGTTTCCCGAAGATCTCGTTTGCGGGTCGAAAACTAGCGCGGCCGAACTGAAACCGTAGATGAACTGCATAATTTGAAAATATAGTTTCGCAGGAAGTTCATACTACATACTACATATATTTTACATGATCAAGCATTGTAAACACTAGTTCATACTACATACTACATCAGTACTAGTGCTAGGGGGTGGGGATCTCACGGCGACGAGCTCGCGGCCATGGACGACGCCTCCGAGGAGCTCAATCCTCCTCGCCGGAGCTGTAGAGCTCGATGTACTTCGCCCTCTGCTCCTCGCGGATGCGCCGCCACTCGTCGTCCTTCGCCTTGGCGGCGAGGTTGGCCGCAACCGCCTGCCGCCACTGGAGGTCTTCGATCTCCTCGGCGTGGCGCCGGCGCTCCGCATCCTCGCGCACGCTCCGGTCGGCAATGGCGGCCGCAAGCGCGTCGACATCGGCGACGAAGTCCTCCGGCCCGACGACTCCGCGGCGGCCGAGCTCCTCGGGCTCCTCCTTGATGGGGACGAACTCGATGTCCTCCGGCTCCTCCGACCACTCCCTCTTTACGGGGAGAAGGCCCGTGCCGGAAGAGGAGGAGCTCCCGGCGTAGGAAGAAGCTCTCGTCACCGAGGACGAGCTCGCGGCCGAGGACGGCGTACGGCCGTGCCGACGGTCATGCTCCTCCGGCTCCCGGACGAGGAAGCTCGGTGGCGGCGAGAGGCCGCGGTTGGTCCACCTCTTCGCCCCGCGCTTCCTCGCGCCGTCTGACCAGACGCGCCGCTCACGCTCGGGGTCGCCGCCGCCACCAGATCTGCTGCCGGAGCCGCGTCCGGAGCTCCACATGCGGAGAGAAATGTGGAGAAGGGGGTGGGGAATTTCATGGCTCAGCGACGGCAGGGGATAGAGTTTCGACCCGCAAACGCGTCGCGGAACCGTAGATATAGTGGTCGTGGCGTGCGGTTTGTGGGCCGCAAATTTTTTTTTTACGCGCCGGGCGAGTATGCGGGTTCTGTTCTGGCCGGAAAATTGGGCCGAACCCGCATACTCGCCGGAATTTTACGGTTTCACGTCTTTTGCGGGGTCTGCAAGAGTTGCTCTAAAAGTGACCATGTCAAGCTAGACCGAGATGATCTTCTGAATAACTGACATCCATGTCAAGTATGGTTCCATCGTGAATGGCTAAATTTTGTGTGACCAATGTGGTTCGGCATTTCGTCGAACATGATATGTATGTTCGAAAGATTTTAGAAAAAAAGCTATATGTGTTCGACCAGCTCTGTATGGGAGCTTAAACAGTAAGGAAAGTTGTAATATCACCAGTATAAACTTGAAAAATATGCTGAGCTCGTCCTAGGACTTTGCACGAGCATGCAAATATAGTTCAAATGTCATCTGTAGACGTACCATACGCTGATGTGGCACACTATTTTGATTAGCATGCACACTTGGTGAGGTACCCACTTCCAACAGGTGGCTTGCTTTATATAGTGGGCCGAACATGTCAGCACAAAAGGGGAAAATCAAAGATAAAAATGGCACCGCTGGGACTCAAAACTACGCCATCGCAATAGATAGATGATGACGTTGATAATATCTTGTGCAGGAACACGTTCTTGGGTTTTAAATGGGCTCCAGGCTGTGCGGCCATTTTCCACATATTAGTTTTTAGAAAATATTAAAAAGTTTCTCATATATAATCACAGTTATAAAATAAATTTTAAATATTTGTGTGTTATAAATATTCTACGGACAAATAAAATATTTTTTCATGTAATTCTTAAAAATATTAACTTATTTATATACGAATCATATTTCAAAATTAGAATAAACTAAAAAATTAATAATTATTTATAATGCAAAAGATATACTTCGTCGCTTATATTAAAATTATAAAAACTTATTAATATAAACATTTTTTATTTATATTACGTTGTCATAACATTAACTCATGGCATATATTATTAAGTTCTATATAATTGAAATATAGTCAGACATAAACATATATTAAAGGTTTTAAAATTTTATTTTTTCATAATTATGGATATTTTTGAATTATACAGAAAATTCTTTAACAAAAAACTTATGAATTATAAATACGTGCATAGAATTATTCAATTGTTGTTATAATTAAAATTATACCTATGAATTATATTTTAGAAAAAATTGTGTATTCTCATAAATTATTAAAAAATTTATGTACTAAGAAATACTATTTTATTTATATGATGTTTTCAAAATAATGTGTTAATACTTTTTAAATTTACTTGAACATTTTTATTAATAATTTATTTTTTGTACGTATTATATTTAAACATATGAATGTTTGAAATTTATTTTTATTACTGTCATTACAAGTTACATACTTTTTACAAATCCTAAAAAATAAAAGAAATTTAACTTGTGAAATGCGGCCCATTTAAACCTCACGTGTGAGTTCAGTTACAATATATAGCTTAACTACTCTTTTCTTGGTATTGAAACATATGTGGAGTAGTGTTTAGTTGATCAAAAATATGTGGAGTAGTGTTTAGCTTGCGTGGCTCTACCACGGTGGCGACAATTTTTATTGTTGATTTTCCTTTATTCTGACATGAGGGGCCCGCTAGTCCTAGAGACATGTATAAAACAATCCATCTATTGGAAGTGGGTCCACTCCATGTGTGCATGTTAATCAAAATATGGTGCCACATCACCACATTGTACGTCCACGGATGACATTTGAACGGTATTTGAACACTCGTGCCAAGTGCTAAAACGAGTTCGACCACTATGGCGACAATTTTTATTCTTGATTTTCCTTTATTCTGACATGAGGGGCCTACTAGTCATAGAGACATATATAAAGCAATCCATCTGTTGGAAGTTGGTCCACTCCATGTGTGCATGCTAATCAAAATACGGTGCCAGATCGGTACATTGTACGTCAATGGATGACGTTTGAATCATATTTGCACACCCGTGCCGAGTTCGAAAACCAGTTCAACGTATATTTTAAGGTCGGGCACTAAAGTGAACATCGGTGGCAAGTTTAAGCACCAGTAGTGATATTACATCATAAGGAATTTTTTGTTGATATCTTGATTCGATAAGCGTGCACATATACTTTTCAGTTTACTATCTAGGTACATTGGTTAAACTTTCATACTAGATCTCTACAGTGCAATGTATGATAATATCACATGGTGCCGTTAGAGCTTGTAGCTTCATCGAAAATATAGAAGGCTACTTGCCAGATTTTCTGAAAGTGTGATCATGTCTCACACACTAAATTTTCCATGCTTTAGTTTTGAAGAGTACTAGGTACTTGCAATGGGTGACAGAGAAGACCTGGAGCGCATCCTTATCGGGAAGGCGGAACCGAAGGATCTAGCATTACAACTTCTTCTGGAGATCACGGAACATTTCTCCGAGAAGAGAATAATCGGTGAGGGTGGATTCGGGGTAGTTTACAAAGTAAGATTTACTTCCTGGAGACTACAACATAAAGATCTCAAGTAGACAAAAATATTATTACTTGAATCTAAAAGTACTAACTATAGATGGAGAACTTGGCCATTGTGTTCCTCTGTTAGTTCTCATTTAACTGCTTGCCAACAGGGTGAGCTCCAAAATGGGATTGTAGCCGTAAAGAGGATTACTTTTAGTGATCACACTGTCGATGACAGAACATTTCGTAGTGAGGTTGAGAACTTGATGAGGATGAAGGAACATCGAAATGTAGTCCGCTTTCTTGGTTTCTGTTCAACTGGAAAAGACAAATTCATAGAAGGGACAGTATCGACAAAAAGTATTTGGGCCGAGCAAAGAGAAAGATTACTTTGTTTCGACTATATCAGCAACGGAAGCCTTAAAAAACATATTACAGGTACGACAATGTTGCATGTCATGCAACTCTGACGTTTACTTCATTGTGTATTTTTCTCTCACTATGTGTGTGCCCGTTCATTGCTACAAAGTTCAAAATAGGTTTGTGCCCGTGGTTGATCTACTTTATTGGGTTATCAGAGAACAGAGATCAACTGCTATTTATTTTTTATGAACCATGAATTTAGTGCTATTTATTGGGTTTCAAAAGATGTCTGACCGGTGCCATATTTTACCACAAAACAATTTGTTCACAGGTCGTGAGTTTATTATTATACCATTTCTTCATCTAGTTTCTTGAGTTACCAAAGATTGATTTCCTCTAACCAAAAGGGGTGGAAAACTGTAAAAAAGGTGGAGGTTGGGAGGTTTGCCGAACAAAAAGTGACGTAATATGGAACCTTACGTTCTTTTAAAATACTAGAGACTAGTGCTTTCCATGTCAAGATTGTACAAATTATTTGGAACATACTTCCATTGAAATGTTATCTGATTCCTTAGTATGCAGCAAAGCTTATTAGTTTGAAGATTTCCTTCTTTGGTTCTTTATACTCCACTTTCTTTCCCATTTGTTTCCCAGATGAATTAAGAGGACTCGATTGGAGAACACGATATGACATAATCACTGGAATTTGTCGTGGTTTGCATTACCTTCATCACGAAAAAAAGATTATCCATATGGACCTAAATCCATCAAATATAATGGTAGATAATCACATGGTACCGAAGATTACTGATTTTGGACTATCAAGACCAGATAAACACACACACATCAGGGGTACCCGTTACATAACTCAGTAAGCTATGCTTTAGAGATCCTCTTCTTTCTTGGTATTTATACTCCTATATTCTCTTTTGAGATAATGCATCTAAGTTTCCCATTTGCACCCAGGCCATATTGCGCTCCTGAATACGAGAAACATGGTGAGACGTCACAAAAGGCTGACATATATAGTTTGGGCGTGATAATGTTAGAACTAATAACAGGGCGGAAGGGCTTGCCTAGTAAACGCGATGATGTAAGGATAATTTCCCTTACTTGTATATAATTAAGGCAGTTTTCACTTCTTGCATCGCTTTGTTTTTTACCTGGGGTATATAAATAGGACTCTATCAGATTTAATTAACATTTTGGATTGCGTTACAAGAGTATTATGTGGGAGGTGATGGTTTTTGTGTGTCGAGGGTTTGAGCCAAGTGATTAATTTATGTGTTCCATGAAAATTATCCAGCTAGATAAACTCCGTACTACGTACAATATGGGCACATTTTTCACTAACATAATCTTTTGGCCAAATGTAGGTACTTCGAAGGTGGAGACATAGGTGGAGTAAAGCACCGGGTTTATTAAATTACCAGGAGCATGAAGTAACTGAATGCATGGAAGTAGCGATACGATGTATGAAAATAGATCCAAAGGATAGACCTTGTATAGGTCGTATACTTGATGATCTCAGTGCAATTGAAAGAGATAAAGTCTACATTGGTCAAGTAAGCTCGTATGTTCCCTTGAACCTCATGGGTGTTATTAGCTTATAAAAGGACCATCTTTGTTAATACCTACTATATTACAAGAATAGAAGGCAAAGAAGCCACCAGGTTTTGTCACATATGCTAATTATCTCCTTTTGTGATGGGTCTAAATTGTAATGACTCAAATTTAAACTAGCAATTACATTGAAGATATATGAACCATGAGTCTGGCATCAGAATCGCTAGTATAAAAGAATTCGTGAGCAAGTAAAGAAAAACTAATCCGAGAGTGATTCAAGTTGCAAGAGACCTACGCATGTTGTTCATCGATGACACCAGGAATATTATTTTAGCTATCTAATTCTTATTATCTGTATTCTTCATATGATCCATGTCCCAACTCCCGATAAGTAGAATTATAGAAAGATCATATTCCATTTCAGTTGACTCAATAAGACTTGTATGACTATGAGTTGGCATCCAGAGCTTTACTCCAGCACGTGTAGAAAACTAAGCAATCACATTCATAAAAGATAGACGGGATTCAATATTATGTATATGACTAACCATTTGGGGAACTTAGGTGCCTCGGCTCATTACCTTTCTAGCATTTGATTTCATTTAGATGCGTGTTATTGATGTAGGTATAGAAGTCAACGAGTCAATCCATCATTAATTCCTTACTTGGAAACAGTGATGACGCATACTCCTCTGTTCCTAATATAAGTATTTTTAGATATTCCAATATGGACTACATACAATGCAGATATATTTTAGATGTAGATTCACTCATTTTGCTTCATATGTAGTTCATAGTGGAATATCTAAAAAGACATATATTTGGTAATGGAGGGAGTAGCATAAATGGATGCCATTAAGCATGGCCCGGCCATGCATGGTAACTTTTTTTAGAAGGAAAAAAAATACTGCCATGCATACTCGTTAGATTTTTGTGTATTCCAAGCATATTAGTACACACCCATTAGAATACTCCCGCCGTTTGTAAATATAAGTCTTTTTAGAGATTCCAATAAGGGACTACATATGGAGCAAAATGAATGAATCTACACTCTAAAATATGTCTATATACATCTGTATGTAGTTCCTTATTGGAATCTCTAAGAAGACTTATATTTAGGAAGCAAGGGAGTAGGTATGAATGGATTTATTTATTTGGTACGTACCGTTAGACTTTTTTGTATGCATATACCCTGAATATTTAGTATGTATGCATTATATTTTTTGTGTATGTATATCACCATAATATTTAGTGCCTACCCTTTAGATTAGGTACGTACGGATTCATTTCTTGTGTACGCACCCATTAGATTGTTGTGTATGTATATACCCAGAATATTTAAGGATGCAATTTGGAGTACTCAATATATTTTAACGTATGTGTATACTCATGGTATTTCTTTGGAAGTACATACCTCGGCATGAAATTTATGAGTATATACCCCAATAATACATAGGTATTATGCCTAATAGTTTTACGTTTGTAGTGAAAATTAGGTGGGCATGCTGATGTAAAAGTAGTGGGTACGGTACCTAATTTTGTAAGAATGTATGTGCAAGCAAACATGTGGAACAATATCTATTCTTTTATTGGTGTATAGTTGCAAATACCAGTCTCCAAAGTGCGTAAAAACGTACTGGATTAGATAATTGGAAACACTTCATGACATCTCATATATGTAAAGTAATTCATGCAAATAAACAAGGAGACAAATCAAAACTGTTGCACTGCACTTGCCATAAAATGTACTAACGTGTTGGACCCAATTAAGGTGCCCAGACACCTAGGTGTCCCAGACATTTACACACGCGCGCGCGCGCACACACACACACACACACACGCCTCACCACACACACGCACACACACTTTTGGGGAATGAAAGAAATCACAGACGAAATGTCCCGTGACCGGCCATCCCATGTGAGGATGGCAAAAACATTTGCTCAACTATTCCACTGTTACCTCAGCAAACAAAAGGCTATCCAACCTTGTTCAGTAGAAGTGGTTTTTGTCCTTTACCTTTTTATAATTAGATGATACCCCATGGGTTGCTGCAAGAATTTTCTACAATATACTACAATGAGATTTGATTAAATGAACACTGGATTAAGTAAAATAACTAAAACTTAAAATATATAGGAATAGCATATAGTTATAAATAACTTTTAAATATATCTAGCATATTTTAGTTACAACATTTGAGCATTTTTGCATGCATGGTTCTGTGGTGAGCTGGAAAATTTTCATTGATATTGATTTGATATTGTGGATGTTGGTATTTTTTCTATAAACTTCCACAAACTTCCAAAGCTTTGACTTATGACAATCATAATATGCGAGGTAAAAAGATATGGAGTAAGAAACGAAGGGAGCAATATATTTCAATGAGATTTTGTCGTATAGGGCATGCATATTTGGATTGAAAATAGATGAACTAAAATTAAAATACATATTTTGTATTCTATTTGATTGTTGTATAGTTAAAAATATTCATTGCATTTAAGTAGCCTAATATAATGCAAAAAAAATCCCATGCATACTGAGTGGCCTTTGAGTATATATGTGGCATATGTGGTCCGGTGGGATGTGTGCATGTTGCGGTAAATAAAAGTGTTGCAGGTCAAATACCTATTATATATTGTATTGGGTTATTGTATAGTTAAAAAATATCTATTGAATATTAGTAGCATAATATAATCATAAATAATGGGATTAACCATCGCTGCGTGAGATGCACAATATGGAATATAGGCCATATGTAATGGGGATATTTCAAAAATGGAATATGGAATTTTGGATTAACCCGAGGTGACCTTTAAAATAAGAATAAGCATAGTGATGATACTATTTAGGTTTATAAGATAGAATTTGTATCTTGTGATGAATGAGGTGAACTTGAGCATAAGGCATCGTATCGGCTATCTCCTTTGACGTGCCAAAAAAATTAGCTGGCCCAAAAGCCTTTACTTCCTTGTGCGCAACTGAAACTTCTTACTCGTGCCCATTCTCTTAAAAAAAAACCGTGCCGGTTTGTTCTTAAAAAAAGATGTGCCCTTTTTAACTAAACCAAAAAATGCCAAAATGTAAGAAGAGATCACTTTTACCTAATGAAATTCACTTGCAAGCAACAATCAATCAGGTTCCTCGACCATCAATAGGATTTACCTGATGAAATTAACTTGCATGAAATCAATCAGGTACCTCAACCATCAATAGGTTTTACCTGATGTAGCCAAGAGATGAACTGAAATTGGTACCAACTTGCGCATGCTGTGGTTGCTGCTCCAGACTTTCTGAAAAAGAAAAATATACACTTTCTGATACCATGTCTCTCTCCCTCTTTTTATCGTAGGAAAAAACTTATCTGCACGATGACATGCTTGGTATTGAGCCGCTCGAGCTACATTTCACTTTTAAGCCTAACAAGGAGATGCTATACTCAGTTAAGCTAACCAACATGACAAAGGCATGTTTTGCTTTCATCATTGAAAGTCCATGCAAGCAATATACCGTACGGCCAGACAAAGGCATTGTGCCACCAGAATGCAATGAGTATCCTGTTCAGATAACAATGCACCAACAGGGGAGGTCACAACAAGTTACACAAAATGTTGACAAGTTCAAAGTGCTGAGCATAAAAGTGAGTGGAGATCATGAAGTTGTGAATATCACTGAACATATGTTCCATGCAGATGCCAGTAAAGTGGTTGATGAGGTGGATTTGATGGTTGTATATGAGATTACGAAGCCACAAGAAAACAGCCAGAGTAGAGGAGACACAAACATGCCTGCTGAGGACTTTTCCAAGGTAATCAATTACGATCGATCATAAATCATAATGTGTTGTATGCATCTTCGTACTATTTCTTGACAAATCAATTTCTATGTTCTCAGGCGAAAAGCACAAAGACTGTGGAGTCTATTTCTAGAAAGGAAACTTTTGGTAGCAGACTTGAAGTAGATGCATCTTCCATGGTAAGTTTAGTGAAATGAATGATCCAAAGAGCATTATTGTTGATATGAATTTATTTAATCTGAGTGCATATTATTTTTCTGCATACAAGGACGTCGATTCAAGCGTGCAAGGACAATTCATTGGACAAACAGAGCAACGTAATTTGCACCCACTACAAACCTTTTCACACCATTATCCTACCAACAAGACATACCTAGTGGAAGGAAGCCAAGCCATGTACGTCGCAAGAGGGGCTATCAGCAGCGTGCTCGACAAGATGGGCAAGCTAGTCAAAGAAGACTACAATCTGGCCTCGCACGGACGGAGAGGTCGCCTCATGCTGCAAAAAGAAGTCGGCACGACGTAGCACTGGAACACCGCACCCAAGCATGGCAGGGCATGAAATTGCGACGCTACCACGTCGACACCCATAGGCCGTCACCGCACGCCAGTCGACACACTGCATCCGAGCATGACCTGCGCCAGATCCAACACATAGGAGCTGCGCCGCTACCAGCCTTCCACGTGGCTACCGAACCGCCACCACGCACGCGTCGTCGAGACAAAATTCATCACCGATCCTGGCGTGAGCTTAGCACCCCCGACCATCTAGGCCGCCCCACACCTACCATCCACACAAGAAGGCGAGAGGTGCCCAAATGCCGGCAACAACGAGGGGTTTAGCCCTGGTGGCTCAGGTGCATGGCAGCCGCAGGAGAGAGAGAGAGGGGGCGGCGTCAACACTCGAGTCGCCTCGTAGTGACGATGCAGGGACTAGGGTTTGGTCTTTTTTCTTAGTCGACCTACTATAGTTTAAGAAGCCACATTTCCCTTGTATTAGCACTTACTATTTTCCCAGTTCTTTTGTTGGACTATTGTGACCTTCTTTCACGAAATTGCTCGTCACTTGTATTTTTGTAAAATCTTGTTTAAATAATGTACATGTAAAACCAATAGAAATATCATGTGATCTGTTTGTATCATCATTGTTCCCTCTTTTTTTTTTCTATAACTAATCCCAAATACGATGCTCCTCCCAGGTATAGGCAGTGGCGGCTGCTTCAGCTATGTCCAGCGGACCATCAGAAACTCCGGGTCCATTGCCAGGTAATCTCCTCTCTCATGTTTTGTCTTTTTGATGCACTGAGCCAGATATTGTGTATGTGCAAATGTGATATATGATGCATTATCTTCAAGCTTGGTTATTTAATTATGATGCCTGATCAGTGATTTGTTATCTGCATTTGTGTCAATTATAGTTGATATATCATACATGATGCCTAATTGAATGATTAATTTTTGAATTTTTTCCACGATTTGTGCAAAACTGCTAAATTGGGCTTAGTGTGCCATAGACTTCCATAGCTACTGCAGAAGCGGCCACTAAATAGGGCGGCTAAATTGGGCTTAGTGTGCCAAATACTTTCATAGCTACTGCTAAATTAGGATTAGTTTGCCATACATGATGCCTGCTATTTAAAACTTTGATTTCTACCAAATGAACACTAATGCAGTATTTAGTAGAGGTATCTACTCCCTCCGTTCCCAAATATTTGTCTTTCTATACATTTCAAATGGACTACAGCATACGAATGTATGTAGACATATTTTAGAGTGTAGATTCATTCATTTTGCTTGGTATGTAGTCATTTGTTGAAATATCTAGAAAGACAAATAAAGTATTTAGGAACGGAGGGAGTATACACATAACGCATGTACTTATATAGTAATAACACACAAAACAGTTCCATGTTTCCGCAGAGTTGCGAAATATACTGCAGAAACCGACTCTTTGGGGGATTTGTGCTAGTGTGCCTATTTGTTTGTCTCCTTGCCCTCACGGTGAATTCCTTGAGTAGTAGGTTCAGCTCCCTCCATGTTCCAGACAAGCTTTCGACTGCCAGACCAGGTATATACGGGTCATCCAGTACAGTAAATCAGGAGTGAGCATCATGCTACGAAATACTACTTAGTATCCAAATGTATGAATGAATTGTTCTTACTGGTTTGCAGGAAAAGGGCCACTGGACGTGGTGATTGTGTACGCATTTGATTGCACTGACTCGACCCCAGCCTGGTACACGGTGAATGATGGCGTCTTTTGGATGGTGCAAGAGAAGCTCATCCACTTCACTGACAGTTGCCTAGGTTACATCTATGTCAAGTCGTCCTCTAACACGTACACGGCAGACATGAAAGTAGTTGACCCAGCTGACACAAAGGAAACTGGCTACAAAAAATTCGAATGGCACAGGTTGACTTGCACGAAAAATATGTCATCAGGCCTCGTTGAGGCACATAAAATGATTAGCAGCTGCGGGCACCACAACAACATCATCTTGTTCTTCTCGGATGGATTGATAAACAAGGGAGACTTCTTTGAAGGAACCGAGAATTTCATTTCCAAAGTGCCAGTCCACACATTTACCGTCGCCGGGGATGCATATAACCATGTACGTATTGAATCAAAGTTAATCCGGACTCGTCTTATCAAAAAGTTTAATTTAACCTATATATTTTATATATGCCAGGTTCTCCACTCCATTGCGGCAAATTCTCCGGGCGGGAAGTTTCATACCACCCCTGTTCCGGGAAGGCCATATCTATCAGCATCGTTCTCAAAGCTACTGGATAGCCTCCTTGGTGGCACCCCAAAGGACGATGAGAAGCCTCCTATTCCCAATTCAGGTATATACATATAAGGACATCCTGTCTGATCTGAGAGTAGGACTGATAAACAAGAACATGCATACAAGGATGTGTGATGTGATGTTGGATAATCTGCACACACAGTTTCAGTTTCAGACTTAGCATTTTCAGTTCTCTGAATAACTCTGACCGTCAGCGTGTGTATGTGCACGTACGGGTTTCAATTAGCATTTTTCTCTCAGGTTAGCTAGTTTTCAGCTCGCTGTAGGAAGCGCCATGCGATGGCATGGATCACGCATTCCTCGCCCGCGAGCATGTAGGGCTCCTGCACGTTCGAGCGTCGTGGGATGGCATGGCCTGTAAGCTCGGCAAGCACGACCATTTCTTGCTTGATTTCAGGAGCTCACTCGGAGTTCAGATAAATAAGAGAGAAACAGAAAAGGTGCAAGTTGTTACAGCAGCGCAAAACCTCAGCGTCATCTACCTCTCTCTCTCTCTCTCTCTCTCTCTCTCTCTCTCTCTCTCTCTCTCTCCTTCATTTCTCTAAGATCAGTGCCGAGCGCCGCTCCCGCTCTCCCACCACTGCTATTCTGGCATCAGTGCCGGGCGGTAGCCTGCGCCCGCGACTATTCTAATTCTTAGCCGTGGAGGGTGTCACGTTGCGCCCGCCATACATATGTATACAACACCCGGATCACCACAGAAATTATACATACTAGTCGACAACCCGTGCGTTTGCACGGGCTAGTATGGTTCTACATAGCATTATTATTTGGTCATATATCAATAGCTTGTGTTACCTTTTATTTTCTATGCATGAATGATTCATATGAGATTGTTAACTTCTAAGCTAACTTTAGAACTTCAGTTTTAAATAAGATGTTAGTGAAAACATGTAATTGTTTCCCTTCATGCAAAAGAGCATGGAGAAATTCCTTTTGTATCGGCTCGCGGTTGTAATCGGTGATGGTTGCTTTATAATATAAAGTCGGGGGAAACCCTTTTTCGTCAAATGGTGATGCATTCCCACTTATGGGTTAAACCTATGTAAGTGTGCATGCCCACTTATGTGACTGTAGCTTTTGTGAATGGTGATGCATTCCTATACAAAAATCATGTTTGGTATTGATAAGACATATATGCATCTAAATTTAGATAAATTTGTACAACATAGTTAGAACATGGATAAAAATGGTTAGTCACACTTCCATGTGTGGAAGAAATATATATTTTGCAAAACCCCGAGTGGTGGTTAGCACTAACTTTTTGGTTTAAAAAATCCATGAGTGATAAAATTAGGTTCTGTATGGGGAAGTTTGCTTATATTTTAACCAAGGGTATAATTGGTAAACATACTATCCTTGATACCTCGACAATGGTGTATAAATTCAATGTTTAGTCCGATGATTAAGTGTACTCCTATTAAAATTTAGAGAGAACTTATATTTTCTATGCAAATAAAATAAAACAGTACATGACTCTAGTGAGGAAAACAAAACAATTCAGTACATCAAACGTGTCTTGTATGGCAATTTATTATTCAGGAAATAGATTTTGCATTATCCGTCTTTCTCATCTTGAAAACTCAAGAAGCTAGAAGAGAATTTTTTTACTCTAACCTGATGCATGCAATGATTTAAATTAATAAGCAAAGGAAATGCTGGCATTGATCCTCGACATAGAATATCCTTATTCTTAGACCAGCCATCCTGGCCTTTGTACCACACGACCTGGAGATACAGATTGACACTACGAACGTCCATTTGTGTGCCTTCTGACTTATGAGATACTTGATAAGTAAACGACCATCTGTAGCTGGGCGTCTTGCCAAATAACTGGCTTTTGTCCATCCAAGCCAATGCGTAAACATGGTCCGAACAAAGCTAGTAGGAAAGCAATAAACCTAGTTATAAGAGTAAAGAAATTATAATATTCAGATAGGTGCATACGTGGAATTTGAGAAGATTATATACAATGAAGAGAAGAATGAATATGACCAAACCATGAACTATTTAGGAGTAGCACAGCATTAGAAGAAATCAGATCCAAGTATAATAGGACAAAAAAGAACTGTTATAGCTGCTTGCTCTTGACCGTTCCTTCAAAATAGCCGATGTTAGAATTTAGTCAACTACATTTGGGAAGAAAAAAATTACTACTACTTGGCCTATCATGTACATGCTCAAGAACAAACTAATAAATGGGATCGAGGGCCAGAACTTATGTGCACTAATTTTGTAGCAGTAAACTGTTGGAAATATGAGCAAATTACTACGAGATTTAATCCGAATAAATAGGAAATAGATCATGACAGCAATAGCAGAGATTAAACTAATCGTACGAACTAGCATAGCAGATGAACAGATCACATCTAGGGCACATACTAGAAACATGAATTCTACCACGATCTCAAACAGGAAGGATAGAATCACATACGGTGCAGCGGGAGCAGCACCGCCGGCGTTGACGTTATCGCCCATGTCGTCGAGGATGAGGTTGCCGAGGTCGGGAAGAAGTAAATGCGTTCATGAAGTCGTCGCTGCCAGCAGTCGCGCAGTCGCCTCCCAAAACCTGATCGCCCCTCTCCCGTACAGGATCACGAGAGGCGGGGTTCCGGAGGCCTGCTGTCCCTTCTCCCGGTGCACACCGAAAGGAGGGATGGAGAAGACTTGCTTGGCGGCGCAATGATCTGGAGAGCTGGTGAGAAACCATACGAAGCGGCGGCGGCTAGGGTTGACGTCTGCCTGACTATATAGTGCGGGCCGGGTAGGTCGTGGGAGCAAACCCCACGTCCGAGTCGTCACGATCCAAAAGAATCGGAAACGGTTCAGTAATTAACGCGTCCGTTAATTATTAATTAATGACTCATTAATTTTTCCCTAGCAGCAAAAATATAGACAACATGCATAGCTCTGTCCTCGGCTCGGCTCAATCCCGCGGCGCGGCGCGTCGTGACGAGGCGTGGCGAGGCGTGGCGAGGCGAGCGAGGAGGAGGAGCGCGCGTGTAGGTCTCCTCTTCTCATGCTCATACAAGTGGTAGAAGAGCTCACCTTATAAAGAGGTGCAACTCTCTCTTAACTTATGAGGTGGGACTAAACTTTAGCCTCATTCACTCCACTCACATGTGTGAATGAATGGGCCAAGAGAATTTCAGAATTTTAGTTGGTCTTTGGGCCAAAAGCCCACTAGCAAATTCCAACAATCCCCCACAAAGTCTCATTGGCACATTTCACCATTTATTTCCAAAACATTGTTTATATACCGGTGCTTAGTGGAGACTGTGAAGTTGAACTTCCACTTAGAGATTAAAGCTACACTAGATCACAACTTGAATAGTGGACTATGCCTTGAACTACAAGTTTTCTGCGAGACTAGTTTCACACAAACTCTTGACCGATACTGGGCTGCCGCAAGGCTTCCCCGCGGGTAGAGCGTATACGTCATACTCCAGGGCCTTTCATGAATTTATTAGAGAACACCCAATTCTCACAGACAGCGACGTTAACAGTCTAATTCATATAGGTGTGTTCCTCAGAAGATGTTCTGCAGGACAACATCTCTGCTTACCCGAATAAGCCACTTAGAACACATTAAGATAAGTATCAACCTGCCATGCAGATCAGGAGAGTATTGCATCTTCACGGAGTGGGATAGTTAATATAGGGATACTCTCCTCCCAGCTGACCAACAGCTTGTCTCCCACTTCTACTTCACGGGATCTCCGATCACATAGAGTGGGTTACCACTATGGACAACTCATGCGGTGGGTCTCAGACCCATCTCCATCGATGCATTATCTATCACATTACGTGATAGACCCTTTGTGAAGGGATCTGCCAAGTTTTTCGACGTTTGGATATAATCCAATGTAATAACTCCGGAGTTCCTCAGTTTCCTGACAGATTTTAATCTCCTCTTCACATGCCTTGAGGACTTCATATTGTCCTTAGAACTGTTTATCTTGACGATCACAGTTTGATTATCATAGTTCATCAGGATAGGGGGTATTGGTTTTTCAACCATAGGTAAGTCCATCAATAGCTCATGAAGCCACTCTGCTTCAACAGTGGCAGTGTCTAATGCTGTGAGTTCTGCTTCCATAGTTGACCTCGTTAAGATGGTCTGCTTGCAAGACTTCCAGGAAACAGCGCCACCACCAAGTGTAAAAACATAACCACTTGTGGCCTTAATCTCATCAGCATCAGATATCCAGCTAGAGTCACTATAACCCTCCAGTGCCCTTGGATACCCGGTGTAGTGAATCCCATAGCTCGTAGTGCCCTTCAAGTAGCGCGTAACTGTGGCGACCGATTCTCCGGGTACTAATTCCCAGAAAAATGGCCCTTGTGCTCATCAACCCCAGGATAACTGTTAGCTGATGAGGCACCAACTTGATACAGAAATTCCAAGCAAATACAAAATATGTAGTACAAGACCATTCAGGTCTGTGAGTACAACAAATGGTTTCTAGTGGTTGATGGCGGAAGCGGGTTGAAAATCATCAGTGTCTATGGGACCCCATTTCCCACGGGAACAGCTGACCAGGTTAACTCCTATCTTCGCGAGGCTGCTATCACCGTTGCTTAGGTTCCGGGGCTGTCATCACGGTCGCTCCTCTCCGCGCAAGAAATATGGCCAAGACAATAGCCAGGGACAAGCCAGTGAGTACTTTGAATGTACTCAAAAACATTATGAACACAGGGATAATATTGCAATGATGTCCTAAATATATTTTATACTCATGACGTCAGTTACAACAATATAAATATAACTCTGATGCGTGCAAGCATGTTATATATGAATATGCAATATCAAAGAAGTATAAAAAGGTATAATGAAATGAATAACAAGCATGCCACATAAAAGGGCTTTAAAAGAAATGCCACAGTCGGGCGTCTGAGCGACACCACATAAAGGGCTTTAAAAGAAATGCTCATAGTGAATATCCCGGAGGTAGAACCATCCCAGAGATACTCGATGATAACAATAATATTCATGGGTTAGTCAACAGTAATAATAATCATAATTATCACAAGTCACAAGTAGTGATTCTAGTTCTGGTTTAACAGTTTCACCTCCGAAGACCGACACTAAGACCAACACTTGACCCATCCCAGACTGTAATCCTTAACCATGGACATGGCTATTCGAATATGTTTAATCTCTGCAGAGGGTGTACTCTTTACCCACGAGTAACGGATTTCCTTTAGTCCATCGGGACAAATTCCGTCTACGGTCTTTTTGTTGAAAACACACCTAACTTGCACACACCAGCTTAACTCACACGTGTCTGGAATCACCCACGACACCTGTCAAGCAAACTCTAAGTGGGGAGGCTACAACCTCGCGTAGCATGGGATCAAATTTATATCGCCAGCTCTAAGGGGTGGCCTCCTCTCGGTCTCAACCGGAAACACCCATGCCCCCGGACCAGGTGGTCTGCCTACCAGCCACAACCGGTATCTTCCACCCTGGCCTCTCTGTACGGTGTGTGCTGGAAAGGGGTTGACAACTTACTGAACCGTACTCACTGGTGGAAAAAAGGCCTTTGGTCGCGGTTCGCAACTGCCATTAGTCGCGGTTGGGCAACCGCGACCAAATAAGCGCGACTAATGCCCCCCACCTTTAGTCGCGGCTGCTTAAGAACCGCGACTAAAGGCCCGTCCACGTGGGCGCCAGTGACCGTCAAGCGGAGGACCTTTAGTCGCGGTTCTTCCGCCAACCGCGACTAAAAGGCCGCCACAGGTTTAGGGTTTTAGCCCCCCTAAACCTGTTTTCTGTTTAATTTGTATTGTTTTATTTCTTTTGTGCTTTATTATAATTTTGAAGGAGTTTCATATATTCTACGGTACTACATACATGCATATGAATGTACAATTTCAAATAAATTTGAAATTAGAACCAAAAAGAATTCAAGAGGAATATACAATATATATTCAATATCATCGGATGACCATATACAATTTTGAACAAGTTTCCATACATGATTTAATGCATATAAAGTTCTACGTCCTCGTAATAGTGTTCTCCTTTAGGATGGAGGACTTCCTGCTGAACCATCCAGCTAGTTCCTCTTGAAGTGGTCGGAAGCGAGCTTACGGACTAAGCATCATCCGGAGGTTATTCCTCTGAGCATTGGTATCACTCGAACCCGCTCGAGGTGTATCTCCTGATCATCTCACGTATATAGTATCCACATAGATTGGTCTCCGGTGGCTGAATATCCCCAGCATTCTTAGGCTTTGACCTTTTGAATTCTAGCTCTTTTGAATTCACCGACCTTTGTATCTACGAACCGTCTCCAAACCCTACGAGGCAAAGAAAATTAAATGAACAAGAGAGTTATTAGTTACTTGATATTAGGAAATGAACGAAATAGGCTGATCGATATAGAGCGCAAATGAATGAAAATAATTACTTCTGCAGCATTCTTCTCATGCCGCCCCAAAGCTTTGGATCCATATTCAGAGAGTCGTGGGCGAGACATTACGAGGTGTTAACTTTAATTACTAGCAGAATCCGGTGGAACCTGCGGACACGATACATGCACAGATGCGTCATGCATAACTCATCGATTAGCCGGCCACATACCATGCATGGAGTAAACAAAAGAGAATGTGCTCAAGACAGAAACACTCACCCAAAATGGTAAGGAAATAGAATATCACTTTTGAGTTCCTGCTTTGTAAGAACTGCCACAGGTCTGCCTCCACGTCGGCGGGGTGACGCTCCAACACATGTCCATTAACGATGTGTGGGTCAATGAACCCAACATCATGGATGTTCCTTACTCTGCATTCCTTAATCTTCATTCTGCATGTATAATAGCGGACACAACAATATAGTTAGGACATATATATAGTGCAGGCAATATGAACGAGATGGGGTAGAAATTAATAAATCACTTACGAGCGTAGCAACCGATGATAGATTTGTCGAGCTCACGCAGATTGAAAAGCTGGAACAATTCACTCAGTTCAATTTGTACATAGTAATGTTTGAAGTGATGCTCATGTCTAACTTCCGCATAAATATATTCTTTGGCGTTTTAGTTTTTATGTAACCCTTGTACCATTTCAGCAGACCTTTCATTTGTGGAGGTAGATCCTTTTCCTGCGCAGGCTCGACGAGAGGCCCATTCTTGACATATGTAATTACTACCTCCTTCACTGGCGCCTCATCAAGGCCTAACAGTTCACGAAGAGTAATACCTAAGTTGGCCGCTTGTTCTCTGGCACTCGTTACAGTCAATCCCTGTGCTGCCGCAGCTTGTATGATCTCGGGGGCATCCGGACAGAAGGCTTCCACTATAAGCGGGGCAATCGATTGTTTACTTTGTTCCCCGAGCTGGGCAACTTGTTTCCCGCTTTTTTACTTTCGGCCTTCTCCGCTCTTTGTTCTCCTTGAACATGAGTGCCTGCCTGAAGTTCACATGCATAGTCGTTAGGCAGATTCTTCGCGGCTTGGGACGGTGTGCTCAAAAATGACTTAGCCCACTTCTTTTGCTCATCGTAAAATCTTGGCTTGGGCTCGGGCTCTCTTTTCTTCTTGCAGTCCGCCTTCCATTTCTCCAAATCAGCAGCAGCGGCAGCGTCGACTTCCTCGGCACTACGTTCCCAAGGCCTTGTGGGGAGAGGCTTCATGATGGCTCCGGTACCTTTGTGGTCTTAGGTACATAAGGGTCCGGGTTAATAATCCAGACTGCTTCGCTTCTTTGCCGGAGGTGGATTGGGGCGGCGTCGATCACCACGGACGAGGACTGGGGCGGCGGCTGATCACCCGCCGGACGTTGTGGATCTGGGGCGGCGTCGGTGACGTGGCGGAGGTGTAGGTGAACCGCCACCACCACCACCACCACCACCACCACCGCCACCGCCACCACCACCACCGTAGGGGTGGACTTGTTGTCCTTGGCGCCTCGCCTGGAAACTTGATAAACTTCTTTTGCCATAGAATGAAATGGCGCTTGACATCTCCAAGTCTTTTCTCCCCTTGGTGTAGCAATGTCAATCTCCGTGTCCTCAAACCCTTGGACTATGTCCTCCACCGTGACACGAGCATAGCCATCTTGAATGGGGTTGTTGTGGTGGAGTGCTCCAGTAAACATGGTAAAGCACTGCCGATGGCTACCTTCATGGACATGTTCCCGATAGGATAATACATATGACATTCTTTCATCTCCTTTATATCGTCCACGGGTAGCGAGGAGGCTCCGGTGCAGTAATTTCGACCACCGGAGGCTCCGGTGCAGTAATTTCGACCACCGTGAGGCTCGGTGCAGTAATTTCGATCGTCGGTGCATCTGCACCAGCCGGTGGGGCCTCCGTGGAAGCCACGCTGCTTCTCCGCTGCTGGCTTCCGAGATCCGCCGATGATCTTCATGCTGCACCCGAGCTGCATCTCTTTCGCTACTAGTACACTCATGGTTTTCTTCATCACATCCATTTCCGATGCCAACCGCGCCACAACATCTGATTCCCGATCCATCTTTCTCTTACGGCTTCAGAATCAGACGGGTCATCGTTCGGGGAACCCTATTTTCCACGGAATGTGCCCCACGCCTAAATACCGTCCTCCGTGTTCGGGATTCCCGAGGGCTTTTGTCGGTAGCGTCGTTCTCTCTGTTGAACTTGATCTTCCCCTGTTGAGCATCCTTCATTGCGTCAATAAGGGCTTGGGTGGGTTTAATTAATTTGCCCGGTAAACACACTCCCCTGTCTCCGGGTTCAGCGTTCCCCATGCCCGTACCACCAGCTTTTGGCCCTTGGGTCCCATCCCTCCGTGCACTGACGGATTCCTCGCGCCCTCAGCTCGTTCTCCATCTTCTCCAACCTAGGCACCCAAATGCGGATACCCTCCTGGCCCCATAACATGATTGTACTCCTTCTTAGCCGCATTTTCCTTATTTTTTTCGATATTTGAATGAACTGCTCCGATTTCTTTTGCTTCACAAATTCTGGCCAATCATGTTTCAGTTTCTCATATTGTCCTTTGAAATCCAGAGTCTTGTTCTGCTTGACAAAGTCATGGGCTAGATTTTGCTTGAATTTCCGAATGCGTCGGCCATCTTATGAAGAGCGAACTGTTTGACTAGCCTCCTCCTCTCCTTGTTTTCCTCAATCTTGTTACCCTCCTCATCGAATTTGTTGTATTCGGAGTTAGAACGAAATGTTCCATAAGCTTCTTGAAGCAATCTTTTTTGTTCTCTTATCGACAAAAGTGAAACCATCAATTCGTGCCTTCTTTGGCTCATTCCACTCCTGGGCGGTGATCGAGACGTTGTCTCTAACAATGGCTCCGCATTGGCTGACAAACTTGGTGGCGTTCTTGCGGGGCTCCGGCTGCTGCCGGTTGCACTTTGTCGACAACCTCGATGGTGCATGTTTCTCCTTGTTTCATCGTCTTGGTTGCGCCACGCTTTGACGGCGTACTCGATTGTTTCGACGATCCGGCGAGGGCTAAAATAAGAAAGAGAGTCGCGTTAGTACACACATATTTATTCAAATCAGTTAGTTTGTATCACCGGAGGCTCAATGTATATATATACCTCGGCGCGGAGGTGGTTGCTACTTCCATTTGAAGATCGCCGCGTTTATCGACGTTTGTTCGACATCATCTTCTTGTGGCGCCCTTCATCTTCACCGTCAAGGTTCAGATAAGAAGAGATATCATCTTCTTCTTCTCCGGTCGGCACATATAGAATATCGCCGTTTATGATGCCGAACATATGTGCTTCACCGTCCGGATCATAGTTGTCCATAATCGGGTCAGCTCTATCGTCCGCCATTATGTCGATCCTGAAAACATGTAGTAAAAACAAATTAATTAATTGAAGAAGGGGCGGTGGCGGTGGCGGTGGCGAAAGGGCGGTGGCAAAAGGAGGCGAGGAAGGGGTGGGAGAGGGTGTCATGATGAGCGCGAGGCAGGCGGCGGGCAGCAAGGCGTCACGGAGAGGGAGGCGAGGACAACACACACGGAGAGGGAGGCGAGGACAACAGACAACCACGTCTTCACGAATGTCATTTTGTGAAGAAACTTTGCAAGCAATTAAACATTTGTCAATGTTTGGTAAAAAAAAATACAATTTGTTTTTGGTTTTCAATTTGGAATGTTATACATTAGATCATCATGCATATCATATTTTCTCGCATTTTCCGATCCTAGGAAATTTCACATAACTCAAGGACCCTCGGAGAGAGTTGGAAGTTTCATTATTTTCATATTTGGGATTTCTCAAATTTTGGAAATAGGATCATTGGATTTATTTAAAATTATCTTCATAAAGTTTTCCTATAAAAATCTCAAGAGAGGGAATAATATGACTTTCCCAACATTTAGGAAAAGCGAAGATATTATAAATAAATCAAATTTGGTTTTCGAAAGATTTATTTTGCTTAGGCAAAAATGAGCATTTAAGATTTTTATGCATGTTGCAGTTTTTAAAAGTTCATTTTGTTCGACTCATTTTTAGGAGTCGGGGAAAATTTGTTTTATTTAAATCAGAGTTCGTTTGATATTTTATTTATTTCGTTTTTTTTAATTTAAAAAACGAAGCGCTGCCTGGACCGAGGCCTAGCTGCCCAGCCAGCCAGGCCCAGCGCCCGCCTGCCCAGCCGCCCGCCTCCCTCTCCTCACAAGACGCCCGCCTCGAGTCCCGCTGGGACGACTCCGCCGCTGCCGGAGTCCGGCCTCGCCTGCTCCCGTTGCGGTCGGCGGGCGAGGGAGGCCGTGAGGGCGAGGGCGGGCGAGGGCGAGCGAGGCGGGCGCTGCTGTGGGCGAGGGAGGCCGGTCGGCGGCGTTGAGGGCGGGCGAGCGAGGCGGCAGATCGAGGCCGGGCCGGGCGCGCGGCGCTGTAGGCGAGGGCGACGGCGGGCGGCGTCGAGGGCGAGAGCGACGGCGGGCGGCGTCGAGGGCGCGGCAGAGACGAACAGGCGAGAATCGGAATCGGAGAAGACGAGAATCGGAGCCTTGTATTTATAGCCCCCCCTTTAGTCGCGGGTGGCGGCGAGACCCATGATTAAAGGTACCCTTTAGTCGCTGGTCGCCTGCCCAACCGCGACTAAAGGGTTTTTGGCGGTTTTTTGCGTTCGCGTCCCCCCTTTAGTCGCGGTTGGCGGCGAGACCCATGACTAAAGGTACCCTTTAGTCGCGGGTCGCCTGCCCAACCGCGACTAAAGGGTTTTATGGTTTTTATGCTCCAGCGCTTCACCTTTAGTCGCGGTTGGTCCTGCCAACCGTGACTAAAGGTCACGCATGGTTTAGGGTTTTAGCCCCCCAAACCTGTTTTCTGTTTAATTTGTATTGTTTTCTTTTTAATTTGTATTGTTTTCTATTTAATTTGTATTGTTTTATTTCTTTTGTGCTTTATTTTAATTTTGAAGGAGTTTCACATATTCTACGGTACTACATACATGCATATGAATGTACAATTTCAAACAAATTTGAAATTAGAACCAAAAGAATTCAAGAGGAATATACAATATATATTCAATATCATCGGATGACCATATACAATTTTGAACAAGTTTCCATACATAATTTAATGCATATAAAGTTCTCGTCCTTTGTATCTACGAACCGTCTCCAAACCCTACGAGGCAAATACAAATAATATGTCAAAAATAAAACTAATTCAATTCAATATGTTAAAAATACAAATAATATATCAAAAAATTCAGAAAAATAGAACTAATTCATTTCAAAATTCTAAAATACAAATAATATATCAAAAATTCAGAGAAGTTCTTCCGGCCGCCTCTGTCTTCCCACAAGTTCTTCGGCCAGTCTTCCCGCCATTCTTTCCGCCTATGTCTTCCCGCCATTCCTTCACGCCTCTATCTTCGCAGCGTATCGATGCTCCTTTTATAGGCACGGGCGCCGCTTCTGCTTTGTCTTGTTCCTCCGACAGGCGTAAATGCGCTACCCACGTCTGTCTAACCTTTAGTCCCGGTTGCACCAACCAGCCGGGACTAAAGGTTAGATGACCAGCTCTGGATTCCTCTTCTTCCCGCCATTTCTTCCCTGTCTTCCCGCCTCTTTCTTCCCGCCACTTTCTTCCCGCCTCCTGTCTTTTTTTCCCGCCATTTCTCACTACATATATGTAGCCCGGCTTGGCCAGCATTATCACATCTCTACAATCTCTCATCACTCTCTCATGGCTTCCACCGCACCCACTCTAACCTACCAGCAGGTGGAGGAGCTTTGCGCCTCGAACTACCCTTGTCCACCGGGCTACTGGCGTCCCCACCGCGAGTGGAGCCTAAGCGCCGGCGGCGTGCCGGTCCCTCCCGTCCCTCAGGGTACTGCGCGCCGGGCGGCCATCACGAACCACTACTACCTCGACCTCACGCCGGAGCAGCGGATGAATCCCCGCTGGCATCCCGATAACCAGCATACTTGGGACGCCTTCTTCATCAATCGGCGTGAGAGGGCGCTCGCCAGGTATGAGGAGGACGGTCTGCCTCATGGGAACTTCCACGAGGCCGGCCGTCGGCTATGGTGGTATGGCTGGACTCTGCAGAGCGTCATGGACTACATCACGGCCGGCGATATCCCCCGCCTGCGCTACCCTCGCTTCGAGCCACGAAGCGCTGCCCGACGACAAGAGCGCGACGACAGAAGCGATTTATTTATCGACGGCGGCAACTTAGAAGGCGATTTACTACCAAAGACAACGACGACGGCGGCTATGAAGACTACGGTATGCATATTATACGCCTAGGCAGGAGTATGACTAAATCACTCCAAATTTCATGTATCATCAGTGGTATCTCGAATCATTCGAAAATGGACACCAAACACATCACGGGTAATATAATTCACATGATCCATTCAACAAAGTTTGGTACAATAAATTATTACACATCATTTTTCTTCCCTTGTGTCCCTGCTTGCTTATGATTGTGCCGTATCCATGGAGCATCCTCATCATTTAACTTAATGCTTGGGTCGGTGTTCACTTTGAAGGGCGGAATTTCAGAAAACATATTATAATCTTCTGACATGTCTGTCTTGTCCTCCACTCCCACGATGTTTCTTTTCCCTGAAAGAACAATGTGGCGCTTTGGATCATCGCATGATGTACTGATCGCTTTCTTATCTTTCCGTTTCCTCGGTTTGCTACTCATGTCCTTCACATAGAAAACCTGAGCGACATCTTTCGCTAGGACGAATGGTTCGTCAAGGTAACCAAGATTGTTGAAATCCACCATTGTCATTCCGTATTGCTGGTCCACCTTTACCCCACCTCCTGTTAGCTTGAACCATTTGCACCGGAACAAAGGGACCTTAAAGGAGGGTCCATAGTCAAGTTCCCATATCTCCTCTATGTAACCATAATATGTGACCTCTTGCCCATTCTCGGTTGCTGCATCAAAGCGGACACCACTGTTTTGGTTGGTGCTCTTTTTATCTTCGGCGATCGTGTAAAATGTATTCCCATTTATCTCGTACCCTTGGAAAGTCATTATAGTCGAAGATGGTGTCTTGGCCAACATGTACAGCTGATCTACAACATCATTGTCATTCATTAAATGTTTTCTCAACCAACTGCCGAAAGTCTCCATGTGGGCCTTCCTAATCCAGGATTCAGGCTTCCCGGGTTGTCGAGCGTAAAATATTCTTGTGTTTCTCAAAGTACGGAGCCACCAAGCTGGAATTGGTCGATCTGGTGTGGTGTGCTTGATCGGAGAATGGCCGTCCATACATATCGTTGATTTCATTCCGATCGTGCCTTTTCCACGTAGTCTCCCCTCGTGCCGCGATCGAGGAAGACCAATCGGCTTAAGGTCAGGAACAAAGTCAACACAAAACTCAATTACCTCCTCATTTCCATAGCCCTTGGCGATGCTTCCTTCTGGCCTAGCACGGTTACGAACATATTTCTTTAATACTCCCATGAACCTCTCGAAGGGAACATATTGTGTAGAAATACAGGACCGAGAACGAAAATCTCTTCGACTAGGTGAACCAGGAGGTGCGTCATAATATTGAAGAAGGATGGTGGGAACACCAACTCGAAATCGACAAGACATTGGATCACATCGTTACGTAACCGTGGTAGAACTTCTGGATTGATTACCTTCTCGAGAGATTGCATTGAGGAATGCACATAGCTTCACAATGGCTACTCGAACATTTTCCGGCAGGAGCCCTCAAAGCAATCGGAAGCAATTGCGTCATAATCACGTGGCGGTCGTGAGACTTCAGGTTTTGGAACTTTTTCTCCGCCATGTTTATTATTCCCTTTATATTGGGCGAGAATCCAGACGGGACCTTCATACTGCTCGGGCATTCAAAAAGATGACCTTCTCTTCTTTGGTCGAGCGTAGTCGGCACGACCTTGAAACCATTCCGGATGCCGGTCATCGTGGTCTTTCAAACGTTGCTGGTCCTGCCGTGCTTCCTTTGTATCATTTGTCTTCCCATACACGCCCAAGAAGCTTAGGAGGTTCACGCAAATATTCTTCGTAACGTGCATCACGTCGATTGCAGAGCGGACATCTAGGACTTTCCAATATTCTAGCTCCCGCAATATAGATTTCTTCTTCCACATGGCTGCGTGCCCGTCGGCTCCCTTCGAACTGATTGTCCGCCAGACCCTTTCCAAAGATGACTTTCAAATCCTTGACCATATCAAATACCTCGGCACCGGTCGTTCCGCAGCTTCGCCGGTGATCTGCCTTGCCGTTGTAATGCTTGCCTTTCTTTCTTCCTGGATGAATTTTCGGAAGAAATCGACGATGCCCAAGGTACACGTTCTTCTTACAATTTGGCAAATGTACACTTTCAGTCTCATGTAAGCAGTGCGTGCATGCATTGTATCCCTTATTTGACAGTCCCGAAAGGTTACTAAGAGCAGGCCAATCGTTGATGGTTCTGAAAAGCAACGTCAGAGGTCAAATTCCTCTTGTTTGTGCTCATCCCACACACGGACACCACCCCACAGCTGTAAAAGTTCATCAACTAATGGCCTTAGGTACACATCGATGTCGTTGCCGGGTTGCTTCGGACCTTGGATGAGCACCGGCATCATAATGAACTTCCGCTTCATGCACAACCAAGGAGGAAGGTTGTAGATGCATAGAGTCACGGGCAGGTGCTATGGCTGGAGCTACTGCTTTCGCCAAAAGGATTCATGCCATCCGTACTTAGAGCAAATCTTATGTTCCTTGCGTCACTGCAAAATCTTTGAACCATCTGTCGATCTTTCTCCATTGCGTTCCATCTGCGGTGTGTCTCAACTCCCGTCCGACTTACGGTCCTCTTTGTGCCATCGCAACAACTTGGCATGCTCTTTGTTCCTGAGCAGACGTTTCAACCGTGGTATTATAGGAGCATACCACATCACCTTGGCGGAACCCTCTTCCTGGTTTACGGCCCTCAACATCGTCACCGTGGTCATCGCCTCGATCTTATAACGCAATGCGGGCATACCGGGCATTCATTCAAATTCTCGTATTCACGCGGTAGAGGATGCGATCGTTGATGCATGCATGTATCTTCGTAACCTCTAAACCTAGAGGGCGTACAACCTTCTTTGCTTCAGACGCGTCGGCGGGCAACTCGTTATCCTTTGGAAACATATTCTTCAACATTTTCAGCAAGTTTTCAAATGCCGAGTCAGCTACACCTGCCTCTGCCTTCCATTTCAGCAAATCCAGCAGTAGCCCAGCTTTTTCGCACCATCATCGCATCCGGGTACAGCGCCTTTCTGTGATCCTCTAACATGCGATCCAAATTCTCCCTCTCCTTTTCAGTTTAGCGGCGTCTCCGTGCATCAGCAATGGTCCGACCAAGATCATCAGCAGGATCATCACGTGCCTCTTCTTCACCTTCCCTTCACCTTCAAAGATCCTCCATGAAAGTATCACCGAAATGAGCAAGATAGCTTTCATCGATGAAATCATCCCTTCTTCATCTTCTTCCATTATAACCCCTCTTTCTCCATGCTTGGTCCAACAATTATAGCTTGGCATGAAACCGTGCGAAGCAGATGCATGTGAACATCTCTTGAGGAAGAGTAACCCTTCGATTCTTACAGATAACACATGGACAGATAACAAAACCCCCGCTTGTTCGCATTAGCCACTACGAGGAAATCTTTCAAACCCGTAGTGAACTTCGCAGGAGAGTCGGTTACCGTACATCCATTGCCGATTCATCTGCATTATTATAATATAAAATATATAATTAACCATCATGCATTTGTTAAACTAACTAGCTACAAACAATATAAATTAAACAATGAACTACACACATGCATATTTTATCAATGACACATCAAAGGTTCATCAAGTTGCTAACGCGATCGAGGAGTGTGGCTCCAACACTTCATGTCATGTTTGTTTCATGCTCTTGGGGCATTTCATCAAACACCTTATGTGCATAAGAGGAACCAAAAGCAAACCTACACCCACTTGTGAAGAGAATGGCTCCAAATGGCTAAGTGTTGGCTGCTGGATGGGTATATATAGGGAGGGGCTTTAGTTGCGGTTGGCACAGCAAACCGTGACTAAAGGTGCCGAGCCTTTAGTCGCGGTTGTCACGGCAAACCGCGACTAAAGACCTCACGTCTTGGTTGCCACCGAGCGCCACAGGCCCGGGCCTTTGGTCGCGGTTCACCTCGAATCATGACTAAAGGTCCCATTAATCGCGGTTCCTACAGCTTCGCGACTTATGGGGCTGGACGGAAGCCTGTTTTTCCACCTGTGACTCTACTTGTTGTAGAGGCAGTGGTAATCTGAAACAAGTGTGGGGGTTCTTTGGAACAAGACTCGATCTACGGTCGACTCAGAGGTTTAAGTATTCCTGCATGATTAGCATAACGAATATATTTCAACCAACAGAGTCACCGCTCATATTACCTTACCATGCCATACCAGACATAACCGTCCCGACGGAGACCGGCGACAAACTCATGCCTACCCAAGGCAGAGGTTTTCCCGGGTTCCTATCGGTATGCATGCAAGGCACATGAGGATGATTATCATCACAAGTGTGTTCATTTCCAACAGCATGGAAATCACTAACATGCACCCATGCATATGATCAAATCACATGAAATAACAAGTCCTACAAAAAAAATTGAGGTAGTGTTATAAGCGTGTCAACGAACACACAAAAGTATTAAGCCGGGGTTCAGAATGCTTGCCTTCAGGTCATGGGAAGGCAGGGTGCATTTCAAACTCTTGAAATATTTCTCCTCTCTTCAAAAATCCTATTTCAGAAATATAAATGAATTAACACAAAAATAAAAACAGCACAAAAAGTTGTTCTGAATTTTTTTCAAATAAATCTTAAAATAAACTAGACAATATTTGAGAGAGGTAGGAAAAAGAATTAATTCATTTGGAGTTATATTTATAAAGATACAACAGGTCAAAGTTTGGTCAACATCTGTTATTTAGAATAAAAACAGAAAAGAAAAGCGTTTTAAAAGAAAACATGTCGAAGGCGTATTCGGAAAAGGCGCTTCCACTTACTCCTGCGTGGACAGGCGCTGGGTCACTGACGGTGGGCCCGCCTGGCCCACTGGTCAGGTTTGACCAGTCACACGCGCGCCGTCTCCCCTCTGACCGAACGGAGGCGGAGCTCCGGCGAGGTTTTGCCGGCGAACGGGGGCGTCTCTTGGCGACCTGAGGATATGGGTGTGCTCAGGGGGTCGAGGCGAGTCTGTGGGTACCCGCCATGGTCGCCGACATGGACGGAGTTGCCGGCGACGAGCTTCGCGGCGGAGCCGGCGTTCGGGTGGATAGTGAGTTTGGGGCTACGGTGGTCTCCGACCAAAATTGAGCGCGGGGTTGCACTCACGAGAGGGAGGGGGAGTTCTTGGTGGAGAGAGTGGAGAGGGAGGGGCACTGTTGGCGACGGAATCGGCCGGAGCGAGGCGGCGACCGAACCGGCTGGACTCGGGGAAGAAGGCCTTCCCCTCCTCGAATGCTGGCCAGGGCAACACTAGGAGGATCACTGGAGGTTGATCGAGGGCTAGATGGAGCTCCGGGGCCCTTATATACGCGGTGGAGGTCGGTTCCGGGGCGGCCGGCGATAAGGACGACGGCGAACCGCCTCCCTGTAGCTTGGGCGACGTGGCGGCGACGAGCGCTAGAGGACGAGGCTGCGGCTGAGCTGGAGATGCTTAAGGGGGCAGCTGGCGAGCGAAGGAGGTTTGGGCGGCGCCGACCGTGGCAGAGGCGCGCTGCGGACGCCGGCATGCCGCCAAAAGCTCTGTCGGCGGCGCTGTTGGCTGCCAGGGCGGCTTGGCGTTCTTTGTGAGGAGGTTAGTGCGTGGCGTGGCGCTGCAGAGCGGGCCAAAACCAGGGGGCCAGCGTGTACGCTCCGGGCGGCTCGTGCAATCTGGCGCTTCTGGGCGTGCCCGATGCCGCGGAAGGTGTTCGACACAATGTCGTGGCACGCTACAGGTCACAGGTGAGGTTGGCAAGCAACAGAGCTGGGTTGTTGATAGAGGGAAACTCCAGGGACAAGGTGGTTTGGTCAGGTGGCCAAGTTCACAATGCCAACAACAATCCATGTCAAATCTGATCATGCACTCCAGGTGTTTGACAAAATGCCACAGGCACTTAGGCTATTCTTGGAGTGGCCAAATCTTCCAGATTGAAGTCACTTTGGATGCATAAGAGGGCGGTGAGGTTAGTTGGTGAAAAGCACAAACTTGCTAGTGCAAGTTTTGCAGAACTTCAAATCTGGACAGGATGTGAGTGGCATTATTTCATGAACCAGAAATATGCCAATGGTTGCATGCTCCTGGACTTAGGGGTTTAGTTATGGAGGGCTACAAGTAGGAGAAGGAATCAAGGGCCAAAGAGCAAGCAATAATATGGTTGATGTACAAACCATCATGATGGACCAGAATGAAGATTAGGTTGATTTACTCAAAATTTTCAAAGAACATCCTTGGATTATTGCATATAGTGGAATCACATGCTGCTACTGACATCCCATAATTTTGGTGGAAGCTAGAAACATATATTTAAAAGGGTTGTAGTGTAAAATTGCCCACTGGACCAGAGAAGAAAAACATGTGTAGCACTCAAAATATGCAATGAATGAAATATATTATTGCACAAAAGTGATTTAGAGACATCACATGACATCTCCAAATTTTGGTTGGATTATTAGTTAAATTTATCAACTGGTGGTAGTACAAAAAGAGCTCCAAAACTAAAAACAAGTCATTTTAATGAATATAGCTCAGGGTGGAATAATTTAATAAATAAATCTACTGATTAGGAAATTGTTTTAATGAGAGGGCATAGAAGTCCAATATATTTTGGAGGGATCCACTTGGGAAAAACTCCTTAATATTAAAGGAAAAGTTTTGAAGACAACAGAGATATTCTTGCAGGCAAAATTTTAAACTCTTGCCAAAATTTTAATAACTAAAACCTGGTTAAATTTTTGAGGTGTTACAATAACTCTCTCAAGCGCACGCCAATGATCATCTCCCGGTTTTGACACAAATCGACTCAGCTTGCTCACAACAAAGGAGATGTCAGGCCTCGTGGCACTCGCCAAATACATAAGCGAGCCAATAATCTGAGAATACCTCAGTTGATCTCTAGCAATCCGTCGATTCTTTCGAAGCAACACACTAGCATCATATGGAGTTGTAGAAGGCGTGCAGTCGCTATACCCAAAACGACTCAAGACCTTTTCCACATAGTGAGACTGAAGCAGTGTGATCCCACCATTCTCATCTCTCGACGGCTTGATGTTTAAGATAACATCAGCTACTCCTAGATCCTTCATCTCAAAACAGCGAGATAAGAAATCCTTAACCTCCTTGATTAAATCAAGTCTGGTTCCAAAGATCAATATGTAAATGCGACATGGAACAAAGAATAACTCCTTCGCCCCCACCATAGCGATAGTACACGCACTTGTCACCATCGTTTACTACAAAGCCGGTAGCGATTAATGTTCTTTCAAACTTCTCATGCCACTCCTTAGGAGCTTGCTTAAGGCCATATAAAGACTTTAACAACTTGCACACCTTTCCTTCCTGACCAGGTACTACAAAACCATCTGGCTGATCCATGTAAATTTCCTCCTTCAACTCTCCATTGAGGAAAGCCGTCTTAACGTCCATTTGATGAACGAGAAGAACATGTGAGGCAGCCAGTGATAGTAACACCAATTGTGGTCAGTCTAGCCACGGGTGAGTAAGTATCAAAGAAGTATTCACCTTCTTTCTGGGTATAACCCTTAGCCACAAGCCGTGCCTTGTACTTTTCAATCGTACCATCAGGTCTAAGCTTCTTCTTGAATGCCCACTTACATCCTACAGGTTTGCACCCATAAGGACGGTCAGTGATCTCCCAGGTTCCATTAGCTAAGATGGAATCCATCTACTTCTGAACAGCTTCCTTCCACTAGTCGACATCGTGGAGATGCATAGGCTTAGAAATAGTCACCGGTGTGTCATCCATAAGGTACAAAATGAAATCATCACCAAAGGACTTTGCAGTCCTCATCTCTTACTCCTTATAGGAGTTTCATTGTCACCCTCAACTAGATTCTCAACGTGTTCCATCGCAATGGTGGGTTCAGGAATTACAGTGAGTTCCTCACTAGATGGAATAGGTATCTCCTGATTTGATGAACTTGACATATCCTTCATAGGAAATATGTCCTCAAAGAAAGCTGCATCATTAGACTTCATAATCATACCAACATGCATGTCGGATACCTCAGATTTTATTATCAAAAATCTATAGCCAATGCTATGAAAAGAATATCCCAGAAGAACACAATCCACGGTTTTTAGTCCAAGCTTGCGCTTCTTGGGAATTGGTATATTGACTTTTGCCAAACAACCCCAAGAACGTAGGTAAGAGAGTTTCAACCTTTTCCTTTCCCATTCCTCAAATGGAGTCATGGTCTTATGTTTTGTGGGAACTCGGTTTAGGACATGACACGCGGTCATTAGCGCCTCCCCCCACCATTCCTTGGAAAGACCCGATGTGTCCAACATGGCGTTAACCAAATCAGTTAGAGTTCGGTTCTTTGTTTCGGCCACCCCATTAGACTGAGGTGAGTAGGGCGTCCTCTCATGGATTATACCATGTTCCGCTTTAAACAGATCAAATTCATTGGAAAAATACTCTCCACCACGATCGGACCTAAGCCATTTAATTTTTCGATCAAGTTGGTTCTCTGCCTCAGCTTTCTAGTTTTTGAAGAAAGTTAAAGCCTCATCTTTTGATTTCAGAAGATACACATAACAATATCTAGTGGAGTCATCAATGAACGTCATGAAATATCTCTTTCCACCTTTTGTCAACACGCCATTCATCTCACAAAGATCAGAATGTAAAAGCTCTAGTGGTGCCAAGTCTCTTGCCTCTGCAGTGTTATGGGACTTGCGAGGTTGCTTAGCTTGCACACATACTTGGCACTTAGAGCCTTTGACAGCAGAGATTTTCGGAATTAAATTCAGATTGGCTAGCCGCGTCATGCAACCAAAGTTAATGTGACAAAGTCGTGAAAGCCCAATATCAGACTCATTGTTGTGGCAAACATTATTAATAACTTTAGTGCAAATATCTGACAAAGATAGGCGGAACAAGCCTCCACACTCATAGCCTTTTCCAACAAATTGTCCACACTTGGAAATTACAACTTTATTGGACTCAAAAACCAACTTAAAACCATCTCGACATAAATGGGAACCGCTAACGAGATTTTTATTGATGGACGGCACATGATGAACGTTCTTCAGACGCACGGTCTTCCCCGAAGTAAACTTCAGATCGACCGTACCAACACCTCGAACGATGGCATGTGACCCGTTCCCCATCAGCACGGGAGAAGTCCCTGTGGCCCTGATTCCTTCATATCAGTATTACCGATGACAACATTAGCGGACTTGCCACTCTTCTCATGTTCGCGCTCCTCAAAGCGGTTAGGACACTTCGGAGCCCAGTGATTAGGATCACCGCAGACATGGCAAAGTCCCTTCCCCTTCTTATGAGAATTCTTCTTGAAGTTGGTAGAATATGATGGCTTGTTCTTTGTATCAAACTTGCCTTTGCCCTGAGTTTTGTTCTTGTTGTTTTTGAACTTGTTGGGCTGGAAGTTCTTCTTCTGTACCATGTGGGCACTAGAAGATCCCTCAGCAACTCGAGCACGTGTGTCTTTTGCTCTCGCCTTCTCTTCAACATCAAGAGTACCAATGAGATCCGTAACAGAAAACTCATATCTCTTGTGTTTCAGGGAAGTAGCAAAATTGTTCCACGAAGGTAGAAGCTTGGCAATAATGCCTCCGCAACAAATTTGTCCGGCAACACACACTTTAAGTGCTCAAGTTCTTTTTGAAGCGATTTCAGTATCTCATGAGCCTGCTGTACAACAGACCGCTGATCAGTCATCTTGTAGTCATAGAATTGCTCCATGACGTACAACTTGCTACCGGCGTCCGAGGCACCAAACTTGGCCTCGAGCGCAGCCCACATGTCCTTGCCGTTGTCAAACGACATATACGAATCCACAATGGAATCATCAAGAACACCCAGAAGAGCGCCTTTAAAGAGAATATCGATCTTCTCAAAAGCTTCCAGATGTGCTGGATTAAGATCGCCCTTAGGCTTGCCCTTAATGGCGTCAGAGCAGCCCATGGTCTGATACCAGTAGACTGCTCTCGTGCGCCACCTCTTATATTGCGCCCCCTTAAAGGCAGGCGGCTTCAGATGCGCAGCAAACCACTCGGAGTAAATTGCCTATGATCAGGTTTTTGGATTGTTGGAAATATGAGCAAATTACTACGAGATTTAATCCGAATAAATAGGAAATAGATCATGACAGCAATAGCAGAGATTGAACTAATCATGCGAACTAGCATAGTAGATGAACAGATCACATCTAGGGCACATACTAGAAACATGAATTCTACCACGATCTCGAACAGGAAGGATAGAATCACATACGGTGCAGCGGGGCAGCACCGCGGCGTTCAACGTTGTCGCCCATGTCGTCGAGGATGAGGTTGCCGAGGTCGGGGAAGAAGTCGTCGTTCGCGAAGTCGTCGCTGCCAGCAGTCGCGCGAGTGTGCTCCCCAAAAACCTGATCGCCCCTCTCCCGTACAGGATCACGAGAGGCGGGGTTCCGGAGGCCTGCTGTCCCTTCTCCCGGTGCACGCCGAAATGAGGGATGGAGAAGACTTGCTTGGCGGCGCAATGATCTGGAGAGCTGGTGAGAAACCATACGAAGCGGCGGCGGCTAGGGTAGACGTCTGCCTGACTATATAGTGCGGGCCGGGTAGGTCATGGGAGTAAACCCCACGTCTGAGTCGTCACGATCCAAAAGAATCGAAAACGGTTCAGTAATTAACGCGTCTGTTAATTATTAATTAATGACCCATTAATTTTTCCCGAGCAGCAAAAATATAGACAACGTGTATAGCTCTGTCCTCGGCTCGGCTCAATCCCACAACCCGCGGAGCGTCGTGACGAGGCGTGGCGTGGCGAGGCGAGCGAGGAGGAGGAGCGCGCGTGTAGGTCTCCTCTTCTCATGCTCATACAAGTGGTAGAAGAGCTCACCTTATAAAGAGGTGCAACTCTCTCTCAACTTATGAGGTGGGACTAAACTTTAGCCTCACTCACTCCACTCACATGTGTGCACGAATGGGCCAAGAGAATTTCAGAATTTTAGTTGGGCTTTGGGCCAAAAGCCCACTAGCAAATTCCAACAATCCCCCACAAAGTCTCATTGGCACATTTCACCATTTATTTCCAAAACATTGTTTATATACCCGTGCTTAGTGGAGACTGTGAAGTTGAACTTCCACTTAGAGATTTATGCTACACTAGATCACAACTTGAATAGTGGACTATGCCTTGAACTACAAGTTTTCTGCGAGACTAGTTTCACACAAACTCTTGACCGATCTTGGGCTGCCGCAAGGCTTCCCCTTGGTGGAGCGTATCGTCATACTCCGGGGCCTTTCATGAATTTATTAGAGAACACCCAATTCTCACAGACCGCGGCGTTAACAGTCAAATTCATATAGGTGTGTTCCTCGAAGGTGTTACGCAGGACAACATCTCTGCTTACCCGAATAAGCCACTTGGAACACATTAAGATAAGTATCAACCTGCCATGCAGATCAGGAGAGTATTGCATCTTCACGGAGTGGTATAGTTCATATAGGGATACTCTCCTCCCAGCTGACAAACAGCTTGTCTCCCACTTCTACTTCACGGGATCTCCGATCACATAGAGTGGGTTACCACTATGGACAACTCATGCGGTGGGTCTCAGACCCATCTCCATGATGCATTATCTATCACATTACGTGATAGACCCTTTGTGAAGGGATCTGCCAAGTTTTCGACGTTTGGATATAATCCAATGTAATAACTCCGGAGTTCCTCATTTTCCTGACAGATTTTAATCTCCTCTTCACATGCCTTGAGGACTTCATATTGTCCTTAGAACTGTTTATCTTGACGATCACAGTTTGATTATCACAGTTCATCAAGATAGGGGGTATTGGTTTTTCAACCATAGGTAAGTCCATCAATAGCTCACGAAGCCACTCTTGCTTCAAAAGTGGCGGTGTCTAATGCTGTGAGTTCTGCTTCCATAGTTGACCTCGTTAAGATGGTCTGCTTGCAAGACTTCGAGAAACAGCGCCACCACCAAGTGTAAAAACATAACCACTTGTGGCCTTAATCTCATCGACATCAGATATCCGATTCGAGTCACTATAACCCTCCGGTACCCTTGGATACCGGTGTAGTGAATCCCATAGCTCGCGATGCCCTTCAAGTAGCACATAACTCTCTCAAGCGCCGCGCCAATGATCATCTCCCGGTTTTGACACAAACCGACTCAGCTTGCTCACAGCAAACGAGATGTCGGGCCTCGTGGCACTCGCCAAATACATAAGCGAGCCAATAATCTGAGAATACCTCAGTTGATCTCTAGCAATCCGTCGATTCTTTCGAAGCAACACACTAGCATCATATGGAGTTGGAGAAAGGCGTGCGATCGCTATACCCAAAAGCGACTCAAGACCTTTTCCACATAGTGAGGCGAAGCAGTGTGATCCCACCATTCTCATCTTTCAACAGCTTGATTTTTAAGATAACATCAGCTACTCCTAGATCCTTCATCTCAAAACAGCAAGATAAGAAATCCTTAACCTCCTTGATTAAATCAAGTTTGGTTCCAAAGATCAATATGTAAATGCGACATACGGACAAAGAATAACTCCTTCGCCCCCACCATAGCGATAATACACGCACTTGTCACCATCGTTTACTACAAAGCCGGCAGCAGTTAATGTTCTTTCAAACTTCTCATGCCACTCCTTAGGAGCTTGCTTAAGGCCATATAAAGACTTTAACAACTTGCACACCTTTCCTTCTGACCAGGTACTACAAAACCATCTGGCTGATCCATGTAAATTTCCTCCTTCAACTCTCCATTGAGGAAAGCCGTCTTAACGTCCATTTGATGAACGAGAAGACCATGTGAGGCAGCCAGTGATAGTAGCACCCGAATTGTGGTGAGTCTAGCCACGGTTGAGTAAGTATCAAAGAAGTCTTCACCTTCTTTCTGGGTATAACCATTAGCCACAAGCCGTGCCTTGTACTTTTCAATTGTACCATCAGGTCTAAGCTTCTTCTTGAACACCCACTTACATCCTATAGGTTTGCACCCATAAGGACGGTCAGTGATCTCCCAGGTTCCGTTAGCTAAGATGGAATCCATCTACTTCTAAACAGCTTCCTTCCAGTAGTCGGCATCGGGGAGATGCATAGGCTTCTGAAATAGTCCTGGGTGTGTCATCCACAAGGTACACAATGAAATCATCACCAAAGGACTTTGCATTCCTCTGTCTCTTACTCTTTATAGGAGTTTCATTGTCACCCTCAACTAGATTCTCAACGTGTTCCATCGCAATGGTCGGTTCAGGAATTACAGTGAGTTCCTCACTAGATGGAATACGTATCTCCTGATTTGATGAACTTGACATATCCTTCATAGGAAATATGTCCTCAAAGAAAGGTGCATCATTAGACTCCATAATCGTACCAACATGCATGTCGGATACCTCAGATTTTATTATCAAAAATATATAGTCAATGCTCTGAAAAGCATAGCCCAGAAGAACACAACCCACGGTTTTTGGTCCAAGCTTGCGCTTATTGGGAATTGGTATATTGACTTTTGCCAAACAACCCCAAGAACGTAGGTAAGAGAGTTTCAAACTTTTCCTTTCCCATTCCTCAAATGGATTCATGGTCTTATGCTTTGTGGGAACTCGGTTTAGGACATGACACGCGGTCATTAGCACCTCCCCCCACCATTCCTTGGAAAGACCCGATGTGTCCAACATGGCGTTAACCAAATTAGTTAGAGTTCGGTTCTTTCTTTCGGCCACCCCATTAGACTGAGGTGAGTAGGGAGGCGTCCTCTCATGGATTATACCATGTTCCGCACAAAAAAGATCAAATTCATTGGAAAAATACTCTCCACCACGATCGGACCTAAGCCATTTAATTTTTCGATCAAGTTGGTTCTCTGCCTCAGCTTTCTAGTTTTTGAAGAAAGTTAAAGCCTCATCTTTTGATTTCAGAAGATACACATAACAATATCTAGTGGAGTCATCAATGAACGTCATGAAATATCTCTTTCAACCTTTTGTCAACACGCCATTCATCTCACAAAGATCAGAATGTATAAGCTCTAGTGGTGCCAAGTCTCTTGCCTCTGCAGTCTTATGGGACTTGCGAGGTTGCTTAGCTTGCACACATACTTGGCACTTAGAGCCTTTGACAGCAGAGATTTTCGGAATTAAATTCAGATTGGCTAGCCGCGTCATGCAACCAAAGTTAATGTGACAAAGTCGTGAAAGCCCAATATCAGACTCATTGTTGTGGCAAACATTATTAATAACTTTAGTGCAAATATCTGACAAAGATAGGCGGAACAAGCCTCCACACTCATAGCCTTTTCCAACAAATTGTCCACACTTGGAAATTACAACTTTATTGGACTCAAAACCAACTTAAAACCATCTCGACATAAGCGGGAACCGCTAATGAGATTTTTATTGATGGGCGGCACATGATGAGCGTTAAATCGGGGCCGCAGTCTTCCCTGAAGTAAACTTCAGATCGACCGTACCAACACCTCGAACGATGGCATGTGACACGTTCCCCATCAGCACGGTAGAAGTCCCTGTGGCCCTGATTTCTTCATATCAGTATCACCGATGACAACATTAGCGGACTTGCCGCTCTTCTCATGTTCGCGCTCCTCAAAGCGGTTAGGACACTTCGGAGCCCAGTGATTAGGATCACCGCAGACATGGCAAAGTCCCTTCCCCTTCTTGTGAGAATTCTTCTTGAAGTTGGTAGAATATGATGGCTTGTTCTTTGTATCAAACTTGCCTTTGCCCTGAGTTTTGTTCTTGTTGTTTTTGAACTTGTTGGGCTGGAAGTTCTTCTTCTGTACCATGTGGGCACTAGAAGATCCCTCAGCAACTCGAGCACGTGTGTCTTTTGCTCTCGCCTTCTCTTCAACATCAAGAGTACCAATGGGATCCGTAACGGAAAACTCATGTCTCTTGTGTTTCAGGGAAGTAGCAAAATTGTTCCACGAAGGTGGAAGCTTGGCAATAATGCCTCCGGCAACAAATTTGTCCGGCAACACACACTTGAAGTGCTCAAGTTCTTTTGCGAGCGACTGTATCTCATGAGCCTGCTGTAAAACAGAGCGCTCATCAGTCATCTTGTAGTCATAGAATTGCTCCATGACGTACAACTCGCTACGGCGTCCGAGGCACCAAACTTGGCCTCGAGCGCAGCCCACATGTCCTTGCCGTTGTCAAACGACATATACGAATCCACAATTGAATCATCAAGAACACCCAGAAGAGCGCCTTTAAAGAGAGTATCGATCTTCTCAAAAGCTTCCAGCTGTGTTGGATTAAGATCTCCCTCAGGCTTGCCCTTAATGGCGTCAGAGCAGCCCATGGTCTGAAACCAGTAGACTGCTCTCGTACGCCACCTCTTATATTGCGCCCCCTTAAAGGCAGGCGGCTTCAGATGCGCAGCAAAACCACTCGGAGTAAATTTCCGATGATCAGGTTTTTGGATTGTTGGAAATATGAGCAAATTACTACGAGATTTAGTCCGAATAAATAGGAAATAGATCATGACAGCAATAGCTGATATTAAACTAATCATGCGAACTAGCATAGCAGATGAACAGATCACATCTAGGGCACATACTAGAAACATAAATTATACCACGATCTCGAACAGGAAGGATAGAATCACATACGGTGCAGCGGGAGCAGCACCGCCGGCGTTGACGCTGTCGCCCATGTCGTCAAGGATGAGGTTGCCGAGGTCGGGGAAGAAGTCGTCGTTCTTGAAGTCGTCGCTGCCAGCAGTCGCGCGAGTGCGCTCCCCAAAAACCTGATCGCCCCTCTCCCGTAAAGGATCACGAGAGGCGGGGTTCCGGAGGCCTGCTGTCCCTTCTCCCGGTGCACGCTGAAAGGAGGGATGGAGAAGACTTGCTTGGCGGCGCAATGATCTGGAGCGCTGGTGAGAAACCATACGAAGCGGCGGCGGCTAGGGTAGACGTCTGCCTGAAGACAATGTGCATAGCTCTGTCCTCGGCTCGGCTCAATCCCGCAACCCGCGGCGCGTCGTGACGAGGCGTGGCGTGGCGTGGCGAGGCGAGCGAGGAGGAGGAGCGCGCGTGTAGGTCTCCTCTTCTCATGCTCATACAAGTGGTAGAAGAGCTCACCTTATAAGGAGGTGCAACTCTCTCTCAACTTATGAGGTGTGACTAAATTTTAGCCTCATTCACTCCACTCACATGTGTGCATGAATGGGCCAAGAGAATTTCAAAATTTTAGTTGGGCTTTGGGCCAAAAGCCCACTAGCAAATTCCAACATAAAGATGAGGTAGATGAGGATCGATTTTGTTTAAAGTATATATAACAAAATAATGGCTGGTAGACAAACTGTTTAATATACACACAACAGATAGCTATTGTTACTGTTACTTGGTGAGTATAAAATATTCCATGCGATTTACTTCAGTGACAAGAATCTGCATGTAGCATATCTAGCATGTTGGAGAAATACTTGCACAACAGAGTCTACTCTTACTTAGAGTATACCATGTATTTCACTGCGTCCTAAATATAGGACCTTGAGCATTGGTTCAAAGAATATATCGGTAGCTTGTATATATAAATTTATCCTTTTCAACTTTGAAACTCTACCATCATCAGAAAAGAAAAGACCCATTGGTAGCTATTTTCTCTAAACAATACCTCAGTGGCTCTAACACATGCATGCCAACAGGTCCAACAGGTAGACAGAGGGATGTTTGAAACTGGCCAGAGAAAAGGGATATAAGCTGCAACTTTTATTATATTGTGCCGCGCGAGTAACGCATGCAGATGGGGGTCGGCTTCGTCCTTGTTATGTCGATGGATGGCAAGCTGTTGCTGCTTGCATGTCACACGCATGGTGTCATCATATGGATGCATGACAGACTAAAATTTAACTCAGGCCATAGTCTTGCACCTTGATCTGTATGAAAAAATATGCAATACATCACCAGTAGCTCTTAAAGGAGATGATACCAGGAAAAATCAATCTATCAGCAGTTCAAAACTCCAAGAAGAAATCAAAACAAATCACCGACCTCTTCCTTGCCGGTCTTCGTGGTAGTGATGTGGTCATTGTTGTTCCAATGTGGAAGTTGCTAAGCACTGAGGTACGTGCTCAGTAGATGGCTGCAGGAGGTACGGGTGCAGTGGGGGGCAATGGCCGGGCTGAGGCACATCATAGTTATTCGGGAGTTGGCAGCCATGTAACGTGCAAAAATAAACTGCAGAACATAGACAGTGGAGGAGAAGAGATTGGGGAGAGATCCGAGGCTCATTCCTTGGAGACTAACCTACATGTTAATTATCATTAGCATGTAGCCAATAATCTGTAGGTTGCAGGTCATTGTGTGATTGTTATTGAAGTTGGGGATAGGGTGAGGCTGCACCGATTCCTGCATATTGACTTTGATCCACACTTGTTAGGAAACTAATTATTGGACTTGAAATCCTCTTCGCACAAATCTTGCTACACCACTGGCAAGATGTAAAGAATGAAATCTCCACCATCTCCCAACTCTGTCCAGATCCAGATTGGAGAACACTTTAAGAATCTGGGCGGAACGCACACATGCTCACGTATTTTGGTGGATATCAACAGACGAACCAATCTAGGACAGTAATCCTGCAGATGCGCTCGCGAGGCCGCAGCTAGCTAGGTAACCGAATAAGCAGCAGAAATCCAACACTACCCGAAACTGATCTTTTCCCCACGGCTGAGGACATTCGTGAAGGTCGCGAGGCCTCCTTCAGGAACGAATCACGTTCCTGGCGTGGATGACACACCGACGCGAAAAAACCGGTCATTCGTGAAGGCCCCGATAAAAACCTTCAGCAACGCAAGTAACCGTCAGTAAGGAGTGCAAGGTTCGTGAAGGCATCGGATCCACGTCGCGAATAACATGGCGCACCGTCAGGTACGTGGTGCACCGGCCTTCAGGAACGGCCCGCGAATAATTGAGCGCTCGTTTTGGACGGGGAGGGAGGGAATAACGCGCGCGATTTTGCCGCTTGGGAGAATTTTTCGCGCGGGCTGTGCCTCGTCCCTGACGTGGACCGGGCCCAACATCAGGAACAAAGGGTCAAATCCATAAGGGCATCTTCAATGGTTGTAAGATAGTTGTTGGTAGACTTTGTTACATAGGATTTTTAATGATGTGTCATGTAATAAATGAAGAAAGATAGGAAGGTTGTATGTACATGAACCAACACCCCTTGCACAAGCTCCAAGGTAGAATGAGAGAGCACTTTATTTATCATCCCATATCCTATTGGCAAACTAGATACAACCCATTGGAGATGCTGTATGTTAAGGTGTTGGTTAATGACATGACATATTTTACCAACAAATTAACATGCAAATTGTTGGAGATGCCCTAAAAGAACCGAGTCTTCTGCCGTTGTCCTCCACATCTCACATTTGCATCACGCCGCCTCTCCTCCCAATCCCACCATGGATACCTCCTCCCGTCCGGCGCCGCCGCATCCCACACCCGCTGCTGCCCCCACTCCTCTAGTGCCGTCTCCCTCCTCATCGTCCAACCACTCCAGCGCCGCCTCCCTCCCCATCGACGAGCGCCTCACTGCCCGTCCAGCGCCGCCACCATGCCTCCAACGCCGTCTCCCACCCCACCGAGCGCCGAGCCCTCGCCATCCAGCACCGCCTCCCTCCCCATCAAGCGCCGCCCCACTCACCGGCAAGCTCTCTCGATGTTCAGATCCGGTTCCCTCGCCTCGATGTTCAGATCCGGCTCCCTCGCCTCGTCCTCCTCTGTCTCCCACAAATGTCCAGCGCCTTCCATCGCCGAGTCAAGTCTGGACGAACAACAACCCAAGCTGAGCAGCAGTGAACTTGGATTGTTTCATGGAAGACCAAAAAAGGTAGCAGCCTATACATTTTTTTCATTATGGGTGTCGAATCCCTATCATAGAATTCACCAGTAGCAGCAATGGTCATTGTTTAGTATTTGGCACTCTTGAGATTAAAAAAAAATGCTATTTTGTTGTTCTTTTGAAAGGATTTAAGTGCAGCAGCCATGGAGTATTATAGTTGCCATATGTCTATGTAGTGTGCTGCACAACTTTTAAGTTTGTAGGATGCCCTAAATCTGGTTCTTGTCCATTGTTGTTCCCAATAGATATATGAAGCATATAATTTATTTGTATGTTTACTTAGAACTATTGTCATTGATACAGTTGTGATACATATATGTATGCATGTCAATACCTGCAAGCTGTAGGTTATGTACCTGATCAGTGCTTTTCTTCATCTGCAGCCTGCTGCTCATCTTTGACCCCTGCAAGCTGTAGGATATGATTCCCATCTCTTTTTCTGCTGATCTTGATCTCATGCTGTAATTGGGACTGACAGGTTGTCCTCTTAAATGTTTGTAGAAGAACAAGTCTGTGATCCGCCTGATTCCCTGCTGTTTGTCTTAGTTTGCAAAAAATCAGGTAAGTTCAATCCAAACTCTGCTCTTTGATCCTTGCTGGAGTGTGAATCTTGTAGGAAATTGTGTTGAGATCTGTTCATGCCTTTGCTTGTTGTGTCTATTTACACCTCGACGTGCAGTTTAGCTCAAGTTTCCGAAATAGGATCATGCTATGAGTGTTGATGCTCTGTTATCTGTTTCTGCTTTGTTTTAAATTCAGTACAATTTTTTTCATTATGAATGTTGAATCCCTAGCTGAGAGTTCACCAGTAGCAGCAATATGTTCATTGTTTAGTACTTGGCACTCTTCTTGAGATAAAAAAAAATGGTGTTTTGTTGTTCTTCTGAAAGGATTTGAGTGCAGCAGCCATGGAGTACTATAGTTGCCATCTGTCTATGTAGTGTGCTGCGCAATTTTAAGTTTGTAGGATACATTAAATCTGGTTGTTGTCCATCACTGTCACTAGTAGAGCTACGAAGCATATAATTTATTTGTAAGTTTCCTCAATTGGTGTCATGGATAGAGTTGTGATACATATCTGTATGCAAGTCAATACCTGAAAGCTGTAGGTTATGTCCCCTGTTCAGGAAGGTGCAGTTTATGTATGCATGTTTTATTGTTTTCTCTTCATTGAAGCTCTTACAAAATCAGGAACTTGTAGCACTACAAACGCCAAGTTTGAGTAGTGACACTGCTACACCACAACCCTTTCCATCGAGAGGTCCAATCCAAGCATGTTGTAAGTTCCACTCAGTTTGATATGGCTTGTGAGTACGGAAAGTTTGTTGAAAGAGAATGTTTTCATACGTATGAAAAGAAGTATGGGCCTGCAGCAGCAACAAACTTGAACACTACAATTATTGCTAATCTGAATTTAATAGCGACATGCCCATGCCCATGTTCTGTCCTTACTTGAGATACAGCAAGTTCTTGTAGTATTGTTAAACCGCCGATGTTCGGAACTTGCGTTGCAAAGCTATAAATATGCTGCTTACTGCTAGTTTTCTACATGTAGTCTAGTTCTGTACATGCAGTTTAGTGCTTGGCATACTTAGATTTTTCCTATGAAGTGATGATTTTTTTTTGTTACCACATGAAGTTGTGAAGGGGGTTGGTCACCACAAATTTTCATTTGCCATGAAAACTATGGGTATAGGTCATTGGATTGCAACCATTTAATTTTCTTGCCTTTTTTTTAATTATGTTCCTGTTACATTTGGTTGCAGCCTGTACTTGGCAATAAGAAAAGTCTTCTTCACTTGCTTTGTGCTAGCAACAAGTGTGTCATGAGCTGGAGTTTACCTTTTGGTTTGAAAGCTTGTATATGTCACAGTGTTTCCTTTCACCGTTGTTCATTGAAATCTCCTATATTTTTCTATTGTATAGGTGAATGGAACCTTCCAAGCCCAATGGAATGCTGGTACTCCATTGACAGAATCTTCCCATGATGAAGACCATCCTCATGCTACTCATGCGGATGAGCATAGTTCTACTCCAACATTTAGGAATTCCAGTAGTATAATTAGTGGTTAATATTGTGAAATAGGGTGCAGGTAGGCTTTCTTTGTCAATTGTTTCTCCTGGCAATTTAGGAATCAACTAGTATGCGTGTTTCGGACTTGGTAACACCTCCTGTTAAGTTAAGCTTCCATGAATCATGACTTGGATATGAATGTGTGGATCTTGTGATAATGAGATTCCCTTAAATAAATTGGATGGGTACATTGTGACCTAGGAATTGGATGTGATTTTAAACTGGGTTCTGTGGCCTTTTGGTATGCATGAATGTGAAATGATTGGCATGTGGCTGTGAATATGGATACCGCTTTCCACTAAAATTTTTATTTACTCTTGGTTCATTCCTGAGGACCATTTTCACTTCTTTCCTGACAAAGCCAGCTGTCATGGATATGTAGAGCTCATTCCTGAAGGTACGGTCCTGAGTGCCATTAGCTGTCAGGAAACAGAATATGTTCTCGACAGCCAGTTTTTTGACGGCATCTCCTGACGGTGAGGCGGTCAGGAATTTGATTTTGGGTGGCTCTAGGCACCCGTCAAGAAACACATTCAGGAAATCTATTCGTGACGGGCACCGTCAGGAAACACAATCTTTCCTGACAAGCTGTTGCTGACGGGAAATTCCTGACGGTGGGGCCTCATTCCTGACGAAATCGGTTCATTCCTAACGGATTTTGGCCGTCAGGAAAAAGTCAGCTTGGGGTAGTGCAACCATGGAGAAGAGCTTGCGGAGATCTTCGAGATTCAATCTGTGGAAAGCAGGAAAAAAAACTGAATTCAAAACCAAAGCAGAACCTCATCCTGATCTAGAGAGCTAAAACCAAAGGAGAACCACATCTTGATCTAGATCTCGGGGGGAGGGGGTAGTAGTTGAGACTTCATGCCGCAAGATCTGCTTGAGTTTGTTGTTGTTTTTTCCAACAGGGAGAGAAGGAGATTGAGATTGACGTGACTCCTTTGGTTTTCTATAAGAAAAATATAGGCTCAGATTGCTATTCTCTTTTTTAACGGGCAGTGGAGGAGGTTGTGATTGACGTGGCTCCTTTGAATTCCTGTAAGGAAAAAAAGAGGCCAAATTTAGCAAAATTAATTCGTGTTAGCTGGGTTAATCTCCACCATAATAATTTGGTCCCACAGAATTAACGACTCATAATTACTGATTAACATGGTAATTTCTAGGGAATCTGTAATTAGTATAGGTATAGATAGATAGATAGATAGATAGATAGAGAGATAGATAGATAGATAGATAGATAGATTATGGTGATTGCAGGACATCATATCACATATAGATTTTGCTCTCGAGGTGAGGCTCCTCAGATTCGTGAAGAAATAGTATGAAGGCCATCCCAGCTTGCATCCCTAACTCCTGGTAATTTGAACCTAGTTCGGACCATGAAAGTATGTTCTCCCACTATCCTTGGTGATAGTGAGGGTCAAGGGTATGCCATTTCTTAACAACTTCATGTCAAGCTGAACTACATCGTCCACATTCATGGGCAAGTTGGCCATACGCATGAACTCAGCCCTTCCCGAACAAGGAATACACTGAGCATGATAAAAAGAAAAAAAGATATTAGACAATTGTTGGACCAGCATTAAAAAATGATAAGTTATAACACAAATTCAATGAAACATACCGCCCACTTCATAAAGTCGCCGTGAAGATCTACACAGATTTCTTTGCAAGTGAGTTCAACCTTGTGAGACGCACCTAGCCTCGTGTCGCCACACCAGGGTTATGCTTCGTTCATTGCCTACAATTTTTTGTTAATATAGTTAAGCCACATAATCCATTTTTAGTTAGTATATGTTAAACCACAAACTTTCTAGCAATAAACTATCTCACTATGAATAGAAGCAAGTAAAAGATGCAAACAGCCTCACTATATATAGAAGCAACTAATACCCTACCATTATGTATCCTAAATATATGGTAAACCACATAACCTATTTTCATTTGAACCACATAATCCTAACATCCTCACTATAAATAGAAGTAACTAATAGCGCATAGCGAGAGCAGTAGGATTTTACCACACAAATTGGTTGCTTGCCGTCTACTGATAACCCACAAGTATAGGGGATCATTTGTAGCCATTTTCGATAAGTAAGAGTGTCGAACCCAACGAGGAGTAAAGGTATAACAAATATTCTCTTCAAGTTCTATCGACCATCGATACAACTCTACGCACACTAACATTTGTTTTAGCTAGAAACAAGTAATAAACTACTTTGTACGTGTAATAGAATAAGTTTGCAAGATAATGAAGAACACAAAAATAAAAGTTAGATCTTGTTTTAATAAAAGAACAATTAAGTTAATAGCTTAGTAGAGAAATTTTGTAGAACACTGAGAATGATTTTTTCCTAGGAAATTGATAACAAAATTGATAATAATTTATTGTAATTTTATAAGAGGTAGAGGCATGAGTTAACATACTTTCCGTACTTGGATCATTGAACTTATGATTGGACATCTAGTAAGCATCCACAACTACTAGAAATCATAAAGGTAAACCCAACCATAACATTAAGTAACAAGTCCACTTTACTCCAATATGCAATGACGCATTTACTCGGGTTTAAGCTTCTGTCACTATCGCAACCTACCATAAGCGAATCATGAACATATTGCAACATCCTACATCGGGAATTCCCACAAGTGTGCGCGACACGGAGGGCACCATTGGATAGCACTAAAATAAAACACACAACTCAAAGAAATCAAGATCACCAATCAACCCACACTAGTAGGAAACAAGGCTTTGGTCCTGGCCAGATCAGAGCATTAGTCCCGGTTGTGTTACGAATCGGGACTAATGGGTGCATCAGACCTAGTTCGAGCTGCAAGGGCGCCGGCAGGGCCTCGGGGGCCATAGGTCCCGGTTCGTCTGACGCCTTTAGTCCCGATTCCATACACGAACCGGGACTAAAGGGCCTCGCTCCTGGCGCAACCCCTTTAGTCCCGGTTGGTGGCTGGAACCGGGACGAAAGAGACGCCTATATATATGCTCGCCCCTGCCCGCTCACTCCTCTTTTTTTTTGGCCGGCTGGTGTGTGGGAGGTGTGTGCTGCTTTGCTCTCACCTCCTTTGCACATGAGGTGTTCGATGAAATACCCAAGCCACACTTACGCTTTCTCCTCTCCCAGCTCGACCTCCAAGCTCCATTTTCCTGAAGATTTCTCTAGGTTTGGGGGTGAACCAACTACACAAGTGTTCTAAAAGGATATCAACTTTATCCTTTCATCTCTCACTGCTAGTTTAGCTCATATAAAATGCTCTATAAGTAGAGTGGTTTGTGGGTTTTAGTGGAGGAGTGTATGTGGGATTTCTTTTGATTTAGATGCACAATTTGAGCATAAATTAACGTCTTAGAGTCTGCACATGTGTAGGGTGTCGTGCCCGTCCCCGTCCTCACCGCCGTCGATCGCTCGCGCCGATCTCGTCGCTGGCACTGCCGTGGTGAGCCTCTTGTTCTTATCTTCTTCTTAAAAGAAAAAAAATCTTACTTGTATGATTTAGATAGATACTTGTATAATTTTCTTACTTTTATTATTGTTTGTTATTATATAGTGCCATGGTTTTGGTATCTGCCCCCGTTGGCCCTCGTCGGGTCTATGATTCAGATGTGGTATATTATCTTTTATAACTATTTGTTTCATTTAGTGTTTATGACAATTATGCTGACCAACGTGACATAGCTGTTTTTATCTAGTAGGTATGTGAACTTGAAATTCCAGCCGACCCTCTTGTTGAGAGGTTAAATTTGGTTGAAAAAGAAAACAATTACTTGAAGAAAAAATTCAAACATGAAATTGGAGTTGCATGGATCAGTGTCGTAGATGATCACAAGATCCAGATGGATGCAATGCGCTTTTAGATTAGAAAGATTAGAAAATATGCCATTGATAATGAGGCTTGGTATCATTACGTTGTTGGATCAATTGTTACCTTAGTTGCGATTATGATTGCATTTGTTGTTGCATTTAAATGTTTTACATAGTTGTATGTTAGTTTCATTGTATGTTTCAATTAGATGCTCTAGAGAGCTATATGTTGTTCTATGAGAACTATGTATGATCTTTATGTATTTATTTTTTTAGTAACAACATTTGATCACTACTGTACTTTGGTTTTAATGTGAGGATGAACTTGTATTAACTTGGCCACTTATCTATTCATGATGTTCTGTAATGGTTTCTGATACACTTAATTATATAAGGCACGCGGATGAACCGGCAATGGATGTACGGTGACCGACGCAACTCCGAGTATGTCACTACTGGAATTAGAGAATTTTCCATCTGTCAGTTCTTTGCCGTCAGCTTGCGGACGGCAAAGAAGGTCTTTGCCGTCAGCTCACAAAAAGTAGACAACAAAGAACTGGCTGATGGCAAAGATGCAATTCACCGTCAGCCAATTCTTTGTCGTCCGCTAACAGACAACAATGAGGTTGGCGGGTGGGCCGTTATAGCGTTGCTCTAAAATGGACCCCACCCAACCTCCTTAACATCAGCTAGCGGACGGCAAAGAATGATTGCCGTCCGATAGCAGATGGCCCCATCCAAACTAATGGTAACCCCCTCCCTCTCTCTCCCCGGCCCCACCCCTCTTTCTTTCCCATCTCTCTCCGCCCGCGCTCGCACCGCCGCTGCCCAATACAGCCGCCGCCCCACCACACCCCGTTGCCGCACCACCCTGACACCCTGTCGCCCCCGCCACCAAGTCGCGTCCCGCACCACCCGTCGCGCCTGCATCACCTCGCCGACCGGTGCCCCCGCCACCGCACCACCTCGCCTCCCGGCGCCACCGCCTCTGCGCCACCCGGTGCCCGGTGCCCACGCCCCAAGCCACTGCCACGGCCGCCCCAGGCCACTGTCCCCTCCTCCATCAGCCTCCACCTGCCCCACTCTAGTGAGCCCCCTCCCCCTCTCTTTTTTTTCATTTTTTTCTCTATTAGTGTAGTTAGCTTAGTTATATTTATTTTAGGTTTAGGTTTAGATTTAATTTAGTTTAGGTTTATGTTTAGGTTTGTTTCTGTATTTTTAGGTTTAGATTTAGATTTAGTTCAGTTTAGGTTTATTTTAGGTTAAGAAGAAAGAAGAAAGATGGAAAAAATTAGAAGAAGAAGAGGAAGAAGAAGAAGAAGAAGAAGAAGAAGAAGAAGAGGAAGAAAAAGATGATGAAAAAACGAAGTAGAAAAAGTAGAAAAAGAAAGAAAAGAAGGAAAATAAGGTCGAGGGTCTACGGGTCGAGGGTCGAGAGTTCGATGGTCGCCGGGGGGGGGGGGGGGTCGAGGATCGTCGAGGGGTCGAGGGTCACCGAGGGTCGAGGTTTCGAGGGGTCGAGGATCGGGGTGTCGAGGGGTCGAGGATCGAGGTGTCGAGGGGTTGAGGGGTCGATGGTCAAGGATCTTCGAGGGTTCGAGGGTCGCCGAGGGGTTGAGGGTCACCGAGGGGTCGAGGGTCGAGGACCGTGCATCGCCATATCCGAGGGCGCCCGAGGACGAGCGGGTTAGGAGGTTCCTCGGCCTGCCGCAGCAACAGCTCTCGGTGCCGATGGCGGTCGAACACCTTGGTGAATTTGTCTTGCAGCCTCAACGATGAGGATTAAAAGCCAAGTGTTGAAACTTGAAACACCCAAACTGACTCATGACAAAAAATCAAAGCATACAAAGTGAAACCAAAGACAAAACAATCTGTAGTGAGAGGTTGTGCAACTAGGATTATATTCTGTAACAACATTTTTAACAAATTGGAGAGGATGATGGCGAACGGTCATAAAAAGGGTTGTTGCACTGTAGCAGAATGTATGGAAATGACCGCCAGACACCAATGGCTTTTGAGTTCTTCGCCATCATCCTCTCCAATTCATTAAAAAAGCTGCTACATCAAATTATCCTAGCTGCACAACCTCTCACTATGTACTATTTCGTCTTTCGTTTCTCTTTCTACGCCCTAATTTTTTGTCATGAGTCAGTTTGGTTATTTGAAGTTTCAATACTTGTCTTTTGATACTCATCGCAGAGGCCGCCAGACAAATTCGCCAAGGTGTTCGACCGCCATCAGCCCCAAGAACTGTTGCTGTGGGAGGCTGGGCGCTGGCGTCGCTTATGGGACGTGGATGTAGTGTTCGATGTCGAGGATCGAGATCGAGGAACGAACAGTGCGAATCATTTTTTTACAACTTGGCGGTGGCATCCTGTTGTAAATATTTAGTTAGGTTGATGGCAAAAACAATAATGATATGTTACTCATCTTTTTACAACTCGGCGCGTGGTGGGAGTGGTACTTCCATTCCACCCGTACCTCTCCAGAGAGCGTTGTACGAGGGTATGGATTCACCGGTCGGCGGTTCTTCATCAGCGTCGTTGCCCACCGGGAGAGGAGGACGGGGAGGAAGGAAGAGAAGAGGTCGGGGAGGTCGTGGCCGTGGGAGAGGTTGGCAGGCTCCTAAGCCTTCCTCGCCGCTACCCCCAGCTGATTCACCCGAGCGGAGGACTGCTACCACTACTAGGGAAAACCCTAGTAGTAGCTGTGGTTTTTAGGCTAGCAGCAGCACGGGCAGCCGTGCTACTACTACGGCGCTAAAGCTAACTATTAGTAGTAGCGCGGTCCACACCTGCGCTAGTACTGTTGACTATATCAGCAGTGCTTTTCTGGAATGCGCTACTATTAGTTAGCTATAAAGATTTCCTAGCCCCTCGATACTGCTATATCTTTCATCATTTCCGCCCACTTCCTATCCCATTTCAGTTTCAATAAACTGCAATTTCCAGATACTAGGTACTACTAGATATCAATTTCATAAGGCATTATAGGTACTAGGTAGTACTCCCTCCATTCCAAATTACTCGTCGTGGTTTTAGTTCAAACCACGACGAGTAATTTGGAAACTAAGTACTAGATAACAATTTCATGTATAGTCAACATGCATCCTCAAGCGGTACAAGGTCATATCGGCGACGATCATCATATGTAGTTCTAGATGATATCGACGATCATCATATGTAGTTCTAGATGATATCAACGACGATCATCATATGTAGTTCTAGATGATATAGCCACACACACATATGTAGTTCTAGATGATATCGAAGACGATCATCATCCTCAAGCCTGGGCGGTGGGTGCTCCTGGTAGTAATTAGGATGGCCTGTCCAACACGAAGATTCTTGCCATCGAGGAATCTCTTCCACCCAACCGAGTTTAAGTGTGTGCAACCGTCCGTGTCCACGCGCTACGTACAGGTTGTGACAGAGCCCCTTGCGGTAAGGCATAGTCCAGTTGAGCCTTCTTCATCAGGCTTGACACAATAACTCGCAGATAGGCTTGTCGCGGTTCTAAGTCTGACAGTAGAATGGGGGTAGGTATGGAGAGGCAAGATCCTAGCTATGGAGTAGCTGTATACGCAAGGGATTTACGAGTTCAGGCCCTTCTCGGAGGAAGTAACAGCCCTACGTCTCGGAGCCGGAGGCGGTCATTTGGATTATATGCGTATGTGTTACGGGGGAACCCTTCTACATGGAGGGTGGCTTATATAGAGTGCGCCGGGACTGACCAGCCCACGTAGCAAAGGGTTTAAAGATGCGTTAAGGCTAGGCGTTCTTGGTAACGCCTTACATAAAATATCATTATGACCATAAAGACTATTTAACTACAGACCGTTTGTACACCGAGTGGCTCTTGGACTCCGGTGGTCGAGTGGGTCTTCATGGTCGAAAGTGTCTTTGAATCTGTCGGTAGAAACCTACCAGGTCATTTGGAAGGCCGCTTCTTTCGCGAGTGTCCTTGGGGAGGGTACCTTTGGGCAGGTCTATGACCCTACCCGGTACATGACTTCATCATTGCCCCGAATGGAGCGAGGTTTGAGTGAGGAAGGAGTTGATAATCTTTCCGACCTGTTCTTACGTGTTGCGAGTGTGTCTTACTCTGGATCAACGACCTTTTAGTGATGGCGTCAACTTCTCTTTCGCCGCCTTGATCCATTCTTCACATTTGTCGAGTGAACTTTGTGAACTTGAGGATTTTGTTTACAGATCGGAGGAAATCTATTTGTCGACAGGTTGCTCCGCGGTTAGCGGATTTCGCGGGATCTGAATTTTGGGAAGCGCGCGAAGCGGAGAAAACTGCGGCACTCGGATGGGATAATACGATGACGCCTCAATCTTCGCACCGCCTTTTTCACCACGTATCGCGTGTGCGCTATTCTTGAGATTTGGCCAGGATTGCGGGCCTACGGTCAGCCACTCGGGCGGCCCCATATAAAGCATCGACGGGGCATTTTGAACAAGTCGACCTCAATCTTCCCTCCCTCCGCCTCCAAACCATCCTGCTGCGCCCTTAGCCTGCACAAGCGCCGCCGCTCGGTACATGCTTCGCCGGCGACCATGGTGAAGGAGAAGACCGCAGCCTTGGAACAGGTGAAGAAGGCGGCGGCGAAGGCTAAGGGGAGAGCGCCCAGTCGGGGCGGATCTTCTTCGCGGTCCAAACTGCCGCAAGGTTGGGTCCAGGGAGACTGGATCCGCTCGACCATCACCGAGAAGGACCTCACCGATCTGGCCAACGAGGGACTGATCCCCCATGGGTCGGCGAGGCTTCCGGGAACGGAGTGGCAACCGCAGCCTGAAGAGGGTGAGTGCGTCCTCCTAGCCACTCACGTAGATCGGGGATTTTCTTTGCCGCCGAATCCTTTCTTCCGGGGGTTTCTGAACTTTTTCGGAGCACAACTCCATCATTTCACTCCCAACTCCATTGTCTATTTTGCTGCTTTCATTTCGCTATGCGAAAACTTCTTGGGCTGTCGGCCGCACTGGGGCCTCTTCAAGCATATATTCACTTGTCGCTCTCAGACGGTGAAGAAAACGAACCCGAATGACGAGAGAACCCAAGTAATCCAGATGTGTGGGGGACTCGGGGTCCAGATGAGGGGGAAGTGCGCCTTTCCGGCTATGACTCTTCCCAACTCGGTTAGAGGGTGGCAGTCGACCTGGTTCTACTACCAAGGCCAGCCGATGCCGGGGCAGTCGACTGGACTCCCTCCTTTCTTCATGAGTCGAGTGAACAAGCCATCTTCCCTGAAGGTGCTACCAGAGGAGAAGGCCCAAGTAAAATTGTTGATGGAACGTGTAGTCCAGCTCATTCGTGACGGGGTGACCGGCATGGATCTTTTGGAAGTTTTCCTCCGACGGCGTATTCAGCCACTCCAATAACGGGGCCATCCGATGTAGATGTACTCTGGTACGGATGATACCACTCGGGTCCATCCAGAGGAGGCTGATGACGCCACGCTGGAGAAGTGGATGACTGCCATCACAGGAAACAAAGATAACCCTCGCAGAGCTAGGAGGATTCCACCACTCGACCAGACTTACGAAGTAGACAAGGTATAACCACTTATCTCCGACTGTGATTCGACTGCATTCATTCTGTTTAGATGCCAATTCGTTGACTGACTTTCGCCTTGTTTTGTTGTCTTCTAGGTCACCACTGAGATGTACTCGATGCCCAACGGGGCGCAGGAACCAGTCCAAGAAGAAGAAGGAAGCGGAGGTGAAAGCCAGGAGGAATGGGAGTCCAACGGCGAGGAGGATGAGGGGGATGACAGCTTTGATGAAGAGGAGGAGGAGGAGGAAGAGGAGGAAGACGTCGATCCTCCTTTTCGGAAGGAAGGTCCAAGTTGACGCATTACCCAGTGACGGTAGCGGTAAAGCTGTTGCGCCCATGCAAGGCGGTCGATGAAGCGACCTCGGACAACTTCCCTAGCCCTCTTGAGAAACCGCCGAAGCAACCTCGAGCAACATCGTCAAAGCCGGCGAAGGCCCTGCCCAAGATGCGGATGGTCATTCCCACCATCTCCGGGTAACCAGCAGAATCTTGTACTTCCCTATTCAACACGAGTGTACTTTTGGTCGACTTGATGACTGATCAGCCGATTCTTGAAATCTGCGGTCTTTGCTACCTCCGAGACCTCAGCCAAGCACGAAGATCAGGAAATGGAAGATGCCGCCACCTCCAACCTTGGTATGATCTCTGTAGTTTCACTTTTAGTCGATTGGATTTCCATGTTTACTTTTGAATCTTTCTTGTAGTTCCGCCTCATGTCATTGATCTCCCCGACGATGACGAGGAAGCGCCGTTGAGGAAGAGGAAGAACAAGAGGGTGCTCTTGGCAAGGCTGCTCGATCATGGCGACACACGAGGCGCTGGTTTACGAGGGAGGCAACCCCACTCGGCTTCGTGTCTTTTTACGTACCCGTGACAAGTGCCCGACCCACTTAAATGCCGACTACTGATCCGCCATCTCTCTTTGCTATACACCACGTCCCGGAAGACCAAGTGAGTGCTGCTAAGGAGGCTATACGCCCAGCAGGGATCATGATGGAGCAAGTGAAGGCAGTCCGAGAGGCCAGCCAGGCGGCCTATGATGCTAGTTCATCTCTCCAAAGCAATGTCCAAGTAAGTCGATTGTTGCTTGCTTTGTTAGGATGTGCTACCTGAAACTGCTTCTTTCTGAAGATTTCCATATCTGTACACCCACTGGGTGGTTGTGTCGATTGAGTTTTTGTGGGGGCACGCTGAGTGCACCCACTGGGTGTAGTCCCCGAGACTATGGTGGACTGCGTGCGATCGACTATAGTCTTTATCTTGTGAACTTCTTCACTCGACCTCGTCCGGACCAAGTCGAATGGAACCGTAAAAAGCGGTGGGGGCACGCTGAGTGCACCCACTTGGGTGTAGTCCCGAGACTATGGTGGACTGCGTGCGATCGACTATAGTCTAAAGAACTGTTTTTTTCTCTGCGGTGACCAGCAGGTTAGCCATGGTTTTAGAATCATAACCTTTTTGCCTCTTTTGGTCGATTGGTCGAACCAAATTGGTAAAACTAGTGGGGAACGCTGTTGAGTGCACCCGCTGGGTGTAGTCTCCGAGACTACTGGCGAATGTTTTGATTCGACTATAGTCTTAGAAATGCTACTATTTTTCCTTAGTCACTCGGAAGTGATCTATCTTTGATGTCTTTCGTTGATTGACTATTTGTTGAAATCTTGCGAGCTTGTGGCTCGCTATACTGAGTTAGAGAACAAACAGATCCAGCTCAACCTCGACTTGAAGCTTGCTCAGGAGAATTTGCGTATGCGAAGGATGAAGCAAAAGGTATGGCTGGTGATAACTTTGACGATCGTCTTTGTTTTTCTTGTTCATTCTCAACTCTGTTCTCATTGTTGCTTTGCAGATAAAGCTGGAAGAGACTACGAAGAAAAAGGACATTGACCTTGCGAGAGGCACGGAAAGGCGGCTTTGGAGAAAACAAAGCTCGCTGAAGAGAAACTTGCCTCGGTCGACAAACTTGAAGACGAGAATGCCAAGCTGAAAGCCGCTCTTGACGCTGACCAACAAGGAAGTTAGTCGATCAAGAATGACAAGATTGCTCTGTCGACAAGGCCGCTAATGGCGAGAAGCGAAATGCCCTGGAGATTTATCTTGGAGGGCTCGCCAAGAAGTTGTTTCTCATGCTTGAAGGTAGTCTCTTTTACCCGACTGTCTTGCTATCACCGGCTCATCGCATGATTATTATTTTGAGTCCGAGCTGTGTTTTCGGAATTCTGTCAAAACTTCGAGGAAGAAACCAGACGAGTGGAAACCAGCCTGGACCCCATCAACTCTCCTGTGAAGGATGAAGCTGCTATGAATTTGCTCTGACTGGAGTCTCGCGTTGCTAGCGTGGTGGATTATCTTGCTCAACTGAAAGCTGCAATGTCGCGGATCGACTCAACTCTCTGGCCAGATCAGACGCTTCAGAATGACCTTGAATCCTTAATGACTCGACTGAATGAGATTCCAAGTCGAGTGCAAGAATGGAAAAAGTCTTCTGCCAGGTGTGGTGCTGATGTTGCTCTGTCTCTGGTTCGTGTCCACTGCAAGGAAGCGCAAGAGGACAAGCTGGCGTCCCTCAAAGTTGCCAACACCGAAATGCGACTTGAGATCTTTCATGGAGACTTTCATCGCTGCTGCTACCCGTGTATTGCCGACAGAATCGACCTCGACCAGTTTGTTGCACCTTCCAGTCCTCCACCGGAGGAGTAAAAAACTTCTAAGTCCCACCTTAAATTTGCCTCGGAATGCCGAGTGGTTTTTGTAACCGACAAACTTTAACAGATTTAATGCCTGAGCACTTTTGGATCCGTAGGACGTTTATCCGAACTTGATTTATCCTTGAACATGCTTTATTTGCCTTCGAGAGAACTTTGCTCCTCATTTGGAAGATATTTCATTGTTGTAAGTAGTATCCTTGAGGTGAAACTCCAGTCGACTTGTACTTCATCTAACTTGCAGGTAGATATGGAGCACAGACTGCGACTGACCTCGTCGTTCTTGCAGGTTCGGATGAACCGCACGTTGTACTTGTGGCGAAGCTCCGAAGGAAAAGGTAGCAATTGACCTGCACCTCGTCGTCCTTGCGGATTGGGATGGACCGCACGTTGTACTTGTGGCGAAGCACCGAAGGAGAAGGTAGCAGTCGACCTGCACCTCGTCGTCCTTGCGGATTGGGATGGACCGCACGTTGTACTTGTGGAGAAGTTTCGAAGGAGAAGGTAGCAGTTGACCTACACCTCATCTTCCTTGCGGATTTGGATGAATTCCTTACTTAGGCGAGCACGGGGCTGCGGTTAAGCCCCCGAGTGGGAGGTTTGCTCTCCACTCGGTAGGATTTTTATTACTTAGGCGGCCGGCTCTGGGCTAAGCCCCCGACCGCGAGGTTTGCCCTCCCCTCGGTAGGATTTCTATTACTTAGGCGAGCACTGGGCTGCAGCTAAGCCCCTGAGTGGGAGGTTTGCTCTCCACTCGGTAGGATTTCTATTACTTAGGCGAGCACTGGGCTGCAGCTAAGCCTCCGAGTGGGAGGTTTGCTCTCCACTCGGTAGGATTTCTATTACTTAGGCGAGCACTGGGCTGCAGCTAAGCCTCCAAGTGGGAGGTTTGCTCTCCACTCGGTAGGATTTCTATTACTTAGGCGAGCACTGGGCTGCAGCTAAGCCTCCGAGTGGGAGGTTTGCTCTCCACTCGGTAGGATTTCTATTACTTAGGCGAGCACTGGGCTGCAGCTAAGCCTCCGAGTGGGAGGTTTGCTCTCCACTCGGTAGGATTTTTATGGTGTGGCTTTGAAGGGGAAGGTAGCAGTCGACCTGCACCTCGTCGTCCTTGCGAAGCGTTCATTATTTCGGATGTTAAGGCGAATCCTTGGGCTGTTGCTAAGCCCCCGAGTGTGAGACTGACTCTCCACCCGGTAGGATTTAAATACTTAGGCGAGTACTTGGACTGCAGCTAAGCCCCCGAGTGGGAGGCTGGCTCACCACTCGGTAGGATTTTGAATACTTAGGCGAGCGCTGGGCTGCAGCTAAGCCCCCGAGTGGGAGGCTGGCTCTCCACTCGGTAGGATTTTGAATACTTTGGCGAGTACTTGGACTGCAGCTAAGCCCCCGAGTGGGAGGCTGGCTCTCCACTCGATAAGATTTTGAATACTTAGGCGAGTACTTGGACTGCAGCTAAGCCCCCGAGTGGGAGGCTGGCTCTCCACTGTGTAGGATTTTGAGTACTTAGGCGAGTACTTGGACGGCAGCTAAGCCCAGGTGGGAGGCTGGCTCTCCACTCGGTAGGATTTTGAATACTTAGGCGAAGCGGATTCGCAGCTAAGCCCCCGAGTGAGAGACTGGCTCGCCACTCGGAAAGGATTTTTTTTACAAACTTCGGTGAACCGGATTCGCGGCTAAGCCACCCACTGGGGGAAATTTCAACAAAAAGTAATAACAATCACTGGGAAAATCATAACATTCTTTTCTTAGATAGCAAAATACAAAAGTACTTTTATTACATCTCAACCGAGTGAGTATTTAAGTATAAAAGGGGCGGAGCAGCTCCGCATTGCAAGCTCGAGGTTCATCGATCTGGCGATCAGCGTTGTAGAGATGATACGCTCCGTTGTGGAGAACTCTTATGACGATAAAGGGACCTTCCCAAGTGGGAGCGAGTTTGTGTGGTTTCTGTTGATCCACTCGGAGGACCAAATCTCCCTCTTGGAAGGCTCGACTCTTCACATTTCTGGCATGGAATCAACACAAGTCTTGCTGATAGATAGTCGAGCGGATCAGGGCCATCTCTCTCTCTGTTCTTCCAAGAGGTCGACTGCATCTTGCCGGGCTTGTTCCTCTTCTTCTTCAGAGTATAGTTCGACTCGGGGTGCATTGTGAAGCAGGTCACTCGGCAGAACTGCTTCAGCTCCATAGACCAGGAAGAATGGAGTTCTCCCAGTCGACCGATTAGGAGTGGTCCTCAATCCCCAGAGAACTGATGGAAGTTCGTCGACCCAAGCTCCTGCTGCGTGCTTGAGATCACGCATCAGCCGTGGTTTCAGCCCTTTGAGAATGAGGCCGTTTGCACGTTCTGCTTGTCCATTCGACTGAGGATGAGCAACTGAAGCATAGTCGACCCGCGTGCCCTGAGAGGCGCAGAAGGCTTTGAACTTGTCATTATCGAAGTTTCACCCATTTTCGGTGAGGATTGCTATGCGGAACTCCATATCTGAATATCAACTCTCTGATGAAACTGATAGCAGTGCATGCATCGAGGTTCTTGATGGGCTTGGCTTCAATCCACTTGGTGAACTTGTCAACTGCTACTAGCAAATGAGTGAAGCCGCTTCTGCCAGTTCTCAGCGGTCCAATCATGTCTAATCCCCAAACAGCGAAGGGCGAGATGAGTGGAATGGTCTTCAAGGCTGAGGCGGGCTTGTGTGACATGTTGGAGTAGAACTGACATCCTTCACACTTGTCAACTATTTCTTTTGCCATTTCATTTGCCATTTCATTTGCTTTCGGCCAGTAAAATCCCGCTCGGTATGCTTTAGCCACGATGGTCTGAGAGGACGCATGATGGCCACAGATCCCCGAGTGGATATCCTCAAGAATTATCTGACCTTCTTTTGGCGTGATACACTTCTGGCCGACTCCAGTCACGCTTTCTCTGAACAACTGTCCCTTGATCACTGTAAAGGCCTTGGATCGACGGACGATCTGTCGAGCCTCTTCTTCATTCTCTGGGATCTCTTTCCTTAGGATATATGCGATGTACGACACTGTCCAGTCGGGAGTGATGACCACAACTTCCATAATCAGGTCGACCACGGCTGGGACCTCGACTTCAGTCGGATCATTGGCACTCTTTTGCTGCGGGGCTTCTTCTGTGAAAGGATCCTCCTGCACTGATGGTGCATGAATGTGCTCCAAAAATACATTCTTGAGAATGGCTTCCTCTTGGACCCTATCTTCGTCAAATCATCCATGACTTGATTTTTCGATCGGGTATCTGATGAAGCTCTAACCCTTCGAATTTCTTCTCCAGCTTTCTCACTGCATTACAGTAACCTGTCATAGCTGGGCTTCTGACATTCCACTCCTTCATCACTTGATTAACAACCAGATCCGAATCGCCGTAGACCATAAGGCGACGGACGCCGAGTGAGATGGCCATGCGCAACCCATACAGGAGTGCTTCATATTCAGCTTCGTTGTTGGAAGAATCAAAGTGAATCTGGAGAACATATTTGAGCATATCTCCTCGGGGGGAGACCAATACAACCCCCGCACCAGAACCGTTCAGCATCTTGGAACCATCAAAAAACATAGTCCAGTGCTCCGAGTGAACTTGAGTCGGAAGCTGCTGTTGAGTCCACTCGGCGAGGAAGTCTGCTAGTGCTTGGGACTTGATGGCTTTCTTTGCCTCAAATTTGATATCAAGGGGAAGGAGTTCAATCGCCCATTTTGCCACTCGACCAGTTGCATCTCTGTTATGAAGAATTTCCGACAATGGTGCGTTGCTGACGACTGTAATGGAATGATCAGAGCAATAATGAGCAACCTTCTTTGTGGTCAGCACTTCAGAAAGATAATAAACTGGGCGTTGAACTTTGAAGGCTTTTCCTTCTTCTTCCCGCTCGACCGTAAGTACGATACTGATGACTTGTCCAGTGGCTGCAATGTAAAGCAACAAAGGCTCTTTGCTGATAGGAGCAGCAAGCACCGGCTGGGTGGAGAGCAGAGCTTTTAGCTCTGCAAACGCTGCATCAACTTCTGGAGTCCACTCGAACTTGTCTGACTTCTTCATCAGTCGGTAAAGAGGCAATGCCTTTTCACCGAGGCGAGAGATGAATCGACTTAAAGCGGCCAAGCATCCAGTAAGCTTCTAGACATCGTGCACTGCATACGAGTATGCTTCATTCGGAGTATAGTGCCAACCTTTTCGGGGTTAGCATCGATTCCTCACTCAAAAACGAGAAAACCGAGTAACTTTCCACCAGGAACTCCAAATGTGCACTTTGATTGGTTAAGCTTGATATCATACCTCCTGAGATTGGCAAATGTTTCAGCAAGGTCAGTCAACAGGTCGGAACCCTTTCGTGACTTGACCACTATATCATCCATGCACGCTTCCACATTCCGACTGATTTGAGTGAGCAAACACTTCTGAATCATCCTCATGAATGTGGCTCCAGCATTCTTGAGACCGAATGGCATGGTGACATAACAGAAGCACCCGAATGGAGTGATGAACGCTGTTTTAATCTCATCGGGTCCATACAGACGGATCTGATGATACCCGGAATAGGCGTCTAAAAAGACAACCTCTCACATCCCGTAGTCGAGTCGACTATTTGGTCAATGCGAGGAAGAGGGAAATGATCTTTCTGGCAGGCCCGATTGATATGCTTGAAATCGATGCACATGCGCAACAATTTTTCCTTCTTGGGGACCATTACGACATTGGCGAGCCACTCGGAGTGGTAGATCTCTCGGATGAACTCTGCCGCTAAGAGCCGAGCCACTTCTTCGCTAATTGCCTTTCTCTTCTGGACGGCGGACCGCCGAAGATATTCTTTAACCGGTTTGAATTTTGGGTCGACTCGTAGGCGATGCTCAGCCAGCTCCCTGGGAACACCCTACATGTCAGCAGGCTTCCATGCAAAGATGTCCCAGTTCTCACGGAGGAAATGGATGAGCGCTTCTTCCTATTTTGAGTCGAGTGTTGTTGAGATGTTGGTCAGAGTAGCATTGGGATCAGTCGGGTGAATGTGAACCTGTTTCGTCTCACCAGTCGACTGGAATGCTGACTCCGTAGCGGGCTTCTTAGCTCGCAACAAATCACTCGGATCTGCAGTTTTCTGATACTCTTGTAGCTCTACCACTGCCAACTGAGCATCGGCGATCTTAGAGCCTTTCTGGAAGCACTCTTCCGCCTTCTTCCGATTGCCCGTAACAGTGATCATGCCCTTGGGACCAGGCATCTTCAGTTTAAGATACACGTAACATGGTCGGGCCATGAAACGTGCATATGCTGGCCTTCCCAGAATAGCGTGATAAGCGCTCTAGAAATCCACGACCTCAAAGGTCAACTTTTCTTTCCGGAAATGCTTCGAATCACCAAAAACTACATCAAGAGCAATTTGACCGAGTGACTCAGCCTTCTTTCCAGGAATGACTCCGTGGAAACTCATGTTGCTGGTGCTGAGTCTGGACATCGGAATGCCCATCCCCTTCAACGTCTCTGCGTACAATATGTTCAAGCCACTACCACCATCCATCAGAACTTTGGTCAGTCGAGTGCCCTCGACGACTGGATCGACCACCAATGCTTGCCTCCCAGGGGTGGCAATGTGCGTCGGGTGATCAGACTGGTCGAATGTGATGGCGGTGCAGGACCATTTCAGATAATTGGGCGTCATTTGGAGCGACCAAGTTCACTTCCCGATTGATAACCTTCAATCGACTTTTGCTTTCGTCGTCAGCAAAAATCATCAGGGTGGAATTGACCTGGGGATATCCATCATCACTGTCATCTTTGTCCTCAACTTTGTCCGTCTCCTTATCCTTATCCTTGGGCTGTTTCCCTTGGAACTGCTGAATCAAGAGCCGACAACATCGAGTGGTATGTTTGGGTAAATGAGTTTACCCTCTTCATCTTTCTTCGTGTGAATATGACATGGCAAATCCAACACGTCATTTCCTTCCTGGTCTTTCACCTTCTTGGGGTTCCAAGGACCCTTGGGTTTCCCCTTGAACTTTCACAGGGTCACAGCCAAGGCCTCTCCGGGAAGCGGTGGCTCGACTTTGCGCTTGCTTCCGACTAGAATTTCCTCCGCCGGCCTCATTGGCGGCCGATTTGTATTACCACTTGAGCCGATCCTCTTCTTCACCATTTGCATACTTGGTGGCAATCTCCATCATCCGACTCAGGGTCATATCTCCGGTTCGACCGAATTTCAAACTCAACTCTCTGTTCTTGACACCTTCTTTGAAGGCACAGACTGCCTGGTGATCAGATACATTCTCAACTGTGTGGTGCAAAGTGATCCACCTCTGGATATAATCTCTCAAAGTTTCACTCGACTTTTGCACACACGCCTGCAACTCCTTTTGCAAGTCCCTTCAAATGTCCTGACAAACACTCAGGCAAGATCTACCCAAGTGTAAATACTGCTGGGTGCTAACTGATTCTACTCAAGTGTAAACCCTCCAACATAAGAGGCAAATGCTTCATGGCTACCTCATCGTTGCCGCCGCCGATCTGAACAGCCACTCGGTAATCTTCAAGCCAAGTGTCAGGCTTGGATTCACCAGTGAACTTACTGACTCCAGTCACCAACCTGAAGTTGGGAGGAATCACCGCGGCTCTGATGGCTCTGCTGAAACACTCTGGTCCCGAGACATGAACTCTGCTGCTGGAGGGAACATCTCTATCATGGCCGTCTCGGTGAGCTCTATTCCTGTCGACCAAGCCTTGAACGGTAATAGATTTTGCATCAAAACCTGGTTCCCTGGGGTCGACTGGAACTCTTCGCCCAACACTGTGCTGGCGTCTGTCGTCCTGCTGCCGAGGAGCGTATGATCCACCCCTTGGGGGATGAGTGGGCACTCGACGTCGATCATTGCGATCGAATCGGTGCTCATACTGCTCGCGGCTCTTGTACTGATCATCACGCCGGCCCCCACTTTCCTCACGCCTCGGGGGCGATCTCGGACTATGAGCCGACTGGACTGAATTCGCAGCAACTGATCGGCTGTGAATCCTGTTCCGTGACTGTGATACGACTGAGTTTTGGTCTCCTGCTGCCCAGAGCAGATCTCTGATTTGTAACAAACCTCTACCTGCCTCCGACTGGGAAGGCTGAATTGACTCTGCTATACGGGCGGCAGCTACTAAATTCTGGATCGTAGTTCGAGATACCTGAGTTGGTGGCTGTAAGAGCTGACGTCGACTGGATTCTGGAACCCTTGGTCGCGCGCGCTCGTCGAGTACTCGCTGAAGGTTCTCCAGTCGAGTGCGCTCAGCCAGGGTGGCCAAGCGCGTATCCTCCAAGGCACGAGCGTCGGGGCTTTCTCCAACGATAGGAGTGTGAAGCGCATCCATGTTTCGACGGCGAAGCTCCTCCCTCTGAAGCGAAGTGAGGGGCTCGGGCAGGTACTCTTCATGGGCTTGCGCTGGATCGCCTCCACCGTCACCTCCGTTGGTGCGGGTGAAACCGGGGGGACTGCGTGGTCCATCGACCATCAGAACCTCTGCCGCCGGGTCACTGCTATCGCACTCGGACACACTCTCTGCGGAGCCAGTCGACAGGTCGAACAGGCCGTAGAGAGATTCGTCGGGCTCAATCGCCGCAACTTGGGGGGTGGCCGACTGGTGGGCCACCGCATGCCTTTCCCACCGCTGAAGCCTCTACCGAACGGAACGCTTGCTCCGGCGGGAGACTGGGGGCGAGGACGGCACAGGTGCCGATCCATACTGGATTGACGGTTGCCGCAGGAGGACACCGCGGACACATGCGTGAAAGTGCGTCGCCCCGCGGACGGGGAGCGCGTCCACGTCGAGTGGAGCCTCCTGAAGCCAAGCAGAGTCGTCGGCGACGAACTTGAGCGCTCCGAGACGGATCTCGCGGCCCTCGACCAAAACTCAACCTGAAACCATGATGTAGGAGATCGAAAGAATCCCAACTTCTCCAACAGATCGCTAGAACACCTGCCCCACGGTGGGCGCCAACTGTCGTGGTTCTAAGTCTGACAGTAGAATGGGAGGTAGGTATGGATAGGCAAGATCCTAGCTATGGAGTAGCTGTATACACAAGGGATTTACGAGTTCAGGCCCTTCTGAGGAAGTAATAGCCCTCGTCTCGGAGCCCAGGCGGTCGATTGGATTATATGCGTATGTATTACAGGGCGAACCCTTCTACCTCTGGAGGGTGGCTTATATAGAGTGCGCCAAGACCCCAGCCAGCCCGTAGCGAGAGGGTTTAAGGTATGCGTTAAGGCTAGGCGTTCTTGGTAGCATGCTTACATAAAATATCATTATGACCATAAAGACTATTTAACTACAATTTGTTTGGACACCGAGTGGCTCTTGGACTCTTGGTGGTCGAGTGGGTCTTCATGGTCGAGTGTCTTTGAATCATCAGTGGAAACCTACCAGGTCGACTGGAAGGCCGCTTCTTTCGCGAGTGTCCTTGGGGAGGGTACCTTTGGGCAGGTCTATGACCCTACCCCAGGTACATGACTTCATCAAGGCTCTTTGCCAATTTCTGAATATGAAAAACATATCAATTAATAAATAGCACATACTCTTGCAAATAGGTATATATGGATTATCTACACTTTTAATAGTTCCTTAGATTCTACACTAATAAGCATGTGATCAAACTCTACACTAAATAATATCATCGACTAGATTCCACAAAACATATCATTGGACTCTACACTACGCATATCATCGGATAATTTGCATGTGTAAGTATAACATACCATATCATGTCGATCGACCATGGTACTTGTTAGGCGGGTCACGAATGGCACCCTGACAAAGTCAGCACGTGGCAGAATTATGTCCCTAGGTTGCACACCTCCTCCTCGCTCATCCTCATTCTTTGAGCTACGACGGCTTCATGCAGTGGGTCCTCATCATCTTCATCGAGTGGGTCCTCGTTATCTTCATCATCTTCATCATCTTAATCATCTTCCACTAGGTTGATATAAATGACAACCAGCTTGGGTCTTTCTGCTCCGAAGGAGAAGCTGATCAACTCACCACCAGTAAGACGCATGCGGGCGAGGAAACGGGCCCATCCATCTCCTCCAATCCGCGAGATATTGCGTCCTTTCTCGACCTCCATAGTGTACAGCCCCCCGGGAGCCTCAAATGTCACAGTGTCTCCTGTCAGCTTGTTGAATTTCAACCTCACATTGCATGGGACGATCTGTGTAAAAAAAGCAAAATAACACAATGCAGTAATGCAAACACTAAAAATAAAATAGTTGTTACATGATACGTCTCCAATGTATCTATAATTTTTGATTGTTCCATGCTATTATATTACCCGTTTTGGATGTTTACGGGCTTTACCTTACAATTTTATATCATTTTCGGGACTAACCTACTAACCGGAGGCCCAACCCAAATTACTGTTTTTTGCCTATTTCAGTGTTTCGAAGGAAAGGAATATCAAACGGAGTCCAAATGGAATGAGACCTTCGGGAGCGATTGAGGGAGTCCTGGATTAGGGGGTGTCCGGATAGCCGGACTACCATCATCAGCCGAACTATCATTGGCCGGACTATCATCATCGACCGGACTCCAAGACTATGAAGATACAAGATTGAAGACTTCGTCCCGTGTCCGGATGGGACTTTCCTTGGCGTGGAAGGCAAGCTTGGCGATACGGATATGTAGATCTCCTACCATTGTAACCGAATCTATGTAACCCTAGCCCTCTCCGGTGTCTATATAAACCGGATGGCTCTGAGTCCGTAGGGACAACATCAACAACCCTTACAATCATATCATAGGCTAGCTTCTAGGGTTTAGCCTCCTTGATCTCGTGGTAGATCCACTCTTGTAAACATCCACAATATCAATATCAATCGAGCAGGGCGTAGGGTTTTACCTCCATCAAGAGGGCCCGAACACAGGTAAAACATTGTGTCCCTTGTCTCCTGTTACCATCCGCCTAGACGCACGATTCGGGACCCCCTACCCGAGATCCGCCCGGTTTTGACACCGACATTGGTGCTTTCATTGAGAGTTCCTACGTATGCGTCACCGATAGGCTTGATGGCCTCTTCAATCAACAACGACGCAGTCCTGGGTGAGACTTTTCTCCCGGACAGATCTTCAGATTCGGCGGCTTGCCCGCGGCCAACTCGCAGCCATCTGGAGCGAATCGAAGCTACGCCCCTGGCCGTCAGGTCAGGTTTGGAAGCCTAAACTTCACGGCTGATATCCATGGATCTGAGCCACAGCCGAGCGTGCCACGCTGTCACGATGGGCATGACCTAACTCTGCCGCCGGACAGCGCCTTGGAGGCCGCACACGAATCCGCTCCGACCCATAGTCCGGAGCCGATCGCTCGGATCGAGGACGGATGGCTGGACACCGCCTCGGGAGAGGCAACTTCTCTGGCGATGGAGCCGAACACTTACCTTGTCCCGCATAAAGCTCATGACTCGAGGTGCCGGACTCTCTGCCGGACTCCGAACCTCCTGCGCCCCTGCCAGTCGAATCCGATTGGGCGCCGATCATGGAATTCACCGCTGCGGACATCTTTCAGCACTCGCCCTTTGGCGATATCATAAATTCACTGAAGTGTCTCTCGCTATCCGGAGTGCCTTGGCCAAACTACGGCCAGGACGGTTGGGACGCGGACGACGAAGAAATTCAGAGCCCACCCACCTCCCACTTCGTAGCCACCGTCGACGATTTAACCGACTTACTCGACTACGACTCCGAAGACATCGACGGTATGGACGACGATGCGGAGACTACCAAGAACCGGTGCCTACAGGACCTTTGGAAGACCACCTAAATCATATGACATATACATGGTGGACACCCCAAAAGATGGGGACGGCAAAGAAGCAGCGGAGGCCGATTCCTTAAAGAAACAGCCCAAGCGCCGACGTCAGCGGCGCCGCTCTAAATCCCGCCACGGCAAGAATGGAGATTCCGTCACAGGAGATAATAACACCCCAGAAAGTGCCGAAGACAACTCCGTCCAGCACGATCCGGTAGCGGGGAGGAGGCGTAAGCAAGCCCCACGATAGGGTGGCGTAGCGAAGAGGTCGAGGATGACAATTACTTACCTCCCTCCGGAGATGAGGCAAGCCTCGGACGGCAGCGAATTCGTCGTGCACGAGGATCCCGTCGAACAAGAGCATTTCAGGCGCAGGCTAATGGCCACGACAAACAGCCTAAAGAAAAAGCAGCAACAACTTCAAGCTGATCAAGACCTCTTGGCCGACAGATGGACCGAGGTCCTCGCGGCGAAGAGTATGAACTCGAGCGCCCTCCAAAAGTTACCCAAACGCAAGTTGCTCCCCGATTAGAGGAGGAGGCGTACAAACCTGCATCACCAGCGCTGTCTGGCAGACCGGCCACCCCGTGGCGCGGCGAGAGGTGTGCAAGCCCTCCACCAAAACCGTACCCCGGCATCGCTCAAAAAGCATGAAGCCACGGGGGAACGCGCCGGACTTGCGAGATATATTGGAGGACAAGGCAAGACGATCCAGATCTATCAATGGATCACGTGGGCGCCCCAAGACCCACGACGAATACCGTCGCGCCGGATATAACTACTCCGGCCGGGCCGAACACAGCAGACAACGCTCTCTCGAGCTACGTCGCGATATTGCTCAATACTGGGCGCCGCACACCCACTATGCTTCACCGGCGAAGTAATGGATCATCAAATCCCTGAAGGGTTTAAACCCGTTAACATCGAATCCTACGATGGCACAACAGACCCTGCGGTTTGGATTGAGGATTATCTTCTCCATATACACATGGCCCGCGGCGACGATCTTCACGCCATCAAATATCTCCCGCTCAAGCTTAAAGGACCAGCTCGGCATTGGCTTAACAGCCTGCCCGCAGTCAATTGGATCTTTGGGAAGACACGGAAGCCGCATTCCTTGACAACTTCCGAGCGCGTATGTGCGACCACGGACGCAGATGACCTAAGCCACATAATCCGGCAGCCGGATGAATCGGCCGAGCAATTCTGGACACGGTTCTTAACAAAGAAAAATCAAATCGTCGGTATGCGGATGCAGAGGCACTCGCTGCCTTCAAACATAACATCCGTGGCGAGTGGCTGGCCCGGCACCTAGGGGCGGAGAAGCCGACATCCATGGCAGCCCTCACATCACTCATGACCCGCTTCTGTGCGGAAGAGGATAGCTGGCTAGCTCGCAGTAACAACCTCAGCAAAAACGCTGGCAGTCCGGATACCAAGGACCGCAATGGCAGGTTGCGTTGAAACAAAAACAAATGCCGCATTAACGGCGACAGCAATGAGGATACGGCAGTCAACGCCGGATTCCGAGGCTCCAAGCCCGGTCAACGGAAGAAGCCATTAAAAAGAACCACTCCGGGCCCGTCCAATTTGGACCGGATACTAGACCGCTCTTGCCAAATACATGGAACCCCCGAAAAGCCAGCTAACCACACCAATAGAGATTGTTGGGTATTCAAGCAGCAGGCAAATTAATCGCCGAAAACAGTGACAAGGGGCTACACAGCGATGACGAGGAAGAGACCCGGCCGCCGAACAACAGAGGACAAAAGGGATTCCCCCCTCAAGTTCAGACGGTAAACATGATATACATAGCGCATATTCCCAAGAGGAGGCGGAAGCGTGCACTAAGGGGCGATATCTGGCGATGGAGCCAGTCGCCCCAAAATTCAACCCATGGTCCTCTTGCCCGATCACTTTCGATCGACGAGACCATCCGACCAGCATCCGCCATGGCGGATTCGCCGCATTGGTTTTAGACCCAATCGTTGATGGATTTCACCTCACGAGAGTCCTGATGGACGGCGGCCGAGCTGAACCTGCTTTATCGAGGATACGATGTGCAAAATGGGCATAGACCCTTCAAGGATTAAACCTACAAAGACAACCTTCAAAGGCGTCATACCAGGTGTCGAGGCCAATTGTACAAGGCTCGATTACTGGAAGTGGTCTTGAATCCCGGATAATTTCCGGCGAGGAGTTAATCTTCGACATAGTCCCGTTCAAGAGCGGTTATCACGCTCTGCTTTCGTCTGAACCGCGTTTGCAAAATTCAACGCGGTGCCGCATTATGCATACCTTAAGCTCAAGATGCCAGGCCCTCGTGGAGTCATCACGGTCAATGGAAACGGGCGCTCCTCCGAGCGGAGGAACATACAGCGGCTCTCGCGGCAGAAGTACAGAGCAGCCTTTTAAGGCAATTCTCGAGTCCGGCCGTTAAACGACCGGACACGACCAAACGCGCCCGGAGCAACATCAGCCAAGACCACCTGGCATGTTCCGAGCACGCGTAGCAATGCGGCCTTAACCCTAGCCCTCGCAAAATTGTAAGAGAAGCTCTCCGCGTACATAATTACGCCTTGGAGATACCATGGGCATAGGGGGAAAGGCACAACCACAACAGACCCAGAGTGCGGTTCGACCACACCAGGGGCTCCCAAATGTGTCGCTCTTTTTTCTTTTATTTTTCTCTTTTTTATACAGAACAATGTCCGGCGGCGACCCTGCCGAACTCATGATGCAACAGCCAGGGAAGGACAAAGGCCGCGACGAACACTCAGGTGGTCTCCATCACGAGCATTAATTTTGTTAAATACAAACATTCCTCGGCCTACCCACGGAGAGGCGCCTTTAATTCGTCCAATCCCTTGCTTTCCGCACTATTTGTATCATTCCGCACTCATAGCATATCTTCTCGAATAAAATGCAGCACCTTTTTGCCTATAATTGCATTACCTTATATATATACATATATGTTCATTTACGACATGTTGCATCCGTACATTCTGGTACGGCCAAATACACCAGGGGCTTATGTTCTCCGCATTATGGTGTGATAAAGTCCGCACACTTTCACAAGTGCGGCACCCCGAACTTATAGCATTATATGAATCGGCTCCGAATCATGTCTTGGGTCAATAGTTGGGTTTGCCCGGCTCCCATGTTTGGCACCTTACGTTCCGTTCTATCGGCTAAGGTAGCACTGGGAGAACCACTGCGATTGCGCCCCGGTTGAGCCGAGTTAACGCCTCGATGGAGAAAGCTAAAACTATTTGTCATGATAAGGCGAGAGACTGGTCGCTGTTCGAGAGGTCCTTCGGGTCCTTAAAGACCTCGCCCGCTTGAGCGAAGTTCCGGATTATGTCCGATGAAGGTGTGGATAGCGCCCCAATTCGGTCCTCCGAATACTAGGGGCTTCGCCGAAATTTAAAATTATAGAATTCTATGGCTAAGTGAGAGTGTTCAAGCACTATAAGTCCGGTTGCCTTGTTCGTTGTGTTGAGCGCCTCCCTAGATGGACCCAACAATGGGAACAAGAGTGCTCAAGTTTATCCCGAACACCCCAGCACTCGTGGCATGGGGGCCGAAGCCGACGACTTGCCATCTCTCAGATTTAATAAACGGCCGCACAGAAGGTAATATTTTAAATTAACAAGCGTTGCTTAGCGCATATGAACAAAGTTTTCAGCGCATAGGATAACACATTGCGAATTTACTCAATAATTACATCCCTGGGGCACTCATCCGCAATCTTGCGGGCACCCTTCAGACAGCCTTATAGTACATTTCGGGCGTCACGATGTTCCTTGCCCGGCTGGTGGCGCGTCGATGATTAGCTTCTCCGCATCCAGCTTGCCCCAATGCACCTTTTGCGCGGGCAAGGGCCCGACGAAAGCACCTTCAATACAGGCGGAGCGCTTTGATAACCTCCACCCAGGGGCACGCATCCACCAGCCGTCGCCGAGGTCAAGTAGCTCCGAGCAAGGCCTCTCGAGCCACAGCCGGACTATGAGGCCGTTTATGGCCTGCTCGGCCACCTTGTGGCTTCGACCAGCTGCTTGACTGGTCGCTAGGGGGCACCGGATGGCCGGCCTCAGCATACTGAGACCAGAAGACCTTCTCCGTTGAGCTCCCCTCCTCGGCTCGGTAGAATATGGCGGCATCAGACACGCTGCGAGGCAGATCTGCAAACGCCCCTAGAGAGCTCCGAATTCGGGTAAGTAACACGTAATTTACATTCACATGCTTGCTTTGCATGAAAAATGCCTTACCCGCCGCTATCTTCCTCATCAACTCAATCTCCTGAAGGGACTTATGGGCCTCGGCCTTGGCGGTTTTGGCACTTTCGAGAGCCGAGGCATGCTCGGACTCTCGAGTCTTTGAGTCACGCTCCAAACTCTCATGCTTTTCCATGAGAGCCTGGAGCTCTTGCTGAACCACCGCCACCCACGCCTCCTGCTTTTCTCGCTCTGCCCGTTCCGTGGCCGCATTGCGTTCGGCCGCGGACACGGCCTCCTTCAGGGTCGCCACCTCGTTCGTGGCCCCTGCAGTACCCATGTTATCCTTGTTATTTTTTGTTGCAACCTAAATCCTTTTCTGTAAGGTACAAGTTCAAAGTGGTGTTACTCACCTTCTTTGTCCTGGAGCTGCTTCCTGGCGCGGCCGAGCTCTTGCTCGGACCGCTCGAGCTCCTGCTTCAATGCACCAACCTCCGCAGTCAGTGCGGCAGAGGTCAGCAGCGCAGCCTCCAACCCATATTGACATAATTTTTTAGCAACCCTGCGTATATCTTTCTTCAGATCCTCAGTCCGGCTTTTCTTTCCAAACACCGAACCGAGCATCAGGGGCTACTGTCTATGTGGTTTTACATTGCATATTTTTAACTTCTTACCTCAAAGCCTGATAGAAGGCTACTGCAGGCTTCGGTCAGCCCGCTCTTGGCGAGCTGCACCTTCTGGATCACCGCACTCATAATAGTGCGGTGTTCTTCCTCGATGGAAGCGCTCTGCAGCGCCTCCAACAAATTGCCCGGCGCCTCCGGTTGGACGGAAGCCGCCGGCGTCACGGTCTTGCTCTTCATTAGAAGGGGCCGCCGGCCAGACTCCGGAACCACTGCGGGTTCCGATGTGGAGTCCGGCGCAAAGTCCGGGAGGACGCCTTGTGGCGCCTCGGGCCTCCCGATGGGTCCCTTCTTGGGATCCCACCTCGGCGTCCTCGGTGTCGCGAGGGTGGAGGCGGTCGGGATGGAGTCTACATCCGGCCGGAATAGCGACCCGCTTCGATGAAGCGGGAGATCATCATCGGCGGACTACGGGCAGCATGCGGCATCGTAATGACACTATGTGATGCGAGAAAAGAAATTATAAATCATTCAGGAATCCGGATACTTACGATCTCGCCGGAGGCCTGGCCCTTGAAGGCCATTCTTCCTCGCCAACGTTGATGTTGGCAGAGCTGTCCGGGGAATAGTCCTTCCCCTCTTGGACCTTCCGGCCTCCCACTGGGGAAGCCTTCCTCTTCCTCTCTCCCTCCTCTGGGAAAGAGTCCTCTTCCTCCTCCTCATTTTCGGGAGAGGAGTCCGCCCCGGAGTCGTCGGACACCTGAAAACGGGCACTCTTTCGAGCACCCGTGGCCTCCTTCTTGGCCTTCTTCTCCGGCACCACGTGCGGCGCCGGAACCAGCAGCCTCGCTAGACGAGCGTCTACTGGGTTTTCTGCTCCGCCTTCCTCATCCAGTCCTGTCAAAGGAAAAGGGGAAATTAAAACCCGCATAGAGTCAAACTATGAAAAACAAGTGTCCTGTAAAGGGGTAGAATCACTTACCTCGTCGGCCTGGCGCTGCGAGCGAAATCCGCGATCTTCAGTCGCGGATGCGGGGGCTTCGGCGCCCTTGAACAACACCTTCCAGGCGCCTTCGTACGTTGTGTCGAAGATCTTGCTCAGCGCCTGGTGCTATTCCGGATCGAACTCCCATAGATTGAATGCCCGCTCTTAGCATGGGAGAATCCAGCGGACGAGCATGAGCTGGACCACGTTAACCAGCCTGAGCTTCTTCACCAGCTTCTTGATACAAGCTTGGAGTCCCGTAAGCTCCTTCGAACTACCCCACAGCAAGCCCTTCTCTTTCCAGGAGGTGAGCTGCGTGGGGATACCAGATCTAAACTCGGGGGCCGCCGCCCATGTAGGGTCACGCGGCTCGGTGATGTAGAACCACCCGATTGCCACCCCTTGACGGATTCCACGAAGGCCCCTTCGAACCAAAGGACATTGGGCATCTTGCCCAACATGGCGCCTCCGCACTCCGCTTGAGTGCCCTTCACTACCTTCGGCTTGACATTGAAGGTCTTGAGCCACAAGCCAAAGTGGGGCTGGATGCAGAGGAAGGCCTCGCGCACGACGATAACCGCCGAGATGTTGAGGATGAAGTTCGGCGCCAGATCATGGAAATCCAGGCTGTAGTAGAACATGAGCCCCCGGACAAAGGGGTGAAGTGGAAAGCCCAGTCCGCGGAGGAAGTGGGGAAGGAAAATGACCCTCTCATGGGTCCTGGGGGTGGGGATGAGCTGCCCCTCGTCGGGCAGCCGGTGCACGATGTCGCTGGAGAGGTATCCGGCGCCGCGCAGTTTGGCGATTTGCTCCTCCTTAACGGTGGAGGCCAACCATTTACCTCCCGCTCCGGACATGGTCGGAGAAGGTTGAGACGAGATCTTGTGAACTTGGTATTTGGAGCTCGAAAAGTCTTGTGAGATGGATAAGCAAAGGAGGAAGAAAGCGTAGGTGAGAAGGTGAATCCTTATCCCATATATGGGCGGGCGAAATCTTATGCGTCCCCCACTGGCCTGGTAAAACTCGCTTATCTCCCAAGCGTCACCATCAATGGTGCGGTTGGGTTACCCACGTCCGTATTGATGAAAATCCCGGATTAAGGGGAAACACAATCTCTGCTTCGACAAGACGTGCCTAGGAAACCGCTTCGCTAAATGCGCTAAGGTGGTAAAGTAAAAAACAATTCGAGTAATGGCTTGGTAGTGGCGTGACGTCATGCCGCAGAAAACGTCAGCAGATTGAACTTGTGTATATATTATTATTCTCTCTACGGTGGAACGTGGAATTTATTTTGTAGAGCCGGACACTATCCTGGTGTTCACAATCTTCTATCATTTGGAGGAGGAACCCGCCTTGCAATACCAAGCAATATACGCGCCGGACTTATCGTCATTGAAGCCTGGTTCAGGGGCTATTGAGGGAGTCCTGGATTAGGGGGTGTCCGGATAGCCGGACTACCATCATCAGCCGAACTATCATTGGCCGGACTATCATCATCGACCGGACTCCAAGACTATGAAGATACAAGATTGAAGACTTCTCCCCGTTTCCGGATGGGACTTTCCTTGGCGTGGAAGGCAAGCTTGGCGATACGGATATGTAGATCTCCTACCATTGTAACCGACTCTATGTAATCCTAGCCCTCTCCGGTGTCTATATAAACCGGATGGCTCTAGTCCGTAGGACAACATCAACAACCCTTACAATCATATCATAGGCTAGCTTCTAGGGTTTAACCTCCTTGATCTCATGGTAGATCCACTCTTGTAAACATCCACAATATCAATATCAATCGAGCAGGACGTAGGGTTTTACCTCCATCAAGAGGGCCCGAACCTGGGTAAAACATCGTGTCCCTTGTCTCCTGTTACCATCCACCTAGATGCACAGTTCGGTACCCCCTACCCGAGATCCGCCGGTTTTGACACCGACAGCGATGTTTTTGGAACAAACGCAATCCATGAGACCTGGAGTGGACGTCAAGAAGAAGCCGAGGCGGCCACGAGGCACGAGGGCACGCCCTAGGAGGGTGGGCACGCCCCCACCCTTGTGGGCCCCTCATGGCTCCCCTGACCTACCTCCTTCGCCTATATATATCCACGTACCCTGAAAACATCCAGGAGCACCACGAAAAACTATTTCCACCGCCGCAACCTTCTGTATCCGCGAGATCCCATCTTGGAGCCTTTCGCCGATTGCTCACGAGGGGGAATCGACCATGGAGGGCCTCTACATCATCTCCAAGGCCTTTGCGATGAATTGTAAGTAGTTTACCACAGACCTTCGGGTCCATAGTTATTAGCTAGATGGCTTCTTCTCCCTCTTTGAATCTCAATACAAAGTTCTCCTCGATCCTCTTGGAGATCTATTCGATGTAATTCTTTTTGTGGTGTGTTTGTCGAGATCCGATGAATTTTGGGTTTATGATCAAGTTTATCTATGAGAAATAATTGAATATTCTCTGAATTCTTTTATGTGTGATAGGTTACCTTTGCAAGTCTCTTCGAATTATCAGTTTGGTTTGGCCTATAGATTCATCTTTCTTGCAATAGGATAAGTGCTTAGCTTTGGGTTCAATCTTGCGGTGTCCTTTCCCAGTGACAGCAGCGGCAGTAAGGCATGTATTGTATTGTTTCCATCGAGGATAAAAAGATGGGGTTTACATCATATTGCATGAGTTTATCCCTCTACATCATGTCATCTTGCTTAATGCGTTACTCTGTTCTTATGAACTTAATACTCTAGATGCAGGCAGGAGTCGGTCGATGTGTGGAGTAATAGGAGTAGATGCAGAATCGTTTCGATCTACTTGTTGCGGACGTGATGCCTATATACATGATCATGCCTAGATTTTCTCATAACTATGCACTTTTCTATCAATTGCTCGACAGTAATTTGTTCACCAACCATAATACTTATGCTATCTTGAGAGAAGCCACTAGTGAAACCTATGGCCCCGGGGTCTATATTTTATCATATAAGTTTTCCATCTAATTTTATTTGCATCTTTTACTTTCCAATCAATATCATAAAAATACCAAAAATATTTATCTTATCTTATTATCTCTATCAGATCTCACTTTCGCAAGTTCCCACGAAGGGATTGATAACCCCTTTACCGCGTTGGTTGCAAGGTTCTTGTTTGTTTGTGTAGGTGCGTGGGACTTTTGAGGAGCCTCCTACTAGATTGATACTATGGTTCTCAAAAACTGAGGGAAATACTTATGCTACTTTGCCGCATCACCCTTTCCTCTTCAAGGGAAAACCAATGCAGTGCTCTAGAGGTAGCAAGAAGGATTTCTGTCAACGTTGCCGGGGAGGTCTTCGCTCAAGTCAAGACGTACCAAGTACCCATCACAAACTCATCTCCCTCGCGTTGCATTATTTGCCATTTGCGTCTCGTTTTCCTCTCCCCCACTTCACCCTTGGCGTTTTATTCACCCTCTCTTTCCCAATATCCTCCGTCTTTCACTTGCTCCTCGCATTTTCTGCCGTTATGTCTGAAATTGGAGAAATTATCGTCGATATGGACAGTAATAATAACATGGAAATTTCTGATGCTCCTGCAGAAGAACCCCCTATCTTACATACACAAAAATTTGGAATTGGTAGTGGTAATATTATTGGAAAATGGGTTATTCAATATTTCTTTACTTGTGTCGATGGTTTACCTTCTATGGGTAGTTCTATTCTTCATAGAACTAGTAGTCTTGCGGATGCTATCACCATACTTATAGTTGAACTTGAAAAGCAGTTTATGCACATGCATCCTTGCATACAAAGGATTTTCCTAGAATTTTCTAATATTGAGCATTCTTCTGTTAAGCGCGCCGTTACTATCATTTTGGCACATGAGTTCAGATTTATAATAAAAGAAGCCAAAGAAATCTTTGCGCATTATAGGGTGGGTGCTGGCCGTCCTCCTAATAGAGGCAATCCTCTTTGATCAAGAGGAAATAATGCGTTTTCAATCTTTAGACTATGTTGCTTTTAATGAAAACCTTAGAAAAAAGGTTCCTACCAATGTTCTAGTTGATAGAATTTCCGAACTTATTAAGGATTTTGCTATTCGAAATAATGAGCTAGGATATTCTGTTGAGTATAGGCTCACGAAGTTCTGCCAAAAGAATGCTTATAATGATGAATTGGTTGTGCAATATGAAGGGCCAAAGGAGGAACCTATACCTCCCGAGATTGATCTTGGGGACTTCTGTCCCATTAAATTTAGCCCTTTTGATTACTTTTGCTTGCCTCAAAGAAAACTTGCTGCTGAATATACATAATATGAAATGAGTTTTCGTGATCTATCTTATTATTATGGCACTACATAGATCTATTCTTGCTTTTATGCCTAGCTAGGGGCGTTAAACGATAGCGCTAGTTGGGAGGCAACCCAATTTTATTTTTGTTTCTTGCTTTTTGCTTCTGTTTAGTAATAAATATTTCATCTAGCCTTTGTTAGATGTGGTTTTATGTTTTATTTAGTGTTTGTGCCAAGTAGAACCTATAGGATAGCCTATGATGATAGTTAATTTGATTCTGCTGAAAAACAGGAACTTTTTTCGCGCACGAGAATAATTTTAGTAAATCACAGAAATGTGCTTTTGCATTGATTATTTTTGCAGTAGATCAATAGACAAATTTCCCAGGACTTCCTATTTTGGTAGGATTTTTAGAGTTCAGAAGTATTCAAAAGTTACATATTGCTACAAACTGTTCTGTTTTTCACAGATTCTGTTTTTCATGTGTTGTTTGCTTATTTTGATGCATCTATGGCTAGTATCGGGGGGGGGGGGGGGTATGAACCATAGATAACTTGGAATACAGTAGGTTTAACACCAATATAAATAAAGAATTAGTTCTTTACAGTACCTTATGTGGTGGTTTTTCTTTCTTGCACTAACGGAGCTTATGAGATTTCCTGTTGGGTTTTGTGTTGTGAAGTTCTCAAGTTTTGGCTAAAGATTTTATGGACTATGGAATAAGGAGTGACAAGAGCTTAAGCTTGGGGATGCCCATGGCACCCCAAGATATTCAAGGACAACCAAAAGCCTAAGCTTGGGGATGCCCCGGCAAGCATCCCCTCTTTCGTCTTTGTTTATCGGTAACTTTGCTTGGAGCTATATTTTTATTCACCACATGATATGTGTTTTGCTTGGAGCGTCTTGTATGATATTAGTCTTGGCTTTTTAGTTTACCACAATCATCCTTGCTGTACACACCTTTTGGGAGAAACACACATGATTTGGAATTTATTAGAATACTCTATGAGCTTCACTTATATCTTTTGAGCTAGATAATTTTTGCTCTAGTGCTTTACTTATATATTTTAGAGCATGGTGGTGGCTTTATTTTGTAGAAATTGTTGAGCTCTCATGCTTCACTTATATCATTTTGAGAGTCTTTTAGAACATCATAGTATTTGCTATGGTTATAAATTTGGTCCTAGAATGATGTGCATCCAAGTTGGGTATAATAAAAACTATCATAGAAAGTGCATTAAACACTATGATCAATTTGATGCTTGATAATTGTTTTGAGATATAAAGGTGGTAATGTTAGAGTCATGCTAGTTGGGTAATTATGAAATTGAGAAATACTTCTGTTGGAGTTGGCAAGTACCATAGCATGCACGTATGGTAAAAGTTGTGTGACAAATTTTTTGCATGGGGTGCTCTTTTAATTGTCTTCCTTATGAGTGGAGGTCGGGATCACGCGATGGTTAACTCCAACCAACCCTTCCCCTAGGAGCATGCGTAGTAGTACTTTGCTTCGAGGGCAAGTAGACTTTTGCAATAATGTGTGTCCATGGATTATACGCACTCTCACCCTTCCACCATTGCTAGCCTCTATTATACCGCGTAACTTTCGCCGGTATTATGCACCCACCATTTACTTTCCTCAAAGCAGCCATCATACCTACCTATTATGGCATTTCCATAGCCATTCTGAGATATATTGCCATGCAACTTTCCACCGTTCCGTTTATTATGTCACGCCTCACCATTGTCATATTGCTCTTTGCATGATCATGTAGTTGACATCGTATTTGTGGCAAGGCCACCTTCATATTTTTTCATACATGTCACTCTTGATTCATTGCATATCCCGGTACACCGCCGGAGGCATTCATGTAGAGTCACATTTTGTTCTAAGTATTGAGTTGTAATTCTGGAGTTGTAAATCAATATAAGTGTGATGATCTCCATTATTAGAGCATTGTCCCAAATGAGGGAAGGATGTTGAACACTATGATTCCCCCACAAGTCGGGATGAGACTTCGGACTTTATAAAAATAAAAGATGCCAAACAAGCCCAAACAAATAAAAAAGGAAAAAAAGAGGCCAAAGAAGCCCACCAAAATAAATAAATAAATAAATAAATAAAGAAAAAAATGATAATTTTCTATTGTTCATGATATAACTGTGTTATCCGGAAATCGTAATACATGTGTGAATACATAGACCACAACATGTCCCTAGTGAGCCTCTAGTTGACTAGCTCATTGATCAATGGATGGTTACGGTTTCCTGACCATGGACATTGGATGTCATTGATAACGGGATCACATCATTGGAAGAATGATGTGATGGTCAAGACCCAATCCTAAGCATAGAACAAGATCGTGTAGTTCGTTTGCTAGAGCTTTTCTAATGTCAAGTATCAGTTGCTTAGACCATGAGATTGTGTAACTCCCGGATACCGTAGGAGTGCTTTGGGTGTACCAAACGTCACAACGTAACTGGGTGGATATAAAGGTATACTAGGATTTATCACTCCGTATGACGGAGAGGTATCTCTGGGCCCACTCGGTAAGGCATTATCATAATGAGCTCAATGTGACCAAGTGGTTGGTCACGGGATCATGCATTACGGCATTTAGTAAAGTGACTTGCCAGTAACGAGATTGAAAGAGGTATTGGGATACCGATGATCGAATCTCGGGCAAGTAACGTACCGATTGACAAAAGGAATTGTATACGTGATTACTTGAATCCTCGACATTGTGGTTCATTGCATGAGATCATCATGGAACATGTGGGAGCCAACATGGGTATCCAGATCCCGCTGTTGGTTATTGGCCGGAGAGCTGTCTCGGTCATGTCTGCGTGATTCCCGAACCCGTAGGGTCTACACACTTAAGGTTCGGTGACGCTAGGGTTATTAGGAAAACTTGTAAGTGATTACCGAATGTTGTTCGGAGTCCCGGATGAGATCCCGGAAGTCATGAGGAGTTCCGGAATGGTCTGGAGGTGAAGATTTATAAATGGGAAGTTGTCATACGGTCATCGGAAAAGTTCGGGGGCATATCAGTATTGTACCGGGGCCACCGGAGGGGTTCCGGGGGTCCACCTCTCTCGGAGGGCCTCTTGGGCCGTAGAGGAAAGGTAACCAGCCCTTGGAGGGCTGGGCGGATTCCCCCCTTGGCCCCATGCGCCTAGCGTTTGGGGGGAAACCCTAGAGGGGGCACCCCCCTTGCTTGGGGGGCAAGCCCCCTCCCCATGGCCTCCCCCCCTCTAGATCTCATCTAGAGGTGGCCGGCCCCCTTCCCCCTTCCCCTATAAATAGAGGGGCGAGGGGAGGGCTGCAGAACACACCAAAGGCGCAGCCCCTCCCCTCCCCAACACCTCTCCTCCTCCATTAAGAGCTTGGCGAAGCCCTTCCGGAGTACTGCTTTGCCACCACCACCATGCAGTCATGCTGCTGTTGGAGCCCTCTTCCTCAACCTCTCCCTCCTCCTCGCTGGATCAAGGCGCGGGAGACGTCTCCACTCCGTACGTGTGTTGAACGCGGAGGTGCCGTCCGTTCGGCGCTATGATCATCGGTGATTTGGATCACAACGAGTACGACTCCATCAACCCCGTTCTATTGAACGCTTCCGCTCGTGATCTACAAGGGTATGTAGATGCACTCCTCTCTCTCTCTCTCGTTGCTAGATGAGTCCATAGATTGATCTTGGTGATGCATAGAAAATTTTAAATTTCTGCTAAGATCCCCAACAGTGGCATCATGAGCTAGGTCTATGCGTAGTTTCTATGCACGAGTAGAACACAATTTTGTTGTGGGTGTAGATTTTGTCAATTTACTTGGCACTACTAGTCTTATTTTGTTTCGGCGGCATCGTGGGATGAAGCGGCCCGGACCGACCTTACACGTACGCTTACGTGAGACAGGTTCCACCGACTGACATGCACTAGTTGAATAAGGTGGCTAGCGGGTGTCTGTCTCTCCCACTTTAGTCGGATCTGATTCGATGAAAAGGGTCCTTATGAAGGGTACATAGAAATTGGCATATCACATTGTGGTTTTGGCGTAGGTAAGAAACGTTCTTGCTAGAACCCTATTGCAGCCACGTAAAAACATGCAACAACAATTAGAGAACGTCTAACTTGTTTTTGCAGCATATGCCTTCTGATGTGATATGGACAAAAGGATGTGATGAATGATATATATGTGATATATGAGATTGATCATGTTCTTGTAATAGGAATAACGACTTGCATGTCGATCAGTATGACAACCGGCAGGAGCCATATGAGTTGTCTTAATTATTGTATGACCTGCGTGTCATTGATTAACGCCATGTAATTACTTTACTTTATTGCAAAACCGTTAGCCATAGTAGTAGAAGTAATCGTTGGCGTGACAACTTCATGAAGACACGATGACGGAGATCATGATGATGGAGATCATGGTGTCATGCCGGTGATGATGATGATAATGGCGCCCCGAAGATGGATATCAAAAGGAGCAAAATGATATTGGCCATATCATGTCACTATTTGATTGCATGTGATGTTTATCACGTTATTGCATCTTATTTGCTTAGAATGACGGTAGTAAATAAGATGATCCCTCATAATAATTTCAAGAAAGTGTTCCCCCTAACTGTGCGTCGTTGCGGAAGTTCGTTGTTTCGAAGCACCACGTGATGATCGGGTGTGATAGATTCCAACGTTCACATACAACGGGTGTAAGATAGATTTACACATGCAAAAACACTTAGGTTGACTTGACGAGCCTAGCATGTACAAACATGGCCTCGGAACACAAGAAACCGAAAGGTCGAACATGAGTCGTATAGAAGATACGATCAACATGAAGATGTTCACCGATGATGACTAGTCCGTCTCACGTGATGATCGAACACGGCCTAGTTGACTCGGATCATGGATCACTTAGATGACTAGAGGGATGTCTATCTGAGTGGGAGTTCAATAAATAATTTTATTATATGAACTTAACTATCATGAACTTAGTCTAAAACTTTTGCAATATGTCTTGTAGTTCAAATGGCCCAAGCTAATGTTGCCCTCAAGTTCTACGCGTTCCTAGAGAAAACCAAGATGAAAGACGATGGAAGCAACTATATGGACTGGGTCCAGAACTTGAGGATCATCCTCATAGCTGCCAAAAGAGCATATGTCCTAGATGCACCGCTAGGTGAAGCACCCGTTTTCCCAGCAACTCAAGACGTTATGAACGCCTCGGCAGTCAGCGTAGTGATGATTACTCCTGGTTCAAGGTCGGCATGCTTTACAGCTTAGAACCGGGGCTCCAAAAGCGTTTTGAGCAGCACGGAGCATATGAGATGTTCCAAGAGCTGAAAATGGTTTTCCAAGCTCATGCCCGGGTCGAGAGATATGAAGGCCCCGACAAGTTCTACAATTGTAAGATGGAGGAGAATGGTTCTGTCAGCGAGCACATACTCAAAATGTCTGGGTTGCACAACCGCTTGTCTCAGCTCGGAGTTAATCTCCCGGATGACGCGGTCATTGACAGAATCCTGCAGTCACTCCCACCTTGCTACAAGAGCTTTGTGATGAACTACAATATGCAGGGGATGGTGAAAACCATTCCTGAGGTATTTTCAATGCTGAAATCAGTGGAGGTGGAGATCAAAAAGGAACATCAAGTGTTGATGGTCAATAAAACCAGTAGTTTCAAGAAAGGCAAGGGTAAGAAGAACTTCAAGAAGGACGACAAGGGAGTTGCCGCGCCCGGTAAGCCAGTTGCCGGGAAGAAGCCAAAGCATGGACCCAAACCTGAAACTGAGTGCTTTTATTGCGAGGGAAGCGGACACCGAAGCGGAACTGCCCCAAGTACTTAGCGGACAAGAAGGCCGGCAACACCAAAGGTATATGTGATATACATGTAATTGATGTGTACCTTACCAAGACTGTAGTAGCTCACGGGTATTTGATACCGGTGCAGTTGCTCATATTTGTAACTCAAAACAGGAGCTGCGGAATAAGCGGAGACTGGCGAAGGACGAGGTGACGATGCGCGTCGGGAATGGTTCCAAGGTCAATGTGATCGCCATCGGCACGCTACCTCTACATTTACCTATGGGATTAGTTTTAAACCTCAATAATTGTTATTTAGTGCCACCTTTGAACATGAACATTGTATCTGGATCTCGTTTAATACGAGATGGCTACTCATTTAAATCCAGGAATAATGGTTGTTCTATTTATATGAGAGATATGTTTTATTGTCATGCCCCGCTGGTCAATGGTTTATTCTTAATGAATCTCGAACGTGATGTTACACACATTCATAGTGTGAATACCAAAAGATTTAAGGTTGATAACGATAGTCCCACATACTTGTGGTAATCGCCGCCTTGGTCACATTGGTGTCAAACGCATGAAGAAGCTCCATGTCGATGGACTTTTGGAGTCTCTTGATTACGTAATCATTTGACACATGCGAACCATGCCTCATGGGCAAATGACCAAGACTCCGTTCTCCGAACAATGGAGCGAGCAACCAACTTATTGCAAATCATACATACCGATGTAAAAGCGGTCCAATGAGCGTTGAGGCTCGCGGAGGATATCCTTATGTTCTCACTCTCACTGATGACTTAAGTAGATATGGGTATGTCTACTTGATGAAACACAAGTCTGAGACCTTTGAAAAGTTCAAGCAATTTCAGAATGAGGTAGAGAATCAACATTACCGAAAAATAAAGTTCTTACGATCAGATCGTGGGGGAGAATATTTAAGTCACGAGTTTGGTACGCACTTAAGGAAATGTGGAATCGTTTCACAACTCACGCCGCCTGGAACACCTCAGCGTAACAGTGTGTCCGAACGTCGTAATCGCACTCTATTGGATAATGTGCGATCTATTATGTCACTCACCGATTTACCGCTATCATTTTGGGGATACGCTCTAGAGACAGCTACATTCACTTTAAATAGGGCACCGTCTAAATCCATTGAGACGACACCGTATGAATTATGGTTTGGGAAGAAACATAAGCTGTCGTTTATAAAAGTTTGGGGATGCGATGCTTATGTCAAGAAATTTCAACCTGAAAACCTCGAACCCAAGTCGGAAAAATGCGTCTTCATAGGATACCCTAATGAAACCATTGGTTATACCTTCTACGTCAGATCCGAAGGCAAGATCTTTGTTGTCAAGAACGGGTCCTTTCTGGAGAAAGAGTTTCTCTCGAGAGAAGTAAGTGGGAGGAAAGTAGAACGCGATGAAGTACTGCCTCTTGAAGCAGAAAGTAGTGCAGCTCAGGAAGATGTTCCTGTGGTGCCTGCATCGACTAGAGAGGAAGTTAATGATGATGATCAAGGTACTTCGGATCAAGTTTCTACTGAATTTCGTAGGTCCACAAGGACACGTTCCCAACCAGAATGGTATGGCAACCCTGTCCTGGAAATCATGTTGTTAGAAAACGGTGAACCTTCGAAGTATGAAGAAGCGATGGCGGGCCCAGATTCCAACAATTGGCTAGAAGCCATGGAATCCGAGATAGGATCCATGTATGAAAACAAAGTATGGACTTTTACAGACTTGCACGATGATCGGCGAGCGATAGAAAACAAATGGATATTTAAGAAGAAGACGGACGTGAATGGTAATGTTACCATTTATAAGGCTCGACTTGTCGCTAAGGGTTATCAACAAGTTCTAGGGGTTGACTATGATGAGACTTTCTCTCCCGTGGCGAAGCTGAAGTCCGTCCGAATCATGTTAGCAATTGCCGCATACTAAGATTATGAGATATGGCAAATGGACGTCAAAACGGCATTCATTAACGGCTATCTTAAGGAAGAATTGTATATGATGCAGCCGGAAGGTTTTGTCGATCCTAAGAATGCTAACAAGGTATGGAAGCTCCAGCGCTCCATCTATGGGCTGGTGCAAGCATCTCGGAGTTGGAACATTCGCTTTGATGAAATGATCAAAGCGTTTGGGTTTATGCAGACTTATGGAGAAGCCTGCATTTACAAGAAAGTGAGTGGGAGCTCTGTAGCATTTCTCATATTATATGGTAGATGACATACTTTTGAGGGAAATGATATAGAACTTTTGGACAACAATAAGCCCTACTTGAATAAGTGTTTTTCAATGAAGGACCTTGGAGAAGCTGCTTACACATTAGGCATCAAGATCTATAGAGATAGATCGTGACGCCTCATAGGTCTTTCACAAAGCACATACCTTGATAAGATATTGAAGAAGTTCAATATGGATCAGTCCAAGAAGGGGTTCTTGCCTGTGTTGCAAGGTGTGAAATTGAGCTCGGTTCAATGCCCGACCACGGCAGAAGATAGAGAAAAGATGAGTGTCATCCCCTATGCCTCGGCTATAGGGTCTATTATGTATGCCATGGTGTGTACCAGACCTGATGTAAACATTGCCGTAAGTTTGGTAGGAAGGTACCAAAGTAATCCCGGCATGGAACAATGGACAGCGGTCAAGAATATCCTGAAGTACCTAAAAAGGACTAAGGATATGTTTCTCATTTATGGAGGTGATGAAGAGCTCGTTGTAAATGGTTACGTCGACGCTAGCTTCTACACAGATCTGGATGACTCTAAGTCACAAACCGGATACGTGTATATTTTGAATGGTGGGGCGATGGCTGGTGCGATTGCAAGCAAAGCGTTGTGGCGGGATCTACATGTGAAGCTGAATACATGGCAGCCTCGGAGGCAGCACATGAAGCAATCTGGATGAAGGAGTTCATTACCGACCTAGGAGTTATTCCCAATGCGTCGGGTGAGGGAGTCCTGGATAAGGGGGTATCCGGACATCCGGACTATATACTTTGGCCGGACTGTTGGACTATGAAGATACAAGACAGAAGACTTCGTCCCTTGTCTGGATGGGACTCTCCTTGGCGTGGAAGGCAAGCTTGGCGATTCGGATGTAGATCTCCTCCTCTGTACACCGACTCTGTGTAACCCTAGCTCCCTCCGGTGTCTATATAAAACGGAGGGTTTAGTCCGTAGGACAAAACAACAATCATACCATAGGCTAGCTTCTAGGGTTTAGCCTCAATGATCTCGTGGTAGATCAACTCTTGTAATACTTATATCATCAAGATCAATCAAGCAGGAAGTAGGGTTTCACCTCCATCGAGAGGGCCCGAACCTGGATAAACATCGTGTCCCCTGCCTCCTGTTACCATTAGTCTTAGACGCACAGTTCGGGACCCCCTACTCGAGATCCGCCGGTTTTGACACCAACATTGGTGCTTTCATTGAGGGTTCCTCTGTGTCGTCGCTGCAAGGCTAGATGGCTTATCCAACCTTCAACCACGCTGCCCTGGGTGAGACTTTTCTCCCCGGATAGATCTTCGTGTTCGGTGGCTTCGCACTGCGGGCCAACTCGCTTGGCCATCTGGAGCAGATCGATAGCTACGCCCCTGGCCATCAGGTCAGGTTTGGAAACCTAAACTACACCACCGACATCCGCGGAGACTTGATCTTCGACGGATTCGGACCCGTGTCAGGAGCACCGAAAAATCACGACGAGCATGACCTAGATCTGCAGTCAGACAGTATTCGGGACATCGCACCTGCCACAGCTTCGGACATTGCTCCAGAGCAGGCCGTGCCTTTTGAGGACGGGTGGATGGACCCTGCCCCGAAGACCGCACACTCATCTGCTTTAGAGCCGAACATAGACTCCTCTCCTAAAGAGATCTATATCTCCGGACCCCCCGACTCGCCTCCGGTCGTGTGTTCCGGACCGCGCGCATACGAGCCCATCGAATCTAGCTGGGCCCCGGTTATGAAATTCGTCGCCGCAGATATCTTTCAGCACTCACCCTTCGGAGATGAGCTAAATTCATTAAGGTCTCTCTCTCTCTATCAGAAGACTCCTGGCCGAACTATGTCCGACCCGTGTGGGATAGGTAAGACGAGGAAAATCGCAACCCACCCACCACGCACTTTATATCCACTGTCGATGACCTAACAGACATGCTTGACTCCGACCCCAATAACATCGACGGTATGGACGTCGATGTAGGGGACGATCTGGAACCACCGCCCATGGGGCGCTGGACAGCCACTTCATCATACGACGTCTAATGGTAGACAACTCCAAAGAAGACAAAGGTGACAAAAAGGACATAACGGAGGATAAACCCCCCGGGCCAAAGCAAAAACGACGGCGTAAGCGCCGCCTTAGGTCCAGTCACAGTAAAAATAGCGATAACAACCCAAAGAAGGATGACACTCCGGTTGATTCCGAAGGCAACAACGGCCATAGGGACCCAGCGATGGAGCAGGACAAACCAGGTCATGCCAAAAACAACCTGGAGCAGACGCCCAATCAGATAAATTCAGAAGGCCGAACTCATCATGCTACCTCCTAAGAAGAGAACAGTCCGGGTGACGATGAGGAACAAGATAACCTCCGCAAAAAACTCCTGACCACAGCACGGAGCCTGAAGAAGCAGAAACAAAGGCTTAAGGCCACGCAGGACACACTCAACCGAAGATGGAATAAGGTGCTGGACACCAAAGGGAAACGTTACGATAATCGCCACACAAAGAGCTACCCAAAGCGCAAACTGCTACCCGAATTTGACGACGAAGCCGTAGCACCCGTTCGACCCAAAAACAATACGGCTACTTAGCCGGACCAACCACCTAATGGCCGCGATAGAGCAGCCACCGATACCGCACACGACTTACGAGCGCTCCTGGACAAAAAGGCCAGTGCGGCCAGATCCATCTATGGGCCCAGATAACACGCTCTGACGCGGGAAGAGGGCCACCACAACGATCATATCGATCAAATAGCAGTCCGGAATCAACACCGGGAGCAACAGCAGCCGGCAGCATGCCGCAACACGGCCAGATACAGAGGGGCCGCACACCCCATGTGCTTCACGGACGAGGTGTTGGATCATGAATTTCCACAGGAATTCAAACCCGTGAATATAGACTCATACGACGGAACGACAGACCCTGTGGTCTGGATTGAGGATTTTATCCTTCACATACACATGGCTCGTGGGGATGACCTCCACGCCATCAAATACCTCCCCCTCAAGTTGAAAGGACCAACTCGTCATTGGCTGAAAAGCCTCCCCGAAAACTCAGTTGGAAGTTGGGAGGAACTTGAGGATGCTTTCAGGGCCAACTTTCAAGGGACCTATGTCCGGCCTCCAGATGCTGACGACTTAAGTCACATAATACAGCAGTCCGGAGACTCCGCCCGCAAACTTTGGAACAGATTCCTCACTAAGAATAATCAAATTGTCGACTGTCCGGATGCTGAAGCCCTAGCGGCCTTCAAACACAGTATCCGTGATGAGTGGCTTGACAGACACCTCGGCCAAGAAAAGCCGAGAACGATGGCAGCCTTAACAAGCCTCATGACCCGATTTTGTGCGGGCGAGGACAGCTGGTTTGCCTGTAGAGGCACCAACGACCCAGGTACATCCGAAATCCGAGATGGCAACGGGAAGCCATGGCAAACTAAGCACAAACGTCGGAATAACGGTAGTCCGAACAACATAGCGGTCAACGCCAGATTTAGGGGCTCTCGACCTGATGAAGGAAAGAAGCCATTCAAAGGCAGTAAAGAGGAACTATCCGGCCTGAACAAAGTCCTGGACAGATTGTGCCAAATCCACGGCACTTTCGACAAACCTGCTAATCGTACCCACAGAGAATGTTGGGTTTTCAAGCAGGCTGGCAAGTTAAATGCCGAACACAAGGGAAGGGAAACACCAAGCAAAGACGAGGATGAGCCTCGCCAGCCGAATACCAGGGGCCAGAAACAATTCCCACCGGAAGTCAAAATGGTAAACATGGTATACGCAACTCACGCAGAGTTCATAGCCCCCCAATTCAATCCCTGAGCAAATTGCCCGATCACTTTTGATCACAGGGACTACCCGGCCAGTATCCGGCACGGAGGATCAGCTGCCTTGGTGCTCGACCCAATAATTGATGGATACCATCTTACCGGCGTCCTAATGGACGGCGGCAGTAGTCTTAATCTGATATATCAAGATACCATCCGCAAGATGGGGGTAGACCCATCCAGAATAACTCAAAATAACGCCACCTTCAATGGAGTGATTCCAGGCGTAGTAGCCCACTGCTGAGGCTCCCTCGTATTAGAAGTAACATTCGGTTCTCCCGACAACTTCAGAAGCGAGAACCTACTCTTCAACGTCGCCCCCTTCAGCAGTGATTATCATGCATTGTTGGGAAGAACGGCCTTCGCTTGCTTTAACGCAATACCGAACTGTGCCTGCCTTAAACTCAAGATGCCCGGTCCACGTGGCATCATCACGTTTAGCGGAAACAAAGAGCAATATGCGGCAATTCCCGCTGCCGGATTCTAGGCGGCCTCTCCCACCAGAACCCATGAACGGTCATCAAGACAACAGACACAATTAGACGAGTTCAACACACCATTTTTCACAATGGATTGGATAAACCTGATCCAGGGGTTGTACATGTGTCCCCATAAATACTACAAGGGGCTGCAAACATGTAACAAAAGCCCACAATTCGGCGTGCCTCATTAACAGGCCGGATCTCGAGCATTTCTCGAGCATAATTAACTCCTCGCACATTTTCCTCTTTCTTTTCTACAGACACTACCAGTGCGACACCCTTCCAGGATACGGCACAACGAGACACGTGCGTATACATGCAGCAAGGCCCCGCCCACAGGTTTCTCTTTAGATTAAGCCCCTGCGTAAACCTTCTTTACTGTCTTTTGTTGCTCGACGTCCCATGGGTATTTTATAAACCTACAAGGGATACTGGCGTTCTACGCTTTTGGCCACGACAGATCAATGCACGTACCTGGAATCACAGGGTCAAGGGTGTCATTCAGCCCGATATATATTATAAAGTCCGAATACCTTCGGGAGTGTTCGGCGTCAGGAGTTTGGCCTTATATGCATCATCTCCGAATCATGTCTTTGGTCAAATGTTGGGTTAGCCCGGCTCTTGGGTTTGCTGCCTTACGTTCCGTTCTATCGGCTAAGGCAGCCAAAGGAGAACTATTGCGATTGTGCCCCGGTTATTCCGGACGAGCACCGCAGTAGAGAAAGCCGAAAACTGACTGTCATGATACAGCGAGAGACTGGTCAACCACTCGAGGACCAATCAGAATCTATAGGATTCCTCCGCAGTAATGAAGGACCGGTCTATCGGTCAAGTACATGCACCATATCCGAAAGCTCACGGAAGTACCAGGGGCTGCATAGTAGCCCCACCTTTCAAACTCCTATGGCTAAGTTTAAAGTGTTACAGCTTTATAGTCCGGTTGCCTGGTTCGACGTGCGATCACCTCCTTAACGGACCAAGACGTTGGATCAAGTGTGTTCACGGGGGCGAAGCCAACGACTGCTAACTTTCACGTTATATGCATACATAATTAAACAGCCACACATGAGACATTATAATACTTTCATGAAATAATCAAACACATAAATTGTTTACATTGAATAAAATCGTCACTCAAACATGGTATTCATTGAGCACTGCGCCTCTATTCTACGAGCACCTTCTATGACCTGCTCAAAATAGTGCTCGGCAGGGTCTTGGCTTCCTGCCGGACCCTGGGTTGCAATGCTGGTGGCCTCCATATCCGCCGAGTATGTTTTCACATGGGGAAGAGCCATCCGCGCACCCTCTATGCACGCTGATCTCTTCACGGCATCGATCTGCGCTCTGGCACCAAATAATTGTTGCACCAAACGAAAGTAACTGTCCGGCTTCGGCCCCTTCGGCCACAGATGGTCTATTACAGACCTCATTGCAAGGCCGTACATCCTATGAAGCTCGGCTATAGCGGCCATCTTCTCACTCAAGGTCAAGGAGCGTGCTGGCGCACTAAACTGCGGCCAGAACAATCTTTCTATTTTATTATCTTCATGGTCCTTGAACAACTTGGTTGCATCAGCCGCGCTCTTCGCCAAGTCCGCATACTCATCTGGGGCACTCCATAGCTTGTTCAATGGAGCATACTTTGGATCTAAAAACTTCATCCGCAACAAATAAGGATTTCCAGCCGCGATCTCCCCGACTTGTCGAATTTCCTCCCGCACGTCTCTAATCTGAGAACGCGTCTCCTTAGCCGAGCCCATCGCCTTCTTCAGGCCAGTCGCCTTCACCTGGTTCTCTTTCTTGAGAAGCTCATACCGGCCGGCGACGTCCCTCAGCTCCACAGCCATCTCGGCTATCTTTTCTTCGCTTCGGAGATGAGCGGCCTGTTCGGCTTTCAACTCCTCGGTTGCCTTTAGAGCAGCTGCATTGCTTACCCGGGCTTGTTCCTTTGCAAGGGCAAGCTCCGCCCTCAGGGCCTCAACGGCAGCAGCTCCGCCTGCAACTACATCACATCACATCAATATTACAACCTTCTTGCAATTTCCCAAAATAGATGTGGATATAGGAAAGCATACTCTGAGACTCCTCGAATCGCTTGTTAACAAGCGTGACGTCGACTTCCACTACGTCAATTTGCCGCCTCAATTCGGCACATTCAGCGGCTTGGTCTACAGCCGAACCCTTAGTAACCTGCACAAAAATACAAGTGCGATTATTATCTGGAAATTTGATCCTCCGTTTGCCGCCATCAGCTGGCATCCACAGTCTCAGGGGCTACTATCTATACATAGCGCATGTATCGCATGCGGTACAACTAAAAGCTGCATATTTTTTTTGGCTTACCTCAAAGCCTTTGAGCAGGCTTTTGAAAGCTTCGTTTAAACCGCTTGTGGTGGAGGAGATTTTCTCTAGCACTGTACCCATTAGCGTACGATGATCCTCCAAGAGAACAGCTGACTCCAGGAGGCCCGTCAGCGTGCTCGGCCGGACACCGGACTCTCCCGGACCCTTTTTCTTGTCCGCCACAGGAGCCAAGCGCGCCGGGCTCGGTGCGGTCGAAGTGTTAGCTTCCGGACCCATTGGATCTGGACTCCTCCGTGACGATACCTTAGGGTCGCCAGCTTCACGGGACGGAGAGGCAGGTGGGGTTTCACTCTCCATTATCTCCGGAGGAAGAACCCCCGAGGACGAGCCCTGTTGAGATGAACCGCTGGCCGGACTACAAAAACAGGTCCCGGTTATTACTCCCAGGGGAAAACGCAATATGTTCCTTGTTTAATTAAAACTTACAGCTCAGTGGAGGGCTGGCATGTTTTCGGGCACTGTGCAGTGAGGACCCCCTTTGGGGGCAGTGGCCTTTGGTGAAGTTCTCTTCCCTTGTTTAGGCGCCCCCGTCTCCAAGTCTTCGGAGGCGGCCCTCTTCTTTCCACGGGGGGAGGAAATCTCAGATTCGCCTCCCAGATTCTCCTCCTCTGTGGAGAAGCCAATTCCCCCGGTTCGGATGCGCAATGTGTGAGGCCCACTCTTGGCCTCCCCACTCTTCCCTTCGGCTTTCTCTGGTGGCTACTGACTTAGTGTCCGTTCAAGAATCCTGGCCATTGCCGGGCCAAAGTAGCCTTCGAAGCGGGGCCGACACCTGATCCTCTCCGCCTTGCTAAGCCAATCCTGGTTGTGGATGTTGTTCGTAACAATGCTATGACAAATATAAGCAAGGTGTTCGGTTATAGGGTTACTTACGTGGGTATCGAGGCGATTGCAGCTCAGGCCCGCATCCTCGGTGGTGTCCGGACACTCTATTCGTGGTCCGAAGAACAACTTATACATCGCTTCACGCGTCATGCCGAAGAAATGCTGGATGGTACGCGGACCTTCTGGATTGAATTCCCACATCTGTAGAGGTCGAGGTTTGCACGACAGGATCCGCCGAACTAGCATTACGTGGATTATTTTGACAAGACTAATGTCCCTCTCGAGGATCTCCCGAATGCGGCTTTGCAGCATTGGTACATCATTCGCACGCCCCCAGTTTAGTCCCACGTTGGCCCAAGATGCCAGTTGAGGTGGAGGGCCCAAGCGGAAGGCGGGTGTCGGTGTCAAAACCGGCGGATCTTGGGTAGGGGGTCCCGAACTGTGCGTCTAGGCGGATGGTAACAGGAGACAAGGGACACGATGTTTTTACCTAGGTTCGGGCCCTCTCGATGGAGGTAAAACCCTACTCCGCTTGATTAATATTGATGATATGGGTAGTACAAGAGTGGATCTACCACGAGATCGAGAGGCTAAACCCTAGAAGCTAGCCTATGGTATGATTGTTGTTCGTCCCTACGGACTAAAACCCTCCGTTTATATAGACACCGGATAGGGTTAGGGTTACAGAGTCGGTTACAATGGTAGGAGATCTACATATCCAGACGCCAAGCTTGCCTTCCACGCCAAGGAAAGTCCCATCCGGACACGGGACGAAGTCTTCAATCTTGTATCTTCATAGTCCAGGAGTCCGGCCAACGGTGATAGTTCGGCTATCCGGACACCCCCTAATCCAGGACTCCCTCAGTAGCCCCCGAACCAGGCTTCAATGGCGATGAGTCCGGCGCATAGATTGTCTTCGGCATTGCGAGGCGGGTTCTTCTCCAAATTCCATATACTTGTTGAATAGTGTCCGGCTTCTGATAAATGCTGCACTCCTTGGCTTCCACGCCCAATAATGGCCATCTTCCACGTGTTGAATGAATACGAAAAGCCAGGGTATTTTTACACCTATCCCCCTAGCCGCGCAAATGAGCTGTCTATAAAAGGGACGAGGATCTAGATCCGAGTCACACCATCCTCCCTCCGCGAGCTTTCATCGGAGCGCCTCTGACAAAAATCCATTCCATCATGGACAGTCGACGCGGCTCCTCCTCTCGCGCTCCCAGCCCTCGGCCTGGAAATTGGGAGAGATGCTCAGTCCCGCATAGCGAGCTAGTGACACTCCAAACCAAGGGATTCCTTCCCCCGGCCTTCATGGTTCCGGTTCGAGCCGGAATCGCCACCTATAAGGGCGGAAAGCAAGCGGAGAGTGTCCCCGATCCCTCCAAAGGAGAGCGGGTATGCTTTGTCTCTTATCTAGTAAGAGGACTCGGATTTCCAATTCATCCGTTTCTCCGGGGGCTCTCGGAGTTCTACGGCCTCCAGTTGCACCTCCTTACGCCTGCCTCCATTTTGCACATCGCGGGCTTCGTGGCCCTTTGTGAACTGTTCTTGGGCGTCGAGGCTCATTTTGCGTTGTGGAAGAGATTATTCTGCCTTTGTACCCCGTTCTCATGAGGGGTCAATATATCAAGTGGGCGGAGCCGAGCTATGGCGCATCGCCGGGACCGGATATCTATCCGGAACCCCGAAGAAGGCGTCCGCAGACTGGCCTTCGGAATGGTTTTATATAGAGGACATCCCACTGCCGGATCCCGTTTGGATCGGTCTCCCAGAGTTCGGCAATGCTCCTTTGAAGAAACGCCTGAGTTGGCGCCCGCGGAGGTCCCAGAGGGAAGACGACAGGGACGTCCTTTACCTGATGAGCCGAATAAGATTGTTAGCTCATTCCGGACTGACCATGATCGGTGCCATGGCCACATGTATTATGCGGGGGGTGCAGCCGCTCCAGTATAGGGGCCACCCCATGTGGGATTTCAACGGGGAGGACGATGCGACCCGCCATGGCCGTAAGGCGTCGGGATCGGTCACCGATCTGGTGAAGATCTTGTCCGCGCTGTACAAGGGAGAAGAGGTGGATTTTATCCGCGTCAGTCCATTGAATGGATTTTCTATGAACAATCCTCGAAGCTGGGTAAGCGGACATTTCTTTTTTGCACATCCGATCCGTATTCCCATGGTTAGGTATCTCATTTTATGATTTTGACGCAGGAACTGCGCCAGGCCGTAAAAGACATAAACAGCCCGCCTCCACAACCCGAGGATCCGAAACGGCTCCTCGATCCGCCTCCCAAGAGGATCCGGACATATTGGTGGAAGCGGATTGATGGGGTATTTCACCAACTGAGCATCGATAATGCCTTGGTTGCCATTACGGCCGACACCCCGGAATACTTCCAGCCTCACAGGTAACTGAGACCGAGGTCCCAATACTCTGATAACGACCCATCCGTGCTTATTTTTGATCACCGTATACCAATGGTGTTTCGCAGGGGGTGCCTTCGAGGCAGGAGGCTGAGCCCGCGGCGGCTAGCCAACAAGGGGCAGCACGGCCGCGCAGGCTAAAAAGAAGTGTGGTCCAGATCGAAACGCCGCCTCAACGGTATGGCGCGTCACCATATTCCTAGGATTGATTCCTGGAAGGCGTAGTAACGCTGGTGCCCTTTTCAGGAAAAAGAGAGCTCGTCGGGCTGTGTCCGGAGAGGTTGCCAATCGAGCCTCCGTCAGCCACGCTCCAAAGCCGGGTCCGGAATCGAAGGCGAGCACGAGGCGTGCGTCGGACGCTCCTCCGACAGAGGATACCGACAGATTGTCCGCCACCAACTCCGAGGTGAAGAGCGCCATGAATCACAGGCGCCGCCGGACAGTTCTTCGTGACACATGTTTCTCCCAAGAGGCATTGAATGCCTTCAATTTGGGAGATGCACACCTCCGTGCCGCTCAACATGGTCTAGCCAGAGCCACGGAGCAGTATGTAAAGGACATACGGGTGAGGAAATTTTACGGTTATATATGCCAGTAGCCCCCAATACTTAAAATAGTTAGAATAACTGATTTAAGGATCATTTGTTATGCAGGATCTTACAAAAAAGAATACCCGACTGTCCCAGGAGCTTGAAGAATGCAAGGCCCAACTTGAGGCCGCACTAGCCGCTACAGGGGGAGCCACAAAGACCCCCTCTGGTAATATATGCTTCAAAAGATAGGTAGTTTGTGAAGTGCGGCGTGTGTGTAAATCTGACAATTATATTGCAGATGGCACCGGACTAGATCCGGACAAGCAACAGCTCTTGCGCCGGTTGAAGGCTGGCGAGAATGTGCTTACAAGGGTGAGGCAAGAGAAAAATAATCTCCAAGATGCCAACACCCAGCTGGGTGAGGAACTAAAGGATGTTCGTGCCCAGCTGTCTGACTCTGTGAAGGAGAATCGGCGACTTCGTCGCGGCATTTATAGTAAGTGCTTGAGCGAACTTTGAAAAAGAGTTCGGCGAGGAAGTCAATTAACAGAGTTATGTCTGTAGGTATGCTCACGGGTCGTCCTGTAGAGGAAATGCCCGGTTCTACGAGTGACCTTCTTCCCGAGCTATTGCAATTGCACGAACGAGTTCGGCAGGTGATGAAAGGCGTTACCCAGGCCTTGTGGCCATCTATCTCCCTGCCCGAAGGCCTTGGAGAGCTTGCAGAGAAGCACGGCGGCGCTTCCGACTATGGAAGATATCGGCCTATCGTCAAGGCGCCAGGGAGGCCTGGCCATGGTGAAGACGGGGTACACGAAGCCGGACCAAACCACATGGGCGAGGTCGGACCTGTGGGGCCTGACGGGAAGGAGATCCCTGTGAGCTTAGTGTACGGACAAGTAGAGCTGGCCGCAAAGTATTCCCAGCAGGACTGTAAACTAGACAGCCTATTAGATGGCATTGAAGAGGAATACAATCAGTCAATTTGACGATGTAATTTAAAATGACATGTAAAATGCCTTCTAGCCGGATTGTAGATTGTTTGTCGTAGCGGACCTTTTCGCTTCAACCTCGGGACCCAATAGTCTGGAGTGTGTCCGAATACCCTCGCGGTTATGTAAAAACCGGGGCATGCATGAGACCAGGCGTAGGGGTCATAAGTTCTTTATCAGACAAGTGCCCAACTAGTTATGTTATATTACATGGTTAGTAAGAAACATCTTCCAGGGAGAATAGTTCTGTTAGGGGTTCCTTTCCCTGGGAGGCATGCCCTAAAGTGCATGTCCGGAATGCGAAAAAAGTAAAAAAGCATCTGGGCCCAGATAAATGAAAAATAAAAAAGCGTCTCTTAGTTCACCGACCGAATATTCCCTTAAGAACGCTAGCTTTCGGCTTCACTCAGTCTGAGGTACACGTCCGGTTGACCCGGCGGTAACAATCGCAGAGGTGCTCCCTTTACCACCTAGCCGAACTATCGGGAACGTAGGGGTAAGCACAGGAGCCAAGCAACCCAGCTTGGCCAAAACTTAAGTCATATCGATGCATATAATGGTGAATAAAAGGTACATGCGGAAGTGTGACACATGTGTTGGGCATAAAGCCCGTATAAATAAGCTTCATTAAAGAAGCCCCAGTATAATAATGAGCGGATAGCGCGTCAATTGTGTGCGAACAATGCGCAAACGAGCCTTTAACGGCTTCGTAAAAAAGGAGGGAGAAGGAGAGAAATAAAAGACAGCTTAAAGTATAAAATATATACGGAGGAAGGAGACGAACTCAGAATCCGGCGCTAGGCGTAGAATGTTCGGAGACGGGCTGCGTTCCATGGGTTCGGCTCGAGCCGGTTATCCGATGCGTTTCACAGACGGTACGCTCCGCCGGTCAGGACTTGGTCGGTTATGAAGGGAACCTCCCATTTGGGCTTGAGTTTTTCCTTTTTCTTGTCCGGCAGGCATAGAACTAGTTCGCCAACATTGTAAGATTTGGCCCGTACTTCCCTGCTTTGATATCTTCGAGCCTGCTGTTGATAGAATGCGGAACGAGCTTTTGCCACGTCACGCTCCTCCTCCAAGGCGCCCAAGTTGTCCTGCCGATCAAGCTCGGCTTCTCTTTCTTCGTACATGCGCACGCGAGGTGTGTCATGAATTATGTCGCAGGGCAAAACTGCCTCTACGCCGTATACCATAAAAAATGGTGTGAATCCGGTAGTGCGATTCGGCGTGGTCCGCAGCCCCCAGAGTACGGAGTCGAGCTCCTCTACCCAGTGCGTGTTAGATTCCTTGAGGGACCGCACTAGCCTGGGTTTAATGCCGCTCATGATTAGACCGTTTGCTCGCTCGACTTGACCGTTAGTTTGGGGGTGATAGACTGAAGCGTAGTCGAGCTTGATGCCCATGTTTTTGCACCAGAGTTTGACCTCGTCGGCCGTGAAGTTCGTGCCATTATCACTAATGATGCTATGGGGGACACCGTAACGGTGTACTACCCCTGATATGAACTCTATCACCGGTCCGGATTCGGCCGTCTTTACAGGCTTCGCCTCTATCCATTTGGTGAATTTATCCACCATGACCTATAGGTATTTTTGCTTGTGGGTTACTCCTTTAAGGGGTGCAACCATGTCAAGCCCCCAGACCGCGAAGGGCCAGATGATGGGTATAGTTTTGAGGGCGGTGGGTGGCATGTGGCTTTGATTAGAAAAGAGCTGGCAACCGACGCATCGTTGGACTAAGTCCTGAGCATCTGCCCGGGCCGTTGGCCAATAAAATCCTGTACGGAAGGCCTTGCCTACAAGGGTCCGGGCTGCAGCATGGTGCCCACCGAGTCCGTCATGAATTTCAGCCAGGAGATTCCGCCCTTCCTCTTCGGAGGTACACCTTTGAAGGACTCCAGTTGTGCTTTTCTTGTAAATCTCTCCCTGATGGACCTTATAGGCTTTAGACCACCGCACTATGCAGCGGGCCTCGTTTTGGTCCTCGGGAAGTTCCTGCCTAGTTAGATAGGCTAGGAATGGTTCTGTCCACGGGGCGATGACTGCCATTATTGCGTGGGCTGACGGTGTTATTTCTTTGGCGGGACCACCAACTATGTCGGAATGTTTGGTGTGGGGCAGTGTGGTTGGGTCCGGGTTGTTATTTTCCGGACTCTCCCTCCCATAGTACGGATGGCTTGAAAAGCTTCTCTAGGAAGATGTTGGGGGGGGGGGGGGGACGGCTTCGCGCTTTGCGCCAATGTGTGCCAACACGTCTACTGCCTGGTTGTTATCCCGAGCTATATGGTGAAATTCGAGCCCCTCAAACCGAGCTGACATTTTTAGGACGGCATTGCGATAAGCTGCCATTTTCGGATCCTTGGCATCAAAGTCCCCATTTATTTGGGATATCGCGAGGCTCGAATCCCCGCGCACCTCTAGGCGTTGAATGCCCATGGAGACTGCCATCCGGAGACCATGTAGAAGGGCCTCGTATTCGGCTGCGTTGTTGGAGTCCGTGTACATTATTTGAAGTACGTATTGGACTGTATCTCCGGTTGGGGAGGTCAGAACGATGCCAGCCCCCAGGCCGGCCAACATTTTGGAGCCGTCGAAGTGCATGATCTAGTTGGAATATGCGCCCGTACTCTTTAGGGAGTTCGCTTCAGTCCATTCGGCGATGAAGTCAGCCAAAACTTGCGACTTAATAGCTCGCCGTGGCTTGTAGGTTATGTCGAGCGGGAGGAGCTCAATGGCCCATTTAGCAATTCGCCCGTTAACGTCATGTTGTTTATAATGTCATTAAGAGGTACTTCGGAGGCTACTGTTATCGAACACTCTTGGAAGTAGTGTCGCAGCTTCCGGATGCCATGAACACTGCGTATGCTATCTTCTGATAATGCGGGTACCGTGACTTGCATGGAATTAGGACAGTGGACACGTAGTAAACTGGTTTTTGGAGAGGGGTCTTGTGTCCGTCCGTTTCCCGTTCGACAACGAGCACCCCGCTTACAACTTGATGGGTTGCTGCGATGTATAATAGCATTGGTTCGCCATGTTGGGCGGCCAGGACCGGATTTGTTGCCAATATGGCTTTGATTTCTTCGAGTCCGGCCGTGGCAGCATCCGTCCACTCGAAGTGTTCGGTCTTGTGGAGGAGGCGATAAAGGGCTAATTCCTTTTCTCCTAAGTTGGAGATAAAAGCGGCTTAGAGCCGCCACACATCCGATTAATTTTGTATTTGTTTGAGGTCTTTGGGGATATCCAATTGTGACAGAGCTCGGATCTTGGTTGGGTTTTCTTCAATTCCTCTACGGATACAATGAAGCCCAAGAGCTTTCGGCTGATGCGCCCACGCATTTTTCTGGGTTGAGCTTGATGTCATATTTTCGGAGATTGTCGAATGTGAGCCTCAAGTCGTCGACTAGGGTTTCGACATGCTTGGATTTGACGACCACATCTTCTACGTATGCCTCCATTGTTTTTGAGCCCAAAGGGCATTGTGTTGAAGCAGAATGGGACGTATGGAGTGATGAATGTCGTTGCGCCTTGGTCTGGATCTGCCATCTTAATTTGGTGGTAGCCGGAGTATGCGTCGAGGAAACACAATGAATCGTGTCCTGCGGCAGCGTCGATAATTTGATCGATGCGGGGGAGGGGGAAGGGATCCTTTGGGCAAGCCTTGTTAAGGTCCTTAAAATCGACACATAGGCGCCAGGATTTGTCCTTCTGTGGTACCATTACTAGGTTTGCTAGCCAGTCCGGATGTTTAATATCTCTGATGAATCCGGCCTCCAATAGTTTAGCTAGCTCCTCTCCCATGGCCTGTCTCTTGGGTTCGGAGAAACACCGAAGAGCTTGTTTGACTGGCTTGAATCCTTTTAGGATATTTAGGCTGTGCTCTGCCAGCCGGCGTGGGATTCGTGGCATGTCTGAAGGGTGCCCGCAAAAATGTCCCAATTTTCGTAGGAATTCTCGTAGGCGGCGTCTAAATCAGGGTTTAATTGTGCCCCGATGGAGGCCTTCTTTGTGGGGTCCGTTGGATGGACCTTGAATTTGACTATTTCATACGCTGGTTTAAAAGAGGTGGACTTGGATCTCTTATCGAGTATCACATCGTCCCTGTTCACCGTGGAGCGCAGCGCAGTGAGTTCCTCTACCGCTAGGGCTCCGGATAGTGCCTCAAGGGAAGTGCGGCTGTTTTATTTTCGGCGCGGAGCGCTATGTCCGGGTCACTAGCGAGAGTGATAATTCCGTTGGGACCGGGCATTTTGAGCTTCATGTACCCGTAATGGGGTATAGCTTGAAAAATTGTGAATGCCTCTCGCCCTAATAGAGCGTGGTATCCGCTGCTGAACGGGGCCACTTGGAATGTGACCTCCTCGGACCTATAATTGTCCGGCGTGCCGAACACCACATCTAGTGTGACCTTTCTTGTACAGCATGCTTCCCGACTGCGGATTATTCCTCTAAAGGTTGTGCTGCTTTGCTCAATGCGGCTCCAGTCTATTTCCATTTTTCGAAGGGTTTCCTCGAAGATGAGGTTTAATCCGCCGCCGCCGTCCATGAGTACCTTGGTAAGGGGAAAGTTGTCCACTATTGGACTGAGGACCAATGTGGCTGGTGCTCGGGCTGTTCGGAATTTAGGTTAAATCCTTTGGCATTAAAGGTAATAGCCGTGTCACTCCATGGATTTATTGTCGCTACCTGATATACTTCGGCAAGGCTGCGGAGTGTTCGTTTTCGCATATTATTTGATGCGAAAGTCTCGAAAACTGTTAATACCGTACTGGTATTGCTGGGGTGGTGCACTGGAGCTAGAAGCTCTTCGCCACTTTTGGCCACCGCCGTAGTATCCAACATGCTCTAAGGCTATGAGTTGGAGTGGCGCCCTCTGTGCTATGAATTTTGCAGGGTCCATTGAGCCATCCCTCCAGTACGGTTCCATCCCTTTGGGGGGTTTTTGCTTTTTGGTATGTAACCCAGGTGCCTGGTGATGATGCACACTTTTATTTCGGACTGGGGTCGTATTCGGGGCTGGATTATCCCAAAATTTGATTTCGGTTTTCTAAGCGCTCTCCATCAAGTGATACTTCGTACTATGGACGCCAAGTCAGCGAAGCGTGTAATTTCACGACGACTTGTGGCGTTTAGGATTCCCTTGTCCGTGCAATTATTGCAGAAGAATGAGATTGCGTCCTCCTCGCAGCAGTCCTTTATCCTGTCCATAACCAGGAGGAATCTGGCCCAGTAATGATGTACTGTTTCATCGGGCTCTTGCCGGATTTGGGATAGATCGCTTATGTTTGGGTGGGCGGGTGGAGTTAAATTCCGAACCCTGTCCAATCTAAGATTCAGGGGCCAAGAAGTTTCCGAACTTGGAAGCTTGGGTTCTTGGAGGTTGTCCAATGAATCTAGCCTGACTTTAAGTTCAGGGCCTGAGTGGTGTCCTCCCCTCCGTGGGAATCCAGCATGGAGGGGTCAGGAATCCGGACATAGCTAGTCCTTAAGGAAGGAGAAGAGTCGCCGTATTGTTCCTCTACCACAGCAACGTGGTGGGTAGCCTGGGGAGAGTTGATCTCTCTCAGATTGGTTTTAGGACCAATCTGATCGTAGTCTGTAGCGACTCCCAGGGTGGCGATGCGATCCAAGAGCTCGTTCAAGGAAGAGAGCTCCATCAGATCTAACTGCTCGGCGAGTTCCGAGGTAACGCGAAGATTGCTTTCGATGACCCGAGAAGTCATCGTCGGCGCGGCGGCCGAACAGGCGGTCATAAGAAAACCTCCTAGCCGGAGAGTTTGGCCGGTGGCCAAAGCTCCTTTAGCAATGTTGCCGTCTTTAAAGACGGGATGAGGCATCCTTCCTGACAGCGACGGCACAGAGGAACTCTCAATGAAAGCACCAATGTCGGTGTCAAAACCGGCGGATCTCGGGTAGGGGGTCCCGAACTGTGCGTCTAGGCGGATGGTAACAGGAGACAAGGGACACGACGTTTTTACCCAGGTTCGGGCCCTCTCGATAGAGGTAAAACCCTACTCCTGCTTGATTAATATTGATGATATGGGTAGTACCAGAGTGGATCTACCACGAGATCAGAGAGGCTAAACCCTAGAAGCTAGCCTATGGTATGATTGTTGTTCGTCCTACGGACTAAAATCCTCCGGTTTATATAGACTCCGGATAGGGTTAGGGTTACACAGAGTCGGTTACAATGGTAGGAGATCTACATATCCGTATTGCCAAGCTTGCCTTCCACGACAAGGAAAGTCCCATCCGGACACGGGACGAAGTGTTCAATATTGTATCTTCATAGTCCAGGAGTCCGGCCAACAGTGATAGTTCGGCTATCCGGACACCCCCTAGTCCAGGACTCCCTCAACGGGCGCGGCCGCCCACTTTGAGCCTCGAGGAGCTGTGACATAGAACCAGCTCCGTTGCCATAAGTCAGAGACCTCCGGGAAGGAGCCCTCGGGCCACGAGGCGTCGAGTTCCTGCTTATTATGGCGCCTCCGCACTCTGTTTATCGCCCCTCAATCATCTTCGGCTTCACATTGAAAGTCTTGAGCCATAAGCCGAAGTGGGGGGTGATGTGGAGGAAGGCTTCACACAAAACGATAAATGATGAGATGTGTAGGATGGAGTCCTTAGCTAGATCGTGGAAATCTAGCCCGTAGTAGAACATGAGCCCCCTCACAAAAGGTTCAAGAGTAAGACCTAATCCCCGAAGGAAGTGGGAGACAAATACGACGCTCTCGTGGGTCTCGAGAGCGGGGATAACCTGTTCGGGAGCAGGAAGCGTGTGCTTGACATCGGCGGTCAAATACCCAGCCCCCCCGAGCTTCGCAATATCCTCCTCTGTGACAGAGGAAGCCATCCATTGGCCTTGATGGTCAGATCCGGACATAATCGAAGATCCGGGGTGCTTGGGCTCGAGCTTTGGGTGTTGGAACTCGGGATGCGAGATGTGCGAGCGTGGAGACAGAGGGATAGGCCTCGGCTTCTTTATAAAGGGGGGAAGAATATCAAGCGTCCCCGAACGTGGTCGTTCGGGACTTGCCTAAAAACACGGAGTCATGCCAACATGCGCGGTTGGATTACCCATACCCGTATTGATGAGAATCCCGTAGTAAGGGGGACACGACCTCTGCCCTGACAGGACGTGCCAAGGAAACCGCCTTGTTGTGTGTGCGGTAGCAAGTTATAAAAAACGGTTCGAATAAAAACCGGACCGTGGCGTGATGTCACTTTTTGAAGAATTGTCAGCAGATCAGATTCGTGGGTTATTATTCTCTCTACGGTGATATATGGAATTTATCTTGCAGATCCGGACACGGTCCTTGTGTTCGGAATTAATTTTGGAGTATTCGGAGGTGGAACCTGCTTCGCAATGCTGAAGACAATCTACGTGCCGAACTCATCGTCATTGAAGCCTGGGTCAGGGGCTACTGCGGGAGTCCTGGATAAGGGGGTATCCGGAGAACCGGACTATATACTTTGGCCGGACTATTGGACTATGAAGATACAAGACAGAAGACTTCGTCCCGTGTCCGGATGGGACTCTCCTTGCCGTGGAAGGCAAGCTTGGCGATTCAGATGTAGATCTCCTCCTCTGTCGACTCTGTGTAACCCTAGCCCCCTCCGGTGTCTATATAAACCGGAGGGTTTAGTCCGTAGGACACAACAACAATCATACCATAGGCTAGCTTCTAGGGTTTAGCCTCAATGATCTCGTGGTAGATCAACTCTTGTAATACTCATATCATCAAGATCAATCAAGCAGGAAGTAGGGTTTTACCTCCATCGAGAGGGCCCGAACCTGGGTAAACATCGTGTCCCCTGCCTCCTGTTACCATTAGTCTTAGACGCACAGTTCGGGACCCCCTACCCGAGATCCGCCGGTTTTGACACCGACATCAGGGCCGATAACTCTCTTCTGTGACAACACTGGAGCCATTGCCCTTGCCAAGGAGCCCAGGTTTCACAAGAAAACCAGGCACATCAAGCGTCGCTTCAACTCCATTCGTGAAAATGTTCAAGATGGAGACATAGATATTTGCAAAGTGCATACATATCTAAATGTCGCAGATCTGTTGACTAAACCTCTTCCGCGAGAAAAACATGATCAATGATGTCTACTACACAACCTTCTTCTTGTAGACGTTGTTGGGCCTGCAAGTGCACAGGTTTGTAGGACAGTAGCAAATTTCCCTCAAGTGGATGACCTAAGGTTTATCAATCCGTAGGAGGCGTAGGATAAAGATGGTCTCTTTCAAACAACCCTACAACCAAATAACAAAGTGTCTCTTGTGTCCCCAACAGCAGGGTGCCGGGAAGGGCTCCCGAGAGGTTTTTGGTGGCTACAGAGGCTTGCGGCGGCGGAACTCCCGATCTATCTTGATATTCGATGTTTTTAGGGTGCGGGGGAATATATAGGCGAAAGAAGTCGGTCGGGAGGTTCTCGAGGGGTCCACGAGACAGGGGGGCACGCCCAGTAGGGGGGGAGGGTGCCGTCCTATCTTGTTGCATCCTCGAGGCTCTTCTGACGTGAACTCCAAGTCTCATGGGTGATAATCTTCCCAAAAATAACGCTGCCGAAGGTTTCATTCCGTTTGGACTCCGTTTGATATTCCTTTTCTTCGAAATACTGAAACAGGCAATAAAACAGCAATATGGGTCGGGCCTCCGGTTAATAGGTTAGTCCCAAAAGTAATATAAAAGTGTATAATAAAGCTCATAATCATTCAAAATAGATAATAATATAGCATGAATGCTTCATAAATTTTAGATACGTTGGAGACGTATCAGCATCCCCAAGCGTAATTCCTACTCGTCCTCGAGTAGGTAAATGATAAAAGAAAGAATTTATGAAGTGTAAATGCTAGAAGATGCACAAGTTTGATCAATGATAATTTCAATCACCTTTTCTAGCTTGTTTATATGTCATAACAATAGTTCATCTCATAAAACTTTTCATGATAACGTAACAAGCAATCCACTTGTTGAAGCATAGACCATAAACTTCTTGAAAACTAGCAAACTTCATTCTCAGTCATCAAAACAATTGCAATTCATCTTACTTTCAGGAAGAGTCTATGTCAGAGCTTCGATTTAGCAAACTTCACATACTCAACTATCATATAGTCTTCTACAATTGCTAACACTCACACAATACTTGTGGTTATGAAGTTTTAATCAGACACAGAGAAAGATTGGGGCTTATAATGTTGCCTCCAAACGTATTCACCTTTGGGTGATGTCAACAATAATAGTTCATGCTAACGTACATCCAATTGGATATATATATCAGGATCGCCCTAACACAAAGTGCTTGCCAAAGGATAAAATGAAAAAGGGAAAGGTGAAGATCACCTTGACTCTTGCATAAAGTAAAAGACATAAAGTAAAGGATAGGCCCTTCGCAGAGGGAAACAGAGGTTGTCATGCGCTTTTAGGGTTGGATACACAAAATCTTAATGCGAAAGAACGTCACTTTATATTGCCCCTTGTATATGGACCTTTATTATGCAGTCCGTCGCTTTTATTGCTTCCATAACAAGTTCGTACAAAGCTTATTTTCTCCACACTAATAAGTCATGGATATTTAGAGAGCAATTTTTATTGCTTGCACCGATGACAACTTACTTGAAGGATCTTACTCAATCCATAGGTAGGTATGGTGGACTCTCATGGAAAAAACTGGGTTTAAGGATATTTGGAAGCACAAGTAGTATCTCTACATGGTGCTAGGAATTTTTGGCTAGCATGAGGGGGAAAGGCAAGCTCAACATGTTTGAATGATCCATGAAAATATACTTTAACTGAGATGCGAGAAAACGTAACCCATTACGTTGTCTTCCTTGTCCAACATCAACTCTTTAGCATGTCATGCTTAATGAGTGCTCAAAATTATAAAAGATGTCTATGATAGTATATTTATATGTGAAATCTCCCTTCCCTCAATATTCTTTAATGAATTGTTCAAATGACTAATACAATGCTTGCTAACCGTCAATAAATTTACAACCTCTACTTCTTAGATGTGAAGTCATTTCTACCCAAGGGATAAGAAAATGAGACATATATAATTTCAGATTTATGAAAATCAACTCATTCAACAATTTACTCATAGGATATAAGTGAAGCACAAGAGTAAATGACAAACTACTCCAACAATATATAACTGAAGATCAATGAGTAGCAAAATAATTATGCGACTATGTGAAGACTCTCTCTCATTCAAGAATTTCAGATCTTGGTATCTTATTCAAGCAGCAAGAAAAACAAAATAAAATGGCAATGCAAGGATAGCACAACTCATGTGAAGAAGCAAAAACTTAGGCTCAACCGATACTAACCAATGATTGTCGAAGAAGAAATGTGGGATGCCTACCGGGGCATCCCCAAGCTTAGATGCTTGACACTTCTTGAAATATTATCTTGGGGTGCCTTGGGCATCCCCAAGCTTGAGCTTTTGTGTCTCCTTAATTCCTTTCATGTCACGGTTTCTCTTTTTTATCAAAAGCTTCATTCAGAACAAACTCAACAAGAACTCGTGAGATAGGTTAGTATAAACCAATGCAAAACCATATCATCTTCTACTGTAACAAATCACTAACATTATTATTCAATATTGAATACTAAATGTCTCTGCATATTTAATACTCCTATCCTCAAATAGAATCATTAAACAAGCAAACATATGCAAACAATGCAACCATAACAGCAATCTGTCAAAATAGTACAGTCTGTAAAGAATGCAAGAGTATCAACACTTCCCTGACTCCAAAAATTAGGAACTAAAATTCCCACTGCAATAAATTTATCAGAGCTCAGTATGCAAAAAGATTCAACGTTATACCATTCTATGAATTTTCTAGGGAATTTTTGCAACAGCGGTAAACTTTCTGTTTTCAAACAGCAACATGTATACTAGCAAAATAAGCATGGTAAAGGCTATCCTTGACATTTTTATTGAAACTAAAGATGCCAAACATTATTCTAACTAACATCAAGCAAAAACTAACAAAGTAAAATGACGCTCCAAGCAAAACACATATCATGTGGTGAATAAAAATATAGCTCCAAGTAAAGTCACCGATGAACGAAGACGAAAGAGGGGATGCCTTCCGTGGCATCCCCAAGCTTAGGCTCTTGGTTTCCTTGAATATTACCTTGGGGTGCCTTGGGCATCCCAAATCTTAGGCTCTTTCCACTCCTTATTCCATAGTCCATCGAATCTGTACCCATAACTTGAAAACTTCAACCACACAAAACTCAAAACAAAACTCGTAAGCTCCGTTAGTATATGAAAATAAAAACCACCACTTAGGTACTGTAATGGACTCATTCTAAATTCATATTGGTGTTAAACCTACTGTATTCCAACTTCTCTATGGTTCATACCACTTAATACTAGCCATAGATTCATCAAAATAACCAAACAACACAATGGAAACAGAATCTGTCAAAAACAGAACAGTCTGTAGTAACCTGTTTCAAACGTATACTTATGGAACCCCAAAAATTATGAAATAAATTGCTGGACCTGAGGAATTTGTCTGTTAATCATCTGCAAAAAGAATCAACCTAAAAGCACTCTCCAGTAAAAAAGGCAGCTAATCTCGTTAGCGCAAAAGTTTCTGTTTTTTACAGCATGATCACATAAACATCACCCAAGTCTTCCCAAAGGTTCTACTTGGCACTTTATTGAAACAAAAGCTATATAACATGATTACTACAGTAGCATAATAATATGTACACACAAAAACAGTAAGGGTAAATATTGGGTTGTCTCCCAACAAGCGTTTTTCTTTAATGCCTTTCTAGCTAGGCATGATGATGGCAATGATGCTCACATAAAAGATAGAATTGAAACATAACGGGAGCATCATGAAGCATATGACTAGCACATTTAAGTCTAACCCACTTCCTATCCATAGGGATTTTGTGAGAAAACAACTTATGGGAACAATAATCAACTAGCATAGGAAGGTAAAACAAGCACAATTTCAAGAATTTCAACACATAGAGAGGAAACTTGGCATTATTGCAATTCCTACAAGCATATGTTCCTCTCTCATAATAATTTTCAGTAGCATCATGAATGAATTCAACAATATAACCAGCACCTAAATCATTCTTTTCATTCAGAATAGTGAGAGTATCATAAAAGACTTGAACACTAAAAATTGTTTCCACATTAAAAGGGTAATGTTCAGAAAAAGGGTAATCATAATCATGACAAGTTTTATAAATATAATCATCACTAATTCTTATAGCATAAGTTTCATCACAATAATCATCATAAGTAGCATCTTCGTTCTCATCATAATCAATTGAAACCTCTCCCAAGATAGTGGAATCATCACTAAATAAAGTTGACACTCTTCCAAATCCACTTTCATATTCATCACAATAAAATTCAACATCCTTCAAAATAGTGGGAGCACTACTTCCTAAATTTGACACTATTCCAAACCCACTTTCATCAATATAATCATCATAGGTAGGAGGCATGCTATCATCATAACAACTTTGCATATCAAAACTTGGGATGCTAAAAATATCATCTTCATTAAACATAGCATCCCCAAGCTTGGGACAAACATTAATTTCAGCAAATATATTCTCAAATATTTCATCCTCATCAAACATAGCTTCCCCATGCTTGGGCCTTTTCATACCATAAGCATAATCACTCTCATCATTAAAAATATGGATAGCACCAATAGTAAAGCAATTATCATCATCACAATGAGTAGTAGGAGCAACATCATTTGGGAGGGATACCTTTCTACCTTTGTTGCTCCTTCTTTTCTTTTTCTTCTTCACATTATGTGTGGGTTCAACCTTCCTCTTCGAGCCCCTTATTGATGAGATTGGATGAATAGAAAGCTCCTCCTCTTTACCTGATTCATCATAAGAAATAATAGGAGGATATTGGGAAGTCTCTTCCCTTTCATTAGTATTCTCATCATCTTCTATTTTCTTTCTTTTCTTTAGGTAATTGGCAATATAAGGATTTTCAATGCAATTCAATGCACAAAACAAAAAATTCTTCTCTAGATCAATATCGAGGAATTTCTTATGGGCAAATTCTGGAAGGTCCTTGAGTAAACGTTTCAATTCTTCATAACCCAAAAGAAACCTAAGTTCATTATAATGTGCAAGGGAAATCAAATCATCACAATTTTTGGACACGATTCGGTCATGAAACAATTTGCATTGGAGATGTAAATGACCACGTTTGTTGCAAAGTTCACAAGTACGGCAAAGGAATTTTAAATTTTTAGTGCTCACATCTAGCCTTTCTTGCAACCATTTAGTGTCTAAATGCTTATGCCTCTTGCAATAAATATCTTCTCTATTTGGTGCGTTCATGCAAACATGCACTCCACAAAAGTTGACATGCTCATAAGAGATATTTTCATCATGACTAGAGCAATCATCATTAATACTATGGATATTCAAGGAGTTTATACTAACAACATTGCAATCATGCTCATCATTCAAAGATTTAGTATCAATAATTTTAATGCATTCTTCTTCTAGCACTTGAGCACAATTTTCCTTTTCATCAAACTCACGAAAGATATTAAAAAGACGAAGCGTACGAGACAAACTTAACTCCATTTTGTTGTAGATTTCTTTTATATACAAAACTAGTGATAAAAAAAGAAACAAAAAGATTCGATTGCAAGATCTAAAGATATATCTTCAAGCACTCACCTCCCCGGCAACGGCGCCAGAAAAGAGCTTGATGTCTACTACATAACCTTCTTCTTGTAGACGTTGTTGGGCCTGCAAGTGCACAGGTTTGTAGGACAGTAGCAAATTTCCCTCAAGTAGATGACCTAAGGTTTATCAATCCGTAGGAGGCGTAGGATGAAGAAAGTCTCTCTCAAACAACCCTTCAACCAAATAACAAAGAGTCTCTTGTGTCCCCAACACACCCAATACAATGGTAGATTGTATAGGTGCACTAGTTCGGCGAAGAGATGGTGATACAAGTGCACAATGGATGGTAGAAATAGGTTTTTGTAATCTGAAATTATAAAAACAGCAATGTAACAGGTGGTAAAAGTGAGCGTAAACGGTATTGCAATGATAGGAAACAAGGCCTAGGGTTCATACTTTCACTAGTGCAAGTTCTCTCAACAATAATAACATAGATAGATCATATAACAATCCCTCAACATGCAACAAAGAGTCACTCCAAAGACACTAATAGTGGAGAACAAACGAAGAGATTATGGTTGGGTACGAAACAACCTCAAAGCTATTCTTTCGGATCAATCTATTCAAGAGTTCGTACTAGAATAACACCATAAGACACAAATCAACCAAAACCCTAATATCACCTAGATACTCCATTGTCACCTCAAGTATCCGTGGGCATGATTATACGATATGCATCACACAACCCCGGATTCATCTATTCAACCAACACAAAGTACTTCAAAGAGTGCCCCAAAGTTTCTACCGGAGAGTCAAGAATGTGTGCCAACCCCTATGCATAGGTTCATGGGTGGAACCCGCAAGTTGGTCACCAAAACATACATCAAGAGGCACATGATATCCCGTTGTCACCACAGATAAGCACGACAAGACATACATCAAGTGTTCTCATAAAAGACTCAATCCGATAAGAAAACTTCAAAGGGAAAACTCAATTAATCACAAGAGAGTAGAGGGGGAGAAACATCATAAGATCCAACTATAATACCAAAGCTCGGGATACATCAAGATCGTGCCAGAGAGAGAACACGAGAGAGAGAGAGAGAGATCAAACACATAGCTACTGGTACATACCCTCAGCCCCGAGGGTGAACTACTCCCTCCTCGTCATGGAGAGCGCCGGGATGATGAAGATGGCCACCGGTGAAGGATCCCCCCCTCCGGCAGGGTGCTGGGAAGGGCTCCCGAGAGGGTTTTGGTGGCTACAGAGGCTTGCGGCGGCGGAACTCCCGATCTATCTTGATATTCGATGTTTTTAGGGTACAGGGGAATATATAGGCGAAAGAAGTTGGTCGGGAGGTGCTCGAGGGCTCCACGAGACAGGGGGGCACGCCCTCCTATCTCGTGGCCTCCTCGAGGCTCTTCTGACGTGAATTCCAAGTCTCTTGGGTGATAATCTTCCCGAAAATAACGCTGCTGAAGGTTTCATTCCGTTCGGACTCCGTTTGATATTCCTTTTCTTCGAAATACTGAAACATGCAATAAAACAGCAATATGGGCTGGGCCTCCAGTTAATAGGTTAGTCCTAAAAGTAATATAAAAGTGTATAATAAAGCCCATAATCATTCAAAACAGATAATAATATAGCATGAATGCTTCATAAATTATAGATACGTTGGAGACGTATCAACCAACATCAAAACTCTATGGGTGTTCGATTCATCAGAATGTAACTAGATTATTGACCCTAGAGGCAATAATAAAATGGTTATTATTATATTTCCTTGTTCATGATAATTGTATATTATTCATGCTATAATTGTCTTATCCGGAAATCGTAATACATGTGTGAATACATAGACCCCAACATGTCCCTAGTGAGCCTCTAGTTGACTAGCTCGTTGATCAATGGATGGTTATGGTTTCCTGACCATGGACATTGGATGTCATTGATAACGGGATCACATCATTGGGAGAATGATGTGATGGACAAGACCCAATCCTAAGCATAGCACAAGATCGTGTAGTTCGTTTGCTAGAGCTTTTCTAATGTCAAGTATCAGTTCCTTAGACCATGAGATTGTGTAACTCCCGGATACCGTAGGAGTGCTTTGGATGTACCAAACGTTACAATGTAACTAGGTGGCTATAAAGGTATACTACAGGTATCTCCGAAAGTGTATGTTGGGTTGACACGGATCGAGACTGGGATTTGTCACTCCGTATGACGGAGAGGTATCTTTGGGCCCACTCGGTAATGCATCATCATAATGAGCTCAATGTGACCAAGTGGTTGGTTACGGGATCATGCATTACGATACGAGTAAAGTGACTTGCCGGTAACGAGATTGAACGAGGTATTGGGATACCGACGATCGAACCTTGGGCAAGTAACGTACCGATTGACAAAAGGAATTGTATATGGGATTACTTGAATCCTCGACATCGTGGTTCATTCGATGAGATCATCGTGGAACATGTGGGAGCCGACATGGGTATCCAGATCCCGTTGTTGGTTATTGGCCGGAGAGCTGTCTCGGTCATGTCTGCGTGATTCCCGAACCCGTAGGGTCTACACACTTAAGGTTCGGTGACTCTAGGGTTATTAGGAAGACTTGTAAGTGATTACTGAATGTTGTTCGGAGTACCGGATGAGATCCTAGACATCACGAGGAGTTCCGGAATGGTCCGGAGGTGAAGATTTATATATGGGAAGTTGTCATACGGTCACTGGAAAAGTTCGGGGGCATATCGGTATTGTACCGGGGCCACCGGAGGGGTTCCAGGGGTCCACCGGGAGGGGCCACCTCTCTCGGAGGACCTCATGGGCCTTAGAGGAAAGGGAACCAGCCCTTGGAGGGCTGGGCGCATTACCCCCTTGGGCCCATGCGCCTAGGGTTTGGGGGGAAACCCTAGAGGGGGCGCCCCCTTGCTTGGGAGGCAAGCCCCCTCCCCTTGGCTGCCGTCCCCCCCCCCCACTCTAGATCTCATATAGAGGGGGCCGGCCCCCTTCCCCCTTCCCCTATAAATAGAGTTGCGAGGGGAGCGCTGCAGAACACACCAAAGGCGTAGCCCCTCCCCTCCCTAACACCTCTCCTCCTCCGTTAAGAGCTTGGCGAAGCCCTGCCGGAGTACTGCTTCTCCACCACCACCACGCCGTCGTGCTGCTATTGGAGCCCTCTTCCTCAGCCTCTCCCTCCTCCTTTCTGGATCAAGGCGCGGGAGACGTCTCCGCTCCGTACGTGTGTTGAACGCGGAGGTGCCGTCCGTTCGGCGCTAGGATCATCGGTGATTTGGATCACGACGAGTACGACTCCATCAACCCCGTTCACTTGAACGCTTCCGCTCGCGATCTACAAGGGTATGTAGATGCGCTCCTCTCTCTCTCTCTCTCTCAGTGCTAGATGACTCCATAGATTGATCTTGGCGATGCGTAGAAAATTTTCTATTTCTTCTACGATCCCCAGCAAATGCTACTATCTTTTTTCCACACTTGTGCTTCAAAGTAGCACCAAATCTTCATGATAGAGAATCTCCTATGTTTTCACTTTCATATACTAGTGGGAATTTTTTATTACAGAACTTGGCTTGTATATTCCAATGATGGGCTTCCTCAAAATGCCCTAGGTCTTCGTGATCAAGCAAGTTGGATGCACACCCACTTAGTTTCTTTTGTTGAGCTTTCATATATTGATAGCTCTAGTGCATCCGTTGCATGGCAATCCCTACCCACTCACATTGATATCTATTAATGGGTATCTCCATAGCCCGTTGATACGCCTAGTTGATGTGAGACTATCCTCTCCGTTTTATCTTCACAACCACCACCCTATGCCACATATAGTGCTATGTCCATGGCTTGCGCTCATGTATTGCGTAAGAGTTGAAAAAGCTTAAGCGCGTTAAAAAGTAAGAACCAATTGCTTGGCTGAAACCGGGGTTGTGCATGATGGGAGTATTTTGTGTAATGAAAATGAAGCATGGCCTAACTATATGATTTTGTAGGGACAAGCTTTCTTTGGCTATGCTATTTTGATAAGTCATGATTACTTGTTAGTATGCTTGAAGTATTACTATTTTTATATTTTATGAACTTTTATCTTGAATCATTTGGATCTGAACAATCATGCCACAATAAAGAAAATTACATTGAGAATTATGCCAGGTAGCATTACACATCAAAAATTCTGTTTTTATCATTTACCTACTTGAGGACGAGCAGTAATTTAGCTTGGGGATGCTTGATACGTCTCCAACGTATCTATCATTTTTTATTGTTCCATGCTATTATATTACCCGTTTTGGATGTTTATGGGCTTTACTTTACACTTTTATATCATTTTTGGGACTAACCTACTAACCGGAGGCCCAAACCGAATTGCTTTTTTTTTGCCTATTTCAGTGTTTCGAAGGAAAGGAATATCAAACGGATTCCAAACGAAATGAAACCTTCGGGAGCGATCTTTTTGGAACAAACGCAATCCAGGAGACTTTGAGTGGACGTCAAGAAGCAGCCAAGGTGGCCACGAGGCAGGAGGGCACGCCCAAGGAGGGTGGGCGCGCCCCCCACCCTCGTGGGCCCCTTGTGGCTCCCCTGACCTACCTCCTTCGCCTATATATATCCACGTACCCTGAAAACATCCAGGAGCACCACGAAAAAACTATTTCCACCGTTGCAACCATCTGTATCCGCGAGATCCCATCTTGGAACCTTCGGCGGCGCTCCGCCGGAGGGGGAATCGACCATGGACGGCCTCTACATCATCTCCAAGGCCTCTCCGATGAGTTGTGAGTACTTTACCACAGACCTTCAGGTCCATAGTTATTAACTAGATGGCTTCTTCTCCCTCTTTGAATCTCAATACAAAGTTCTCCTTGATCTTCTTGGAGATCTATTCGATGTAATTCTTTTTGCGGTGTGTTTGTCGAGATCCGATGAATTATGGGTTTATGATCAAGTTTATCTGTGAGAAATAATTGAATTTTCTCTGAATTCTTTTATGTGTGATTGATTATCGTTGCAAGGTTCTTTGAATTATCAGTTTGGTTTGGCCTACTAGATCGATCTTTCTTGCAATAGGAAAAGTGCTTAGCTTTGGGTTCAATCTTGTGGTGTCCTTCTCCAGTGACAGAGCGGCAGCAAGGCACGTATTGTATTATTGCCATCGAGGATAAAAAGATGGAGTTTATATCATATTGCATGAGTTTATCCCTCTACATCATGTCATCTTGCTTAATGCGTTACTCTGTTCTTAAGAACTTAATACTCTAGATGCAGGCAGGAGTCGGTTGATGTGTGGAGTAATAGTAATAGATGCAGAATCGTTTCGATCTACTTATTGCGTACGTGATGCCTAGATACATGATCATGCCAAGATATTCTCATAACTATGCACTTTTCTATCAATTGCTCGACAATAATTTGTTCACCCACCGTAATACTTATGCTATCTTGAGAGAAGCCACTAGTGAAACCTATGGCCCCGGGGTCTATCTTTAATCATATAAGTTTTCCATCTAGTTTTATTAGCATCTTTTACTTTCCAATGTATATCATAAAAATACCAAAAATATGTATCTTATCTTATTATCTCTAGCAGATCTCACGTTCGCAAGTTTCCGTGAAGGGATTGACAACCCCTTTATCGTGTTGGTTGCGAGGTTCTTGTTTGTTTGTGTAGGTGCGTGGGACTTTTGAGGAGCCTCCTACTGGATTGATACCTTGGTTCTCAAAAACTGAGGGAAATACTTACGCTACTTTGCTGCATCACCCTTTCCTCTTCAAGGGAAAACCTACGCAGTACTCAAGAGGTAGCATTACATTTCATATAATTTCTTACCGCCGCATGATGAAAACTCGGCTGGAAGTAGATGTCGAACAGCATGCCAGTTGCAAGGCTGCTGGTGCACCTTGACTTGCACAAGCAAAGGATTAACGATCCACTTCACAGGAAAGAAAAATAGTTGTTAAATCAAAATGTTCTATAAATCAACTAAATTAACTAGCCTATTAAATCAACTTGCCTACTAAATCAACTAAATCAAAATGTTCTATAAATCAACTAAATCAACTAGCCTATTAAATCAACTTGCCTTCTAAATCAACTAAATCAAAATGTTGTATAAATCAACTAAATCAACTAGCCTACTAAATCAACTTGCATACTAAATCAACTAAATCAAAATGTTCTAAATCAACTAAATCAACTAGCCTACTAAATCAACTAAATCATATGAACTAAATCAAAATGTTGCATATGAACTAGCCTACTAAATCAAAATGTAGCAGGGAGGAGGGGTTGTGGATGGAGGAGGGAGGAGGGAGAAGGAGGGGCGACTGGAGGAGGGAGGAGATATTAGGACGGAGGAGGAAGGGCGGAGCGACGAGGGGTCGGCCGGCGGCGAGTCGAGGAAGGACAGAGGAGGAGGGTGGTACCGAGTCCAACAAGGAGGAGGAGGTGATGGTGTCGCAGAGGGAAGACGGCTAGGCGAGGGGCGGTCAAGGGGGACGGGCGGCCGGGGAGGACCGGCTGGGGGGGTTGAGGGGAGATGGATTGAGTGTGAGTGTGAGTGTGAATCGGATAGAGGAGAGCATGGGTGGTGGGAGATAGATAGTTTTAGCAGTAGCGCGCTATAGGTAAAGGCGCTGCTGCTAAGCTACCTAGCAGTAGGGCACTTCGATTTAACCCGCTGCTGCTATAACTAGCTTCGTGGCGGGGTCGTCTAAATTATAGCAGTAGCGCGGCTTAGTGGAGGCGCGCTACTGCTACTTTTAGTTCAGCAGCGAGTTCTGCTGGAGCGCGCTACTGATATATTGCAGCAGCGCCTTATTTTAGAATGCGCTGCTGGTAATATCTTGTGTATAGGCTTGATGAACCACAAGTATAGGGGATCTATCGTAGTCCTTTCGATAAGTAAGAGTGTCGAACCCAATGAGGAGCAGAAGGAAATGACAAGCGGTTTTCAGTAAGGTATTCCCTACAAGCACCGAAATTGTAGGTAACAAATAGTTTTGTGATATGATAATTTGTAAAAGGTAACAAGCAATGAAAGTAAATAAGGTGCAGCAAAGTGGCCCAATCCTTTTTGTAGCAAAGGACAAGCCTGGACAATTTCTTATAATGAGAAAAGCGCTCCCGAGGACACATGGGAATTAGGTCAAGCTAGTTTCATCACGCTCATATGATTCGCGTTCGGTACTTTGATAATTTGTTATGTGGGTGGACTAGTGCTTGGGTACTGCCCTTTCTTGGACAAGCATCCCACTTATGATTAACCCCTATTGCAACCATCCGCAACCACAAAAGAAGTATTAAGATAAACCTAACCATAGCATGAAACTAGTGGATCCAAATCAGTCCCTTACGAAGCAACGCATAAACTAGGGTTTAAGCTCATCACTCTAGCAACCCACCATCTACTTATTACTTCCCAATGCCTTCCTCTAGGCCTAAATAATGGTGAAATGTCATGTAGTCGACGTTCACATAACACCACTAGAGGAGAGACAACATACATCTCATCAAAATATCGAACGAATACCAAATTCACATGACTACTAATAGCAAGACTTCACCCATGTCCTCAGGAACAAACGTAACTACTCACAAAGCATATTCATGTTCATGATCAGAGGAGTATTAATATGCATTAAGGATCTGAACATATGATCTCTCACCAAGTAAACCAACTAGCATCAACTACGAGGAGTAATCAACACTACTAGCAACCCACATGTACCAATTTGTGGTTTTGATACAAGATTGGATACAAGAGATGAACTAGGGTTTGGAGATGAGATGGTGCTGGTGAAGATGTTGATGGAGATTGACCCCCTCCCGATGAGAGGATCGTTGGTGATGATGATAGTGATGATTTCCCCCTCCCGGAGGCAAGTTTCCCCCACAGAACAGCTCCGGCGGAGCCCTAGATTGGTTCCGCCAAGGTTCCGCCTCGTGGTGGCGGAGTTTTGTCCTGTAGGCTTCATATAGCAGAAGATGGGCACCAGAAGGCCAACAGGGGGCCCAGGAGACAGGGGGCGCACCCAGCAGGGGGGGGCGCCCCCCACCATCCTGGCTAGGGTGTGGGCCCCCTTTGGTATTTTCTTCGCTCAATAATTCTTATTAATTCCAAAAATGACTTCCGTGGAGTTTCAGGATTTTTGGAGCTGTGCAGAATAGGTTTCCAATATTTGCTCCTTTTCCAACCAGAATCCCAGCTGCCGGCATTCTCCCTCTTCATGATAAACCTTGTAAAATAATAGAGAATAGCCATAAGTATTGTGATATAACGTGTAATAAGTATTGTGATATAACGTGTAACGATAGCCATAAATATCGATATAAAAGCATGATGCAAAATGGACGTATCAACTCCCCCAAGCTTAGACCTCGCTTGTCCTCAGGAGGCAGCCGATATCGAAAAATATGTCCTCGTGTTTAGAGATAGAGGTGCCGATAAAAATAAAATATGGACATGAGGGCATCATGATCATTCTTGTAACAACAACATATATGGATTTTGTCATATGATTTCTTATGCTCAAGTAACAATCTATTCACAATGTCAAGTATGGAACATACACTTCATTGAGAACTAACAATCTATAATCTCAGTTATTGAAGCAATTGCAATTTATCATAACATCAGAATGAGTCAAGAATAGAGCTTTTCAGCAAGCCCACATACTCAACTATCATATAGTCTTCTACAATTGCTAACACTCACGCAATACTTCTGGTTATGAAGTTTTAATCGGACACTAAGAAAGATGGGGGCTTATTGTGTTGCCTCCCAACGTATTCACCTTTGGGTGATGTCAACAATAATAGTTCATGCTAACTTACATCCAATTGATATATGTATTAGGATCCTTCCAACATGATGTGCTTGCCAAAGGATAAAATGAAAAAGGGAAAGGTGAGGATCACCTTGACTCTTGCATAAAGTAAAAAGACATAAAGTAAAAGATAGGCCCTTCGCAGAGGGAAGCAGAGGTTGTCATGTGCTTTTAGGGTTGGATGCACAAAATCTTAATGCAAAAGAACGTCACTTTATATTGCCACTTGTGATATGAACCTTTATTATGCAGTCTGTCGCTTTTATTACTTCCATATCACACGATCGTATAAAGCTTATTTTCTCTGCACTAATAAGTCATACATATTTAGAGAGCAATTTTTATTGCTTGCAACATGACAACTTACTTGAAAGATCTTACTCAATCCATAGGTAGGTATGGTGGACTCTCATGGCAACACTGGGTTTAATGATATTTGGAAGCACAAGTAGTATCTCTACTTGGTGCAAGGAATTTTTGGCTAGCATGAGGGGGAAAGGCAAGCTCAACATGTTGGGAAGATCCATGACAATATACTTTAACTGAGATGTGAGAAAACATAAACCATTACGTTGTCTTCCTTGTCCAACATCAACTCTTTAGCACGTCATACTTAATGAGTGCTCACAATCATAAAAGATGTCCAAGATAGTATATTTATATGTGAGAACCTCTCTTTCTTTATTACTTCCTATTAATTGCAACGATGACCAAAACTATGTTTGTCAACTCTCAACAATTTTTATGCCTCATACCCTTTATATGTGAAGTCATTACTATCCATAAGATCAATATGAACTCTTTTATTCCTTTTTTTTTATTTCTATTTTCTCAAGATCATAACAGGATAGCAAAAGCCCTTGACTCAACACTAATCTTTATTATAGATTGCTCACGCACTCGATTACATAGAAGGGAACACAAAACATAACTCAAAACTAATTCATACCAAAACTTCAATCTACTAGATCAAGATACTACTAAAAGGATTGAACTAAATAAAATGGTAAAGATAGGAGTGTGATGGTGATATGGTACCAGGGCACCTCCCCCAAGCTTGGCAGTTGCCAAGGGGAGTGACTATACCCATGTGATTATGTCTACTTCTTCAGAGTTGGTGTCGTGATCTTCTTGGCGATGATGCCTCTCAGGATACGATTCTCCTCCTCTAGCTTATTGACTTGTTGTTTGAGGTCCATATTTCCTTGCGGAGCTTGCCCGCAACGGCTAAAGCTCATTTTACCCAAGGATGCTGCATAGCTTCTGGAGAACAAGTGACACTCTTTTTCATATTTTCATAAGAAAGAAATTTAACATTGGAAGGGATAACCAAGTTTGGAATAGTTGCGCTCTATAGTTCCCCCATCATGAATCCTATTTGGAAGCGCGAGGTAACTTCTTGACCCTCCTCCATGGCATCTATCCTTTTCAAGTCGGCCTCCATCTCATCTTCCGTTGATGGTCCAAAGTAATAAGCATCGCTGTTTGCTCCTAGACCTGGGGTTGGGTGGGACACCCGACTCACCCCGACTGACTCTTGAGAAGACATCTTGCTCTAAATCTGTAACTGAAACAGCTTGAAACGAAAACAGAAGATTTTTGCGTGATACGGTGGTCAAAACCTTCGGGAGATTATATAATGAATTTTTACCGACCAAAAGAAGTAACGTGCAAGAAAACGGAGTCCGGGAGGCACACGAGGTGCCCACGAGACAGGGGGGCGCGCCCAGTAAGGGTGGGCGCGCCCTCCACCCTCGTGGAGGCCTCGTGTGCTTCCCGGATTACTTCCTGCTTTCCAAAATTCTTATATATTCCAAAACGGAGAAAAATTGCCATTAGAATTGTTTTGGAGTCGGTTTACTTACCATACCACGTACCTATTCCTTTTCGGACTCTGAAACGTTCTGGAAAGTGTCCCTTACGTATTCCTCCGGGGTTACGGTTTCAATAATATTGGTTTCAACATTTATAGGATTACCTGAGATATAATGTTTGATTCTTTGACCGTTCACCACCCTCGGACTTGTGCCTTCGAAGTTGTTGATTTTTATGGCACAGGAACGATAGACCTCCTTGATAACGTAAGGACCTTCCACTTAGAGAGAAGTTTTCCTGCAAAAAATCTTAAACGAGAGTTGAATAGCAATACATAATCACCTACGTTAAACTCACGCTTTTGTATTCTTTTGTCATGCCATCTTTTAACTTTTTCTTTGAATAGCTTGGCATTCTCATAGGCTTGGGTTCTCCATTCATCAAGTGAGCTAATATCAAATAACCTCTTCTCACCGGCAAGTTTGAAGTCATAGTTGAGCTCTTTAATAGCCCAATTTGCTTTATGTTCAAGTTCGAGAGGTAAGTGACATGCTTTTCCATAAACCATCTTATACGGAGACATACCCATAGGATTTTTATATGCAGTTCTATAGGCCGATAATGCATCATCAAGTTTCTTGGACCAATTCTTCCTAGATCTATTGACAGTATTTTGCAAAATTAATATGAGCTCTCTATGACTCAATTCTACTTGACCACTAGATTGTGGGTGATAAGGATATGCAATTCTATGATTAACATCATACTTAGCAAGCATTTTACGAAAAGCACCATGAATAAAATGTGAGCCACCATCACTCATAAGATATCTAGGGACTCCAAACCACGGAAAAATAACTTCTTTAAGCATCTCAATAGAGGTGTTATGATCAGCACTACTAGTTGGAATAGCTTCTACCCACTTAGTAACGTAATCAACAGCAACTAAAATATGTGTATAACCATTAGAGGCAGGAAACAGTCCCATATAATAGAATCCCCAAACAACAAAGGGTTCAATAACAAGAGAATAATTAAGAGGCATTTCTTGACATCTACTAATATTACCAATTCTTTGATATTCATCACAAGACAAGACAAACTTACGAGCATCTTTGAAGAGAGTAGGCCAATAAATACCGGATTGCAATACCTTATGTGCAGTTCTATCTCCAACGTGGTGTCCTCCATATGGTTCAGAGTGACACTTGCGTAGGATTTGTTCTTGTTCATGCTCAGGTACAACGTCTAATAACACCATGTACTCCTTCTTTATAAAGGTGTGGGTCATCCCAGAAGTAATGTCTTAAATCATAAAAATACTTTTTCTTTTGCTGGTATGTGAAACTAGGTGGTATAAATTTAGCAACAATGTAATTAGCATAATCAGCATACCATGGAGCAAGATTTAGAAGCATTGATGACCGCTAATTTTTCATCAGGAAAGCTATCATCAATAGGTAGTGGGTCATCAAGAACATTCTCTAACCTAGACAAGTTGTCTGCAACGGGGTTCTCAGCTCCCTTTCTATCAATAATATGCAAATCAAACTCTTGGAGCAAGAGAACTCATCTAATAAGTCTAGGCATAGCATCTTTCTTTTCCATAAGATATTTAATGGCAGCATGATCAGTGTGAATAGTGACTTTAGAATCAACAATGTAAGGTCTGAACTTTTCATATGCAAATACGACTGCTAAGAACTCTTTTTCAGTAGTAGCATAATTTCTCTGGGCAGTATCAAGAGTTTTACTAGCATACTGGATAACATTTAATTTCTTATAAACTCTTTACCCTAGAACAACACCTACAGCATAATCACTAGCATCACACATAATTTCAAAGGGTAAATTCCAATCAGATGGCTGAACAATAGGTGAAGTGATCAAAGCTTACTTAAGTATTTCAAATGCTTGTACACAATCATCATCAAAGACAAAAGGAATATCTTTTTGTAATAAATTAGTCAGAGGCCTAGAGATTTTAGAGAAGTCCTTAATGAACCTCCTATACAAACCGGCATGACCATGGAAACTTCTTATACCTTTTATGTCCTTGGGACATGGCATATTTTCAATAGCATCAATTTTAGCTTTATCAACTTCAATACCTCTTTCAGAAATTTTATGCCCCAAGACAATGCCTTCATTAACCATAAAGTGGCACTTTTCCCAATTCAAGACGAGACTAGTGTCTTCACATCTCTGCAAAACTCGATCAAGGTTGCTCAAGCAATCATCAAAAGAGGATCCATAAACGAAGAAGTCGTCCATGAATACCTCACAAATATTTTCACAAAAGTCAGAGAATATAGCCATCATGCATCTTTGAAAGGTAGCAGGTGCATTACATAAACCAAAAGGCATACGTCTCTAAGCAAAAGTACCGAAAGGGCAATTAAAATTAGTTTTTGGTCGATCCTCCACTGACACAGGTATTTGAGAGAAACTAGAATAACCGTCTAGAAAGCAGAAATGTGTATGTTTGGATAGTCTTTCTAGCATTTGATCAATAAAAGGTAAAGGGTAATGATCTTTCTTTGTAGCTTTATTTAATTTACGGAAATCAATTACCATCCTATAACCTGTAATAATTCTTTGCGGGATAATTTCATCTTTATCATTAGGAACAACAGTAATACCTCCCTTCTTAGGGATGCAATGGACAGGACTTACCCAATCACTATCAGCAACGAAATAAATTATACCTACCTCAAGGAGCTTTAGTATCTCCTTTCTTACCACTTCTTTCATCTTAGGATTTAACCGTCGTTGAGGATCTCTAACTGTTTTGGCATCTTTCTCCAATTTTATTTTTTGTTGGCATAGAGTTGGACCAATGCCCTTAAAACCATCCAGAGTATTTCCAATAGCAGCACAGTGCTTCTTCAGAGTTTTCAATAATATACCCTCTTCTTGCTCCGAAAGGTTAGCACTAACAATAACAGGATATATCTTCTTTTCATCAAGATAAGCATATTTAAGATTATCAGGTAATGGTTTGAGCTCAAACACGGGATCACCCTTGGGTGGAGGGGGATCTCCTAAGATTTCAACAGGTAAGTCGTGTTTCAGAATAGGACCGTGTTGAAGGAATACTTCATCTATTTCCGTTCTTTCATTCATAAACATATCATTTTCATGGTCTAGCAAATATTGTTCTAACGGATCAGTAGGAGGTACGACAATAGAAGAAAGACCAATAATTTCATCCTTACTAGGCAATTCTTTATCACGAGGTTGTCTACGAAACTTAGCAAAATTAAACTCATGAGACATATCCCCTAAGCCAATTGTAACAACATCCTTTTTGCAATCAATCCTGGCATTAACAGTATTCAAGAAGGGTCTACCAAATATAATGGGACAAAAGTCATCTTGTGGGGAACCAAGAACAAGAAAATTAGTAGGATATTTAACTTTCCCACACAAGACTTCAACATCTCTAACAATCCCAATTGGTGAAATAGTATCTCTATTGGCAAGCTTAATAGTAACATCAATACCTTCTAACTCAGGGGTGCAATATCATGCATAATTTCTTTATAGAAGGAAATAGGTATTGCACTAGCACTAGCACCCATATCACATAAGCCATGATAACAATGACCTCCTATTTTAACAGAAATAACAGGCATGCCTACAATAGGTCTATGTATCTTAGCATCTGGTCTAGCAATATTAACAGTTTCACCACAGAAATAAATAACATGCCCATCTATATTATCATCCAAGAGATCTTTAACCATAGCAATACTAGATTCGACTTTAATTTGCTCAGGAGGTGTATATGTTCTAGTATTTCTCTTACAAACAACAATTGAAGCTTTAGCCTGATCCTTTATCCTAACAGGAAAAGGTGGTTTCTCAACATAACTAGTAGGAACAATAGGATCATTATAAGTGATAGTCTTTTCTTCAACTATAATAGGTGCAACTACCTTTACTTCAGTGGGAGGATTATATTTAAACCACTTCTCCTTAGGGAGATCAATGTGAGTAGAAAAAGATTCACAAAAAGCAGCTACAATCTCAGAGTCAAGCCCATATTTAGCGCTAAATCCACGAAAAGCATCGGTATCCATAAAATATTTAACACAATCAAACTTAGGTGTCACACCTGACTCCTTACCATCGCCGGAACCCCAAACTTCAGAGTTGCGTTTAATTCTTTCCGATAAATCCCACTTGAATTCAGTAGTCTTCAGAATATAAGAACCAACACAGGAAGTATCGAGCATGGTGCGATCACTGAGAGAAAGTCGAGCATAAATTTTTTGAATAATCATTTCTCTTGAGAGATCATGATTGGGGCATGAATATAACATTAACTTAAGCCTCCCCCAAGCTTGAGCGATGCTTTCTCCTTTGCGAGGCCAAAAATTATATATGTAATTACGATCACGATGAACAAGATGCATAGGATAGAACATCTGGTGAAATTCCTACTTCAATCGTTTATAGTTCCAAGATCCAGTATCATCACATAGCCTATACCATGTCAATGTGTCTCCCTTCAAAGATAAAGGGAAGACCTTCCTCTTAACAACATCATCGGGAATACCTGCAAGCTTAAATAATCCACAAACTTCATCCACAAAGATAAGGTGTAAATCGGGATGCAATGTTCCATCTCCTGCAAAGGGATTAGCTAGCAGTTTCTCTATCATACCCGAAGGAATCTCAAAGTAAACATTTTTAGTAGGTTCAGTAGGTTGAGGAGAAACTCTTTGCTCTACTGGTCGGGGCGAAGATGCCCCAAACAAGCCCCTCAAAGGATTAGTTTCCATAGTAACAAGTGACAGAAAATTTCAGCACACTATATAAATGTTTCCTTACCAAGTTCCACTCACCAAAGGCGCTTCACTCCCCGGCAACAGCGCCAGAAAAGAGTCTTGATAACCCACAAGTATAGGGGATCTATCGTAGTCCTTTCGATAAGCAAGAGAGTCGAACCCAACGAGGAACAGAAGGAAATGACAAGCGGTTTTCAGTAAGGTATTCTCTGCAAGCACTGAAATTGTAGGTAACATATAGTTTTGTGATAAGATAATTTGTAAAAGGTAACAAGCAAGGTGGCCCAATCCTTTTTGTAGCAAAGGACAAGCCTGGACAATTTCTTAAAATGAGAAAACCGCTCCCGAGGACACAATGGAATTATCATCAAGCTAGTTCCATCACGCTCATATGATTCGCGTTCAGTACTTTGATAATTTGGTATGTGGGTGGACCGGTGCTTGGGTACTGCCCTTTCATGGACAAGCATCCCACTTATGATTAACCCCTATTGCAAGCATCCGCAACTGCTAAAGAAGTATTAAGGTAAATCTAACCATAGCATGAAACTAGTGGATCCAAATCAGCCCCTTACGAAGCAACGCATAAACTAGGGTTAAAGCTTCTGTCACTCTAGCAACCCATCATCTACTTATTACTTCCCAATGCCTTCCTCTAGGCCCAAATAATGGTGAAGTGTCATGTAGTCGATGTTCACATAACACCACTAGGGGAGAGACAACATACATCTCATCAAAATATTGAACGAATACAAAATTCACATGACTGCTAATAGCAAGACTTCACCCTTGTCCTCGGGAACAAACGTAACTACTCACAAAGCATATTCATGTTCATGATCAGAGGAGTATTAGTATGCATTAAGGATCTGAACATATGATCTTCCACCAAGTAAACCAATTAGCATCAACTACGAGGAGTAATCAACACTACTAGCAACCCGCAGGTACCAATTTGTGGTTTTGATACAAGATTGGATACAAGAGATGAACTAGGGTTTGGAGATGAGATGGTGCTTGTGAAGATGTTGATAGAGATTGACCCCCTCCAGATGAGAGGATCATTGGTGATGATGATGGTGATGATTTCCCCCTCCCGGAGGGAAGTTTCCAAGGCAGAACAGCTCCGCCGGAGCCCTAGATTGGATCCGCCAAGGTTCTGCCTCGTGGCGGCGGAGTTTCGTCCCGTAAGTTTGTTTATGATTTTTTTTGCAGGGTAAGAAGCTTCATATAGCAGAAGATGGGTACCGGAGGGCCAACAGGGGGCCCAGGAGATAGGGGGTGCGCCCAGTAGGGGGGGGGCACGACCCCAACCCTCCTGGCCAGGGTGTGGGCCCCCTCTGGTATTTTCTTTGCTCAATAATTCTTATTAATTCATAAAATGACATCCGTGGAGTTTCAGGATTTTTGGAGCTGTGCAGAATAGGTTTTCAATATTTGCTCCTTTTCCAGCCAGAATCCCAGCTGCCGGCATTCTAACTATTCATGATAAACCTTGTAAAATAAGAGCGAATAGCCATAAGTATTGTGATATAACGTGTAATAACAGCCCATAATGCAATAAATATCGATATAAAATTATGATGCAAAATGGACGTATCAAGGCTTTTCCCTAGTAGTGTATGGTGGACACCTCTAAGGACGAGGTTACGCGGACTCCGGTCCACGAGCTTCTGGTCGACGGGCCTTCGGCCCACAAGACTCCGGACCAGGGTACATCCCATGAGACGTCCGGATGGGGTACCTGGATGGGTCCGCCTGAGGGGCCGAGTGGCCATGCTGATGGTGGCGGGGATCCGGCTGATAGCGAGGGCGAGGTGGTTGAGGGGGCCACCGTCTACCAACATGGTTGTACACAGCTCCCATCCGTGCCAGCGACCCGCGAGCAGAGGTGGTTGATTTTCCCTGATTGGGAGATGTTAATGCATTTACTCTTTTTGTACCATTTTCCTTCGCGTTTCTTCAAATATCTAGTGCATTGGCCTTGTCCATGCTGATGATGTCCGTAGGCCCAACACCGTCCTTGGTGTGCTTTTCCGGCAAAACTTCCCGGGGTTTGTCACGTTGCCCAGTGAGGCTCATCTTCCACAGCTAGGATTCAGCTTGGAGGACTACTTCGCTGCCCTGACCCCACCGGAGGAGATGATCGATGGTGTCTTGTGCTTCACGAGGGCAGAGATGGTGATCAGAAAGTTTTAGGTAATTTATCCTTTACACAATTAAAAATATTCAAATAGCTAGTTATTGTACTAATCAATGTTGTCTCGTTTGATTAAAGACCTTCTGCAGGTGTGAGGAGGGATACGAGGAGGCCGCGGCAAAGGTTATCGATGCCGAGTGCAAGCGCCTACTACAAAACTTATGACACGAGGCTCGGGTGCAGGATGTTCGAGACTACTACGCCTCGCGTGTTATTAAGAAGCCCAAGTCGGCGTGCCACGACAACTTTCTGAAGAAGGAGCAGTACATGACGTAATTACCTATTCTTAAGGCATTGTACTTAGTTTCCTTGATTTAATTCGTTGGCGTTCCACTCAAGTTTCTCTTTGCTAACTTAGGTGCCCCCGAGATGGTGTGCAGATCAGATGGATTGTTGTGAGGTGTTGGTGGATGAGTGGTGCTCAGACCAATGGCTAGACGTCCACAACAATTCCAAGGACCGGCATGCCCAAATGGAAGGTGTGCCACACCATCAAGACAGCGCCAACTTATTTCAGTTCGTGCGGAACCGGGTATGTGGTTTGCTTCATGATTCAGGAAATTCACTCTTCATGCTAGCTTGAGCCCTTTAATTTCTAATTTACTCTGTTCCTCTCTTTCAGGCGAAACATGATAACCCACAAGTATAGGGGGTCGTTTGTAGCCTTCTTCGATAAATAAGCGTGTCGAACCCAACGAGGAGCTAAAGGTAAAACAAATATTCCCTCAAGTTCTATCGACCACCGACACAACTCTACGCACACTTGACGTTTGCTTTACCAAAAACAAGTATGAAACTACTTTGTAAGAATAAAACTACGATTACTTTGCGAGAATAAAACTATGAATAAATTGCAAGGTAATAAAAGTGGATAGCTTCTGTCAACAAGATTGTCATTTGTCCCTAGGCAATCGATAACAAGTACTGGTAATCATTCTTGTAATTTTATATGAGGGAGAGGCATGAGCTAACATACTTTCTCTACTTGGGTCATTTGCACTTATGATTGGAACTCTAGCAAGCATCTGCAAGAACTAAAGATAATTAAGGTCGTGAAACCCAACCATAGAATTAAGTATCAAGTCCTCTTTATCCCATACGCAACAACCTACCTACTCGGGCTTAAGCTTCTGTCACTCTCGCAACCCACCGTAAGCAAGTCATGAACGTATTGCAACACCCTAAGCGGGGACCCCTCACGTTTACGCGAGACGGAGGACACCATAGGACAACACCATAAATAAAATATACAATCATACAAACTAAGATCACCATTAACCCACAAGACAAAACGGATCCACTCAAACATCATAGGATAACCAAATATCATTGGGAAATAATATGTGGAGTTGAGCACCATGTTTAAGTAGAGATTACAACGGGGAGAGGAGGTGTTACGCTGCTGCATAAAGGGGGAGAGTTGGTGTTGACGGTAGCAAGATTGTTGATGTAGATCGACGTCACGATACTCGCCCCGGCGGCACTTCGGCGCCACTGGGAGAGAGGGGGAGAGAGCCCCCCTCCTTCTTCTTCTTCCTTGGCCTCCCCCCTAGATGGGAGGAGAGTTCCTCCTCTGGTCCATGGCCTCCATGGAGGCAAAGGGGTGGGAGCCCCTCCGAGATTGGATTTGTCTCTCTATTCTCTTCTGTTTCGCATTCCCCAGATCTGGCTAAAAACCGTTTCTTATGTTCCGGGAGATCCTTAACTTCGACTGCACTGAAATTTTAACATGATTTTTTTCGGATATAAGCTTCCTTGTGCCCGAAGTATAGATCCAACCGACGTACGAGGTGAGCATAAGACACCTGGCCGCGCCCTGGTGGGTTGTGGGCACTGTGGGCCCCCGTTTGCGTTGATTCCACCTCCCAAAAAACACATATATTCCAAAATAGTTCTCCGTAAATTTTTATTACATTTGCACTTTGTTTGATATGGATTTTCTGTGAAACAAAAAACATGCAACAAATAGGAACTGGCACTTGGCACTGGATAAATAGGTTAGTCCAAATAAATCATATAAAATGTTGCCCAAAATATGTGAAAGTTGTATAATATTGTCATGAAACAATAAAAAATTATAGATACGACGGAGACGTATCAGCATCCCCAATCTTAATTCCTGCTCGTCCTTGAGCAGGAAAATGATAAAAAACATAATTTTTGATGTGGAATGCTACCTAGGATAAAATTGATCTTATATCTAATCATGGCATGAATATTAAGACACGAGTGATTCAAAGTAATAGTCTATAATTTGACATAAAGACATCAATAGTCAGGCATCCCAACAAACAATCATGTATTTCAAAATACCAACGTTAAAGAAAGCTATCCCTACAAAATCATATAGTCTTGTCATGCTCTGTCTTCTTAACACAAAGTATTTATCATGCACAACCCCCAATGACAAGCCAATCAATTGGTTCATACTTTTTAACGCGCTTCAGCTTTTTCAACCCTCATGCAATACATGAGCGCAAGCCATGGATATATCACTACGGGTTGAATAGAGTATGATGATAGGGGTAAATATAGAGAATACAAAAAAAGTAAGAAAGTCTCACACCGACGCGGCTAAAGAACGAGCTATGGAGATGCCCATCAATCGATATCAATGTGAGGAGTAGGGATTTCCATGCAACGAATGCACTAAGGGCCATAAGTGTATGAAAGATCAATATGAAAATTAAGTGGGTGTGCATCTAATCCTATAATGAAAAATTCCCACTAGTTTATGAAAGTGACAACATAGGAGACTCTCCATATGAAAAACATGGTGCTACTTTGAAGCACACGTGTGGAACTAGCATGCCCCTTCTGTCTTTATTTCTTTTTTCTTTTTTCTCGCTCATTGTCTGGAGTCTCATCCCGACTTGTGGGGGATTCATAGTCTCCATCATCCTTTCCTCACTAGGGTAATGCTCTAAAAATGAATAATTGATGATCATCACACTTCTATTTACTTACAACTCAATACCTATAACAAAGTATGACTCTATATGAATGCCTCTGGCAATACCAGGATGTGCAATGATCTATCGTAACATGTATGAAAAATGATGAACGGTGGCTGAGCCACAAATACTATGTCAACTATATGATCATGCAAAGTAATATGACAATGAATGCTCAATTCATCAAAACGGATGCAATGGAAGTTGCATGGAAATATATCTTAGAATGGCTATGGAAAGGCCATAATAGGTAGGTATGGTGGCTGTTTTGAGGAAGATATAATAAGGCTTATGTGTGATAGAGCGTATCATATCACGGGGTTTGGATGCACCGGCGAAGTTTTGCACTGACTCTCGAGGTGACAAAAGGGCAATGCACGGTACCGTAGAGGTTAGCAAATTGCGTAAAGGTAAGAGCGCGTATAATCCATGGACTCACATTAGTAAAAAAGAAATCATATACTTATTGCAAAAGTTTATTAGCCCTCAAAGCAAAGTACTACTACGCATGCCCCTAGGGGGGATAGATTGGTAGGAAAAGACCATCTCGCGTCGCCGACCGCCACTCATAAGGAAGACAATCAATAATAAATCATGCTCCGACTTCATAGAAAAACGAGAGACTATACTTGCATTCTTCAGTAATCACAAACCTTAACACAAATATTCTTACTTACCACCAACCATTTACTAGGAAATATGCCCTAGAGGCAATAATAAAGTTGTTGTTTTATATTTCCTTATTCATGATAAAGGTTTATTATTCATGCTATAATTGTATTGATCGGGAAATTAAATACATGTGTGAATACATAAACAAATATCATGTCCCTAGTAAGCCTCTACTAGACTAGCTCGTTGATCAAAGATGGTCAAGGTTTCCTAACCATGGACATGTGTTGTTGATACGTCCATTTTGCATCATGCTTTTATATCGATATTTATTGCATTATGGGCTGTTATTACATGTTATATCACAATACTTATGGCTATTCTCTCTTATTTTACAAGGTTTATCATGAAGAGGGAGAATGCCGGCAGCTGGGATTCTTGCTGTAAAAGGAGCAAATATTGGAAACCTATTCTGCACAGCTCCAAGAATCCTGAAACTCCTCAGAAGTCATTTTTGGAATTAAGAAGAATTATTGAGCGAAGAAAATACCAGAGGGGGGCCACACCTTGGCCAGGAGGGTGGGGGGCGCACCCCCCTACTGGGCGCGCCCCCCTGTCTCCTGGCCCCCCTATTGGCCCTCCGGTGCCCATCTTCTACTATATGAAGCCTCTTACCATGAAAAAATCATAAGCAAGCTTACGGGATGAAACTCCGCCGCCACGAGGCGGAACCTTGGCGGAACCAATGTAGGGCTCCGGCGGAGCGGTTCTGCCGGGGAAACTTCCCTCCAGGAGGGGGAAATCATCACCATCGTCATCACCAACGATCTTCTCATCGGGAGGGGGTCAATCTCCATGAACATCTTCACCAGTACCATGTCCTCTCAAAACCCTAGTTCATCTCTTGTACCCAATCTTGTATCAAAACCACCAATTGGTACCTGTGGGTTGCTAGTAGTGTTGATTAATCCTCGTAGTTGATGCAAATTGTTTTACTTGGTGGAAGATCATATGTTCAGATCCTTAATGCATATTAATACTCCTCTGATTATGAACATGAATATGCTTTGTGAGTAGTTACGTTTGTTCCTGAGGACATGGGTGAAGTCTTGCTGTTAGTAGTCACGTGAATTTGGTATGCGTTCGATATTTTGATGAGATGTATGTTGTCTCTCCTCTAGTGGTGTTATGTGAACGTCGACTACATGACACTTCACCATTATTTGGGCCTAGAGGAAGGCATTGGGAAGTAATAAGTAGATGATGGGTTGCTAGAGTGACACAAGCTTAAACCCTAGTTTATGCGTTGCTTCGTAAGGGACTGATTTGGATCCACTAGTTTCATGCTATGGTTAGGTTTACCTTAATACTTCTTTTGTAGTTGCGGATGCTTGCAATAAGGGTTAATAATAAGTGGGATGCTTGTCCAAGAAAGGGCAGTACCCAAGCACCGGTCCACCCACATATCAAAGTACCGAACGCGAATCATATGAGCGTGATGAAACTAGCTTGACAATAATTCCCATGTGTCCTCGGGAGCGCTTTTCTCATTATAAAAAATTGTCCAGGATTGTCCTATGCTACAAATAGGATTGGGCCACCTTGCTGCACCTTATTTACTTTCATTGCTTGTTACCTTCTACAAATTATCTTATCACAAAACTATCTGTTACCTACAATTTCAGTGCTTGCAGAGAATACCTTACTGAAAACCGCTTGTCATTTCCTTCTAATCCTCGTTGGGTTCGACACTCTTACTTATTGAAAGGACTACAATATATCCCCTATACTTGTGGGTTATCAAGACTCTTTTCTGGCGCTGTTGCCAGTGAGTGAACGCCTTTGGTGAGTGGAACTTGGTAAGGAAACATTTATATAGTGTGCTGAAATTTTCTGTCACTTGTTACTATGGAAACTAATCCTTTGAGGGGCTTGTTTGGGGCATCTTCACCCTGACAAGTAGAGCAAAGAGTTGCTCCTCAACCTACTGAACCTACTGAAAATGTTTACTTTGAGATTCCTTCGGGTATGATAGAGAAACTGCTAGCTAATCCCTTTGCAAGAGATGAAACATTGCATCCCGATTTACACCTTATCTTTGTGGATGAAGTTTTTGGATTATTTGAGCTTGCAGGTATTCTTGATTATGTTGTTAAGAGGAAGGTCTTCCCTTTATCTTTGAAGGGAGACGCATTGACATGGTATAGGCTATGTGACGCTACTGGATCTTGGAACTATAAACGATTGAAGTTGGAATTTCACCAGAAGTTCTATCATATGCATCTTGTTCATCATGATCGTAATTACATATATAATTTTTGCCCTTGCGAAGTAGAAAGCATCGCTCAAGCTTAGGGGAGGCTTAAGTCAATGTTATATTCATGCCCCAATCATGAGCTCTCAAGAGAAATGATTATTCAAAAAATGTATGCTCGGCTTCCTCTCAATGATCGCACCATGATCGATACTTCCTGTGCTGGTTCTTATATGCTGAAGACTACTTAATTCAAGTGGGATTTATTGGAAAGAATTAAACGCAACTCTGAAGATTGGGGTTCCGACGATGGTAAGGAGTCAGGTATGACACCTAAGTTTGATTGTGTTAAATCTTTTATGTATACCGATGCTTTTCATGGATTTAGCGCTAAACATGGGCTTAACTCTGAGATAGTAGCTGCTTTTTGTGAATCTTTTGCTACTCACGTTGATCTCCCTAAGGAGAAGTGGTTTAAATATAATCCTCCCACTGAAGTAAAGGTAGTTGCACCTATTACAGTTGAAGAAAAGACTATCACTTATAATGATCCTATTGTTCCTACTACTTATGTTGATAAACCACCTTTTCTTGTTAGGATAAAGGATCATGCTAAAGCTTCAATTTTTGTTCGTAAGAGCAATACTAGAACATATACACCTTCTGAGCAAATTAAAGTTGAATCTAGTATTGCTATGGTTAAAGATCTCTTGGATGATAATATAGATGGGCATGTTATTTATTTCTACGGCGAAACTGCTAATATTGCTAGACCAGATGCTAAGATACATAGAACTATTGTAGGCATGCCTGTTATTTATGTTAAAATAGGAGATAATTGTTATCATGGCTTATGTGATATGGGTGCTAGTGCTAGTGCGATACCTATTTCCTTATATAAAGAAATTATGCATGATATTGCACCCGCTGAGTTAGAAGGTATTGATGTTACTATTAAGCTTGCCAATAGAGACACTATTTCACCAATTGGGATTGTTAGAGATGTTGAAGTCTTGTGTGGGAAAGTTAAATATCCTGTTGATTTTCTTGTTCTTGGTTCCCCACAAGATGAATTTTGTCCCATTATATTTGGTAGACCCTTCTTAAATATTGTTAATGCTAGGATTGATTGCAAAAAGGATGTTGTTAAAATTGGCTTAGGGGATATGTCTCATGAGTTTAATTTTGCTAAGTTTCGTAGACAATCTCGTGATAAAGAATTGCCTAGTAAGGATGAAATTATTGGTCTTGCTTCTATTGCCGTACCTCCTACTGATCCGTTAGAACAATATTTCCTAGACCATGAAATTATATGTTTATGAATGAAAGAAGGGAAATAGATGAAGTATTCCTTCAACAGGGTCCTATTCTGAAACACAACTTGCATGTTGAAATCTTAGGAGATCCCCCTCCACCCAAGGGTGATCCCGTGTTTGAGCTCAAACCATTACCTGATAATCTTAAATATGCTTTTGATGAAAAGAAGATATATCCTGTTATTATTAGTGCTAAATTTTTAGAGCAAGAAGAGGAAAGATTATTGAAAACTCTGAAGAAGCACCATGCTTCTATTAGATATACTCTGGATGATCTTAAGGGCATTAGTCCCACTCTATGCCAACACAAAATAAAATTGGAGAAAGATGCCAAACCAGTTGCTAACAGTGATTGGGTAAGTCCTCAATGACGGTTAAATCTTAAGATGAAAGAAGTGGTAAGAAAGGAGATACTAAAGCTCCTTGAGGCAGGTATAATTTATCCCGTTGCTAACAGTGATTGGGTAAGTCCTGTCCATTGCGTCCCTAAGAAGGGAGGTATTACTGTTGTTCCTAATGATAAAGATGAATTGATCCCGCAAAGAATTCTTACAGGTTATAGGATGGTAATTGATTTCCGTAAATTAAATAAAGCTACTAAGAAAGATCATTACCCTTTACCTTTTATTGATAAAATGCTAGAAAGACTATCCAAACATACACATTTTTGCTTTATAGATGGTTATTCTGGTTTCTCTCAAATACCTGTGTCAGCGGAGGATCAATCAAAAACTACTTTTACTTGCCATTTCGGTACTTTTGCGTATAGACGTATGCCTTTTGGTTTATGTAATGCACCTGCTACCTTTCAAAGATGCATGATGGCTATATTCTCTGACTTTTGTGAAAAGATTTGTGAGGTATTCATGGACGACTTCTCCGTTTATGGATCCTCTTTTGATGATTGCTTGAGCAACCTTGATCGAAGTTTTGCGTAGATGTGAAGACACTAGTCTCATCTTGAATTGGGAAAAGTGTCACTTTATGGTTAATGAAGGCATTGTCTTGGGGCATAAAATTTCTGAAAGAGGTATTGAAGTTGATAAAGCTAAAGTTGATGCTATTGAAAAGATGCCATGTCCCAAGGACATAAATGGTATAAGAAGTTTCCTTGGTCATGCCGGTTTTTATAGGAGATTCATTAAGGACTTCTCTAAAATCTCTAGGCCTATAACTAATTTATTGCAAAAAGATATTCGTTTTGTCTTTTATGATGATTGTGTAGAAGCATTTCAAATACTTAAGTAAGCTTTGATCACTGCACCTATTGTTCAGCCACCTGATTGGAATTTACCCTTTGAAATTATGTGTGATGCTAGTGATTATGCTGTAGGTGTTGTTCTAGGGCAAAGAGTTGATAAGAAATTAAATGTTATCCAGTATGCTACTAAAACTCTTGATACTGCCCAGAGAAATTATGCTACTACTAAAATAGAGTTCTTAGCAGTCGTATTTGCATGTGATAAGTTCAGACCTTACATTGTTGATTCTAAAGTTACTATTCACACTAATCATGCTGCCATTAAATATTTAATGGAAAATAAAGATGTTAAGCCTAGACTTATTAAATGGGTTCTCTTGCTCCAAAAATTTGATTATAATATTATTGATAGAAAGGGAGCTGAGAACCCCGTTGCAGACAACTTGTCTAGGTTAGAGAATGTTCTTGATGACCCACTACATATTGATGATAGCTTTCCTGATGAACAAGTAGCGGTCATTAATGCTTCTCGTACTGCTCCATGGTATGCTGATTATGCTATTTACATCGTTGCTAAATTCATACCACCTAGTTTCACATACCAGCAAAAGAAATAGTTCTTTTATGATTTAAGACATTACTTCTAGGATGACCCACACCTTTATAAAGAAGGAGTACATGGTGTTATTAGACGTTGTGTACCGGAGCATGAACAGGAACAGATCCTACGCAAGTGTCACTCCGAACCATATGGAGGACACCACGTTGGAGATAGAACTGCACATAAGGTATTGCAATCCGATTTTTATTGCCCTACTCACTTCAAAGATGCTCGTAAGTTTGTATTTTCTTGTGATGAATGTCAAAGAATTGGTAATATTAGTAGACGTCAAGAAATTCCTATGAATTATTCTTTTGTTATTGAACCCTTTGATGTTTGGGGCTTTGATTATATGGGACCGTTTCCTGCCTCTAATGGTTATACACATATTTTAGTTGCTGTTGATTACGTTACTAAGTGGGTAGAAGCTATTCTAACTAGTAGTGCTGATCATAACACCTCTATTAAGATGCTTAAAGAAGTTATTTTTCTAGGTTTGGAGTCCCTAGATATCTTATGACTGATGGTGGTTCACATTTTATTCATGGTGCTTTTTTGTAAAATGCTTGCTAAGTATGATGTTAATCATAGAATTGCATCTCCTTATCACCCACAATCTAGTGGTCAAGTAGAATTGAGTAATAGAGAGCTCAAATTAATTTTGCAAAAGACTATCGATAGATCTAGGAATAATTGGTCCAAGAAACTTGATGATGCATTATGTGCCTACAGAACTGCATACAAAAATCCTATGGGTATGTCTCCATATAAGATGGTTTTTGGAAAAGCATGTCACTTACCTCTCGAACTTGAACATAAAGCATATTGGGCTATTAAAGAGCTCAACTATGACTTCAAACTTGCCGGTGAGAAGAGGTTATTTGATATTAGCTCACTTGATGAATGGAGAACCCAAGCCTATGAGAATGCCAAGCTATTCAAAGAAAAAGTTAAAAGATGGCATGGCAAAAGAATACAAAAGCGTGAGTTTAACGTAGGTGATTATGTATTTGTATTCAACTCTTGTTTAAGATTTTTGCCGGAAAATTTCTCTCTAAGTGGGAAGGTCCTTACGTTATCGAGGAGGTCTATCGTTTCGGTGCCATTAAAATCAACAACTTCGAAGGCACAAGTCCGAGGGTGGTAAACGGTCAAAGAATCAAACATTGTATCTCACGTAATCCTGTAAATGTTCAAACCAATATTATTGAAACCGTAACCCCAGAGGAATACATAAGGGACACTTTCCAGAACATTTCAGACAACGAAAAGGAATAGGTATGTGGTATGGTAAGTAAACCGACTCCAAAACAATTATAATGGAAATTTTTCTTCGTTTTGGAATATTTAAGAATTTTTGAAAGAAAGAAGTAATCCGGGAAGGACACGAGGCATCCACGAGGGTGGAGGGCTCGCCCACCCTTACTGGGCACCCCCCTGTCTCGTGGGCACCTCGTGTGCCTCCCGGACTCTGTTTTCTTGCACGTTACTATTGGGGAACGTAGTAATTTCAAAAAATTTCCTACGCACACGCAAGATCATGGTGATGCATAGCAACGAGAGGGGAGAGTGTCCACGCACTCGTGAGACCGAAAGCGGAAGCGTTATGACAACGTGGTTGATGTAGTCGTACGTCTTCACGATCCGACCGATCCAAGCACCGAACGTACGGCATCTCCATGTTCTGCACACGTTCAGCTCGATGACGATCCCCGGACTCCGATCCAGCAGGGTGTCGGGGATGAGTTCCGTCAGCACGACGGCGTGGTGACGATGATGATGTTCTACCGACGCAGGGCTTCACCTAAACTCCGTGATGATATGACCGAGGTGGAATATGGTGAAGGGGGCACCGCACACGGCTAAGGAACGATCACGATGATCAACTTGTGTGTCATGGGGTGCCCCCTGCCCCTGTATATAAAGGAGCAAGGGGGAGGGGGCGGCCGGCTAAGGGAGGGCGCGCCAGGGAGGAGTCCTACTCCCACCGGGAGTCTGACTCCCTCCTTTCCTAGTCCAACTAGGAGAGGGGAAGGAAGGGAAGGAGAAGGAGAAGGAAGGAGGGGGAGGAAAAGGAGGAAAGGGGGGCCGGCCACCCAGTCCAATTCGGTTTGGTCTAGGGGGGCCGCGCGCCCTGCCTCCTCTCTTCTACCACTTGGCCCATGAGGCCCATTGCTTCTTCCTCGTATTCCCGTAACTCCTCGGTACCCCCGAAAATACCCGAATCACTCGGAACCCTTCCGATGTCCGAATATAGTCGTCCAATATATCGATCTTTACGTCTCGACCATTTCGAGACTCCTTGTCATGTCCCCGATCTCATCCGGGACTCCAAACTCCTTTGGTACATCAAAACTCATAAACTCATAATATAATTGTCATCGAAACCATAAGCGTGCGGATCCTACGGGTTCGAGAACTATGTAGACATGACCGAGACACGTTTCCGGTCAATAACCAATATAGGAACCTGGATGCTCATATTGGCTCCTACATATTCTACGAAGATCTTTATCGGTCAAACCGCATAACAACATACGTTGTTCCCTTTTGTCATTGGTATGTTACTTGCCTGAGATTCGATCGTCGGTATCTCAATACCTAGTTCAATCTCGTTACCGGCAAGTCTCTTTACTCGTTTCGTAATACATCATCCCGCAACTAACTCATTAGTTGCAATGCTTGCAAGGCTTAAGTGATGTGTATTACCGAGAGGGCCCAGAGAAACCTCTTCGACAATCGGAGTGACAAATCCTAATTTGGAAATACGCCAACTCAACATGTACCTTCGGAGACACCTGGAGAGCACCTTTATAATCACCCAGATTCGCCAGGACGCTTTGGTAGCACACAAAGTGTTCCTCCAAAGAACGGGAGTTGCATAATCTCATAGTCATAGGAACATGTATAAGGCATGAAGAAAGCAATAGCAACATATTAAACGATCGTGTGCTAAGCTAACGGAATGGGTCATGTCAATCACATCATTCTCCTAATGATGTGATCCCGTTAATCAAATGACAACTCATGTCTATGGCTAGGAAACATAACCATCTTTGATAAACGAGCTAGTCTAGTAGAGGCATACTAGTGACACTCTGTTTGTCTATATATTGACACATGTATTATGTTTCCTGTTAATACAATTCTAGCATGAATAATAAACATTTATCATGAAATAAGGAAATAAATAATAACTTTATTATTGCCTCTAGGGCGTATTTCCTTCAGTTACTTCTTTTGGTCGGTAAAAATTCATTATATAATCTCCCGAAGGTTTTGACCACCGTATCACGCAAAAATCTTCTGTTTTCGTTTTGAGCTGTTTCTGTTACAGATTTAGAGCAAGATGTCTTCTCAAGAGTTAGTCGGGGAGAGTCGGGTGTCCCACCCGATGCCAGGTCCAGGAGCAAACATCGATGCTTATCACTTTGGACCATCAATGGAAGATGAGATGGAGGCCGACTTGAAAAGGATAGATGCATGGAGGAGGATCAAGAAATTACCTCTCACTTCCAAACAAGATTCATGATGGGGGAACTACAGAGCGCAACTATTCCAAACTCGGTTATCCCTTCCAATGTTAAATTTCTTATGAAAATATGAAAAAGAGCGTCACTTGTTCTCCAGAAGCTATGCAACATCCTTTGGGTAAAAGGAGCTTTAGCCATTACGGGCAAGCTCCGCAAGGAAAATATGGACCTCAAACAACAAGTCAATAAGCTAGAAGAGGAGAATCGTATCCTGAGAGGCATCATCGCCAAGAAGATCACAACACCAACTCTGAAGAAGGAGACATAATCACATGGGTATGGGCACTCACCTTAGCAACTACCAAGCTTGGGGGAGGTGCCCCGGTATCGTATCACCATCACAATCCTATCTTTACCATTTTATTTAGTTCAATCCTTTTAGTAGTATCTTGATCTAGTAGATTGAAGTTTTGGTATGAATTAGTTTTGAGTTATGCTTTGTGATCCCTTCTATGTAATCGAGTCTGTGAGCAGTCTATAATAAAGATTAGTGTTGAGTCAAGGGCTTTTGCTATCTTGTTATGATCTTGAGAAAATAGAAAGAATAAAAAAAGGAATAAAAGAGTTCATATTGATCTTATTGATAGTAATGACTTCACATATAAAGGGTATGAGGCATAAAAATTGTTGAGAGTTGACAAACATAGTTTTGGTCATCGTTGCAATTAATAGGAAGTAATAAAGAAAGAGAGGTTCTCACATATAAATATACTATCTTGGACATCTTTTATGATTGTGAGCACTCATTAAGTATGACGTGCTAAAGAGTTGATGTTGGACAAGGAAGACAACGTAATGGTTTATGTTTTCTCACATCTTAGTTAAAGTATTGCGTGAGTGTTAGCAATTGTAGAAGACTATATGATAGTTGAGTATGTGGACTTGCTGAAAAGCTCTATTCTTGTCTCTTTCTGATGTTATGATAAATTGCAATTGCTTCAATGAATGAGATTATAGTTTCTTATTTCTCAATGAAGTGTATGTTCCATACTTGACATTGTGAATAGATTGTTACTTGAGCATAAGAAATCATATGACAAAATCCATATATGTTGTTGTTATAAGAATGCTCATGATGCCCTCATGTCCTTATTTTATTTTTATCGACACCTCTATCTCTAAATATGAGGACATATTTTTCGATATCGGCTTCCGCTTGAGGACAAGCGAGGTCTAAGCTTGGGGGAGTTGATACGTCCATTTTACATCATGCTTTTATATCGATATTTATTGAGTTATGGGCTGTTATTACATGTTATATCACAATACTTATGGCTATTCTCTCTTATTTTACAAGGTTTATCATGAAGAGAGAGAATGCCGGCAGCTGGGATTCTGGCTCCAAAAGGAGAAAATTCTGGAAACCTATTCTGCACAGCTCCAAAAATCCTTAAACTCCAGGGAAGTCATGTCTGGAATTAATAAGAATTATTGAGCGAGTAAAATGCCAGAGGGGGCCCACACCCTGGCCAGGAGGGTGCCCCCCCCCCCTACTGGACGCGCCCCCTGTCTCCTGGGCACCCTGTTGGCCCTCCGGTGCCCATCTTATGCTATATGAAGCCTCTTACCCTGAAAAAAATCATAAGCAAGCTTACGGGACGAAACTCCGCCGCCACGAGGCGGAACCTTGGCGAACCAATCTAGGGCTACAGCGGAGCTGTTCTGCCGGGGAAACTTCCCTCCGGGAGGGGGAAATCATCAGCATCGTCATCACCAACGATCCTCTCATTGTGTGGGGTTCAATCTCCATCAACATCTTCACCAGCACCATCTCATCTCCAAACCCTAGTTCATCTCTTGTATCCAGTCTTGTATCAAAACCACAAATTGGTACCTGTGGGTTGCTAGTAGTGTTGATTACTCCTCGTAGTTGATGCTAATTGGTTTACTTGGTGGAAGATCATATGTTTAGATCCTTAATGCATATTAATACTCCTCTGATCATGAACATGAATATGCTTTGTGAGTAGTTACATTTGTTCCCGAGGACATGGGTGAAGTCTTTCTATTAGTAGTCATGTGAATTTGGTATTCGTTCGATATTTTGATGAGATGTATGTTGTCTCTCCTCTAGTGGTGTTATGTGAACGTCGACTACATGACACTTCACCATTATTTGGCCCTAGAGGAAGGAATTGGGAAGTAATAAGTAGATGATGGGTTGCTAGAGTGATGTAAGCTTAAACCCTAGTTTATGTGTTGCTTCGTAAGGGGCTGATTTGGATCCACTAGTTTCATGCTATGGTTAGGTTTACCTTAATACTTCTTTTGTAGTTGCGGATGCTTGCAATAGGGGTTAATCATAAGTGGGATGCTTGTCCAAGAAAGGGTAGTACCCAAGCACCGGTCCACCCACATATCAAAATTATCAATATATCGAACACGAATCATATGAGCATGATGAAACTAGCTTGACGATAATTCCCATGTTTCCTCTGGAGCACTTTTCTCATTATAAGAAATTGTCCAGGCTTGTCCTTTGCTACAAAAAGGATTGGGCCACCTTGCTGCACCTTATTTACTTTCATTTCTTGTTCCTTTTTACAAATTAGCTTATCACAAAACTATCTGTTACCTACAATTTCAGTGCTTGCAGAGAATACCTTACTAAAAACCGCTTGTCATTTCCTTCTGCTCCTCATTGGGTTCGACACTCTTACTTATCGAAAGGACTACGATAGATCCCCTATACTTGTGGATCATCAGTTGTCATTTGATAACGGGATCACATCATTAGGAGAATGATTTGATGGACAAGACCCACCCATTAGCTTAGAATCATGATCGTTCAGTTTTATTGCTATTGCTTTCTTCATGTCAAATACATATACCTTCGACTATGAGATTATGCAACTCCCGGATACCGGTGGAACACTTTGTGTTCTATCAAACGTCACAACGTAACTGGGTGATTATAAAGATGCTCTACAGTTATCTCCGAAGGTGTTTGTTGAGTTGGCATAGATCGAGATTAGGATTTGTCAATCCGAGTATCGGAGAGGTATCTCTGGGCCCTCTCGATAATACACATCATAAGCTTGCAAGCAAACGACTAAGGAGTGAGTCGCGAGGTGATGTATTATGGAACGAGTAAAGAGCCTTGCCGGTAACCATTGTTCAAGAACTCGGCCGAGTTACCATTTAAATGCCCATTTAATCGCTACTCAGTGCCTAACTGAGGCGAATAGCACATACTCGGCTCATTTACTGTCCGATTAACTGGCATTTAATCGGTTGTCAGACGATTAACTGGTTCTCAAACCAATTATCGGTGATGGTTCAGGTAACTGAAGAGGCATCCATAAAAAAAGGGGTTAACCGAAGCGGCAATCCAGGCCATTTTTTGGCCCCGTAACCTCCAGCGCTGCACGCTCCCTCTCCCAAATCGCAGTGCCCCTTCCTCCACTACTAGGGAAAACCTTATACACAGATCTTTAGGAGTAGCGTGGGTCAAAAAAGAGTGCTGGTGCTAAGTAGCAGTAGCGCTCCCCCTCAAACCGCGCTACAGCTAAAGTTCTAGCAGTAGTGTGCCTCCTCCTAAACACGTTACTACTAAAATTCCCACGTCTTATCCCACAGGCTACACATAGTAGTAGCGATCAATGAAGAACAGCGCTACCGCTAATTTCTTTGTAGCAGCGCAGTTTCCTCCAAACTCGCTACTGCTAAAGGATCTAAACTTAAATGGAAAGCAGATACAAAGGTAATTGAAAATGAAAGAAATATAATAAGGTTAAAGGAGAAAAATAAAATGTGAAGAAAAATAGATGAAATGGGAAAAAGAGAAAGGAGTAGCAGTAGCGTGTATCACAGAACGCACTATAGCTAATGTAGCAGTAGCGTGCTTTCCCTAGCGCGCTACTGCTACTTCTGACTTAACCACGGATTCGTCCTTCCCCACGGCCACTTCCCCAAATCTAACTCCTCCGCTCTCGCCGCCACCGCCGCCCGTCGGCCGCCGCACGCTCTTCGCACACCCTCTACGCCGCCCTCGACCCCGGATTCAACGCACCCCCGCCCCCGACCTCAACGCCGCCCCGGATGCCGCCCCCGCCCCCGACCTCGACGCTGCCCTCCGCCGCGCGCCCGAGCCCCGACCCGGACCTCGACGCCGCCTGCCCCTCCCTCGTCGCAGTCACCCGAGGTGAGCACGCCTGCTCCCCTACCTCTGCCTAGGTTTCTTCATATTTTAGTTGCATCAAATTAGTTAGGGTTCATGTAAGGGTGGAAACTAATCGGATGCGGATGCGGCTCAAATTAGTTATGGTTCATGTAAGGGTGGAAATGAATCAAATTTCTAAGATGAATCATAAAACGAGTACAAAATTATTTTAAGTAAGAACTAGTTGAATTAATAGAACTAGTTAGTAAGAACTTGTTGTATATCTTGTGTTGCCCAAATAGGATATGTGCTTCCCCAAGTGGCCGGTCATGTTTGCAGGTTACACCTCCGAGTAGCCTTTGTTTTGCCGGAGTGTTGATTCATTTCCGTTCCGGCAAATTTCAGGCGCTCGATATGTCCTATTTTAGCAAAGGTCATGCCGGATTTTTCCGTGAATTTTGGCATGACTTGTGCAAGAATATGTAGGAAGTGCCGAGTGCCCCGGATTTGTGTTGAGTATCCTGGTAGTTGTCTTCGATCGATTTTCAATTAATGTTTGAACTATGAACATAGGAAATGTCTGACGAATAAAAGGATTTCGGTATTTGCAAATACTGCGAAGACGAGCGCGGCTTGTGCGACGGAATCTTCCTAGATGACGATAGGCGCTTCAGCATCAAGCTGGACGAGAACTTCGAAGTGGATACAGTAAGTCACAATGACAATTCGTTTTTCGTAATTAAGCATGACATCTGCTTCATTTGCTTCAACTTATAATTTTTTTTACTATTCTACTAGCGTATCCCCTGCCATGCAAGAGTTTTTGTATTGGATAAGATAGGTTTCATTCGTACTATGGAGGTAAAGAAAGTTTACTTGAAGACCGAGCATGGTTATATTTTCCACGCAAAATTATACAATTCAGACGACTACACCTATTTTGGATGCAAAACATGGCGAGCACTATGCATTTGAGCCTGATATGGTTATCACCTTTGATATTCGTCCGGAAGATGATATTGAAGGTAATACCGACATCTGGGTCGATGTACAGACGCCTTCAGTTATACCATTATGTAAGTATCTCAACCATATCTATGTCTTTGATATTGTTTATTCCAAAATAGTTGACAACTAATTTCTATTGTCAGCTTATTTTGGTTCAAGCAAACATGTCCAGCGCTTGGTAGACAGGACCTACTACTGTGCCGAGGCTGAACTCAACTGCGAGGAGCTCAGTCATTATGTTTCATGGCTTGCGGATCTTGATACTGTTAAGATAAATTTTCTTCCTGCATTTAGAAATGTTAGTACTGAAAGCGTGCGACCAATAGTCTTCGTAATGAACTACGGTCACATCTATTTAGGAAGGATGGTAATATTTTTACTATTTGTCCTCAGTGCATCTTTTCCATACATTATTTTTGAAGCTAAACTTCATTGCTAAGTATGCCACCATACGATGTTCTTCAACAGGGACTCCCGATGAATGTTGTGCCTTATGGGATCGAGACTAAAGGTACCATGAGTATTATTAGCTTATGGCCAAGATATCCTACAGATTACTTTAGTGCATTCAGGATTAGCGGCGGATTCTTAATAGTGGAAGACTGGACCAAATGTGTGATGGAGGAGCATAGAGAAGTACTAGGGGGCAGCAAAGAGAAGCGCAGCCCACGATTAGGAGACAGGTTCATCTTCATTCTCCAATTTGATAAAGGAGGAGAGCTATACATATTTTATGTTATTTTACCTAAGAGAGAGCAACAGGAGTGATTAGATAGCTAGAAATGAGTTTGAAGAAGATGATGTTCTACACTATTAGTATGATGATAAAATAACTAGTGTTGGTGGTAATGACTATGATGATTATTATTAGCTAGTGTTAGTGGTGATTAAATAAATAATGTTGGTGGTAATGACTATGATGATGATTAAATAGCTTGTGCTGGCAGATTACATTCAAGAGGAGGCAACATGTGGTGCACAACGAAAGTACTACTAGTCCAAACTAGATCAAGTTTGGATTAGTAGTATAGTTTTGACATGCACCACATATTGCCTCCACTTGAACCTAATCCACCTTCATTTGACACAATGTTATGGACATAATGATATAAACCTCATCATTGGTATTGTACCAAAATTTGTATAACGGAGGATAAATACACAAAAAAAAAAGAATACTAGTAGCGATTGTTAGTAAACACGCTGCAACTAGGCAGATTAGCAGCAGCGCGTGATAGAGGAAGCGCTGCCGCTATGTGTCTTAGCAGTAGCACATGTCACACGTGCTACTGCTAAGTAATAGCTGTAGCGCCTTATTAGTAGCGCGGCAGCGCGCGCTACTAGTGGGCTCTAAACCCGCGCTACTACTAGGGTTTTCCCTAGTAGTGCTCTCTTGACTCCTCACGAGCATGGATTCTCCTCGCCGGCCCTAGCCACCGCCGGCGATCTCCCTGCTCCCGTCGTCGGCCCTAGCTAGCCTCCTTCTCCGACCCCCATCCCCTCCCATCCTCTTCTCTTCGTCTCTCCTCCAGCCCCTACCTGCAGGCTGCAGCACCGGCGACATAGGCCAGGCAACAGCAATGACCTAGGCCAAGAAGCAGTGTCGGCGACCTAGGCCAGGCAGCAGCGCCAGCGACCCCTCGAACTAGGTCCCATGGCTTCACCAACCAACAAGGTACAGTTCTGCTAAGAATAAGATTCATCTCAAGGTTTTAATCTCTTCTATAATTTCCATCTAGTTTGGCAACAAAATTTGCAGGGGTCTACGGTAGGTTCTACCGCTGCAAGTTCTCAAACTCTCAAGAGAAATTCAGATGACATGGGTTGGGAGGTCGCAACCTTGATTGATCCTCTAGATTTACCGCGAGTGAAGTGCAAGTTGTGTGGAAAAGAGATGTTTGGAGGGATCAATAACATGAAGCAACATATTGCTCATATTAGGGGGCAAGTCGAACCCTGCATGGTGGCCAACGCAGATCAACAAAAGAGGTGTAGGGAAGCTTGTGAGGCACTAGCACAGAAGAAGAAGCTGAAAGCAAAACATGATGCAGAAGTGGCGGCTAAGGTTGTCATTGAAGTTGAGGAGAATGACAAGAATGATGAAGAGCTTGCTGCAATTGGAGATGGTGAAGCTCGCAAGGCAGGGCCTATGGATAAATATGTGATGCCAATTGATCCTTCCGTCCCATTGAAGAAGTTCCAATAGAGAATCAATGACGCAATTGACAAGGAGAGATCTTACAAAGTAGGCCAATATTTGGCTAGATGGGTCTACAAGAAAAATATCCCTTTTAATGTCGTCAACGATGATGACTTCAAGGCATTTTGTGAAGCGCTTGGTAGGTTTGGTCCTAGGTAGAAGCCACCCTCCCAATATATGCTGCGAGAGAAGATGTTGTTGTAAGAGGTTGAAAGAACAAAGGGTTTGATGAAGCCACATGAACATGAGAGGGTGGCAACCAGCTACTCTATCATGACCGATGCATGGACCGACAAAAAAAGACACTACAAGAAATCTGTTAATATGTGACGGTACTAATCTGTCATGGATCAGTGGAAAACTATCATGGGTGCCCATGCATGACGGATTTGAAATTTGTCATGTATATCGCATCATAATTTGACATCATACCTTCCTTGACGGTTCTTCACCGTCATGGATCTGCCTCAGGCTTAACTGACATGCTTCTAACGGCGTTAACATGTTTGCCACATCATCATTTGACATGGATCTAACATGGCAGCCCATGTAGAAATCAGCCCAATTAAAACTTTGGTCCACCAATTTGGATTATATCCAAGAGTGATGGCCCATATAGCAATCAACCCAATTAAAACTTTGGCCCATTAAACTATAGTCGGTCTAAGGCCCACTAATTCACTACAAGCGATCATGTCTCAATAAAAAACCCACCTCTAATCTCATTGCTTTCTCTTGGTCCATGGAAATTTTAATACAATATGATTGTCAAAAATGTATATGCTCATTTCATTAAATTAAATAAAGGTTACATAAACAAACCGGAAAATACACATCTACAGGAGCAAAAAAACTGCTAAAAACTTAAAATTACAAACATCTCGGGGAGAACACTAAGCTACTCTACAGCTCCTCAGGCGCCGGGGCGCTCGCCATATGTTAACTTTTGGTTAATTCCAGTGTCTTTGTGGCCACCGATTCGGCCGTACTCGCCAAAGTCATCGGAGAGAGACCCCATTTTTGCAACCATCTTGCCTCAAACCATGCTCCTGGAAGGCACTCTGTCTCCACTGATGAAGACTCCATAGAGCCTGTATTACCTGCGTGTTGAGAAGCCCCAAGAACGTCTTGAAAAATAAAAAATGAACGGATGGAAAAATCAAAAGCAACAGGCGGGGGTAGACCTGGTGGCCTGGTGGGACTGCGTCTAACAGCGAGTGAATTGCAAAAAACCACCACATTGAAGCGTAGGTTTGCAGAAAAGACTCTTCTACGAATTTGTTGCAGAAAACACTAATTTCGGGCCTAATCATTTACAGAAAACACTAATCGCTCGCTTTAGGCATTTTAATCTCGATAGATGACGTGGCATAACGTTCACGATAGACAGCGTTAGGTGACGGAGTATTGATATTTATAAAACAGTCCCTGTAACTTTGCAGGAATACCCTTCAATAAAAATAAAGGAATCAGCTCCAGATTTGGGCAGCCCAAGCACCCGAGCACAGCAGCAACACGCTGGCCACGGGGCTCGTCGCCGGGGAGCAGAGGTCAGGGGCGGGTGGGCCGCACCTCGTCCTCGCGCTTCGCATCCAGCCGCCATGGCTCGCCTCTGCTTCCTCCCGCGCCTCCGCCGCCGCGCTGTTGCAGGAGCCTGTGCTGCGCAACGCCGCGCCGCTTGCGCTGTGCTCGCGCCCGAGTTGAGCGCGGATGCATTTGCATCTTGCCATGGCGGCTCGCCTCTGCTTGCTCCCGCGTTTTCGCGCCGCTTCCGCTGCTCGCGCTCGACCTGAGCGCGGCCAGCGCGGCTTGCCTCTGCTTGCTCCCGCGCCTCCACGCCGACGCTGTTGCGCGCCGCCGTGCCGCAGCAGGAGCCTGTGCTAGGGTTGCTTCCACCGCTCATGCTCGACCTAAGCGCGGCTGCGCTTTGTGTCCAGCCACCGCAACTCGCCTCTGATTGCTCCCGCGCCGCCGCGCTCACCGCCGCGCCACCGTCTCTGCTCGCACCGCTCGCGGTCGCGCCGTCGCTGCTCGCACTGCTTGCCCAGGCCGCGGCGGCGCTGGCCTCCGATCCCGATTGGATCGGGTGGGAGTTGGGGGATTCGTTTTTTGTAAGGCAAGGGTTGTTAGTGAAAAATTACCAGTCAACGTTGTCTATTGCACCGTCATGCCACGTCACCAAAATCGGGCCCCACCTGTCATAATAGTGCTTAAAATGCCTAAATAGACGGTTCAGTGTTTTCTGCAAATGATTAGGCCAGAAATCAGTGTTTTCTGCTACAAATTCATAGAAGAGTCTTTTCTGGAAACCTATACTTCAATGTGATGGTTTTCTGCAATTCACTCTCTAACAGCCTGCCAAGGATGCCGCTGGTACGATGCGGTGGAAGTCCACCAGGCGCATCTTTAGGTGGAGGCTGAGAGCATCTCCAACCGTTGGCCCCCGAGGGGCGCCTAAAATCGCCGCCTAAGGGTGACCCGGTGTAAAGAATGGGCCTGGGGGCGAGTTGGTTCCCAGTCGCCGCACCCAGGGCCGCCCCCAGGCACGAAAAAGAAAAAAATTGTACAGCAAATTCAGGCAAAGTTCGGCTAAAACATGCCAAATTTTGGTAAACTTGGGCTTTATATTCGCGGATTTAACTCGAGTAGTCGTCATTACATGTAAAAACTAATCAAAAAAAACTTGCTGAAGGCCGAGAAGTCGCCGTCCTCACCGCCATCGTCGGCCTTCTCCTCCTTGACTCGGGCGCCCCTGCTGGACCCCTCCCCGGCTGGTGGCGGCGGCGGCGCGTCGTAGTCGTCGTCGTCGTCAATGATGACGACTCCTCCTTCGTCGCGGCCTCGGCGGCGCTGCGTGAAGCACCGCAGGGCGGCGCACTGGCGCTCCCTCGCCATCTTCAGGGAGTCCTGGCATGCCCATTCAAGGGCCGCGTCGTCGTCGAGCTCGACCTCGCTGTGCTCCGTCTTCACCGGCGCGAGACCCGGCTCCTTCCTCGGCTTGACGAAGCGCGGGGGAGGAGCCGACGAGGAGGCGCGCCGGCCGCCCTCGCTGATGACGATTCCGGCGCTGCGAGTGCGCCGGCCGAGCGGCGGCTCCGCCGCGGGCTCGGCCTTGACGCCGAGCAGCGTCGGGGTGCTGGAGGATTGGGACGAAGAGCTCGACGAGTAGGAAGAGGAGGAGGAGTCGTACCTCCTTGGCGCCCATTGCCTGTCGCGTCGGTGGTGCGCCGGGGCAGCCGCCCTCGCCGGGGGGTACGTCAACGGCGGGTTGTTGCCGCCTTCGAGGTGCGTCAGCACGCCCTCAAGCGTGCGGCCGGGGACGCCCCATCATAGGTGGCGCCCCTCGTTGTTCTTCAGGCCGCCGACCACCGGCGCCCCGTTGGTGGACGCCACCATCTTTGGCGGCGCTCAATCGCCGCCAAGCCGCATGGTTGTCGGCGGCGTACTGGGGGAGGGAGAGCTCGGCGTTGGTGAGGGAGGCACACACGATCTCGACCTCGTCGGTGAAGTAGGATGGTTTGGCCACGGCGTCGGGCAACGGGGGAATTGGCACTCCCCCATTGGTGAGCCTCCAGCCCGTCGGCCCGGCGCGCATGTCCGGCGGCGCCGGGATGTTCGCCTGAAACAGGAGCCAGGACTCCTGTCGCGGAGCGAACGGCGGCCGAAGCCGTTGGACGCCGCCTCGTCTCCAGGGAAACGCTCGGCCATCGCGAGATGGAGTGGCTGGGGGAGAAGAGCTCGGCGGCGGTGCTCGGGAAAGGGAGGGCTGGGGGAGAAGAGCTCGGCGGCGGTGCTCGGGAGAGGTAGCACTCATCACAGGCGAGCGCGGCCATATATAGCCGCGCCGCATCCGTGTGTACGTGTCCGAGGAAGGGGAGGCGTCGGCGCGCCGCCCCGTGACGCGCCGCCCGTGAGGAATCAATGGCAAAGCTGACCGATGGCAGCCTTGCCATTGATTCCCCGCAGGAAACCGAGGCGTCGGGAGAAGACGAGGCGGCCGGTGTCGCTGACGCGGCTGGCCCAAGGCGGTTTCACGTCAAAATCGATTCGCTCGACGCCTCCGAGCGTTTCTCAGCGCACCGGGTTCGGATTGGGTCCGCCGGCGCCAATTTCGACCCGCGCCGGTGAAAAATGGGCCCCTGAAACGCGACTGGACCGATTTTTTAACGCCGGAGGCCGAAAAATCGCCTGAGGGGCCTTGTTGGGGGCGCAGCTGAAAATGCTCTGAAGCGGGACCTTGAGCACGCCCGTAGTCATCGCGCCCAGCCCATCCAGCTTATGCACGCCAACGAGAGACCTTGTCTCTCCGTGGAGCAAGATGGGCACCATCCGCAGCAAAGGCACATGCGCCGCGAGCATTAGGTCTGCCTTCAGGGGCGTACTCGCCTGCGAGACGAGGCTAACTTCACGGAGGCAGATGGCCGTTGCGGGATGCAGAGGGGAAGATGGTCGTGGATAAAGAGGTTGCAGCGGCAGCTAACGTGGCGGATGCGGGATGCAGAGAGGAAGATGGCCATGGACAGCAAGGTTGCGGTGGCTGCCGGCCTTTTTCTTGCTGTAGTGGCAGCGGCCGTGAATGGGGAGGGCGGAGGATTGGAGGATCTGGAAGAGGCCGACTGAGATCCACTTCCTCAAAGGTGGAAGAGAAGTGGGCGTCTCGTGGGTGGATTGAAGGAAACGGAAGGTTTCGCTGCCGTTGGATACGGGAGGATCAGACGGTTGCTGCCTGCGATCCGTGGGAGGGTTGAAACAACCAATCAGAATGCAGGATTTGCCTTATGCCAGATACACGCCCTGTGAACCTTTGGTGGGCCTTTATGTGATTCAGCCCAGTGGAGTGAAGCCGGCCTTGATTTTTTTTGTATTCTTTATTAACAAATTAAGGTACCCTTGTAAAGTAACTTGCAAAAAAAATTATCCTATATGTACCACAATACAATATTTACATGTAATATACTACTTATATAATATTCTATAGTTGTTTAATGTTTTTATATGATTTAATATTTCTATACTTTAAATGGATTTACACATTACTATTAAAAATAAATCCATTCTGAACCACATGTAGCTGAAATAAGGTTTAAAATTTCAAAAATAACTATATGTAAAGATGTATATTTTCATTTTAGCTTATGTTCTATAAATAGATGAAAATATAGAATATTTGTTAGGGATAATTCAAACTTGTATTTGCAAGCTATTGGGGAAAAACGATCATAATATCTATAATTGGTTAGAAATTTTTGAAAACTAGTATCGGCCCTATCCATACCTCATGTGTTTGTGTTAAAATTTTAGGTAACTTCAAAAAATGCAGACTATAGATTTCTCTGTAAGGCATGCACATTTTTGGAACCTTAGAAACCGAACTATATTTTGGCCGAAAGGGCATGCAAGTGTAGTTGCACACAAGGTGGACAACAAACTAAAAAAATGCATGTGGGCTTACTTTTCATTTAGATCAGGATTATTCTTTTTGGCATACCTAAATAAATCTATAATAGGAAAATATTTTTTATGTTCCCATTAACAATTTGAATTTACATAGACACATTTTATGCAAAAACTATGTTTTATATTATTCAAATAACTAACAGACGGGCGCTTACACAAATATTTTTTTTCAAACTAATTTTTCCATTAACACAAATTTAATTATACGAACATATAGACGCATTAACATAAAATGCGATTTTTAAACCAATTTGACAACTTTTTCACTCACATGTAGCTCAAAAATTAATTATATTCATTTAATGCCAAGAAATGAACCAAATGAGTTAAATATAGCAAATGGACCTCGAAAAATTCCAAACTTTAAAATGGATTATGTGATGGTGTATGTTGAGTGTATAAAATATGTCAAGTACAACGGATGAAGTAGTGGTCGCTTCACCTTCAGACCTAACCCGTTGCCTCTTGAAACCTAGTTTTTTCTTAGAGAATGTCCGGTTTCTAAGAAGCGTATGTCTCAACTTTTGCAAAAACTTCTCAGTTTTTTACCACAACCTCTCGGTGTCGCATGAGGCCACCATGCCAAATTTCATTTCTTTTAGTCTCTGTTTGCATTCTTCAGAATAGAAGAAAGGGCAAACTCCATGTTCGGGGTCGTTTCTTGGCACCCTCATATTTAGAATTCCTTTCATTTTTATTGCATAAGGCCTCAACATAGACTTGCTAAAACAAAAAAGATTTTTCATACAAATTTTGTAAACATTTTCATGCACCTACATTTCAAAGATGAATTATATTCACTAAATATCTAGAAATGCAAGCGAAGATGTAGCGACCCGATCCCAATGGATCGAAGTGTCTGTGCTTAAGTGTCATCCCTGGATCGGTATGCTGACACACACAATACTCGACGAATTATAACAGAGTTCAATCACACTTATTACATCGAGGTCCGCATAAAGAGTATTTATTACAAAAATATGGCTGAAGGCCAACTAAATAAATAACTGCGGAAGCTTCGAATATAAATGAGTCCATCAACTCCACGGCAAAACTGAGTACATGACAACGACCTAGCGCACCTTATTCTTCATCGGAAAACTCTGCAACATGGGACATTGTTGTCGTTTAGGTCATCACATGGAATATGCTGGCAAAGTCACGCTATAGAGCAATGAATGAAAGAGACTATATCTACATGCATATTTGCCTGGTGGAGGCTCTATGTTTAATTTTTGCATAAAGCTAAATTTTCCTTACAACAAAGGAATAATTTTTGTTTACTACCAAGTTTATGCCATTATTGAGAAGGTTCCTCCAACTCAATCCCAAAAATTCCGAAATTATTAATAACCCAATACATTAATTAAATAGAGTGATGAGCAACAAATAATCCACTTCTAGATACTCAAAGTTTTCCATAATCGGGGACACGGCTAATCATGATTAGTTTGTACACTCTACAGAGGTTTGCGCACTTTTTCCCACAAGACTCGGCCACCTCCATGATCGGAAGATCGAGACATAGCCTTTCTGAAGTATTTATTCCTTACTCTGGGTAGACCGGTACACCTACTTTCCCCAACATCTGCTAGTCTACCACTGAAAGAGGTCACACAACTTACTCAACTATACCAGAGCCCATAATGGTTTGTGGCTGTACAGAGAAGTTTCTAGGCATGAAATATCATATGATCCCGTTGAGCGTGGGTGGCGGACCTAGGGTAATCACACGGGTACTCCGGGATTCCCTTGGGCAAGCACTAGTTTCTCCAGGTGCCCCAAACAATCCACCCAAATGTGTATTAAAGTTGTCACCTTAATTTTCCCTTAGTTATTATTACTCTCGCAACTTTCATGAATCTCACATACCAATCCCCGTCTACAAGCATGGCTAAGCAATATATGACATAAGAATAATCCCGGGGTGTTTCAAGGATCATAGGTTCCTACCTCATAAACTACATAGCAAAATCCCAACTCCCAATCCTACTCATGCAAATTTGTAAGGGTGAACTAATGCATAGTAAAAATTGGGTATTGAAAAGTATGATCAAAGGGCGAACTTGCCTTGCTGACGATCAAAAACTCTAGAGATTCATAGTAACAAGCTTCGCACTCCGGAAAATCTATCGTAAACAAACAATAGCATACATAAGCACTCAATCAAAATATGCAAAGAAAATCGCAGAAAAAGATTCAGAAAATTCAAAAACAAGCAAATAACTCATATAAATAGAAAACAATTTTTAACAGTATCATAATTATGTGGATTAGATCTTAACAGAAAGCTTATGTCAGGAGCTTTGATTGCAAAAGAATCAACTAAAACGGAGTTACGAAACTCAAGTTACGATCAAAAGAAGTTCAAAAACAAATCTAATTGAAATCAAATTTTAAATCTTTCAAAAATATGTTTAAGTTGGTTTACTGGATAGATGGGATCATGCTGAAGATTTTGGCATTGGTTTCATCGAATTTGGACAAACGAGCAGAAAGTTGTGCCAGTTTGAAACACAGGGCTAAACTGTAAATAAAATACTAGCGGATAAGTCCCTGGCAGAAAAAGAAAAGAAAAAGAAAAATCTAATGAACGAACGTTCGATACAGAAGCTTAAAGAATGAAAACCGGTCGCTACAGAAGGCTAATGGACGAACGTCCACTAAATAAACAAAAACGAGTCAAAAAAACGAATCTCGGTCGGATCCTGATCGGATGGACGAGGGGCGGCGGAATTACCGCAGCGGCGGACGGCATCGTCGGCGAGGCAGACGGCGGCGAAGACTTCGGCTCGGGGTCGGCGACGACGGCGGAGTACGGCGGCGAGGTGCGGCGCGGGGCGACGACGGTGGCTACGGCTCCGGGATCCGGCGGCGGCGGCTGCGGCTCGACTTGGGGAGGAGAGGGGGTCAGGGGCTCCGGCTTACGAAGAGGCCGGGGCAGGCGGCGGCTTGGAGGAGGGGCAAGGCAGCGGCAGTATCCCGCTCGGACACGGCGACGGCGGCGCGTGCGGCGGCCGGACTTCGGCTCAGAGTCGGCGCGGGGCAGGGCGGCTGGCTAGGCCGCAGCCTGCCTGATTGGCTATGCTGGGCCGGTTCGGCGGAGGAAACTTTTTTTAAACATTTTTTTCAGAGAATGAAAAACACGAAAAACTAATATAAATATATATCTAAAAATAACAGAAAATTTCACATAATAATATGGCCTTATTTATGACCTAGTGAACATTTTTCTGGGCCTAAATGCCTAAAATAAAAACGAACTTTTAGTACTAATTACTCCGCAATAAAATAAATAAACTTGCAAATAAAATCAAATAAAATATTCAAAAATTCAAAATTCAATTTGCAATATTTCTTTTCTATATTGGAAGAAGTCCTTTTATCTTCTCTCTTTATTTTATTTATTTGCAATAATTGGAAATAGAATTTTGAATAAAACAATTTGATCCAATTTTCCAAACTTTGAAATTTCAAAAATGGATTTCTGGGAAACCTCCAACTGTCTCAATTGGTCCTTGAGTTGCTTAAGGTTTCTAGGATCAAAATACAAACGAAAACGGTGAAGGCAAAATGCATGAATCATGGATGCATATGAATGATCTATAAATAACATCCAAATTGAAAATTGGAATGTTACAAACCTACCCCCCTTAAGATGAATCTCTTCCTCAAGATTCGAGTTGGCTAGCAATAGGTTAGGATTGAGCAAGTTCCGGCGGAAAGTTGGATCCGGGGTCATGTCTCGGAGGCATCTGATGGGTTTAGAGTGGATAGGAAAATAGAATAAGGGCCTAATGAGAAGTTTTCCATATGCATATGAGGCCAATAAATTTCAAATCAAACAATTCACACAAGGCACACCATACAAGTAAAACCTATAAGTAAAGTCATATCCACAAGAGATATGATCTCATCATACTTCCCAGAATTGTTCTATCTGTGTCACCTTACTTGGTAGTGGTGGTCAAACTCACTAGTAGAAAAAGGGCCTAATGTGAAGCACATTAGTCCTGGTTTGTAACAAAACCGGCACTAATGTGATCATTAGTGCCGGTCCAAATGGCTAGGGGGCGGAGATCATTAGTACCGGTTCGTGGCGACCCTTTAGTACCGGTTTAAGCCACGAACTGGTACTAAAGTGGCTGTTGCAGGCTGTGGTCGGGCTGGGGGCCCACCGACACCTTTAGTACTGGTTCATTCCACAAACCAGTACTAGAGGTTCCTAGTTGACAGCGGTTTTTTAGTCCCACCTCGCTCCGCTATTAGAGTTTTTACCACCTTAAATATGTTAATTCTGAAACTATCACAACCACTTGGTCTTCATTGAAGTCTATGTGTAGAATTTGTGGCAGTAATATGAGTCTTCTCCGATTCCTACCGGAGAGGACTCATATTGACAATTCAGATTGTACACAAAAAGATCATTGATGATCAATGTATTTTTGATGTATTTCTCTGTAGCAGTAGCGCGTTTTGGCTGAAAGTAGGTACTGAAAAATGTATTTTATGTATATTTTTACATGTTACACAAGAGTCGGTTCGAACTGGACAATCTCTTAGGAAGTATCAGGGTTTCGGACAAAAACTCATCTGTTACACTCGCTATTCAATATTTTAATAACTTAGTACAACTCCGGACTTTTTTTGCGTTCGGATGAACAATTCAAATCCACGTCATCGACATTCAACCCTTTCTGACATAATTTGCTATTTTTCGATGCATTTACTGATTTGTTTTCAGAGCTAAATCATCGTGAAAGTGAAAAGAAGTACAAAATGAACTATGAAAAGGTTGAAACTTGGCAAGGTATCATCATTTCACCCGCATAGCATGTGCAAAAACGTAGAGAGGGTTACGGCAAAAACTGGATGCACTTCGTGTACAAACTGGACAATCTCTTAGGAAGTATCAGGGTTTCGGACGAAAACTCATCTGTTACACCGGTTATTCAAATAAATAACTTAGTACAACTCCGGACTTTTTTTAAGTTCAGATGAACAATTCAAGTCCACGTCATCAACTTTCAACCCTTTCTGACATAATTTTCTATTTTCGATGCATTTACTGATTTGTTTTCAGAGCTAAATCACCGTGAAAGTGAAAAGCAGTACAAAATGAACACTGAAAAGGTTGAAACTTGTCAAGGTATCATCATTTCACCCGCATAGCATGTGCAAAATAGTAGAGAGAGCTACGGCAAAAACTGGATGCACTTCGTGTACAAACTGGACAATCTCTTAGGAAGTATCAGGGTTTCGGGCGAAAACTCATCTGTTACACCGGCTATTGGATATTTTAATAACTTGATACAACTCCAGACTTTTTTTGCGTTCGAATGAACAATTCAAATCCACATCATCAACTTTCAACCCTTTCTGACATAATTTGCTATTTTCGATGCATTTACTGATTTGTTTTCAGAGCTAAATCTCCGTGAAAGTGAAAAGCAGTACAAAATGAACTCTGAAAATGTTGAAACTTGGCAAGGTATCAGCATTTCACCCGCATAGCATGTGATAAAAAGTAGAGAGGGTTACGGCAAAAACTGGATGCACTCCGTGCACAAACTGGACAATCTTTTAGGAAGTATCAGGGTTTCGGACGAAAACTCATCTGTTACACCGGCTATTCAATATTTCAAAAACTTAGTACAACTCCGGAATATTTTTGCGTTCAGATGAACAATTCAAATCCACGTCATCAACTTTCAACTCTTTCTAATATAATTTTCTATTTTCGATGCATTTACTGATATGTTTTCCGAGCTAAATCACCGTCACAGTGAAAAGCAGTACAAGATGAACTTTGAAAATGTTAAAACTTGGCAAGGTATCAGCATTTCACCCGCATAGCATGTGCAAAAAAGTAGAGAGGGTTACGGAAAAAACGGGATGCACTTCGTGTACAAACTGGACAATCTCTAAGGAAGTTTCAGGGTTTCGGACGAAAACTCATCTGTTACACCGGCTATTCAATATTTTAATAAATTAGTACAACTCCGGACTTTTTTTGAATTTAGATGAACAACTCAAATCCACATCATCAACTTTCAACCCTTTCTGACATAATTTGCTATTTTTGAGGTATTTACTGATTTGTTTTCAGAGCTAAATCAACGTGAAAGTGAAAAGCAGTACAAAATGAACTCTGAAAAGTTTGAAACTTGGCAAGGAATCATCATTTCACCCGCATAGCATGTGCAAAAAGTAGTGAGAGTTATGGCAAAAACTGGATGCACTTCGTGTACAAACTAGACAATCTCTTAGGAAGTGTCAGGGTTTCAGACGAAAAATCATCTGTTACACCGGCTATTCAATATTTTCATAACTAAGTACAACTCCGGAGTTTTGTTGCATTCAGATGAACAATTCAAATCCACGTCATCAACTATCAACCCTTTCTGACATAATTTGCTATTTTTCGATGCGTTTACTGATTTGTTTCTAGAGCTAAATCACTGTGAAAGTGAAAAGCATTACAAAATTAACTCTTAAAAGGATGAAACTTCGCAAGGAACCATCATTTCGCCCGCGTAGCATGTGCAAAAAAAGAGAGGGTTACGGCAAAAACTGGATGCACTTCGTGTACAAACTGGATAATCTCTTAGGAAGTATCAGGGTTTCGGGCGAAAACTCATCTGTTACACCGGCTATTGGATATTTTTATAACTTAATACAACTTCGGACTTTTTTTGCGTTCAAATTAACAATTCAAATCCACGTCATCAACTTTCAACCCTTTCTGACATAATTTGCTATTTTTTATGCATTTAGAGATTTGTTTTCAGAGCTAAATCACCGTGAAAGTGAAAAGTGGTACAAAATGAACTCTGAAAATGTTGAAACTTGGCAAGGTATCATTATTTCACCCGCATAGCATGTACAAAAAAGTAGAGAGGGTTACGGCAAAAACTGGATGCACTTCGTGTACAAACTGGACAATCTCTTAGGAAGTATCCGGGTTTCGGACGAAAACTCATGTGTTACACCGGCTTTTTAATATTTGAATAACTTAGTAAAACTCCAGACTTTTTTTTGCATTTAGATGCACAATTCAAATCCACATCATCAACATTCAACCCTTTCTGACATAATTTGCTATTTTCGATGCATTTACTTATTTGTTTTCAGAGCTAAATCACCGTGAAAGTGAAAAGCACTACAAAATAAACTGAAAAATCACTACAAATATGAATATAATTATAAAACACACTAATATTAAATATAAGAAAACTCTAAATACAACAAAAAACTACTCACAAATAAATAGAAGAAAATATATAAACCACAAAAGAAAAAAACTATATGAAAAAAATATTTCTGCGCTGCCGAGTGGGCCTGCTCGGCCTTGGGCGTGCATATGCAGGCCCATATGGCCGAGCAGGCTCAAAGGGCAGTGCGGCAAATTTAGGCCCAGAGGCCTACATTAGAGAGGAGCTCGAAGGAGCAGCCGCGGCTGGGTTTATAAACTAGTGCGGCTGCCCTTCCACTACTACAAAAAGGGCTACAGATGGAATGACTACTAATGGCGCACCTGTGATGTGGTGCTCCATTACTATATTCTACTGGCGCACCATGTCTCGGTGCGCCATTACTATATTACTAATGGCGCACCTGGTGTGTGGTGCGCCATTAGTAGTTTTAAAAAAAATATAAAAAAAAATTTGTTACTAATGGCGCACCGATGCATAGTGCGCCATTACTAATTGACATAGTAATGGCGCACCACATCCGTCGTGCGCCATTAGTAGTTTTGAAAAAAAATGTAAAAAATAAATAAATTTTTTTTTGCTACTAATGGCGCACCATGTCTCGGTGCGCCATTACTAGTTTTAACTAGTAATGGCGCACTTTCCACTGGTGTGCCATTACTAAGTTTTTTTCAAAAAAAAATCAAAAAAATATAATTTTTTTATTTTTCTTTTCAAAACTACTAATGGCGCACCGTGGGAGTGGTGCGCCATTACTAGTTGAACTAGTAATGGCGCACCACCCCACGGTGCGCCATTAGTAACTTGGCCACCTTCCACCGAATGCACCCCCCCTGTGGATCAACACTACTAATGGCGCACCGTGGGGTGGTGCGCCATTACTAGTTGAACTAGTAATGGCGCACCACCCACGGTGCACCATTAGTAACAACCACCTTCCACCGAATGCACCCCCTGTGGATCGCCTTTTCAGTTTTAAAAAAATAAAAGAAAATGATGAAAATGTCAAAAAATAAAAGAAAATAAGTTTCCCATGTGATATGTGGTCTAGTTGTTGGGCAAATTTGCAAATATGAATTTCGACTTCATTTGCAAAATCTCTAGAAATTTGTAAAAATGGGCATAACTTTTGCATACTAACTTGGATGAAAAAGTTTTTTATATGAAAAATCATCTACTCGAAAAGTTACATCCAAATTTAACAGAAAAAAATTAGAAAACCTAACAGAAAAAAAGTTACGGGGCTTTCAAGATCTAGCGGCAAAAAAATTCAAAAAATTTCAAACTTACTAGTGGCGCACCGTGGATGTGGTGCGCCACTAGTAACAGAAAAAAAATTGGTTTTGAATTTTTTTTTTGATTTTTTTTTCAAAAAATGATACGTAATATGATCGAGAAGTTTAAAATATTTTTGAAAATTTCATCATAGTCATGAACATGAACAAAGTCCTAGACATCAATAAGGTATAACAGGATTGATATGCTAGATATATCAACAAGTGCCTGTGAAGTGAGCTGTTGCTGGGGTTGGATAGAACTCGAGTTAAGCGTGCTTGGGCTGGAGTAGTGTGAGGATGGTTGACCTTTTGGGAAGTTTGACCACGGAGTGCGATTTGACCTGAGATTAAGCATATTGACCCGAGATTAAGCCATAGTGAACTGAGATTAAGAAAAATTTGAAAAAAAAAATTTAAAAAAATTAAAAAATAAATAAAAAAATTGAAAAAAAATTCTGAAAAAAATTTGAAAAAAAAAATTTGAAAAAAAAAAGTTACTAATGGCGCATCCAGAGGTGGTGCGCCATTAGTATGCCAAAGCACCGGGGTATACATGGCCCCAGGGAGGCATACTAATGGCGCACCCTGGCCTATACTAATGGCGCACCCATCGCCATTAGTATACTGAGATACTAATGGCGCACCAGGTGGTGCGCCATTAGTAAAATTACTAATGGCGTGCTATTAATGGCGCACCACAGATGCGCCATTAATAGCCATACTAGGTGCGCCATTAGTAGGGGTTTTTCTAGTAGTGTTCGCTCGGCGAGGTGGGACTAAACATTGTGCACTGCGGAACGGTAGCGCACCCCCTTTAGTACCGATTCGTGGCGTCAACCGGTACTAAAGGGCGGGTCTTTAGTATCGGGTGGATCCACGAACCGGTACTAGAGGGGGTCACTTCCCGCCGCTTCGCCTGGCCAAATTAAACCTTTAGTACCGGTTCCTGTCTCCAACCGATACTAAAGGCCACCCCTATATAACCATCACTTACGAAAATTTTCAGTTATCATCCATCTTCGTCGCGCCCCCGTCCCCGCGCGCGCCACCCCCATCGTCGTTGTCGCCCCCGTCACCGTCGTCGCCGCCCCCGTCACCTGTCGTCGCCCCCGTCGCCATCGTCGCCGCCCCCATCGCCGTCGTCGCTGCACACCCCCCTCCCCGCTGTAAGATCGATTGCCGCTCGCCGGCGGCCTCCTGCACACACGCACTCACACACACGCACACACACACACACACGCACGCACACATACACACACAAATGTTTAATGTCAAAATGTTAGATTATATAAATGTTAGATTATATAAGAATTAGATAATGTTAGATGAGTTAGTTTTTTATACTTTTAGTTATAGATGAATTAATATATACTAAATTTAGGTATATGAGATTTGATCATCTAATTAAAATTCTAGTATCTAGAACTAGCTACTTTATTTTTAGTAAGAAAAATTAATATAACTAGTTTAGTTCAATTAGTTGAATTAGTTTAACTAGTTAGTTGAATTAGGAGCTATACTTTATTTAGGTATATTTTTAGTAAGTGCTTAGTTGAATTAATTAGTTGAACTAGCTAGTTGAATTCATAGAACTAGTTTAATTAGTTGAATTAATATATAACTATTAAGTGTTTAATGTTTCAATTATGAACATAGGAAATGTTGTCTGACGAAGAAAACGATTTCATTATGTGCGAAGACTGCGAAGACCAACGTGGCCTGTGTGACAGAAATTTCCTAGTTGATGATAGGCGCTTCAGCATCAAGCTTGATGAGACCTTCGAAGCGGACACAGTAAGTCACAATGACAAGTCTTTTTTCATAATTAAGCATGACTTATATATGCTTCATTTGCTTCAACTTATTATTTTAAATTTTCTCTATTCTACCAGCGTATCCCCTGGCATGCAAGAATTTTTGTCTTGGATAAGATAGGTTTCAGTCGTAACAAAACTATGGAGGTAAAGAGAGTTTACTTGAAGACCGAGCATGGTTATACCTTCAACGTAAAATTATACAATCAATAAACCTACACCCATTTTGAGTGCAAAACTTGGAAAGCACTATGCAAGGCTTATGCATTTGAGCCTGATATGTTTATCACCTTTGATATTCGTCCCGAAGATGATATTGAAGGTAATAGAGACATTTGGGTCGATGTGCAGACGCCTCCAATTCTACCATTATGTGACTTTCTCATGCCATATTTATGTTCGATATTGTTTTTTAAAAAATAGTTGACAACTAATTTCTATTGACAGCTTATTTCCATTCAAGCAAACATGTCCAGCACTTGGTAGACAGGACCGTCCACTGTCCCGGGGCTGAACTAAACTGCTAGGAGATAAGTCAATATGTTTCATGGCTTGAGGATCTTGATGCTTTCAAGAGAAATTATTTTCCTATACTTGCAAATCTTAGTACTCGGAACGTGCGACCAATAGTGTTCGTATTGAACTACGGTCACATGTATTTAGGAAAGATGGTAAGATTTTTACTATTTGTCCTCAATGCATGTTTTGCATACATTATTTTTTAAGCTAAACTTAATGTTGGTAAGTATGATACTATACGATGTTCTCTTCAACAGGGACTCCCGATCATAGTTATGCCTCAGTGGATCTCGACTAACGGTCTCATGTCAATTGTTATCTTACAGCCAAGACATCCTACATTGCACACGAGTGCATTCAGGATTTCTAGAACCAAGGAATGCTTAATAGTGAAAGATTGGAGAAAAATTGTGAATGATCGCAGAGAAGTACTAGGAGTCAACAAGCAGAAGCGCAACCCACGATTAGGAGACAGGTTCATCTGCATGCTTAAATATGATGAATCAGGAGTGCTACACATGTTCTATGCCATTTTACCTGAGAGAGCAGCAGGAGTGATTAGCATGCTCTTAGTACTTGTCCTCTCATGTCCGTGTTCTTTGTCCTGAACTTAATCTCAAAGAGTGATCATGTTTAACTCGATGATATATATCTTTCCTTCTGGTACAAAGTGAATGTTTCTTCTTTAAGCTGGTATTGGTGGTGATTAGATAGCTGTAATGACTATGATGACTAAGTAGCGGTAATGATGACTATAATGATTTTTAGCTAGCTAATATACCGTTAACTTGCTGATGATGATATATATGATGCAATAGTTTTTATATTAATATGATGATGATGAGTTATTATATCATTTATGACAGAAACCGCAGATTAGTTTCAACTGGATGGATCCTAGCTAGCTCTAAGTGATCAAGTATATGCCATATCCATATTAATTACATGCTCACATAAGTGATCAAGTAATATATATGGATATGCCATATATACATTGATCACTTAGCTAGGATCCATGCATGCATCCAGTTGAAACTAATCTGCAATACTTTCACCTAATGATTTAACAACTCATTATAACGTAAAAACAATCTCTAAATTAAATTGAAAACGGAAACCGAAAGGAAAAATAAAGAATAAAACCAAAACCCTCCGAACAGTTTTACCAACCGGTACTATAGGTCTCCCCGCACCCAGCCCTGGCTCATGCCACGTGGTTGCACTTTAGTGGCGGTTCGTGAGGAACCGGTACTAAAGGGGGGGGGACCTTTAGTCCCCACCCTTTAGTGTCGGTTACACAACCAGCAATAAAAGCCCTTACGAACCTTTGCTATAGCCCGGTTCTGTACTAGTGACTATTTCTCCTCAAAACAATGTCAGCTCCAGCTTCATCTTCATCAGGGTTGTCTTCAAAGGGCATGATCTATCTTTTCGATATAGAGAAGAGGTAGAAATGAATAGAGAAGAGCATAAGACCAACATATATATAGGGAAATTGTAAAATAAGTTGTTTTTCCATCCTAAGGCTTTTCCATTCATAGTGGTCTCGTCCTATAATTAGCGTGTGCTCTGATACCATCTTGTCGTGACCCGATCCCAATGGATCGAAGTCTCTGTGCTTAAGTGTCATCCCTGGATCGGTATGCTAACACACAGAGTACTCGAGGAATTATAACAGAGTTCAATCACATACTTATTACATCGTGGTCCTCAGAAAGAGTATTTATTAAAAAAATATGGCTGAAGGCCAACTAAATAAAGTAACTGCGGAAGCTTCGAAGATAAATGAATCCATGAACTCCACGACAAAACTGAGTGTATGACAACGACGTAGCACATCTTATTCTTCGTCGGAAAACTTTGCAACATGAGACGTTGTAGCCGTTTAGGTCAGCACATGGAATATGCTGGCAAAGTCACACCATAGATCAATGAATGAAAGAGACTATATCTGCATGCATATTTGGCTGGTGGAGGCTCTATGTTTAATTTTTGCATAAAGCTAATATTTCCCTACAAAAAAGGAATAAATTTTATTTACTACCAAGTTTATGCCATTATTGAGAAGGTTCCTCCAACTCAATCCCAAAAATTCCCAAATTATTAATAACCCAATACATTAACTAAATAGAGTGATGAGATCAACAAATAATCCACTTCTAAATACTCAAAGTTGTCCATAAACGGGGACACGACTAATCATGATTAGTTTGTACACTCTACAGAGGTTTGCGCACTTTTCCCCACAAGACTCGGCCACCACCATGATCGGAAGATCGAGACATGACCTTTCTGAAGTATTTACTCTTTACTCTCGGTAGACCGGTAGACCTACTTTCCCCTACATCTGCTAGTCTACCACTGAAATAGGTCACACAACTTACTCAACTATGCTAGAGCCCATAATGGCTTGTGGCAACACACGGAAGTTTCTAGGCACGAAATACCATATGATCCCTTTGAGCCTGGGTGGCGGACCTAGTAATCACACGGGTACTCCGGGATTTCCTTGGGCAAGCACTGGTTTCTCCAGGTGCCCCAAGCAGTCCACCCAGATGTGTATTAAAGTTGCCACCTTAATTTTCTCTTAGTTATTATCACTCTCGCAACTTTCATGAATCTCACATACCAATCCCCGTCTACAAGCATGGCTAAGCAATATATGCCATAACAAATAATCCCGGGGTGTTTCAAGGATCATAGGTTCCTACCTCATGAACTACATAGCAAAATCCAAATTCCCAATCCTACTCATGCAAATTTGTAAGGGTGAACTAATGCATAGTAAAAACTGGGTATTGAAAAGTATGATCAAAGTGTGAACTTGCCTTGCTTACGATCAGAAAAATCTTGAGATTTGTTGTAACAAGCTTCACATTCCGGAAAATCTAACGTAAACAAACAATAGCATACATAAGCACTCAATCAAAATATGCAAACAAAATCGAAGAAAAAGATTTGGAAAACTCAAAAACAAGAAAATAACACTTTTAAACATAAAATAACTTTTAACAGTACCACAATGATGTGGATTAGATCTTAACAGAAAGCTTATGTCAAGAGCTACGATTTGCAAAAAGAATCAACTAAAACGGAGTTACGAAACTCAAGTTACGATCAAAAGAAGTTCAAAAACAAATGTGATTGAAATCAAATTTTAAATCTTTCAAAAATATGTTTAAGTTGGTTTACTGGATAGATGAGATCATGTTGAAGATTTTGGCGTTGGTTTCATCGAATTTGGACCAACGAGCAGAAAGTTGTGCTAGTTTGAAACGAAGGGACTAAACTGTAAATAAAATACTAGTGGATAGGTCCCTGGCAGACAAAGAAAAATCTGACAAACGAACCTTTGCTACAGAAGCTCAAAGAACGAAAACCGTTCGCTACAGAAGGCTAACGGACGGACGTCCACTAAATAAACTAAACGATTCGAAAAAAAACAAATAAATGAAAAACGAATATGGGACGAGGGGCGACGGAGTCACCGCAGCGACAGACAACGTCGGGGGAGAGGCAGACGGCGGCGGTGACTTCGATTCGGGGTCGGCAACGACGGCAGAGTGCGGCGGCGACGTGTGGCGCGGGGCGGCGGCGGCGGCTGCGGGCGGCGTCGATGGCTGCGACTCGACTTGGGGAGGAGAGGGGGTCGGGGGCTCTGGCTTATAAAGAGGCTGGGGCGGGCGGCGGCTTGGAGGAGGGGGCAATGCGGCGGCGGTGTCCCGCTCGGACACGGCGGTGGCCGGACTGCGGCTCGGTGTCGGCGCGGGGCAGGGCGGCTGGCTGGGCCGGCCCGGTTCGGCGGAGGAAACTTTTTTCTAAAACATTTTTTTCCAGCGAGAGAAAAACACAAAAAACTAATATAATCATATATCTAAAAATAACAGAGAAAATCACATGATAATATGGTCTTATTTATGACCTAGTGAACGTTTTTCTCGGCCCAAATGCCTAAACTAAAAATAAACTTTTTAGTACTAATTACTCCGCAATAAAATAAATAAACTTGCAAATAAAATCAAATAAATTATTCAAAAATTCAAAATCAATTTCTAATACTTCTTTTCTGTTTTTGAAGAAGTCCTTTTATCTTCTCTTTTTTTACTTATTTCCAATAATTTGAAAAAGAATTTTGAATAGAACAATTTGATCCAATTTTCCAAACTTTGAAAATTCAAAAATGGATTTTGGGAAACGCCCAACTCTCTCAATTGGTCCTTGAGTTGCTTAAGGATTCTAGGATCAAAATTCAAACGAAACAGGTGAAGGAAAAATGCATAAATCATGGATGCATATGAATGATCTATAAATAACACCCAAATTGAAAATTGGGATGCTACAGAAGACTAAAATATAGCAAACGGACCCAAAAATGCCAAAAATTGACATAAATATGTAATGATGTATGTTGAGTGTATAGAAAATTCAATGCCAATGGATGAAGCATGGTCGTTTTCCCTTCAAACCTGGCCCGTTGCCTCTCAAAACCTAGATTCTTTCTCGGAGATGGTGCGGTTTCTAAGCATCATATGTCACAATTTCTGCAAAACCTTCTCAATTTGTTATGACAAGCTTTGGCTTTCATGTGAGGGTACTATGCCAAATTTCTGGTTTTCAAGACTTCGTTGGATTTTTCAGAATTCAAAAAAGGGTAAAGTCAATGCTCATGGTCGTGTCTTAGCGCCCTCATGTTTAGAATTTCTTTCATGTTCTTGTATAAGGACTCAACATGGACATTATAACACAAATATGATTTTTCAAACAAATTTGTTAACTTTTTTCATACACCTGTAGTTCAATATTGAATTATATGCATTAAATGCCTAGAAAATGCACTAAATGACTTAAACATAGCAAACGAACCCACAAAATGCCAAATTTTGACATGGTTTTATGTAACGATGTATGTTGAATGTACAAAATTTTCAAGGCCAACCCATGAGGTACTGATCGCTTCATGTTCAAACCCGACCCGTTGGCTCTAGAAACCTAGATTCTTTCTTGGAGATGGTCCAGTATCTAAGCAATGTATGTCATAAATTTCGCTAGACCTACTAATTTTTTTTACCACAGCCTCCGGGTGTCATATGGGGTCACTATTCCAAGTTTCATCTTTTTAAGAGTCCATTTGCATTTTCAGAATTTTAAAAAGGGTAAACTACACGTTCGGGGTCGTGTCTTGGCATCCTCATGATTAGCTTTTCTTTCATTTTCTTGCATAAGGCCTAAACGTAGACTTGCTAGCAAAAATAAAAATTTTCAAACCAATTTTCTGAACATATTTCATGGGTTCAAGCCATTTTTCTGGTGTTCCTTTTCTACCGGTTTCCTTTTTATTTTCCAAGTTCATGTCTATGTTTGTTGTTGATTTTATTTTTTCCCCATTTGAAAAAATAAATATAATATATTTACCAGTACCATAATAATACTTTAAGAAAGTATTGACGCATTTCAAAAAAATGGTAAACATGTTTTTGGGAAATTTCTCATGCGTATTAAAAAATTATCGATGTGTTTTTGAAAAATGTTCGCCATGCATTAATAAAAATGACAACATGTATTTTTATAAAATATCCAATGTGTTCTTAGGAAATGTTAGACGTGTATTAAAATAAATATTTTGTAATAATTGTGCATGCTTTTGGTCCTGAATGGATATACATATATTTCCACAACAATTTTTAATACACATTGAGTAGTTTTAATTCATGTACAATTTAGGAAAATTTCATGTTTGGCACTTCAAGGTACACAATAATGAAAATAAATAAATATTTTAAATACACAATATTTGAAATTTTTATATGAGAAGAAGTAAATTTAAAAATAAGCATAAAGTTGTAAAATAAAAAGGAAAAAGATAGAAAATCGCGCAAGTCTTTTTTTATTAAAATATGTACACAACATAGTTGGGCTGGCCCAGTTATGCACACTGTCCGAGACGTACGTGAATTGTGTTTATATATATCTAGCTCAGCTGCCCTCAAAAAACAATATATATATATATATATATATATATATATATATATATATATATATATATATATATATATATATCTAGCTCAGCGTTATCGATTATTCGCTTGTAGCCTGCTGCTTTGATGCTCACCAGGTTATTCATTTGGTCTCAGGTTCGACTCTCCATTGTGCGAATTAATTTTGCTATTATTTCTCTCAGTTGTAATGACATGTGGGACCAACACTTACGCCCATTACTATTTGCTGACGTGGCACACAGTAGCCACGAGTGCATTATTCTGGTATTACTTCCATGGGCTCTGCCAGAGCAACTGATACAGTCATGTGGGCCATACAATGGGCACCCGCGTGCACTCAGGCTGATTGGTTTGAAGAACATGCGAGGCAAACAAGGGGAGCACTCCGTGATGGTCCCAATATACACTATATCACTATTAGGGAATAGCCTATACACAAAATCTTAACAGCAGCGCGCTTTAAAATAAGGCGCTGCTTCTACGTAGCAGTAGCGCGCGCAAGCATAACTCGCTGCTGAAATAAATATAGCAGTAGCGCGCCCGCTCTATGATGCGCTACTGATATAATTCGCACTAGGCCGTCACGAGGCTAGTTCTAGCAGCAGCACGTTATCACGACGAGCGCTACTGTAGCGTAGTAGCAGCGCATTTCACCAATAAGCGCTACTGCTAAGTTTACTACAAAAATTTAGTTCCATCTTGCTCCCTGAGGAGAGTTTCTACCATCTTAAATATGTTAGTTCTCAAACTTTGACAAGCACTTGGTCTTCATTGAACTCTATATGTAGAATTTTGTGGCCGCAATATGAGTCTTCACCGGTTTACAAATCAGATTGTACACAAAAAGATCGTTGATGATCAATGTATTTTTGATACATTGAAGTTATTTTTACACGCTGACACATAGCAGTAGCGCTTCTTTGTGAAAGGCGCTGCTGCTATGTAGTTTAGCAGTAGCGTCTTTCTCTATAGCGCGCTACTGCTAAGCCATTCCATCTCCCACCCCCCTCTCCTCTATCCGATCCACTCACACTCACACACTCACTGGCTCCCCTCACAACCCCCCACGGCGGTCCTCCCCGCCGCCTCCTCCCTCTGCGCTGCCGTCACCTCCTCCTCCTTGCTGGACTCGGTACCGGCCTCCTCCTCCGTCCTCCCTCCACTCGCCGCTGGCCGGCCCCTCCTCGCTCCGCCTTCCTCGTCTGTCCTCCCTCCATTGGCCACCGGCCGGCCCCTCCTCGCTCCGCCTTCCTCCTCCGTCCTACTCTCTTCTCCCTCCTCGAGTCGCCCCTCCTTCTCCCTCCTCCCTGCTACATTTTGATTTAGTAGGCTAGTTCATATGCAACATTTTGATTTAGTTGATATGATTTAGTTGATTTAGTAGGATAGTTGATTTAGTTGATTTAGAACATTTTGATTTAGTTGATTTAATAGGCTAGTTGATTTACTTGATTTAGTATGCACCATTTTATTGTTATTTTTTCTGTACATGGATAGGTAGATGCTTTTGTTTTTTGTAATAAGTTATTTTTTGGCAAAATGTAGTTGGTACCTTATCATCTAATATGTTACTAGATCTTAGGATTATAATTGTTCATCAAATTGCTTCTCTCGGAAGAACCAAAAATATCACATGCTACTGTTTTTCTTTCCTGTGAAGTGGATCGTTAATCCTTTGCTCATATTGCTTTAGGAAAAATGGCGCCACCACCACCACTATGTCGACTGTGCAAGTCAAGGTGCGCCAACAGCCTTGCAACTGGCAAGCTGTTCGGCGTCTACTTCCAGCCGAGTTTTCGTCATGCGGCGGTAAGAAATTAGATGAAATGTAATAACTATTTTATTTTTAGTGTTGGCATTACTGCATTGTGTCATTTTGCTTATTTTACACAGATCGTCCCATGCAATGTGAGGTTCAAATTTAATAAGCTGACAGGAGCCACTATGACATTTGAGACTCACGGGGGGGGGGGGGGGCGTACACTATGGAGGTCGAGAAAGGATGCAATATGTCGCAGATTGGAGATGGATGGGCCCGTTTTGTCCCCAAAGATGCGTCTTCTTGGTGGTGAGTTGATCAGCTTCTCCTTCAGAGTAGAAAGACCCAAGCTGGCTGTCATTTATCTCAACCTGGTGGAAGATGATGAAGATGACGAAGATGATGAAGATAATGAGGACCCACTCGATGAAGATGATGAGGACCCACTTCATGAACCCATCGTAGCTCAAAGAACGAGGTTGAGCGAGGAGGAGGTGTCCAACCTGTGGGACATAATTCCGCCACGTGCTAACTTTGTCGGGATGCCATTCGTGACCCGCCTGACAAGTACTTTGGTTGATCGACATGATATGGCATGTTATACTTACAAATGCAAATTATCCGATGAAATACTTAGTGTATAGTCCAATGATATGGTATGTTGTGTGGAATCTAGTCGATGATATGTTTTAGTGTAGAGTTCAATCACATGCTTATTAGTGTAGAATCTAAGGAACTATTAATAGTGTAGATAATCCATATGTACTTATTTGCGAGGCTATTTATTAATTGGCAAAGAGCCTTTCTGTGAGTTATGGTATCGAGCCTCATGAAGAAGGCTCAGCTGGACTACGCCTTACTGCAAGGGGCTCCGTCACAACCTGTACTTACCGCGTGGACACGGACGATCGCACACACTTAAACTCAGTTGGGTGGAAGAAATTCCTCGATGCCAAGAATCTTCGTGTTGGACAGGCCATCCTAATTACTATCAGGAACACCAACCGCCCAGGCTTGAGGATGATGATTGTCTTCGATATCATCTAGAACTACATATGTGTGTATCTATATCATCTAGAAGTACATATGATGATCGTCGTCGATATCATCTAGAACTACATATGATGATCGTCATCGATATCATCTAGAACTACATATGATGATCGCCGTCGATATGACCTTGTACTGCTTGAGGATGCATGTTGACTATGCATGAAATTGTTATCTAGTACTCCATTCGTTCCAAATTACTCGTCGTGGTTTGAACTAAAACCATGACGAGTAATTTGGAACGAAGGGAGTACTACCTAGTACTTATAATAGTTTATGAATTTGATATCTAGTAGTACCTAGTATCTGAAAGGGAAAGAGGGAAAGGGGTACGTGGGAAAATGATGAAAGATATAGCAGTAGCGAGGGACAACGAAATCGCTACCGCTAACTAATAGTAGCGTGTTTCGCAAAAGCGCTGCTGACATCGTCAAAAGTAGTAGCGCGGGTACGGACCGCGCTACTACTATAAGTTAGCTGTAGCGCCTTATTAGTAGCGCGGCTACCCGCGCTGCTTCTAGCCTCAAAACCCGCGCTACTACTAGGGTTTTCCCTAGTAGTGTATAAAGGAAAAAAGCTAGGTCCAACTAGTCGATCTGTGATAGTTTTTGTGACAGATCTTGATGTCCGTCATGAAGTGGTCAATGTTTTTTGGGCTCATTCGTATCTTGCTGGTCGGTGACGGTTACCATGACGGATCAGAAAAACCGTCATCAACTGTGACAGAATTCTGGAACGTCACCGGAAATCCATCATAGATTAACAGATTTCTTGTAGTGAGAGAAGTATAATGAACTTGTGTGTGCATTGCAAGTTACGTACTGCCTTTGTTGGATCAAAGGAGGCATCGGCTGATGCACATACAAGTCAATATATCTTCGATTATGTAGTTGAGTGCATTGAGAAAGTTGGTACGTGCTGATTTCATATAAACTTTCAACTTTATTTCATGCTTGCTGATTTTACATGTTAATGCTTGCTGATTTTGTACATCATAAATCTTGTAGGTGTTGACAATGTCGTGCAAGTGGTTAGGGATAATGCTTCCAACAACATGGGAGCAAAGGTGATGCTTAAAGGAAAATTTCCAAAGATATTTTGGACATCATGTGCAACTCACACCCTCAATTTGATGGTACAAGCAATTGGGAAGTTGAAGCAATTTAGTCATACAATCACTAAAGCCAAAGAGATGACAATTTTTCTCTATGCACATCATAAAACATTGTCCTTGATGAGGTATTTTACAAAAAAGAGAGACATTGTTAGATCGGGGGTGACGAGATTTGCTTCCGCATTTCTTACCTTGCAAAGTATTATTGATAAGAAGAAGGAACTAAGGGCAATGGTTTATAGTGATGAATGGGGAGCATGTAAGCACACAAGAACAAAGAAAGGGAATTCAGCTCATGCCACAATAATGAGTAGGGTTTTTTGGAAAGGTGTCTCTCTTTGCATCAAGGTATGTGTATATGTTGGATTGTGGGGCTGTTTTCTCATACTTGTATATGTTGGATTGTGCGGCTATTTTCTCAGACTTGTATATGTTGGATTGTGGGGCTGTTTTCTCATACTTGTATATGTTGGATTGTGGGGTTGATTTCTCATACATGTATATGTTGGATGGTGGGGCTGTTTTCTCATACTTGTATATGTTGGATGTTGGATTGTGGGGCTGTTTTCTCATATTTCTATATGTTCTATGTTGCGATGCAAGGTTTTTGAACCATTGGTGAAGGTGCTTCGGTTGGCTGATGGTGATGGTCCATCAATGGCCACTATGTATGGAGAAATAGTAAGTGGAAAGAAGGATATCATGCTTGCTGTTGAAAATTCAGAAAAGGACTATTTGGTGATCACTAATGCCATGGATGGCAAGATGAGATGGAGGCTGGATTCTCAATTACACATGGCAACATATATGTTGAATCCCAAATATAGTTATGTTGATTCCAGCATCTTAAGTGATGTAGAGGTTGTGGCTGCGTTTATGGAAGTAATGGAGACATTTTATGATGATGATAACAAGCAAAATGTAGTGCTTAACATGGACTTCACCAAGTTTAAGAAGAAAGATGGCATGTTTGGGAAAGTGAAAGCCATGAAAGCAATTAGCAATGCCAATTTCGATGCTGGTAAGCTTGTTCTCAATGCAAAACTTTCTATTACAATTTTTTTCAAGTAATTGGCTTAATGAACATTGTTTCTTTATTTCCAAACTACAGCTGAATGGTGGGGACTTATGGACTACAAACTCCCGCATTGCAAGAAATGGCCATACGGATACTCAACTTGACCAAAAGTTCATCCAGATGTGAAGGAAACTGGAGCTCTTATGAAATGGTAACACTTAGTCACTCTCAGTCAATCAAATCTGAATATTCTTGCAAAAATTCTAACTATGCTCCCATTTGCACTTTGTAGGTAGATGCAAAGAGGAGAAATAGACTAGATCTGGTCCGAAGGGACAACATGGTTTATGTCCAATTCAATGGAAGAATGATGGATAGAAGAAACAAGTAATCCTCTTGTAGTGATCATCTTCTTGGTGAAGATGCATCACAAGCACAAGATTGGATATGCGAAGGTGCATACGTTGATGAGGAGATTGATCCTGTGACGGGATTGCCATACAATATTGATGATGAAGCAGAGGGTGCAACCGAAGCTATGGAGCCTCGTAGGAGTGCAAGAGTGAGATAACTACATGAAGTTCAAGAATTTGTTTCCAATGATGATGAATCTGATCGGGGGTGGGGGGGGGGGGTGGATATGGAGGAAGACATTGATTTCGAGTCTGATGATGATGGTGTGATGGAAACCAAAGAAGATGATGAGGATGAGGACACCCAGCAGCCTTGAACCATTTATGATCCATAAGAATAAGACCTTATTTTACTACTTTATTATGCACTTATGCAGTTATGCTTGTGATGCGACTATGTGAGTTGTGAGAACTATTTGAGTATCTGTGGTCTGTGAACCTTATTACCTATTATGTTATTTGAGTTGAACTTGAACCTTGTAGTGAATTATTCCATATTCAGCCGATTAACAAGATAAATGTATAATACGTAGCTGTGAGCATTGCATTATGTGGTACAATAGGTGAAAACTAGTTACATGTTGCCAATATATTCTCATGTGCAGCCGATTAATGATCGACCGATTAATTCAGTTAAATGGTCGATACTGATTAAACGCTAATCCGTAGTCGACCGAGCACTTACCAGTTACCAAATTCCCGAACAATGCCGGTAAAAAGATTGAACTAGGTATGAAGATACCGACGATCGAATCTCGGGCAAGTAACATGTCGATGGACAAAGGGAATTACGTATGTTGTCACAACGGTTCGACTGATAAAGATCTTTGTAGAATATGTAAGAGCCAATATGGGAATCTAGGTTCCGCTATTGGTTATTGACCAGAGTGGTGTCTCGGTCATGTCTACATAGTTCTCGAACCTGTATGGTCCGCACGCTTAACGTTCGTTGACGATATAGTATTATATGAGTTATGTATGTTGGTGACCGAATGTTGTTCGGAGCCTCGGATGTGTTCACGGACATGAGAGGAGCTCCGGAATGTTCCGAAGGTAAAGATTGATATATGGGATAATAATGTTTGATCTCCGGAAGGGTTCCAGGATTCATTGGAAGGGGTTCCGGATGTTTCCCGAAATGTTTGGGTACGAGAACACTTTATTTGGGCCAAAGGGGAAAGCCCAAGAGGCTTTTGGAAAGTGCAAAAGGGAGTTTTGCAGAGACCAGAGGCTAGACGCTAAGAACCCTGGCATCTAGGGGGTAGACACCGGGCGACTAGCCCTGGAGTCCGAGAAGGACTCTTGCGTTTTGGGAAAAACCGACTTTGAGGAGGCTTTTACTCCCAGTTTGGACCCCAGGTCTCAAGATTTAAATAGCAGGCAGGGCTAGCACCCAAGATACATCAAGAATCACCAAGCCATGTGTCGGCAACCCTGTCCCCTCTAGTTTATCCTCCATCATTGTTTCCGTAGTGCTTAGGCGAAGCCCTGTGGATATTATTCTTCATCAGGTATTAGAGCATATGAAGCATGTCATAGTGTATGTGTGTGTATATGTATATCTCCCGGATTGGTGTCGAGTGAAGATTTGCGAGGTACTGGTACTATGGTACATAAAGTACGGCAATGCTGACATCTAGTGATAACTCCGAGGGTTTACACTGTAAGGTCAACTCAAACCGATTCCCTATCCCGCTATAAGGGAGGATAAATTTGGTTTTACTTTCCTATGCTGCACCTAGCCGATCCCTTAAACCAAATAGAGTAGGATAACTCTGATTCCTAAATATACTTCATTTTGAGGCGGCCGAGAATAAATTATCTTCGTGCAAAGGCCTTCTTGTGGCCGGCCGACGACTAACGTGAAGCTCCTTGGTCGACGGCGGCGACCTCGGGCCTTGCCGGTGTCCTAGCCTTTAACGCGCGCGTCCTCTCACAGAGTTTCATGCTGGTGGTGTGTTCCTGTGTCGCTGTCCACTTCACAACCTTGTCCGGCGATGTCGTCGTGCCCACCATCCTCTTCACCATCCTTGACCTCATTGGCAAGTCGCAAGTTTGGCTACTGGTCGTCTTGAACGAGGAGGAGAATGCCCATGCCTTGTGGCGGCGGCGAGGTAGCCAGCCTGGAGCTTGGCCATGGTGCACGGCACTTTGAGCTTCGCTCCTATCTCTCGCCAGCACCGGGGTACATATGTGTTGTGTCATGCAACAGTTCATTTATTAGCTTGTAGACTCATATTGTCTTGATATGTGTGATGTTACCCATAGTGTGAGTAACTAACTATGTTATTGAAATCATCTCTCTCCTCATTAAAACATAGCCACATAAGGAAATTTTTTGAGTTGGACCTCATGTTACCGCTGAAATTACTCCCACTATGGGCAGTCTAAGAGTTGGCCTAACTGAGTTCGTTTTATGTGATAATATATAGTATCAGTTGAAAACTAATGTATTTGAGCGAATAGGCATTGCAGAAGTATTTGAACCAATGTACAGTATTTGTTAATTATAACAAACAAACTATACAAACACGATGTGGAAAACACTTCCTTTTCTGTCCTCGTGTACATTCCTTTGTTACAGTAGCTAGCCAACAAAAGTCTAATACTTTCAAATCGGTCAAGCAGCAGAGACATGAGATATCATCATCACAAACTTGTTTCATTTTTGTTTCTTAAGAGATGCATCATCCTGATAATCACACAAAATTCGGTGGGCGATGGCTTCACATATGTCAATAAGCTGGTCGGAAGTCGGGACGCTGGACTAGAGCAGTGTAAGCACCGATCACACACACACACACGCGAGAGAGCTCGGGAGACAGTGGTTTTGCGTTGCGAACACTTGCAACTTTTCTGCATTTGATCTTCACCTTTTATTCTGTTACAGAAGGGAAACGAGGCCACTAACAGCCCGAGAAAACAGCCACGCCGAGCCACAACGATCGCGCCATCCCACGATCCAGCTCATGCGGGGTGTGGACTACTTCCAAGCAAAGAAAAAACTTCCAAACAAATTTATCTACTCAGCTGTCTAATCAGCGTTTATTTTCTGCTAAGACTAAAGCGACGAACACACAAGGTTTAAGTCCACAATCACTCCCTAAGCCTTGTGTGCCTCGTCGAGCTCCACCATCCCGATCTTCATGCGCTGCTCCTGAAGCTTGACTCGCCCGAGTGCTTTGGTGAGCACATCGGCAAGTAGATCTCCGGACCGAACGAACTCGATCTGGATCTTCCCGTTCTCCACGGACTCCCGGATAAAATGATACCTGATTTCAATGTGTTTGCTCCGGTCGTGGTAAACAGGGTTCTTACTTAGTGAGATGGCTGACTTGTTGTCGGCGTTGAGCACTGCCGCCTTCAGTTCTTCGTCTTCTATTTCTCCCAGCAGCCGTGCGAGCCATATGCCTTGGCATGCCGCCGTGGTGGAGGCCATATACTCCGACTCGCATGAGGAGAGGGCCACAACCCTCTGTTTCTATGATTGCCAACTGACCAGGTTGCTGCCGAGGAAGAAGGCGACGCCGGTGGTGCTCCTGCGGTTGTCCACATAGCCGCCCAGATCGCTGTCACTGTAGCCGATTAGAGGTGCATCGTGGTCACCGCGCGTGTACCGCACTCCCCAGTGCAGAGTCCCGGCCACATAGAGCAGAACATGTTTTACTGCCGCCATGTGCTCCGTCGTGGGCTCCTGCATGAACCGGGAGATGTACCCGACAGAGAAAGCAAGATCCGGCCTGGTGTGGACGAGATAGAGGAGCATGCCCATGATGCTCCTGTATTCGGTGGCGTCCACAGGCTGTGCCGAGCTCACCCTGCTCAGCTTGAAGCGCGGCTCCATGGGCGTGTGACAGGGGTTGCAACCCGTCATGTCCGCCTTGTCGAGGATCTTGGCAGGGTACGCGGCGTGACCAAGGTCGATGCCGCCGTTGTGCTGTCTCACCTCGATCCCAAGATAGTAATGGAGCCGTCCTAGGTCACTCATGTCGAAGAGTACCTGCTTCTCCTTCTTGAAGCCATCGATCTCCTCTTCGTCCGAGCCGGTGATGATCTGATCATCGACGTAGACGCCGACGACCAGGCGCGAGGATGCAGTGCCCCTGGCGTACACAGCGTTCTCGGACGGGCACCTGCTGAACCCAAGCGAGCCCAGACTCGCATCCAGCTTGGCGTTCCATGCCCGCGGGGCTTGTTTCAGCCCGTACGGGGCTTTCGTGAGCTTGAGCACCTTCGATTCCTCGCCGGCGGCCGTGAACCCCGGCGGCTGCACCACGTAGACCTCCTCCTCTAGCTCCCCGTTGAGGAAAGCGGACTTGACGTCCATGTGGTGCACTGTCCAGCTCGCGCGCGCGGCCAGAGCGAGCAGGAGGCGAACGGACTCGAGCCTGGCCACAGGCCCGAATACTTCATCATAGTCGATGTCGTGCTTCTGGACGTACCCTTTCGCCACCAATCTCGCCTTGTACTTCACCACCGCGCCGTGGGCATCTTTCTTGGTTTTGAATACCCACTTGAGGCCGATCAGGCGGTGACCAGTGGGCAGGTCCACGAGCTCCCAGGTCTGGTTTGCCTCGATGGAGTTCATCTCTTCCATCATTGCGTGCTGCCAGCACGTTTCGCTTGCTGCTTCCTCAAAGGAGCCGGGCTCCTCGCCCAGCGCAAGATGCAGCTCGTCGATGAGCTCGTCGTCGTCGATCTCGCCGTCAGCATCGTCGGGCTCCTCCAGCCCTTGAGGAGGTGCGTTTCGAGCCGCCTTCTCAGGCGTGTCCATGTACCGAGGGTTGGGGAGGAAGATGCCGTCCTTGCCGCGTGTTGTCATTGGGTGCACCGGCGCGAGGTTGCCGGTCGTGCGCGTGGGAGCCAGGGGGACCGTAGGCACGGCAGTGGTTCCCCTCGTCGTGACGGTTGAGGCCACCGCTGGGGTGTCGTCGTCGCACCCTGCTGGTGCTGTTGTCGTGGATGGCGTCCTCGACGGGGACGCCGACTGAGCTGGTGACTGCGCAGCGCCAGGCGATGAGGAAGAGCATGCCGCAGGTGGCGGCCCGCCGGTGAGAATCGGCATGGGCTCTATTGTAAAGCTCATACCTGCCTGGTCTGTGTCGTTCTTCTCCCAGCCCCATGCTCGCCTCTCATCGAAGACGACATCACGAGAGACATGGATGCGCTTGCTCACCGGGTCGTAGAGCCGGTACGCCTTGCTCCCTGGTTCGTATCCGAACATGACAATGGCCTTGTTTCTGTCCTCGAGCTTGGAGAGGTGGGGGCGCGTGTCCTTGACGTGCGCCACGCTGCCAAACACGCGCATGAAGTCGACGACGGGCTTCCTGCCATGCCAGGCTTTGAATGGCGTCTTGCCCGGTACGCTCCTGGAGTACGCCCGGTTGAGCACGAAGACAGCCGTGGACACGACCTCGCCCCAGAATTGCGGCGGCACTCCCATCGCTTTGAGCATGCATCGGGCCATCCCGATGACGGTTTGGTTGCGCCTCTCCACCACGCCATTCTGCTGGGATGAGTATGGCGCGGTGAGGTGCCTCTGGACTCCAAGATGGGCAAGATGTGCGCTGAACTCGCCGGAGTTGAACTCCCCGCCTCGATCGGAGCAGAGAGTGCGCAGCTTCCGCCCCGTCTCGCGCTCTGCGTGTGCCTGGAAGCACTGGATCGCCTTGGCTGCCTCGTCCTTGCTTCGGAGCAGGTACAACCACATGAACCTGCTGTGATCATCCACAAGCAACAGGAAATAATGCTTGCTGCCCGGAATGGGCGGCGAGATAGGCCCGCAAGGATCACTGAGGGAGTCCCGGACTAGGGGGTGTCTGGATAGCCGGACTATCGTCACGGCCGGACTCCAAGACTATGAAGATACAAGATTGAAGACTTCGTCCCGTGTCCGGATGGGACTTTCCTTGGCGTGGAAGGCAAGCTTGGCGATACGGATATGTAGATCTCCTACCATTGTAACCGACTCTGTGTAACCCTAACCTTCCGGTGTCTATAAAAAACGAAGGGTTTTAGTCCGTGGGACGTAACAACAATCATACCATAGGCTAGCTTCTAGGGTTTAGCCTCCTTGATCTCGTGGTAGATCTACTCTTGTACTACCCATATCATCAATATTAATCAAGCAGGAGTAGGGTATTACCTCCATCGAGAGGGCCCGAACCTGGGTAAAAACATCGTGTCCCTTGTCTCCTATTACCATCCGCCTAGACGCACAGTTCGGGACCCCCTACCCGAGATATGCTGGTTTGACACCGACATTGGTGCTTTCATTGAGAGCTCCTCGTATGCGTCACCGATAGGCCCGATGGCTCCTTCGATCATCAACAACGACGCGGTCCAGGGTGAGACTTTTCTCCCGGACAGATCTTCGTGTTCGGCGACTTTACGCTGCGGGCCAATTAAGCAGCCATCTGGAGCAGATCGAAAGCTACGCCCTGGCCATCGTGTCAGATTTGGAAGTTTGAACTGTACGGCCGATATCCGCGGAGACTTGATCTTCGACGGATTCGAGCCGCAGCCAAGCGTGCCGCCTTTGTCTCGATGGGCATGATCTAGCTCTGCAGCCGAAAGTGCCACGAAGGCCGCACCAAGATCTGCTCCGACCCTTAATCCGGGCGGATTCCCGATCAGGGCGAGTGGTTGGACACCGCCTTGGGGGCTACAATCTCTACGGCGATTGAGCCGAACTCCATCCCTGTCCTCTGCGAAGACCTCGACTCCAGGGTGCCGGACTCCTCTCCGGACTCCGAACCCTCCGCGCCCCTGCCAATTGAATCCGATTGGGCAGCCGTTATGGAGTTCACTGCCGCGGACATCTTTTAGCACTCGCCCTTTGGCGACATTCTGAATTCGCTAAAGTCTCTCTCTTTATCCGGAGAGCCCTGACCGGACTGCGGACAGGAAGGTTGGGACACGGACGACGAAATTCAACGCCCACCCACCACCCACTTTGTAGCCACTGTCGATGAATTAACCGACATGCTCGACTTCGACTCCGAAGACGTCGACGGTATGGACGACGACGCCGGAGACGACCAAGACCCAGCGCCTACAGGGCACTGGAAGGCCACCTCGTCATATGACATATACATGGTGCACATCCCAAAAGATGGGAACGGCGATGGAACAACGGAGGATGACCCCTCCATGAAACAGCCGAAGCGCCGACATCAGCGGCGCCGCTCTAGATCCCGCCACAATAAAAACAGTGATTCCGGCACGGGAGATAATAACACCCCGGACAGTGCCGAAGAGAACCCCCTCTAGCAGGACTCAGCGCAGGAGGAGGGAGAAGCAAGTCTGCACGACAGTGCGGCAGAAAGAGAGGTCGAGGACGATAATTATGCGCCTCCCTCCGAAGATGAGGCAAGCCTCGACGACGACGAATTTGTCGTGCCTGAGGATCCCGCCGAACAGGAGCGTTTCAAACGCAGGCTTATAGCCACGACAAGTAACCTCAAGAAAAAGCAGCAACAGCTTAGAGCTGATCAAGACCTGCTAGCTGACAGATGGACTGAACTCCTTGCAGCCGAAGAGTATGAACTCGAACGCCCCTCCAAAAGCTACCCCAAACGTAGGCCGTTGCCTCGATCGGAGGAGGAAGCACCCAAGTCACCAGCGCACGACATGGCAGACCGACCAACACGTGGCCGCGACAGAGAAGCCTCTCGGCCCTCCACTCAAGCCACGCCCCGACGCCGCTCAAAAAGTACCAAGGCACGGGAAAACGCGCCGGACTTGCGAGATATATTGGAGGATAAGGCAAAACATACAAGATCGATCTACGGATCGCGTGGGCGCCCAACGACGCGGGATGATTACCGTCGCGCCGGATACAGCAAACCCGGCCGGGCCGAACACAGTAGACAAAGCTCATATGAGCTACATCGTGATATAGCCCAATACAGAGGTGCCGCACACCCACTATGCTTCACAGATGAAGTAATGGATCATCAAATCCCCGAGGGCTTCAAACCCGTAAACATCGAATCATACGATGGTACCATAGATCCTGCGGTCTGGATAGAGGACTATCTCCTCCATATCCACATGGCCCGCGGTGATGATCTACATGCCATCAAATACCTCCCACTCGAGCTTAAAGGACCAGCTCGGCATTGGCTCAATAGCTTGCCAGCAGACTCAATTGGTTGTTGGGAGGACCTGGAAGCCGCATTCCTTGATAACTTCCAGGGCACATATGGGCGACCACCAGACGCCGATGACCTTAGCCACATAATTCAGCAGCGGAAGAATCGGCCGGACAATTACGGACACAGTTCCTAACAAAGAAAAATCAAATCGTTGACTGTCCAGATGCAGAGGCCCTTGCAGCCTTCAAACTTAACATCCGCGACGAGTGGCTTGCCCGGCACCTAGGACAGGAAAAGCCAAAATCCATGGCAGCCCTTACAACACTCATGACCCGCTTTTGTGCGGGAGAGGACAGCTGGCTGGCTCGAAGCAACAACTTGGCCAAACATCCTGATTGTTCGGATACCAAAGACAGCAACGGCAGGTCGCGTCGCAACAAGAACAAGCGCCGCATTAACGGCGATAATACTGAAGATACGGCCGTCAATGCCGGATTCCGAGGCTCTAAACCCGGTCAGCGGAAGAAGCCATTCAAAAGAAATACCCAGGGCCCGTCCAACTTGGACCGAACACTCGATCGCTTGTGCCAGATACATGGCACCCCCGAAAAACCAGCCAATCACACCAACAGGGACTGTTGGGTGTTCAAACAAGCAGGCAAGTTAAGTGCCGGACTCAATGACAAGGGGCTGCATAGCGATGACGAGGAAGAGCCCCGGCCGCCAAACAATAGAGGACAGAAGGGTTTTCCCACGCAAGTGCGGACGGTGAACATGATATACGCAACCCATATACCCAAAAGGGAGCGGAAGCGTGCACTAAGGGACGTATATGCCCGATCACCTTCGATCGAAGGGACCACCCCACTAGCATCCGTCACGGCGGTTTCGCCGCATTGGTTCTCGACCCAATTATTGACGGATTTCACCTAACCGGAGTCCTGATGGATGGCGGCAGCCTTTGAACCTGCTTTATCGGGATACGGTCGCCAAAATGGGCATAGACCCCTCAAGGATTAAACCTACAAACACGACCTTTAAAGGCATCATACCTGGTGTAGAGGCCAGTTGTACGGGCTCAGTTACACTCGAAGTGGTCTTCGGACACCTGGATAACTTCCGAAGCAAAGAGTTAATCTTCGACATCGTCCCATTCCGCAGCGGCTATCATGCACTGCTCGGTCGAACCGCATTTGCAAAGTTCAACCCGGTGCCACACTACGCATACCTCAAGCTCAAGATTCCAGGCCCTCGAGGAGTAATCTCGGTCAATGGAAACACCGAATGCTCTCTCCGAATGGAGGAGCACACGGCGGCCCTCGCGGCGGAGGTACAAAGCAGCCTCTCACAGCAATTCTCGAGTGCGGCCACTAAGCGTCCGGACACTGTCAAGCGCGCCCGGAGTAACCTACATCAAGACCGCCTGGCACGATTCAAGCACGCGTAGCAATCCGGCCCCAACCCCCGCCCTCGCGAAATTGCGAAGCTAGTATTACGCGTACATAATTATGCTCTGGAGATACCATGGGCATATGGGGAGGGGCAAGACCACGGCACGCCAAGAATGCGGCTCGACCGCACCAGGGGCTCCCGATTGTGTCATTCTTTTTATTTTTTCCTTTTTTCTTCCTTTTTCTTACTTTCAGGACTCCGTCTTTGAGAATTCCTGCCCGGCACTTGAATCGCCGAACTCACGATGCAACAGCCAGGGAAGCAGAAAGCCACGTCGAGTGTTCATGTGGTCTCTATTACGAGCATTATACCTGTTTTACATACCATCCCGCAGCTTACCCCTGGAGGGGGACATGTTAGATAGTCCCATCCCTTGCTTATCGCACTATTTGTATCGTTCTGCTTTCATTGTAGTACCCTTTTGAATAAACAATACATAGCTTTTGCTTATTATTGCACTACTTCCTTTATCTATACATATGTTCCTTTCATGACATGTTGCAACCGTACACTTTGGTAGGGCCAATACACCAGGGGCTTAAGTATCCCAAAATTATGGTGTGATAAGTCCGAACACTTTCACAAGTGCGGCACCCCAAACTTATAGCATTATATGAATCGGCTCCGAATCATGTCTTGGGTCAATAGTTGGGTGTGCCCGGCTCCCGTGTTTTGGTACCTTACGTTCCGTTATATCGGCTAATGTAGCACCGGGAGAACCACTGCGATTGTGCCCCAGTTGAGCTGGGTCGAGCACCTCAGTGGAGAAAGCTAAAACTGACCGTCATGATAGGGCGAGAGCCGGTCGCTGTTCGAGAGGTTTCTTCGGGTCCCTAAAGACTTATGCTGCTTAGAGCGACGAACTGGAATTGTTCGTCCAAGGCGTGGATAGCACCCCGAACTCGGTCTTCCGAATACTAGGGGCTTCGCCGAAATTTAAAATTATAGAATTCTATGGCTAAGTGAGAGTGTTCAAGCATTATAAGTCCGGTTGCCTTGTCCGTTGTGTTGAGCGCCTCCCTAGATGGACCCAAGAATGGGAAGAAGAGTGCTCAAGTTTATCCCGAACACCCCAACACTCGTGGCATGGGGGCTGAAGCCAACGACTTGCCATCTCTCAAATTTGATAAACGGCCGCACAGAAGGTAATATTTTAAATTAATAAGCGTTGCTTAGCGCATATGAACGAGTTTTCAGCGTACAGGATAACAAATGCGAGTTTATTAAAAAATTACATCTTTGGAGCACTCATCCGCTATTCGGCGGGCACCTTTCAGGAGGCCCTCATAGCACATTTCGGGCGTGCGATGCTCCTTGCCCTTCGGTGGCCCGTCCGTCACAAGCTTCTCCGCATCCAGCTTACCCCAGTGCACTTTAGCACGGGCAAGGGCCCGACGGACATCTTCAATGCAGACGGAGCGCTTGATGACTTCAATCCGTGGACATGCGTCCACCAGCCGCTGCACTAAGCCGAAGTAGCTCCCAGGCATGGCTTCTAATGGCCACAGCCGCGCTATAAGGCCCTTCATGGCCTGTTCGGCGACCTTGTGGAGCTCGACCAGCTGCTTCAGCTGGTCGCTCAGGGGCACCGGATGTCCGGCCTCAGCATACTGAGACCAGAACACCTTTTCCGTCGAGCTCCCCTCCTTGGCACGGTAGAATGCGGCAGCATCAGATACACTACGGGGCAAATTTGCGAATGCTCCTGGAGAGCTCCGAATCCGGGTACGTAATAGGTAATTTACTTTCACATGCTTGCTTTGCACAAAGAATGCCTTACCCGCCGCTATCTTCTTTAACGACTCAATTTCTTGGAGGGCTTTTTGGGCCTCGGCCTTAGCAGCTTTGGCACTCTCAAGGGCCGAGGCGAGCTCGAACTCTCGAGTCTTCGAGTCACGCTCCAAACTCTCGTGTTTTTCCACGAGAGCTTGGAGCTCTTGCCGTACCTTGGCCAGCTGCGCGTCCCCCTTCTCTCGCTCGGTGTGTTGCGCAGCCGCTTTGTTTTTGGGCACGGACACCGCTTTCCTTCAGGGTCGCCACCTCGTTCGTGGCCCCTGCAGTACCCATGTTATTCCTGTTATTTTTTGCAACCGAAACCTTTTCATAAGGTATTTCTTTAATAAGGTACTACTTACCTTCCTTGTCCTCGAGCTGCTTCTTGGCTTGGACGAGCTCGTTCTCGGACCGCTCGAGGTTCTGCTTCAATGCATTGACCTCTGCGGTCGGTCTTGGCAGAGGTCGGCCAGCAATGACATACCCATATTGACATACTTATGTTAGACTCCTGCGTATATCTTTTTAGATCCTTAGTCCGACTTTTCTTTTCGAACACCGAACTAAGCATCAGGGGCTACTGTCTATGCGGTAATATTTTTACATATTCTATACTTACCTCAAAGCCTGTTAGAAGGCTGGTACGGGCTTCGGTCAGTCCGCTCTTGGCGGACTGAACTTTCCGGATCACCGCACTCATAACAGTGCGGTGCTCCTCCTCGATGGAAGCGCTGTTAAGCGCCTCCAGTAAGCTATCCGGTGCGTCCGGTCGGACGGAGGACACCGACGTCTTACCCTTCTTACGAAGGGACCGCTTGCCGGATTCCGGAACCGCTGAAGGTTCCGGCATGGAGTCCGGACAAGGGTCGGGCTTAGAGCCGCTAGGGGTCTTGCCCCCCATGCGCCTGGAGTCCGGGAGGTTGCCTTGTGGCTCCTCCTGCGCCACCTCCTCTTGACTTGGCCGCCCTTGGGGCGCCACCTCGGCGTCGTCCGTAGTGTGGGGTGAGGAGGCGGTCGGAAGCGAAGTACTCTCCATTTCCGACGAACCCAGGGACCCGCTCGTCGAAGCGGCTAGCTCGCTCTTGGGCGGGCTGCATGATTGTTCGACATTAGAGAACACTATGCAATAATTAAAAAGTCATGGGTATCCGGACACTTACGATCTCGCCAGGGGCTTGGCCCTTGTTGGCCAATCCTCCTCGTCGCTGTCGACGTTGGTGGAGAAGTCCGGAGGAAGGGTTCTTCCCTTCTTGGACCCTCCGGCCTCCCCAGTTGGGGCGACCTTCCTTTTCTTCTCCTCCCCCGCTGGGGGAGGAGCTTCTTCTTCTTCCTCCTCGTCCTCAGGAGAAGATTCTGCATCAGAATCTGACAGCACCTGGCGTCGGGAGCTCCTTCGAGTTCCCGTGGCCTCCTTCTTGGCCTTCTTCTCCGGCACCACATGGGGTGCCGGAGCCAGCAGCCCCGTCAATCGGGCGTCCACTGGGTCTTCCGGCAAAGGAGCCAGATAGTTAATCTGTCCAGACGTCTTCAACCAGTCATGTCAAAGATTAGGGAGTTTTAGACCCCACATAGAGTCAATCTATGAAAAAAGAGTCCCGTAAAGGGTAAAATAAATTACCTCGCCGGCTTGACGCCGCGAACTGTATCCGCGATCTTTGTTAGCGGATGCTGGGGCTTCGGCGCCCTTGAACAGCGCCTTCCAGGCGTCTTAAATGCGTAGTGTCGAAGAGCCGGCTCAAGGTTCGATCTTTGTGCCGGATCGAACTCCCACAAATTGAAGGCCCGTTGTTGGCATGGGAGAATCCAGCGGATGAGCATCACCTGGATTACGTCGACAAGCTTGAGATTCTTGTCCATCAGGTTTCGGACGCATGTTTGGAGTCCGGATGTCTCGTCCGAATTCCCCCATGTCAGGCTCGTCTCTTTCCATGACGAGAGCCGTGTGGGGAAGCCAGATCTGAATTCGGGGGCCGCCACCCATTCGAGGTCGCGGGGCTCGGTGATGTAGAACCACCCCAATTTCCACCCCTTCACTGTCTCCACGAAGGCGCCCTCGAGCCATGGGACTTTGGCCATCTTGCCAACCATGGCGCCTCCGCACTTCGCTTGACGGCCGCCCACTACCTTCGGCCGGACGTTGAAGATCTTCAGCCATAAGCCGAAGGGGGGCTGGATGCAGAGGAAGGCCTCGCCTACCCACGATAAACGCCGAGATGTTGAGGATGAAATTCGGGGCCAGGTCGTGGAAGTCCAGGCCGTAGTAGAACATGAGCCCCCGGACAAATGGGTGAAGTGGAAAACCTAGTCCGCGGAGGAAGTGGGGGAGAAACACCACCCTCTCATGGGGCCTGGGGGTTGGAACGAGCTGCCCTGCATCGGGCAGCCTGTGCGCGATGTCGCCGGACAAGTATCCGGCCTCCCGCAGTCTTGTGATGTGCCCCTCCGTGACGGAGGAGGCCATCCACCTGCCTCCCGCTCCTGACATGGTCGGAGAAAGGTTGAGGTGGGATGTGCGGACTTGGGCGCTGGAGCTCGAGTCTTGGCGGAAATGGATAAGCAAAGGAGGAAGAAGGCGTGGGTGAAAAGGTGGATCCTTATCCCCTTATATGGACGGACGGGCTATGCGTCCCCACCGCCTGGTAAAACTCACTTATCTCCCAAGCGCCGTGTCGATGGCGCGGACGGGTTACCTCGTCCGTATTGATGAGAATCCCGGAATAAGGGGCACGATCTATGCTTTGATAAGACGTGCCAAGGAAACCGCCTCGCTAAACGCGCTAAGGTGGAACGGTAAAAAACGATTCATATAATGGCCTGGCCGTGGTGTGATGTCACGCTGCGGAATACGTCAGCATATCTGTGCAAAGATTATTCTCTCTACGGTGGTATGTGGAACTTGTTTTGCAGAGCCGGACACTATCCTTGTGTTCAAAACCTTCTGTGGAGTATTCGGAGGAGGAACCCGCCTCGCAATGCCGAAGACAATCAATGCGCCGGACTCGTCGTCATTGAAGCCTGGTTCAGGGGCTACTGAGGGAGTCCCGGACTAGTAGGTGTCCGGATAGCCGGACTATCGTCACGGCCGGACTCGAAGACTATGAAGATACAAGATTGAAGACTTCGTCCCGTGTCCGGATGGGACTTTCCTTGGCGTGGAAGGCAAGCTTGGCGTCTGGATATGTAGATCTCCTACAATTGTAACCGACTTTGTGTAACCCTAACCTATCCTGTGTCTATATAAACCGGAGGGTTTTAGTCCGTAGGACAGAACAACAATCATACCATAGGCTAGCTTCTAGGGTTTAGCCTCCTTGATCTCTTGGTAGATCTACTCTTGTACTACCCATATCATCAATATTAATCAAGCAGGAGTAGGGTATTACCTCCATCGAGAGGGCCCGAACCTGGGTAAAAACATCGTGTCCCTTGTCTCCTATTACCATCCGCCTAGACGCACAGTTCGGGACCCCCTACCCGAGATCCGCCGGTTTTGACACCGACAATCACCATGCACAAGCTCGAGCGGCTCGGTGGCGCGGTAGTTAGCCTACGGAGGGAAGGGAGCTCGCCGCTCCTTGCCCACAAGGCAGGTGTCGCAAACCTCCTCGGAGTGGTGGAAGAGGGGCATGCCCTTGACCATGTTCTGACGTGCCAGCCGCTCGAGGCTGTCGAAGTGTTGGTGCCCGAAGCGCGCGTGCCAGGGCCACGCCTCATCCCCGGAGTGCGCAGCGAGACAGACGGGGTTGGCAAGCTGCAGACGGGCGATGTAGAGCCTGTTACGAGAGCGCGGCACTTTGGCCTGGATGCGGTGCTGGCGATCGCGCACCGTCATGACGCCGGCTTCGACGTGCGTGGGGCAGCCGTTCTCGTTGAGCTGCCCGATGGACACGATGTTGCTCTTGAGCCGCGGGATCCAGTATACGTTGGTGAGTGCACAGTGCCCGTCGTTGGCCGTAGCGAACAGGACAGTGCCCCGCCCTTGGATTGACCCAAGCGAGCCGTCCCCAAACCTGACCGAGCCGCGAACGCCCTTGTCCAGTTCGGCGAACGCAGCCTTGTCACCGGTCATGTGGTTTGACGCACCCGTGTCGAGGTACCAGGCCGCGTCCTGATCTCCGGGAGCGCGGCGGAGTTCCACGCGGGCGCGTCACTCGTTGAGGAGGACGACCTCCTCGCCTACTCCAGCGCGCGGGGTGACGGCCGCAGCTGTCAGGGAAGCCTCCTCGATCATCAGCAGACCCGGATCGTCGTCCTCGCCCGCTTGGCCTTGTGCAAGGAGGGCATGTTCCTCCTCGCGTTTCTTCCTGCGGCAGTCCCGGGCCCAGTGGCCTGCGATGCCGCAGTAGTGACACTTGTCACGATCCGCGTCGCCGCGGCCGTTCTTCCCACCACCGGCGTTAGTGCCGGCAGGGGACTTGCCTTTTCCTCCGCATCCACCGCCGCGGCCACGTCCGCGGCCACGCCCTCGTCCGTGCGCCTGTGCACCTGACGAGTTGCTGCCGCTTGCGCCGCTGTTCGCCGTACGCTTCTCGTACGCGCGCCAGTCCTCCAGGGTCATCAGAAGGCGACCGGCGTCCTCGCCTCCGCCGTCCTGGTCCCGTCGCTCCTCCGCCACCTTGAGTCGTCCGGTGAGCTCCTCCACCGTCAGGGTGTCGAGGTCAACCATCGTCTCGATGGAGAGCGCCACCTGAGCGTACTTGCGGGGCACAACACGATGGAACCTACGTACCACTCGCGCATCCCCGACGGGATCACCATGGATGGAGAGGTTGTTGACGAGCCCGGTTAGCCTCATCGCAAAGTCATCGACGTTCTCACCGGGCTTGAAACGGATGTCCTCGAATTCCCGGCGGAGGCCCTGGGCCTTGGCCTCGTGCACAGCGGCAGATCCCATCCGCATGGTCTTCACAGCGTCCCAGGCCTGCTTTGCCGTCTCCTTCGTGGAGAGGACCGTGAGCATCTCCTCTGGCACCGCCCGGAGGACGGCCTCCAGGGCGGTACGATCGTCGTGGTAGTCGGCGATTCCCGTGGTGACGGCGTCCCACAGCCCGCGCGTCTGCAGGATGGCCTTCATCAGGAGAGACCAGCTGCTGTAGTTGCTCCGGGTCAGTGTTGAGAACACCGTTGGGAGGGCCACCTCGCGTCTCTGCACCACCGGCGCGGCGATCTTGTGCCCGTGGATGGTGCGGCTATGCCTAGCTCTCGGAGACCGCAACAGCGTGCGCCCGCGCGTCGGCGACGGAGTCCGGGACCCGCCGTCGGAGCCCTTCTGCGACCCTTCGCCGGAGACCTTCCGGGGCCCCTTGCTTCCCGCCATGATCGCCGGATCGTACTAGCGGCTCTGATGCCAATTGTAAGCACCGATCACACACACACGCGCGCGAGAGAGCTCGGGAGACAGTGGTTTTGCGTTGCGAACACTTGCAAATTTTCTGCATTTGATCTTCACCTCTTATTCTGTTACAGAAGGGAAACGAGGCCACTAACAGCCCGAGAAAACAGCCACGCCGAGCCACAACGATTGCGCCATCCCACGATCCAGCTCATGCGGGGTGTGGACTACCTCTAAGGAAAGAAAAAACTTCCTAACAAACTTATCTACTCAGCTGTCTAATCAGCGTTTATTTTCTGCTAAGACTAAAGCGACGAACACACAAGGGTTAAGTCCACAAGCAGCACGTTTTGGTGGCAGCTCGTGTTTCCTGCTTCTTCTTCTTCTTCAAGCGCTTTTATTGTGTGAAGTTTCGGACTTCGAGATCGTTGTTGCTATGGCATCCATACCTGCGTCGGCATGGGTGGATTCAGGACGACATATCCTTTATCCAGAGCGGCAGAGCTTCTTGTAGTCCTCCGATGGCAAGGCCAAGCCGGCTTCCTCCGATCTCACGACAGTAGTTAATGGGGCATGGGAATGCTTCTTCTCCGTATCCGTTGATGAGAGAACGAGGCTGATCCCATTAGCGGGTTTGGAACTTTGGATGCGTAGGCTGAGAGGGATAGCTTACGTCACGTCGAGGATGCATGGTTGCTTGCTGAGCCCATCCCGACTAATAAACTACTCCTCTGAATTACCCCTCCGTACCATAATACGTATAAGACATTATTGTATGTCATAACATCTTATATTATGTGATGGAGGAAATACATAACAGTTTTGCAACCAATTACTCAACATTTGAGGTAAGAACGGAGGAGCTTATATTTTTTCTACAAAAGAAGGATTACCCCGGCCTCTGCATTAGAATAATGCGTGCAACTATATTATTAAAAGGAGACGTTCTCAATTACGTAGTATGGTACAAAGCCCCAAACTGAACATTAATGAAGCAAAAAATCATCACAACCGGCATAAATAGGAGCAGATGACTAAACACCAATCATATTGTTGAACCGTCATTCAAACCGGTTGTAAGTATCCCGTGGCACCGTCTCCTAACGGTTCCACCGAAAAGCCATATGTTCCCTAGCCTCCGCATGATTGAGTGACGATCACATACGGATCTCCAGTTGCTCTGTAAATAACCTGCAAATTTTTTGTGCTAGATTGTCTGTTGAAAATCACATCATTCCGGCAGTCAGGTTATTATAAGGAGGAGCTCCAAGACATGATGGTGATGGTATAATGGAAGAGTTCATTTATACAAGACCGAGACGGAGCCCACTAGCTAAGGCACATTATAATTGGCTTTTAAGGAGGTACACATGCATGACATGCAAAACATTGTCACTAGCACAACCCACAACCCCTCCGAGAAAAGGCACAAGTTTGACATATGAGCGCCAATCAGAATCGAAATCGCCAAAACTAGGATTCAGTCCTGCAACCCCCCGGAGATGAGAGAATTCTTTATTTGGCTCTTTCTTAAATTGTGCTTCACTTTTTGGCCCAAAAAACCTATTTCTTCCCTTTTTCACCCTAAAATTTTATTTTGTTCCGTATGTGACATTCCATCAGTTTGGGCTAGTAACGGTGTTAAGTCTGACCTAAAAAGACCGTTTTACCCCTAGGGCAGTCTCATGTTTTTTGATTTAAAAAGAAAGGAAAAACCCACAGCAGCACTAGTAACCTTAAACAGCCAACACACTCTATTCGTTAGCACGGTAGATTAAATCGAGTATTTGGGGTCGACTGCACGAGCGCCCCTTGTTTTTTTTTCTACTGACATACTACCATGAGGGGCAAAGTTGTCTTTCGACATGCCATTTAACACCACCCGATGGCAAAATGGATAAAAGTGTCGCATTAGGAACAAAAATGGAGTTTAAGTGTCAAGAAAGGAAGAGAAAAGTTTTCTGGGCCAAAAAGGGAAGCAAAATTTAAGAAAGAGCCAAATAAGGAATTTCTCAGGGAGTCATTTTACAGTGCATCCGGACGATATGGACCGTCCGTCGGAGCGAATTCGACGGTCCAGATCCGATGCAATACGCAGATGTCACGTGTATTATATCAGACCCCGAGGGGCATTTTTGGGAGAAAATAATATTTCGAACTGATCTAATTTTCCCTCCCAAATATTTCGAGGGTATTCTCGGTACGAATTTCAGGGCTATTTTTGGTTCGATTTTTATCCCGTTCGCTAGGGTTTATTCCTCGCCGCCGCTAGGGTTTTAATCCTCGCCGGCAGGATCTAGCCGCTCGTCGCGGCCCCTCCCTCCCTCCTCGCCGGCAGGATCTAGCCGCGCGTCACGGCCCCTCCCTTCCTCCACCCCAATTCCCTCGCGATCTCGCACTACCTTTTCAACGAACACGAGAGGAGGCCCAGTGCCCTCCCTGCGGCGGCCGCCTACGAAGAGTCGGCGCCATCCCACCTCCTAGTCCTCCTTGCGGGTGCCTATAGCCATAAGGTTATAGGCAACCTCTTTCCCACACCCCAATTGGTTGTTTGCGTCCTCTACATATCATTTCTCAGCCATGGCTACAGCTTTGATCTGGCCATGCATCTCGTCCGTTGGCAAGGTGGTTGGGTATGGATCATGTGCGGGACTAGATGAAGCCGACCGCCAGCCTCGACGGCCAGCCCCATTCGTCCAGCCCCGACTGCATGATCTATGAACGTTCAATCGTTGCATTCAACATGTATTCTTTGAATTTGGCTGATAGGTGAGATTTGGAGATCAATAGAGATGATAAGCTATTAATTTTGGAATGTACTATAAACAGTTCATAGCTTATGTTGCTCAATATTTATGATGCTCGCTTCTTCTTGTGCAATTGCTGGACTGGGATCAACAGACTTGGCATTTGCTTTATAAGAAAAATTAGATTCACATGGGATATCCACCTTTTGAAGATTGTTGTTAATTATTATTATGATGTTTAGCCTTGTTAAAGGGAGAGTAATGATCCTTGCAAAAAGCAGAGAGAAAGGAATGAGCATTCGATTCTTTCATATGTTGCATTTCATTCTTCCGTGTTTAGTTATGTCCAATACTTGTTACATGCATACACTTGACAAGGTTAGTACAAGTAGTAATTTTTCCTCTGTTTTGCAGGGCTATGACAGAACATGCTATGTGATTCCCTGAGGCAGGATGGATGTACCATGGCCACACCACTGTGCTCCTGAAGGTGATCGCTTCAATTCAGCGTTGCAGCACCTGCAGAGGCCCCCTATGGTACGTGCTTTACTCTTGTTATCCTATGTTCTATATTTTTTTTGGCTTTGCGGCCTGCATACGAGACATAGCTGTGATTGCGTGTTGAATCATGCAGTATTTTTTCTTCTGTTGTGAGGCTATGCTCATGCTCGTACCTTTTTCTCTCGTATGAAAATAGACATATCATAATCCATTATTCTTCTAGGATTGCCCCAGGCACCATTACTGTCACATGGTAGTAAAAAGCAAATATAGATTTCTACGAGATCCCGTAGAGACCAAATTTATTTCAAGCAAAATATTGTAACCATATTATTGTAGTTTTACAACTTGACTCATGTGCAATGGACTAACAACACGGCTAGGAAACCTTCTTCGGGACTAAAACCCAACCACACCCTACTCTATCGCTTTATGGCCAAGTGTACACTCCACACTACAGGACTAACTGCTTGCATCTTCGTCGTCTTCAACCGCAGGTGCATCCGATAGCCTAGCATGGTACTGCTTGAACCCATTCATGTATTTCATTTTTGTTGTAGCGTGAATCGACAAGCACAACAGGTAGCTCTTTTCTGAATTTCTCGATGTAGGCCTGCATGCAAGGATATGTTAGTATCGTTCCATAAGTTTCAGCAGATGACATAATTTTAGGTGTTACTCTACGTACTTCATCATAGTGCTTCCTCAGTTTTAGTCCCGTAAATAATTTGATGTTCTTCAGCATGTACAGTGCACAACAAGAACTGTAACATTTTATGTTGTTAGATCAGCATTTCAGATATTAATAATCTAAAACAAAAACAAAAGCTAATATTTTTTATTGACGTCTCATCGGATTTTGGCACATTAATGTTTCGTGCTGGCCATTGCGCCACGTTAATGTCTTCCCATCCATAGCTTTCTATCCCATTGACTCACCTCGCTGCTCTCAGATGTGCTTCCATCTCGCTACCTGCAAGCCCAATGGGATGAGAAGTTTCCTACGACTAATACTTACATACGATGTCAAATCCTTTGTTATAATTAAATATGTTGAAATTCTCACCATGTTATGTACTTCTTTGGGTACCATACAGTGGAAAAGTGAATCAAGAACCTGAATCTCCTTCCTTCTGGGGTTTACGACGACAAGTAACCAGTGGATGTTTTGGCTGTTCGTAGGTAGGAAAACCTAGAGTGCACAGATAATTAGATCAACGTGTATAGTAATAGAAAAAATCTGTTCTTTGTTAGGTTAAAATACCATATCATGTTTCAGGTAGCTGGTGCCTTGTGTTGTTCCAGGAATGCCTGCCAAAGCGTCCTCGTAGCTCTCCTCTATCCTACCATCTCTTTCGAGCTTAGCGACGCCGGCCACCCTCTCAACCTAAACCAATTGGTCGTCCCTTGTGTCAATTGGGTCATCATGACGCATGAGCTGGATCGCAACATCAACCACCTACAACAATAATCAAGTTAATTGTATTGTACAAAAATGAAACTTCATAAACTAATTTGTGAAATATCTTACTTCGTCACCGAACCATACGACTTCTTCATATCCATCTTTTTGGGTGAGGCATTGCAAATGCTTCGATAGCACGACAATGTCATCAAGTAAGACCATTAGTTTTTCATGATTTGTACTGTTGATTAGTGACGTCACGAAATCCTGTCGAACCACATCTAGCTGGTCCCTCTGGGTTTCAGTAACTTCTGACCTCTTTTTTAAGTTGCTAGAGCTGATTTTCCTCTTTTTATTGTTCATGTCCTCGGAATCATTTGTAGACTCTGATTGAGTCTTGTGTTTCCTTTTTTTTCTTTCATTTTCATACGAAGTATACTCGTCATTCTTAAATAATTGCAATCACACACTTTTCTTTTCGCCCCCATGATTTTGTGGCGTCGATTCAACCATACTTACTTCTTGCTGCTTTCGAAAGGATTCATCATGGCTGTCATCATCTGCGAAGGCACGGGGCTCTTCAGGCTATCGTGATCCTGTAGCCTTCACAGAGTTCTGCGTACTCCCTCTGTTGAACGGATTCTGTCATACGAAATAAACCACGTGTTAGCCTTTAGCAGATTCTTGCTCAATTATAGGTAAAATGTGCATCACCTGGAAATCTTCAAGGCTTGTGGTGGCTTTGGAATGCATTTGCTTATCGAAACGAGGAGCACCTTGGATATCATCCACCTCTTTCAAAAGCTTATGAATACCACTGGGATCTTGTTTGAGTTTTATTTCAGCTCTTTCTAATGCTTCATCATGTACGTGGAAGCATGTTATTTCTGAAACGACAATGATTGTTTCATAATTAAGTTAACATGCGTAAATCAAACTCTTCATCAAGGTTCTTCATTGGGGGCTCCATGTCATCATTTTTTATTCCCTGCTTACAATGGTGCTTAGCAGCGACCTCCGTGACATCGTTTTGTTTCCCCTGGTCAGAAGCCTGCTCAACATTCTCAACAGAGGCCTCCATTGGGTGTGAAGGTGCCCCGAGGTCAGAAAGATGTATGTCCTCCAGTCCTGGAAATATTCCGTCGTGTTTTGTCTTTGAAAAATACATGTTATCCTGGGGTGTCTTCATAGTAATGTAATTTAGAAAAAACCTTGGGCACGTAAATTCCAATTTTATATACTAATCTCATAATTCTAGGCTTACGTTTAATTCTTTGATGAGGTCCTCTGTGAGCTTGCTATATGTACGGGTACGCCTAAGGCACTCATCCATTTACTTTTCAAGGGTGCACATCCTATCATTTTGTTCTGCACCAGCCTCCCGCACGAGGGAGGCAACTTCTTGCAAATCAGTCAATACACGTTCGATGAGTACCTTAATCTGAGACTTTGAAACACTTAGAATCATATAACTTCATACTAGTTGCAATGTTACAATATATATTTTTGCCTGATCTAACTCATTTACCCGAATGCCAGTCTTCGGTTTGGCCAGCGTACCATCTCGTGCAGGAATGGAAGGCCTCATCAGGTCCTCAACATACTACAGTTTAGTGTCGTTAGTATGCTTTAGAAAATATACATGTTACATAATCCAGGCAATGTGCTGACATTTTACCTCTCATACTCCCAGATAATTATTCTGCATTATATTGTCAACCTTTTTTGCCTTCTCCTTGCTCCATTTCTGGATCAGCGGCCTTAACCTTGATTCATACGAGATGCTAGAGTCCAATTGGTGCACTCTGAACTTCTCGTAGTACCATGTCTACATGACAAAAAAGCAGTTTCCAAATATTCTCGTACATTATGTAATGTATGTTAGGTAAGTGATAATTGTACTACTATGAATTACCTGCAGCAGTGGTAGATTCCCCTGCAAAATTGCCTCGCCATTTACAAAATTCTTCACGCTATCCATAAGATAGTCAAGCATTAGCTGTCCAGGATGTGTGCCCTTTATCGTCTCAACATTTCTAACAATCCCAATATATTTTTTATCCACATACTCCTCTTTTGTTCGGCATACATATTTGCCTACGGTGTACAAGACAAATGGCCTGACAAAATTTGGTGTGCTGTCGCCTTTCATCTTGGCTAGCAATCTTTTGAAAGTTATATTGGTTTCATTACGATCTTTCAGTTTCTTCCACAACTCCATATTATCATCAAGATTTGAAGGGACGTGCTTCTCCCATGGAAGGGCATGCCTGACATATGTGCTACATCTTCTAGTGTGATCCTACATGCTCTCCCGTCGATGATAAAGGGATCCTGCTCTGCATCATATGAATTAGCGATGGCCATGCATAGTACACGTCTAATTTTGATGCTAAGTGTCTTGAGAAGTCCACCCAGTCCAATCAACTAGATGTACATCCTTTGCTGTGTGTTTAATCCGTTTATGAACTCTTATGGCGGCAAAGAAGCATCCTGGGTTCAATGGATGTGCAAGTGTGATTAGATTCAGCATGGTATACAATTTAAACACTCATACAGACGAATACAACTTATATATACCAACATAAAAATTGTGCTCTACGCTACTTCATGAGGTAATTTGTTTACAAGCAAGCTGAGTTCCATGAATGTGCAAATACTAGCATTAGATTCAACTTGTTATGTTTGAATGATCATATAAGGTAATCTCCATTGCAAGGCGCCTATCTGAAATAAAATCAAGATACAAAAATAAAAAACTATCCAACCGTGGTCTCCTCAACTCTAGGCGCTAATCATGGTCAGTAGTATCGAATTAAAACATGGGCCATCGATGCCTTCCATAACTCGTGCGGAAGGAAAAAAGGAGGCAAGCGCCCGCTGCACTAATTGGCATCGACAAGACCAGAACCTAAGATTTAGCTGGGAATTAATCAATGAACTGCAAATCTGGTAGGAAACAAATCCTAGAGCTCTCCCCTAACGCCCCCAACATAATTTGTTTAAAAACATGCTGAGTTACATGAATATGCAAACAACGAGTGGGGTTGCAGCAAGCGATCATGGGATTAAGATCGTGGCGCAAAAAAATAGCAGCGGCTGTAGTAGGAGATCATGGGGAGTTACCTCAGGATTCATGTTTGGCTCCGTCGTTCGGTCTTGCTGGATTCCTGGGTTGCTCCGTCCTTCGGTCTTGCTGCTTTGGGCAGCGCAGAAGGACGAACTATGATCCATGAGGTTTCAAAGGATCCCTATTTATAGGGATCGTAACAACCCAGGCTTATATCCACGTATAGATTTCTTCGGTTGGAGGAAATCAAGGGAGGGGACCCACCTAGTTGAATATTAGGGGGGGTGTGGAGAGTTTAGAAAACGTAAGTTATGGTGTAAAAAAACTAAGGTAAGTTGCGTAACAACACTTAGGTCTCCTGAGAATCACGATCGTCAAAAAGATATAGTTCCCATTTCTTTGAAAATCATCCAAAAGAACTGGACCGCTTTTATTATTGGTTATAAGTAAATCAGTAGACCTCTTTTAGGATGAAAACTGGTTCTAAAGTCAACAAGGATTGAGTGTTCACACGTGAAGTATTTTCCTCTCTCTTGTGAAGCTATTTTATTGCCCATCCGTGCTCATACCTGTTTTCCTCGTATATGTGAGACCAAATTTTGTTGATAATAATGAATCATGTCTAGTCCTGCTCAAGATGGCATGACACCATGGTTTTCGCTTCGGTGAGATTTCGATGAAATAACTGAATTTCATTCATTTCAGCACTCACTGCAATATTTGCCTTTCGGCCAAAATATTTCAGCCTCACTGAATTTCAACCAAAATATTTCAGCACTCGCTGAAACTTTTCTAGAACTTCTAACTTGCGATGTTAAAAAATTCTGAAACTTCTAACTAGCGACGTAATTGTTCGGAATCTTGTGCAGACTCCGATGCAACTTAAATATAAATTTAAGAATTCAGTTAACCTTTCTAAGCTTCAAATTCTCTGCTTGTAAAAAGCAAATATATGTTTCAGCGTCTCCCATGCAGACCAAATTTATTTCAAGAATAGTATTTGGAACCAGTAGTGTGAAGTATTACAACTTGATTAATCCGCACTGGACAAAGAACATGGCTAGGAAACCTTCTTTGGGACTAAAACGAAACCACACCCTATTCTACCGCTTCATGACAAAATGTACACTCCATATCTAAGAATGGACCACTGCTGGACTAAATGCTTGCATCTTCATGCTCTTCAATCGCAGCTGCATCCGATAGGCTAGCATTGTACGTCTTCAGCCTTTTCATGGACTTCAATTTATTGTAGGGCGAATTAAGAAGGACAATAGGCAGCTCTCTTCTGTAATTGTCGATGTATGCCTGCATGGGAGGATATGTTAGTATCGTTCCATACGTTTACAAAATTGTTAGAATTTTAGGTGTTACTCTGAGTACTTGGTCATAATGCAGTGTAAGATCTTCTCCCATAAAGAATTCGATGTTCTTCAGCATGTAGAGTGCACAAGAAGAACTACAACAATTAATTATGTTAGCAGCATTTCATGTATTAGCAATGAAAAATATAATTATAAGCTAATACTGTTGACTGACTTGTCATCTTGTTTTGGCACAGGCACATGCTTTACTGTCCATTGGGTCACGTTAATGTCTTGCCATGCATGGCATTGTGGTCCATTGATTCGTAGCGATGCTCTCAGATGTGCTTCCACCCCACGTATTTCCCAAAGTCAATGGTATGAGAAGTTGCTCAGGTTCATGGCTAGGTATGATGCTAAATCCTATGTTGTATTGAAATACGTTTAAAATCTCACCATGTGAACCACTTGTGTCCGTTCTAGGTAGCCGAAAAGCGAATCAAGAATCTGAATCTCCTTCCTTCCGAGGTTTACGACCATAAAGAACCAGTGGGTGTTCGCCATGTTCGTAGGCAGAAAAACCTGGACAACAAAGATGATTACATCAACATGCATAATAATTAGAAAAATAATTGTGTTTATGTCATGGTGAGATTGTACCAGATCATGTCTGAGGTAGTTGTCTCCTTTTGTTTTTCCATGACTGCCCGCCAAAGCGGCCTCGTGGCAGTTCTTTACCTTACCATCTCTCTCGAGCATAGCGATGCCGGCCACCCTCTCAATGTAAATCAGCTGCCCATCCATTATGTCATTAGGTTGATCATGACACATGATCTGAATCACAGCATCAACCAACTAAAACAAAAATCAAGTTAATTGTGGAATTAAAAAAAAATCAAGTTAATTGTACTGTGCAAAAGAAAATTGATAAACTAATTTGGGCAAATATCTTACTTCATCACCCAACCATTTGTCATCTTCGCCTACATCTGTCATGGTGAGGCATTGCAAATGCTTCTGTTGCAGAACAATGTCATCAATTACCACCAATTGTTTATCAAGATCTGAGGTGTTGATAATTTCGGCCACATAAATCTGTTGAAAGTTGTCAAGGTTGGTCTCCAGCGTCGAAGCACATGTGTCTGCATCATTTAAATTGCTTGCTCGGTTTTTCCTCTTTGTATTCTTTGTGTCCTTGGAATCGTTGGTAGATAAAAAGAGTCATGTTTTTCTTTCTCTTCTTATCACTATCGTACAGAACCAAAACCTTCATTGCACAACAATGAAGATGCAACTCTTTTCCGGCTGCTCGCACGAGTTGGTAGCATGTAATCAATGTTGGGGAACGTAGTAATTTTAAAAAAATTCCTACGCACACGCAAGATCATGGTGCTGTATAGCAAAGAGAGGGGAGAGTGTTGTCCATGTACCCTCGTAGACCAAAAGCGGCAGCATTAGCACAACGCGGTTGATGTAGTCGTACGTCTTCACGGCCCGAACGATCAGGCACCGAAACTACGGCACCTCCGAGTTCTTGCACACGTTTAGCTCGATAACATCCCTCGAACTCCGATCCAGCCGAGTGTCGAGGGAGAGTTCCATCAGCACGACAGCGTGGTGACGATGTTGATGTTCTATTATCGAGGAGGACTATGGTGGAGGGGGGCACCGCACACGGCCAAGAGATCAATGATCTGTTGTTGTGTGTATAGAGGTGTCCCCCTGCCTATAGCGACCCGACCCGAATGGATCAAGTCTCTGTGCTCAGGTGTCATCCCTGGATCAGTAATGCTGACAGCACACAGTACTTCGAAGGATTTATTACAGAGTAGCAATCACACACTTATTACATCATTGTCCAAAAGAGGACTTATTACAATAAAAATGGCTTAAGGCCATCTAATAACGATAACAGCGGAAGACTTGGAAGATAAGTGAGTCCATCAACTCCAGCATCATCCGAGTATAGAACCACGACCTAAAGCACCTTACTCGTCAAATGCGAAAAGTCCGCAACATGAAAGTTGCAGCCCGAAAACGGGTCAGCACATGGAATATGCTGGCAATGTAACACATAGAGAATAATAAATGATAAGCCTGTACTACATGCATATGTGGCTGGTGGAAAAGCTCTACGGTTACAGTTTTGCATAAAGCCAGTTTTTCCCTACTGCAAAGGAATAAATTTGTTTAACTATCATGGTGGTTGTTAAACATTGAGAATGGTTGACAGCATCCTCAATCCCAATTAAAAGTAATCCTTAACAAACCCAACAATATTAAATTAGAGTAACATGTTGAGATTCACATGATATTCAAGTACTAGATACTCAAGATGTCCATAACCGGGGACACGGCTAATCATGATTAGTTTATACACTCTGCAGAGGTTTGTGCACTTTTCGCCACAAGACTCGATCGCCTCCGTTTGGTTTCTCGTCTTTGCAGGGTGTTTGAGAAAGCGGATGACCGAGACATAGTCTTTCGAGCGCTAGCACCTTATGATGGGTAGACGGTACACCTACAGCCCCTACATCTGCTAGTCCACCACTATAAGAGTTATGCGACTTAATCAACTATGCCAGAGCCCATAATGGCTTGTGGCTGCACATGGAAGTTACTAGTTTGAATAATCTCATGATCCCTTTGAGCCTGGGTGGCGGTCCGAATAAAAACAGGCAAGTCCTGATGGAAACCAGGTGCCTCAATCCACCCAGATGTGTGTTTAAGTTGCCACCTTAAGTAAACCATTAATTTAACAATCTCACATCTGTCATGGAATACACTCACCCAATCCACGTCTACTAGCATAGCATGGCATAATAAGCAAACGTAGAAGTAACTCCCAAAGGTTTGATAATAAAACAGGTAATAGGTACTACCTCAATCTACTTCCCATCCCATAATTTAATTGGATCCTAATCATGCAAGTGTTTGAGGTTTGATCTAATGCATAAAAACTGGATAGTAGATAAGATATGATCAAGTGTTACTTGCCTTGCTGATGATCCGCGAAACCTAGACATTCGAAGTAACAAGCGGCGCACTCCGGGTGATCTATCACAGACAAACAACAAGCATACAATAAGTACTCATCTAATGCACGGGTAAATCTCGAATAAAAGATCTGACCAGAAATTTCAACTTAAGAACCCTGGTTGCAAAAGAGAACAAACTGAACAAAACTACGGAAAACAACCGGCGGAAGAAAACAGCTCGGTTCTAGCAAGTTCAAACTAGGTCAAATTTTACAGTAGCAAAACTTTGTTTAAGTTGATTAGTCGGAACTGCGGTTTCGAAACGAAACTCCAGGCGCTTGAATCACCTGATTCCGACAAACGAGCGAGAAGATAAACTAGAACAAAAATCAAATCTGAAATCGTGATCAGAAAGAATAGCGGAATAAATCCGATTAAAAGAAAAATGACGAACGGTTAAACGAACGGACGTTCGTTAACCGGGAATAACCGGTGATCTCGTTCGTTAAGACGAACGGTCCGGCGAACGCTCGCTAAAAACAAAACCGGAATTAATACCGATTTAGGGTTTCAAAAAAAAACCGAACAAAAGAAAACCGGAAATAAAACCGATCTAGGGTTTTGAAAAAAAAACCGACTACGAAAAAAGAAAACCGGAACGGTTTTTATAGAAAAAACCGAACCGAGGGGGAGGGTGGCGCGGCAGCTACCTCGGCAGTGGGGCTCAGCGAGGCGGCTAGGGGCGGCAAGCGGCAGCCGGCGCAAGTGGCGGCGGCGCTAGTGGCGGCGGCGGTGGCTGCGGTTGGGGAGGAGAGGGGGTTGTGGGGAGAAGAGGGGGCTTGGGTATTTAAAGGGGAAGGGTAGCTTGGGGAGGGCAAGCAAAGGGAGGAGGAGGAGGAGTCCTCCTCGGACTCGGCCGGCGGCCAGCACTTCTTGTGTGTGTGGTATGTGAAGGAGGCGGCTGGGCAGCTGGGCCCTTGGCCCAGGCGGGCGCTATGTTTTTTAAATAATGCGCGAAAAACGAATAAAATAAAATCTAAACGAACTCCAAAATTTACAAAGTAAAATTTCCCCGACTCCTAAAAATGAGTCGAACAAAATGAACTTTTACTTGGGGCCAAAAATGCAATTTTTGCAAACACGTATTTTTTTCCCTAAGGCAAATAACTCCGAGAAAATCCAAAATTTGATTTATTTATTAAATCTTCATTTTTCCTAAATTTTGGGAAAGTCATATTATTCCCTCTCATATTTTTAATTTGGAAAAATTATTTGAAGATGAAATAAATACAATCAAACGATCCTTTTTTTTCATAATTCGTGGAAACATAAATATGAAAATTTTGAAATCTCCAACTCTCTCCGAGGGTCCTTGAGTTGCGTGAAATTTCTAGGATCGGCAAAATGCAAGAAAATATGCAATGCATGATGATCTAATGTATAACATTACAAATTGAAAATTTGGGATGTTACAAACCTACCCCCCTTAAGATGAATCTCGCCCTCGAGATTCGGGTTGGTTAGAAAATAGGTGAGGGTGGTCCTTGAGCAAATCTTCTTCTCTTTCCCAGGTGGCTTCATCCTCAGTGTGGTGGCTCCACTGAACCTTGCAAAACTTGATAACCTTGCTGCGAGTAACTCTGCTGGCATAATCGAGAATCTTGACTGGTTTCTCCTCATATGTCAAATCATCCTTTAACTGAATTGCTTCAAGTGGCACTGTATCTCTTAGCGGTACCTCTGCCATCTCGGCGTGACATTTCTTCAGCTGAGAAACATGGAATACATCATGAACTCCTGACAGTCCCTCTGGCAATTCCAGCTTATAAGCAACTTCTCCCATGCGTTGCAAGATCTTATATGGTCCAACGAAACGTGGTGCTAATTTTCCTTTAACTCCAAAACGCTTAACTCCTCGAAATGGGGAATCCGCATAGCTTTTCTGTCTGGACTGGGCTACCTTGAGCCTATCGCGAATCAACTTAACCTTCTGTTCAGACTCCTTAATCAAATCTGGTCCAAACAACTGACGGTCTCCAACTTCGTCCCATGATAACGGTGTCCTGCACCTCCTTCCGTACAAAGCCTCGAAAGGTGCCATCTTCAAGCTGGTTTGGTAACTGTTGTTATAAGAAAACTCTGCATACGACAAGTTATCATCCCAACTAGATCCATAATCTAGTGCACAAGCTCTCAACATATCCTCCAAAATCTGATTGACTCTCTCGGTCATCCATCGGTCTGTGGGTGGAAAGCTGTATCTTGAATTCCAGCATGGTTCCCAATGTTTCGTGCAACTGATTCCAAAATTTTGAGGTAAACTGGGTTCCTCTATCCGATATGATACTCCTCGGAACTCCGTGTAAACACACAATTCTGGTCATGTATATCTTTGCCAACTTAGCACTGCTATAGGTAGTCTTGACTGGAATGAAATGAGCTATCTTCGTCAAGCGGTCGTGTAACATCCCAAATTTTCAAATTTGGAATGTTATACATTAGGTCATCATGCATATCATATTTTCTCGCATTTCTCGGATCCTAGAAAATTTCACGCAACTCAAGGACCCTCGGAGAGAGTTGGAGATTTCATTATTTTCATATTTGGGATTTCTCAAATTTTGAAAATAGGATCATTTAGTTATTTAATTATCTTCATAAGTTTTTCCGATAAAAAAAAATTAAGAGAGGGAATAATATGACTTTCCCAACATTTAGGAAAAATGAAGATTTTATAAATAAATCAAACATTGGTTTTTGAAAGTTTATTTGCTTTAGGCAAAAAAAAATGAGTATTTTAAAAATATGCATATTTGCCCCGTTTTAAAGTTCATTTTGTTCGACTCATTTTTTGGAGTCGGGGAAAATTAATTTTTTTTTATTTGGTGTCCGTTTGGTTTTATTTTTAATTCGCTTAGTTTTGTTTAAAAAAAACCGCGCCGCCCCGCCTGGGCCAAGGGCCCAGCCCACCGCTTGACCCACCTCTCCTCCCTCGCGCGGCTCGGCCCGCCTCGCCGCCGTTGCCCCCTCCCAAGGCAACCGAGCCCCTCCTTCTCTTATAACCCCGCCCCCCTCTCTCCTCACCCGGCGCCGCCGCCGCCCTCCACCCGACCGCCTTGCTTGCCCGCCGCCGCGCCGCCCTGCCGTCGCCAGCCGCCGCCCTCGCCGCCCTCATCCGACCCGCCCGGCGCCCGGGAGCCGGAGCTCCGCCGGCGACTTCGCCGAGGTAGCCGCCGCCACCACCCCCGATCCGGTTTTTGCTTTAAAAACCGATCCGGTTTTTCGTACGTTGTTCGGTTTTTTTTTGGTTTTATTATTTAGTGAACGTTCACCGACCCGTTCGTTTTAATGAACGTGTTCGTTGGTTAGTTTCTGTTAACGAACGTCCGTCGTTTTAACTGTTCGTCGTTTTTCTTTTAATCGGATTTAATCCGTTATTTTCCGAATTTGATTTTTGATTCAATTTTCAAATCTGTTTATTTTCTCGCTCGTTTATCGGAATCAGGTGATTCAAGCGCCTGGAGTTTCGTTACGAAACCGCCGTTCCGACTAACCTACTTAAACAAAGTTTTGCTACTGTAGAATTTTGACCTAGTTTCAGATTGCTAAAACCGAGTCGTTCTCTCTGGACTTTCGACTTTCGATGCTTTATTTGATTTGATTCTTTTGTAACCAGGGTTCTTAAGTTGAACTCTCTGGTTAGATCTTTTATTCGAGATTTCCCTGTGCATTAGATGAGTACTTATTGTATGCTTGTTGTTTGTCTGCGTTAGATCACCCGGAGTGCGCCGCTTGTTACTTCGAATCTCTAGATCTCGCGGATCATCAGCAAGGCAAGTAACACTTGATCATACCTTTTCTACTACCCAGTTTTATTGCATTAGATCAAACCCTCAAACACTTGCATGTTTAGGATCAACTTAAATTGTGGGATTGGGAAGTAGATTGAGGTAGTACCTATTACCTGTTTTACTTATGAATCCTTGGGAGTTACTTCTACGTTTGCTTGTTATGCCATGCTATGCTAGTAGACGTGGATTGGGTGAGTGAATATCCATGACAGATGTGAGATTGTTAATTAATGGTTTATCTAAGGTGGCAACTTAAACACACATCTGGGTGGATTGAGGCACCTGGTTTCTATCAGGACTTGCCTGTATTTCTTCGGACCGCCACCCAGGCTCAAGGGATCATAAGATTATTCAAACTGGAAACTTCCGTGTGCAGCCACAAGCCACTATGGGCTCTGGCATAGTTGAGTAAGTTGTGCGAACTCTTACGGGTAGGCTAGCTGATGTAGGGGTGCATGTTGGTACGGTCTACCCACACGTAAGGTGCTAGTGCTTCGAAGATCGTGTCTCGGTCATCCGTTTCTCAAACACCATGTAGTGCGAGAAATCAAGCGGAGGCGATCGAGTCTTGTGGGGAAAAGTGCGCAAACCTCTGCAGAGTGTATAAACTAATCATGATTAGCCGTGTCCCCGGTTATGGACGTTTTGAGTATCTAGTACTTGAATATCATGTGAATCTCAACATGTTACTTCTAATTAATGTTATTGGGTTTTTAATGAGTACTGTTTAATTGGGATTGAGGATGCTGTCAACCATTCTCAATGTTTAACAACCACCATGATAGTTAAATAAAATTATTCCTTTGAAGTAGGGAAAAATTGGCTTTTTTGCAAAAACTGTAACCATAGAGCTTTCCACCAGCCATATATGCATGTAGTATAGGCTTATTCCTTCATTGCTCTCTATGTGCTACATTGCCAGCATATTCCATGTGCTGACCCTTTTTCGGGCTGCAACTTTCACGTTGCAGACTTTTCAGACGACGAGTAAGGTGTTAGGTCGTGGTTCTATACTCAGTGATGCCGATGGAGTTGATGGACTCACTTGTCTTCCAAGCCTTCCGCTGTTATTATTAGATGCCCTTAAGCCATATTATTGTAATAAGTTCCCTTGTGGACAACGATGTAATAAGTGTGTGATTGCTACTCTGCTATAAATCCTTGAAATCTTGTGTGGTGTCAACATTATCGATCCAGGGATGACACTGAGCACAGAGACTTGATCCATTCGGCTCTGGTCGCTACAGAGATGGTATCAGAGCACACGCTGACTGTAGGGCACGACCACTAAGTTAAAGCCATAGATCATTACTCTCTTCCCATTTTCTAACTCCTCGTCTTTTCTACTCTTTAGGATGACGGACGCGAAGATCAAGTACACCCAACCAGATGAAGGCACACCTTTTGGATTCCACTTGAAGGAAGTCACCAAGTACCTGAACATTGGACTACCCAGCTTCACCGGGACTTTCAATGCCACTCTCTGCACGAAGAGGAGCTGGAAGATTCAAGCTCACGTTCCAGAAGGACATTCGCCCCAATCACCAAGCCTATAGATAGTGTTTTCATTGCACCAACTTGGAGTGCAGGAAAGAGCATGGCAGCTCACATCACCATGGGACGCATTGGAGAAGTTTATCAAGAAGACCTCAAGGACACCATCTATCAGATTTGCGGACGCCGAGATGACAAATGGGACATAGTCAGCACCAAGAAGGATAGATCCATTGCAGCTTTGATCCAGGAGTTAAACCAGCACATTCAACGCCAGGAGAACCAGATGTGCAATGATATGTTGGAGTTGCAGAATGCAAAGGGAAGGATCATCGAAATTGAAGAAGAATTAAAGACTACACGCAAGGACTACATGGACGAGATCGTAGCTCTAGCAAGACACAATAACGATCTTAAGTACGAGATCGAAGAACTCAAGAAGAAGTTGGCACTCAGGAATGAAGACCAGTATATCGGTTGCCCAAGCGACTACATCAACATCGACGACACCGATTCAGATCCAAGTGAACCCGACTTTGAAGACGAAGCTGGAGCAGACATCATGGAGTCTTCCACCGGTTCAAATTAGTAGAAGTCCCCCACATATTAGTAGTATTCCTCCATGTAAACATTATAGTACACGCACTTTTGCGATAGTTAGATCGTTGTAAGCCCTTGTTTGATTGAATGAAGTGATTTTGTGTGCATTTGCTCATGTGCATTTGGGTAGTGATTCCCCTTAGACCTCAATCTATTCTTAATTTCTCATCTCTTCTAAACCCATCAGATGCCTCCGAGACGCGACCCCGGGTTCATTTTCCCGCGAGAGATCACCCAATTGATTCAGCAGCAGAACACCCTGATTCAAACATTGGTGCAGAACCAGGGCAACAACAACAACAACAACCCACCACCACCACCTGCGGATCATTTGACTCGTTTCCTTAGACTAAATCCGCCGGTGTATTCCAGTAGCACCGAGCCGATTGTAGCAGATGATTGGCTCCGTAAGATAGGAAGGGAGTTGACCACTGCAGGATGCACAGATGGAGAAAGAGTGAAGTTTGCAGCACATCAGCTTGAAGGACCCGCAGCAGCATGGTGGGAGAATTTCACAGCCACTTACCCGGTAGACACTGTCACATGGGATCGGTTTGACCAAGCTTTCGCCTTGCCCATGTTTCAGCAGGAGCTATGGCCATGAAGAAGCGTGAGTTTCGCAACTTACGCCAAGGAGGAAGGACTGTTGGCGAAGATGTGGATGATTTTAGTAAGTTAGCACGTTATGCCCCGGATGACGTTGCTACAGATTTGCTAAGCAGGAGATGTTTCTAGAAGGTCTGATTGATGTGTTCAGCATGCAGTTGATGGTAGCTAGTTTAAACAACTACCAGGAGCTGGTAGACCGAGCCCTCATGATTGAAGGGAAGCGGCAAGAAATTGAGAACCGCATAGCGAAGTATGGATGGGAAGTATAACTCTGGAGCCCAGCAGAAGCCTCGTTATACCCCTAAATTAGGAATTCAGTTTCAGCATACCCATGGAGGAGGTAATTCGCATAACCATAATGGCACTAAGAATGGGAACGGGAATGGAGGAAGCAATGGACAAAATCGCACCACCCCGTCAACACCATCCAAGGTAGACCTGAGTCAGATCTCTTGTTTTTAGTGCCGCAAGAGTGGGCATTATGCAAATGACTGCCTGAAGGCCGTAATGGAAATGGCAATGGAAGCTCGAAAGAAGCCCAACCCTTTCAACAGGGGACAGGTGAACCACATTGATGTGGAGGAGGTTGAAGATCAGCCCGATGCAAGATGTCGGTAAGTTTTGGTTAAGTCATTTACTGCGGTTGTTCTTTTAAATCTTTGGTGCATCGCATTCATACATATCAAGGGGATTTGTGGATAAGTACAAACTACCGACCCAAGCCCTTAGGTCACCCATGCTAGTAACCTCACCCGGAGCAGAATAAATGGCTAGTAAATGGTGTGATCGACTACCATTAAGGATTGGACACTATGTTTTCCCCTCAGACCTAATAGTTCTGGAATCCCAAGGATTGGATGTGATATTAGGTATGGATTGGTTATCGAAGTATGGAGGGAATATAGATTGCACCACTAAGTCAATTTTGCTCACCACCCCAGAAGGAAGAAGGATCAAGTACGTATCTCGACACGAGCCGAGGAGAACGCAAGTAAATTGCCTATCAGGAGTTGTGCAGGAAGAAGTACCAGTGGTGAAGGATTTTCCTGATGTATTTCCGGAAGAGTTGCCAGGAATGCCACCGGATAGAGACATTGAATTTTTGATCGAGCTGTTGCCAGGAACAGGCCCGATATCGAAGCGACCGTACAGGATGCCCGCACAGGATTTGGCGGAAATCAAGAAGCAGATTAAAGAACTATTGGATAAGGGATTTATTCGCCCAAGTTCTTCACCTTGGGGATCACCCGTATTGTTAGTGGAGAAGAAGGATGGATCATTAAGAATGGTTGTTGATTATCGTGGATTGAATGAAGTAACAATCAAGAACAAGTACCCACTACCTATGATAAATGATCTGTTTGATCGTTTGCAAGGAGCTAAAGTGTTTTCCAAGATCGATTTGCGATCAGGGTACCATCAGTTGAAGATTCGGGAGCAGGACATACCCAAGACAGCGTTTACCACGAGATATGGATCAGTATGAGTATACCGTTATGTCATTTGGACTGACTAACGCACCAGCCTATTTCATGAACCTGATGAACAAAGTGTTTATGGAGTTTTTGGATAAGTTAAATCGTGGTGTTCATCGACGATATTTTGATTTTCTCGAAGAATGAAGAAGAGCATAAAGAACATTTGAGATTGGTTTTGGAGAAACTGAGGGAACACCAGTTGTATGCCAAGTTCAGAAAATGTGAGTTTTGGCTAAAGGAAGTTGGATTTCTCGGACATGTTATATCCGGAGAAGGAATAGCAATTGACCCCACAAAGGTTGAGACCGTAACCAAATGGGAAGCACCAACGACAGTTGGAGAGATTCGGAGTTTCCTTGGACTCGCAGGATACTACCGAAGATTCATTGAGAATTTCTCAAGGATTGCGAAGCCTATGACAGAGTTGTTGAAGAAGGATAACAAATTCATATGGACTGAGGACTGTGAGGCAAGTTTTCAGGAGTTGAAGAAAAGATTGGTTACCTCACCAGTTTGAATATTGCCAGATCAGACTAAGGATTATGAGGTGTATTGCGACGCTTCACGTCGAGGACTTGGAGCAGTGCTTATGCAGGAAGGAAGAGTTGTTTCGTATGCTTCACGACAACTTAAGCCCCATGAGTTAAATTATGCCACACATGATTTGGAGTTAGCAGCCGTTGTGCATGCCTTAAAGACATGGAGACATTTTCTCATTGGAAATCATTGTGAAGTATATACGGATCACAAGAGTTTGAAGTACATCTTCACACAGAAGGAATTAAACCTCAGACAGAGGAGATGGTTAGAGCTTATCAAGGATTATGATATGAGATTGCATTATCACCCGGAAAGGCTAATGTCGAAAGTAGCATTTACATTGAGCCGTAAGAGCCACGTCAATACCCTAATGATGGGAGGAATACCCAATGAGTTAGCCGAGGACCTTCGAGAGCTATGTTTGGAAATAGTTCCGAGAGGCTATGTAGCAGCATTGGAGATTCAGTCGACACTGATGGACAAAATCAGAGAAGCCCAAAAGGCAGATAAGGAAGTTGCCTCCATAAAGGAGAAAATGAGCAAGGGAAAAGCTAAAGGATTTCGTGAGGATGAGCACGATACCCTATGGTTTGAAGACCGTGTTTATGTGCCCAATAACCCAGAGATCAGGAAGTTGATTTTGCAAGAAGCTCATGATTCACCCTATTCGATTCACCCAGGAAATACCAAGATGTATTTGGATTTGAAGAATATTTTCTGGTGGACCGGAATGAAGAAGGATATTGCGGAATATGTAGCAGTTTGCGATGTATGTAAGAAAGTAAAGGCAGAGCATCAGAAACCAGCAGGATTGTTACAACCATTGCCGATACCCGAATGGAAGTGGGATAAACTAGGCATGGATTTCATCACAGGTTTGCCAAAGACCCATTCAGGATATGACTCGATTTTGGTTATAGTCGATCGTTTAACGAAGGTAGCTCATTTCATTCCAGTCAAGACTACCTATAGCAGTGCTAAGTTGGCAAAGATATACATGACCAGAATTGTGTGTTTACACGGAGTTCCGAGGAGCATCGTATCAGACAGAGGAACCCAATTTACCTCAAAATTTTGGAACCAGTTGCACGAAACATTGGGAACCAGACTGGAATTCAGTACAGCTTTCCACCCACAGACCGATGGACAGACTGAGAGGGTCAATCAGATTTTGGAGGATATGCTGAGAGCTTGTGCACTAGATTATGGATCTAGTTGGGATGATAATTTTCCGTATGCAGAATTTTCTTATAACAACAGTTACCAAACCAGCTTGAAGATGGCACCTTTCGAGGCTCTGTATGGAAGAAGATGCAGGACACCGTTATCATGGGGACTAAACCGAGATCGTCAATTGTTTGGACCAGATTTGATTAAGGAGTCTGAGCAGAAGGTTAAACTGATTCGAGATAGGCTCAAGGTAGCCCAGTCCAGACAGAAGAGCTATGCAGATTCAAAGCGCAAAGCGATTGAGTATGAAGTTGGAGACAGAGTATATCTTAGAGTATCCCCGCTTCGAGGAGTTAAGCGTTTTGGAGTTAAAGGAAAGTTAGCACCACGTTTCGTTGGACCATATAAGATTTTGCAACGCATGGGGGAAGTTGCTTATAAGCTGGAATTGCTAGAGGGACTGTCAGGAGTTCATGATGTATTCCATGTTTCTCGGCTGAAGAAATGTCACCCCGAGATAGCAGAGATACCGTTAAGAGACACAGTGCCACTGGAAGCAATTCAGTTGAAGGATGACTTAACATATGAGGAAAAACCGGTTAAGATTCTCGATTATGCCAGCAGAGTTACTCGCAGCAAGGTTATCAAGTTTTGCAAGGTTCAGTGGAGCCACCACACTGAAGATGAAGCCACCTAGGAAAGAGAGGAAGTTTTGCTCAAGGACCACCCTCACCTATTTTCTAGCCAACCCGAATCTCGAGGGCGAGATTCACCTTAAGGGGGTAGGTTTGTAACATCCCAAATTTTCAAATTTGGAATGTTATACATTAGGTCATCATGCATATCATATTTTCTCGCATTTCTCGGATCCTAGAAAATTTCACGCAACTCAAGGACCCTCGGAGAGAGTTGGAGATTTCATTATTTTCATATTTGGGATTTCTCAAATTTTGAAAATAGGATCATTTGGATTTATTTAATTATCTTCATAAGTTTTTCCGATAAAAAAAATTAAGAGAGGGAATAATATGACTTTCCCAACATTTAGGAAAAATGAAGATTTTATAAATAAATCAAATATTGGTTTTTGAAAGTTTATTTGGTTTAGGCAAAAAAAATGAGTATTTTAAAAATATGCATATTTGCCCCGTTTTAAAGTTCATTTTGTTCGACTCATTTTTAGGAGTCGGGGAAAATTAATTTTATTAAATTTGGAGTCCGTTTGGTTTTATTTTTATTTCGTTTAGTTTTGTTTAAAAAAAACACGCGCCGCCCGCCCAGGCCAAGGGCCCAGCCCACCGCCGCGGCCCACCTCTCCTCCCCCTCGCGCCGGCTCGGCCCCGCCTCGCCGCCGTTGCCCCCTCCCCAAGGCAACCGGAGCCCCCCCTCCTTTATAACCCCGCCGCCCCCCCCCCCCTCTCTCCTCACCCCGAGCGCCGCCGCCGCCCTCCACCCGACCCACCGCCGCCCGCCGAAAGCCGCCGCCCGCCCTGCCGTCGCCGCCGCCGCCCTCGCCGCCCTCATCCGACCCGCCGACCCCGCCACCGCCGCTGCCCGCCGGGCCAGCCGGCGACTTCGCCGAGGTAGCCGCCGCCACCACCCCCCCCGATCCGGTTTTTGCTTTAAAAACCGATTCGGTTTTTCGTACGTTGTTCGGTTTTTTAAAAAAAAAACCCTAGACGGTTTTTTTTGGTTTTATTATTTAGTGAACGTTCACCGACCCGTTCGTTTCAATGAACGTGTTCGTTGGTTAGTTTCTGTTAACGAACGTCCGTCGTTTTAACTGTTCGTCGTTTTTCTTTTAATCGGATTTAATCCGTTATTTTCCGAATTTGATTTTTGATTCAATTTTCAAATCTGTTTATTTTCTCGCTCGTTTATCGGAATCAGGTGATTCAAGCGCCTGGAGTTTCATTACGAAACCGCCGTTCCAACTAACCTACTTAAACAAAGTTTTGCTACTGTAGAATTTTGACCTAGTTTCAGATTGCTAAAACCGAGTCGTTCTCTCTCGACTTTCGACTTTCGATGCTTTATTTGATTTGATTCTTTTGTAACCGGGATTCTTAAGTTGAACTCTCTGGTTAGATCTTTTATTCGAGATTTCCCTGTGCATTAGATGAGTACTTATTGTATGCTTGTTGTTTGTCTGCGTTAGATCACCCGGAGTGCGCCGCTTGTTACTTTGAATCTCTAGGTCTCGCGGATCATCAGCAAGGCAAGTAACACTTGATCATACCTTTTCTACTACCCAGTTTTATTGCATTAGATCAAACCCTCAAACACTTGCATGTTTAGGATCAACTTAAATTGTGGGATTGGGAAGTAGATTGAGGTAGTACCTATTACCTGTTTTACTTATGAAACCTTGGGAGTTACTTCTACGTTTGCTTATTATGCCATGCTATGCTAGTAGACGTGGATTGGGTGAGTGAATATCCATGACAGATGTGAGATTGTTAATTAATTGTTAATCTAAGGTGGCAACTTAAACACACATCTGGGTGGATTGAGGCACCTGGTTTCTATCAGGACTTGCCTGTATTTCTTTGGACCGCCACCCAGGCTCTAAGGGATCATAAGATTATTCAAACTGGAAACTTCCGTGTGCAGCCACAAGCCACTATGGGCTCTGGCATAGTTGAGTAAGTTGTGCGAACTCTTACGGGTAGGCTAGCTGATGTAGGGGTGTAGGTTGGTACGGTCTACCCACATGTAAGGTGCTAGTGCTTCTGAAAGACTGTGTCTCGGTCATCCGTTTCTCAAACACCATGTAGTGCGAGAAACCAAACGGAGGCGGTCGAGTCTTGTGGGGAAAAGTGCGCAAACCTCTGCAGAGTGTAGATACTAATCATGATTAGCCGTGTCCCCGGTTATGGACGTTTTGAGTATCTAGTACTTGAATATCATGTGAATCTCAACAAGTTACTTCTAATTAATGTTATTGGGTTTTAATGAGTACTGTTTAATTGGGATTGAGGATGTCATCAACCATTCTCAATGTTTAACAACCACCATGATAGTTAAATAAAATTATTCCTTTGAAGTAGGGAAAAATTGGCTTTTTGCAAAAGCGTAACCATAGAGCTTTCCACCAGCCATATATGCATGTAGTATAGGCTTATTCCTTCATTGCTCTCTATGTGCTACATTGCCAAAGCATATTCCATGTGTTGACCCGTTTCGGGCTGCAACTTTCACGTTGCGGACTTTTCGCAACGACAGTAAGGTGTTAGGTCGTGGTTCTATACTCGATGATGCCGATGGAGTTGATGGACTCACTTGTCTTCCAAGCCTTCGCTGTTATTATTAGATGGCCTTAAGCCATATTATTGTAATAAGTTCCCTTGTGGACAACGATGTAATAAGTGTGTGATTGCTACTCTGCTATAAATCCTTCGAAGTACTGTGTGGTGTCAGCATTACTGATCCAGGGATGACACTGAGCACAGAGACTTGATCCATTCGGGTCTGATCGCTACAGGTCGACTATAACCCAAATCGAGTCATAGCCTGAACGAGTCTTTGGCAAACCTGTGATGAAATCCATGCCTAGTTTATCCCACTTCCATTCGGGTATCGGCAATGGTTGCAATAGTCCTGCTGGCTTCTGATGTTCCGCCTTCACCCTTTGACATACATCACAAACTGCTACATACTCTGCAATATCCTTCTTCATTCCGGTCCACCAGAATGTTTCCTTAAAATCTAAATACATCTTGGTATTTCCTGGGTGAATCGAGTAGGGCGAATCATGTGCTTCTTGCAAAATCAACTTCCTGATCTCCGGGTCATTTGGCACATAAACACGGTCTTCAAACCATAGGGTATCGTGCTCATCCTCACGAAATCCCTTTGCTTTTCCTTCGCTCATTTTCTCCTTTATAGAGGCAATTTCCTTGTCTGCCTTTTGAGCTTCTCTGATTTTGTTCATTAACGTAGATTGAATCTCCAATGCTGCTACAAAGCCTCTCGGGACTATTTCCAAACATAGTTCTCGAAGGTCCTCGGCTAACTCCTTGGGTATCCCTCCCATCATTAGTGTATTGACGTGTCTCTTACGGCTCAATGCGTCTGCTACAACGTTAGCTTTCCGGGGTGATAATGCAATCTCATATCATAATCCTTAATAAGCTCCAACCATCTCCTCTGTCTGAGATTTAATTCCTTCTGCGTGAAGATGTACTTCAAACTCTTGTGATCCGTGTACACCTCACAATGATTACCAATGAGAAAATGTCTCCATGTCTTCAATGCATGCACCACGGCTGCTAACTCCAAATCATGTGTGGCATAATTCAATTCATGAGGCTTAAGCTGTCGTGAAGCATACGAAACAACTCTTCCTTCCTGCATAAGTACTGCTCCAAGTCCTCGGCGTGAAGCGTCGCAATACACCTCATAATCCTTGGTCTGATCTGGCAAGATTAACACTGGTGAGGTAACCAATCTTTTCCTCAACTCCTGAAAACTTGCCTCACAATCCTCAGTCCATATGAACTTGGTATCCTTTTTCACCAATTCCGTCATAGGCTTTGCAATCCTTGAGAAATTCTCAATGAATCTTGATAGTATCCTGCGAGTCCAAGGAAACTCCGGATCTCTCCAACTGTCGTTGGTGCTTCCCATTTGGTTACGGTCTCAACCTTCGTGGGGTCAACTTCTATCCCTTCTCCGGATATATCATGTCCAAGAAATCCAACTTCCTTTAGCCAAAACACACATTTGCTGAATTTGGCATATAACTGATGTTCCCTTAGTTTCTCCAGAACCAATCGCAAATGTTCCTTATGTTCCTCTTCATTCTTCGAGAAAACCAAACTATCATCTATGAACACCACGACGAACTTATCCAAAAACTCCATAAACACTTTGTTCATCGTGTTCATGAAATAGGCGGTAGCGTTAGTTAGTCCAAATGACATAACGGTATATTCATACAGTCCATATCTCGTGGTAAATGCTGTCTTAGGTATGTCCTGCTCTCGAATCTTCAACTGATGGTACCCTGATCGGAAATCGATCTTGGAAAACACTTTAGCTCCTTGCAAACGATCAAACAGATCATTTATCATTGCTAGTGGGTACTTGTTCTTGATTGTTACTTCATTTAAACCACGATAGTCAACAACCATCCTTAACGATCCGTCCTTCTTCTCTACTAAAAGTACGGGTGATCCCCAAGGCGAAGAACTTGGGCGTATATAACCTTTATCCAATAGCTCCTTAATCTGCTTCTTGATTTCCGCCAAATCCTGTGCGGGCATCCTGTATGGTCGCTTCAATATTGGGCCTGTTCCTGGCAAAAGCTCTATCAAAAACTCAATGTCTCTATCCGGTGGCATTCCTGGCAATTCCTCAGGAAATACATTAGGGTAATCCTTCACCACTGGCACCTCTTCCTGCACAACTCCTGATAAAGAATTTACTTGATTCCTATTTGGTCCATGTCGCGATACATACCTAATCCTTCTTCCTTCTGGTCTTGTGAGCAAAATCGTCTTACTTGCGCAATCGATGTTTCCGCCATACATCGACAGCCTACCCAAAAGAGACTATTGGGTACGCCTTCTATCACAGATCTGAAGGCAAAACTTTTGTTGCTAAATTCGGATCCTTTCAAGAGAAGGAGTTTCTCTCGAAAGAAGTGAGTGGGAGGAAAGTAGAACTTGATGAGGTAACTGTACCTGCTGCCTTATTGGAAAATAGTTCATCACAGAAACTTGTTCCTGTGATGACTACACCAATTAGTGAGGAAACTAATGATATTGATCATGAAACTTCGGATCAAGTTACTACCGAACCTCGTAGGTCAACCAGAGTAAGATACGCTCCAGAGTGGTACGGTAATCCTATTCTGGAAGTCATGTTACTTGACCATGATGAACCTACGAACTATGAGGAAGCGATGATGAGCCCAGATTCCGCAAAATGGCTTGAGGCCATGAAATCTGAGATGGGATCCATGTATGAGAACAAAGTATTGACTTTGGTTGACTTGCCTGATGATCGGCAAGCCATCGAGAATAAATGGATCTTCAAGAAGAAGACCGACGCTGATGGTAATATAACTGTCTACAAAGCTCGACTTGTTGTGAAAGGTTTTTGACAAATTCAAGGAGTTGACTACGATGAGACTTTCTCACCCGTAGAGATGCTTAAGTCTGTCTGAATCATGTTAGCAATTGCCGCATTTTCTGATTATGAAATATGGCAAATGGGTGTCAAAACTGCATTCCTAAATGGATTTCTGGAAGAAGAGTTGTATATGATGCAACCAGAAGGTTTTGTCGATCCAAAAGGTGCTAACAAAGTGTGCAAGCTCTAGCGATCCATTTATGGACTGGTGCAAGCCTCTCGGAGTTGGAATAAACACTTTGATAGTGTGATCAAAGCATATGATTTTATACAGACTTTTGGAAAGTGAGTGGGAGCTCTGTAGCATTTCTTATATTATATGTAGACGACATATTGTTAATTGGAATGATATAGAATTTCTGGATAGCATAAAAGGATACTTGAATAGAATTTTTTCAATGAAAGACCTCGGTGAAGTTGCTTACATATTCGGCATCAAGATCTATAGAGATAGATCAAGACGCTTAGTTGGACTTTCACAAATCACATACCTTGATAAAGTTTTGAAAAAGTTCAAAATGGATCAAGCAAAGAAAGGGTTCTTGCCTGTATTACAAGGTGTGAAGTTGAGTTAGACTCAATGCCCGACCACAGCAGAAGATATAGAGAAAATGAAAGATGTTCCCTATGCTTCAGCCATAGGCTCTATCATGTATGCAATGATGTGTATTAGACCTGATGTATGCTTTGCAATAAGTTTAGCAGGGAGGTACCAAAGTAATCCAGGAGTGGATCACTGGACTACGGTCAAAAATATCCTGAAATGCCTGAAAAGAAATAAGGATATGTTTCTCGTTTATGGAGGTGACAAAGAGCTAGTCGTAAATGGTTACGTCGATGCAAGCTTTGACACTGATTCAGACAATTCTAAATCGCAAACCGGATTTGTGTTTATATTGAATGGTGGAGCTGTCAGTTGGTGCAGTTCTAAACAAAGCGTCGTGGCAGGATCTACATGCGAAGCGGAGTACATAGCTGCTTTGGAATCAGCAAATGAAGGAGTCTGGATGAAGGAGTTCATATCTGATTGCATCGGGACCAATGAAGATCTTCTGTGACAATACTGGTGCAATTGCCTTGGCAAAGGAATCAAGATTTCACAAGAGGACCAAGCACATCAAGAGACGCTTCAATTCCATCCGGGACCAAGTCCAGGTGGGAGACATAGAGATTTGCAAGATACATACGGATCTGAATGTTGCAGACCCATTGACTAAGCCTCTTCCATGAGCATCGTGATTAGCACCAAGGCTCCATGGGTGTTAGAACCATTACTATGTAATCTAGATTATTGACTCTAGTGCAAGTGGGAGACTGAAGGAAATATGCCCTAGAGGCAATAATAAAGTTATTATTTATTTCCTTGTATCATGATAAATGTTTATTATTCATGCTAGAATTGTATTAACCGGAAACATAATACATGTGTGAATACATAGACAAACATAATGTCACTAGTATGCCTCTACTTGACTAGCTCATTAATCAAATATGTTTATGTTTCCTAACCATAGACATGAGTTTTCATTTGATTAATGGGATCACATCATTAGGAGAATGATGTGTTTGACTTGACCCATTCCGTTAGCTTAACACTTGATCGTTTAGTATGTTGCTATTTTTGCTTTCTTCATGACTTATACATGTTCCTACAACTATGAGATTATGCAACTCCCGTTTACCAGAGGAACACTTTCTGTGCTACCAAACGTCACAATGTAACTGGGTGATTATAAAGGAGCTCTACAGGTGTCTCCAAAGGTACATGTTGAGTTGGCGTATTTCGAGATTAGGTTTTGTCACTCCAATTGTCGGAGAGGTATCTCTGGGCCCTCTCGGTAATGCACATCACTATAAGCCTTGCAAGAAATGTAACTAATGAGTTAGTTACGGAATGATGCATTACATAACGAGTAAAGAGACTTGCCGGTAACAAGATTGAACTAGGTACTGAGATACCGACGATCAAATCTCGGGCACACTACAAGAAATATGTCAACTAGTGACCTTCTGTCAGTGACCCTGGAAGAATTGGTCATAAATCTATGACCATCTCAGACCAATTGGTCAAAAGCTGTTCGGGGGGCTCCAAACCCTAAACTATAACGACCATTTTGGTCAGAAAGGTTGTAATTTCCTTACACGAAATTGTCATAAAGCAGATAGCACTGCTCCGCTGGCTTATTTCTAGCTGATCATGACCCATATAGATGGTCATAACCTTGTAAATTGTGGTGGGTTGCTATGACTTGGCGCCACCTCATCAGTTTTGCCTATGTGTCATGTCCATGTGGCAGTTTTTGCCCTAGGTTTTGAAGCAACCTATATTTCTGTCATTCCCAAAATTCCCAAAAAAATCTCATAAATTCTTTGGGTCATATCTTCGTCAAATATGTAAAAAACCTTCCTTGACTAGTTCAGAAATAATTCAAAAATATTCATTTTCCTATTATGTTCAAAAAAACACTTTGTGAAGGAAGTACCACTTTGGCATGTCCAAATGGTATCCATTTTCTACAATTCTTTCCTATGCCCAAATAACCATCCTCCACCAAATGCCAGCTCAATCGATTCATTATTTTGAGCCCAGCTTCAACATTCGTATTTATGTCCAGTGTGGTACTTTGCAAAGCAAGTACCACCTACGCTCCTCCTTTTGAGCTGAAAATTTGTGAAGACGGTCTTCTTAGTAACTGATCATCCTCAGCCAAAACTCACGCCCATTAGCCATGTGCATTTCCCGTACCGCTAATCAAACACTTGGCGGCTTATTCATGTTGGAGCATCGATCCGTCTCCTCGTGAGAATCTTATGTTGTGATTTTCTTCCTAGCACCTACCTGGGGAGTGCCCAACCCACTAGACATGCCTAGGCTACCCAGAACACATGGCAACGCCACAGTCACACGGTGACCACGTGGCGGGCATGCGAGTTTACGCGCTCTAGAGTTGGGGCCCTCGACCACCGTCCAAACCTCGACGTATCACCACCAAACCATGTATTAATGATTAAATAGGTACTTATGTAACTAGAAATGATTTTTGGAAAAAATAAATAGCAAACTATGAGGCTGCTGCAGTTCAAATTTGACCCGCTTCCAACTGAATCGGCGGGAATTTGTCTTTTTCACCAGAGGTGGATCAAAACTTTCGACACCCCACCATTTTGTCAATTGTGCATTAAATATGTCCTAGTATTTTATAAAATTGATTTGGTCCAATTTTGCAACAAATATATGGTAGGTCCTTCACAAAAAAAACTCATTTCAGGCACTGGGAAAATGGAAAATGAATTTTCCGTGCACAGAAAATGAAAACTTCCTTAGGCAACATTGTTTGCCATTTCAAGATGCACCCTTGTGCATAATATGAGTTCATTTGAACAAACTATGCCATGAATGTGGCCATACGATTGATCATTTGGCTTGAAAGCCATGAATCTTCACGCATGATAGCTCATTTTTTAGAACACTTTTTTAAAATAATTTCCGTATTAAAAGTTTATTATTTTCCTTGGAAACTTGGTCACATATAATGACACAATTCGAAGGTTTTCCAATTTTTTGATTTTGTTTGAATTTTTTATGCCCGTTTCAAAATGCGGTCAAAACGGCGGGCTTGACCATTCCTAGCTTGTGGTTGAATCTTGGAAAACTTTTGATGTTTCTCTGATTAAATAGATACTTGTGTACGTAGAAATGATTTTTGGAAAATATAAAGAGCAAACTATGAGGCAGCTGCAGTTCAAATTTGACCCGCTTCCAACTAAATTGGCGGGAATTTGTCTTTTTCACCAGAGGTGGATCAAAACTTTTTACACCCAACCATTTTGTCAATTGTGCGTTAAATATGGCCTAGTATTTTATAAAATTCATTTGGTCCAATTTTGCAACAAATATATGGTAGGTCCTTCACAAAAAAAACTAATTTCAGGCACTCGGAAAATGGAAAATATATTTTCCGTGCAAAGAAAATGAAAACTCCCTTAGGCAACATTGTTTTCCATTCCAGGATGCAACCGTGTGCACAATATGAGATCATTTGAAAAAACTATGCCATGAATGTGGCCATAATATTGATCATTTGGCTTGAAAGCCATGAATCTTCACGCATGATAGCTTATTTCTGAGAACACTTTTTTAAAATAATAGCCGTATTACAATAATTTTCCTGGATACTTGGTCACATCTAATGACACAATGCGAAGGTTTTCCAATTTTTGGATTTTTTTTGAATTTTTTATGCCTGTTTCAAAATGCGGTCAAAACGGCGGGCTTGACCGTTCCTAGATAGTGGCTGAATCTTGGAAAACTTTTGATGTTTCTCTGATTAAATAGATACTTGTGTACCTAGAAATGATTTTTGGAAAAAATAAAGAGCAAACTATGAGGCAGCTGCACTTCAAATTTGACCCGCTTCCAACTGAATTGGCGGGAATTTGTCTTTTCACCAGAGGTGTATCAAAACTTTTGACACCCAACCATTTTGTCAATTGTGCATTAATTATGGCCTAGTATTTTATAAAATTGATTTGGTCCAATTTTGCAACAAATATATGGTAGTTCCTTCATAAAAAAACTAATTTCAGGCACTCGGAAAATGGAAAATATATTTTCCATGCAAAGAAAATGAAAACTCCCTTAGGCAACATTGTTTGCCATTCCAAGATGCAACCTTGTGCACAATATGAGATCATTTGAACAAACTATGCCGTGAATGTGGCCATAATATTGATCATTTGGCTTGAAAGCCATGAATCTTCACGCATGATAGCTCATTTCTGAGAACACTTTTTTAAAATAATAGCCGTATTACAATATTTTTCGTGGATACTTGGTCACATATAATGACACAATGCGAAGGTTTTCCAATTTTTTGATTTTTTTTGAATTTTTTATGCCCGTTTCAAAATGCGTTCAAAACGGCGGGCTTGACCGTTCCTAGATAGTGGTTGAATCGTGGAAAACTTTTGATGTTTCTCTGATTAAATAGATACTTGTGTACCTAGAAATGATTTTTGGAAAAAATAAAGAGCAAACTATGAGGCAGCTGCACTTCAAAATTGACCCGCTTCCAACTGAATTGGCAGGAATTTGTCTTTTCACCAGAGGTGTATCAAAAACTTTTGACACCCAACCATTTGGTCAATTGTGCATTAATTATGACCTAGTATTTTATAAAATTGATTTGGTCCAATTTTGCAACACATATATGGTAGGTCCTTCACAAAAAAAACTAATTTCAGGCACTCAGAAAATGGAAAATGAATTTTCCGTGCAAAGAAAATGAAAACTCCCTTAGGAAACATTGTTTGCCATTCCAAGATGCACCCTTGTGCACAATATGAGATCATTTGAACAAACTGTGCCATGAATGTGGCCATAAGATTGATCATTTGGCTTGAAAGCCATGAATCTTCACGCATGATAGCTCATTTCTGAGAACACTTTTTTAAAATAATTGTCGTATTACAAGTTTTTTATTTTTCCTGGATACTTGGTCACATATATTGACACAATGCGAAGGTTTTCCAATTTTTTGATTTTTTTGAATTTTGAATGCTCGTTTCAAAATGTGGTCAAAACGGCGGGCTTGACCGTTCCTAGCTAGAGGTTGAATCTTGGAAACCTTTTTATGTTTCTCTGATTAAATAGATACTTGTGTACCTAGAAATGATTTTTGGAAAAAATAAAGAGCAAACTATGAGGCAGCTGCAGTTCAAATTTGACCCGCTTCTAGCTGAATCGGCGGAAATTTGTATTTTTCACCTGAGGTGGATTAAAACTTTTGACACCCGACCATTTTGTCAATTGTGCATAAATATGGCCTAGTATCTTATAAAATATATTTGGTCCAACTTTGCAACAAATATATGGTAGGTCCTTCACAAAAAAAAACTCATTTCAGGCACTCGGAAAATGGAAAGTGAATTTTCCGTGCAAAGAAAATGAAAACTCCCTTAGGCAACATTGTTTGCCATTCCAAGATGCACCCTTGTGCACCATATGAGATCATTTGAACAAACTATGCCATGAATGTGGCCATAAGATTGATCATTTGGCTTGAAAGCCATGAACCTTCACGCATGATAGCTCATTTCTGAGAACACTTTTTTAAATAATTGCCGTATTACAAGTTTATTATTTTTCCTGGATAGTTGGTCACATATAATGACACAATGCGAAAGTTTTCCAATTTTTTGATTTTTTTGAATTTTTTATGCCCGTTTCAAAATGCTGTCAAAACGGCGGGCTTGACCGTTCCTAACTAGTGGTTGAATCTTGGAAAACTTTTTATGTTTTTCTGATTAAATAGATACTTATGTACCTAGAAATGATTTTTGGAAAAAATAAAGAGCAAACTATGAGGCAGCTACAGTTCAAATTTGACCCGCTTTCAACTAAACCAGCGGAAATTTGTCTTTTTCACGAGAGGTGGATCAAAGATTTTGACACACAACCATTTGGTCAATTGTATATTAAATATGGACTAGTATTTTATAAAATTAATTTGGTCCAATTTTGCAACAAATATTTGGTAGGTTCTTCACAAAAAAAATCATTTTTGCCACTCGAAAATGATTAAAAATAGCTAGAAAGATCAGAAATGCATACAAATTGGTCCCTATCCATAAAATGTGGTCTAACTCTAGTGAAAATTTGTGTGGTGCTCTTTTGCAGTTTTTTTTGATAGCTACTTCAAAAAATCCCTCTGTTTTTAGTACTTGTAAACTATTTAAGTCCCTGATTTTCTGAACAAATCAGAACTCTTCTCACGGATTGAGGACATGGCGTCCATCCATCCATCTCTCCATCCCACATCCATCCATCCATCTTTCTACATAAAAAAAGAAAAAAAGAAAAGATACCCCCACCTGCAGCCCAAACCCTAGCTCAGATCCATCCCCCATCACACCCTTCTCCCCCTCCCATCTCCTTGCCGCCGCCGCCCCCCTCCCGATCCACCCCTCTCCCCGCCTCATCGCTCCCACAGCTCGACGCCGATGGCCTCTCCCATCCCATTCGCTTCCGTCCCACAGCACGTGAAACGCGTCCTCCTTGATCCAACGCACCGCCGCCTCATCCCCGATCCAGATCCTAACATAAACCGCCCTCTCCCTCCCTCAGATCTCGATCCGCCGCTGCCCCCACCCCCACCATCGACGACCCTCACCGTAGACGAGATCGCCGCGTCTCCTCCTCCCCACTCCCGCGTCCCACCCAGCACCCACGGCCGCCGCCTCCCCTCCTGGCGCCGCCTCACGGCTACGGCGACCATGGGCCTTGGCGCCCGCTTAGGCCATCGCGGGCGCCGCATCGAGCAGCGCGACTACGAGAAACGGGAGGAGGAGGAAGTCAGGTGGCAGCCCGTCAGGCTCATGCCCGGGGACTACATCCTGCTCCGCCACGCCAGCGGCCGCTTCCTCCGCGCCAATGGGAAGTACCTCCCCTGGAACAACGGCGCCAACGTCGACGACTTCAACGCCATCAGCACGGTGACTCACTGTGTCGTGGAGCGCATCCCGGCTAGGGAGGGCATGCCTGAGGTGAGCCCGCTTCTTGATTCTTCCTGAATTTGCGCAAATTTGATTGTGATGGGTTCGTTCTGTTGCCTTGGTACTTGACCAGACAGCGTGTCCCAGGCCAGCACAGGATCGCCAGGAGGAGGAGCTTGCTGCAGACCAAGATGGGTACGTTGTCTCCTTTCTTATTCTTGATCAGTTTAATCCCCTGACAGTTTCGGGGTATGTGCAAAGGGTGAAGGGATTTGGCCTGATCTTATATACCACTCATGTAGTCCTGTGTTACCTGAATTTGAGATAGGTATGTGATAGATTGCCTGGGTGGATTTTGTCCTTGTTAATGTGTAAGGGATTTTGCCTACGTATGCCTGTTCTGTAATCAGCCGCATTTGATGGCGCGCATACTGAACATACCTGTTTCCAATGCCTGTTAACTGAATATAAGATCCCGTTTATGGAGTTTCTAAACTGGTGAGAAACAAAGTTAAGAGGTAAACTACTAACGGAATTTACACACTATCCTTCAGTAGTAAAATTTGATGAACTCTAAAATTCAAATTTCCATACATCAGTAGGAACTAACGGACGGCAGGCGGACTCTTTACATCATCGTCGTCCTAGGTGACAGGCCTACTCATCTCTATGTCCCCAGCTTCCTACTGGTCGATGCATCTTCGGTTTTGTTTTAATGGTGTGTTATTCATCTTGTGTAATGAAACTGTTAATTAATCCTAAAAACAGTTTACTGAAACTTCTGCTACTCTGGTTCAGTTAAGACTTGGGAGTTTGTCTAAACTGTTGTGTTTGATATAAGTAGAAGTAGTTGAATGCTATACAGTGGTCTGAAGCTAATTAGTTGATTTGAAAAGTATTGGTTTTGAATTGTCCATGATTTGGTTGAATCAAGTTCTTCAATTTAATCTATATATGTCGTATGAAACTTCAGAACTTGAAAACCCAAATCTGGTTCAGTCATCGTAGTTTAGCTTTACAGATAAGACACTGATTTCTAATTGATGTAGCTAGCCTGTTGTATTAATTGTTGTGAGTAAGATGTGAACAAAATTCAGGATGTATCTCACATCACTACATGAAATACATTGTTTTAAGGTTTTGTACATCAGCTGCATTCTTTAATTATCTAGTTGGTGGATACTATTTTGTGGATGGCCATGCTTCTGTTGTAAGTAGAAGTTAAATGGAAATAATATTCAGATTTCTTCAGAGAAACACTGAATAAAACAGTAGCCAGTAGGTGTGTACAAAACGTGGTCTGAAGCTTGTTGGTAGAAAATCATTACATAAGGTACATATACACACTAAACCTTGACAGAGAAATTATTGGTTTCATACTACTACCCTTGATACAGATAGTATTAATAATCTTTGACATTTTGTACTACTTCCTCCCGCTAGGGTTTCGGTGGTGGGGGTGGACCTCTTCATTGCGCACGGCTGAGATGAACGTCCTCGGCTGTGGTGGCGGCGCATGTGAGATCCTCCTCCATGACAAGGCCGCCACTGGATCAGCTCCTCTCCACCAGTGGATCCTCACCGCTTCGACAAGGCCGCCACCGGATCCCCTCCTCTCCGACAGCAACGCCTCCGGATCCACTCGTCCTCGACAACGATGGCACCGAGGAGCACCAGGAGCTTCGGATCCGGTAACTTATTATCTCCCTGTCTCCCTCCCGCAGTACCTACTATGTATCATGCTTATTGTTTACTACATTGATGCATGTGGGCACCAGAATCTGTAATCAGATTCGTTACCGCTTATGAATATGGCGATGTTCATGACTGATGGATGTGGCTGGGGGTTGAGGTATACAGTGCTACATAATGCTATCTAGGATATATGTTAAGCCACTTCGTCAGTTAGTTTCCTTTAGTACATATACCATGGATCCATGTTTGATGCTATGCTAGACGTCTCGGGTACCCATGTGTATTGCCATGTCTCTCTATGTTTATAAGTTGAATCCAGCACTAACATGTGAACAACACTTGCACTGCTTTATGTATTTACACATAAGGAGTTAAACTACATGTCTGCTATTGCAGGGCTGATTAGATGTATATCATTAGTTTCTTTGTTGATTTACTGATAAGTTACCATCTAATCCGCTGACAACATGTTTGTGTTATTGTGGTGCTGGTTTGACTCACTGTCATCTTACAATTTGTTCTTTTCTCAGATGCAGCTCGCTAGAAGAAGGCTGTGAAGATCTTCCCCGCCCTACCTTCTGGACCTCTTCGCCCCATCGTGCAATGCCGGACCATAAGTACAACATGAAGGCCAGGGCTTGCAGGGGCTTTACCCTTGAGGAGCTTAAGGTGATTATCATTCCTTTGCTGTATTTCCTTGTCTCTGAAGAGCCTATCGATGATGCAACATCATCTGATCCCATAATTGGTTAATAACTGAAAATGTAAGAAAATATAAATACCATGGTTGTACTTTGCATTATGTCCAGTTTTGTTCTCTCATTATGTTCACTTCTGTTCCCCCATTATGTTCACTTATGTTCTCTTTGTACGGTTCAACTATGTATCATGCTTATTGTTTACTGCATTGAGGCATGCGGGCACCAGAATTTGGGCATGTATGTATAATTTTTAGTCTCTTGAATGAATAATAATTCTTTAGGTGCAATGTGTCTGGTGTTACTACATACCTTGTTGAAATAGTTGTAGCAGGATAATGAATAATATTTCTTCATTAACTATGCCAACCTGCATCTTGTTGTACTAGTAATAGTAGGATAATGCAGCTTGTTGTACTAATGATGTTGCTATGCCTTTCACATTCATTCTCTGATTGTTCTAGGAGTCGGTCATCATTCATTTGATGCGGTGCGCCATGGACGCGATGGCCGCTTCATCCGCTGCCCCGTCGCCATGGAGTGGCTAGAGCTGGCTGTGGACGACGACGCCCAGCGACAAGGGACGGCCTGGCCTGCCACCCCGAAGCCCCAACAAGGCGGCTGAGGAATCAGGAGGGGTACTCATACCGTCGCCCCTCATGTGGACGCGCCGGACCTCAAGGCCAGGCCAGGCCTACTGCTGCTGCTGGGTAGAGTCCGGCCACGCCTACAGCTGCTGCTGGGTAGAGTCCGGCCATGCTATTGCTAGGTATGATTCCCACCTCCTCCGAACCCCCTTGTACCGCAGGCCTTCATGTGCATGTGTGGAGTCCTATTTTTATGTTGAGGAACGCGGGCTCCTCTTACCTGGGCAAACACACGCGCCTTCATGTCTTATTGAGGTGCCTCTGGACTGTTGTGTATTAGGTTGCCAGGAGTAGTAAAACTTAGTGTTGTATTGAGGATTGAGGGTGGCTGGGCTTATAAGTTAATCATCAGCGTGAATGCTTTGTTTGTCTGATCCTCACAAGTTAATTCTTCGCTCGTCCGGGTGTGTGATAATGCCATGTGTCTTGCGCAATCAGATTGCATTTCTGTTTGTTATGATAATATAAAAAATATTCGTCTTTGTCAAAATTTTCACGGTCGTGCCTTTCATTTCTTTAGTTTGATTGTTTCCCTTGTATTCAATATGCTTCTAGTGGCTGCTCCTTCCATTTTTGTTGTGGCATCTTTATTTTCACAGGTGTTGTGTGTTCTGGAAGATGGAAGAGGAAGAAAACCTATTTTTGTTGAACATATTCTGTTTTGTTGTACGTATCATTTGATAGTTTTGTATAGGAACAAGAGATACTATTTTGTAGCGCTTTATGGCCTGCGATGTAAACATATTTAGTGCTAAAATATGAAATTATTTGCAACATTTGTCAAAAAGGTGGATCATATGTATGAATATGTGAATGGGCTGAAAAGAGTACTGGACCAACTCCAGGATTGAATTAATATTTGAATGTATAAAAAGGCCGAATGTAAACCAGAAATGGGCCGCACAAAATTGTACATATATTCTTGAAAGGCCAAACATGCATAAAAATTGTTGGGCTGACCAGTTGGGCTTGGCCCATGTAGCAGACAAAAATTAACAGAAATAAATATACTAAATGGGTTGAATTAATGGGCTCGGCCCATGTAGAAAATCGAATTGGACCACGCTGATTCTTGTGCCACATCAGATTGCCACGTCGGATGCCTACGTGGCCTTGGGAGGCTGCTAGTGACCAAAACAAAACAGTAGGCATATTTTGGTCGTAAACGTCTACGACCTTCTCACAGAGAAGGCAGTTAATTTCAGTTTACGACCGCCAGCTTTTGACCTTCTGTTTTTGGTCACAAAAAGGTCGCAAATGAAAAACAATGACCTTGGAGTGACCAATAGTCAAGTCACAAGTTGACATATTTCTTGTAGTGGCAAGTAACATACCGGTGACAAAGGGAACAACGTATGTTCTTATGCGGTTTGACCGATAAAGATCTTGGTAGAATATGTAGGAGCCAATATGAGCATCCAGGTTCCGCTATTAGTTATTGACCGGAGACGTGTCTCGGTCATGTCTACATAGTTCTCGAACCCGTAGGGTCCGCACGCTTAAAGTTTCAATGACGGTTATATTATGAGTTTTGATGTACCAAAGGTTGTTCGGAGTCCCGGATGTGATCACAGACATGACGAGGAGTCTCAAAATTGTCGATATATGAAGATTGATATATTGGAAGCCTATATTCGGATATCAGAAGTGTTCCGGGTGAAATCGGGATTTTACCGGAGTACCGAGGGGTTACCGGAACCCCCCGGGGCCTTAATGGGCCGTAGTGGGCCTTAGTGGAGAAGAGGAGAGGCGGCCGGCGGCCAGGGCAGGGCCGCGCGCCCCTCCCCCCTAGTCCGAATAGGACAAGGAGAGGGGGCGGCGCCCCCCTTTTCCTTCCCCTCTCTCCCTCCTCTTTCCCCCTTCTCCTAATCCAACGAGGAAGGGAGGGAGTCCTACTCCCTTGACTCCTCCTAGCGTGCCTCCTCCTGGCCGGCCGCACCTCCCCCCTTGCTCCTTTATATATGGGGGCAAGGGGGCACCCTAGACACAACAATTGATCATTGATCTCTTAGCCGTGTGCGGTGCCCCTCTCCACCATAGTCCTCCTTGATAATATCGTAGCGATGCTTAGGCGAAGCCCTGCGTCGGTAGAAAATCATCATCGTCACCACGCCATCGTGCTGACGGAACACTCCCTCGACACTCGGCTGGATCGGAGTTCGAGGGACGTCATCGAGCTGAACATGTGCAAGAACTCGGAGGTGTCGTGCTTTCGGTGCTTGATCGGTCGGGCCGTGAAGACGTACGAGTACATCAACCGTGTGGTGCTAACGCTTCCACTTTCGGTCTACGAGGGTACGTGGACAACACTCTCCCCTCTCGTTGCTATGCGTCACCATGATCTTGCGTGTGCGTAGGATTTTTTTTGAAATTACATACCATATGCCTCGTCCAGCCTCTTGTTTACAAGCGTGATGTCGGCATCCGCCACCTCAAGATGCCGCCTCAATTCGGCAAAATCAGCAGTCCGGTCATCCGCCGGACCTTCAACTGCCTGCACACAAAAGAAGCGCAATCATTACCTGGGACTATGATCCTCTCTTTGCCACGTCTGTTCGGCAACCAGAGTCTCAGGGGCTACTATCTATATGGAGCACACCTAGCGTGTGCGGTACAGCCGAAAATATACATATTACTTTGCGTACCTCAAAGCCTCTTAGCAGGCTCGTAAAAGCTTCATTCAACCCGCTTTTTGCGGATGAAATCCTCTCAACCACCGTACCCATTAAGGTATGATGCGCCTCTGAGATAGCCGCTTGCTCCAGATGACCCATCAGTGTGTCCGGCTGTGTGCCGGACAATCCCGGACAATTTCTATTGCTCTCCTTGGGAGCCGAATACTCCGGACTTCAGGCGGCCGAAGAATTACCTTCTGGCCTTTGCGGATCAGGAGAAATCCTCCGTGACAACACCTTGGGGTCGTCTGCCCCATGAGGCGGGGAGGCAGGAGGAGGCGTTTCGCTCTCCATCATCTCCGGAAGAAGATCCCCCGAAGACGAACTCTGTCGAGAAGGGCTAAGAACCAGACTACAAGATATATGACTCGATTATTGTTCTCAGAGATAAAGCAGGATATATTTACCAAAGTACTTTTGTCCGCTTACAGCTCGCGCTGTGCGGTAAGGACGCCCTCCGGGGCAGGGCCCCCTGGCGAAGGTTTCTTCCCTCGTTTGGAAACCTCCATTTCCAGGTCTTCAGAGACGGCCCTTTTCTTCCCGTGGGGAGAGGGGGTTCTAGATTCACCTCCCCGACTATCCTCCTTCGCGGAGACACTAATTCCCCCGGTTTGGATGTGTAATGTATGAAGCCCGCTTTCGGCTTCTCTATTCCTCCGTTCATCTTCTCCTGATGGCACTTGATAGGGTGCACGCTCAAGCATCCTGGTTAGTACAGGATCCGGCGAGCGTTCGGGAAGGGGGCCCGAACACCTGATCCTGTCCGCCTTTCTTATCCAGTCCTGGCCGAGAGCAATTTTTCAGAATGATGTTATGACAAATATAAAGACGGCATGTTCGGTCACGGAATTACTTACTTGGGTAGTGTCCCGACACTTTATACATAATCCGAAGAACAATCCGTACATCCCTTTGAGCGTCATGCCGAAGAATTGTTGAATAGTTCGCCGTCCTTCCGGGTTGAACTCCCACATACGGAGAGATCGACATTGGCACGGCAGGACCTGACGAACTAGCATTACTTGCATTACCTAGACAAGACTGACGTCCCTCTTGAGGAGATCTTGAATGCGGCTTTGCAATGTCAGCACGTCATTAACTGGCCCCCAGTCCAGCCCTTTATGGACCCATGACGCCAGTTGGGGCGGAGGGCCCGAGAGGAAGGCAGGGGCGGCAGCCTGCTTTGTGCCTCAGGGAACTGTGATGTAAAACCACTCCCGTTGCCATAAGTCGGACACCACCGGGAAGGAACCCTTTGGCCAAAGAGATTGGCGCCTTTGCTTATTATAGTGGCTCCGCACTCCGCGTGCCGCCCATCGATCATCTTCGGCTTCACATTGAAGGTCTTGAGCCATAAGCCAGAGTGTGGGGTGATGCGGAGGAAGGCCTCAGACACGACGGTAAACGACGAGATGGGAAGGATGGAATCTGAGCTAGATCACACTACAAGAAATATGCTAAATTATGACCTTCTCTAGTGACCGTGGAAGATATGGTCATAAATCTATGACCATTTCGAACCAATTGGTCGTAGCCTATTTACGAGGGTCCAAAAACTAAACAATAACGACCATTTTAGTCAAAAAAGTCATAATTATCTTACACGAAAAGGTCATAAAGCAAACAACAGTGATCGACAGCCTTATTTCTAGCTGATTACGGCAAATCTAGAAGGTCATAATGTTGTAACATGAATAAAATTATATGACTAGACGTCCACATCATCAATTTTGCCTACGTGTCGTGTCATTTTAACTTATGTGTCAATTGCATGGTTGGTTTGACCGCTCAAGTATTGACTAAACTGGCTTGTGGGGTCTACCATTTACATGCGGGACCAACTAACATGGTACCAATGACATGCGGGACCCATACCACAAACCTGTCTTGTGCGCTGTGCTAACAAGCGGGCCACGTCCTCAAATGCGCGAATAAATCAGCAAAAAGGGGGGCATTGGGAGAATCGAACTCGCGACCCTTCACTCTCCCGTACGGAGCCAAACCGCCACGCCCAAACAATGCTACTGATACAACTGCGACCGACAAGTATTTAAGGGCAGTGCCGAGTGGGCTTGGGCCTCGGTGGGACGAGTGTACCTTTTTTTCTTTTAACATTTTATGTGTGCCGAGTGGGCCAACTCCAGGCCCGCGGCTCGGTTTTTGTCTGATTTTCGTTGGTTCATTATTTTTTTATTTTTGTTTATACTTCGAAATATATTCTAAAAAATATATATTACAAAAAACTTCACATAGAACATTTGAAAAAAATGTAACCAAGCATTTGAAAATGTTACATGTGTATAAAGAAAATGTTTATCATGTATAAAAAATATAAAATGTGTGTGGAAAAAGTTGATAATGTGTTTAAAATGTTAATCAGGCATTTGAAAAAAGAGTTAAACAAGTATCTAAAAATGTGAATAATGCACCTGAAAATGTTAATATGTGTAAATAAAAAATTGTTAACCATGTATCAAAAATATTAATTTTGTATTTAAAAAAACAAGCATTTAAAAAATGTTTAAAAATTTGTATATAAAAAAGTTGACTATGTGTTTAAAAAGTGTTAACGAAGCACTAATTGTATATAAATAAAATGTTTCTCATGTATAGGAAAAATGTATACGAAAAATATACAATGTCTGTGAATAAAGTCAATCATGTATTTAAAAATGTTAAAGCAAGCATTTGAAAATGTTTCTCATGTATGCAAAAAATGTATACAAAAAATATACAATGTCTATGAATAAAGTAAATCATTTATTTAGAAAATGTTAAAGCAAGTATTTGAAAATATTTTTGAAAAAATGGAGTGGTGCTATTTTGCAACAAATATTTGGTAGTTTCTTAAAAAAAAAATCCGTTTATGCCCATATTCTGTATACCCATATCATAGCTCTCCACAAAATTTTAGCTCCATCTAACAATCCATGGGAGCTCACCATCCAATCTTTTCTTCTAGTAATATTTTCAGTTTGTGAAGCAACTATATTTTATATTGTTTTATAATTGCTGAAAATTTACTAGGACATGACCCTACCCATAGAACCTCCCTCCACAAAATTTTAGCTCATTTAATATAACCATTTTCTCTCAATATTTTCCTCAATTTTCTGTTCAGTGGAGAGCATTGTGAAGGAAGTACTATTTGTATATATCTAAATGCCCAAATAATCATCCTCCACCAAATTTCAGCTCAATCCATTCATTATTTCGAGACCAGCTTCAACATTCATATTTATGTCCAGTGTGGTACTTTGCAAAGCAAGTACCACCAAGGATCCTCCTTTTGAGCTGAAAATTTGCCACCAAACCTCAATGTATCGCCACCAAACCATGTAATTCTACTTAAATAGATACTTATGTACCTAGAAATGATTTTTGGAAAAAAAAGAGCAAACTATGAGGCAACTACAATTCAAATTTGACCCGCTTCCTACTAAATCAGTAGAAATTTGTCTTTTTCATTAGAGGTGGATCAAAACTTTTGACACCCAACCATTTTGTCTATTGTGCATTAAATATGGCCTAGTATTTTATAAAATTGATCTGGTACAATTTTGCAAAATATATATGGTAGGTCCTTCACAAAAAAACTCAATTTGGGCACTCGAAAAAATGGAAAATGAATTTTTCACCAAAAAAAATGAAAACTTCCTTAGGCAACATTGTTTGTCATAACAATATGCACCCTTGTGCATGATATGAGATCATCTGAACAAACAATGCCATGAATGTGGCCATAACATTGATCATTTGGCTTGAAAGCCATGAATCTCCACACATGATAGCTCATTTCTAAGAACACTTTTTTAAAATAATTACTGTACTACAAGTTTATTATTTTTCCTCGTAACTTGGTCACATCTACACAAAGCGAAGGTTTTTGAATTTTTCAATTTTTTTGAATTTGTCATGCCTGTTTCAAAATGTGGTCTGGCGGGCATGACCGTTCATAGCTAGTGGTTGAATATTGAAAAACTTTTGATGTTTCTATGATTAAACAGATACTTATGTACCTAGAAATGATTTTTGGAAAAAAATAAAGAACAGACTATGTGGCACCTGCAGTTCAAATTTGACCCGCTTCCAACGAAATCGGCGGAAATTTGTCTTTTTCACGAGAGGTGCATCAGAACTCTTGACACCCAACCATTTGGTCAATATTAGATTAAATATGGCCTAATAATTTATAAAAATGATTTGGTCCAATTTTGCAATAAATATATTGTAGATCCTTCACAAAAGAACTCTTTTTGGGCACTCGAAAAATGATTAAAAATAGATAGAAAGATCAGAAATGCATCTAAATTGGTGCTCATCCATAAAATGTGGTCTAACTTGAGTGAAAATTTGTGTGATGCCCTTTTGCAAAATAGTTTTGATAGCCATTTCACAAAATCTTTCCGTTTTTAGTACTTGAAAACTATTTTAAATCACTAATTTTTTGATCCAATCAAAACTCATCCCACGGATCGATGACATGGCGCCCATCCATCCATCCATCCATATCTCCATCCCACATCCATCCATCCATCTATCCACACAAAAAAAAAGAGATACCCCCCCCCCCCCCCCCGCAGCCCAAACCCTAGATCAGATCCCCATCGCACCCCTCCTCCCTGCTCCCAATCTCCCCGTCGCCGCCGCCGCCTCCTCCCCATACCTGCCCCCTCCCGATCCAGTCCTCTCCCACCCACAGCCGACCTCGCCGTCCTCCTCACCCACCGCCATCGACCTCGTCCCTCCCTCCCCTCCCCGCATCTCCCGGCCACCTCTACGCACGAGGAGATCGAGCGAGCGCCCGAGCGCGCCCGTCCTCGCAGCCTCCTCCCACTATTCCCCGCACTCGAGCCCCACGAGACGAGCTCCTCCTGTGGTTTTGCATGTCGCCGCCGGTGACCACCTGCCACAGCTTGCCGGAGCCAGTAGATGGGTGCCACCCTTCTTCTCTGTTCTCTTCTTCTCGTGCTCTCTTTCTTCCTCCTTTTTCTCTCTCACACATATTGATTTCTCGCTCTGTCTCAAACAGTGCACTCCGCCGCCATGGGTGCTCGCGTCCCCGACCTTGCAGCACGCCGCCTCGATGCCATGTCCCTCCTCACCGTTCCTGCACCGCCGAGCCGAAGCCTCGCCCAAGTCCAAGCGCCGCCGCTATTTGCCTCCTCGCCATGGCCTCCCCTGCTTCGTCTGCTTCACCGACAGAGCTCTGTCTCCGTCAACGTGTCCTCCCGCCGTCTCTGTTCGCTGTCGGGCTCGATCGACTCCAGCAGTACCCCCACGGTGATGCTTCGCTCGGCACCCGAGGTATATCCCGACTTCATCGATTTTAGATCTGTGCTTGTTCTCGCGAGTTAAGATGGATCAAGCACCGTACGCAGATGCAGAGGTCTTGCTGTCTCTGTTGCTCGATTTATATATTGTCATTCGAGTATATCTGTCTGCTTCCTTTTGACTGGGTTTATCGTGTATGAAGTAGTAGTTATGTCCACGCGTTCTTGTCTTGAGGCGATAGCAATTTGTTTAAAACCGCAAGGCAGCTTTGCTTTCTGCAGTATCTCCTGCCTTGTTTTGTTCTGTTCAGTACGTCTTCGTTGGTCAAAAGCTACTAAAACGTTTACTGTTCTGTCGACCGAGGCCTGAGGCAGAGCAAAGGCTTGCCGATTATTGCTTACAACGCCAAGTTGCAATTAGCTGGGATGAGTAGCGTGGCTAGCTTGTGTTGATTGGTTTTGAGATATAATTGGAAACTGATTGTGTGTCAGTACAACAAACGTGATGTTTTTTTGAATAGCAAACGTGCTGATGGAAGTGTCCTTTCATACGTGATTCTGATTTGCACTTCTTGGTCAGAGGCATCTCCAGTACGTGACACACTTTGGATGTGCAAACTTGGTTTTGTTTTGCATGCTTACTTGTTTAGTAAACTTGATGCCATGCTTATCTCATGTAGCTAATAGTAACCTGCAAAAAAGTTGTAATGGCCAAGCTTGATTTGCTCTGCTTGCCTGCTACAAACTATTCAAATAATTACTACTTAATTAGTAGCATGTAGACTGGATTATTATTTTGTCAACATTCTATTCTAGAGATATTTACAAAAGCATGTGCTGTCCATCCCATGTAGCAATCACTGCTAGTTTGTATTGAGCAAACAGAGCACCGCACTGTAGGTAGCCTCGCGCGGCAGCTGCCGCCCGGGACGCGGGTGTGCGTCGAGTGCAGTATAGATTTTCCAATCTTTCTTTCAAAATGACAAGTTGTATTAGTACACCATCATGGGACAAAAGTAGCTGAACTACACTTATTGTCAGGTCAAGGTGGTTTATAGTGTTGCGTTTCATCAAAATCTCAAGAGGCCTTCTCAAATCAGCTATTCTTTTTGTCGCATTTGCAGTGAGCTTTAACCGGAAAATACCATTATCAGTCTTTTCGAAATTGTAAGACACACCTGCATGAAATGGAAAACTAGTTACATCTTCAAACTCACCAGTAGATATAAGCTTAAGCTTTTGGCAGTCTCAGACAATCACACAAACAATATAAATTCAGAAATGAAGCTACATAAGATTAGCAACATAACACTTGTGATTTAGGCTTATCAAGGAGAGGAAGGGGATATCCCTATTTACTAATGTTACAGATTCTTGGATGTGTACCTTGGTTGCAGTCTTGCAAGTGATCACACACATACATGTCTAAACTAGTGTATCTACCAACAAACTCTTGCGGTGATTCTTGAAAATAAATCAGATCTGAGCAGAAATAACACATAGTCCTGAATTTAACAACAACCAAAAAAAAGTTGCATACCAACAGGAACACCAAAAATATTGTATGTACGCATACTACCCCCAATCAAAATTACTTGCCATATTTAGCCTCTGAAAGCAAACAAGGGCCAGTTCTGCCAGTTTTCACTTCTAAAGGAGAGATGGTCATTTAATTTAGGAGTTGTAAACATGACATATTAGTGATGCATTATCATTTATTATTTTTATGGAGCAAACACACATGATAGGCTCAATAGCTGGCATTGAGTTGTTAGAGCTCAACACCAACATATATGGTGTTGAACCGTGGCCTCCTTTCTTTGACCCATGGGTGAATTAAAAAAGTGAGTGTTGGCTTGTTAGATAACGAGTTGCAGTGCTTGGCCTGGAAAGATTGTTCCATACCCAGTAGCAGCGTTCCTCCGTTACTCTCTTTTTTCTCTTTTATTTATTCATGCACGTACAGGTTTAACTTATTTGCAAGCTTCTGCTCCAAGATGGCAATAACTGATGCCTACTCTGCTATTTCACCTTGTGCTACCGGGAAAATCACATGTGCTGGATGGCTTAAGGCAGGCAAAAATGACAACGAACGAAGGTAGCGCAGTTCAGCGCCATCCACTCTGTCGTTGAACACAAACAGGTCAACCCTGGAGTGTATGGCGTTGAACGTGTTTGTTCCACAAAAGTGCTAAGTTTTTCAAATACCAAAGTGTATATACCATGATGTTAGCTTCTTAAATTCTGATACTAGAACATCGATTCGTGAATAGTTTGCTTATAAAGTTTCCTAGTCATTCAGAACCAACTGCAATATATCACTACTAGGGAAAACCTTATACACAAAAATTTAGCAATAGCGCGGGTCAAAAAAGGGCGCTAGTGCTAGATAGCAGTAGCGGTTGAGAAAAAACCGCGCTGCAGATACAATTGTAGCAGTAGCGCGTGTGATCGTAAAAGCGCTACTACTAATATTCCCATTGGTGGAACGATAGGCTACGCATAGCAGTAGCGGGCTTGGAGGAAGCGCGCTACAGCTAGGGCATGAGTAGCAGCGTGTTTCACAAGAAGAGCGCTACTGCTAACGGAAATAAAATAAAATGAAAAACGAATAGAAAAGTAAATGAAAATGAAAGAAACAGAAAAGGAGAAAGAAAAAAATAAAATGTAAAGCAAAATAAATGAAAGAGCGAAAAAACATAGAAAGGCATAGCTGTACCGTGTGTTCGAAAGAGGCGCTATAGCTAACATAGCTGCAGCGCGTTTCCTATATCCCCGCTGTAGAAACAGAAAAGGAAATAAAAAAGGGAGAAATTTACATAGCCGTAGCAGTAGCGCGTTTTGTAAAACGCGCTATAGCTAAGTTAGCTATAGCGTGTTTTTCGAAACGCGCTACCGCTACGTTTGACTTAACCAAAAAACCGTTTCCCCCTGGCCACCATTGCCCCCCAAATCTCTCGACCCACCCCGCCGCCATCTCCCCGATTCGCCGTCGCCCCACTTCGCCGCCGTCTCCTGCCGACGTCGACGCCCCCGGAGCCACCAGAGTCGTGCGCCGTCGACGCCACCGGAGCCGCCCCCAACGCCACGGAGCCGCGCGGCCTCATCAACGCCACCGGAGCCGCCGTCGACGCCACCGGATCCTCCCTCGCCACAACTGCCTCCCTCGCCGTCACCAGAGACGCCCCTGCCTCCCTCGCCACCACCGGAGCCATCCTCTGTAAGCCCCCACCCCTCCTCTCTCTCTCTCTCATGCATAGGTTAATTATCTAGGTTATTTAGGCAAAAATTTAGTTAGGGATTTGACAGAGAACTAGTCAGGTTAACTACTTTAATTAGGTTAATTATCTAGGTTATTTAGGCAAGTTTTATTTTAAAGATGATCCCTTCCTAGACTTTTATTGTTGATTATATCTTTTCATTGAAGTGGTCATGTTATATCTTTTCATTGAAGTGGTTCGATCATGCCCAAGTGGCTTTGTTGTTAAATGAAGCTGAGTGGCCTATATATGTTTTGCCGCAATGTTGTTTCATTTCCGTTTCGGCAAATTTCAGGTTCTCGATTTGTCCACTTTTTAGCAAAGGTCATGCCGAAATTTTCCGTGAATTTCGGCATGACTTGTGCTACAAACTAGGACATACCGAGTGCCCGGGATTTGCCGCACCAGGAAGGAGTCAACGTTCCTGCAAAACAATAGGCCTTTTTATGTCATTATTCATTTTATTAGGTCTAGAATTAATTGACTAGATTTAATCATAGGAAACATGGCTAGCAACGATGAAGGACAGGGTTCTGGTGATTGCGACGACGTCTACCGGGCGGCAGACGAATTTTTAGCCTTACCGACGATCAACCGATGTTGTTGCTGGGCCCACCGGTGACATCGGGGACTGAGACCGACACGCAGACCGATGCCGAGATCGAGACCGCGCCGAGACTCGCATCAAGGCCGAGACCAGCGCTGAGACTGAGACCGGTGCTGCCTCGGGGAGCGGAGCCGGTACTGTAGAACCGAAAGCAAAGAGGCAGCGACTTCCTAACAAACTCAGGACTACTAGACTGGTAGTCACGGAGGTGGACGACGGCAATTTTGGGCCAAGGCGCCCGAGCAAGCGCGTCGATGCTACGGCAATGAAATAGGCTGCATCGTACGGACAACCGCCACCATCAACTATGAGAAACTACAGAAGATAGAAAATATGAGGAGCTCCCTCCTAAAGAAGTTTCACCAGATATTCTTGTTCCTGGGCCGGAATGAGAAGGATTATGAAGATCCAGACGAGGACCCCGCAATGAAGAAGATAAAGAAACACGCCATGACCAAGTTTATCGACACGTTGGCCGCCTGGAAAACTCGAGTGAAAGCAAAGATCATCGATAAGAAGGAACCCTACTCCGAGATTGTAAAGGATAATCCGACAATCACGGAAGAGCAGTTTCATATATTCAAGGAGGCTTGCAAGGCCGAAGCTGCCAAAAAAAAGTCTAAGTACATGAAGGGGCTTCAAGAGAGGAACATTGGGAGCCACCACCTCGGAAGCCGTGGTTACGGCGGAAAAAGGTCCAAATGGGCCCAGGAGGACGCGGAAGCCGCGAGTCTGGGCATCCCAGACCCCTTGGCAACACCGGTCATTACGGAGTTCATGAGACTGCTGGTAATTTTAGTTTCCGATCAATTCGACTACACATGTTAGTCATATTTGTAAACGATCCTTGTGCCTTTTGCAGAGAGAGCAGCACCGGATTGCGGCCGAAAGCGACTCGCCGTCTGAGGCATTGGCGAGGCCCAAGTGGGACACTCCATTCAACCGGGCGTTGAACATATTGAATTGACAACCGGTGGATACTCGACCGTCGTATGGACGCGTGCACGGTGTCGGAGACGGCGCCACGTAGAAGAAGTACTACCATGATACCACAGAGGAGAGAAAGGAAAGACGGAGGTTAACTGAAGAAAACATCGACAAGAAGGTTGAGATTGCGGTTGAGAAGAAATCATCTCAGACAGTCGCAACAGCGGTAGCTGCCGCAAAACAGGTGGTTGCAGATTTGTCTACTTCCTTGGTGACGGGCGTTTTCACTTGGACAAGGCAAAATCCAGAAGCAAATGCAGAGGACTTTCCCCTTGCTGACTTCTTGGGAGCACCTGCTCCCGCACCGGCTCCCGCACCTGCTCCCCGGCTCCCGCACCAGACGTGCTCGGTGGTGCTTCGACTTTGGCAGAGCTCGACGCCCTCACGGTATCTGTCACACCGGCCCCCTTCAATATAAATGTATAATCTCCCGTTTTGGTTGCCTTTCGGATGTCTCACGTCGCAGACTTTTCTTTGCAGGCCGACGAAACCCCGTGCACCATATTGTACACCATCAGCGACCAGAAGGTGGACGTGGGGAAGGCGACGATAATGGAGCCGAAGGAACCATTGTTCCACAGCCGGCCGATCCCCCCGAACGTCTTCAAGGTTTCCGTGGCCAGTGTCGAACCGGGCCACGAGAATTTGCCTCCTCCAATATTACTGGTGGATGACGAGGAGACACCGCGGCGGCTTGGTGATTGTTGCAATGGGTGGGTCCTGTTGTGGCCAAAGAGTCTGCTTCGTCTGGAGGCGGTCGGGAGCACACCCACGAGCACGCCCTTCGTCAGCAAGGTATGAACATCAACACCCCACCTACCCAATTAGCGTCGGGTGTCGGGTTGGGTGATAGTGGACGGGGTAAGGAGGAGGCTCCATTAGTCGCTGATGACGTCGACATGGATGAGGATGAGGACGACGATGGCACTGAACAGTATGTCTATACTGGTGCCTCCTCAGGGTTTGAGCGTCATGAGTCAGTGCCTGAATTGCCGTCTCAACGTATTATGGACGACCTTCCGGTAGTAAAGAAGTCTAGGAAGAGAGCGAGGAAAGGCACAAAAGGTGATTCTATGATCCAGCCGCCTCAGCAGCCTCGGCTTCAGGCCGTATAGATATCGCCGATACGGATAAATGGCATATCCCCGGTCAACAAATCCTACCTGCAAGAGCGCTAGGGGCCAGATTCGGCGATCTAAGGAGACTTCATGACGATGTGCTGCCGGTAGAGAAAGGCCTCATCGCCTCGACAGATCCAGGATACCCACTCTACATGGTTAACGTTCCGCGGCAAATGTCGTACGTCGACAGCTTCCCTGCGGATAAGTTATTCCTCCGATTCGATTACATATTCGACATGTTTCACGTGAAGAAGCTGGATTTTACGTTTGTCCGCCTTTATGCCTTGCACATGAACTACATCATCGGGTTTGAGCAGATATCTCATATCTGTGTCGCTGACCCGTACTACATGCACGAGGGCTTCTTTGGAGTCTGCGCAGAGCACCGTGAATACGCGAGGGATTACATCGTCAGTTTCATGCTCGCCAATAAGGACAAGGAGGCGATTCTCGTGCCTTATCATCCCGTGTAAGTCATCCGCGCTGCTATCCTTCCTTCGATTTCAATCATTCATTTGCACGGTGGAGGCTAAGTAATTTGAGGTGTACTTATTTTGCGCAGCGGCGGGCGCGCCGTCCTCATCATCCTATACCCCCGATTCTCCCACGCTCTTTACTTGGACTCGTCGAAGAACATTCACAAAAAGGATTACACCCACATCAAGGATGTTCTCAACAGGGCTATGTTTTACTACCAAGCAAGGGGTGGAAAGGTTAGGGACAAGAAGAGAAGGGGCGGCAGGTTCGCCTTCGGCCATAAGACCGACTTCTGCTGCATCCAGCAACCGAACGATTCTCTTAATGATGGATTCTATGTCCTACACCACATGCTGGAGTACAGAAGGGATCACCAGAACCTTCGCATGTCACCTACATCCGGCAATGCCCATATTCTCCAATGGGCAAAGAACGTAGGAGATATCGACGATCATCGACTTTGAGCCGAGTTCTATCACATCTAGCGCGAACTTGCCCAAATCATCATGAAGGAGGTCGTCGAAAAAACAGGGATGCTCTACGAAGAAGGACAAATGTCGCGGGAAGACGTCCGAAGACAGGTAGCCGCTCAGCGTCTCGACCTGAAGCCTTTCACTAGGCTCGGGGACTATCTCCCTGACATGGATGGATGGAACGACATGTTGGAGTGATTGTCGATATATGGCAATTTGTCCATTTAGTCCATACTTTCTGTATGACAAAACTTTGAGTTATGCACGGTGAAACTTTATTTGTGATGTAATTAAACCGTCCTCCTCCTCGACTAGCGAAAATCACTCTAGTTAGGGCATTTTGGGGTACAATGAACTTTGTTATTTATACTTATGATATGTTGTTTCTATTTTTGCCAAGTCTGTCTCTTTCTGTTGCTCAACTATATATATATATATATGTTCCATATCATCGACTCATGTGACGATGCAGGTGCATAGATCATCGATGGTGAATAAGTGCTACACCAGGAGTATATATACGACAAGTGGCCGGAGTGTCAGGCCCAGGTGTACCGGCTTCCGGTTTCCGAGCGACGAGCAGTAGTTAGTTTAGGTTCACGCTAATGGGAGAGAGGGATACGAACTCATGTACTCAAAGTGATAGCTCTTCTCGGGTATATCATTGTTTAGATGGATGACGATGTATTTGCAAGTAATCAAGACTTGTATCGCTATTTTTGAGATGATGACGAGAGACCACTTTTTGTTGGATGATGATTATGATGAGACTATTTGTATGTATATGCTATGATTACGTTTGTGGTCTCGCAGGCATTTGTATGTGTATCATGATGACATTTGTATGTGCTAAAGATTCATCTATAAAGCCTGTTCAAATACAAAACAAATATGCCGAAAAAAACAAAAAACTACTAAAATTAGCAGTAGCGAGTGTATGAAAGTTAGCAGCAGCGCCGCGATAGCAGTAGCGCGTCCAGCCAGAGCGCGCTAGAGCTACTAGCAGTAGCGAGCTTCCACTAAGCGCGCTCCTGCTACACTTGTGTAGCAGTAGCGCTGGTGAGCACGCGCTACTGCTATGTGTTGGCTGTAGCGCCTTATTAGTAGCGCCTCACCCCGCGCTACTGATACACCTAAAACTCGCGCTGCTGCTAGCCTTTTCCCTAGTAGTGTATTGATGGACATAGTACTCTGCTCATGTGTACATCTTTCTTTAAATGTCAGGCTAACATGGAAAGTGCTATGGAACAAGAGGTACCAGAAGGTGGAGAACAAAAGAGTGATGTTGCTGTTGTTGCAAACCTTTTCTCACTAAAGAATGTCCCTCCAACACGTTTCTCCTTCACTGGTTGTGTTGTTTTGGTTGGTGCCATCTTATGAACCTGTGGTGTAGTGATACTGTTGGGCCTAACTTAATGAAATCCTGGAGAATTACATTATTATTATCATTATATTCTCATTTGTTGGCTGACTCGCAAATTGTGTAATGTATTTTTCTTTTTGAGATATTGTTGGCTGTTGTTGGTCACCCTTAAATAATAAATTGTATGAGTCGGCTGGACCGTTTCAAGGCCCAACATAGTTTTTTTGTTGGGTAGATAAAAGGGCCGGCTCAATTAATAATCGATTAAATAAATGGGTTGCACGCCTCAGCCCAAGAACTGATCTGTTGGGCTTGGCCCATGTTTGTGGCCCAAAAGTAAATTTAGAAGTGGGCTGAATTATTGGGCTCAGCCCATTAAAACAGCTGATTTGGACCGATCCTACATGGCATCCACGTCATTGCGCGTGCCACGTTGGCTTGGCCATGTCAGATCCTACGTGGTCTAGGCTCATTAGTAATGACCATAATTTTGGTCAAAGGTTTAGCTACCAAAATTTTGGTCAAGAGCGGTCCTGACCAAAATTCCAGAAAAGGTCATGTTTGTTTACTCTTGACGGCCAACTGTTGACCTTCCGAATTTGGTCAAACAAAGGTCAATAAACGAAAGCAATGACAAATCAACGACCAAAATGGGGAGTCATAATTGGCCATATTTCTTGTAGTGTCATGGTAATCTAGCCCGTAATAGAACATGAGCCCTCTAACAGAGGGATCAAGGCTGAAGCCTAGCCCTCGGAGGAAGTGGGAAACAAATATGACACTCTCGTTGGGTTCCGGAGTGGGGATGACCTGCCCTTGAGCAGGCAGCCGGTGCGGGATTTCGGCGGTCAGATACCTGGCCTCCCTAAGCTTCTTGATGTGCTCCTCTGCCACAAGCCTTGAAGGTTGGATCCGGACATAGTTGAAGGTCCGAAGCGCTTAGCCTGAGCATTGGGTGCTGTAACTCGAGGTGGGGGAAGGGAAGGATCAAGCGTGGGAAGAAAAGGACAGGCCTTGGCCCCTTTATAAACGGGGTGAATATCAAGCATCCTCCGTGTGGCCGTTTGGAACTTGCCTAAAATCGAGGAGTCATACTAACAAGCACGATTGGGTTACCCACACCCATATTGAAGAGGATCCCATGATAAGGGGAACACGATCTCTGCTCCGACAAGATGTGCCAATAAAACCGCCTCGCAACATGTGCAGTGGCAGGCTGGGAAAAATGGTTCGTAATGACCGGGCCGCAGTGTGATGTCACGTATGAAAAGTTGTTAGCAGATTAGATTTGTGGAATATTGTGCTCTCTACGGTGGTATGTGGAAATTATCTTGCAGAGTCGGACACGATCCTCATATTTAAAATCTTCTATGGAGTATTCGGAGAAGGAACCCGCCTTGCAATGCCGAAGACAATCTGCGTGCAGGACTCATCATCATTGAAGCCTGGTTCAGGGGCTACGGAGGGAGTCCTTGATTAGGAGGTCCTCGGACAGCCGTACTATATACTTTCGCCGGACAATTGGACTATGAAGATACAAGATTAAAGACTTCATCCCATGTCCGGGTGGGACTCTCCTTTGCGTGGAAGGCAAGCTTGGCAATCCGGATATGTAGATCTCCTTCTCTGTAACTGACTCTGTGTAACCCTAACCCCCTCCGGTGTCTATATAAACCGAAGGGTTTAGTCCGTAGGACAACGACAATCACTATCATAGGCTAGCTTCTAGGGTTTAGCCTCTATGATCTCGTGGTAGATAAACTCTTGAAATACTCATATCATCAAGATCAATCAAGCAGGAAGTAGGGTATTACCTCCATCCAGAGGGCCCGAACCTGGGTAAACATTGTGTCCCCCGCCTCCTGTTACCATTAGCCTTAGACGCACAGTTTGGGACCCCCTACCCGAGATCCGCCGATTTTGACACCAAAAACGGGCGCCAGGCACCACCCCGCAGGGGCGCCCGAACGGCAACCCATGGCGCGGGCGGGCCGGAGGCCACGCTGCCAGCCAGGCGGCCAGAGCAGCGACTGCCACGGCGAGAGGCACTGAGGGGACACGGGGACATGGGAGCAGCGGCAGTGGCACAGCAGCGCCGTGCCGGCGCAGTAGCGTAGCGAGGAGCAGAGGCGGAAGGTGGGAGGAGCAGGGGCGTGCAATGGGGCGTGGGCGCGCGCCTGCGAGCCGGGGCGCAGCCAAGTGCGGCTGTACACGCTTGCGCAACGGTGGCTAGCGGCCAGGGGGGCGGATGCAAGCGGTGCAGCAGGGGGGAAGGCAGCAGCGGCATAGCTGGCGGGGTCAGGCGAGCGCAGCCGCGCGGGGAGGAGGCCGTGGAGCGGGACGAGCGCGGGGAGGCGCGGCTCCGGGGCAGCAGCGAGCCCGGGATGGCGCGGTTGCCGGAGCGGGCAACGGGGACGGGGAGAGAAGGAGGAGAGGGAGGCATGTGCCTCACCGTGCGGTGTAGGGATCGGGGCAACGGGGGGCGAGGAGGAGGACGTAGACGAAGCGCGATGGGGTGGCAGGCCGGAGAGGTTGCTCCGGGCGGCGAGGAGGCTCCGACGTCGAGGTCCAGGGGCGACGTGTTCGGTATGGCACGGTCGACCGCTCCCCAGAGAGTGGGGATAAGGAGAGGGGGAAGAGACATGGGGGAAGTGGGGGAGTAGGGCGACGGGGGGGGAGTAGGGCGACGGGGGGGGGGGGATTAGGGTTTCGAAGGGAGTGGGGATAAGGGAGTGGGGGTGGGCCGACCTGGCTGTTGTCTGGGCCAAGGCCCAGGGGAAAGGGGGGTTTTATTTTCTTTCTTTTTTGTTTTGTTTTCTGTTTTGTCCTTTTCCCTTATTCTTTATTTTCCTTTCCTGTTTATTTCATTTTAAAAATTTAGGCATTTTATAAAGGCATGGTTCCTTCACCACAAACACCTAGACTTTTATGGGCACTCCCCGAACATTTTAGTTTATCATTTTGAAAATTATTATTGTTTGTCAATAATTAAGATTTGAATCTGGATCTTTTGAACTACGCGGGTTTATCAATAGTGACCAGGGGTGACGTGGCATCATTAGCATAGGTTTACTGTAGCATAACTATCCGGGCGTTACAAATCTCCTCCACTACAGAAATATCGTCCCGAGATTTAGGATGTAGAAGGAAACAGCGCGGGGTATTCTTCGCGTAGACGACCCTCACGTTCCCAAGTGGCTTCATCTTCAGAATGGTGCGACCACTGAACTTTGAGGAACTTGACCGCCTTCTTATGTGTGCGGCTTTCAGCTTGGTCGAGAATGCGAACCGGATGCTCTTTATAAGAGAGGTCCTGTTGCAACTCGAGCACTTCATGATCCACTGGTCGGATTGGGTTCTTGAAGCAACGACAGAGTTGCGACACGTGGAACACATCATGAACCTGAGAAAGGTTCGGCGGGAGCTCCAGTTGGTATGCCACTTTTCCATGCCTTTCCAGAATAGTGAAAGGACCAATATAGTGAGGAGCTAGCTTGCCCTTGATCCTGAAGCGGTGAGCACCCTTCATCGGTGTGACTCGAAGATAAGCCTTTTCGCTAGATTGATAGACCATGTCCTTATGATGACGGTCATACTGACTCTTCTGATGTGACTGAGCAGTCTATAGATTCTCGCGAAAAATGCGAACTTGTTCTTCGGCATGTTGGATAGTATCCGGACCAAAGAGTCGATGTTCCCCAGTTTCTAACCAGTTCAAAGGGGTTCGGCACTTTCGTCCATATAACACCTCGAAGGGGGCCATCTTCAGACTAGCTTGATAGCTATTATTATAAGAGAACTCAGCATACGGGAGAGATTTCTCCCATTTCTTGCCAAAGGAAATAACACAAGCTCGAGGCATGTCTTCGAGAAATTGGTTGACGCGTTCAACTTGCCCTAGCGGCTGAGGATGAAAAGTGCTACCTCTTGAGCACTTTGTTGGTTTTCCCCTGAAGATGAAAGCGTGATGCAACAAAGTAGCGTAAGTATTTCCCCCAATTTTTGAGAACCAAGGTATCAATCCAGTAGGAGGCTCCTCAAAAGTCCCTCGTACCTACACAAAAAAACAAGAACCTCGCAACCAACGGGATAAAGGGGTTGTCAATCCCTTCACGGTAACTTGCAAAAGTGAGATCTGATAGAGATAATTAAGATAAGATAAATATTTTTGGTATTTTTTATGATACAGATTGGAAAGTAAAGATTGCAAATAAAGATAGATTGGTAAGTTATATGATAAAAGATAGACCCGGGGGCCATAGGTTTCACTAGTGGCTTCTCTCAAGATAGCATAAGTATTACGGTGGGTGAACCAATTACTGTCGAGCAATTGATAGAAAAGTGCATAGTTATGAGATTATCTAGGCATGATCATGTATATAGGCATCACGTCCGCAACAAGTAGACCAAGACAATTCTGCATCTACTACTATTACTCCACACATCAACCGACTCCTGCCTGCATCTAGAGCATTAAGTTCATAAGAACAGAGTAACATATTAAGAAAGATAACATGATGTAGAGGGATAAACTCAAGCAGTATGATATAATCCCCATATTTTTATCCTCGATGGCAACAATACAATACGTGCCTTGCTGCCCCTGCTGTCACTCGGAAAGGGCACCGCAAGATTGAACCCAAAGCTAAGCACTTCTCCCATTGCAAGAATGATCAATCTAGTAGGCCAAACCAAACTGATAATCCGAAGAGACTTGCAAAGATAACCAATCACACATAAAAGAATTCAGAGAAGATTCAATTATTTATCATAGATAAACTTGATCATAAACCCACAATTCATCGGATCTCGACAAACACACCGCAAAATGAGTTACATCGAATAGATCTCCAAGAAGATCGAGGAGAACTTGGTATTGAGATTCAAAGAGAGAGAAGAAGCCATCTAGCTAATAACTATGGACCAGAAGGTCTGTGGTAAACTACTTACAACTCATTGCAGAGGCCTTGGAGATGATTTAGAGGCCCTCCGTGGTCGATATTCCTCTTCTGGCGGAGCACCGGCGAAGGCTCCAAGATGGGATCTCGCGGATACATAAGGTTGCGGCGGTGTAAATAGTTTTTCATGGTGCTCCTGGATGTTCTCGGGGTACGTGGATATATATAGGAGGAAGAAGTAGGTCGGTTGAGCCACGAGGGGCCCACGAGGGTCGGGGCGCGCCCTCCTGCCTCGTGGCTTCCTCGTTTGCTGCTTGACGTCCACTCCAAGTCTCCTGGATTGTGTTTGTTCCAAAAAGATTTCTCCCGAAGGTTTCATTCCGTTTGGACTCCTTTTGATATTTCTTTTCTTCGAAACACTAAAATAGGCAAAAAAACAGCAATTCGGGATGGGCCTCCGGTTAGTAGGTTAGTCCCAAAAATGATATAAAAGTGTAAAGTAAAGCCCATAAACATCCAAAACGGGTAATATAATAGCATGGAACAATCAAGAAGCAATGTTGAAAGACAGATGAGTCCCCATAGCTTCTTGGAAACTTGCTCAGAATCTTGAAGTGAATAAACTGCCACAGTCTGAACTGATTACCAATGGAATACCGTGAAGTGAGACAATTGTGGACATGTAGAGGGTTGCCAGCTGACAAGCAGTGATTGTTTCTTTGACAGCCAGAAAATGTGCAACTTCAGAAAGCCGGTCAATGGCGACAAGAATAGTATCATTACCTTTCTGCGATTTGGGAAATCTAGCGACGAAGTACATTTCAACACGGTCCCATTTCCATTCAGGAATAGAGATAGGTTGCAGAGTTCTAGCAGGACATTGATGTTATTATTTGATACGACGGCAAATGTCACACTCAACAACATAACGAGCAATGTCTTGCTTCATATTAGACCACTAGAATCTCTAACGAATGTCTTGGTACATCTTGGTGCTACCGGGATGAATAGACAGAGGTGTATCATGAGCTTCTTTCATAACCCTTGGAGTCAGATTTAGGTTTTCCCATGCACATGGCACCACTAGGCGGCCTTTGAAGTACAAGGCGCCATCATCAGCAATAGTGAAGAATGATGGCTTTCCTTCTGTGAGATAGTGTTTAATCTTCTCGACTTTAGAGTCATAATGTTGAATAGTCTTGATATCACCCACGAGATCTGGCACAACAGCCGGGTATTTAGAGAACCCTGAGGAACAACATGAATATTCATCTTTTGGAACTCTGGGGGAGGGGGAGCGACTGCACCAGGAGGAATAATATGGAGGTTCAACTTTCTGAATTCTTCAACAAGCGAGGGCTGAACCTTGTGAACCTGGAGGTGGTTGCAGTAAGATTTGCGGCTCAAGGCATCAGCCACATTAGCCTTGCCTAGAGTATAGGAGATACCCAAGTTAAAATCTGCTACAGTCTCCATCCATCTCTATTGATGGAGGTTCAGGTCTGGCTAAGTAAACAGATATTTCAGACTTTGATGGTCAGTGAAGATCTCACAATGACTACCGAGAAGGTAATGTCGCCACTGTTTTAGTACGTGTATAACAGCAGCAAGCTCGAGGTCATGAACTGGATAGTTCTCTTTGTGAGGGCGCAATTGACAAGAGGCATAAGCAATCACTTTACGCTCCTGCATTAGGACAGCGCCTAGGCTTTGACGTGAAGCATCACAATAAATGACGAAGTCCTTCTTAGTATTAGGAGGAGCAAGCACTCGGGCAGAGGTAAGCTTGTCTTTGAGTGCCTGGAAACTTTCCTGACAATTTTCTGTCCACTAAAACTTGACGCCCTTATGAAGCAGGTTAGTCAGAGGTCTAGCGATCTTGGAGAAGTTCTCGACGAATCGACGGCAATAGCTGGCAAGTCCAAGAAAACTTCTGACTTGCTTGACATTCTTCGGAGGAGTCCAATCAAGAATAGCCTGAACTCGATCGGGGTTGACAGCAATACCATCCTTGGAGATAACATGCCCAAGAGGTTAGGAAGCCATAATTCACACTTGGAGAAGTTGGCATAGAGTTAATGCTCCCTAAGCTTTTCCAGAACAAGACGAAGATGTTCAGCACGTTCTTCTTCATTCTTGGAATATACAAGGATATCATCCAGATAAACCACGACAAATTTGTCGAGGTATTCCATAAAGATATTGTTCATCAGACAAGAGAAGGTGGCTGGAGCATCTGTTAATCCAAAAGACATGACGGTGTACTCGTATGAACCATAGCGAGTCACAAATGCGGTCTTTGGGATATCATCTTCACGAACACGGATCTGATGGTAACCCAACCTCAAGTCGAGTTTAGAGAACACTGACGAACCAGCTAGTTGATCATATAGATCATTGATCCGAGGAAGTGGATATTTGTTCTGAATGGTAGCTTGGTTAATAGGATGGTAGTCTTGGACCAATCGGTTTGTCCCATCCTTCTTCTTGACAAAGAGAGAAGGTGCTCCCCAAGGAGAGTAACTTGGGCGAATGATACCACTTCGTAGAGACTTGTCGATTTCCTCCTTAAGCTCAATGAGTTCATGCGGCGGCATCTTGTAGGGCCGTTTGGCTATAGGAGTGGTGCCTGATTTCAAGTCGATGATGAATTCGACAACTCTAGCAGGGGGAATCCCTGGAAGCTCTTCAGGAAAGACGTCGAGGAATTCGCGCACGTCTGGAATGTTTTCAATGCCCTCAATTGGTGTAGCGTTCAATGCATTCAGCGCATAAAGCCTTGCCTCGTCATTCTGAACCAGACGAGCATTGTAGCTTATTATTTCATTAGAAGGGTGTAGCAGATGGATGGTCTTAGTGGTGCAAACTATAGAAGCAGCATGCGCTTTCAACCAATCCATACCTAGAATGAGGTCGATGTTAGACGATTTCAGGATAATGGGAGAGGCATAGAATTCTAATCCTTCGATTTCAACTGGAACGTTATGACTAACCATGGAGGTTTGACACTGGCAGGCGGGGGTTTTTACCACTAGTGGAGTGTTTATGACTTCACATTTAAGGTCGTGCTTGTATGCAAAATCTTCTGACATGAATGAATGCGATGCTCCTGTATCAAATAAAATGGATGCTGGTACTGAATTTACGAGGAGTGTACCCATCACAGTAGTAGGCTGGTCTAGAGCTTCATTAAGGTCAACGTGGTTGGCATGAACATGACCATAAGGCCGGGCATTGTTGTTGCGGGGCTGATTTCTTCCATCGCCAGCTGTAGGGAGGGCCAGTTGATTCTGGTTTTGAAAGCAGTTCCTGGCAAGGTGACCTGGTTGACCACACCTGTAGCACAGACCATTATTGGGAGTGGGAACAGGAGCTCGGGGTGGTGGAGCTGGAAGCCTTGGCTGCTTAGATGGTGGAGGCGGCAGACGAGGTACAGCATAGGACTGCCTTGGAGAAGGTGCAGTTGGATGGTACATCCTATTGGGAATCCAGATCCTACGCTTCTGCGAGGGCGGACCCGAAGATGAGCCTGTGTCACGGTTGCGCCTGTGAGAGATCTGTTGTTCCTGCAGACCAGTGTCGACGTTGATGGCCTTGTTCACCAAGGTGGTGAAATCGGCAAAGTCATGCACTAGCAATGCGAGCTTGATGTCAGCTTGTAGTCCATCACGGAACTTCTCCTGTCTGCGTGCATCAGTTGCAATGTCTTCTTCAGCATAGCTGGATAAGTCCAGAAACTCCCGCTGATAAGCTTCCACGGTTTTGTTGCCCATGATTCTTGAGGAATGAAGCGGGCATGGAAGGCATCTTGGAAGTCTAGCCAGGTGATGATTGTTCCAGGCAGCAGAGTACGCCTATGGCTCTCCCACCATTGAGCAGCAGGTCCCTTCAGAAAGAAGGAAGCAAAGGTGACGTAGCTAGCAGGGGCTACATCAGCAGACTCCATCTCACAGGTGATGTCGTGGAGCCAGTCATCGGCATCCAGAGGCTGAGTTGAGCCGCGATAGATAGTTGGGTTGAGGCGCATGAAATCCTGCAGAGTTACTTGGGTTGGATGCTGGTTCACATTGGGGCAAGGAAACTGAGCTAGCATATTCTCCATGAACTGACAGTTCAGCCCGAACTGTTGGATCATACTGGCCATATACTCAGGCGGTGGTGGGGCGTCGCCAACACGACCACGACCACCTGGTCTAACCATCCTACTAGTAATAACAGGAGTAGTTCATCATTGAGAAATATGCATAGACAAGAATCATTCATGATGAAGCATGCATAAAGAAAGGAACACGATCAATACTACATAGTAGTCGGCATAACTTACAAAAGGGGTCGGACATATAGTTTAGTACACAGAGTTCATCACACAGACTAAGTCATCATAGGCGACACACTGGCTCGCGGTGAATGCATCTAATACTAATAAGCAAGACTACATCAGTCCCAGGAGGAACTTTGGAGGTATTCGTAGCCTGACAGCTGGTAGTGACGTGACGGATAGTCCTTCAATTCAGCAGCTTGGGGGCCACGGATACTCTGGTGTAGAACCTGACGCTCAAGCGGCAGAAGAGGACCAAGTGTGAGAGCATAGCCTCCCACCTCTGGCCAACCGACACTGTGGGGCATCACGGTCCTGGTTGGGTAGATCACAGAACACGACAGCTCTCAAGAACGGACAAAGGGGTGCAATAGCGTCGGAGCACTGTAGAGGTGCTGACGGGTGGTGTACAACTCATGGGGAAGAGCTCGGTTAGCTCGATCCAGCCCATCAGCATGCAGAACCAGGTTCTGATGATGGAAGGGCTCTCGGGTGACAGTGGAGTAGGCAGCAGTGTAGTATCCCTCCACACCAACGTCGGATGCGATAGCAATGTGCCTGAAAGGGGAAGTGTCCAACGCCCGATACTCTCCACGAAGACGTGTCAAAGCAGCATAAGCAGCATCGTGGACTGCCATCTCGATGGTCACTCCAACACCATGAGCGGTGTGCCGCACAGTAGTGGAGTCATACTCCCGAGAGTAGTGGTGGAAGATGGCACGGTACTGCTCCTGGTTAAAGTCCTGGAACTGCTCGTACATGGTGTACTCAGGGTGCCAACGATAACCCAGATAGGTCATCATCTCAGCTAGGACAGTAGGTGATCCTGAGGCACCAATGGCCGTCGTGTGGCGCACGACCTGCCTCGTGGGTTCCATCTGAAAACAAAGATGTTTCAATGGAGTCAAATGACAATATGGGAATTATTCAAAATACTATTCTAAATAATAACTAGGGCTTATCTAACTTTGGGGTGAATCGGGTCACGGGATCCTAATGTTAGAGTTAGTAAATTCGTTTAACCCAAGTGTGGAAGGGGGATTTCTACAGGCAATCGGCTCTGATACAAACTTGTGACGCCCCCAATTCAATCGTACACTAATCATGCACGCAAATGTGTACGATCAAGATCAGGGACTCACGGGAAGGTATTACAACACAACTCTAAAAATAAAATACTTCATACAAGCATCATATTACAAGCCAGGGGCCTCGAGGGCTCGAATACAAGTGCTCGAACATAAATGAGTCAGCGGAAGCAAGAATATCTGAGTACAGACATAAGTTAAACAAGTTGCCATAAGATGGCTTGCACAAATTGTTATACAAATCGAAAGAGGCGCGTGCCTCCTGCCTGGGATCCTACTAAACTACTCCTGGTCGTCGTCAGCGGCCTGCACATAGTAGTAGGCACCTCCAGTGTAGTAGGAGTCATCATCGACGGTGGCGTCTGGCTCCTGGGCTCCAACATCTGGTTGCGACATCCGGGAAGAAGAGGTAAAGGGGGAAAAGAGGGAGCAAAGCAACCGTGAGTACTCATCCAAAGTACTCGCGAGCAAGGATCTACACTACATATGCATGGGTATATGTGTAAAGAGGCAATATCGATGGACTGAAATGTAGAATGCCAGAATAAGGGGGGATAGCTAGTCCTATTGAAGACTATGCTTCTGGCAGCCTCCATCTTGTAGCATGTAGAAGAGAGTAGATTGAAGTCCACTAGGTATCATCGCATAGCATAATCCTACCCGGCGATCCTCCCCTCATCTCCCTATGGGAAAGCAATCATCAGGTTGTCTCTGGAACTTGTCTGAGTGTGTTGTATTAACTATCCGGTGCTAGTTGTCAGAAGGTAAAGGTACAACTCCGGGTCGTCCTTTTACCGAGGGACACGGCTATTCGAATAGATAAACTTCCCAACAGGGGTGCACCACATTTCCCAACACGCTCGATCCCTCTGGCCGGACACACTTTCCTGGGTCATGCCCGGCCTCGGAAGATCAACACGTCGCCGCCCTACCTAGGCACAACAGAGAGGTCAGCACGCCGGTCTAAATCCTATGCACGCAGGGGTCTGGGCCCCTCGCCTATTGTACACCCGCATGTTGCATACGCGGCCGGTGAGTAGACCTAGCAACGCCCATTACAAAGGAAGTTGCCTTAGGCGGTCCAACCCGGCGCGCGCTGCTCAGTCGCTGACGTCAAGAAGGCTTCGGCTGATACCACGACATCGAGTGCCCATAGCTGTTCCCACGTAGTTGGTTAGTGTGTATAGGCCAGTGGCCAGACTCAGATCAAATACCAAGATCTCGTTAAGCGTGTTATTATGAACTAACCGGGAACGCCGACCAGGGCCAGGCCCACCTCTCGCGTAGGTGGTCTCAACCTGCCATGTCGCTCTGCCACAAAGATCGACATAGAGGGCCGTCGGGACAAATGTCCTTTAGCCCCCAATCCGTGAATCACTCGTGGGTACTCTACGAGCCAACCTGACTTTAGTCACCATATGCATAGTATGTAAGTATGTATAGTATATACCCGTGATCACCTCGCGAGTGATCATGGCCCGATAGTATAGCATGGCAGACGGACAAGAATGTAGGGCCACAGATGATAAACTAGCCTCCTATACTAAGCTTTTAGGATTGCAGGTATGGTATCAACAACTGTAGTAAAAATGACAGGCTAAGCGACCGAATAAGATTAACTGAAACAGTAACATGCTACACTACTGTAATGCAAGCAGTAGAGGGAAGAATACGCGATATCAGGTGATCAAGGGGGGGCGGGGGGCTTGCCTGGTTGCTCTGGCAAGAAGGAGGGGTCGTCAACTCCGTAGTCGAACGGGGCAGCAGCAGCGTCGGTCTCGTAGTCGACCAGAGTGAAGAGGGGGAAGAAACAACAAATATAATGCAAACATAAGCATGACGATGCAAGACATGACAATGAGCGGTGGTAGGTGTGCCCTAACGCGGTAGTAGGTAATACAGGCGAAGGGGGGAAACATCCGGGAAAGTATTCCCAGTGTTTCGCGTTTTCAGACAGATGAACCGGAGGTGAAATGTTGCACGTTCGCTATGCTAGGGACGTGTGGTGGGTGAACGGACCGCGTATCCAGATTCGTCTCGTCGTTCTAAGCAACTTTCATGTACAAAGTATTTTCATTCGAGTTACGATTTGTTTTATATTAATTTTTAAATTTTAATTCATTTTAGAATTAATGGAATTAATTTAATTCGAAATTCAATTTATGATGTCATCATGATGTCAGCATGACGTCAGTGGTCAACTCTGACAGTTGACCTGGTCACTGTGACAGGTGGGTCCCACCTGTCAGTGACTGTTTAGCTAATTAAGACCAGTTAATTAGTTATTAGGTTAATTAATTAGAGTTAATTAAATTAATTAATTAATTTAATTGTTATTGTTTTATTTTTTATTTTATTTTATTAAAAAAATAGTTCTGCGCATGGGGCCTCATCATTGGCCCAGGGGGCCTAGCGGATCGGGTGCGCCCGAACGGGTGGTGCGGGCGAAGGGCGACGGGCGCCAGGTGCCAGCCCGTAGGGGCGCTCGAGCGGCAACTGATGGTGCGGGTTGGCCGGAGGCCACGGCGCCGACCAGGCGGCCAGAGCGGCGAGAGGCGACGCGGGTACGTGGGGACAGGGGAGCAACGGCAGCGGCGCAGCAGCGCAGTGGCGGCACAGTAGCGCAGCGAGGAGCAGAGGCAGGATGTGGGAGGAGCAGGGGCATGCGGTGGGGCGTGGGTGTGCGCCGGCCAGCGTGGGCACCGCTAAGCTGTTTGCCACAAGGCAGCGGCGAAAGCGCCGGGGCGGATGGGGCGGCATGGCAGGGGGATAGTCAGCAAGCACAGCGGGCGGGTCAGTGCGCGGCCTGGGAGGAGGCCGCGGCGCGGGACGAGCGTGGGGAGGCGCGGTTCAGGGTGGCAGCGAGCACGGGACGACGCGGTGGCCGGAATGGGCGACGGGAACGGGAATAGAAGGAGGACAGGGAGGCTGGTGCCTCACCGTGCGGTGTAGGGATCGGGGCAACGGGGGGCGAGGAGGAGGATGGAGACAACGCGCGATGGGGAGGCAGGCCAGCAAGGTTGCTCTCGGCGGCGAGGTGGCTCCGGCGTCGAGGTCCAGGGGCGACGTGGTCGGTACGGCACGGTCAACCCATCCCTGGTCCAGATGGGATCGAGAGGAGAGGGGGAAGATACGTGGGGGAAGTGAGGGACTGGGGCGACATGGGAGGGGTTAGGGTTTCCGAGTGAGTGGGGATAAGGGAGTGGGCATGAACTGACCTGGCTGTTGTCTGGGCCAAGGCGCAGGGGAAAGAGGAGTTTTCTTTTCTTTCTTTTGGTTTTGTTTTGCTTTATCTTTTATCCTTTTTCCTTATTCTTAATTTTCCTTTCCTGTTTTAATTCATTTTAAAAATTTAGGACTTTTATAAAGGCATGGTTCCTTCACCACAAACACCTAGACTTTTATGGGCACACCCCGAACATTTTAGTTTAACATTTTGAAAATTATTATTGTTTGTGAATAATTAAGATTTGAATCTGAATCGTTTGAAGTACGCAGGATTAGCAACAGCAACCAGGGGTGATGTGACATCATTAGCATAGGTTTACTGTAGCATAAATATCCGGGTGTTACACCCGGTTTTCCTCCCCTCCTGATTTTCAATCTTAGGCAACACAATTAATTCACCTGTGGTAATCAGCCTCTTCTTAGGTAACGCATCACACAATTAATGGTAATCAATCCCGGGCCCAAAGCAGTCGATCCTCTTCCTCGCCGGTTCTCCTTCCTTCGCCGCCGCCATCTATGTGGTCTACCACTTTCGTTCTTCTCTCCGCGATCGACCGTACTTGTTGTTCGTCGCCTACCAAGGAAGCAGGCCCGTCCTGTAGTTTAGGCGGACAATGGGTACCCATAGACGGCTGTCTGAGGTTGCGATGCGGCGAAAGCTTCGGCAACGGCGATGTCTACCAGGATCGCAAACTGCTTGAGAAGTCGGGCGATCAATAGAAAATTTGTAGTCATAATGCTTTGTGTACTATTAAGAATTGTCAACCATATAGCCTCCTGCTAGAACGGCTCCACAACTAGCTCATGAGTTTCACAGTGAAGAATCTCTGTGTTTTCCCCCTGCAATTGTATGGAACTCCACCGGGATAGCAATCATCAGGAAACAATAATTCACCTTCTGCAGTAAGATAAATTTTCTGTGCTTTTTATTGAGAAACATATCTATGTATGATTCGTTTGTATTAGAGAGAATTTCCTTTTTTCGAGTGCAGTCTATTTACCAGTTCTGTAAGATGACTATGCATTTATTTGGTCCATGAAAATAACTTTAATAATCTTTGTTCAAATTTTTCGTACAATTTTTTAACAACAATAATATGAAATAGGATTCCATTGAAGAATAATTTTGGATAGACCATACTAAACAAAGAATATGATAATCAAATGAAGCTTAAGGCAACATCCAAACATTGTACTCCTGCGCCCTGGGCGTGGGGAAAAAAAATCCTTTGATGACTATGGCACCATGGACACTATTTGACGCCGCAGTGACACTAGCAATCTTGGGGCCCGGGGCTTGGTGCAATTCTGTCTTCGCCCTTGCCCCGTTGTAACGCACGGGCAATTACCTAGTCTCAGTAAAAGTACGTTTAATAATTTTGAGTAGCGGACCAAAACTCTATCATCGAAGGTATGAAAGATTCATCTGGCAACCATGTGATCCTATCCTCAATTAACGCTAACCTCCCATCTAATCCCATCATAAAATTAGCGCTAACCAAAATTTAACCACGCGTCCCAGTTCTCGCCTTCCCCGTCTGCCGCATGCCGATCTGCTTGGCTCCGATGCGACCCACGCGCCCGGCCGCCGCCAGCGCCCAGCCACCCCCGTTTCCCCTCCACTGTCGGCCTCTGCCTCGCGTGCTTCGGCTCCTCATGGCCCCTGCATCGCCGCCACCCACGCCGGCCGCGCAAGCGACGGTCCAAGCGCTGCTGTGCCACCCGGGGTCTCTCCAGCCTGCTCCCCTTTGCGCCACGGGCACGCATGCCGGTCCGAGCGCGGCTGCACTGCCCGGGTATGCAAGTTGCTGAATTTAAAAATTTATTTTGTGTTGTTGTGTTGAGAACTTGAGATTGTGTGCATCAATTTCACAACTCCGGGAAAAGCTTCTGCAGGATGGAATCACCTGCGGGGTCACCTGGCTTGACTTCTCGTCGATCGCCGTAACGAGGATGCGCGACCGACTGGCAGAGTAGGGAGTCGCCCAGTTGGTCCACTCGCCATTCCCTTCCTCTGGATACGTGATGCTGCCCATGATTGTTCTACTTGGCTCAAGGTATGTATGTAATTAACTTATTGTTTCTATTGATGTGGAGGCGATACAACCAAGGATTTGGATTCCGAGTGCACCTTTTTTCTCGTGGGGCACCAAAATTCCCGGTTACCGCGGTAACCGCGAAATCCCGGAAAAATTTTGGACGAAATTTAAATCTGAATTTTGAATTCAAAACTCTGAATGATGTATAGATTGGATCTGGTCTTGTTTTTGTTAGTAATACACCTTCTGGCGTAGTGGTTAGCTCGTATATGAGCTTCTTGAGCCTTGAGGTTGCAAGATCGAATCACTCCAGCCCCATGTATTTTTAACAGCATCTTCCACATCTCCACTGCTGCCTGAATGTTCTTACAAAGTTCCGAACCTATCTAACATAACTATCAGAGTTTAAATTTGAAAAAATTCAAATCTTTTCGCTCGGTACATACTTTTCTCGTGGGGTGGCGAGAAACGCGAATACCGGGCGGTATCCGAATATTCCGCCCGGTACCCAAAACCTTCTTCCTTCGTGGGGCTTCAATGTTTCTTTGCGTTCATCTCTATGAACATGTGCAACTTGTCCGATAAATTGCCCCAACTGGTTGTATTTAAAACTCCAGCACACTGTTGTAAATTAGTCGTTTGCATTTCTTTGAAAGAGATTTTTGTAAATTCTGATATAAGACTGTGCTCATTGATTCACAGATATATATTCCTGAAAGTTTCTTTTGCAGAGATGAAAAATAAGTATTTGTGAATTTGTTGATTTCAATTTTTGGGAAGCCAGAACAAACACGTTGATATTTTGCAAATAGAAACACTGTACACTGTATTCTTGAGATAGGTTTTATGACACAAATACAGAAGCTGAAACGATTTTGTATATAGACCAATCCAGGACATAGTTCAGCGGATGGGATAAAGCACTATAAAGTTACATATAGAACAGATTATTTCCAATATTTCTAGCATGAACTTGAGTTAATATGGGAAGTGCTCGGCTATGTTATTACCATGCTCTTTTCCTCATCTCCCTCTTTAACATACTAGATGACCAGTTGCGCCAAATGGCGCAAAGACCCGTTTAAAACCATGTTCATGTTGAAACTATTTGTATTTTTTTCAATAACTGTATATTTGAGTACATTTGGTAAAAACTTATACCCCTATATAAAAGAAATTAAATGCAAATATTTTCTTAAGATAATAATGCCACAAATTCGATCATCGGTAGGTCAAGATAGTTGAGTCTACAATTAGGAATTCCGAGTTGCTGTAAACTTGCATTAAAAAGAAAGTAAACACAAGTGACACGATAGAATGTACTTAATACATGAACTCGTGAACATTGTGTACAAGAGAAGTTAATAGAAATAGTAGTCAATTACATCATATAATTTGGTTCTATACTCTTTTGTGTATATATCCCCTTTGTGATCGCTCTTTGTCCTTCGAATCAAATGGCACAGCTACTGCCCCTTGTGGAAAAACAGAGGACTCAGTAATACTCATAAATGTAAAAGGAAAACATCATGTGATGCATCTCAACCTGCGCAAAACAATGTAAAAACCATACATGCTATCTACATATTCTCATTGTCTAGCAAAGCATAAGTAGCCGAGGGACCCTGTACAAAAGAATTGACAATTCACAGAAAGAAGCATGCCATCAGCTGTCTAGACAACCATAAAACAATAAGTGGCAAAAGCCCCATCAAAATTAGCATTTGCCATCCAGTTTATGAGCTAAAGTTGAGCATTCACCAGTCGATGAAACATATTAAGCATCAGCTATAAAACAAACTCTATTTTCCTAATAAGACAAAATAAATATGAAATGGGCAAACTCTATTTTGCCATCCAGTTTATGAGCTAAAGTGGAAAGCTATGGTCACTGAATTTTAGGCACTTTTATTTTTTAGCAAACCCAGTAGGGTAAAAACCCTACTGTAACTCTATTTTTAGGCACTTCACAGGATAAACAATGGTCATAATACATGTTTATGGCTGACACCTCACGAGCAGCAAGCTTCAGTTTTACACTATTTAGGAATTAATGCATACAAGCAAGTCCCGACAATTGAGATTTTCAATCTGGGACCAATCAGATATATGCCGGCAGCTAGAATTCTAATTGGAGTCATTCCCACCAGAATGCGATTTGTATACTAAATAATAAGATGGATTGTTTTGGGTTTATAGCCGTCATAATCAAGGCTCTAAACTGGTACTATTTGCATGATAATGGGGTGCTTTCACACATCAGCATAAAACTAAAGAGTCATTCTTATCCTGTAATAGAGATCTATTCTTTTCACAGGCTCTTATTTTTCTACCCATACTAAGTTGTGCCCCTGTTTACTGCTGACACTACAAACTTTAGTTTATGTGGGTGTATAGACAATATATAAAACATGAACCTAGCAAAAAAATACAATGGATTACCAGAATACATGATGCTACAGTACACATATTTTATCCTTTAAGAAGACTAGTTGACCCGTTGCGCCAAATGGCGCAGAGACCTGTTGAAGACATGTTGTCAATGAAAATAGTTTCATGCTGCAAGAACCTTCAACTAAATCATGCTATTTTTTAAACATCTTTATTGCGTTGTTAAATAATAGTCTGGGAAAAGGGGAGCTTTGCATAATATGAATATGGTTAGTTTGAAAATATGGGCACTATGATGAGAGAGTAAAGTTGGCATGGTTGTATTTTTTTAGCAAGTTTGAAAACATGGTTATCATGATGAGAAACCTGGCCATGCATATTTTCCTGCAAAAAAAGAGGGAAAGGAATAAGAAACCTAAGGGGAAAAAACATGGTTTAGTTGACTTTGTTATGCCAAATGGCGCAGAGACCTGCTGATTCCATGTTAGCGATGAAAAGAAATACATGGTTTAGTTGATTTTGTTACGGGCAAGCACACATTACAACAAATTTAATCTCTCTTAGTTGCAAACTTCACAAAAATCATAGAGTGGTAACTAAATTAGCAGAGGCACGCTAAAGCCATGTCCGCGATGAAAAACAATTGCATGGTTTAATCCCCTTTAATAGGAATGTACAATGAGATGAATGTACACATTTTAACTTGATAGTATAGAGTCTCATTTAAAAAAATATGTCTGGGCAAGCACGTGTGATAATAAATGAAATATTCTTTAGCCCCATAAATGGTGTGTTGCTCTCTCTCTGAGATGATATATACACATTCTTATTTGGTTGTATAAAGTCTCAGATGGCGCAGAGACCCGTTGAATCCATGTGGACATTGAAAAGAAAATCCATAGTTTGTTGGTTTAGTTGTGGGAATAATCTCCTTCAAGAAAAAAAACGGTGGCTTCTATATACAATGAGACGTATATGCACATTTTAATTTGGTAGCACAGAGTTGCATCCGAAACAAAATCCATGATTGGCTTATTAGTTGTGGGCAGACATATATTGAGCAAATTTAATTTCCTTTAATAGAAGAAAAAATGGTGACTTGTCGTCCCGATGATAAAAGACCACTGTGGGCAAGTACATATTATAATAAACATAATCTCCTTTAGTCGAAAAAATGGTGTCTTGTACACATACTAATTTGGTGGTGTAAGCCCCATTCAAAACCTCTGGCAGATTTACACATCGTCACAGTAACGTGACTTGATTAGTCTGAGTTGATTGATAATCTATGTTGTTTTAGGCTTCCACCACGGCTGAGCATGAGGGGAGCTCACATGCAGTGGCGGAGCTACACTGTCAAAGGTGGGCGTGCTAGTACAAAGGAATCCACTATTTTTCTCTCTCACAGCTCAGCCTACTCTCAATCCTCCACTTCATTTGCTACCGCCGGGACGCCGTGGCCTCTTTTTGTAACACGTAGCTCCGCTAGTGCTCGCATGGATGATCCCGTGAACATTAGCTCTGATGAAAGTGTGGACAGCAGCTCCGCTGAAGCCGTGGACACGATCTCTGATGAACATGTGGACACCAGCTATGATGAAGGCGTGGACACCAGCTCTGATAAAGGTGTTTTCAGCAATGCTAGACATCAGTTACGCACAGGAAGATAAATGTATCTACAACCACAAACAATGCACATGCAGAAAAGGAGAGCAAACCTTGAGGAGCAGAAACGAGCTGCAGGTCTAGGAACAGAGCATTTCGTCTAACCTGCAAAACAAACACAGACAAAAACGCAAGAACACAGGCACAACTATGCAGACATAAAGCACATCTATCTATCAGCGCATTAAAACATGTCTGAATGGCCATCCAATACAAACAGAACAACAGGACGACATCACAATAATACCTTTAATCTAAGAGAATAATACTAAAGAAATGATTTGAAGGAGAATAGAGCTATAAAGTTTTTATTAATCGATGAGTAGCCTGGTTCTCTTCCCAATAATAAATATGCAGAAACTGAGGAAGATGGTCACCGATCAATTTGATATGCTGTGCTTTCTGCCAAACTAAGAGATACAACCAGCCAATATATTTTTAGCTCCATTACATGAATATGATTGTAAGCTAATCCATCATCAGCACACAAGGGAACAGCCCATGGTATATGCACACAGAGGCAGCAGCATACGCAAAGCGCAGCACTCATAAGAAATACAAAGAAAGAAGCTAAGGAGCAGTGCATTACCAGAAGGAAGAAGCACAACCAGGGCAGCAATGAGCAAACGACAACCTGAGAAGAAAAAATGGCCGGATCACTGCGTAGCAGAGTAGGCTATAGATAATCAACAACCTGTGAACTGAGAGTAAATTCATAACATAGTGTTCCAAACGAACTTCAGACAACAAAATTTACATTTTGAAAAGAAGAAACAATTTGACCTTTGCTGGGCCAAACAAAAAAGGAAGATCGTGATAATATTTAGATGACAATTGAGATGGTTAGCTACATACGTCTTTTGATAGCTCACTGCCCATCTCCATGGTACGCAAGCACAGAGGAACGAATTCAGTTTGCAGGAGAACGCCGATAACCTCAGTATCATCAACCTGCATGTATAATAAGGTCAAAAGGCTTCTTCGAAAACCAAGAAAACATTTGATATTTGAAAACATATGCAGCTATTCGAAAAGCAAGAAGAAAACATTAGATAGAAAAGCCAACACCGAAAGCATGACAAACACATGACGACATATATTCTGAAATTACATAGCAGAACTGGGTAGAGAAGTATGTCCGTCTCAGATGCTACATCGACAAAACAAAGGAATCAAGTTTTGCTCGAGTTGAGACTTGAATCGGCAGCCTTCACACCTACCTTGCTCTAAATTAATCAAAATAAATAAGAACATGTGCAGCACAGGCAGCAGCTGCGCAAACACGAGACATGCATTTCATCAGTTGGCAATGGAAGCATCCATCATATTCATACATACCTGTGTTTCTTTATAAGCACTCCACTTCTCTGCCTCACACCATTGACCTCCACCTCAATAACCTGGTTAATCAACAACACATGATCCATGGGGTGATGATAAACCTTGTATATATCTGAAAATTGATGGGAGGCAGTGTGGAGTATTAGATCTCTGACCTCTGACGGGCCGATGAGCCAATGGAAGAAGGGGATGGTGAGGGAAGCGTTGAACACCTAGGCCCAACGCCGGAAGGGAGCATCCAGAGGAGCACCTCACGAACGATCTCCTGCTGCTGCGCGTGCAAGCACCTCGCATCCCGCCTTCTCCTAATCCTCGCCGGCCAGCTCTTCTTCCTTCCGGCGAACTTATGCATCTTGCGCGCGAACATCCCATGAACACGTGCTCCAGAGGCTCGTCCCTGTAGTCTGTCTTCTCCACCATTGGCCGAGGCCTAATTTGTCCTAGCAAAAGAAATCGCATCATGAGCAAAAGAACGAACTCGCAACTAACATTTCAAATCGAGATTTATCCATTAGCAATCCCAAAATATATAAATAAAGGAGCTTCTAATTGACCACCTGAGTATTTCGAGCTGTGCCGGAATCCATGGGCAGAGCAATGGGTGAACAAGAAACACTTTAGAAACATAGATAGGAACAGTCGAAGTGGTGAGGCCCGCACCTTGGGATAATCTGAAGAAGCAGAGGCATACTATGAACCTGAGAAGCACCTGCCAGGCTAAACTTGCTCCTCCTGTTCTCCTAACTACCACCGTAAATTTATCTTCATTAGGAGCAAGCTTCATAGCCACCTGCAATGTCCTCACATATGGGTAATTCGTCAAAGAGGCCATCAAAAAAATCACCAAAGAAAAACATAAATGCGAGGTAAGCTTACCAAAATGCTGGAAGCTAACATATAATGGGGATAGCCTGTGACCTTGATCTCCTCGTCCGCGCGCTGGTGGCAATGTCGCAAACCTGCTGTCGGGGGCTGTTTCTTGACCCCTGGCGACAGGTGCTTCACCCCGACCCGACCTTGCCTCTTCTCCGCACATGCCCCCGCCTCAACTTAGCGTCATGTCATCCACGAGCCGCCGAGGAAGGAGGAATCTGGGCCAGCTGGATCCGGTGGAAGCCGTCATGGAGGAGCTCGGAGAGTGCCTTCGCGGTGGTAGAGGCGCAGCTCAGGTCCGAGGACCTCGCTGGCATGGGTGATGGGTCCGCTCGCCCTTGCTCCTCTCCCGTCCATCGCCTCGTTGCACCTACCTCTCCTTCCTTCTCTCTCCCTCTCATCTGCTCGAGCGCCACCGCCGTCTCCCTTTACCAGTAGGTCGGCTCCCCTCCAGAGTTAACTGGCTGGATCCGGAGGCAGGGAAGGAGGAGAGGAAGGGGAGGAGGTGTTGAAGGCGGAGGGGGCGAGGCGACCATGAGGGACGGGGAAAAGGAGGAGGCGGCGGCGGCATGGAGAAGAGGAGCCGAATGAGGAGCAGGGATGGAGAGCCCGCTGAGGCCGCCGTCGGCCGCACGACCGCAAGAGCCGCCGTTCGCCGCACCACGAGGAAGAGGTGGAGTGCAGCCTCCGTGGCAACGCGCCCGAACCCCAGTTTCGTCGCAGCTCCCGATCCAAGAGCGGATCGAGCAGCGGCCAACCTCCAGGTCACGCCCGTCCTCGCCGGCGCAGGCCGACGGTAGTCATTCTCCCTCCCTCCCTCTCATCTTCCTCTCTCTCTCTCGTAGGGTTCGCGCAGGAGGAGGGGACTGGGGTGTGCACTTGGCCCCGGCGTCATAGATGGAGAAGCCGTCCGCGCCTTGGAACCTAACCCCCAGACCTGGTCCTGGGGTTCGCAACTCGATGCCGCCACCGGAGCAAGCACAGGTGAATATGACAATACCACTTGTTTCCTAGGGCAACCGGTGGCGGCATCGAGTTGCGGGTTTTATTCCCAGTACACTAGCTCATACCTCTACGTCTAATGTTCAAATCTAAAATAAAGCAACTGTTTTTTATTCCCAAAGCGAACAAAAAACAGACCTTAAAAACGTCCAAGTAGCATATAAAAGAATAAAACAGGGAGATTTTGGTCGGTGGACCAAGGCCCTACTGATCTAGAAGGGGAAGTGAGTACAAAGCATTATCATTAATCAAACCATGAACACATGATAGATGGAAGTGAGCAAAAAGAATTTATCATATAATAAACCAGGACGTACACTGGAGGGACGAAACAGAGCTTTCATTACTTGAATTTGGCTGGAGTTCAAGTCCATTTTCAAGATAAAGGAAGTTCAAATCACGTGAACAGTTGCAAGCTTGGACCAAATATTATGCGACACGTTGGGATATACCTGGAGCGCTCCAGAGGAATAAAGCTATCAAATATTAATGACATGAGTGAACTACTAGACATATCTTCAAGGTGGGGATAGACCAACAAAAAACAGGATGGAGCAAGCTAATAATAACAATTTAGCAAAAAAAACACATTGTTTGAGAGCACAAGATTCACAACAGATCAATGTACATCTTAGAAAAACTAAGAAAACAACATTTTCTCTCAAGATGAACATAGCAGAGTAGAAAATCACATCGTTCTTCCACCCATTTTGCTTGTGGACCTTCCCTATCTGAACAGATTGTTACTTGCATTACACTGCCTCTTTTTAATAGTTGACAACAATGATCTGTGTAGGTAGTAGATGGTCCTTCCCTACTTTACACATTGTATATCAAAACAATTAGCCTCTTGAAGAAGCGGGGAATCCATAACAGAAGGGGATTTCACTTGTAGACTATGCATCACTGAGGAAATTAAGAAATCAAGACTGAATGTACATGAGCTCTAAACCTGAACTTGCACACATTTTCTTATATATTTCATCCTCGTTTTTCTGATTCAGTGCGTCACTAATTTGGTCCAGGATTTATTTGCTTAGCAAGGCTTATAACAGTGAAATAAACCGCATACTAAAACCATGGTTTGACAGTTAGGCAGGGTAAGCAAACGTTTTCATGTAAGTAGACAATCTAAAACCAAGGATGCCATCATAATAACTAAAGGGTAAAAGAAATTAAGAGGTAAACATACAGGGGTATACAAATAAGGTTGAAGCATTGCTGGGCACTGGTAGCTGTGAATCTCTTTGTGAAATCATATTGAATAGGACTGTTTTTTTAACAGAAACGAGACAGAAGCTTTACTATTTAACCCATATAACACACCAATAGTTCATAAGCACACACACGATCATGCACAGATGACAACACCCAAACAACAATCTTTATGTGATATTTACATTTTCCTTCAAAATTATTTTCTTTTATTTTTCGTTTAAGTAGTTGTGAACCAAGCTGTCCGTTGCCACATTTAAAAAATAAGAACATGGCAAATAACTTTGTAGCACAACGAAAATGGATCAACTATCCTCTCATCTTTGGATCCATGATACATCCTATTTTCTATTGGAACTGAACATTCTTAAAGCACTGAAAGAACATGGATGCCCAAGAATCCATGAGGAAGAGTACACTACCAGCAACAAACATATGTAAACTAAGTGGAAAAAATGCTGCACAATGAAAAGGGGGGAGATGAACCTATGCACACAAATACGTAGTCAACAGAAAAGGCAACCATTCATAAATCATCTAGCTAAAGCAAAGCATAATTCAGACTAATCAAGATGCCCTTGAGCGACACAACAATGAATTAAACAAAAGAGAAAACACCAAGATAGTAGAAAACAATGGAAGGCAGGTGAAGCACAATTATACCTGATGGACCTGAAGGCACACGCAACAGAAAAATAGAGGACCATTGAAATAACGTACTCCTCCATCCGCAACCCTGAAGAACCATGCAGGAGCAGTAAGCAAAGCAGGGACATGACTGAGCAGTGAACGCAAAGGAACTGCCTATCCTCCCAAATATTGCAAGCGGACTTGTATCGGATAAAATGAGTCCCAAAAAGCAATTGAGAACATGTTAGTTGTCACGGTCACAGTTCTACTATTCCACAATGTTTGTGTCCTTCACATTTATTTGCATTCGGTACTTAGCAAAATGCATGACCTCTCAGCTTGAAACTAAATTTTCAGATTTCTAATTCTAAATGGGCCATTCTATTTATTACCGCTATTCAGCAGAAGTGTAAAGTGGTTGACTTGGGTATTGGAAAAGATACCGAAGGAAGTCTCGTGGAGCATATGGATGCAGCTCTATGTTCTGATGCTGATATAATCCTTACTTCTGGTGGTGTTTCCATGGGTGATAGAGATCTTGTCAACCTTTTGCTTGGCAAAGATATGTAAAATTCACTTCGAAAAGGTTACCTACAAATCAGCCTTATGATGTATTCTTTTCCTGTATGCTGTTGGATAAGCATTGAAAGCAGTCATGTTTGCTCAAACCTAAAGTTACTAACAAATGCAAACATAAACTCATCATCTAATAACAAGAGATTAGATCAATAAATTATAATAAAAGAGATTATGTGTGCAGATATGATGCCATTTGATGTGATGATAGGAAGTGCACATCAAGTCGTCTCTTTCTTTTCTCACAAAGCAAATAACACCAGGATAATCTTCAGTAAGAAGAGCACAAAGCAATCCTGCCTTAATTGATAAATAATAATACAACAATCAGAATATAAAAAACCTTGACTCCAAAGAGCATTGTGTTGTCCCTTATGATTATAAGCCAAGCAAAATAACATTGGCTCTTTAACCCGCCCCATAAAAAATGCACTATAATTTTAACAGATTGGTAGAAAGAATAAGGCAAGTAACCCGCAACACAAATATGAGGTCACCTACCAATTTTCTACAAAACAGAGACGAACATTCATAGGAGAGAGAGTTAGTCACCTTGTTCTTCACCAAATTCTCTTATTGGATTCTCCTGTTCATCTTCTTGCTCAGATCTGGAATATTGTGGTCTTTAGATAAATTGTATACCAGGAAATCAAGACCAAAGACAAGAAATAAAGAGGTAAGGAGAGAGAACCTAAAAGCGTTTTGCCGAGAACTCCATCTTGCTGCTGTTACAGGTTTTATGGCAGCACCCAACCACTACAAAGAAAAATTCAGGAACATCTGTGCCACATAGAGCAGTGGAATAAGATAGAGTACATGAAGAAAGGAGAACTAAGAGATGTGGGGATGGAAAAAATACCTCACGAACGGCAATTCTAGATGTGTCATTGGCAACACAACATCACTTGCCATGCAAATCCACATGAAGGCGAAGGAGTCGGCGGGGAGTCCGCAGCGGCAGCTCCATGGCTGGGCCGAGCCGATCCGCCTCCTGGCTCGCATCCGCTGCTTCCCTCCTCGGCTGAAGACGCGCTGGTTGAGCTCCTCCTCCCTACCTTCCTCGCACCAAGGTCTCTCCTCCTCCATGGCTTCCTCGCAACCTGGGGCAGATGAGAACCCCGCGAGGTGGTGGATCTCATTGAAACGGATGGCGGAGCCCCTAGGTTCTTGACTGTGGTGAGGGAGGGAGGGGGAGAAGGGAGGAGGAAGGAGTGGAGCTGCGGCTGCGTTGATTGGGAGAATGGGCTAGGGTTTCCCACCAATGGCGGCTGGCCTGAGAGAAATGAGGAGGAAGGGAGCGGCGCGGGCGAAGGGATTGGGCGTGACCGCGTGGGGCAGGGAGGGAACGGTGCGGACCTCCCGCAGATGGCACGGCGCGCACGTGGCGGGCGGGGAGAGGGTGATTCTGCACCTCGAATCAGTTTAGCCAGCCAACACGGGCGCTACAAGAGCCCATCGGTCATTGGCTATGCAAAGTCATCGTGCAGTAAAAAAGAGCAATGAAACAGCCAGTGAACATCCAACGCCTGGAACGACGTCAAAGATCGGACTTCCCAAGATCGGACGGCCTACCAAGCCTGCCCATCGAGCGAGCGCCGTCGATGCGAGTTGCCCAACCTCTTTATCTGTTTAAATTAGAATAGTAATTTTGAAAGGAATTTTATCTTTTTAAATCTTGTTTAAAAACAGGTGGGCCTCAATGACGCTGCAACTTACATAAAACTGGATATGGCAAAATTTGCATTCTTGTCTCTATTTATTTTGAATTTGGGCAATCTCTGTATGGTTTTCTTATGGACAATAGAATGCAAGGTGCACAAGAATTAAGGTTTGCTTCTTGCCTCCTTTTGATTTAAGTGGAAAAAAATTCAGGGGCCAATTCATAATACATGTATTACACAGAATGTTTTATGTTGCTCTCACTATCGGACTAACCCCCTATGCTGACGGTCGCGGGTTGTCGGCATAGGCCCTTTGCCGTCGGCCTAGTTCTATGCCGACGGCCACCGTCAGCATACACCCGTCGGTGTAGATACGTCAGCGTACTTGTATCAGACCGTCAACATAGGCATATATGCCGACGGTTTCCGTATGGCCGTCGGCATAGATACACCATCGGCAGAGAATTTCACCAGACGGCAACAGACGGCGCCGTCACACACACTAACCAACCAGCGACTGCCACGTTGCACAGGTATGCCGACGCCTGGCCGTCGGCATAGATACATAGAAATAAGACAGATCATCATCAAGTTCATCATCTAAAGATACTCAAGATCATCATCATCATCGTCTAAAGATCATCAACATCTTCATTGTCGAAACTTCATGAACATAAGTATTGCAAGACATGAAACATCGTCATCGTCATCTAAAGAAACTAAGAAGTATTGAACAAGGAAAGTATTGCAACAGAAGGAACACATCATCAGCCAAGACTGGACCATCATCGTGAGCACCGCCAAGACCAGCACCACTTTGCCAGATCGGAGTGACTGGGTCGACGAAGCTGGAGTCGAGCCACCGGTCCACTACATGTTTGAAAAGAGATTGTAAGGGTAAATATGGAATGATAGTTTTGAATGAAGGAGAGCTAGTTTGTCAATAGTGTTGAATGTACTAACCGGAGTCTGACTGCGTACACTACTAGGAAAATGCTTATAGATAGAAGTTTACCAGTAGCGAGTTTTTTTACCCCACGCTACTAGTATGTACCAGTAGCGCTGTGTAGAAAACACGCTACTACTAACATATAGTAGCAGCGTTTGTTTGTTTGGGCCGCCATCGTTACATGGGCCGCAGGCAGCATCTCATAGCCCACTTAGCTGTAGCGTTTGTTCTGAAAGGGCGCTACATCTGGTGGGCTTACTAGTAGCGTGGTGCTCCAACCAGCGCTACTACTATAGCTAAAGAAAACTGCCCATGAGCGCCTCAAGACCCTCGTCTCACACAATCCCCTCCACCTGACGACGACGCCGCCGCGGTTAGGGTTCGTCCTCGTCCGCCTCACCCCCGTCGACGGTGTCGTGCGCCGCCACGACGCGCGGTCGCCTCTCGCCTCCTCCGACGCTCCAGCCCCGTAATGTTGGAAATATGCCCTAGAGGCAATAATAAAATGGTTATTATTATATTTCTTTGTTCATGATAATTGTCCGTTATTCATGCTATAATTGTGTTATCCGGAAATCGTAATACACGTGTGAATACATAGACCACAATATGTCCCTAGTGAGCCTCTAGTTGACTAGCTCGTTGATCAACAGATAGTCATGGTTTCCTGACTATGGACATTGGATGTCATTGATAACGGGATCACATCATTAAGAGAATGATGTGATGGACAAGACCCAATCCTAAGCATAGCTCAAAGATCGTGTAGTTCGTTTTGCTAGAGCTTTTCCGAATGTCAAGTATCATTTCCTTAGACCATGAGATTGTGCAACTCCCGGATACCGTAGGAGTGCTTTGGGTGTGCCAAACGTCGCAACGTAACTGGGTAACTATAAAGGTGCACTACGGGTATCTCCGAAAGTGTGTTGGGTTGGCACGAATCGAGGCTGGGATTTGTCACTCCGTATGACAGAGAGGTATCTCTGGGCCCACTCGGTAGTGCATCATCATAATGAGCTCAATGTGACCAAGTGTCTGGTCACGGGATCATGCATTCTTGTCTGAGTAAAGTGACTTGCCGGTAACGAGATTAAACGAGGTATTGGGATACCGACGATCGAATCTCGGGCAAGTAACGTACCGATTGACAAAGGGATTGTATACGGGGTTGCTTGAATCCTCGACATCGTGGTTCATCCGATGAAGATCATCGAGGAGCATGTGGGAGCCAACATGGGTATCCAGATCCCACTGTTGGTTATTGACCGGAGAGGCATCTCGGTCATGTCTGCATGTCTCCCGAACCCGTAGGGTCTACACACTTAATGTTCGGTGATGCTAGGGTTGTAGAGATATGAGTATGCAGTAACCCGAAAGTTGTTCGGAGTCCCGGATGAGATCCCGGACATCACGAGGAGTTCCATAATGGTCCGGAGGTAAAGAATTATATATAGGAAGTCAGGTTTCGGCCATCGGGAAAGTTTCAGGGGTCACCGGTATTGTACCGGGACCACCGGAAGGGTCCCGGGGGTCCACCGGGTGGGGCCACCTATCCCGGAGGGCCCCCAGCCCCTGGTAGGCTGGTGCGCCCCCCTTGGGCCCCCACTGCGCCTAGGGTTGGGGAACCCTAGGGGTGGAGGCGCCTCCACCTGGCTTGGGGGGCAAGCCACCCCCTGGCCGCCGCCCCCCTTGGAGATCCCATCTCCTAGGGCCGGCGCCCCCCCTAGGATCCCTATATAAAGAGGGGGAGGGAGGGCAGCCGCACCAATGCTCTTGTCGCCTCCCTCTCCCCTTGCTACACCTCTCCCTCTCGCACAAGCTTTGCGAAGCCCTGCCGAGATCGATGCTGCATCCACCACCACGCCGTCGTGCTGCTGGATCTCCATCAACCTCTCCTTCCCCCTTGCTGGATCAAGAAGGAGGAGATTTCTTCCCCAACCATACATGTGTTGAACGCGGGGGTGCTGTCCGTTCAGCACTAGGATCATCGGTGATTTGGATCACGACGAGTACGACTCCCTCAACACCATTCTCTTGAACGCTTCCGCTCGATCTACAATGGTATGTAGATGCACTCCTCTCTCTCGTTGCTAGATGAACTCATAGATTGATCTTGGTGAAACGTAGGAAATTTTTTATTTTCTGCAACGTTACCCAACAGTGGCATCATGAGCTAGGTCTATGCGTAGTTCTCTTTGCACGAGTGGAACACAAATTTGTTGTGGGCGTAGATGTTGTCAACTTTCTTGCCACTACTAGTCTTATTTTGCTCCAGCGGTATTGTGGGATGAAGCGGCCCGGACCGACCTTACACGTACGCTTACGTGAGAAAGGTTCCACCGACTGACATGCATTAGTTGCATAAGGTGGCTAGCGGGTGTCTGTCTCTCCCACTTTAGTTGGAGCGGATTCGATGAAAAGGGTCCTTATGAAGGGTAAATAGAAGTTGGCAAATGACGTTGTGGCTTTTACGCAGGTAAGAAAACGTTCTTGCTAGAACCCTATTGCAGCCACGTAAAACATGCAACAACAATTAGAGGATGTCTAACTTGTTTTTGCAGCATATGATTTGTGATGTGATATGGCCAAAAGTTGTGATGAATGATGAATGATATATATGTGATGTATGAGATCATGTTCTTGTAATAGGAATCACGACTTGCAAGTCGATGAGTATGACAACCGGCAGGAGCCATAGGAGTTGTCTTAATTATTGTATGACCTACGTGTCAATTATTTAACGCCATGTAATTACTTTACTTTATTGCTAAACCGTTAGCCATAGTAGTAGAAGTAATATTTGGCGAGCAACTTCATGGAAACACGATGATGGAGATCATGAAGATGGAGATCATGGTGTCATGCCGGTGATGAAGATGATGATGGAGCCCCGAAGATGGAGATCAAAGGAGCTATATCATATTGGCCATATCATGTCACTACTGTTTGATTGCATGTGTTGTTTATCATGTTTTTGCATCTTGTTTACTTAGAACGACGGTAGTAAATAAGATGATCCCTCATGATAATTTCAAGTAAGTGTTCCCCCTAACTATGCACCGTTGCGGAAGTTCGTTGTTTCGAAGCACCACGTGATGATCGGGTGTGATAGATTCTAACGTTCACATACAACGGGTGTAATACAGATTTACACATGCAAAATGTCACAGCCCTAGATCTTTGTTTGTAATTGGTTGCATCTTCATCCATGTCATCATGTTTATATTTCAATGAACTTGAAATGGGGACATGTGAAACCCTCAGAAATCAGTTCAAAAATAACCAACCTTAAAATCTTCTCAAATGAGTCCAAGAAAATGTTCCTGTTATTCCATAGAAATATTGGTAAGAGGTAAAATTCAAACCAGTATTTTTGGAGTCACAGAAATATTTATTTTGGCCATTTGAATTAATCCAATAACTATTTGCTTTGGATTTATATTTAATATATATTAAATATGACTCCAATAATTCTGGGAGTTTGTGAGTGGCCTTGTATATATTTTAGCAAGCCATATAATAACCTACGGAATTTATTAAAATGATTTACTTGCTAAACTAAATCAAAACAGAGGAAGAAAAATTGGAAAAAGAAACAAATAAGAGAGAGAGAGAGAGAGAATCTTACCTGGGCTTACCTCCTGTGCAGCCCACTTGGCGGCCCAGCCCACCAGGCCACCCCCCCTCCTGTCGTCTTCCTCCCCTCGCCCCAAAGCAGCTCGCTGGCGAGCGCTGTCGTCGTCGTGGCCTCCTCCCTGCCTGCTTCCCCCTCCCCGACCCTTCTAGCGATGCCACGGGGACGCCCCGTGCCCCCCTCTCTCCTCTTCCTCTCTCCCAAGCCTCTCCATTCCTCTCTAGCTCCTCCCCTGCACCACTGAGCGGAGCTCGTCGCCGCCGCTCGTCGTAGCCACCATCCGTTACGCCGCCTGGAGCGAGCCCCGAGTGCCCGGACGCCCCAAGACGACCGCCTCGACTCTGTCTTCAAGCTTCGGCCTCCGGCGATCGACCTCGACGATTCGTCATCCTCAGCACGCCCCCGGCTACCCCGAGCATCGCCTCGTGATCTACGTGAGCCCTGCCATCTTCCCCCTCTCTTCTCGGTGCCGAACGCGTTCCCTAGCCGTGGTTTTCCTCGGAGCCGAAAGCCTCTGCCGCCGGCCATGTCACTGTCGTCGCCGTAGCCGCTCGGGCTCGAAGCTGAGCGCGCTTCAGTGCCCAGCAAAGCTCCAGGAGCACGTAGAGGCCACCCGTTGCTCCTGCCGTGCACCATAACGACGGCTGCATCATCGCCCGAACTCCGGCGCCGCCGTGAGCTCACTTCCGGCGAGCTCTGACCACCTCGTGACCTGCCGCTGCCTCCGCTGGATGCGCGGGAGTATGGGCTACCTCCAGGTGCCCTCAGCACACCCAACTGCGGCCCCTGCGCCACTCCGGCGAGCCACCGCCGCTCTGGGCCGTCGCCGTCATCTAACCGTCGGCGAATCCGACGTGGCCGTCGTTAGCGGCTAACCTCCCCACACTAACCAACCCCCTAGGCCACTGACTCGTGGGCCCCCACGCCCTAATTAACATAGATTACATTTTCTGCTTAGTTTTAACTAACCCCAGTGGGCCCATATGTCAATGTTGACTACGCTGACGTGGCCGTTGACCAGGCCCACCTGTCTGTGACCAAGCTTTTAAATCTAGGCCGATATGACCGATATATAGGCCGATATATCACTTTTGAGCCTCCACCGATATAAACATAACATATCATTTTGCAAATATCATTTTCCAACATATCATCTGATATGGACCGAAATATTGACCGATATGGCCGATATCTGGCCCGATATGTCCACTGATATAGGACGATATGTAGACAACAACAATTATTTATTAGATAGCAGTGAAATAAGATTATGCATTTACAACTACATTAAATATTATCAAAGTCATGCACAATGTTTTGTACAAATGCATATATATCGTACTATTTTTAATCATAGAGTAAGCATTTTGTGCAACTTTCCTTAATAGTTTCTTAATCGACAAGTTAATAAACTAATAATCTTAAAGTGTTATGTTAAATTTTTGGCATCATACATTTTGTTTTACTAAAAATAAATGGTTTGAACAAGAATAACAAAAAACAACTACACATATTTTCGCTGATATGTCTACATATCGTCCGATATATCACCCGATATCCGACATCCGATATGTCAAAGGCAAACCGGTACGAACCCGATATCCGATATTTTGAAGCTTGTCTGTGACCGTAGGCAGCACTGGCTCACTGACCAGCGGGCCCCACGCTTCAGGTTTGACCTGGACCGGGTCTGTTGACCTGCTGAGGTCAGCATGACGCAGTAATTGTTTTCTGGATTTAAAATAATTCAGGAAATTCCAGAAATTAGTGCTAACTTCTAAAAATCATAGAAATTCAACCGTAACTCCAAATAAGTTAAATTATATATCAAAAATGATCAAAAAAATCCAATCTATCCATCTGTACCATTTTAATGCATATTTGAACGACCTAAAGTTGCTGTAGAAGACAATTTGAATTAATGGCATTTGAAATGTCATATATGGAGTTTGAATTTGAATCTTGGATTCAAACCAACTCCATTTAACATGTTCTAGCTTGCATTAGCCCAAAACACATTCATATTGCCATGTCATAGCATGCATCATATTGTGCACTGCATTGATCGTGTTTCTTCTCTGTTTGCCGGTGTTGTTCCCCCTCGATAGACGTTGTACCGACGTTGTGATCGTTGACACTGATGAAGACGCAATGCTATCTTCAGAAGTGCCAGGCAAGCAAAACCCCCTTGTTCATTCCGATACAATCCCACTCTCTCGCTCCTACTCCTTTTACTGCATTAGGACAACAACGATTCATCTGTTACTTTCTGCGGTAGTTGAACCCATTTATCCTCTGCATGACCTGTCATTCCACAGTAAATAGATGAAACCCACTAGCATGAGTAGGAGTTGTTTGAGCCCTGTTGTGCCTACTCATTCATGCTTGTTTGTCATGCCTACTACTGCTTAGAGTCGAGTCAGGTCTGATTCATCGGGGATGAATCGGAGGTGTGTGAACATGTCCTACTGTTGAGAGCTAAGTGTGAGAACAGGATTTGGTAAAGGTAGCGGTGAGAGGCCATGTAGGAGTACATGGTGGGTTGTCTCATTGCAGCCGTCCTCAGGAACTGAGTTCTGTGTTTGTGATCCATGAAACAGTTACTACCACACATTGGGTTCCGGTAACTCGACCCCTCTCGGCTTATTAATCGCCTCGATCTCTGTCCAGGAGTTGCAACTAGTTTCTGGTGTTTGTAGGATATGTGTTGGGGGCCGTGCGTAGCGCTGACCCTAGGGGTGGGCTATGTTGCGGTAGATACACCGTGGCACGGTGTACCGGGCGCCCGTTTGGTGTCTCGGGAACCCTGCTCACATCGTTTGGGGCCGTGAGCGACACCCCAGCCGGATCTCCTTGCGGATGGAAATGGAATAGGCAATAAACCTGGATGAGAGACTTGTGTGGTTAGTCAGGTCGTGGCCGACTCCCTCGCCAGGCTTCCGCTTGAAGGTTGCCAAGATACACGACGTGTACATGGTGGTAAGTGGCGAGAGCGTGTGTGAAGAAGTACACCCCTGCAGGGTTATAAATGATATATCCGAATAGCCGTGGCGATAAACCTGGATGAGAGACTTCTGGGTTGCCTGTACAGTTCATAGACAAGTGAAAGTGGATACTATAAAATGCGCAAGATAAGCATGAGTGCTATGGATGGCGTTCTTGTAGGGAGACGGGAGCGGATCCATAGTGGTGTATTGATATGGTGAATATGTGGACTCATGTACGCCACCTCAAAAGAGTTACTTGCAGTCGTAGTTCAGGATAGCCACCGAGTGAAAGCTGGTTTGCTGCAGTTAAACCCCACCACCCCTTTGTTGATAATGATGCATATGTAGTTAGTTCTGATGTAAGTCTTGCTGAGTACATTTTTACTCACGTTTGCTTAATTTATGTTTTGCAGAGAGATGTCAGTCTCGCTAGTAGTTCCGTGTGGACTTCGACGTTTAGCTTGTGTACCTCAGCTACGATCTTGTGCCCTCGGCGGGATCTGGTAGATAGTCAGGCTACTCAGCCTTTTTCATTTGTAGATATCTGTACTCAGACATGTTAAGCTTCCGCATGTGTTTGACTTGTATGCTCTGATTGTTGGGTCATGAGACCCATGTTTGTAATATCTCGCTCCTCGGAGCCTAATGAATAAATACTTTGAGTCGTAGAGTTATGTTGTAATGCCATGTTGTATTTACACATATCGAGCATATTGTGTGTATGTTTGAAATGCTTGGTATGTGTGGGATCCGACAATCTAGTTGTTTATCCTTGGCAGCCTCTCTTATGGGGAAATGTAGTCTAGTGCTTCCTTGAGCCATAGTAGTCCGCTACAGCCCGGTTCACCGGAGTCCTGCTAGCCCAGCACTACTGCCCAAGACACTTGACTGGCCGGCATGTGTTTCACTTCGTTCTCGTGGTTCTGCCCTTCGGGAAATGTCACGCGGTGACATCCGAGTCCTGCCTAGCCTGCTACAGCCCGGGTTCCCGGAGTCCTGTTAGCCCAGTGCTACAGCCCGGATTCACACGCTGCTGACCGACATGCTCGATGTGATTCATGTATGCCTGTCCCCATGGGTTAGTGTCGCTTTGGGTTCACGACTAGCCATGTCGGCCCGGGTTCTCTGTCATATGGATGCTAGCGACACTATCATATACGTGAGCCAAAAGGCGCAAACGGTCCCGGGCAATGGTAAGGCGACACCCGTGGGAATACTGTGCGTGAGGCCGCAAAGTGATATGAGGTGTTACCGGCTAGATCGATGTGACTTGGAATCGGGGTCCTGACACAAAACACTTAGGTTAACTTGATTAGCCTAGCATGTACAGACATGGCTTCGGAACACAAGAGACCGAAAGTTCGAACATGAGTCGTACGGAAGATACGATCAACATGGAGATGTTCACCGATGATGACTAGTCCGTCTCACGTGATGATCGGACACGGCCTAGTCGACTCGGATCATGTATCACTTAGATGACTAGAGGGATGTCTAATCTGAGTGGGAGTTCATTAAATAATTTGATTAGATGAATTTAATTATCATGAACTTAGTCTAAAAACCTTTGCAAATATGTCTTGTAGATCAAATGGCCAACGCGCTCATGTCCACCTCAACTTCAACGCGTTCCTAGAGAAAACCAAGCTGAAAGATGATGGCAGCAACTATACGGACTGGGTCCGGAACCTGAGGATCATCCTCATAGCTTCAAAGAAAGATTATGTCTTAGAAGCACCGCTAGGTGAAGCTCCCATCCCAGAGAACCAAGACGTTATGAACGCTTGGTAGTCTCGTGCTGATGATTACTCCCTCGTTCAGTGCGGCATGCTTTATAGCTTAGAACCAGGGCACCAAAAGCGTTTTGAGCAGCACGGAGCATATGAGATGTTCGAAGAGCTGAAAATGGTTTTCCAAGCTCATGCCCGGGTCGAGAGATTTGAAGTCTCCGACAAGTTCTTCAGTTGTAAGATGGAGGAAAATAGTTCTGTCAGTGAGCACATACTCAAAATGTCTGGGTTGCACAACCACTTGACTCAGCTGGGAGTTAATCTCCCGGATGACGCGGTTATTGACAGAATCCTTCAGTCGCTTCCACCGAGCTACAAGAGCTTTGTGATGAACTTTAATATGCAGGGGATGGAAAAGACCATTCCTGAAGTATATTCAATGCTGAAATCAGCAGAGGTAAAGATCAAAAAGGAACATCAAGTGTTGATGGTGAATAAAACCACTAACACTACTAGGGAAAAGGCTAGCAGCAGCGCGGGTTTTAGGTGTATCAGTAGCGCGGGGGAGTGGCGCTACTAATAAGGCGCTACAACTAACACATAGCAGTAGCGCTTAGTGGAAGCTCGCTACTGCTAGTAGCTCTAGCGCGCTTTGCCTGGACGCGCTACTGTGGGGACCGAATCTCCGGGTGTTAATTTCCCGAAAATGGCGCTTGTGCTCACCAGCCCCAGGATAACTGTTAGCTGATGAAGCACCAACTTGATACAAAAATTCCAAGAAAAAATACAAAATATGTAGTACAAGACCATTCTCGCCTGTGAGTACAACAAATGGTTTTTGATGGTTGATGGCGGAAGAGGTTTATGGATCATCAGTGTCTATGGGACTCCAATTTCCACAGGAACAGCTGACCAGGTTAACTCCTATCTTTGCGGGCACTACTAGAAATACCACTACTAATGGCGCACCTAATATGGCCATTAATGGCGCATCACTGGTGCGCCATTGATAGCACGCCATTAGTAATTTTTACTAATGGCGCACCACCTGGTGCGCCATTAGTATATATCTTGAAGTGCGCCATTAGTATGCCTCCCAGGGGGCATGTATACCCAGGTGCTTTGGCATACTAATGGCGCACCACCTCTGGATGCGCCATTAGTAACCGCAGCATACTAATGGCGCACTACCCAGTGATGCGCCATTAGTATGCACTGTCATACTAATGGCGCACTGTCATGTGATGCGCCATTAGTATGAATATTAGGTTTTTTTTATTTTTTTATTTTCTGTTTTTTGCACAGGTTACAAAATGTATAATTTGACAAAATATAGACAGCACACATCAACAATAGATTCATCAAATAGAATAGATTAGTCTTTGAATACAATTCATCATATTACTCTCCGAATACAATTCATCATATTAGTCTCCGAATTGAAAAGACCGAACAAAGATAGAACATTATATTACAAGTCTCGAGACCGCGAGTAGCGAGTTTATCTTCGCATTACAAGTCGATATCGATCATCTAAACTACCATCACATAGAAGAGAGCTGCGGTCATCACGATGAGCATCATCACGATGAAACTTCGTCTTCATCCGGTTCCTCCAACGACCCTCCCTCTCCCGCTAGATAGCGGGCGTATCTAGATTCGCCTCGGCCCTAGTGGTGTACCCTTTGTAACTGTTACCGCTGAATCGGTGAACCTGTCTCCGACACTCCTCCCGATCATCGTAGACTCGGGAACCTTACCCTTGTACACGACATACGTCGGCATCGCTATGCACTAGCCAAACGAAAGCGTTAGTACCAATTCACAGACAATACATAAGCAATATATAAGTATGCAACAGAACGATCGGAAGAGAAAAGCAAGACATTAATAGCATCGATTACATCTAAGTTGAACGACTCTCGAAACCAAAGAGACATACTACAAGTTCATTAAAGTTTAATTACAACATGAGCCAATCGATGTTTCAGAACTAGACAACTCGACTCAAGGGACGGGCGTGGATGAAGCCGCCGTCTATCGTGTGATTAATGAAAGAACGGGCGTTGTCATCCTGCATTTGTAGCATTGTGTCGATGTCAATGTTGGACGATTGATTTCTGAGGTAGTACTGCCCCGAGCGAAGGACATCTTGATGGATGATTTCCGCAAACTCCGATCGGATGCGAAAGAATTCTTGTCGGAGGTCCGCGTCTGGATTGCCGACACGCTCGCGGCCCAATCTTGGAGTTTACTCGGTAGCAGAAGTTGATGATGGTCCCGTACGATCGCCCGCATGTGATGGATGGCGTAGTAGGCACCCTTCTGACCGCCAGGCGGCTGCTTGACGCAGCAGAACGTCGTATTGTGGGAGAACACGTGCTTGCCGTGCCACGAATAGGCCTGGTGAAGGTGCCTCCAGATTTGGCGAGCCGGGAGAACATCATCAAGAACCTTCTTGACATTTGTGTAGTCTACGCTCGATCGACGGTCCAGGTCGAAATACGTGGCCATGGAATATTTGGGGCTTAGGAGGATGGCGTGCAACGTGTGTCACCTGTAGAAAACACGGAATGTTAAAATAAAACGATCAAAATGTAAGAATTCATATGTTACGGGCGGTTGAGGAGGACTTACTCGGGAAAGTAAGGCACGAGGAAGTTATCCTTATCTTGGTTTGCCGAATGGCGCCTTCGAGGTAAGAACTTCGCGACTTGCGGTCCCAGCGCTGCCCAAGATCTTGGCACGCATGTAGAAGGGGTCGACTATCACGATGTCCGGGTCTTGTCGCGAATGATCCGCATCTCCATACTCAGCGAAAATAGCCGAACGAAGGTGTAGTGCAGCGGATGAAGGTTCAACATAGCGTGGATGTCATCAAAACGCAGGATGATCGTACGCCCGATGGAGTTATCCACAAAGCCCTTGCCCTCTGGCACCTTGGCCGCGAAAACCGGGTATGCCACATCCTTCTCCCTGAGACGCCGCTTCTCCAAAGAAAGAACACTGTCATGCAGACTCCGCATAGCACCGGTTGCAGCATTGAGCATATTTGTCGGTAGCATCGCCCTACCCGCCACATGCACCCTCCTCGAGATATCCTGCGGTGAAGGTGGCCCGTCCTGAGCACGGATCGTACTCGGTGCCGGCTGGCTCGCACCCTTCTTAGTCTTTCTTTTGCGTCCCTTCTTCTTCTCTTGTAATGGGACCGAGTTTTGCTCACAGACCGCCTTCTTGAGTGTGTTGGGGCTGATAATATTTCGCACCTCGCCTATCTGAGGCTCGGTGAAGTCGGCAATGGAGGCGTCTCTCGAGAGCTGAACGCCGAACGGCGCCTGTTGCAACTTGGCTTCTCCGCGGTACGAGCTAGATCGCACACGTCTTTTGTTGGGTTTGGTTCTTGAGAAGGAGGCCCCATGAAGTCGCCATCGTACCCATGCTCGACAAAGTACTGATCGACGTTGCCAAATGTATCATAGTCGTCGTCGTTGTCATTACGATCCCGCCATATGCATGTTTGGATCCAGTGGCATAGGGATGTCCGGCACCGTTACGGGCGGTCTTGCCATGGGGCCGACTTGGCGCCGCACGACCGGGCGGTGTTGTCTTTGGGGTGGTGTCCCCCGCCCCCAAACGAATCTGGCTCTTCGGCCAAAGCAGGGGCCAGCTCAGGCAGGCGCTAAGGGTCATCACGTCATCATCGTCGGCCCTGACGGGTCGATTCGAAGGTAAGAAGTCGTCGCAGGCTGGCAGCACCCGAACCAGTTGAACCCTAAACAAGTTGGGTGGCATCTGGGTACCGTGGAACAAGGGGTTGCCCGGTTGAATGATTTTGCCCTTGGTGACATCGACCAACTCGTTGTTCACGAAGTGGAGGAGAGTGCACGGAACGTCGGCGGCGCCCTGCGAAAACATGTAGGGCGTCAGGGATGCCCAGTCAAAGGCAAGGAGATGAAGTCTGGGCCGAGAGGCTTAATTAGTTACCGTGATGATGGCGTCGAGCTCGGCTAATGTAGAGGCACCGCCAACGGCGGGCGTGCAGCTGACGGAGGGCCGCTTGCTGCGCAGAGGTGCCGCCGGGCGTACACCCGGGTGCATTAAGCTCCGTGCTTGGCGTCGGAGACACCAATGCCGCCTCGCCGAGGCACCAATGGCCCCGCCATCGCATTATGCGAGTTGCTGGCCGTGAAGCTAGGAATCGGGCGGCCCTGTTGGCCGCCCGCAATCCACGCCTCAACCCCGAGATCAAGGTAGGCACAAGGGCGGTGATCGTCGCTCCGAGTCGTTGTTCCACTTGCTCTTGGACAATCTCCGAATCCGCGCCACCTGTGCCTTGAGTTCTTGAACCTCTCGCTACCGCTTTCCGAGCTGGTCTTTTTCTCCTTCCGCACACCAGCGGTATAGTATGACCACCATTTTGTCGACAAGCCTTAGCCGGCCACACGACCAGCTGACGTCGGCTTACTAAGCTTATCCTTGTTCTTCATTACATTCAACCCCCTATTTAGAGTGGTGTCCCAAGGGTTGCTCTGAGTCGACCCAGCCATCGCTTTCGATGCGCTGCGGAAGGAATGTGAACCATTTATAAATTCGGATTCATTAAATAGAATGCAACCATATGGAGCTAATTACGCGGTGTATTATTCCTTACCAGAACAATCTGAAGTTGCCTGGTATTCGTATCCGTTGTAAGCTACTTTGTTTTCGGGTCCTTCTTGTACCGGGCCTGACAAAGTTCCTGGTCTGCTTGTCACCGTATGTATCGAAGAGGGCGGTAGGCCTTGCTCGGCACGGTCCGCCTCCTCCTTGTCCCATATAGGCTCCGCCACTCTGTAACCGCCGGGACCGAGTGTGTGTTCCCCTATGTTCAGCTCCGCATTTGTTTCCCCACTCACTTGATTGGGAGCTTGCGGTGCTCGAGCAATTGATCTTGAAGTCGTTGTAGTCATCTTCGGTGATCGAAGGATTTTTCTCCTTGATCTTCTCATAACTCTCACCTTTCTCGATCATTCTCTTCACATTGCTTTTCCAAGTAGACAGGGCCTTGCTCATCTTCGTGAGGGCAACATTGTTCACTTTATTCCCTTTGAGGCTTGTGTTTTCAAATTCAGCGGGGAACTTGTATCGTTCGTGCAGCTTCGTGAAGAGGAGGTTGCGCAAATTCCCTCGGTCAGGATGCCTCAGGTTCTCGGTGTTGATCGAGACGGTGCTCCGGACAATGCACCCGAGCTGAAGCGAGTACCCCTTGACTATTCGTTCGGGCGCCGTTGGATTCCCGTTGGAGTCCACTTCAGTAACTTCCTCCTTGAGGGTGCGGAGCATGATCGGGCGCCGGTCCTTCCGTTGCCTCTTCGGCTGGCTGCCATCTGTCTTCGCCGCCATCATCGATGGTGGCATCCTCGGCGGCACCATCGCGGTGGCATCAGTGTGGTCATCCTCGGCGGCACCATCCGTGGTCTCGGGATCGGTGGGGAAGGCGGCGGCCTCATACAAGTGAGGTTGTTCCTCCATCTCCGAGGACAGCTCCAGAATGCCTTGCCGCCCGAACCCCGGCCTCATCGTTGTGGGCCATGTTTCTCTCTAAATAGAAACAAAGTTTGGTCAAAAGTTGGTTATTGTCAAGGAACAAGATCATGGTCTCATCATTTAGGGTTTGTCGACACCGAGGCATCCTAAAATCTAAGCTTTTATCATTGAGGGTTTTTCGACGCCAAGGCACCCTAAAAGCCTAACTTTTCATCATTTCGGTTTTATCGACACCGAGGCACCCTAAAAGCCATGCATTAGTCACAAATGCACGGGGCACTTGATCCTACTTAATTAACTACTAATATACCGGCCCATGCATTAGTCACAAGTACCCCATATGTCCTATTTTTAGCAAAGTCATGCTAAAATTCACGGAAAATTTCAGCATGACCTTTGCTGAAAATAGGACATATGGAGTACCGAATTTGCCGGAACGGAAGTTAATCGACATTCCGGCAAACTCAAGGGCCTCTCGGGTACCTGCAAAATCATCACGACACGATGGTCGGAGACAAAACCCAACAAACTAGCAAAATCATCACAAATTGTTTTCTGTTAAAGATGATCATCATCTTTACAAGTCTTTCTCAATGTGATCACAAGTAATTCAGAGGCATCACAAGTAATTCAGAGCATCACAAGGCATTAGTAGTTCAGTACATGAACAAGTTTTACAAAGCACATAATATATGTATTGTATTTCATTGTGGAGTTATATACAGTATGTTACAACAAAGAAACAGCTTAATCCATGCCTCAGCTTATCAACAATCATTACTTGTCAAATACAGAAGAAGGAACAATTTACTTGTGACATAGTTACAAATGATGACAGAATAAAGCAACACCCTACACTAGCCTAAAAACAAGTGAAGTTTCACCCATATAAGAACAAGTGAATTCTAGTCCCATTGACACTCCTGGTTTTCTACAAACACCAAGTACTAGGGCACACAAAAGTTCTGAAATTTGTGTGCCTAACTGAATTAACTGAATTTTCAGTAACCGAATAAACTGAATTTTCAAAACTGCAAGAAGCCAATTAAAAAAATCCAACAGCACTAGAACTGAGTGGATTGACAGTAGTTTTGTTCACTGTTATGAAGAGAAACTTCTTCTTGTAAGAAAGGACTTCGCGTGTGGTTTGGAATATTCAGAAATCAAGTTGAAATATAAAACCATATAGAGGTAGGTATGCTACAAGTCTACAACATATATACTAATTAATCAACTGCAATCAGGAGACAGTTTCTTCTTCTAAGTCCATCTCACGGTTCGCTGAATTAAGAAAAATACATCATCATTTCAGAAAACTTACACAAACTACTCAAAACAGGAAGAAGAAGAAAAACACATTTCAGAAGGAAAAACTGCATGCAAAAATAGCTTTCAACTTAACTCGAATGCTTGTATATATCATTATAAAAATTGGGTGCTAATCGACGCAAACTTCTGATAATCATTCAGAGCAGCTCAACAAACTTTGAACAAGCAGGACTCATGGCCAAATTAAAGTAGAGTAATCCCACGGTGCATTTCCGATAAATCCATGGATGGATGTACGTATCACTACAGATTGAACACAACATTTCCATTAATTTTTTCTCCAACTGGTAGTATAATAACTATACTCTAATTCAGTAAGTAATTTAATCTCTGGGCCAAGACCTACAAGTAGATTAATTGACTAAGTCTTGGCGCATAGGACAAGTGGTAATTAATTAGCTCTTCATGGAGGAGGATAAGAGGGACCACCAGGAGGTGCCCTTCATGGCCTGCTCCCATGACCCATCAACATCAAGAGCAACCTCCCAAGGTTCACGACCCATCCCTCAATCAAATCTCAACCTTTTTGTTCATCCTCCAATCGTGGGAGGACCATTTTCCTCAACAATAATGGTCTAATGTATGATTTGTGGCTCGAAAGCAATTGAGAGTATTTTCTGGGAGAGTCTACTGTTGGGTTTTGGTGTATACTAGCAGTAGCATAGTCGCATAACACACATTAACACATATAGCTTGCTTGGTCTCTACTAATAAAAGCTGAACCATCAATGGAGTGCTGCTACTTGTCTAGTAGCGTTCCCACTATTGAGTGTTGTCTCACTGTGCATTGGCATTGCTATCTACTTGGTGAACTGGGATTTTTCTTTTCATGTAAATCATGGTCTTGATCTGTGATTAAGGGCAAAAAGTGTTGGAATTTCATTTTGATTGTTATTGTTAAGACTAGTGTAAATCAGACGTGGCCAATCAAGTGATACCCTTATATAGCTAGAATTCAGAATGCATTCAACAATCCAAACTTTTGTATTTCCTGGATAACAAACAGTAATGATCTCTAGCCCTGACATTCATTTATTCATTCTTCTAGTAAATAGGTGCATAAATGTTCTTGCCGAATGGGTTTATTTTTTGTTGATCTATATGCTCATATATGCATTTAGGCTAGCCACTTTTCCGCCACTCATATGCCACCGATAAAAAAATGAACTTTCACCAAGAAGTTGTAACTTGGCAGCCAGTCAGTTTATACAACAAAGATAATCATATATTTCTATGAACACTAGACGCCAATCTGAGGATAAAAAGCATCTACTAGTAACTAGTGCATATGATCATCACTAGCCCATAATAGTAATTAAGATTTTTTGTAGACAAACAACATGTTTATCTTTCGTGCATCTACATCTCAGAGTGTACCGAACAAAACCCAGAGCTTGGTGCTATCCAACTATTAAAACCACACAGCTGCATGGCTCCTAGCAGCAATTTCACAAGTAAATTCAATGCAAGTCCAAGAAGACAGCACATAGCTCAGACTGTGGCTGTGGGGATTGTCCTCAATGCAACTCCTTCAAAATAGAGAGACTGTCTTCAATGTAAAGGTGTGAGAATTCACGATCACCGCCGATAAGTAGATGACGTCTTCCTGGCCGCCGGCAAAAAAAGAAGAAGAAAATGTTAGCAAACTCTATAGCCTACAAATAAGGCAGCTACATGTTAAACCAACCATGACGGGTACAAAGGCCATGCGCTGCAACAACGAGCTTCGCCTTACTTAGTCCCCTTGATGTTATTGTTTGTTTTGGTTCTGTTTTAATTAGGCTGTAACCGTAATCCGATTGTTGTGAGTGTCCATGGCCTTTATGTATGGCATGGCCAGTGTGATTTTATTAATCTATAAAAGCTCGACCTACCAACTTGTAAGCATTCGACAACTCAATTAATTGGGTCGAGAAGGTCCAAACCTGCCATACATAGCAGCTCTGCTGCTCAAAACTCGTAAGCAAGATCGTTTACAAACAAAAAAAAATTGTTCCACAATTTGCACTAGGGAAACTGACAGAAACAGTACAAATTGCAACACAAGATGGTCAGTTTCAACGCCCGACAGATCCAAATTCACCACCGACTAGAAAAAGTAGGATCCTGAATAAACAAGAACCACCACGCGTACACGAATCAGTGGGTGCTATTTACCGCTGCGATTCGACAGGGTTGAGATAGCGGAATTTCTTACCGGGAGGGGATGGAGAGACAAGACGGCGCAGCGAGGAGATCCTGTGGGCGTGGTCGTGGTGGTGGTCGTGCGCGTGGTGGGATCTGCAGAGCAAGTCTGCCCAATGAAGGAAGCAAGCGGCGTGAGAGGAGGCTATGGACTTGCGGAATGGAGAAGTAAGGAGGAGGTGGTCGTACCTTGGGCGTCTAGTCTAGGTCTCTGCGGCGCCTGGCCGAGGGGAGGCGGGTCGACGGTGGTGTGGACGGGCGGGTCGAGGTGGGGCAGCGGCGCTGGGCGGGTCGATCGCGCGCTGGGCGGCGGGCAGCGTCCCGGGCGCGGGTCGGGCGGCGTCTGGGCGGCGTCCGGGCGGCGGGTCGGGCGGGTCAGGCGGCGCTGGGCGGCGTCCGGGCGGCGGGTCAGCTGAGGCGGCGGGGCAGCGTCGAGGTGGCGGGGACGATGGCGTCGAGGGAGGCGGGGCGAGGGAGAGGGAAGGCGAGGAGAGGGTGAGGGAGGGAGAGGGCGAGGGCGAGGGCAGCGGCGGCGGCGGCGGTGGATCGAGAGGGAGAGAACTGGCGAGGGGGAGAGGGAAGGGGGGATCGGGCGAAGGGGGATTGGGCGGCGGGGATCGGGCCACAATACTAATGGCGCACCTCACCGTGGTGCGCCATTAGCATGTCCACACAAATGGCGCACCTCATCATGGTGCGCCATTAGTATTTTTTTTTGTTTCCACTCAAGCCAAAAGGTTATGTACTACCAGAACCTATCCATGTCAAGCCCACTCTACTAGCTCGACTGGTCAGCCTCCAGTTCTAACACCAGGAGGTCCTGGGTTCGACTCCAGGCTCCACAATTTTTTAGCATTTAAAAAGCTGTTTGATACTTATTTATGTTTAAATATGTTCAAACATGTTTAAATAATAACAGTAATATTTTTTATAAGACAGTAGCATTTAAAAGCTGTTTGATACTTATTTTTTATAAGACGGTGCTGGGTGCGGGGGTCGGCGGCGGTTGAGTAGGGAATCGAGGGTGCGGGGGTTTGCGGCGGGCCGGTGGACTGGGGGGGTGCTCGGCGGACCGGATCTGGCGAGGTGGGACAGCGATGGAGATGGAGGGGGATCGAGGTGGGCTCCACAATTTTTTTTTAGCATTTAAAAAGCTGTTTGATACTTATTTGTGTTTAAACTTGTTCAAACTTGTTTAAATAATAACAGTAATATTTTTTATAAGACAGTAGCATTTAAAAAGCTGTTTGATACTAATTTTTTTATAAGACGATGCTGGGTGCGGGGGTCGGCGGCGGCGTTGAGTAGGGGAATCGAGGGTGCGGGGTTTGGCGGGCGGCCGGTGGACTGGGGGTGCTCGGCGAGGGGGCCGGATCTGGCGAGGTGGGATAGCGATCGAGATGGAGGGGGATCGAGATCGAGTGTCCATGAAATTTAAAAATATTCATGATAGTTCAAAAAGTACCAATGAAATACAATCGAGAAATGAAGGCTACGATTTAAATATAATCGATCTTAGCTAGCTATCTGTTCACAATCTTCTTGCCCTTCTTTTTCGCAAATGGAGTTCTTCTGTGGAACGGACGTCCTTTAGGTAGGGTGGTCCTGCTTCTTCTTGTGGTGTATGCTGCTACTTCATCATCATCGTGATGTTCGATCCTCGGGTCACTGTACTTGTCGAAGTCTTGCTCATTGGCTACTCCATCCATTCCGATGATCTTCCTTTTGCCTCTCCTCACGACAACACGACTGGGCTTTGGCGGGTCGTTAATGAAGAAGCATTGGTCCACTTGGGAAGCCAGTACCCATGGCTCATTTTTCGCGGTGACGCTTATACCATGATCTTGGATTTGGCTTCGGGTATAACCATGGTGGTGAAATACTGGTCTTCTTTTATGACGTTCTTGGCCCATCTGACACGAAACATCGCGACCTTCTCTCCAGCGTAGCTCAGCTCCCAGATCTCCTCGATCCTTCCGTAGTATCTGTCCTTGTCGTTACCAGTGTAGGATTCCATCGTTACCCGGAGTTACTGATAACCATCGCTCTTCATGTCCTTGGCCTCGGTGTAGAATGTGTAGCCGTTGATATCGTGACGCCTCATAGGTCATCGAGGTTGTGCTCGGCGCCCTGTGACAAGGCGAATATGAGTTGTTCTTCCGAAAAGAATCCTCATGTAAAGGGTACGGAAGCTTATGCTTGAACCAACGCGTGAAACATGAGTTGTGCTCTTTGAGTGTATCTCCGTCCCCCTCCTCTGTTGGCCTCGGTCATTGTCGTCTTTTTAATAAAGGTTTTGTGCTCTACCACCCAAGGATCGACCACGTCTATGTGTTGTAGCGCGACTAGGTTTGCTCTTTCAAAGTCGGTAGTCGACCCTCGAAAGTCGACATGCATTTCGCGGCGACCCTCACGGTGACCCCATCCAGCGAGCCTGCCGAGGTGCCTATTGACGGCAGACCAACGGGGTTCTCGATGCCTAGATAATTCGTGCAGTAGGAGATGCACTCTTGATCGAAAAGCCCCCGCTATACTTCCCTCTGGACGTGACAAGTTGCAAACGTATCCTTTGATGACACCATCCATCCTTTCGAACGGCATCATGCTGTGCAGGAACGTCAGCCTGAGTTGGATGATATCCTCCACGATATGGACCAGCAGATGCAGCATAACGTTGAAGAATGCGGGCGGGAAGTACATCTCAAGCTCGCATAGTATCACCATGATCTCTTCCTGTAGCCTTCTGAGTTGCCTCACGCCAATCGACTTCCGAGAGATGACGTCGAAAAAGTTGCATAGGCCAAATAGCGTTTCACGGACGTGCGCGTCCATGATCCCACCGGATTGCAATCGAAGTATCTGCGTCATCGACGTGACAGTCGTGAGACTTCATCCCGCTGAACTTCGCCCACTGGGTCTAGGTATCTGCTTATCTTCCCCACAGAATCAGAAGGAAGTTTTACTCCTAGGAGGCAGGTGAAAAACTGCTCAATCTCCTCTCGACTTAGAGTGAAGCACGGGAGGGTGGTCATTTCCGGTCTTCTTGGCCTTTTGCCTTTGGCGACGACTTCTTCGTGGTCCTGCTTCACTCATCATCATCATCATCATCATCATCATCATATATAGCGTGAAGCTCCTGCACGATGCCCATTGATTTCAAGTCTGCCCTTGCTTTGGCCCATCTTTGGTCCTCTCGGCATGTTGAGCAGGGTACCAAGCAGACTCTCGCACACGTTCTTCGTGATATGCATGACATCAAGGCTGTGAGGCACACGGTGGATCTTCCAAGACGGCAAGTCCCGTAAAACAGACCTCGTTTTCCATACCTTCAGCAGCTCTGGCGCCTTTCGCTTCTTTCCGGCTCTGGCGCCTTTTGCTTCTTTCCCAGCGGTGGGCAGTCTTTCCAATTTTCCAACAGCTTGTCTATTTCCTCGCCGCTCCTCATTACACGGGCGTTTTCGGGTTCGGTTTCACCATCGAACAGATCCTTGCGTTTCCTCCACGGGTCATCGTCGAAGCCACCTTCGATGTCCCATGAACACGGTTTTCAAAGACCCGGGATCTCTATCTAGCTGGCGTCGTTTTGTCATCCATGCACCTTACGCATCCAGAAAATCCGTGGACTACCTGCCCCGCGACATATCCGTAATCGAGATAGTCGCGTGCACCGTCGTGAGCAGGCGGCTCTCATAGGGAAATATTCTTTCTCTCGGCGTCCACGTATTGGTGGCGTTTTCCACAGCGTGTCAAGCTCCTCTTTCAGCAGCCCCAGATACAGATTGATGTCGTTCCCTGGTTGTTTCGCCCTTCAATTAGCATACTCATGTGAATGTACTTCCTCTTCATGCACAACCAGGGGGAAGGTTGTACATCCACACAAACACAGGCCAGGTGCTATGTGTGCTTCTCTGCTGCCAAACGGATTGACTCCATCGGTGCTCGCGCCCACCATGATGTTCCTTGGATCGCTCCCAAATTCCGAGTCTTGAAGTTCAACGCTTGCCACTGGCTCGCATCCTTAGGGTGACTCAGCATCTTGTCTTTTTTATCTATCTCCGAATCATTTGCGTCATCTTCCCGCTTCTTCTCCTCCCTATCCGCGTGCCAACGCAAGAGCTTTGCTACCTTAGGGTCCACGAAATAGCGCTGCAGACGAGGAGTGATCGGAAAGTACCACACCACTTTTCGAGGAGCTTTCTTCCTCTTCTTGTATCGAGTGACGCCGCAAACCGGACATATGGTAGACTCCGCGTGCTCGTCCCGATAAATGATGCAATTGTTCATGCACACATGGTATTTCACGTGCGGTAAATTCAGAGGACACACGATTTTCTTCGCCTCCTCCAAACTGGTCGGGCACTTGTTCCCCTTGGGAAGACGTTCGTGCCAGAATGACATGTTCTCGTCGAAGCATGCGCCGGTCATTTTGTGTTTTACCTTCATCTCCAGGGCCATGAGCGTTACTTTCAGCGGGTATCCTCGGCCTGCATCCTTCATACAATGGAGTAACCGCGTCTAACTCAAGTTGATCCATCTTGGCTTTCTCTCGGGCGGCAGCTCTTGCGTTATCCGTGCAGCTTGAGAAGCAGCTCTTGAATATGAGGGTCCTGCACCCAGCCCATCGATGGTCCAGCGTTGTTCCGCTCCGCCGCATCATCATCTTCATGATCATGCCCGCCGCCTGCTCCGCATCTTCCTCATCATCATGTCCCGCATCTTCTACATGATGACTGTATACAAGATCACAGCCGTGATCATCTCCGGGATTCTTCGTCTTCTCGCCCGCCCGAGCCGCGGTGGTTGTCTTGCTGCGCTTCCTCATTTCTTGCCCGCCCGCATGGACGACTTCGTAGTCATCTTCATCACCTTGCCACCGATAGCCATCCATGAAACCACGCAACAGCAGGTGGTCCCGCACCTGCCGGAATCCGGGTCCGCAATAAGGCTCTTCAGCTTGCATCTTCGACACGGACATCTTATCTCCGTCTCGTTCTTTTGAAGCATCTCGGCCTTCGTGGACCTCAAAAACCTATTCACGATGCCTTCGGTCATCGTGCGGACCATGGTCGCCTGCGGGGTAGAGCAAAATGATATTTTAGAACCAAACAAAAATTTGGCATGACTTTCCCTAAAAATAGGACCAAAAAGAATGCTTAATGCCAAAATTCTCGCCGAAACAGAAATGAATCAACATTCCGGCAAAATATTGGCAACTATCGCATTTCAAATACCGGTACACCTCCAAACACAAACACATATGCAACACCACAAACATATGCAACACCACGAACATACATAGATCTAGCTAGGCCGTAAAAGTGCATGTGCACATTGTTGTAAGGAGAACAACCTAAATATAGCTTCCCCTTACTTACCTATTAAAACAAGGTAATTTAACCACTTAATTTGAATGAATCTATGGTGGAAATGAGGTGAAAAAGAGGAGGCACCCGAGACAAGGAGGAGGTGGAGAGAATGAAGTGGGGAGAAAGTGAGTGTGTGGGTAGGAGAGGTTGTCCCAAATATCTTGTTGCTGCCCACTTACTAATGGCGCAAATGGCGCACTTAAGCAGGAAGCGCCATTAGTATGTTTGGATAGGCGCACTAGTTCAAAAAAAATCTATACTAATGGCGCACCCACTGCCTGGTGCGCCATTAGTAGTTACAACTACTAATGGCGCACTTGGGAAGGATGCGCCATTAGTATGTTTGGATAGGCGCACTAGTTCAAAAAAAAATTACTATACTAATGGCGCACCTACTGCCTGGTGCGCCATTAGTAGTTACAACTACTAATGGTGCACTTGGGCCAGATGCGCCATTAGTATGTTCGGACAGGCGCATTAGTTGAAAAAAAAATTTGATACTAATGGCGCACCCATAGCATGGTGCGCCATTAGTAGTTTAAACTCTAATGGCGCATCAGATGGTGGTGCGCCATTAGTATATACTAATGGCGCACCATCTTTCTGGTGCGCCATTAGTGTCAATCCCATCTATAGCCCTTTTCCTAGTAGTGGGGGCTGCTATCACCGTTGCTTAGGTTCTGGGACTGTCGCCACGGTCGCTCCTCTCCGCGCAAGGAAAATCTCGCCAAGACAATAGCCAGGGACAAGCCAGTGAGTACTATGAATGTACTCGCAAACATTATGAACACAGGCATAATATAACAATGATGTGCTGAAAATATTTTATGCTCATGACGTCAGTCACAAAAGGTAAATAAAACTCTGATGCGTGCAAGCATGTTATTTATGAATATGCAATAACATAGAAATATTAAAGTTTTGAAGTAAATGACAAGCATGCCACAGTCGGGCGTCCTAGCGACACCACATAAAGGGCTTTAAAAAAAAGAAATGCCGCAGTCGGGCGTCTTAGCGACACCACATAAAGGGCTTTAAAAGAAATGGCACGGCCGGGCATCTTAGCGACACCACATAAAGGGCTTATAAAAGTAATGCCACAGTCGGGCGTCTTAGCGACACCACATAAAGGGCTTTAAAAGAAATTCCACAGTCGGGTGTCTTAGCGACACCACATAAAGGGCTTTAAAAGAAATGCCACAGTCAGGCGTCTTAGCGACACCACATAAAGGGCTTTAAAAGAAATGCCACAGTCGGGCGTCTTAGCGACACCACATAAAGGGCTTTAAAAGAAATGCCACAGTCGGGCGTCTTAGCGACACCACATAAAGGGCTTATAAATTAATAGAGTGAATATCCAGGAGGTAGAACCATCCCAGGGGTATTCGATAATACCAAAAATATCATGGGTTAGTCCACATCAAAATAATAATCATAATTATCACAAGTCACAATCGTGATTCCAGGTTTAACAGTTTCACCTCCGAAGACCGACACTAAGACCGACACTTGACCCATCCCAGACTGTAATCCTTAACCATGGACACGGCTATTCGGATAGGTTTAATCTCTGCAGAGGATGTACTCTTTACCCACAAGTGACGGATTCCTTTAGTCCTCAAGACTAATTCCATCTACGGTATTTTAGTTGAAAACACACCTATCTTGCACACACCAGCTTAACTCACCTGTGTCTGGAATCACCCACGACACCTGTCAAGCAAAACTCTAAGTGGGGAGGCTACAACCTGGACGTAACATGGGATCATAAAATTTACACCGCGCGCAAACTGGGGAGCTACCCCCTTCGTCTACAACCGAAACACCCATGCTCCCGGACCCGGTGGCATGACTACCGGATGCCTCCGGTATCTTCCACCATGGCCTCTCTCAGACGGTGTGTGGTAGGAAAGGGTTGATAACTTCTTGAACCGTACCCTACTTGTTGTAGAGACGAGTGGTAGTACGGAAGCAAGTATGGGGTTATCGCACAAGACTCGATCTACGGTCGACTCAGGAGGTTGTAAGATTCCCTGCAAGATTTGTATAACAATGCAAATACTTCAAACTACAGATAGAAACACCACGCGACTACCCCCTCATGCCATACGAGACACGACCGTCTCGACGTAGGACTAGGGGCAAGGCCGTGTCTACCCAAGACAGAGGCCTTCCCGTTTTTATTCCCGGTATGCATGAAAGGCATATGACGGTGATTTCTATCACAATCATATCAACTCCATTTGCATGAAATTCATTAGCATGCACTCATGAGTAGGAACACATCCTCACATAAAATGACGTATGCTCGTGTCGGGGTGGTGTTGTCACCGTGCTATGCAACACACACAAAAATTTCACCAGGGTTCAGAATGCTTGCCTTCAGGTCATGGGAAGGCAGGGTGCATTCCAACACATCTTGAAATCTTCAAAAATCCTATTTAAAAAAATATATAAGAATTATTACATAAAATCAAAACAGCACAAAAAATTGTTTTTAAAATTCTCAAATAAATCTTAAAATAAACTAGACAATATTTGAGAGTGGTAGGAAAAAGAATTAATTTATTTGGAGCTGTATTTAAAAAGATACAACCGGTCAAAGTTTGGTCAAAAATCTATTATTAAAAAATAAAACAGAAAAGAAAACGTTTCGAATATATACGTAGACTTCGAAGGCGTAAACTGGAAATGCGCCTCCACTTAACCCACGTGGACTGGGCGGGGTCACTGACAGTGGGTCCAGGGGCCCACCGTCAGGTTTGACTATTCTCCCTTCCCTCTTCTTCCTCTGGCCGAACAGAGGCGGGAGCTTCGGCGATCGTCGCCGGCGCTAGGCGGCTCCTCGCGGGCCCCCGAGGGTGGGGATGGATCCGCAAGGCTGGGGCGGTCCTTCCGATGGTCGAGGGAGTGATGCGGATGGAGGGAGTCATCGGCGACGAGCTCTGCGGCGGAGGAAGGTTTCGGTGGCGTAGTGGTTTTGGGGCGGCGGTGGTTCCCGATAAAAATTGAGCAGGGGGGAGGGTTTACGGGAGGAAGGTAGAGATCTTGGTGAAGAGAACGGAGAAGGGGAGGCTCAGATGACGCCGGATTGGCCAGGGCGGAGGCGGCGGCTGCGGTTGCCGGAGATGGGGAAGGAGGTCTCCCCGGGTTGATTGGCTGCCAATGGGGTCCTAGGGAGGGGGTTTGAGACTGCCCTGCGTGCGGAGGCGAGCTCGGGGGCTCCTTAAATAAGCGCTCGGGGTCGGTTCCGCGGCAGCCGGGGATAAGGTCGCTGGTGACCGCCATTGTGTAGCTTAGGGTGTCGTGGCGGCGAAGAGCGCTAGTGGACATGGCTGTGGATGAGCTCGCGCTGTTCCAGGGGGCAGGTGGCGAGCGCTTGAGGCTTGGGCGGTGCTGCTCATGGCGGTGGCGGTTCTGACGGGCGCAAGCCGCCAAGCGGCTGGCTGGCAACGCTGCAGAGGCGGTCGGGTTCCATGGTGCGACGTAGCGAGAGGCCAAGCGAGTGGCGCGGCTCTGCGGAGTGGTGGCAAGCCAGGGGCACGACGCGTCGGCTCGGGCGCGGCACGTGCAATACGCGTGCTCTGTTCGCGCCCAGAGCACGCACGGAACGTGCTCGACGAAATGCCATGGCATGCTACAGGGCTTAGGTGAGGCTGGCACTTAGCAGATCTAGGTTAGGATCGTCTAGGTGTTTAGTAGACATGCTAGATTGCCCAGAGGTGCAAGGTCACAGTGCAAAACAAAAATCATGTCAAAACAGATCATGCCCACAAGGTGTTTGACAAAATGCCAAGGGTACCTAGGCATTTCTTGGAGTGGCCAAAAACTCCAGATCAGTGTCTCTGGGGATGTAAGAGAGGGTGGTGAAGTTAGTTTGCCAAAAGGAGAAACTTGCTAGTGCAAGTTTTGCAAAACTACAATTCTAGACAGAAAGAAAAAGGCATCACTACATGGACCAAAAGTGTTCCAAAGAGTGCATGCTCCTGGACTTAGGGGTTTAGCAGGGAGGACTACAAGCAGGAGAAAGCTCATGGGTAAAGGAGCAAGTTAGGAGATGGTTGCAGTACAAAACACAAGTCTGATCCAGAATGAAAAAGAGGTTGGTACACTTAATTTTACTATAGAACATCACAAGGTTTTTGCATAAAGTTGGATGGCAAGCTACCAATGACATCCCATAATTTTGGTGGAGGCTCTAGGGAAATATTTAATTAGGCTATAGTGCAAAAGTGTCCACTGGACCAGATTTGAAAAACAGGTGTAAAACTCAAAATATGCAATGAAATAATTATATTATTGCACACAAGTGATTTAGAGACTTCTCATGACATCTCCAAATTTTGGTTGGATTTTCAGCTGAATATATCAAATGGTTGTAGTTCAAAAGGAGCTCCAAAATTTACAACAATTCATTTTAATGAATAAAGCTCAGGGTGAAATAATCTCATAAAAAAATTCTACTGATTAAGAAAATGGTATACAGAGAGCATAGAAGTCCAATATGTTTTGGAAAGCTCCACATGGAAAAGACACCTTAATATTAAAAGAAGAGTTCTGAAATCAACAGAAATAATAATTGTAAAACTCCTGGCAAAATTTTAATATTTAAAACTTGGCTAAATTTTTGGGGTGTTACAATTACTACCCCCCTTAAGGAAAAATCTCGTCCTCGAGATTTGCTAAGAGTTAAATCCAAATAAATATGCATTAAAACGAAAGTGGCTACAGTGAGAGCAATAACTGGTGCAAAAATAAAGTGTGGGATACTGGCGCGGTGTGGGGAAAAATCCACGGTTTTGGGGAAAACTAGCGAGTTCTACACTGGACATAAATTTAGAATAGATTATAATTTATAAAAAACGCTGGTCGTCCCCGAGAGCACAGTGCTCTCTCTGGCTGACAGGTGGACCCGGGCCCGCAGTCAGCCTCTTCTTCCTCCGGCTCTTTCTTCTTCCTCTCTCCCGCGCGCTCTCCCGCGCTTTCTCCACCAGCGACGTCTAGCGCGTAGGGCACCTAGGCCGTACCGCGGTAGTCTTGTGGCGTGCTAGCTGCCAGTCAGCGTGCACTCACCTCGCGGGCAGTCTTGCTGTCGGTATCTTGCTCATGGATTCGCCTCCGAACACCCGTGTCGAGGCGGCGGCGCTGGTGGACCACGCCCACCGTACACCGAGCTTGGGCTTATAAAACGACCGCGGCGTTCTCCTCTTCTTCCTCACACCTGGCCTTGCTCCTCCTTCTCTCTCTTTCTCCTCTGTTTCCGCTTGCCGTGAGCTTCGAGGCAGGCGCTAATGGCGGAGGTGGTGCCAGTGATGCGTGATCCTGCTGTGGAGAGGGCTGGCAGCGGTCTTTGGGGCTCTCGGTGCTCTGTCTTGAGATGATCCTCGATGATCGTTGCGATGCCGCTGTTCGGTTGCTGGCTCTCCGCGGCGGTGGTGATGACGAGGAGTAGGTGGAGTGTGCCCGGTGTTAACTGTTGTTCGGAGGTGTTTAGTTAGATGCGACACAGTTGCAAAAATCTTGCAAGCGGTGTATGTGTCCGTGCAATTGTGGTTGTGAGACTGCTGCCGGGGTGCTGCGTGAAATAAAATAATCTATGCCGAGAGAAAATATACGATGCGGCAACTCAGGGAAAAGAAATCTCACTCCAGGATTTCTCGCGAGAGAAAACAGTAATACATTAGAGCCAAACTGCGACAGATCTACTCATATTAATAGAATCTAAAAGGTTTACCCGCTGCGCAAACTCGGGGGTACCATGCATAAGTTACAACACATATATAAAAGTTGCGGTAATAAAAACAGCGGTGCATCTAAATTGAAAACGGTAACTGGACGGGGTCCCGAGAAAATGTCTCTGGTACGGGGATACACTCTTCTTCTATCGGACAAAGCGGATTGACCAGTCGATGAATGTGTCTCTCCTGGTCGGGCCTCAGTGATCTGCCGATGGCGATCTGAGAATTTAAATCTGTGAGGCTCTGTAGATAACCCATCACACGTTGGGTTAAAGGTTCTTGAGCGATGACGTACTGGACAAGGTTGGCCAGTACTGGGTCTCTCTCAACTTGTCCACCGGGAAAAGATGTTACTTCTCCGGGTGTTGCACGGCTCGGAAAGTAATAATACCCTCGTTCGCTGGCGTAGGGCACCGTGAATCGAAGGCGAGCAAGCGCTTCATACGCAGCAGGTTCTCTGACCATATCTTGCGGGTTGGCATAGATTTCCCCACGAAGGAGACTTCATTGGGTCTTCGTTTGGGTTCTGAGGAGGGATGTGCATGGCTGCCCAATATCTTGAGGTGGAAGGGTGATCCTCGATTTGAACAGCTTCGTCTTTGGGGTGGATGGGTAGCGCCCATGGTACTGCGGGTAAAATCCTACAATATCTTGACAAAACTACCTGGGGTAGCTTCTGGAGTCCTTAGATAAATACTGGGCTCGGCATGGCAAGAAATGGTTGTGAGAATGGTGCACAAGGTGAGGGGTGCTTGGCAAGGTCACGCGGTGGCCTCTATATAGCCCCGGGCTGGGTGATTTACCGTGGTAAAAGTAAAGAATTGGCCGGCTCAGCTCGGGGTCAACCACAGATACACACGTCTTACTAAAGTGACGTATCGCTATGGGTGTTGTCGGGGCGGTTTTTGGTGGCTGCGCCATGGATAGAGAAATCACACTACATGCTAATACATCCATGCAAGACTACTATATAAAACAGAGGCAAGATGACAGGCTGCGTTAATTTAAGGGATCACAGGATTACAAAGCGAGGATACACTGGGACTCGCCACTACTCGAGTGACTTAGTCTACTTCGTTTACATCCAAGCGGGCGTCCCTTGTGGATGTCGAGGCTTCTCCACGGTTCTCCCTGTCGGAATTAGCTGGAGAGGGCTGAGGGGCTGCAGGCTCGGGGTAGTGATGATGACCATCGCGGGGATTGTTGACCACAACCCCGTTGGAGTGTGCTCCCAGGAGGCGGCGAAGCACTTCTGGGGTCATCAAAGCACCTTGGCTGACGGCTGGGGCTGACCTCAGGGTCTCCATCGGGTGTCCAAACAGCACGACTGGGTTGTCGGTGTTGGGCTCGTTATCTTCTCTTGCCGGGGCACGACGAACCAGCTCTCCACGAGCTGCGATCAGATCAATGGTGATTTGATCGAACAGTTCCTCCAGCGCACCTACATAGCGCACTAGGTGCAACAATGCAGGGTCCGTCTCGTGATCACCGTTGGCTACTTGGGGTGGTCTACCATACCCTTCACGCCTGGGATAGTAGTGGAACGAGCGACATTTAACTCTGGGCGACAGGTGCCTGAGATGAAGTATAGCCTCTCGAACAGCTAGTTGGATGGCTTGTGGCTCAAAGGAAGTTGTCCTTCCGGTGAACCTGTAGAGGCGCTCGGGTGCCAGACCCCTACCGTAGATATGTACAGTGGCCTAGAATTGACGGCTCTCACCACTTATGGGTCCTTGGTAGACAACATATTCGGGTGGCTCTTCTAAAGCATAGGCACGACGGGTGAGGTTTGCGAGTATGGTCACAAAACCTCCAAGGTTGGTTGCTATAGTCTCATGGTGCACTACGGGACCATGCATTGTGGCTCGGTTTTGGGGTAGCGGCTGTGCTGGGCTGGTTTGAGGCGAGCGTGCCCTTTTCATAGAAAAATGGGGACAGAGTCTTCCTTCGCACGCTTGCGAATGAGACACCTTGGGTGCTGGTCACTGGTGCGTGATAGACGGGCTTGGTTGATAGGTTGGGCATCGACTGCCAAAAGCGTCGAGTCACTGTGTGGCCATCTTGCACGGGAAGCTTGGCTGGGTTTTGGTTATGGCTTGGTGGGTTGTTAGCCTAAGTTTATTGACCTGGCTAAGATAGGGTTAGCCAATGGTCAGTTTGGCTCTGATACCAAGTTTGTGGAGACCGAATCTCCGGGTGTTAATTTCCAGAAAATGGCCCTTGTGCTCACCAGCCCCAGGATAACTGTTAGCTGATGAAGCACCAACTTGATATAGAAATTCCAAGAAAAAATACAAAATATGTAGTACAAGACCATTCTGGCCTGTGAGTACAACAAATGGTTTCTGATGGTTGATGGCGGAAGCGGTTTATGGATCATCAGTATCTATGGGAGTCCAATTTCCATAGAAACAGCTGACCAGGTTAACTCCTATCTTTGCGGGGCTGCTATCACCGTTGCTTAGGTTCTGGGACTTTCGCCACGGTCGCTCCTTTCCGCGCAAGGAAAATCTGGCCAAGACAATAATCAGGGACAAGCCAGTGAGTACTTTGAATGTACTCGCAAACATTATGAACACAGGCATAATATAACAATGATGTGCTAAAAATATTTTATGCTCATGACGTCAGTCACAAAAGGTAAATAAAACTCTGATGCGTGCAAGCATGTTATTTATGAATATGCAATAACCTAGAAATATTAAAGTTTTGAAGTAAATGACAAGCATGCCACAGTCGGGCGTCTTAGCGACACCACATTAAGGGCTTTAAAAAAGAAATGCCGCAGTCAGGCGTCTTAGCGACACCACATAAAGGGCTTTAAAAGAAATGCCACAGTCGGGCGTCTTAGCGACACCACATTAAGGGCTTATAAAAGTAATGCCACAGTCGGGCGTCTTAGCGACACCACCTAAAGGGCTTTAAAAGAAATGCCACAGTCGGGCGTCTTAGCGACACCACATAAAGGGCTTTAAAAGAAATGCCACAGTCGGGCGTCTTAGCGACACCACATAAAGGGCTTTAAAAGAAATGCCACAGTCGGGCGTCTTAGCGACACCACATAAAGGGCTTATAAATAAATACAGTGAATATCCAGGAGGTAGAACCATCCCAGGGATATTCGATAATACCAAAAATATCACGGGTTAGTCCACATCAAAATAATAATCATAATTATCACAAGTCACAATCGTGATTCCAGGTTTAACAGTTTCACCTCCGAAGACCGACACTAAGACCGACACTTGACCCATCCCAGACTGTAATCCTTAACCATGGACACGGCTATTCGGATAGGTTTAATCTCTGCAGAGTATGTACTCTTTACCCACAAGTAACGGATTACTTTAGTCCTCAAGACTAATTCCATCTACGGTATTTTAGTTGAAAACACACCTATCTTGCACACACCAGCTTAACTCACACGTATGCGGAATCACCCACGACACCTGTCAAGCAAAACTCTAAGTGGGGAGGCTACAACCTGGACGTAACATGGGATCATAAAATTTACACCGCGCGCAAACTGGGGAGCTACCCCCTTCGGCTACAACCGAAACACCCATGCTCCCGGACCCGGTGGCATGACTACCGGATGCCTCCAGTATCTTACACCATGGCCTCTCTGTACGGTGTGTGGTAGGAAAGGGTTGACAACTTACTGAACCGTACCCTACTTGTTGTAGAGACGAGTGGTAGTCTGAAGCAAGTATGGGGTTCTTGGCACAAGACTCGATCTACTGATCGACTCAGGAGGTTGTAAGATTCCTGCAAGATTTGTATAACAATGCAAATACTTCAAACTACAGATAGAAACACCACGCGACTACCCCCTCATGCCATCCCAGACACGACCGTCTCGACGAAGGACTAGGGGCAAGGCCGTGTCTACCCAAGACAGAGGCCTTCCCATTTTTCCTCCCGGTATGCATGAAAGGCATATGACGATGATTTCTATCACAATCATATCAACTCCATTTGCATGAAATTCATTAGCATGCACTCATGAGTAGGAACACATCCTCACATAAAATGACGTATGCTCGTGTCGGGGTGGTGTTGTCACCGTGCTATGCAACACACGCAAAAATTTCACCAGGGTTCAGAATGCTTGCCTTCAGGTCATGCGAAGGCAGGGTGCATTCCAACACATCTTGAAATCTTCAAAAATCCTATTTAAAAGAATATATAAGAATTATTACATAAAATCAAAACAGCACAAAAAATTGTTCTGAAAAATTCTCAAATAAATCTTAAAATAAACTAGACAATATTTGAGAGTGGTAGGAAAAAGAATTAATTTATTTGGAGCTGTATTTAAAAAGATACAGCCGGTCAAGGTTTGGTCAAAAATCTGTTATAAAAAATAAAGCAGAAAAGAAAACGTTTCGAATATATACGTACACGTCGAAGGCGTAAAAAGATACAGCCAGTTTACGCCTTCGACATGTACGTATATAGTCGAAACGTTTTCTTTTCTGTTTTATTTTTTAATAACAGATTTTTGACCAAACTTTGACCGGCTGTATCTTTTTAATTACAGCTCCAAATAAATTAATTCTTTTTCCTACCACTCTCAAATGTTGTCTAGTTTATTTTAAGATTTATCTGAAAATTTTTCAAAACAATTTTTTGTGCCATTTTGATTTTATGTAATAATTTTTATTTATTCTTTTAAATAGGATTTTTGAAGATTTCAAGATGTGTTGGAATGCACCCTGCCTTCCCATGACCTTAAGGCAAGCATTCTGAACCCTGGTGAAATTTTTGTGTGTGTTGCATAGCACGGTGACAACACCACCCCAATTAATGCAGCATACGCCATTTTATGTGAGGATGTGTTCAGATTTCATGAGTGCATGCTAATGAATTTCATGCAAATGGAGTTGATATGATTGTGATAGAAATCACCGTCATATGCCTTTCATGCATACCGGGAGGAATAACGGGAAGGCCTCTGTCTTGGGTAGACACGACCTTGCCCCTAGTCCTCCGTCGAGACGGTCGTGTCTGGTATGGCATGAGGGGGTATGTCGCGTGGTGTTTCTATCTGTAGTTCCAAGTATTTGCACTGTTATACTAATCTTGCAGGGAATCTTACAACCTCCTGAGTCGACCGTAGATCGAGTCTTGTGCCAGTAACCCCCATACTTGCTTCGTACTACCACTGCCTCACAACAAGTAGGGTACGGTTCAGTAAGTTGTCAACCCTTTCCTAGCACACACCGCATGTAGAGGCCATGGTGGAAGATACCGAGGCATCCGTAGTCATGCCACCGGTCCGTGAGCATGGGTGTTTTTGTAGCCAAGGGGTAGCTCCCCAGTTTGCGCGCGGTATAAATTTTGTGATCCCATGTTACGTCGAAGTTGTAGCCTCCCCACTTAGAGTTTTGCTTGACAGGTTTCGTGGGTGATTCCAGACACAGGTGAGTTAAGCTGGTGTGTGCAAGATATGTGTGTTTTCAACTAAAAGACCGTAGATGGAATTAGTATTGAGGACTAAAGGAACTACATTTGTGGGTAAAGAGTACACCCTCCGCAGAGATTAAACCAATTCAATAGCCGTGTCCATGGTTAAGGATTACAGTCCGATGGGTCAAGTGTCGGTCTTAGTGTCGGTCTTCGGAGGTGAAACTGTTAAACCTGGAATCACGACATTGTGACTTGTGATAATTATGATTATTATTTTGATGTGGACAAACCGTGATATTTTTATATTATCGAATATCCCTCGGATGGTTCTACCTCCGGATATTCACCGATTTATTTATAAGCCCTTTATGTGGTGTCGCTAAGACGCCCGACTGTGGTATTTCTTTTAAAGCCCTTTATATGGTGTCGCTAAGACGCCCGACTACGGCATTTCTTTTAAAGCCCTTTATGTGGTGTCGCTAAGACGCCCGACTGTGGCATTTATTTTAAAGCCCTTTATGTGGTGTCACTAAGACGCCCGACTGTTGCATTACTTTTATAAGCCCTTTATTTGGTGTCGCTAAGACGCCCGACTGTGGCATTTCTTTTGAAGCCCTTTATGTGGTGTCGCTAAGACGCCCGACTGCGGCATTTCTTTTTTTTAAAGCCCTTTATGTGGTGTCGCTAAGACGCCCGACTGTGGCATGCGTGTCATTTACTTCAAAACTTTAATATTTCTATCTTATTGCATATTCATAAATAACATGCTTGCACGCATCAGAGTTTTATTTACCTTTTGTGACTGACGTCATGAGCATAAAATATTTTCACTACATCATTGTTATATTATGCCTGTGTTCATAATGTTTGCGAGTACATTCAAAGTACTCACTAGCTTGTCCCTGGCTATTGTCTTGGCTAGATTTTCCTTGCGCGGAGAGGAGCGACCGTGGGGACAGTCCCAGAACCTAAGCAACAGTGATAGCTGCCCCGAGAAGATAGGAGTTAACCTGGTCAGCTGTTCCTTTGGAAATTGGAGTCCGATAGACACTGATGATGCATAAACCGCTTCCGCCATCAACCATCAAAAACCATTTGTTGTACTCACAGGCCAGAATGTTCTTGTACTACATATTTTGTATTTTGCTTGAATTTCAGATCAAGTTGGTGCTTCATCACCTAACAGCTTATCCCTGGGCTGGTGAGCACAAGGGCCATTTTCTGGAAATTAACACCTGGAGATTCGGTCCCCACAAACTTGCTATCAGAGCCAGGCTGACCATTGGCTAACCCTATCTTAGCCAGGTCAATAAACTTAGGCTAACAACCCACCAAGCCATAACCAAAACCCCAGCCAAGCTTCCCGTGCAAGATGGCCACACAAAGGATCTGACGCTTTTGGCAATGTGCCCAACCTATCAACCTAGCCCGCCTATCACGCACCAGTGACCAGCATCCAAGGTGTCTCATTCGCAAGCTGCATGGAAGGAAGACTCCGCCCCTTTTTCTATAAAAGGGCACGCCACTCAAACCAGCCCAAAGACAGCCGCTACCCCAAAACCGAGCCACAATGCTCGGGTCCCGTAGTGCACCATGAGACTACAGAACCAACCTTGGAGGTTTTGTGACCATACTGCAAACCTCACCCGTCAGTGCTCTATGCGCGTTAGAAGAGCCACCCAATATGTTGTATACCAAGGACCCATAAGTGGTGAGAGCCACACCTGGGCATCAGACATATCTACGGTAGGGGTCTGCACCCGAGCGCCTTTACAGTTCACCGGAAGGACAACTTCCTTTGAGCCACAAGCCATCCAACGAGCTGCTCGAGAGGCTATAGTTCATCTTAGGCACCTGTCGCCCAGAGTTAACTGTCGCTCGTTCCACTACTATCCCAGGCGTGAAGGGTATGGTAGACCACCTTAGGTAGCCAACAGTGATCACGAGACGGACCCTGCATTGCTGCACCTAGTGCGCTATGTAGGTGCGCTGGAGGAACTGTTCGATCAAATCACCATTGATCTGATCGCAGCTCGTGGAGAGCTGGTTCGTCGTGCCCCGGCAAGAGAAGATAACGAGCCCAACACCGACAACCCGGGCCGTGTTGTTTGGACACCCGATGGAGACCCCCGAGGTCAGCCCCAGCCATCAGCCAAGGTGCTTTGATGACCCCGTAGTGCTTCGTCAGCCTCCCGAGCACACTCCAACGGGGTTGTGGTCAACAATCCCCGCGATGGTCATCATCACTACCCCGAGCCTGCAGCCCTCAGCCCTCTCTAGCTAATTCCGGACGGTGAGAACCGTGGAGAAGCCTCGACATCCACAAGGACGACGCTTGGATGTAAACGGCAGACTAAGTCACTCGAGTAGTGGCGAGTCCCAGCAGTATCCTCGCTGTAATCCTGTGATCCTTTAAATTAACGCAGCCCGTCATCTTGCCTCTGTTTTATATAGTAGTCTTGCATGGATGTATTAGCATGCAGCAGATTTCTCTATCCTTGGCGCAGCCACCAAAAACCGCCTCGACAACACCTACAGCGACACGTCACTTTAGTAAGACGTGTGTATCTGTGGTTGACCACGAGCTGAGCCGCCAATTCTTTACTTTTACCACGGTAAATGACTCCAGCCCCGTGCTATAAAAGGCCACCGCGTGACCTTGCCAAGCACCCTCACCTTGTGCACCATTCTCACAACCATTTCTTGCCATGCCGAGCCCCAAAGATTTATCTGAGGACTCCAGATGCTACCCCAAGTAGTTTCGTCAAGATATTGTGGGATTTTACCCGCAGTACCATGGGCGCCACCCAGCCACCCCAGTACGAGCTGTTCAAATCGAGGATCACCCCTTCCACCTCAATATATTGGGCAGCCGTGCACATCCCTCTCAGAACCCAAACCAAGACCCAACGGAGGTCTCCTTCGTGGGGAAATCTATGCCAACCCCGCATATGGCCGTAGAAGCTGCTGCGTATGAAGCGCTTGCTCGCCTTCGATTCACGGTGCCCTACGCCAGCGAACGAGGGTATTATTACTTTCCGAGCCGTGCAGCACCCGGAGAAGTAACATCTTTTCCCGGTGGACGAGTTGAGAGAGACCCAAAGATCGCCAACCTTGTCCAAAGACATCATCGCCAAGAACGCTTAACCCAACGTGTGATGGGTTATCTACAGAGCTCGCTGATTTAAATCCTCGATCGCCATCGGCAGATCATCGAGGCCCGCCAGAGAGACATATTCATCGACTGGTCAATCCGCTTTCTCGATAGAAGAAGAGTGTATCCCCGCATTGCAGACATTTTCTCGACCCCGCCCAGCCATCGCTTTTCAATTTAGATGCACCGCTGTTTTATTACCGCAACTTTTATATATGTGTTGTAACTTATGCATGGTACCCCGAAAGTTCGCAAGAGCGGTAAACCTTTAGATTCTATTAATATGAGTAGCTCACGCAGTTTGGCTCTAATGTATTATCGCTTTTCTCTCGAGAAATCCTGGAGTGAGATTTCTTTTCCGAGTTGCCGTGATCGTATATTTTCTCTCGCATAGATTATTTTATTTCACGCAGCAACCCGCAGCAGTCTCACAACCACAATTACACGGACACATACACCGCTTGGTAAAGATTTTTGCAACTGTGGTCGCATCTAACTAAACACCTCCGAACAACAGTTAACACCCGGCACACTCCACCTACTCCTCGTGGTCACCACCGCTGCGGAGAGCCAGCAAGCGAACAGCGGCATCGCGACGATCATCGAGGATCATCGCGCACAGGAGCACCGAGAGCCCAAGCACCGCTGCCAGCCCTCCGCACAGCAGGATCACGCACCAGTCCGGCACCACCTCCGCCATTAGTGCCTCGTCTCGAGCTCCGGCAAGCGGAAACAGAGGAGAAAGAGAGAGAAGGAGGAGCAAGGCCAGGTGTGAGGAAGAAGAGGACAACACCGCGGTCGTTTTATAAGCCCGAGCTCGGTGTACGGTGGGCGTGGTCCACCAGCGCCATTGCCGCCCGGATCACGGTGTTCGGAGGCGAATCCATGAAAGCAGTACCGACAACGACCGGCCCGCGAGGTGAGTGCACGCTGCGCCGGAGCTAGCACGCCAAGACTACCGCACGGCCTAGGTGCCCTACGCGCTAGACATCGCCAGGAGAAAGCGCGGGAGAGCGCAGCAGGAGAGAGGAAGAAGAAAGAGCTGAAGAAGAAGAGGCTGTCTCAAGGGCCCGGGTCCACCACAGCCGTGAGAGAGCACTGTGCTCTCGGGGACGACCAATGTTTTTTTTTTAAATTAGAATTTATTCTAAATTTATGTCCAGTGTAGAACTCGCTAGTTTTCCCCAAAACCGTGGATTTTTCCCCACACCGCGCCAGTATCCCACACTGTATTTTTGCACCACTTATTGCTCTCACTGTAGCCACTTTCGTTTTAATGCATATTTATTTAGATTTAACTCTTAGCAAATCTCGAGGACGAGATTTTTCCTTAAGGGGGGTAGTAATTGTAACATCCCAAAAATTTAACCAAGTTTTAAATATTAAAATTTTGCCAGGAGTTTTACAATTATTATTTTTGTTGATTCCAGAACTCTTCTATTAATATTAAGGTGTCTTTTCCATGTGGAACAGTCGAAGTGGTCAGGCCCGCACCTTGGGATAATCTGAAGAAGCAGAGGCATACTATGAACCTAAGAAGCACCTGCTAGGCTAAACTTGCTCCTCCTGTTCCCCTAACTACCACCGTAAATTTATCTTCATTAGGAGCAAGCTTCATAGCCACCTGCAATGTCCTCACATATGGGTAATTCACAAAGAGGCCATCAAAAAAATCACCAAAGAAAAACATAAATGCGAGGTAAGCTTACCAAAATGCTGGAAGCTAACATATAATGGGGATAGCCTGTGACCTTGATCTCCTCGTCCGCGCGCTGGTGGCAATGTCGCAAACATGCTGTCGGGGGCTGTTTCTTGACCCCTAGCGACAGGTGCTTCACCCCGACCCGACCTTGCCTCTTCTCCGCACATGCCCCTGCCTCAACTTAGCGTCATGTCATCCATGAGCCGCCGAGGAAGGAGGAATCTGGGCCAGCTGGATCCGGTGGAAGCCATCATGGAGGAGCTCGGAGAGTGCCTTCGCGGTGGTAGAGGCGCAGCTCAGGTCCGAGGACCTCGCTGGCATGGGTGATGGGTCCGCCGCCTTGCTCCTCTCCCGCCCATCGCCTCGTTGCACCTACCTCTCCTTCCTTCTCTCTCCTCTCATCTGCTCGAGCGCCACCGCCGTCTCCCTTTACGAGAGGGTCGGCTCCCTCCGAGTTAATCCCTGGATCCGGAGGCCGGGAAGGAGGAGAGGAAGGGAGGAGGTGCTGAAGGTGGAGGGGCGAGGCGACCATGAGGGACGGGGAAAAGGAGGAGGCGGCGGCATGGAGAAGAGGAGCCGAATGAGGAGCAGGGATGGAGAGCCCGAGGCCGCCCGTCGGCCGCCAAGACGATCAAGAAGAGCCGCCGTTCGCCGCACCACGAGGAAGAGGTGGAGTGCAGCCTCCGTGGCAACGCGCCCGAACCCCAGTTTCGTCGCAGCTCCCGATCCAAGAGCGGATCGAGCAGGGGCCAACCTCCAGGTCGCGCCCGTCCTCGCCGGCGCAGGCCGACATCAGTCATTCTCCCTCCCTCCCTCTCATCTTCCTCTCTCTCTCGCAGGGTTCGCGCAGGAGGAGGGGACTGGGTTGTGCACTTGGCCCTGGCGTCATAGATGGAGAAGCCGTCCGCGCCTTGGAACCTAACCCCCAGACCTGGTCCTGGGGTTCGCAACTCGATGCCGACACCGGAGCAAGCACAGGTGAATATGACAATACCACTTGTTTCCTAGGGCAACCGGTGGCGGCATCGAGTTGCGGGTTTTATTCCTAGTACACTGGCTCATACCTCTACGTCTAATGTTCAAATCTAAAATAAAGCAACTCTTTTTTATTCCCAAAGCGAACAAAAAACAGACCTTAAAAACGTCCAAGTAGCATATAAAAGAATAAAACAGGGGAGATTTTGGTCGGTGGACCAAGGCCCTACTGATCTAGAAGGGGAAGTGAGTACAAAGCATTATCATTAATTAAACCATGAACACATGATAGATGGAAGTGAGCAAAAAGAATTTACCATATAATAAACCAGGACGTACACTGGAGGGACGAAACTGAGCTTTCATCACTTGAATTTTGCTGGAGTTCAAGTCCATTTTCAAGATAAAGGAAGTTCAAATCACGTGAACAATTGCAAGCTTGGACCAAATTATGCGACACGTTGGGATATACCTGGAGCGCTCCAGAGGAACAAAGCTATCAAATATTAATGACATGAGTGAACTACTAGACATATCTTCAAGGTAGGGATAGACAAACAAAAAATAGGATGGAGCAAGCTAATAATAACAATTTAGCAAAAAAAAACACATTGTTTGAGAGCACAAGATTCACAACAGATCAATGTACATCTAAGAAAAACTAAGAAAACAACATTTTCTCTCAAGATCAACATAGCAGAGTAGAAAATCACATCGTTCTTCCACCCATTTTGCTTGTGGACCTTCCCTATCTGAACAGATTGTTACTTGCATTACACTGCCTCTTTTTAATAGTTGACAACAATGATCTGTGTAGGTAGTAGATGGTCCTTCCCTACTTTACACATTGTATATCAAAACAATTAGCCTCTTGAAGAAGCGGGGAATCCATAACAGAAGGGGATTTCACTTGTAGACTATGCATCATCGAGGAAATTAAGAAATCAAGACTGAATGTACATGAGCTCTAAACATGAACTTGCACACATTTTCTTATATATTTCATCCTCGTTTTTCTGATTCAGTCGTCACTAATTTGGTCCAGGATTTATTTGCTTAGCAAGGCTTATAACAGTGAAATAAACCGCATACTAAAACCATGGTTTGATAGTTAGGCAGGGTAAGCAAACGTTTTCATGTAAGTAGACAATCTAAAACCAAGGATGCCATCATAATAACTAAAGGGTAAAATAAATTAAGAGGTAAACATACAGGGGTATACAAATAAGGTTGAAGCATTGCTGAGCAATCGTAGCTGTGAATCTCTTTGTGAAATCATATTGAATAGGACTGTTTTTTAATGTAAACGAGACATAAGCTTTACTATTTAACCCATATAACACACCAATAGTTCATAAGCACACACACGATCATGCATGTATGACAACACCCAAACAACAATCTTTATGTGATATTTACATTTTCCTTCAAAATTAGTTTCTTTTATTTTTTGTTTAAGTAGTTGTGAACCAAGCTGTCCGTTGCCACATTTAAAAAATAAGAACATGGCAAATAACTTTGTAGCACAAAGAAAATGGATCAACTATCCTCTCATCTTTGGATCCATGATACATCCTATTTTCCATTGGAATGTAACATTCTTAAAGACCGAAAGAACATGGATGCCCAAGAATCCATGAGGAAGAGTACATTACCAGCAACAAACATATGTAAACTAAGTGGAAAAAATGCTGCACAATGAAAAGGGGGGAGATGAACCTATGCACACAAATACGTAGTCAACAGAAAAGGCAACCATTCATAAATCATCTAGCTAAAGCAAAGCATAATTCAGACTAATCAAGATGCCCTTGAGCGACACAACAATGAATTAAACAAAAGAGAAAACACCAAGATAGTAGAAAACAATGGAAGGCAGGTGAAGCACAATTATACCTGATGGACCTCAAGGCACACGCAATGTAAAAATAGAGGACCATTGAAATAACGTACACCTCCATCCGCAACCCTAAAGAACCATGCAGGAGCAAGAAGCAAAGAAGGGACATGACTGAGCAAAGGAACACAAAGGAACTGCCTATTCTCCCAAATATTGCAAGCGGACTTGTATCGGATAAAATGAGTCCCAAAAAGCAATTGAGAACATGTTAGTTGTCACGGTCACAGTTCTACTATTCCACAATGTTTGTGTCTTTCACATTTATTTGCATTCGGTACTTAGCAAAATGCATGACCTCTCAGCTTGAAACTAAAATTTCAGATTTCTAATTCTAAATGGGCCATGCTATTTATTAACGCTATTCAGCAAAAGTGTAAAGTGGTTGACTTGGGTATTGGAAAAGATACCAAAGGAAGTCTTGTGGAGCATATGGATGCAGCTCTATGTTCTGATGCTGATATAATCCTTACTTCTGGTGGTGTTTCCATGGGTGATAGAGATCTTGTCAACCTCTTGCTTGGCAAAGATATGTAAAATTCACTTCGAAAAGGTTACCTACAAATCAGCCTTATGATGTATTCTTTTCCTGTATGCTGTTGGATAAGCATTGAAAGCAGTCATGTTTGCTCAAATCTAAAGTTACTAACAAATGCAGACATAAACTCATCATCTAATAACAAGAGATTACATCAATAAATTATAATAAAAGAGATTATGTGTGCAGATATGATGCCATTTGATGTGATGATAGGAAGTGCATATCAAGTCGTCTCTTTCTTTTCTCACTAAGCAAATAACACCAGGATAATCTTCAGTAAGAAGAGGACAAAGCAATCCTGCCTTAATTGATAAATAATAATACAACAATCAGAATATAAAAACCTTGACTCCAAAGAGCATTGTGTTCTCCCTTATGATTATAGCCAAGAAAAATAACATTGGCTCTTTAACCCGCCCCATAAAAAATGCACTATAATTTTAACAGATTGGTAGAAAGAAGAAGGAAAGTAACCCGCAACACAAATATGAGGTCACCTACCAATTTTCTACAAAACAGAGACGAACATTCATAGGAGAGAGAGTTAGTCACCTTGTTCTTCACCAAATTCTTTTATTGGATTCTCCTGTTCATCTTCTTGCTCAGATCTGGAATATTGTGGTCTTTAGATAAATTGTATACCAGGAAATCAAGACCAAAGACAAGAAATAAAGAGGTAAAGAGAGAGAACCTAAAAGCGTTTTGCCGAGAACTCCATCTTGCTGCTGTTACAGGTTTTATGGCAGCACCCAACATCTACAAAGAAAAATTCAGGAACATCTGTGCCACATAGAGTAGTGGAATAAGATAGAGTACATGAAGAAAGGAGAACAAAGAGATGTGGGGATGGAAAAAATACCTCACGAACGGCAATTCTAGATGTGTCATTGGCAACGCAACATCACTTGCCATGCAAATCCACATGAAGGCGAAGTAGTCCGGCGGGGAGTCCGCAGCGGCAGCTCCATGGCTGGGCCGAGCTGATCCGCCTCCTGGCTCGCATCCGCTGCTTCCCTCCTCGGCTAAAGATGCGCTGGTTGAGCTCCTCCTCCCTACCTTCCTCGCACCGAGGTCTCTCCTCCTCCCGCGGCTTCCTCGCAACCTGGGGAAGATGAGAACCCCGCGAGGTGGTGGATCTCATTGAAATGGATGGCGGAGCCCCTAGGTTGCGGCTGTGGTGAGGGAGGGAGGGGGAGAAGGGAGGAGGAAGGAGAGGAGCTGCGGCTGCGTTGATTAGGAGAATGGGCTAGGGTTTCCCACCAATGGCGGCTGGCCTAAGAGAAATGAGGAGGGAGGGAGCGGCGTGGGCGAAGGGATTGGGCGTGACCGCGTGGGGCAGGGAGGGAACGGTGCGGACCTCCCGCAGATGGCACGGCGCGCACGTGGCGGGCGGGGAGAGGGTGATTCTGCACCTCGAATCAGTTCAGCCAGACAACACCGGCGCTACAAGAGCCCATCGGTCATTGGCTATGCAAAGTCATCGTGCAGTAAAAAAGAGCAATGAAACAGCCAGTGAACATCCAACGCCTGCAACGACGTCAAAGATCGGACTTCCCAAGATCGGACGGCCTACCAAGCCTGCCCATCGAGCGAGCGCCGTTGATGCAAGTTGCCCAGCCTGTTTATCTGTTTAAATTAGAATAGTAATTTTGAAAGGAATTTTATCTTTTTAAATCTTGTTTAAAAACAGGTTTGCCTCAATGACGCTGCAACTTACATAAAACTGGATATGGAAAAATTTGCATTCTTGTCTCTATTTATTTTGAATTTGGGCAATCTCTGTATGGTTTTCTTATGGACAATAGAATGCAAGGTGCACAAGAATTAAGGTTTGCTTCTTGCCTCCTTTTGATTTAAGTGGAAAAAATTCAGGGCCAATTCATAATACATGTATTACACATAATGTTTTATGTTGCTCTCACTATCGGACTAACCCCCTATGCCGACGGGTCGCGGGTTGTCGGCATAGGCCCTTTGCCGTCGGTCTAGGTCTATGCCGACGGCCACCACAAGATACACCCGTCGGCGTGATACGTCAACAGATTTTGTATCGCATCACAACATAGGCATATATGCCGACGGTTTCAGATGGCCGTCGGCATAGATACACCATCGGCAGAGAATTTCACCAGACGGCAACAGACGGCGCCACACACACACTAACCAACCAGCGACTGCCATGTTGCACAGGTATGCCGACGCCTGGCCGTCGGCATAGATACATAGAAATAAGACAGATCATCATCAAGTTCATCATCTAAAGATACTCAAGATCATCATCATCATCGTCTAAAGATCATCAACATCTTCATTGTCGAAACTTCATGAACATAAGTATTGCAAGACATGAAACATCGTCATCGCCATCTAAAGAAACTAAGAAGTATTGAACAAGGAAAGTATTGCAACAGAAGGAACACATCATCAGCCAAGACTGGACCATCATCGTGAGCACCGCCAAGACCAGCACCACTTTGCCAGATCGGAGTGACTAGGTCGACGAAGCAGGAGTCGAGCCACCGGTCCATTACATGTTTGAAAAGAGATTGTAACGGTAAATATGGAATGATAGTTTTGAATGAAGGAGAGCTAGTTTGTCAATAGTGTTTAATGTACTAACCGGAGTCTGACTGCGTACACAACTAAAAATGCTTATAGATAGAAGTTTACCAGTAGCGAGTTTTTTTACCCCACGCTACTAGTATGTACCAGTAGCGCTGTGTAGAAAACACGCTACTACTAACATATAGTAGCAGCGTTTGTTTGTTTGGGCCGCGCTACTGTTACATGGGCCGCAGGGCAGCATCTGTAGCCCACTTAGCTGTAGCGTTTGTTCTGAAAGGGCGCTACAGCTGGTGGGCTTAGTAGTAGCGTGGTGCTCTAGCAAGCGCTACTACTATAGCTAAAGAAAACTGCCCATGAGCGCCTCGCACCCTCGTCTCACACAATCCCTCCACCCGGCAGCACGACGCCACGCGGTTAGGGTTCGTCCCCGTCCGCCTCACCGCCGTCGACGGTGTCGTGCGCCGCCACGACGCGCGGTCGCCTCTCGCCTCCTCCGACGCTCCAGCCCCGTAATGTTGGAAATATGCCCTAGAGGCAATAATATAATGGTTATTACTATATTTCTTTGTTCATGATAATTGTCCGTTATTCATGCTATAATTGTGTTACCCGGAAATCGTAATACACGTGTGAATACATAGACCACAATATGTCCCTAGTGAGCCTCTAGTTGACTAGCTCGTTGATCAGCAGATAGTCATGGTTTCCTGACTATGGACATTGGATGTCATTGATAACGGGATCACATCATTAAGAGAATGATGGGATGGACAAGACCCAATCCTAAGCATAGCACAAAGATCGTGTAGTTCATTTTGCTAGAGCTTTTCCAGATGTCAAGTATCATTTCCTTAGACCATGAGATTGTGCAACTCCCGGATACCGTAGGAGTGCTTTGGGTGTGCCAAACGTCGCAACGTAACTGGGTAACTATAAAGGTGCACTACGGGTATCTCCGAAAGTGTCTGTTGGGTTGGCACGAATCAAGACCGGGATTTGTCACTCCGTGCATGACGTAGAGGTATCTCCGGCCCACTCGGTAATGCATCATCATAATGAGCTCAATGTGACCAAGTGTCTGGTCACGGGATCATGCATTACTGTACGAGTAAAGTGACTTGCCGGTAACGAGATTAAACGAGGTATTGGGATACCGACGATCGAATCTCGGGCAAGTAACGTACCGATTGACAAAGGGATTGTATACGGGGTTGCGTGAATCCTCTACATCGTGGTTTATCTGATGAAGATCATCGAGGAGCATGTGGGAACATGGGTATCCAGATCCCACTGTTGGTTATTGACCGGAGAGGCGTCTCGGTCATGTCTGCATGTCTCCCGAACCCGTAGGGTCTACACACTTAATGTTCGGTGACGCTAGGGTTGTAGAGATATGAGTATGTAGTAACCCGAAAGTTGTTCGGAGTCCCGGCTGAGATCCCGGACGTAACGGGGAGTTCCGTAATGGTCCGGAGGTAAAGAATTATATATTGGAAGTCAGGTTTCGGCCATCGGGAAAGTTTCGGGGGTCACCCGGACCACCGGAAGGGTCCCGGGGGTCCACCGGGTGGGGCCACCTATCCCGGAGGGCCCCCAGCCCCTGGTGGGCTGGTGCTCCCCCCCTTGGGCCCCCACTGCGCCTAGGGTTGGGGAATCCTAGGGGTGGGGGCGCCTCCACCTGGCTTGGGGGGCAAGCCACCCCCCTGGCCGCCGCCCCCCTTGGAGATCCCATCTCCTAGGGCCGGCGCCCCCCTAGGATCCCTATATAAAGAGGGGGAGGGAGGGCAGCCGCACCCATGCTCTTGGCGCCTCCCTATCCCCTTGCTACACCTCTCCCTCTCGCACAAGCTTTGCGAAGCCCTGCCGAGATCGATGCTGCATCCACCACCACGCCGTCGTGCTGCTGGATCTCCATCAACCTCTCCTTCCCCCTTCCTGGATCAAGAAGGAAGAGATTTCTTCCCCAACCATACGTGTGTTGAACGCGGGGGTGCTGTCCGTTCAGCACTAGGATCATCGGTGATTTGGATCACGACGAGTACGACTCCCTCAACCCCATTCTCTTGAACGCTTCCGCTCGATCTACAATGGTATGTAGATGCACTCCTCTCTCGTTGCTAGATGAACTCATAGATTGATCTTGGTGAAACGTAGGAAATTTTTATTTTCTGCAACGTTACCCAACAAAGGGCATCATGAGCTAGGTCTATGCGTAGTTCTCTTTGCACGAGTAGAACACAAATTTGTTGTGGGCGTAGATGTTGTCAACTTTCTTGCCACTACTAGTCTTATTTTGCTTCAGCGGTATTGTGGGATGAAGTGGCCCGGACCGACCTTAAACGTACGCTTACGTGAGAAAGGTTCCACCGACTGACATGCATTAGTTGCATAAGGTGGCTAGCGGGTGTCTGTCTCTCCCACTTCAGTTGGAGCGGATTCGATGAAAAGGGTCCTTATGAAGGGTAAATAGAAGTTGGCAAATCACGTTGTGGCTTTTACGCAGGTAAGAAAACGTTCTTGCTAGAACCCTATTGCAGCCACGTAAAACATGCAACAACAATTAGAGGACGTCTAACTTGTTTTTGCAGCATATGATTTGTGATGTGATATGGCCAAAAGTTGTGATGAATGATGAATGATATATATGTGATGTATGAGATCATGTTCTTGTAATAGGAATCACGACTTGCAAGTCGATGAGTATGACAACCAGCAGGAGCCATAGGAGTTGTCTTAATTATTGTATGACCTACGTGTCAATTATTTAACGCCATGTAATTACTTTACTTTATTGCTAAACCGTTAGCCATAGTAGTAGAAGTAATATTTGGCGAGCAACTTCATGGAAACACGATGATAGAGATCATGAAGATGGAGATCATGGTGTCATGCCGGTGATGAAGATGATGATGGAGCCCCGAAGATGGAGATCAAAGGAGCTATATCATATTGGCCATATCATGTCACTACTATTTGATTGCATGTGATGTTTATCATGTTTTTGCATCTTGTTTACTTAGAACGACGGTAGTAAATAAGATGATCCCTCATGATAATTTCAAGAAAGTGTTCCCCCTAACTATGCACCGTTGCGAAAGTTCGTTGTTTCGAAGCACCACGTGATGATCGGGTGTGATAGATTCTAACGTTCACATACAACGGGTGTAATATAGATTTACACATGCAAAATGTCACAGCCCTAGATCTTTGTTTGTAATTGGTTGCATCTTCATCCATGTCATCATGTTTATATTTGAATGAACTTGAAATGGGGACATGTGAAAACCTCAGAAATCTGTTCAAAAATAACCAACCTTAAAATCTTCTCAAATGAGTCCAAGAAAATGTTCCTGTTATTCCATAGAAATATTGGTAAGAGGTAAAATTCAAACCAGTATTTTTGGAGTCACAGAAATATTTATTTTGGCCATTTGAATTAATCCAATAACTATTTGCTTTGGATTTATATTTAATATATATTAAATATGACTCCAATAATTCTGGGAGTTTGTGAGTGGCCTTGTATATATTTTAGCAAGCCATATAATAACCTACGGAATTTATTAAAATGATTTACTTGCTAAACTAAATCAAAACAGAGGAAGAAAAATTAGAAAACAGAAACAAATAAGAGAGAGAGAGAGAGAGAGAGAGAGAGAGAGAATCTTACCTGGGCTTACCTCCTGTGCAGCCCACATGGCGGCCCAGCCCACCAGGCCACCCCCTCCACTGCCTTCCTCCCTCGCTTCAAAGCAGCTCATTGGCGAAGCGCCGCCGTCGCCGTGGCCTCCTCCCTGCCTGCTTCCCCCTCCCTGACCCTTCTAGCGATGCCACGGGGGCGTCCCGTGCCCCCCTCTCTCCTCTTCTTCTCTCCCGAGCCTCTCCATTCCTCTCTAGCTCCTCCCCTGCACCACTGAGCGGAGCTCGTCGCCGCCGCTCGCCGTAGCCACCATCTGTTACGCCGCCTGGAGCGAGCCCCGAGCGCCCGGACGCCCCAAGACGACCGCCTTGACTCTGTCTTCAAGCTTCGGCCTCCGGCGATCGACCTCGACGAAAAGTCATCCTCAGCACGCCCCCGGCTACCCCGAGCATCGCCTCGTGATCTACGTGAGCCCTGCCATCTTCCCCCTCTCTTCTCGGTGCCGAACGCGTTCCCTAGCCGTGGTTTTCCTCGGAGCCGAAAGCCTCTGCCGCCGGCCATGTCACTGTCGTTGCCGTAGCCGCTCGGGCTCGAAGCTGAGCGCGCTTCCGTGCCCAGCAAAGCTCCAGGAGCACGTAGAGGCCACCCGTTGCTCCTGCCGTGCACCATAGCGACAGTTGCATCATCGCCTGAACTCCGGCGCCGTCGTGAGCTCACTTCCGGCGAGCTCTGACCACCTCGTGACCTGCCGCTGCCTCCGCTGGATGCGCGGTAGTATGGGCTACCTCCAGGTGCCCTCAGCACACCCAACTGCGGCCCCTGCGCCACTTCGGCGAGCCACCACCGCTCTGGGTCGTCGCCGTCATCTAACCGTCGGCGAATCCGACGTGGCCGTCGTTAGCGGCTAACCTCCCCACACTAACCAACCCCCTAGGCCACTGACTCATGGGCCCCCACGCCCTAATTAACATAGATTACATTTTCTGCTTAGTTTTAACTAACCCCAGTGGGCCCACGCGTCAGTGTTGACTACGCTGACGTGGCCGTTGACCAGGCCCACCTGTCTGTGACCGTAGGCAGCACTGGCTCACTGACCAGCGGGCCCCACGCATCAGGTTTGACCTGGACCGGGTCTATTGACCTACTGAGGTCAAGATGACGAATGTCGACGCAAAGAATTGTTTTCTGGATATAAAATAATTCAGGAAATTCCAGAAATTAGTGCTAACTTCTAAAAATCATAGAAATTCAACCGTAACTCCAAATAAGATAAATTATATATCAAAAATGATCAAAAAAATCCAATCTATCCATCTATACCATTTTAATGCATGTTTGAACGACCTAAAGTTGCTGTATAAGACAATTTGAATTAATGGCATTTGAAATGTCATATATGGAGTTTGAATTTGAATCTTGGATTCAAACCAACTCCATTTAACATGTTCTAGCTTTCATTAGCTCAAAACACATTCATATTGCCATGTCATATCATGCATCATATTGTGCATTGCATTAATCGTGTTTCTTCTCCTGCTTGCTTGTTGTTCCCCTCGATAGACGCGTTGTACCGACAAGCGTTGTGATCGTTGACACTGATGAAGACGCAATGCTATCTTCAGAAGTGCCAGGCAAGCAAAACCCCCTTGTTCATTCCGATACAATCCCACTCTCTCGCTCCTGCTCCTTTTACTGAATTAGGACAACAACGATTCATCTGTTACTTTCTGCGGTAGCTGAACCCCTTTATCCTCTGCATGACCTGTCATTCCACAGTAAATAGATGAAACCCACTAGCATGAGTAGGAGTTGTTTGAGCCCTGTTGTGCCTACTCATTCATGCTTGTTTGTCATGCCTGCTACTGCTTAGAGTCGAGTCAGGTCTGATTCATCGGGGATGAATCAGAGGTGTGTGAACATGTCCTACTGTTGAGAGCTAAGTGTGAGAACAGGATTTGGTAAAGGTAGCGGTGAGAGGCCATGTAGGAGTACATGGTGGGTTGTCTCATTGCAGCCGTCCTCAGGAACTGATTTCTATGTTTGTGATCCATGAAACAGTTACAACCACACATTGGGTTCCGGTAACTCGACCCCTCTCGGCTTATTAATCGCCTCGATCTCTGTCCAGGAGTTGCAACTAGTTTCTGGTGTTTGTAGGATATGTGTTGGGGGCCGTGCATAGCGCTGACCCTAGGGGTGGGCTATGTTGCGGTAGATACACCATGGCACGGTGTACCGGGCGCCCGTTTGGTGTCTCGGGAACCCTGCTCACATCGTTTGGGGCCGTGAGCGACACCCCGGCCGGATCTCCTTGCGGATGGAAATGGAATAGGCGATAAACCTGGATGAGAGACTTGTGTGGTTAGTCAGGTCGTGGCCGACTCCCTCGCCAGGCTTCCGCTTGAAGGTTGCCAAGATACACGACGTGTACATGGTGGTAAGTGGCGAGAGCGTGTGTGAAGAAGTACACCCCGGCAGGGTTATAAATGATATATTCGAATAGCCGTGTCCGCGGTGAAGGACTTCTGGGTTGCTTGTACAGTTCATAGACAAGTGAAAGTGGATACTATAAAATGCGCAAGATAAGCGTGAGTGCTATGGATGGCGTTCTCGTAGGGAGACGGGAGCGGATCCATAGTGGTGTATTGATATGGTGAATATGTGGACTCGTGTACGCCACCTCAAAAGAGTTACTTGCAGTCGTAGTTCAGGATAGCCACCGAGTCAAAGCTGGCTTGCTGCAGATAAACCCCACCACCCCTTTGTTGATAATGATGCATATGTAGTTAGTTCTGATGTAAGTCTTGCTGAGTACATTTGTACAAACGTTTGCTTAATTTATGTTTTGCAGAGAGATGTCAGTCTCGCTAGTAGTTCCATGTGGACTTCGACGTTTAGCTTTTGTACCTCAGCTACGATCTTGTGCCCTCGGCGGGATCTGGTAGATAGTCAGGCTGCTCAGCCTTTTTCATTTGTAGATATCTGTACTCAGACATGTTAAGCTTCCGCATGTGTTTGACTTGTATGCTCTGATTGTTGGGTCATGAGACCCATGTTTGTAATATCTCGCTCCTCGGAGCCTAATGAATAAATACTTTGAGTCGTAGAGTTATGTTGTAATGCCATGTTGTATTTACACATATCGAGCATATTTTGTGTATGTTTGACATGCTTGGTATGTGTGGGATCCGACAATCTAGTTGTTTATCCTTGGCAGCCTCTCTTATGGGGAAATGCAGTCTAGTGCTTCCTTGAGCCATAGTAGTCCGCTACAGCCCGGTTCACCGGAGTCCTGCTAGCCCAAAGACTACCGCTCAAAGACACTTGATCGCCAAGCATGTGTTTCACTTTGTTCCTATGTCTGTCCCTTCGGGGAAATGTCACGCGGTGACATCCGGAGTCCTGCCTAGCCTGCTACAGCCCGGGTTCCCGGAGTCCTGTTAGCCCAGTGCTATAGCCCGGATTCACACGCTGCTGACCGACATGCTCGATGTGATTCATGTATGCCTGTCCCCATGGGTTAGTGCCGCTTTGGGTTCACGACTAGCCATGTCGGCCCGGGTTCTCTGTCATATGGATACTAGCGACACTATCATATACGTGAGCCAAAAGGCGCAAACGGTCCCGGGCCATGGTAAGGCGACACCCGTGGGAATACCGTGTGTGAGGCCGCAAAGTGTTATGAGGTGTTACCGGCTAGATAGATGTGACTTGGAATCGGGGTCCTGACAGCTTTGGTATTAGAGCCCCATCATCAGAGGGATTACCAAGCCAAACCGGTCGAAGTTGTGTCTAGAAATGCTTTAGTTATGTAAGGGAATTGATTGTGGAAGGGAACGCCAGCTCTTTTTACTCCTTATACCTCATGGCCTTCGATCTGAGTCATCCTCTTCTCTTCTACGGGGATTAAGAACTAGGCCTTCTCATCTATCTATCAGGATGACGTGTTACTAATCCATAGACTTTTAAGATTGTTGGTTTTAAGCCCCAGTTCAGTTTCTACTACCTCCATGTGTTCATAGTTGGTCTCAGAACCTTGTTATTGTGATGTTGAGTGGTTATGCCACCATTTTTGCAGGATGTCTCAAATCATTTTGACCATTTACAGCCATTATGTTGTCCGAGTCATCCCAGATTTCTAAATAGACTGATGCATTTGCAAATCACTTCTCTCCGTTTCTAATGTTCATTTTAATCACACAAATTAGTGTGTTGAGGTACTCCGCTGCCTCGGCATATATGTTGGAGTTAGTATTATGACCCTAGGTGTTTAGGAAGTCACCTAGTAATTTAGCAATGCTTTTGTATGCCCAGTGTGATGATTCTGGCCATTATTCTTGAAAGCATCCCGTGATGTTATTAGTTAGTAGGCATTCTATTCCTGGGTTCTTGAACCCGAGATTCACCCTAGTTTATGTTGTTAGTATTTGCTAGTTCCTTTAGGATATTAGTAACCTTGCGACAGTCTTCGAGGTCTGTGGTATCTCATTCTTCCAAATACCATGAACCATCCTTGGCAGGAGTTCCTTTGAACCAAAAGGTCACAACAAGAGTGCTCTCGATGAGTTCCCCATTCTATATTGCGACTCTGCCAGTTCTACCTTCTCCGCATGGGTTATCCGGAAGAAATGTTGAACTTTGCTCGACATACTAATCCATGCCTCCACAACACAAAAAGTTATATGTTCCTCGAGTTGTTCCTCCTTAGTTGTATTCCGATCCCCGTCTATCAGTTGATAGTCAGGAGTAGTCGTGCACTCGTGCTCATCGATGCCCATTATTCTTGTGGTCCGTCAAGCCATTCTGTTCTGGAATGACTAGGAGAAACAAACTCCAGCACCTCCTCCATTTCTTGGAGTGGTCAAAGTAGTTGTATTCCGCAGATCAAAATGCCAATCCAGATTCTTGCTCTGTTCTACCTTGGAGTGTTACCATCTTTATGTCAAGAATGTCATGAGAATTGCACCACCTCTTATGAATTCTTGACACAGTGATACTTCTCGCCATCATTACTCATTCGTCGGTTCCGTGTTGTCGCAACCGGAATGCCGACAAGTGAATCGTGATGTGTGAAATCTATACTCCTAGCAACCTCGTTGCTTGGTAGTTAATGGACAATATTCTCATTCTTAGCGTGTTGGTTATTAAATCATCACCCTAAGATTGATCATGCTACCTAGTCCTTATTTCTGGTGCACACTTCGATCAATGAGTTAGGATTGTGCCAATCCCTCGCTTATTTGATCATATCGTCTTGCCCTGAAAAGCAAGATTGCTCTCGAGCTTAGCAACATATCGGTGGTTCGTGATTTTCCGAAAATCTTCTCGGAAGTATTACCAGGTTGTTCCCTGACTGTTATGTTGAGCTCGTGATCAAGTTGGTTTCTTGTGAACCACCCTTTCTCCAAGAATCTGTGTTGGATACCCTGAGCTAGTTGGTTGAGCTAAACAACAACTTGGAGAGTTGGAAGATGAAAGCTTGTCCGACTTAGTTCATCACTAAGGGATACCCTTGTGTGTGTGTGTGTTGAAGAAAGATGATATCTCCGTCGATTGGTCCTCGTGATCAGTTGTTGGATCTATTGCCTTGTCAAAACTTTGATTTGTGTATGGGCTAACACCAAATCAAATCAGTACCATCGATGTTCGTAATGTTGTCTTACTCGTGGTTGATCCCTCGAGCATACACCATTACATCCTTTGGTCTGACCAATGCTATCACCGTGTTCACATGATGGTGGAAGTCCAGTGATATGGAAATTCCGATGAATTGTGTTGAGCCCATCAACAGCATTTTGTCTCCCCCATGACTCATGTTGAACATCAACCTAGTGTTGGAAACTTGTGTAAGCATTTCATCGTGTTTCGTTCATGAAGCATATGTTTGGATGAAAGGAGTGACTTCCTCTAACTCACGTGCATTTGATGAAAGTTGCCGTCGTGAATTCGAGAAAGATTGTTTCTGCTTCCTATGGTACCATCCCAAGTCAGTCATGCATGTGCGAAGTATGCTATGGTTTGACAGGCTCGCAACCTTCATTCCATATGTATCCCTAGCACACCAAGCCACTGACTGATTTGCTCAAGGAGAAGGAGTCCCTTCATAAGAGCTAATCCGGACTTGTGAAAAGATTTCAATATCCTTGATGATGGTTCTCCCAATCGGAACTCGGTAGTGTTGCGTTGTAAGACTACTACGTGGTCATGCTTGTCTGGGACATTGTGTTCACATGTATGTAGCAGAACCAGCTCATGTTTTGGAGCTTGCTATCGTAGTTCATCTCCCGAGTATCTCGCAACGTTATCTCATCGATTTGTGTTGCAACTCTTCTTTTCAGACATGTGAGTCTGAAGTATCCCGTTTCTAACCAGATCTGAATCTCAGGCAGTTATGATGGTTGGAACACTCCCAACTTTTGCATTTTGTTCCCAGCTTGCACCCCATTGTGCCAAATTTCCATGGGATGCCCTTCTCAGCAGTTGCTGTCCAGGATCATCTTCAAATGTGGTCTTGCCATGGGTCCCATCCATTTCCGATAATAAGCAAAAATCATCCATTGCGTTGTCTTCAACAAGGTAGTCCACATCATCCATCCTAGTCCGAGTATGTCATTCCTTCGAACACCTTCCAATGATCGCTTGTGATTTGCCCTAGGCTGGTATAAAGAGTATCAATGATCTATGGATCAAAAGTAATTTTTTTTGCCACTTAAGGGAGCAGTTCAACGAGTCACCTTCTCCAAGGTGCCCCGTTACGGGATCATGGCAATTATTTCCTTGCCACCTTGCCACCACCCACCATCTTTCTAAGCGTGGAATTGTTGCCCACCAAATCAAACCCCGTCATCTGTTCTTCCATCCCTCTCGATGTGTTTTGTGTCTCAACTCAAGATGTTTCAACATCTCATTCCGCGAGTTGAGATTGTATAGTTTGATCTTTGAGAAGATCAATCCTAGTAGAGTTCCTTTCCGTCGTCATCGCGTGGATGAAGATCTCAAAAGCGAGGATGACAAGATCAATGTATGCAACCAATCAACAAACTTATGAGGTGCAACCTGGATCGTGAAGATTGTGTTTGTCTTGTGCCCCTCTGTCTTCTTACCTCACGTCTTGAATATCAGGACAAGATTCTTGTTTAGTGGGGGTGAGTTGTCACAGCCCTAGATCTTTGTTTGTAATTGGTTGCATCTTCATCCATGTCATCATGTTTATATTTCAATGAACTTGAAATGGGGACATGTGAAACCCTCAGAAATCAGTTCAAAAATAACCAACCTTAAAATCTTCTCAAATGAGTCCAAGAAAATGTTCCTGTTATTCCATAGAAATATTGGTAAGAGGTAAAATTCAAACCAATATTTTTGGAGTCACAGAAATATTTATTTTGGCCATTTGAATTAATCCAATAACTATTTGGTTTGGATTTATATTTAATATATATTAAATATGACTCCAATAATTCTGGGAGTTTGTGAGTGGCCTTGTATATATTTTAGCAAGCCATATAATAACCTACAGAATTTATTAAAATGATTTAGTCGCTAAACTAAATCAAAACAAAGGAAGAAAAAATAGAAACAAATAAGAGAGAGAGAGAGAGAGAATCTTACCTGGGCTTACCTCCTGTGCAGCCCTCTTGGCGGCCCAGCTGGCGGCCCAGCCCACCAGGCCACCCCCCTTCCTGTCGTCTTCCTCCCCTCGCCCCAAAGCAGCTCGCTGGCAAGCGCTGTCGTCGCCGTGGCCTCCTCCCTGCCTGCTTCCCCGTCCCCGACCCTTCTAGCGATGCCACGGGGACGCCCCGTGCCCCCCTCTCTCCTCTCCCTCTCTCCCGAGCCTCTCCACTCCTCTCTAGATCCTCCCCTGCACCACCGAGCGGAGCTCGTCGCCGCCGCTCGCCGTAGACACGCCCATCGTGCTCCCCTCGCCTCCCCGTTACGCCGCCTGGAGCGAGCCCCGAGCGCCCGGACGCCCCAAGACGACCGCCTCGACTCCGTCTTCATGCTTCGGTCGCCGGCGATCGACCTCGACGATTCGTCATCCTCAGCACGCCCCCGGCTACCCCGAGCATCGCATCGTGATCTACATGAGCCCTGCCATCTTTCCCCTCTCTTATCGCTGCCGAACGCGTTCCCTAGCCGTGGTTTTCCTCGGAGCCGAAAGCCTCTGCTGCCGGCCATGTCACTGTCGTCGCCTTAGCCCCTCGGGCTCGAAGCTGAGCGTGTTTCCATGCCCAGGAAAGCTCCAGGAGCACGTAGAAGCCACCCGTTGCTCCTGTCGTGCACCATAGCGACGGTTGCATCACCGCCCGAACTCCGGCGGTGCCGCGAGCTCACTTCCGGCGAGCTCCGACCACCTCGTGACCTGCCGCTGCCTCCACTATATGCGCGGGAGCGTGGGCTACCTCCAGGTGCCCTCAGCGCACCCAACTGCGGCCCCTGCGCCGCTCCGGCGAGCCACCGCCGCTCTGGGTCGTCGCCGTCATCTAACCGCCGGTGAATCCGACGTGGCCGTCGTTAGCGGCTAACCTCCCCATACTAACCAACCCCTAGGTCACTGACTCATGGGCCCCCACGCCCTAATTAACATAGATTACATTTTCTGCTTAGTTTTAACTAACCCCAGTGGGCCCACGCGTCAGTGTTGACTACGCTGACGTGGCCGTTGACCAGGCCCACCTGTCTGTGACCGTAGGCAGCACTGGCTCACTGACCGGCGGGCCCCACGCGTCAGGTTTGACCTGGACCGGGTCTGTTGATCTGCTGAGGTCCGCATGACGCAATGCTGACGCAGTAATTGTTTTCTGGATTTAAAATAATTCAGGAAATTCCAGAAATTAGTGCTAACTTCTAAAAATCATAGAAATTCAACCGTAACTCCAAATAAGATAAATTATATATGAAAAATGATCATAAAAATCCAATCTATCCATCTGTACCATTTTCATTCATGTTTGAACAACGTAAAGTTGCTGTATAAGACAATTTGAATTAATGGCATTTGAAATGTCATATATGGAGTTTGAATTGGAATCTTGGATTCAAACCAACTCCATTTAACATGTTCTAGCTTGCATTAGCCCAAAGCACATTCATATTGCCATGTCATAGCATGCATCATATTGTCCATTGCATTGATCGTGTTTCTTCTCTGTTTGCCGGTGTTGTTCCCCATCGATAGACGTTGTACCGACGTTGTGATCGTTGACACTGATGAAGACTCAATGCTATCTTCATAATTGCCAGGCAAGCAAAACCCCCTTGTTCATTCCAATACAATCCCACTCTCTCGCTCCTGCTCCTTTTACTGCATTAGGACAACAACGATTCATCTGTTACGTGCTGCGGTAGCTGAACTCCTTTATCCTCTGAATGACCTGTCATTCCACACTAAATAGATGAAACCCACTAGCATGAGTAGGAGTTGTTTGAGCCCTGTTGTGCCTACTCATTCATGCTTGTTTGTCATGCCTGCTACTGCTTAGAGTTGAGTCAGGTCTGATTCATCGGGGATGAATCGGAGGTGTGTGAACATGTCCTACTTTTGAGAGCTAAGTGTGAGAACACGATTTGGTAAAGGTAGAGGTGAGAGGCCATGTAGGAGTACATGGTGGGTTGTCTCATTGCAGCCATCATCAGGAACTGAGTTCTGTGTTTGTGATCCATGAAACAGTTACTACCACACATTGGGTTCCGGTAACTCGACCCCTCTCGGCTTATTAATCGCCTCGATCTCTGTCCAGGAGTTGCAACTAGTTTTTGGTGTTTGTAGGATATGTGTTGGGGGCCGTGCGTAGCGCTGACCCTAGTGGTGGGCTATGTTGCGGTAGATACACCGTGTCACGGTGTACCGGGCGCCCGTTTGGTGTATCGGGAACCCTGCTCACATCGTTTGGGGCCGTGAGCAACACCCCGGCCGGATCTCCTTGCGGATGGAACCCGAATAGGCGATAAAACTGGATGAGAGACTTGTGTGGTTAGTCAGGTCGTGGCCGACTCCCTCGCCAGGCTTCCGCTTGAAGGTTGCCGAGATACACAACGTGTACATGGTGGTAAGTGGCGAGAGCGTGTGTGAAGAAGTACACCCCTTCAGGGTTATAAATGATCTATTCGAATAGCCGTGTCCGCGGTGTAGGACTTCTGGGTTGCCTGTACAGTTCATAGACAAGTGAAAGTGGATACTATAAAATGCGCAAGATAAGCGTGAGTTCTATGGATGGCGTTCTCGTAGGGAGATGGGAGCAGATCCATGGTGGTGTATTGATATGGTGAATATGTGGACTCGTGTACGGCACCTCAAAAGAGTTACTTGCAGTCCTAGTTCAGGATAGCCACCGAGTCAAAGCTGGCTTGCTGCAGTTAAACCCCACCACCCCTTTGTTCATAATGATGCATATGTAGTTAGTTCTGATGTAAGTCTTGCTGAGTACATTTGTACTCATGTTTGCTTAATTTATGTTTTGCAGAGAGATGTCAGTCTCGCTAGTAGTTCCGTGTGGACTTCGACGTTTAGCTTGTGTACCTCAGCTATGATCTTGTGCCCTCGGCGGGATCTGGTAGATAGTCAGGCTGCTCAGCCTTTTTCATTTGTAGATGTCTGTACTCAGACATGTTAAGCTTCCGCATGTGTTTGACTTGTATGCTCTGAATGTTGGGTCATGAGACCCATGTTTGTAATATCTCGCTCCTCGGAGCCTAATGAATAAATGCTTTGAGTCGTAGTGTTATGTTGTGATGCCATGTTGTATTTACACATATCGAGCATATTGTGTGTATGTTTGAAATGCTTGGTATGTGTGGGATCCGACAATCTAGTTGTTTATCCTTGGCAGCCTCTCTTATGGGGAAATGTAGTCTAGTGCTTCCTTGAGCCATAGTAGTCCACTACAGCCCGGTTCACCGGAGTCCTGCTAGCCCATTACTGCTCTGGACACTTGACTGGCCGGCATGTGTTTCACTTCGTTCTCGTGTCTGTCCTTCGGGAAATGTCATGCGATGACATCCGAGTCCTGCCTAGCCTGCTACAGCCCGGGTTCCCGGAGTCCTGTTAGCCCAGTGCTACAGCCCGGATTCACACGCTGTCGACCGACATGCTCGATGTGATTCATGTATGCCTGTCCCCATGGGTTAGTGCCGCTTTGGGTTCACGACTAGCCATGTCGGCCCTGGTTCTCTGTCATATGGATGCTAGCAACACTATCATATACGTGAGCCAAAAGGCAAACGGTCCCGGCAATGGTAAGGAGACACCTGGGAATACTGTGCGTGAGGCCGCAAAGTGATATGAGGTGTTACCGCTAGATCGATGTGACTTGGAATCGGGTCCTGACACAAAACACTTAGGTTAACTTGATTAGCCTAGCATGTACGCATATGGCTTCTAACACAAGAGACCGAAAGTTCGAACATGAGTCGTACGGAAGATACGATCAACATGGAGATGTTCACCGATGATGACTAGTCCGTCTCACGTGATGATCGAACACGGCCTAGTCGACTCGGATCATGTATCACTTAGATGACTAGAGGGATGTCTAATCTGAGTGGGAGTTCATTAAATAATTTGATTAGATGAACTTAATTATCATGAACTTAGTCTAAAAACCTTTGCAAATATGTCTTCTAGATCAAATGGCCAACGCTCATGTCCACCTCAACTTCAACGCGTTCCTAGAGAAAACCAAGCTGAAAGATGATGGCAGCAATTATACGGACTGGGTCCGAAACCTGAGGATCATCCTCATAGCTTCAAAGAAAGATTATGTCTTAGAAGCACCGCTAGGTGAAGCTCCCATCCCAGAGAACCAAGACGTTATGAACGCTTGGTAGTCTCGTGCTGATGATTACTCCCTCGTTCAGTGCGGAATGCTTTACAGCTTAGAACCAGGGCACCAAAAGCGTTTTGAGCAACACGGAGCATATGAGATGTTCGAAGAGCTGAAAATGGTTTTCCAAGCTCATGCCCGGGTCGAGAGATTTGAAGTCTCCGACAAGTTCTTCAGTTGTAAGATGGAGGAAAATAGTTCTGTCAGTGAGCACATACTCAAAATGTCTGAGTTGCACAACCGCTTGACTCAGCTGCGAGTTAATCTCCCGGATGACGCGGTTATTGACAGAATCCTTCAGTCGCTTCCACCGAGCTACAAGAGCTTTGTGATGAACTTTAATATGCAGGAGATGGAAAAGACCATTCCTGAAGTATATTCAATGCTGAAATCAGCAGAGGTAAAGATCAAAAAGGAACATCAAGTGTTGATGGTGAATAAAACCACTAACACTACTAGGGAAAAGGCTAGCAGCAGCGCGGGTTTTAGGTGTATCAGTAGCGCGGGGGAGTGGCGCTACTAATAAGGCGCTACAGCTAACACATAGCAGTAGCGCGTGCTCACCAAAGGCCATTGCTACACAAGTGTAGCAAAGCAGCGCCGCTTAGTGGAAGCTTCGCTATCGCTAGTAGCTCTAGCGCGCTTTGCCTGGACGCGCTACTGTGGGGACCGAATCTCCGGGTGTTAATTTCCCGAAAATGGCCCTTGTGCTCACCAGCCCCAGGATAACTGTTAGCTGATGAAGCACCAACTTGATACAAAAATTCCAAGAAAATATACAAAATATGTAGTACAAGACCATTCTGGCCTGTGAGTACAACAAATGGTTTCTGATGGTTGATGGCGGAAGCGGTTTATGGATCATCACTGTCTATGGGACTCCAATTTCCACAGGAACAGCTGACCAGGTTAACTCCTATCTTTGTGGGGCTGCTATCACCGTTGCTTAGGTTCTGGGACTGTCGCCACGGTCGCTCCTCTCCGCGCAAGGAAAATCTCGCCAAGACAATAGCCAGGGACAAGCCAGTGAGTACTTTGAATGTACTCGCAAACATTATGAACACAGGCATAATATAACAATGATGTGCTGAAAATATTTTATGCTCATGACGTCAGTCACAAAAGGTAAATAAAACACTGATGCGTGCAAGCATGTTATTTATGAATATGCAATAACATAGAAATATTAATGTTTTGAAGTAAATGACAAGCATGCCACAGTCGGGCGTCTTAGCGACACCACATAAAGGGCTTTAAAAAAAAGAAATGCCGCAGTCGGGCGTCTTAGCGACACCACATAAAGGGCTTTAAAAGAAATGGCACAGTCGGGCATCTTAGCGACACCACATAAAGGGCTTATAAAAGTAATGCCACGGTCGGGCGTCTTAGCGACACCACATACAGGGCTTTAAAAGAAATGCCACAGTCGGGTGTCTTAGCGACACCACATAAAGGGCTTTAAAAGAAATGCCACAGTCGGGCGTCTTAGCGAGACCACATAAAGGGCTTTAAAAAATGCCACAGTCGGGCGGCTTAGCGACAACACATAAAGGGCTTTAAAAGAAATGCCACAGTCGCGCGTCTTAGCGACACCACATAAAGGGCTTATAAATAAATACAGTGAATATCCAGGAGGTAGAACCATCCCAGGGATATTCGATAATACCAAAAATATCACGAGTTAGTCCAGATCAAAATAATAATCATATTTCACAAGTCACAATCGTGATTCCAGGTTTAACAGTTTCACCTCCGAAGACCGACACTAAGACCGACACTTGACCCATCCCAGACTGTAATCCTTAACCATGGACACGGCTATTCGAATAGGTTTAATCTCTGCAGAGGGAGTACTCTTTACCCACAAGTAACGGATTCCTTTAGTCCTCAAGACTAATTCCATCTACGATCTTTTAGTTGAAAACACACCTATCTTGCACACACCAGCTTAACTCACACGTATGCGGAATCACCCACGACACTGTCAAGCAAAACTCTAAGTGGGAGGCTACAACCTCGACGTAACATGGGATCACAAAATTTATACATGGCAAGAACTGGGAGCTACCCCTTCGGCTACAACCTAAACACCCATGCTCCCGGACCCGATGGCATGACTACCGGATGCCTCCAGATCTTCCACCATGGCCTCTCACATGCGGTGTGTGCTAGGAAAGGGTTGACAACTTACTGAACCATACCCTACTTGTTGTAGAGACGAGTGGTAGTACTGAAGCAAGTATGGGGAGTTCTTGGCACAAGACTCGATCTACGGTCAACTCAGGAGGTTGTAAGATTCCCTGCAAGATTAGTATAACAATGCAAATACTTCAAACTACAGATAGAAACACCACGCGACATACCCCCTCATGCCATACCTGACACGACCGTCTCGACGGAGGACTAGGGGCAAGGGCGTGTCTACCCAAGACAGAGGCCTTCCCGTTTTTCCTCCCGGTATGCATGAAAGGCATATGACGGTGATTTCTATCACAATCATATCAACTCCATTTGCATGAAATTCATTAGCATGCACACATGAGTAGGAACACATCCTCACATAAAATGACGTATGCTCGTGTCGGGGTGGTGTTCTCACCGTGCTATGCAACACACACAAAAATTTCACCAGGGTTCAGAATGCTTGCCTTCAGGTCATGGGAAGGCAGGGTGCATTCCAACGCATCTTGAAATCTTCAAAAATCGTATTTAAAAGAATATATAAGAATTATTACATAAAATCAAAACAGCACAAAAAATTGTTTTGAAAAAATTTCAAATAAATATTAACATAAACTAGACAATATTTGAGAGAGGTAGGAAAAAGAATCAATTCATTTGGAGTTGTATTTAAAAAGATACAGCAGGTCAAAGTTTGGTCAAAATCTGTTATTAAAATTAAAACAGAAAAGAAAACGTTTCGAATATATACGTACACGTCGAAGGCGTAAACTGGAAATGCGCCTCCACTTAACCCACGTGGACTGGGCGGGGTCACTGACAGTGGGTCCAGGGGGCCCACTGGTCAGGTTTGACTATTCTCCCTTCCCTCTTCTTCCTCTGGCCGAACAGAGGCGGGAGCTCCGGCGATCGTCGCCGGCGCTAGGCGGCTCCTCGCGGGCCCCCGAGGGTGGGGATGGATCCGCAAGGCTAGGGTGGTTCTTCCGATGGTCGAGGGAGTGATGGGGATGGAGGGAGTCGTCGGCGACGAGCTCTGCGGCGGAGGAATGTTTCGGTGGCGTAGTGGTTTTGGGGTGGCGGTGGTTCCCGATAAAAAATGAGCAGGGGGGAGGGTTCACGGGAGGAAGGTAGAGCTCTTGGTGAAGAGAACGGAGAAGGGGAGGCTCAGATGACGTCGGATTGGCCAGGGCGGAGGCGGCGGCTGTGGTTGCCGGAGATGGGGAAGGAGGTCTCCCCAGGTTGATTGGCTGCCAATGGGGTCCTAGGGAGGGGGTTTGAGACTGCCCTGCGTGCGGAGGCGAGCTCGGGGGCTCCTTAAATAAGCGCTCGGGGTCGGTTCATGGTGGCGAGGATAAGGTCGCTGGTGACCGCCATTCAGTAGCTTAGGGTGTCGTGGCGGCGAGCGCTAGTGGACATGGCTGTGGATGAGCTCGCGCTGTTCCAGGGCAGGTGGCGCCGGAGGCTTGGGCGGTGCTGCTCATGGCGGTGGCGGTTATGCGGCGTGAGCGTGCCGCCAAGCGGCCGGGTAACGCTGCAGAGGCGGTCGGGTTCCATGGTGCGACGTAGCGAGAGGCCAAGTGAGTGGCGCGGCTCTGCAGAGTGGTGGCAAGCCAGGGGCGCGACGCGTCGGCTCGGGCGCGGCACGTGCAATACGCTTGCTCTGTTCGCGCCCAGAGCACGCACGGAACGTGCTCGACGAAATGCCATGGCATGCTACAGGTCTTAGGTGAGGCTGGCACTTAGCAGATCTAGGTTAGGATCGTCTAGGTGCTTAGTAGACATGCTAGATTGCCCAGAGGTGCAAGGTCACAGTGCAAAACAAAAATCATGTCAAAACAGATCATGCCCATAAGGTGTTTGACAAAATGCCAAGGGTACCTAGGCATTTCTTGGAGTGGCCAAAAACTCCAGATCAGTGTCTCTGTGGATGTAAGAGAGGGTGGTGAAGTTAGTTTGCCAAAAGGAGAAACTTGCTAGTGCAAGTTTTGCAAAACTACAATTCTGGACAGAAAGAAAAAGGCATCACTACATGGACCAAAAGTGTTCCAAAGAGTGCATGCTCCTGGACTTAGGGGTTTAGCAGGGAGGACTACAAGCAGGAGAAAGCTCATGGGTAAAGGAGCAAGTTAGGAGATGGTTGCAGTACAAAACATCAGTCTGGTCCAGAATAGAAAAGAGGTTGGTACACTTAATTTTACTATAGAACATCACAAGGTTTTTGCATAAAGTTGGATGGCAAGCTACCACTGACATCCCATAATTTTGCTGGAGGCTCTAGGGAAATATTTAATTAGGCTATAGTGCAAAAGTGTCCACTGGACCAGATTTGAAAAACAGGTGTAAAACTCAAAATATGCAATGAAATAATTATATTATTGCACACAAATGATTTGGAGACATCTCATGACATCTCCAAATTTTGGTTGGATTTTTAGCTGAATATATCAAATGGTTGTAGTTCAAAAGGAGCTCCAAAATTTACAACAATTCATTTTAATGAATAAAGCTCAGGGTGAAATAATCTCATAAAAAATTCTACTGATTAAGAAAATGGTATACAGAGAGCATAGAAGTCCAATATGTTTTGGAAAGCTCCACATGGAAAAGACACCTTAATATTAAAAGAAGAGTTCTGAAATCAATAGAAATAATAATTGTAAAACTCCTGGCAAAATTTTAATATTTAAAACTTGGCTAAATTTTTGGGGTGTTACAATTACTACCCCCCTTAAGGAAAAATCTCGTCCTCGAGATTTGCTAAGAATTAAATCTAAATAAACATGCATTAAAACGAAAGTGGCTACAGTGAGAGCAATAAGTGGTGCAAAAATACAGTGTGGGATACTGGCGCGGTGTGGGGAAAAATCCACGGTTTTGGGGAAAACTAGCGAGTTCTACACTGGACATAAATTTAGAATAAATTATAATTTATAAAAAACGCTGGTCGTCCCCGAGAGCACAGTGCTCTCTCGGCTGACAGTGGACCCGGGCCCGCAGCCGCCTCTTCTTCCTCCGGCTCTTTCTTCTTCCTCTCTCCGCTTGCTCTCCGCTTTCTCCACCAGCGACGTCTAAGCGCCAGAGGGCACCTAGGCCGTGCATCATGTAGTTCATGACATGCTAGCTGCCGGTGCAGCGTGCACTCACCTCATGGGCCAGTCTTGCTGTCGGTGCTTTCATGATTCGCCTCCGAACACCGGCGGTCGGGCGACGAGCGGCGCTGGTGGACCACGCCCACCGTACACCGAGCTTGGGCTTATAAAACGACCGCGGCGTTCTCCTCTTCTTCCTCACACCTGGCCTTGCTCCTCCTTCTCTCTCTTTCTCCTCTGTTTCCGCTTGCCGGAGCTCGAGACGAGGCGCTAATGGCGGACGTGGTGCCGGACTGGTACGTGATCCTGCTGTGCGGAGGGCTGGCAGCGGTGCTGGGGCTCTCAGTGCTCCTGTGCGAGATGATCCTCGATGATCGTTGCGATGCAGCTGTTCGGTTGCTGGCTCTCCGCGGAGGTGGTGACGACGAGGAGTAGGTGGAGTGTGCCCGGTGTTAACTGTTGTTCGGAGGTGTTTAGTTAGATGCAACACAGTTGCAAAAATCTTGCAAGCGGTGTATGTGTCCGTGTAATTGTGGTTGTGAGACTGCTGCCGGGGTGCTGCGTGAAATAAAATAATCTATGCCGAGAGAAAATATACGATGCGGCAACTCAGGGAAAAGAAATCTCACTCCAGGATTTCTCGCGAGAGAAAACAGTAATACATTAGAGCCAAACTGCGACAGAGCTACTCATATTAATAGAATCTAAAAGGTTTACCCGCTGCGCGAACTCGGGGGTACCATGCATAAGTTACAACACATATATAAAAGTTGCGGTAATAAAAACAGCGGTGCATCTAAATTGAAAATGGTAACTGGACGGGGTCCCGAGAAAATGTCTCTGGTACAGGGATACACTCTTCTTCTATCGGAGAATGCGGATTGACCAGTCGATGAATGTGTCTCTCCTGGTCGGGCCTCAGTGATCTGCCGATGGCGATCTGAGGATTTAAATCCGCGAGGCTCTGTAGATAACCCATCACACGTTGGGTTAACCGTTCTTGAGCGATGACATACTGGACAAGGTTGGCCAGTACTGGGTCTCTCTCAACTCGTCCATCGGGAAAAGATGTTACTTCTCCGGGTGCACGGCTCGGAAAGTAATAATACCCTCGTTCGCTGGCGTAGGGCACCGTGAATCGAAGGCGAGCAAGCGCTTCATACGCAGCAGCTTCTCTGACCATATGCGGGTTGGCATAGATTTCCCCACGAAGGAGACTTCTGTTGGGTCTTCGTTTGGGTTTACAGGAGGGATGTGCATGGCTGCCCAATATCTTGAGGTGGAAGGGGTGATCCTCGATTTGAACAGCTCGTACTGGGGTGGATGGGTAGCGCCCATGGTACTGCGGGTAAAATCCCACAATATCTTGACAAAACTACCTGGGGTAGCATCTGGAGTCCTCAGATAAATACTGGGGCTCGGCATGGCAAGAAATGGTTGTGAGAATGGTGCACAAGGTGAGGGGTGCTTGGCAAGGTCACGCGGTAGCCTTTTTATAGCCCCGGGCTGGGTCATTTACCGTGGTAAAAGTAAAGAATTGGCCGGCTCAGCTCGGGGTCAACCACAGATACACACGTCTTACTAAAGTGACGTATCGTTGTGGGTGTTGTCGGGGCGGTTTTTGGTGGCTGCGCCAAGGATAGAGAAATCACACTGCATGCTAATACATCCATGCAAGACTACTATATAAAACAGAGGCAAGATGACAGGCTGCGTTAATTTAAAGGATCACAGGATTACAAAGCGTGGATACACTGGGACTCGCCACTACTCAAGTGACTTAGTCTACTTCGTTTACATCCAAGCGGGGGTCCCTTGTGGATGTCGAGGCTTCTCCACGGTTCTCACCGTCGGAATTAGCTGGAGAGGGCTGAGGGGCTGCAGGCTCGGGGTAGTGATGATGACCATCGCGGGGATTGTTGACCACAACCCCGTTGGAGTGTGCTCCCAGGAGGCGACGAAGCACTTCTGGGGTCATCAAAGCACCTTGGCTGACGGCTGGGGCTGACCTCAGGGTCTCGATCGGGTGTCCAAACAGCACGACTGGGTTGTCGGCATTGGGCTCGTTATCTTCTCTTGCTGGGGCTCGACGAACCAGCTCTCCACGAGCTGTGATCAGATCAATGGTGATTTGATCGAACAGTTCCTCCAGCGCACCTACATAGCGCACTAGGTGCAACAATGCAGGGTCCGTCTCGTGATCACCGTTGGCTACTTGGGGTGGTCTACCATACCCTTCACGCCTAGGATAGTAGTGGAACGAATGACGATTAACTCAGGCGACAGTGCACGAGATGAAGTATAGCCTCTTGAACAGCTAGTTGGATGGCTTGTGGCTCAAAGGAAGTTGTCTTTCGGTTAACTCAGTAGGGCGCCGGGTGCAGACCCCTCTACCGTAGATATGTACAAGGGCCCGTAATTGACGGCTCTCACCACTTATGGGTCCTTGGTAGACAACATATTCGGGTGGCTCTTCTAAAGCATAGGCACGACGGGTGAGGTTTGCGAGTATGGTCACAAAACCTCCAAGGTTGGTTGCTATAGTCTCATGGTGCAGTATGGGACCAGGCATTGTGGCTCGGTTTTGGGGTAGCGGCTGTGCTAGGCTGGTTTGAGGCGAGCGTGCCCTTTTATAGAAAAATGGGGACGGAGTCTTCCTTCGCACGCTTGCGAATGAGACACCTTGGGTACTGGTCACTGTTGCGTGATAGACGGGCTAGGTTGATAGGGTGGGCACCGACTGCCAAAAGCGTCGAGTCACTGTGTGGCCATCTTGCACGGGAAGCTTGGCTGGGGTTTTGGTTATGGCTTGGTGGGTTGTTAGCCTCAGTTTATTGACCTGGCTAAGATAGGGTTAGCCAATGGTCAGCCTGGCTCTGATACCAAGTTTGTGGGGACCGAATCTCCGGGTGTTAATTCCCAGAAAATGGCCCTTGTGCTCACCAGCCCCAGGATAATCAAGTTGGTGATGAAGCACCAACTTGATACAGAAATTCCAAGCAAAAATACAAAATATGTAGTACAAGACCATTCTGGCCTGTGAGTACAACAAATGGTTTCTGATGGTTGATTGCGGAAGCGGTTTATGGATCATCAGTGTCTATGGGAGTCCAATTTCCACAGAAACAGCTGACCAGGTTAACTCCTATCTTTGCGGGGCTGCTATCACCGTTGCTTAGGTTCTGGGACTGTCGCCACGGTCGCTCCTCTCCGCGCAAGGAAAATCTGGCCAAGACAATAGCCAGGGACAAGCCAGTGAGTACTTTGAATGTAATCGCAAACATTATGAACACAGGCATAATATAACAATGATGTGCTGAAAATATTTTATGCTCATGACGTCAGTCACAAAAGGTAAATAAAACTCTGATGCGTGCAAGCATGTTATTTATGAATATGCAATAACATAGAAATATTAAAGTTTTGAGGTAAATGACAAGCATGCCACAGTCGGGCGTCTTAGCGACACCACATAAAGGGCTTTAAAAGAAATGCCACAGTCGGGCGTCTTAGCAACACCACATATAGGGCTTATAAAAGTAATGCCACAGTCGGGCGTCTTAGCGACACCACATAAAGGGCTTTAAAAGAAATGCCACAGTCGGGCGTCTTAGCGACACCACATAAAGGGCTTTAAAAGAAATGCCACAGTCGGGCGTCTTAGCGACACCACATAAAGGGCTTTAAAAGAAATGCCACAGTCGGGCGTCTTAGCGACACCACATAAAGGGCTTTAAAAGAAATGCCACAGTCGGGCGTCTGAGCGACACCACATAAAGGGCTTATAAATAAATACAGTGAATATCCAGGAGGTAGAACCATCCCAGGGATATTCGGTAATACCAAAAATATCACGGGTTAGTCCACATCAAAATAATAATGAGAATTATCACGAGTCACAATCGTGATTCCAGGTTTAACAGTTTCACCTCCGAAGACCGACACTAAGACCGACACTTGGCCCATCCCAGACTATAATCCTTAACCATGGACACGGCTATTCGAATAGGTTTAATCTCTGCAGAGGGTGTACTCTTTACCCACAAGTAACGGATTACTTTAGTCCTCAAGACTAATTCGATCTACGGTCTTTTAGTTGAAAACACACCTATCTTGCACACACCAGCTTAACTCACCTGTGTCTGGAATCACCCACGACACCTGTCAAGCAAAACTCTAAGTGGGGAGGCTACAACCTCGACGTAACATGGGATCACAAAATTTATACCGTCGCATAAACTGGGAGCTACCCCTTCGCTACAACCGAAACACCCATGCTCCCGGACCCGGTGGCATGACTACCGGATGCCTCCAAAGATCTTACACCATGGCCTCTCTTCGGTGTGAGCTAGGAAAGGGTTGATAACTTATCGAACTGCACCCTACTTGTTGTAGAGACGAGTGGTAGTACGAAGCAAGTATGGGGTTATCTTGGCACAAGACTCGATCTACGGTCGACTCAGGAGGTTGTAAGATTCCCTGCAAGATTAGTATAACAATGCAAATACTTCAAACGACAGATAGAAACACCACGCGACATACCCCCTCATGCCATACCAGACACGACCGTCTCGAAGGAGGACTAGGGGCAAGGCCGTGTCTACCCAAGACAGAGGCCTTCCCGGTTTATGATATCAAGTTTGTGGGGACCGAATCTCCGGGTGTTAATTTCCAGAAAATGGCCCTTGTGCTCACCAGCCCCAGGATAACTGTTAGCTGATGAAGCACCAACTTGATACAGAAGTACAAGACCATTCTGTCCTGTGAGTACAACAAATGGTTTCTGATGGCTGATGGCGGAAGCGGTTTATGGATCATCGGTGTCTATGGGACTCCAATTTCCACAGGAACAGCTGACCAGGTTAACTCCTATCTTTGCGGGGCTGCTATCACTGTTGCTTAGGTTCTGGGACTGTCGCCACGGTCGCTCCTCTCCGCGCAAGAAAATCTGGCCAAGACAATAGCCAGGGACAAGCCAGTGAGTACTTTGAATGTACTCGCAAACATTATGAACACAGGCATAATATAACAATGATGTGCTGAAAATATTTTATGCTCATGACGTCAGTCACAAAAGATAAATAAAACTCTGATGCGGGCAAGCATGTTATTTATGAATATGCAATAACATAGAAATATTAAAGTTTTGATGTAAATGACAAGCATGCCACAGTCGGGCGTCTTAGCGACACCACATAAAGGGCTTTAAAAAAGAAATGCCGCAGTCGGGCGTCTTAGCGACACCACATAAAGGGCTTTAAAAGAAATGCCACAGTCGGGCGTCTTAGCGACACCACATAAAGGGCTTTAAAAGAAATGCCACAGTCGGGCGTCTTAGCGACAGCACATGAAGGGCTTATAAAAGTAATGCCACAGTCGGGCGTGTTAGCGACACCACCTAAAGGGCTTTAAAAGAAATGCCCCAGTCGGGCGTCTTAGCGACACCACATAAAGGGCTTTAAAAGAAATGCCACAGTCGGGCGTCTTAGCGACACCACATAAAGGGCTTTAAAAGAAATGCCACAGTCGGGCGTCTTAGCGACACCACATAAATGGCTTATAAAAGAAATGCCACAGTCGGGCGTCTTAGCGACACCACATAAAGGGCTTTAAAAGAAATGCCACAGTCGGGCGTCTTAGCGACACCACATAAATGTCTTATAAATAAATACAGTGAATATCCAGGAGGTAGAACCATCCCAGGGATATTCGATAATATCAAAAATATCACGGGTTAGTCCACATCAAAATAATAATCATAATTATTACAAGTCACAATCATGATTCCAGGTTTAACAGTTTCACCTCCGAAGACCGACACTAAGACCGACACTTGACCCATCCCAGACTGTAATCCTTAACCATGGACACGGCTATTCGAATAGGTTTAATCTCTGCAGAGGGTGTACTCTTTACCCACAAGTAACGGATTCCTTTAGTCCTCAAGACTAATTCCATCTACGGTATTTTAGTTGAAAATACACCTATCTTGCACACACCAGCTTAACTCACACGTATGCAGAATCACCCACGACACCTGTCAAGCAAAACTCTAAGTGGGGAGGCTACAACCTCGGCGTAACATGGGATCATAAAATTTATACTGCCAAGCAAACTGGGGAGCTACCCCTTCGGCTACAACCGAAACACCCATGCTCCGGACCCGGTGGCATGACTACGGATGCCTCCAGTATCTTCCACCATGGCCTCTCTCATGCGGTGTGTGGTAGGAAAGGGTTGACAACTTACTGAACCGTACCCTACTTGTTGTAGAGACGAGTGGTAGTACGAAGCAAGTATGGGGGTTACTGGCACAAGACTCGATCTACGGTCGACTCAGGAGGTTGTAAGATTCCTTGCAAGATTTGTATAACAATGCAAATACTTCAAACTACAGATAGAAACACCACACGACATACCCCCTCATGCCATACCAGACACGACCGTCTCGACGGAGGACTAGGGGCAAGGCCGTGTCTACCCAAGACAGAGGCCTTCCCGTTTTTCCTCCCGGTATGCATGAAAGGCATATGACGGTGATTTCTTTCACAATCATATCAACTCCATTTGCATGAAATTCATTAGCATGCACTCATGAGTAGGAACACATCCTCACATAAAATGACGTATGCTCGTGTCGGGGTGGTGTTGTCACCGTGCTATGCAACACACACAAAAATTTCACCAGGGTTCAGAATGCTTGCCTTCAGGTCATGCGAAGGCAGGGTGCATTCCAACACATCTTGAAATCTTCAAAAATCCTATTTAAAATAATATATAAGAATTATTACATAAAATCAAAACAGCACAAAAAATTGTTTTGAAAAATTCTCAAATAAATCTTAAAATAAACTAGACAATATTCGAGAGTGGTAGGAAAAAGAATTAATTTATTTGGAGCTGTATTTAAAAAGATACAGCCGGTCAAAGTTTGGTCAAAAATCTGTTATTAAAAATAAAACAGAAAAGAAAACGTTTCGAATATATACGTACACGTCGAAGGCGTAAACTGGAAATGCGCTTCCACTTAACCCACGTGGACTGGGCGGGGTCACTGACAGTGGGTCCAGGGGGCCCACTGGTCAGGTTTGACTATTCTCCCTCCCCTCTTCTTCCTCTGGCCGAACAGAGGCGGGAGCTCCGGTGATCGTCGTCGGCGCTAGACGGCTCCTAGCGGGCCTCCGAGGGTGGGGATGGATCCGCAAGGCTGGGGCGGTTCTTCCGATGGTCGAGGAGTGATGGGGATGGAGGGAGTCGTCGGCGACGAGCTCTGCAGCGGAGGGAGGTTTCGGTGGCGTAGTGGTTTTGGGGCGGCGGTGGTTGCCGATAAAAATTGAGCAGGGGGGAGGGTTCACGGGAGGAAGGTAGAGCTCTTGGTGAAGAGAACGGAGAAGGGGAGGCTCAGATGATGCTGGATTGGCCAGGGCGGAAGCGGCGGCTGCGGTTGGCGGAGATGGGGAAGGAGATCTCCCCGGGTTGATTCGCTGCCAATGGGGTCCTAGGGAGGGGGTTTGAGACTGCCCTGCGTGCGGAGGCGAGCTCGGGGGCTCCTTAAATAGGCGCTCGGGGTCGGTTCCATGCGGCGAGATAAGGTCGCCGGTGACCGCCATTCTGTAGCTTAGGGTGTCATGGCGGCGGCGAGCGCTAGTGGACATGGCTGTGAATGAGCTCGCGCTGTTCCAGGGGGCAGGTGGCGAGCGCTGGAGGCTTGGGTGGTGCTGCTCATGGCGGTGGCAGTTGCGGCCGCGGGCGTGCCGCCAAGCGGCTGGCTGGCAACGCTGCAGAGGCAGTCGGGTTTTTTGGCGCGACGTAGCGAGAGGCCAAGTGAGTGGCGCGGCTCTGCGGAGTGGTGGCAAGCCAAGGGCGCGACGCGTCGGCTCTGGCGCGGCACGTGCAATACGCGTGCTCTGTTCGCGCCCAGAGCACGCACGGAACGTGCTCGACGAAATGCCAATGCATGCTACAGGGCTTAGGTGAGGCTGGCACTTAGCATATCTAGGTTAGGATCGTCTTGGTGCTTAGTAGACATGCTAGATTGCCCAGAGGTGCAAGGTCACAGTGCAAAACAAAAATCATGTCAAAACAGATCATGCCCATAAGGTGTTTGACAAAATGCCAAGGGTACTTAGGCATTTCTTGGAGTGGCCAAAAACTCCAGATCAGTGTCTCTGTGGATGTAAGAGAGGGTGGTGAAGTTAGTTTGCCAAAAGGAGAAACTTTCTAGTGCAAGTTTTGCAAAACTACAATTCTGGACAGAAAGAAAAAGGCATCACTACATGGACCAAAAGTGTTCCATGGAGTGCATGCTCCTGGACTTAGGGGTTTAGCAGGGAGGACTACAAGCAGGAGAAAGCTCATGGGTAAAGGAGCAAGTTAGGAGATGTTTGCAGCACAAAACACAAGTCTGGTCCAGAATGAAAAAGAGGTTGGTACACTTAATTTTTCTATAGAACATCACAAGGTTTTTGCATAAAGTTGGATGGCAAGCTACCACTGACATCCCATAATTTTGGTGGAGGCTCTAGGGAAATATTTAATTAGGCTATAGTGCAAAAGTGTCCACTGGACCAGATTTGAAAAACAGGTGTAAAACTCAAAATATGCAATGAAATATTTATATTATTGCACACAAGTGATTTAGAGACATCTCATGACATCTCCAAATTTTGGTTGGATTTTTAGCTGAATATATCAAATGGTTGTAGTTAAAAAGGAGCTCCAAAATTTACAACAATTCATTTTAATGAATAAAGCTCAGGATGAAATAATCTCATAAAAAAATTCTACTGATTAAGAAAATGGTATACAGAGAGCATAGAAGTCCAATATGTTTTGGAAAGCTCCACATGGAAAAAACACCTTAATATTAAAAGAAGAGTTCTGAAATCAACAGAAATAATAATTGTAAAACTCATGGCAAAATTTTAATATTTAAAACTTGGCTAAATTTTTGGGGTGTTACAATTATGAGATTATTTCACCTTGAGCTTTATTCATTAAAATGAATTGTTGTAAATTTTGGAGCTCCTTTTGAACTACAACCATTTGATATATTCAGCTAAAAATCCAACCAAAATTTGGAGATGTCATGAGATGTCTCTAAATCACTTGTGTGCAATAATATAATTATTTCATTGCATATTTTGAGTTTTACACCTGTTTTTCAAATCTGGTCCAGTGGACACTTCTGCACTATAGCCTAATTAAATATTTCCCTAGAGCCTCCAATTAAAAATTATGGGATGTCAGTGGTAGCTTGCCATCCAACTTTATGCAAAAACCTTGTGATGTTCTATAGAAAAATTAAGTTTACCAACCTCTTTTTCATTCTGGACCAGACTTGTGTTTTGTACTGGAACCATCTCCTAACTTGCTCCTTTACCCATGAGCTTTCTCCTGCTTGTAGTCCTCCCTGCTAAACCCCGAAGTCAAGGAGCATGCACTCTTTGGAACACTTTTGGTCCATGTAGTGATGCCTTTTTATTTCTATCCAGAATTGTAGTTTTGCAAAACTTGCACTAGCAAGTTTCTCCTTTTGGCAAACTAACTTCACCACCCTCTCTTACATCCACAGAGACACTGATCTGGAGTTTTTGGCCACTCCAAGAAATGCCTAGGTACCCTTGGCATTTTGTCAAACACCTTATGGGCATGATCTGTTTTGACATGATTTTTGTTTTGCACTGCGACCTTGTACCTCTAGGCAATCTAGCATGTCTACTAAGCACCTAGACGATCCTAACCTAGATCTGCTAAGTGCCAGCTGCACCTAAGCCCTGTAGCATGCCATGGCATTTGGTCGAAAGCACGCCTGCGGCGTGTTCGGGCGCCGAACAGAAGCATCGCCAGATTGCACGTGTCAGCGCCGAAGCCGACGCTGTCACGCCCCGCTTGCCACCATTCCGCAGAGCCGCCACTCACTTGGCCTCCCGCCACGTCAAGGCTAAGGAACCCGACCGCCTCAGAAGTTGCTGCCAGCTTACCATGGCACGCCTGCACGCCACCGCCACCGGCATGAGCAGCACCGCCCAAGCCTCCAGCGCTCGCCACCTGCCCCCTAGAACAGCGCGAGCTCATCCACAGCCATGTCCACTAGCGCTCGTCACCGCCACGACACCCTAAGCTACAGAATGGCGGTCACCCACGACCTTATCCCCGGCCGCCGCGGAACCGACCCCGAGCCCCCGAGCTCGCCTCCGCATGTAGGGCAGTCTCAAACCCCCTCCCTAGGACCCCATTGGCAGCCAATCAACCCGGGGAGACCTCCTTCCCCATCTCCGGCAACCGCAGCCGCCGCCTCCGCCTTGGCCAATCCGGTGTCATCTGAGCCTCCCCTTCTCCGTTCTCTACACCAAGAACTCTACCTTCCTCCCGTGAACCCTCCCTCCCTCCTCAATTTTTATCGGGAACCACCGCCGCCCCAAAACCACTACGCCACCGAAACCTTCCTCCGCCGCAGAGCTCGTCACGATTTAATTCTCCATCCCCATCACTCCCTCGACCATCGGAAGAACCGCCCCAGCCTTGCGGATCCATCCCCACCCTCGGGGGCCCGCGAGGAGCCGCCCAGCTGGGAAGGGAGAATAGTCAAACCTGACCAGTGGGCCCCCTCGACCCACTGTCAGTGACCCCGCCCAATCCATGTGGGTTAAGTGGAGGCACATTTCCAGTTTACGCCTTCGACATGTACGTATATAGTCGAAACGTTTTCTTTTCAGTTTTATTTTTTAATAACAGATTTTTGACCAAACTTTGACCGGCTGTATCTTTTTAATTACAGCTCCAAATAAATTAATTTTTTTTCTTACCACTCTCAAATATTGTCTAGTTTATTTTAAGATTTATTTGAGAATTTTTCAAAAAAAAATTTTGTGCCATTTTGAGTTTATGTAATAATTCTTATTTATTCTTTTAAATAGGATTTTTGAAGATTTCAAGATGTGTTGGAATGCACCCTGCCTTCCCATGACCTGAAGGCAAGCATTCTGAACCCTGGTGAAATTTTTGTGTGTGTTGCATAGCACGGTGACAACACCACCCCGACACGAGCATACGTCATTTTATGTGAGGATGTGTTCGTAGTCATGAGTGCATGCTAATGAATTTCATGCAAATGGAGTTGATATGATTGTGATAGAAATCACCGTCATATGCCTTTCATGCATACCGGGAGGAAAAACGGGAAGGCCTCTGTCTTGCGTAGACACGGCCTTGCCCCAAGTCCTCCGTCGAGACGGTCGTGTCTGGTATGGCATGAGGGGGTATGTCGCGTGGTGTTTCTATCTGTAGTTTGAAGTATTTGCACTGTTATACTAATCTTGCAGGGAATCTTACAATCTCCTGAGTCGAATCAGAGATCGAGTCTTGTGCCAAGAACCCCCATACTTGCTTCAGACTACCACTGCCTCTACAACAAGTAGGGTACGGTTCAAGAAGTTGTCAACCCTTTCCTAGCACACACCGCATGAGAGGCCATGGTGGAAGATATCGAGGCATCCGTAGTCATGCCACCGGTCCGGAGCATGGGTGTTTCGTTGTAGCCAAGGGGTAGCTCCCCGCTTATGCTGCCATGTATAAATTTTGTGATCCCTTGTTACGTCAGGTTGTAGCCTCCCCACTTAGAGTTTTGCTTGACAGTGTCGTGGGTGATTCCGCATACGTGAGTTAAGTCGGTGTGCAAGATAGGTGTGTTTTCAACTAAAAGACCGTAGATGGAATTAGTATTGAGGACTAAAGGAATCCGCTACTTGTGGGTAAAGAGTACACCTCTGCAGAGATTAAACCTATAACAATAGCCGTGTCCATGGTTAAGGATTACAGTCCGATGGGTCAAGTGTCGGTCTTAGTGTCGGTCTTCGAGGTGAAACTGTTAAACCTGGAATCACGATTGTGACTTGTGATAATTATGATTATTATTTTGATGTGGACTAACCCGTGATATTTTTGATATTATCGAATATCCCTGGGATGGTTCTACCTCCTGGATATTCACTGTATTTATTTATAAGCCCTTTATGTGGTGTCGCTAAGACGCCCGACTGTGGTATTTCTTTTAAAGCCCTTTATGTGGTGTCGCTAAGACGCCCGACTACGGCATTTCTTTTAAAGCCCTTTATGTGGTGTCGCTAAGATGCCCGACTGTGGCATTTCTTTTAAAGCCCTTTATGTGGTGTCGCTAAGACGCCCGACTGTTGCATTACTTTTATAAGCCCTTTATGTGGTGTCGCTAAGACGCCCGACTGTGGCATTTCTTTTGAAGCCCTTTATGTGGTGTCGCTAAGATGCCCGACTGCGGCATTTCTTTTTTTTAAAGCCCTTTATGTGGTGTCGCTAAGACGCCCGAATGTGGCATGCGTGTCATTTACTTCAAAACTTTAATATTTCTATGTTATTGCATATTCATAAATAACATGCTTGCACGCATCAGAGTTTTATTTACCTTTTGTGACTGACGTCATGAGCATAAAATATTTTCAGCACATCATTGTTATATTATGCCTGTGTTCATAATGTTTGCGAGTACATTCAACGTACTCACTGGCTTGTCCCTGGCTATTGTCTTGGCCAGATTTTCCTTGCGCGGAGAGGAGCGACCGTGGGGACAGTCCCAGAACCTAAGCAACGGTGATTGCTGCCCCGCAAAGATAGGAGTGAACCTGGTCAGCTGTTCCTTTGGAAATTGGAGTCCCATAGACATTGATGATGCATAAACCGCTTCCGCCATGAACCATCAGAAACCATTTGTTGTACTCACAGGCCAGAATGTTCTTGTACTACATATTTTGTATTTTTGCTTGGAATTTCTGTATCAAGTTGGTGCTTCATTAGCTAACAGTTATCCTGGGGCTGGTGAGCACAAGGGCCATTTTCTGGAAATTAACACCTGGAGATTCGGTCCCCACAAACTTGGTATCAGAGCCAGGCTGACCATTGGCTAACCCTATCTTAGCCAGGTCAATAAACTTAGGCTAACAACCCACCAAGCCATAACCAAAACCCCAGCCAAGCTTCCCGTGCAAGATGGCCACACAGTGACCCGATACTTTTGGCAGTCGGTGCCCAACCTATCAACCTAGCCCGTCTATCACGCACTAGTGACTAGCACCCAAGGTGTCTCATTCGCAAGTGTGCGAAGGAAGACTCCGTCCCCTTTTTTCTATAAAAGGGCACGCTCGCCTCAAACCAGCCCAGCACAGCCGCTACCCCAAAACCGAGCCACAATGCCTGGTCCCGTAGTGCACCATGAGACTACAGCAACCAACCTTGGAGGTTTTGTGACCATACTCGCAAACCTCACCCGTCGTGCCTATGCGTTAGAAGAGCCACCCGAATATGTTGTATACCAAGGACCCATAAGTGGTGAGAGCCGTCAATTCTGGGGCACTGTACATATTTACGGTAGGGGTCTGGCACCCGAGCGCCCCTACAGGTTCAGCGGAAGGACAACTTCCTTTGAGCCACAAGCCATCCAACTAGCTGCTCGAGAGGCTATAGTTCATCTCAGGCACCTGTCGCCCAGAGTTAACTGTCGCTTGTTCCACTACTATCCCAGGCGTGAAGGGTATGGTAGACCACCTTAAGTAGCCAACGGTGATCACGAGACGGACCCTGCATTGCTGCACCTAGTGCGCTATGTAGGTGCGCTGGAGGAACTGTTCGATCAAATCACCATTGATCTGATCGCAGCTCGTGGAGAGCTGGTTCGTCGAGCCCCGGCAAGAGAAGATAACAAGCCCAACACCGACAACCCAGTCGTGCTATTTGGACACCCGATCGAGACCCTGAGGTCAGCCCCAGCCGTCAGCCAAGGTGCTTTGATGACCCCAGAAGTGCCTTTGCGCCTCCTGAGCACACTCCAACGGGGTTGTGGTCAACAATCCCCGCGATGGTCATCATCACTACCTCGAGCCTGCAGCCCCTCGGCCCTCTCCAGCTAATTCCGACGGTGAGAACCGTGGAGAAGCCTCAACATCCACAAGGGACGCACGCTTGGATGTAAACGAAGTAGACTAAGTCACTCGAGTAGTGGCGAGTCCCAGTGTATCCTCGCTTTGTAATCCTGTGATCCTTTAAATTAACGCAGCCTGTCATCTTGCCTCTGTTTTATATAGTAGTCTTGCATGGATGTATTAGCATGCAGTGTGATTTCTCTATCCTTGGCGCAGCCACCAAAAACCGCCCCGACAACACCCACAGTGATACGTCACTTTAGTAAGATGTGTGTATCTGTGGTTGACCCCGAGCTGAGCCGGCCAATTCTTTACTTTTACCACGGTAAATGACCCAGCCCCGGTGCTATAAAAAGGCCACCACTTGACCTTGCCAAGCACCCCTCACCTTGTGCACCATTCTCACAACCATTTCTTGCCATGCCGAGCCCCAGTATTTATCTGAGGACTCCAGATGCTACCCCAGGTAGTTTTGTCAAGATATTGTGGGATTTTACCCAGCATACCATGGGCGCTACCCAGCCACCCCAGTACGAGCTGTTCAAATCGAGGATCACCCCTTCCACCTCAAGATATTGGGCAGGCGTGCACATCCCTCCTATAAACCCAAACCAAGACCCAACAGAAGTCTCCTTCGTGGGGAAATCTATGCCAACCCCGCATATGGCTGTAGAAGCTGCTGCGTATGAAGCGCTTGCTCGCCTTCGATTCACGGTGCCCTACGCCAGCGAACGAGGGTATTATTACTTTCCGAGCCATGCAGCACCCGGAGAAGTAACATCTTTTCCCGCTAGACGAGTTGAGAGAGACCCAGTACTGGCCAACCTTGTCCAGTACGTCATCGCTCAAGAACGTTTAACCCAACGTGTGATGGGTTATCTACAGAGCCTCGCGGATTTAAATCCTCAGATCGCCATCGGCAGATCACTGAGGCCCGGCCAGGAGAGACACATTCATCGACTGGTCAATCCGCTTTCTCCGATAGAAGAAGAGTGTATCCCCGTACCAGAGACATTTTCTCGGGACCCCGTCCAGTTACCGTTTTCAATTTAGATGCACCGCTGTTTTTATTACCGCAACTTTTATATATGTGTTGTAACTTATGCATGGTACCCCCGAGTTCGCGCAGCGGGTAAACCTTTTAGATTCTATTAATATGAGTAGCTCTGTCGCAATTTGGCTGTAATGTATTACTGTTTTATCTCGCGAGAAATCCTGGAGTGAGATTTCTTTTCCCTGAGTTGCCGCATCGTCTATTTTCTCTCGGCATAGATTATTTTATTTCACGCAGCAACCCGGTAGCAGTCTCACAACCACAATTACACGGACACATACACCGCTTGCAACATTTTTGCAACTGTGTCGCATCTAACTAAACACCTCCGAACAACAGTTAACACCCAGCACACTCCACCTACTCCTCGTGGTCACCACCGCTGCGGAGAGCCAGCAAGCGAACAGCGGCATCGCGACGATCATCGAGGATCATCGCGCACAGGAGCACCGAGAGCCCAAGCACCGCTGCCAGCCCTCCGCACAGCAAGATCACGTACCAGTCCGGCACCACCTCTGCCATTAGTGCCTCGTCTCGAGCTCCGGCAAGCGGAAACAGAGGAGAAAGAGAGAGAAGGAGGAGCAAGGCTAGGTGTGAGGAAGAAGAGGACAACACCGCGGTCGTTTTATAAGCCCGAGCTCGGTGTACGGTGGGCGTGGTCCACCAGCGCCGCTCGTCGCCCGACCGCTGGTGTTCGGAGGCGAATCCGCGAGCAGTACCGACAGCGCACTGGCCCGCGAGGTGAGTGCACGCTGCACCGGCAGCTAGCACGCCGCGCACTACCGCGGTACGGCCTAGGTGCCCTACGCGCTAGACGTCGCCGGTGGAGAAAGCGCGGGAGAGCGCGCGGGAGAGAGGAAGAAGAAAGAGCCGGAAGAAGAAGAGGCTGTCTGCGGGCCCGGGTCCACCTGTCAGCCAGAGAGAGCACTGTGCTCTCGGGGACGACCAATGTTTTTTTTTTAAATTAGAATTTATTCTAAATTTATGTCCAGTGTAGAACTCGCTAGTTTTCCCCAAAACCGTGGATTTTTCCCCACACCGCGCCAGTATCCCACACTGTATTTTTGCACCACTTATTGCTTTCACTGTAGCCACTTTCGTTTTAATGCATGTTTATTTAGATTTAACTCTTAGCAAATCTCGAGGACGAGATTTTTCCTTAAGGGGGGTAGTAATTGTAACACCCCAAAAATTTAGCCAAGTTTTAAATATTAAAATTTTGCCAGGAGTTTTACAATTATTATTTCTGTTGATTTCAGAACTCTTCTTTTAATATTAAGGTGTCTTTTCCATGTGGAGCTTTCCAAAACATATTGGACTTCTATGCTCTCTGTATACCATTTTCTTAATCAGTAGAATTTTTTTATGAGATTATTTCACCCTGAGCTTTATTCATTAAAATGAATTGTTGTATATTTTGGAGCTCCTTTTGAACTACAACCATTTGATATATTCAGATAAAAATACAACCAAAATTTGGAGATGTCATGAGATGTCTCTAAATAACTTGTGTGCAATAATATAATTATTTCATTGCATATTTTGAGTTTTACACCTGTTTTTCAAATCTGGTCCCGTGGACACTTTTGCACTATAGCCTAATTAAATATTTCCCTAGAGCCTCCACCAAAATTATGGGATGTCAGTGGTAGCTTGCCATCCAACTTTATGCAAAAACCTTGTGATGTTCTATAGAAAAATTAAGTGTACCAACCTCTTTTTCATTCTGGACCAGACTTGTGTTTTGTACTGCAACCATCTCCTAACTTTCTCCTTTACCCATGAGCTTCCTCCTGCTTGTAGTCCTCCCTGCTAAACCCCTAAGTCCAGGAGCATGCACTCTTTGGAAAACTTGTGGTCCATGTAGTGATGCCTTTTTCTTTCTGTCTGCATCAGAAGTTTTGAAAACTTGCACTAGCAAGTTTCTCCTTTTGGCAAACTAACTTCACCACCCTCTCTTACATCCACAGAGACACTGATCTGGAGTTTTTGGCCACTCCAAGAAATGCCTAGGTACCCTTGGCATTTTGTCAAACACCTTATGGGCATGATCTGTTTTGACATGATTTTTGTTTTGCACTGTGACCTTGCACCTCTGGGCAATCTAGCATGTCTACTAAGCACCTAGACGATCCTAACCTAGATCTGCTAAGTGCCATCCTCACCTAAGCCCTGTAGCATGCCATGGCATTTCGTCGAGCACGTTCCGTGCGTGCTCTGGGCGCGAACAGAGCACGCGTATTGCACATGCCGCGCCCGAGCCGACGCGTCGCTCCCCTGGCTTGCCACCACTCCGCAGAGCCGCGCCACTCACTTGGCCTCTCGCTACGTCGCGCCAAGGAACCCGACCGCCTCTGCAGCGTTGCCAGCCAGCCGCTTGGCGGCACGCCCGCGGCCGCAACCGCCACCGCCATGAGCAGCACCGCCCAAGCCTCCAGCGCTCGCCACCTGCCCCCTGGAACAACGCGAGCTCATCCACAGCCATGTCCACTAGCGCTCATCGCCGCCACGACACCCTAAGCTACAGAATGGCGGTCACCGGCGACCTTATCCCCGACCGCCGCGGAACCGACCCCGAGTGCCTATTTAAGGAGCCCCCGAGCTCGCCTCCGCACGCAGGGCAGTCTGAAACCCCCTCCCTAGGACCCCATTGGCAGCCAATCCACCCGGGGAGACCTCCTTCAACATCTCCGGCAACCGCAGCCGCCGCCTCCGCCCTGGCCAATCCGGTGTCATCTGAGCCTCCCCTTCTCCGTTCTCTTCACCAAGAGCTCTACCTTCCTCCCGTGAACCCTCCCCCTGCTCAATTTTTTTCGGGAACCACCGCCGCCCCAAAACCACTACGCCACCGAAACCTTCCTCTGCTGCAGAGCTCGTCGCCGACGAATCCCTCCATCCCCATCACTCCCTCGACCATCGGAAGAACCGCCCCAGCCTTGCAGATCCATCCCCACCCTCGGGGGCCCGCGAGGAGCCGCCTAGCGCCGGCGACGATCGCCGGAGCTCCCGCCTGCTCGCCAGAGGAAGAAGAGGGAAGGAGAATAGTCAACCTGACCAAGGGCCCCTGGACCCACTGTAAGTGACCCCGCGCAGTCCACGTGGGTTAAGTGGAGGCGCATTTCCAGTTTACGCCTTCGATGTGTACGTATATATTCGAAACATTTTCTTTTCTGTTTTATTTTTTAATAACAGATTTTTGACCAAACTTTGACCGGCTGTATCTTTTTAAATACAGCTCCAAATAAATTAATTCTTTTTCCTACCACTCTCAAATATTGTCTAGTTTATTTTAACATTTATTTGAGAATTTTTCAAAAAAAAAAATTGTGTTGTTTTGATTTTATGTAATAATTCTTATTTATTCTTTTAAATAGGATTTTTGAAGATTTCAAGATGTGTTGGAATGCACCCTGCCTTCCCATGACCTGAAGGCAAGCATTCTGAACCCTGGTGAAATTTTTGTGTGTGTTGCATAGCACGGTGACAACACCACCCCGACACGAGCATACGTCATTTTATGTGAGGATGTGTTCCTACTCATGAATGCATGCTAATGAATTTCATGCAAATGGAGTTGATATGATTGTGATAGAAATAACCGTCATATGCCTTTCATGCATACCGGGAGGAAAAACGGGAAGGCCTCTGTCTTGGGTAGACACGGCCTTGCCCCTAGTCCTCCGTCGAGACGGTCGTGTCTGGTATGGCATGAGGGGGTATGTCGCGTGGTGTTTCTATCTGTAGTTTTAAGTATTTGCATTGTTATACTAATCTTGCAGGGAATCTTACAACCTCCTGAGTCGACCGTAGATCGAGTCTTGTGCCAGTAACCCCCATACTTGCTTCGTACTACCACTCGTCTCTACAACAAGTAGGGTACGGTTCAGTAAGTTGTCAACCCTTTGCTAGCACACACCGCATGTGAGAGGCCATGGTGTAAGATCTTGGAGGCCTCCGGTAGTCATACCATCGGGTCTGGGAGCATGGGTGTTTCGGTTGTAGCCGAAGGGGGTAGCTCCCCAGTTTGCGCGTGATATAAATTTTGTGATCCCATGTTACGTCGAGGTTGTAGCCTCCCCACTTAGAGTTTTGCTTGACAGGTGTCGTGGGTGATTCCAGACACAGGTGAGTTAAGCTGGTGTGTGCAAGATAGGTGTGTTTTCAACTAAAAGACCGTAGATGGAATTAGTCTTGAGGACTAAAGGAATCCGTTACTTGTGGGTAAAGAGTACACCCTCTGCAGAGATTAAACCTATTCGAATAGCCATGTCCATGGTTAAGGAGTATAGTCTGGGATGGGTCAAGTGTCGGTCTTAGTGTCGGTCTTCGGAGGCGAAACTATTAAACCTGGAATCACGATTGTGACTTGTGATAATTATGATTATTATTTTGATGTGGACTAACCCGTGATATTTTTGGTATTATCGAATATCCCTGGGATGGTTCTACCTCCTGGATATTCACTGTATTTATTTATAAGCCCTTTATGTGGTGTCGCTAAGACGCCTTATCGTGGTAACATTTGTTTTACAGCCCTTTATGTGGTGTCGCTGAGACGCCCGACTGTGGCATTTCTTTTAAAGCCCTTTATGTGGTGTCGCTAAGACGCCCGACTGCGGCATTTCTTTTAAAGCCCTTTATGTGGTGTCGCTAAGACGCCTGACTGTGGCATTTCTTTTAAAGCCCTTTATGTGGTGTCGCTAAGACACCCGACTGTGGCATTACTTTTATAAGCCCTTTATGTGGTGTCGCTAAGACGCCCGACTGTGGCATTTCTTTTAAAGCCCTTTATGTGGTGTCGCTAAGACGCCCGACTGCGGCATTTCTTTTTTTTAAAGCCCTTTATGTGGTGTTGCTAAGACGACCGACTGTGGCATTTCTTTTTTTTAAATCCCTTTATGTGGTGTCGCTAAGACGCCCGACTGTGGCATGCTTGTCATTTACTTCAAAACTTTAATATGTCTATGTTATTGCATATTCATAAATAACATGCTTGCACGCATCAGAGTTTTATTTAGCTTTTGTGACTGACGTCATGAGCATAAAATATTTTCAGCACATCATTGTTATATTATGCCTGTGTTCATAATGTTTGCGAGTACATTCAAAGTACTCACTGGCTTGTCCCTGGCTATTGTCTTGGCCAGATTTTCCTTGCGCGGAGAGGAGCGACTGTGGCGACAGTCCCAGAACCTAAGCAACGGTGATAGTAGCCCCGCAAAGATAGGAGTTAACCTGGTCAGCTGTTCCTGTGGAAATTGGAGTCCCATAGACACTGATGATCCATAAACCGCTTCCGCCATCAACCATAAGAAACCATTTGTTGTACTCACAGGCCAGAATGGTGTTGTACTACATATTTTGTATTTTTGCTTGGAATTTCTGTATCAAGTTGGTGCTTCATCAGCTAACAGTTATCCTGGGGCTGGTGAGCACAAGGGCCATTTTCTGGAAATTAACACCCGGAGATTCGGTCCCCACGATACCAAGCTTGTCACAGTATCAAGGTGGGGCTGGCACTTAGCAAATCTAGGTTAGGATCGTCTAGGTGCTTAGTAGACATGCTAGATTGCCCAGAGGTGCAAGGTCACAGTGCAAAAGAAAAATCATGTCAAAACAGATCATGCCCATAAGGTGTTTGACAAGATGCCAAGGGTACCTAGGCATTTCTTGGAGTGGCCAAAAACTCCAGATCAGTGTCTCTGTGGATGTAAGAGAGGGTGGTGAAGTTAGTTTGCCAAAAGGAGAAACTTGCTAGTGCAAGTTTTGCAAAACTACAATTTTGGACAGAAAGAAAAAGGCATCACTACATGGACCAAAATTGTTCCAAAGAGTGCATGCTCCTGGACTTCGGGGTTTAGCAGGGAGGACTACAAGCAGGAGAAAGCTCATGAGTAAAGGAGCAAGTTAGGAGATGGTTCCAGTACAAAACACAAGTCTGGTCCAGAATGAAAAAGAGGTTGGTACACTTAATTTTTCTATAGAACATCACAAGGTTTTTGCATAAAGTTGGACGGCAAGCTACCACTGACATCCCATAATTTTGGTGGAGGCTCTAGGGAAATATTTAATTAGGCTATAGTGCAAAAGTGTCCACTGGACCAGATTTGAAAAACAGGTGTAAAACTCAAAATATGCAATGAAATAATTATATTATTGCACACAAGTGATTTAGAGACATCTCATGACATCTCCAAATTTTGGTTGGATTTTTAGCTGAATATATCAAATGGTTGTAGTTCAAAAGGAGCTCCAAAATTTACAACAATTCATTTTAATGAATAAAGCTCAGGGTGAAATAATCTCATAAAAAATTCTACTGATTAAGAAAATGGTATACAGAGAGCATAGAAGTCCAATATGTTTTGGAAAGCTCCACATGGAAAAGACACCTTAATACTAAAAGAAGAGTTCTGAAATCAACAAAAATAATAATTGTAAAACTCCTGGCAAAATTTTATTATTTAAAACTTGGCTAAATTTTTGGGGTGTTACAGCTACTGCTATCGCGGCGCTGCTGCTAACTTTTATACACTCGCTACTGCTAATTTAAGTAGTTTTTTGGTTTTTTGGGCATATTTGTTTTCTATTTGAACAGGCTTTATAGAAGAATCTTTAGCACATAGGAATGTCATCATGATACACATACAAATGCCTGCGAGACCACAAATGTAATCATAGCATATACATACAAATAGTCTCATCATAATCATCATCCAACACAAAGTGGTATCTTGTCATCATCTCGAAAATAGCGATACATGCAAGTCTCGAACACTTGCAACTACAACAACGTCATCCATCTAAACAAAGGTATATGCAAGAAAAGCTATCACTATGAGTGAGAGCGGAACTATGCAGTACATGAGGTGGCGGTTACGTGTCCTCTCTCGCGCTAGCGTGAACCTCAAGTAACTAGCTTCTCCTTCTTGTCTGCTTTTGAAGCCTTTATGGCTGGCGCCCGTGAACCCATTCACTTGCGCCTGACACTCATGCCACTCGTTGTACACCCCCGAAACCTTCCCTTTGTACAGGACATAGCAATTCCATCTCGCCATCAAGAAACTAGGTACCTGTTAGAGATGCATGTTCATGAAGAGGATGTACAATCATATATATATATGCAACAAAATATACTAGAGCAACACCGAAAAGAAAGGTTTAGCAACTAGATGCAACATACAATATGCAAATTAATTAACTAGAGGTACGCAGGTCATCGTATGCAAACTAACAAAATAGCGTTACGCAAGTTCGGCAGGGACCGTGGAAATCACAAAGTTTCATCGCTTCAAAAAGTATAAAAGTTCAACCGACACATATCATCATCATTGGCATCATAAATCACTAGAAGTTACATCCTTCCATATTATCGAGGATGAACCCTAGCTTCTTGAACGGCGTGAGGTCTAGACGTTGCATGCCTATGCGAGTTCGGACGTCAGCTCGCGATATAGGGCCGTGGTGGAACATCCCCTTCTCATCGATGACTTCTTTCATGATGATCGTCGCAATGTCGCTTTGGATGCGGAAGAAGTCATCTCTATGTTTATAATCCACTTCTCCATGAGATTCTAGCCACTTGTGGATATGATCATCATTTCTGCTTCTCATGCGAAGCTTTTGGTGATCCGTGTTGAACTGAATCATGAGTTGGACGATGTAAAATCCATCCTTCTTGCTTGGTTTTGGGACATGGATGCAGGAGAACTTAGTTTTATGCGCGAATCCCATCTTCTTGTTCCTTTGTTTCCCGATCTGCACGTGGCCACCTCTAATGCTGAAGCCTTGGAGAGCATCATCTAGAGTATTCATTATGTGGGTGTAGTCTTTTTTCATGTAGTCTCTGGAAGGGTCAAAATACACGACGTGGGAGACTTGTGGGTAAAGAACGATAAGGACGGCGCGCCCGTTGCTGCGGGGAAAAGACACCTCAAGTTATTCCCCATATGAGATAGAAGGAATGATTGAAATGTACAAAAGGGTTAACCGGAACTGGCTTACTTTGGATGATAAGGCACGAGGACAATTTCCGGGTCCTTATTCTGTACCATGATGTTTTGGACGTACTCCCTAGCAGTTTCACGCTCAAAGTCGTCGAGACTCAAGAAAGACTCATGCATGTAGTACGGATCCGCCACACAGATTTGCGAGACTTCTTCACTCTTCATGACGGAGCTCATATGTAGCGCAAAAAGGCGGACGATTGTAGAATCGAGCCGCCTTGTTAGAAACATCTCAAAGATATGGTCAAACCGCAGGAAGAACACCTCCGCGGGCCGTGTCTCGACGTAGCACTTCCCCTCAGGCACACGAGCCGCGTATATCGGATATCCTGGATCCTTTGAGGCTAGTAGGCTTTTCTTAGTCGACAGCACATGGTCGTGCAGTCTCCTGAGATCCCCTGATAGTGCCTCCATCGGTTTCGGTGGTAGCATCGGCTCGCCCTTGAGATGGAACATGACCGCACCTTTCATGGGTACATGCTCTTCAGAATGCATCGTCTGGCTGCTATGTGCTCTGGATTGTTTGGAGGCAGTTATCTTCCCCGATCTCTTCCTCTCCTTTTTCTTGGGCACACCTTCCAGACCCTTCCTTAACCCCTGCCCCAAAGGTTCCCGGGCTAATCAGTACAACCCTCGCGCCCGGCTAGTTGAGCCTGTGTTGAGGCGGCATCTTCAGGCGTGTCCTGTGAGGATTTCATGAAGAGAGACTTTTTGCAATCCCTGCTACGACCTTGCCCGGGCATATCATCCATATCCTCATTAGCAAGCTGATAGCCCGATTCGTCGTATGGTTGACTCATCATATCTATGTCACAGTCATACGCCTTTGTATTGAGGAAATCCATAGGGTCGACCTCCGTCTCATCATCCATTCTCTGTTCTACATGAGAAATTACATCAGCCAGTACTATTGCACCCCCTTCATCATGTCGTCCGCCGCTCTCAGCCGGCACTACAGGAGCTGGTAATTGCGTAGGCGGGATGGTGGTCTCCGCACATGCTTGTTGTGTGGTTATTGGTGTGCTCTCGGCCTGCTCCAGACGAATAAGATTCTTCGGCCATAGCAGCACCCAACCCTTGCAGCTTCCAATCCGCGGCGGGGTCTCGTCGTCCGCTCCCACATGCTGTTGTCTTGGAGGAGGCAAATCCTCGTGCCCGATTTCACACTGGTCAAGCTAACCCTAAAGTGCCCAGCGGGATCGGCTGGTTGTGGAACGTGGTTTTCGAGGGGTCCATTATCATCCCCTTTCCCACGTCCACCTTCTCGCCTTTGATCAAGTAGAGTATGGTGCACGGGGTTTCTTTCGCCTGCAAACACATATGTCTGTGGCGTAAAACAACCGAAAGGCAACAAAAATGGAATATTATATATATATATATATATATATATATATATATATATATATATGTTGGTGCGACATGTAATTACCGTGACGGCGTCGAGCTCAGCCAAAGACGAAGGCCCACCTAGCGCGCCAGAGACTGAGGACGGGCTGCTATGAGCGGGAGCGGCTGCGAGAGGAGGCCCAGTTGCGTGAGCAAGTGATGGTGCGATGGTGTTGTTGTTCATGGAGTTGCTCCCGACGAAACTGGGCAACGGGAAATCATGTACCGTCTTGTCTGGATTTTCATAACTAAATAGATAACCTAATTAACATACTGCCCTAACTAAAACCTAAGTAAATTAACCGAAGAACCCTAGCAGAGAGAGGAGGAGGGGGGGGCTTATAGAGGGTGCAGGGACGAGGAGCCAGGCCCGAGGACGGCCGAGCTTGGGTGGGGAGGAAGCAGTGGAGGGAGGCGAGGCCTCACGGGTCGGGGCGAGCGCCGGGTCGTGGGCGAGGGCCGGGTCAGGGGCGAGCGCCGGGTCGGGTCGGGGCGATGGCCGGGGTCGGGAGCGAGCGCCGGCGCCGGGGTCGCGGGAGAGCGACGGGGGAAGAGAGAGGGGGGATTTGGGGGGGGGGGGGGTGGACGCGGGATGAAGCAGGGATAGTGATAAATTTTGGGTTAAGTGGGATCGAGTAGCAGCTGCTTCCACAAAACACGCTGCTACTACCTTCAGTAGCTGTAGCGGTTTATACTAAATGCGCTACTACTACCTTCAGTAGCTGTAGCGGTTTAGACAAAACGCGCTGCTACTACCTTCGCTACTGCCAGTTTTCCTTTTTCTTTTCCTTTATTTTCTCCCACTTTTATTTCCCGAGAGCAGTGAACGAAGGGAGGGCGATATATATTGCATCATTTGACGGTTAAATATGTATGCAAAATAGGAACATATATATTACATCATTGGACCCATGCATAATAATGCATGGCTAAGTCATGTGTATACAAAATAGGAACATATATATATATATATATATATATGTATGTATATTACATCATTTGACCGATAACATACGGTTCCTCAGCGCTGGTGTTTGCGTTTTTTAGTCAGCTTCTTTCCCTTCTTGTTCGTCGAAGAATAATTGGGCCCCTCATTGTGACTTTTCCTTTTCCATGGAGTACGATTTTTCTTAGGTAATGTAGTATTGTTTTTCTTTTGATGTATACTTCATCATCATCGTCATCTTCCCTCATTAGGTTAACGTACTGAGCATAGTCTTCCTCGTTAGCGACTCCATCCATTCCAATGATGTTCCTTTTGCCTCTCCTCACGACAACACGACTGGGATTGCATGGGTCGGTTATAAAGAAGCATTGTGTCACGTGCTTAGCGTGTACCCATGGCTTGTTTTTTGCGATAGCGTTCACGGTAGCGCTCTTGGCGTTGGGTATAGTCATGGTAGTGAAAATCCGGTTTTCTCTTTCGACATTCTTAGCCCATCTGGCACGGAACATCGTCATGTTGTGCAGTCTAGAGTAGTCAAGCTCCCAGATCTCCTCAACCCTTCCATAAAATCGTTCAGTTGCGCCGTTGTCGCTGCCGGTCATGCATTCCATCGTCACCCCTGAGTTCTGATCATCACTGTCCATATCTTTGGCCTCCGTGTAGAACGTGTATCCGTTGATATCATATGCCTGATAGGTTACAAGGTTGGGCGAGGGGCCATGTGCTAAGGCGTATATGAGCAATCCGTCCTTAGAGCCCACCTTCGGGGGATTAGCAATAATATGCTCTTTGAACCAATGCAGGAAAGTGGAGTTGTGCTCTCTAGTAACTTCGGCGTTCGTCCTGCATACCCCCCGGTCACGATACTTCTTTGCGATAATTTATTTGTGTAGTGCCATGAAAGGATCTACCTCGTCTAGGTGTTGTCGCACTACCAAGTTTGCTCTGTCAAAGTCGCTGCGTCGATCTGAGTATGCCACGCGGCAGTTCCTCGCGACCGCTGCAGTGACCATCTCCTTCGAGCCTCCCATCGTGCTTGTTAACGGGCAAACCAACACTAACACCAAAGCGGCTGGACTGCGCCATATAGAAAATTCTCACGTAAAGAGATGCACTCTTGTGTCAAATAGCCCCGGACGATGCTTCCATCCGGACGGGACATGTTACGAACGAATCCTTTGATGATCCCATTCATCCTCTCAAACGGCATCATGTTGTGCAGGAATGACGGCCCCAGGTCTATTATGTCATCCACAATATGGACACACAGATGCACCATCACGTCAAAGAATGCGGGCGGGAAGTACATCTCAAGCTCATTCAGTATCACAACGATCTATCCCTGTAGCCTTCGGAGCTGCTTCACACTGATCGACTTTCGAGAGATGATGTCGAAAAAGTTGTGGAGACCAATAAGCGTGTCACGGACGTGCTTGTCCATTATCCCTCTAAGGGCAACAGGTAGTATCTGCGTCATCATCACATGACAGTCATGAGACTTCATCCCGCTGAACCTTTTCTTGTCCATGTCTAGATATTTGCTTATCTTGCCACAGTAACCGGAACTAACTTTGACTCCGGTATGGCAATTAAAGAATTGATTGATCTCAGCCTGACTTAAGGTGAAGCAAGAAGGGGGGCAATAATCCTCTTTCTTTATTTTCTTGCCCTTCTTCTCCCATGCCTCCGTCTTCGTCTCTGTCTCGTCTGACATTTTACGGGGCGGCATGTGCAGATCTTCCCTGATTTTCAAATCTTGCAAGTCTTTTCTTGCCTTCGCCCATCCTTGGTCTTATCCGCATGTTCATCGGTGTTGCGAGCAAGATCTCAAGGACAATCTTACAGATATGCATTTGATCAAGGCAATGAGGTGTATCGAGTTTGTGCCAAGACTCAAGTCCTGCAACACAGACCTCATCTTCCATACCTTCAGCAGCGGCTCCGGCGCCTTTCTCATCGTCTTTCCCGGCGCAGGGCACTCCTTCCAGTTTTTCAACAGCTCATCGATTTCGGCACCGCTCCGCTTACGTGGAGGTCCTAGATGCTCAGCGTGACCATTGAATAGATCTCAACGGTTTCTCCACGGGTCATCCTGTTCAAGCCATCTTCGATGCCCCATGTACACGATTTTCCCAGACCCGCCATCTGTCCTTGACGTTAGCTGCCGAGACGTCAGATCATCCATGCACCGCATGCATCCGCAATATCCATGGCACACCTGGCCTGCCACATATCCGTGAATCGAGATAGTCGTGCACTATCGTGATCAGCTGACTCTCATGTTGAAATACTCGCCTTTGCTGGCGTCCCAAGTCTTGGCCGGTGTTTTCCATAACGTGTCTAACTCCTCTTGAACTAGCCCCAGATACAAATTAATATTATTTCCTGGTTATTTCGGCCCTTGAATAAGCATGCTCATGTGAATGTACTTCGATTTCATGCACAACCAGGGGGGAGGTTGTACATCCATACAAACACGGCCATGTGCTATGGTTGGTGTTCTTGTTGCCAAATGGATTCATGACATCGGTACACGTGCCGAGCACGATGTTCCTTGCATCACATTCAAAATACCGATAGAAGCTGTTCAACGCTCTCCACTGGCTTCCATCCTTCATGTGTCTCAGCTTTGGATCATCTCAATCGTCAGCTTCTTCCTCTCCGGCGTGCCAAGCATTAGCTTTGCTTCCTTGGGATCTACAAAATACCTCTGGAAACGGGGAGTGATCGGTAAGTACCATACAACTTTCTGGGGACATTTCTTCCTGGCCTTCTTGTATCGAGAAGCATTGCACACCGAACAACTTGTTTTTTCCGCGTGCACCTTTCGATAAATTATGCAATCGTTGATGCATGCATGGTATCTAACGTGTGGCACATAAAGAGGGCACACGATCTTCTTGGCCTCATCAACACTAGTAGGACATAGATTACCCAAGGAAGAACATCCTTTAGGTACTTGAGATGCTCATCGAGGCTAGTGTCGGTCCATGTGTTTTTAGCCTTCGTCTTCAGGAGTTGGAGCGTGAAACTCAAGCGGGTCACCTCAGGATTGCAACCATCATACAATGGAGTGTTCGAGTATACCACCAGTTGCTCCAGCTTTGTCTCCTCTCTAGAAGCAGCTCTCAAGATTCGTCTCCTTGCGAAGAAATGCTTGAACATGAGGGTCCCTTGCAGACCGAACATAGTACCGACGAACTCAGCTGCGTGCAGTCCATGTCGTTCTCTCCGCCGCCATGTCTGGCCCCTTCTCCTCCGCCATGTCCGGCCCCTTCTCGAATGCCATGTACGGCCTCTTCCCCGCCGCCATTATCGATCATCTCTTCGTCTTGCCCCGTGTCATCATTGCCTGCCCCGTCGGCATCCTCAACATCGTCATCCTGATCATCTTCAGTTATCCACCAAGTATAGCCATCCATCAAACCAGTCATGAGCAGGTGCGCTTCGACATGACCATCGTCATAGGGGTCGAGCCAAACTATTCCTTTGCATTTTCAACACGGACAAAAAACCTCTGTCAGGTTATTTTCTTTCATGTCCTGCACCGCCGACCGCAACCACCTGTCCACCATCGTTCCACTGACCATCATGAACGTATGCATGGTAATAATAAAACAAATTGATTATAAAAATGCATGCATGCATCAAAGTCATACAAAAATTAGGCATGACCTTCCCTAAAAATAGGACATATATGGATCTAGAGTTTGCCCGGAATTCGCCGGAACGGAAATAAATCGACATTTCGGCAAAACATAGGCAACTCAAAAGCACAATTTGGCGTCAACTCATGCCACACACACAATTTCCATAAACATGCCACACTCAAAAGCATGAAATTTTAATCACCTCTATCTCGAGATCGAGCACACGATGGAGATGATGTTGTAGGGAGATCAAAAGTGCACAAAGCTCTTCTTGACAAAGATAGATCTAGTTAGGGGCAAATAGGTCACTTAACTAAATCCTACATGTACCTAGCTACCTAATTTGGGAGGAGACAACTTCAACTAGTGGACGGGAAGGAAAAGAGAAAGGAGATGCATTTATGGAGGTGGTGTAGTTAGGTAGGAGTAATGAAGAGAGAGAAAGGTAGATAGAAGAGGGAGAGTAATGGGGGAGAAGTATTGAGGAAGAAGAAGAGTGAGAGGGGAGCATGTGTGGGAGGTAGGGGAAAGGGAAGAGAGGAGGGGGAGGGGGAGGGACGGGTGGGGACAAGGTGGTGGGTTGGTGCGGATTAGCAGTAGCGCGGGAGCTAAAACGCGTTGCTGCTAAGGAAGTAGCAGCAGCGCACTTTGGGCAACGGCACTACTGCTAACGGGGACCAAAAAGTGTGGATATTTGAAATTTAGTAGCAGCGACCTCAGAAAAAGCGTGCTACTACTACATCGATAAGCAGATGGCGGCTCATGCACCGCGCTGCAGCTAAATGGAGTTTAGTGGATACCGCCGGTCGACATTTGTAGCAGCGCGGTTTACACTGAGCGCGCTACTGCTAAAAACTTGTCATCAGCAAGTTTCCCGCATACGCGCTACTACTAATTAGCAGCAGCGCTCCTTTTTGAGCCGCGCTGCTGCTAAGATTCTATGTATAGGCTTTTCCCTAGTAGTGTAAGTTCAAGAAAGGCAGGGGTAAGAAGAACTTCAAGAAGGACGACAAGGAAGTTTCCGCGCCCGGTAAGCCAGCTGCCGGGAAGAAGTCAAAGAATGGACCCAAGCCTGAGACTGAGTGCTTTTATTGCAAAGGGAAGGGTCACTGGAAGCGGAACTGCCCCAAATACTTAGCGGACAAGAAGGCCGGCAACACTAAAGGTATATGTGGTATACATGTAATTGATGTGTACCTTACCAGTGCTCGTAGTAGCTCCAGGGTATTTGATACCGGTGCCGTTGCTCATATTTGTAACTCAAAGCAGGAGCTGTGGAATAAGAGGAGACTGGCGAAGGACGAGGTGACGATGCGCGTCAGGAATGGTTCCAAGGTCGATGTGATCGCCGTCGGCACGCTACCTCTACATTTACCTCACGGATTAGTTTTGAACCTCAATAATTGTTATTTAGTGCCAGCTTTGAGCATGAACATTGTATCTAGATCTCGTTTAATACGAGATGGCTACTCATTTAAATCCGAGAATAATGGTTGTTCTATTTATATGAGAGATATGTTTTATGGTCATGCCCCGATGGTCAATGGTTTATTTTTAATGAATATCGAACGTAATATTACACATATTCATAGTGTGAATACCAAAATATGTAAGGTTGATAACGATAGTCCCACATACTTGTGGCACTGCCGCCTTGGTCACATTGGTGTCAAACTGAAGGAAATATGCCCTAGAGGCAATAATAAAGTTATTATTTATTTCCTTATTTCATGATAAATGTTTATTATTCATGCTAGAATTGTATTAACCAGAAACATAATACATGTGTGAATACATAGACAAACATATAGTCACTAGTATGCCTCTACTTGACTAGCTCATTAATCAAAGATGGTTATGTTTCCTAACCATAGACATGTGTTGTTATTTGATTAATGAGATCACATCATTAGGAGAATGATGTGATTGACTTGACCCATTCCGTTAGCCTAGCACTTGATCGTTTAGTACATTGCTATTGCTTTCTTCATGACTTATACATGTTCCTGTAACTATGAGATTATGCAACTCCCGTTTACCAGAGGAACACTTTGGGTGCTACCAAACGTCACAGCGTAACTGGGTGATTATAAAGGAGTACTACAGGTGTCTCCGAAGGTACATGTTGGGTTGGCGTATTTCGAGATTAGGTTTTGTCACTCCGATTGTCGGAGAGGTATCTCTGGGCCCTCTCGGTAATACACATCACATAAGCCTTGCAAGCATTGCAACTAATAAGTTAGTTGCGAGATGATGTATTACGGAACGAGTAAAGAGACTTGCCAGTAACGAGATTGAACGAGATTGAACTAGGTATTGGGAAACCCTAGGGGTGGGTGTTGGGGAACGTTGCAGAAAATTAAAATTTTTCCTACGGTTTCACCAAGATCCATCTATGAGTTCATCTAAGCAACGAGTCATGGGAGATGCATCTACATACCACTTTGTAGATCGCGAGCGGAAGCGTTCAAAAGAACGGGGTTGAGGTAGTTGTACACGGCGTGATCCAATCACCGGAGATCCTAGCGCCGAATCGGACGGCACCTCCGCGTTCAACACACGTCTGGTCAGCGTGGACGTCTCCTCCTTCTTGATCCAGCAAGGGGAAGGAGAGGTTGATGAAGATCCAGCAGCACGACGGGCGTGGTGGTGGATGCAGCAGGATCCGGCAGGCTTCGCCAAGCGTCTGCGGGAGGAGGAGGTGTAGCAAGGGGAAGGAGGTGCCAAGATGCGGGTCTTGCTGCCCTTCCTCCCTCCACTATATATAGGGGCTAGGGGCGCGATGCCCCTTGGAGATCCCATCTAGATGGGGGCGGCCCCCGGCAACGGCCCCTTAGGGTTTCCAACCAGGGGGCATGCCCTCGGGGGCAACGGCCCCTAGGGTTTCCAAACGGGCGCATGCCCTGGGCAACGGTCCCCTAGGGTTTCCAACCCTAGGCGCCTTGGGCCCTTGGGTGGGGCACACCAGCCCACCAGGGGCTGGTTCCCACGCAACTTCAGCCCATGGGGCCCTCCGGGATAGGTGGCCCCACCCGGTGGACCCCCGGGACCCTTCCGGTGGTCCTGGTAGAATACCGGTGACCCCCAAAACTTTCCTTGGCGAAACTGGACTTCCTATATATAATTCTTTACCTCCGGACCATTCCGGAACTCCTCGTGACGTCCGGATCTCATCCGGACTCCGAACAACTTTCGGGTTACTGCATACTAATATCTCTACAACCCTAGCGTCACCGAACCTTAAGTGTGTAGACCCTACGGGTTCGGGAGATATACAGACATGACCGAGATGCCTCTCCGGTCAATAACCAACAGCGGGATCTGCATACCCATGTTGGCTCCCACATACTCCTCGATGATCTCATCGGATGAACCACGATGTCGAGGATTCAATCAAACCCCGTATACAATTCCCTTTGTTAATCGGTACGTTACTTGCCCGAGACTTCGATCGTCGGTATCCCAATACCTTGTTCAGTCTCGTTATCGCAAGTCACTTTACTCGTCAGTAATGCATGATCCCGTGACTAACCACTTAGTCACTTTGAGCTCATTATGATGATGCATTACCGAGTGGGCCCAGAGATACCTCTCCGTCATACGGAGTGACAAATCCAGCCTCGATCCGTGTCAACCCAATGAGACACTTTCGGAGATACCTGTAGTGCACCTTTATAGTCACCCAGTTACGTTGTGGCGTTTGGTACACCCAAAGCACTCTTACGGTATCCGGGAGTTACACGATCTCATGGTCTAAGGAAGAGATACTTGACATTGGAAAAGCTCTAGCAAAAGCGAACTACACGATCTTGTGCTATGCTTAGGATTGGGTCTTGTCCATCACATCATTCTCCTAATGATGTGATCCCGTTGTCAATGACATCCAATGTCCATAGTCGAAACCATGACTATCTGTTGACCAACGAGCTAGTCAACTAGAGGCTCACTAGGGACATGTTATGGTCTATGTATTCACACGTGTATCACGATTTCCGGATAATACAGTTATAGCATGAATAAAAGACAATCATCATGAACAAAGAAATATAATAATAACACTTTTATTATTGCCTCTAGGGCATATTTCCAACAGTCTCCCACTTGCACTAGAGTCAATAATCTAGTTACATTGTGATGAATCGAACACCCATAGAGTTCTCGTGTTGATCATGTTTTGCTTTCATGAGAGAGGTTTAGTCAACGGATCTGCGACGTTCAGATCCGTATGTACTTTGCAAATTTCTATGTCTCCATCCTGAACGTTTTCACGGATGGAGTTGAAGCGACGCTTGATGTGCCTGGTCTTCTTGTGAAACCTGGGCTCCTTGGCAAGTGCAATAGCTCCAGTGTTGTTACAGAAGAGTTTGATCGGCCCCGACGCATTGGGTATGACCCCTAGGTCGGTGATGAACTCCTTCACCCAAATTGCTTCATGCGTTGCCTCCAAGGCTGCCATGTACTCCGCTTCACATGTAGATCCCGCCACGACGCTCTGCTTGCAGCTGCACCAGCTTACTGCTCCACCATTCAACATATACACGTATCCGGTTTGTGACTTAGAGTCATCAGATCTGTGTCGAAGCTAGCGTCGACGTAACCCGTTACGACGAGCTCTTCGTCACCTCCATAAACGAGAAACATGTCCTTTGTCCTTTTCAGGTACTTCAGGATATTCTTGACCGCTGTCCAGTGTTCCTTGCCGGGATTACTTTGGTACCTTCCTACCAAACTTACGGCAAGGTTTACATCAGATCTGGTACACAGCATGGCATACATAATAGATCCTATGGCTGAGGCATAGGGGATGACACTAAATCTCTTCTTTATCTTTTGCCGTGGTCGGCATTGAGCTGAGCTCAATCTCACACCTTGCAATACAGGCAAGAACCCCTTCTTGGACTGATCCATTTTGAACTTCTTCAAAATCTTATCAAGGTATGTGCTTTGTGAAAGACCTATGAGGCGTCTCGATCTATATCTATAGATCTTGATGCCTAATATATAAGCAGCTTCTCCAAGGTCCTTCATTGAAAAACACTTATTCAAGTAGGCCTTAATGCTGTCCAAGAATTCTATTTCATTTCCCATCGAAGTATGTCATCTACATATAATATGAGAAATGCTACAGAGCTCCCACTCACTTTCTTGTAAACGCAGGCTTCTCCATAAGTCTGCATAAACTAAACGCTTTGATCATCTCATCAAAGCGAATGTTCCAACTCCGAGATGCTTGCACCAGCCCATAAATGGATCGTTGGAGCTTGCATACTTTGTTAGCGTTCTTAGGATCGACAAAACCCTCCGGCTGCATCATATACAGCTCTTCCTTAAGATATCCGTTAAGGAACGCTGTTTTGACGTCCATCTGCCATATCTCATAATCATAGTATGCGGCAATTGCTAACATGATTCGGACGGACTTAAGCTTCGCTACGGGAGAGAAAGTCTCATCGTAGTCAATCCCTTGAACTTGCCGATAACCCATAGCAACAAGTCGAACTTTATAGATGGTGACATTACCATCCGCGTCCGTCTTCCTCTTAAAGATCCATTTGTTTTCTATCACTCACCGATCATCGGGCAAGTCAGTCAAAGTCCACACTTTGTTTTCATACATGGATTCTATCTCGGACTTCATGGCTTCTAGCCATTTGTTGGAATCTGGGCCCGCCATCGCTTCTTCATAGTTCAAAGGTTCATTGTTGTCTAACAACATGATTTCCAAGACAGGGTTGCCGTACCACTCTGGTGCGGAACGTGTCCTAGTGGACCTACGAAGTTCAGTAGCAACTTGATCCGAAGTACCTTGATCATCATCATGAATTTCCTCTTCAGTTGGTGTAGGCATCACAGGAACATTTTCCGGAGCTGCACTACTATCCTGTTCAAGAGGTAGTACTTCATCGAGTTCTACTTTCCTCCCACTTACTTCTTGCGAGTGCAACTCTTTTTCCATAAATGATCCGTTCTTGGCAACAAAGATCTTGCCCTCGGATCTTAAGTAGAAGGTATACCCTACGGTTTCCTTAGGGTATCCTATGAAGACGCATTTTTCCGACTTGGGTTCGAGCTTTTCAGGTTGAAGTTTCTTGACATAAGCATCGCATCCCCAAACTTTTAGAAACGACAGCTTAGGTTTCTTCCCAAACCATAATTCATACGGTGTCGTCTCAACAGACTTAGACGGTGCCCTATTTAAAGTGACTGTAGCTGTCTCTAGAGCGTATCCCCAAAATGATAGCGGTAAATCAGTAAGAGACATCATAGACCGCACCATATACAATAGAGTGCGATTACGACGTTCGGACACACCGTTCTGTTGAGGTGTTCCAGGCGGCATTAGTTGTGAAACGATTCCACATTTTCTTAAGTGTGTACCAAATTCGTGACTTAAATATTCTCCTCCATGATCCGATCGTAAGAATTTTATCTTTCGGTCACGTTGATTCTCTACTTCATTCTGAAATTCCTTGAACTTTTCAAAGGTCTCAGACTTGTGTTTCATCAAGTAGACATACCCATATCTACTCAAGTCATCTGTGAGAGTGAGAACATAACGATATCCCCCGCGAGCCTCAACGCTCATTGGACCGCACACATCGGTATGTATGATTTCCAACAAGTTGGTTGCTCGCTCCATTGTTCCAGAGAATGGAGTCTTGGTCATCTTGCCCATGAGGCATGGTTCGCATGTGTCAAATGATTCATAATCAAGAGACTCCAAAAGTCCATCAGCATGGAGCTTCTTCATGCGCTTGACACCAATGTGACCAAGGCGGCAGTGCCACAAGTATGTGGGACTATCGTTATCAACTTTACATCTTTTGGTATTCACGCTATGAACATGTGTAATACTACGCCGAGATTCATTAAGAATAAACCATTGACCATCGGAGCATGACCATAAAACATATCTCTCATATAAATAGAACAACCATTATTCTCGGATTTAAATGAGTAGCCATCTCGCATTAAACGAGATCCAGATACAATATTCATGCTCAAACTTGGCACCAAATAACAATTATTAAGGTTTATAACTAATCCCGCGGGTAAATGAAGAGGTAGCGTGCCGACGGCGATCACATCGACTCTGGAACCATTCCCGACGCACATCGTCACCTCGTCCTTCGCCAGTCTCCGCTTATTCCGCAGCTCCTGCTGTGAGTTACAAATATGAGCAACGGCACCGGTATCAAATACCCAGGAGTTACTACGAGTACTGGTAAGGTACACATCAATTACATGTATATCAAATATACATTTGGTGTTGCCGGCCTTCTTGTCCGCTAAGTATTTGGGGCAGTTCCGCTTCCAGTGACCCTTCCCCTTGCAATAAAAGCACTCAGTCTCAGGCTTGGGTCCATTCTTTGACTTCTTCCCGGTAACTTGCTTACCGGGCGCGGCAACCTCCTTGCCGTCCTTCTTGAAGTTCTTCTTGCCCTTGCCCTTCTTAAACTTAGTGGTCTTATTGACCATCAACACTTGATGTTCTTTCTTGATTTCAACCTCGGCTGACTTCAGATAGAGAATACTTCAGAATGGTCTTTACCATCCCCTGCATATTGTAGTTCATCACAAAGCTCTTGTAGCTTGGTGGAAGCGAATGGAGGATTCTGTCAATGACCGCCTCATCGTGGAGGTTAATATTCAGCTGGGTCATACGGTTGTGCAACCTGCATATCTTGAGAATGTGCTCACCGATGTAACTATTTTCCTCCATCTTACAACTATAGAACTTGTCGGAGATTTCATATCTCTCGACCCGGGCGTGAGCTTGGAAAACAATTTTCAGCTCCTCGAACATCTCATATGCTCCGTGGTGCTCAAAACGCTTTTGGAGCCCCGGTTCTAAGCTGTAAAGCGTGCCGCACTGAACGAGGGAGTAATCATCAGCACGAGACTGCCAAGCATTCATAATGTCTTGGTTCTGCAGAGACGGAGGCGTCACCTAGCGGTCCTTCTAGGACATATTGTTTCCTGGCAGCTATGAGGATGATCCTCAAGTTCCGGACCCAGTCCGTATAGTTGCTGCCGTCATCTTTCAGCTTGGTTTTCTCTAGGAACGCGTTGAAGTTCAAGTTGACATGAGCGTTGGCCATTTGATCTACAAGACATATCATTCAAAAGTTTTAGACTAAGTTCATGATAATTAAGTTCATCTAATCAAATTATTACAATGAACTCCCACTCAGATTAGACATCCCTCTAGTCATCTAAGTGATACACGATCCGAGTCGACTAGGCCATGTCCGATCATCACGTGAGACGGACTAGTCATCGTCGGTGAACATTCTCATGTTGATCGTATCTTCTATACGACTCGTGTTCGACGTTTCGGTCTCCGTGTTCCGAGGCCATGTCTGTACATGCTAGGCTCGTCAAGTTAACCCTAAGTGTTTTGCGTGTGTAAATCTGTCTTACACCCGTTGTATGTGAACGTAAGAATCCATCACACCCGATCATCACGTGGTGCTTAGAAGCGACGAACTTTAGCAACGGTGCACAGTTAGGGGGAACACTTCTTGAAATTGTTGTAAGGGATCATCTTATTTACTACCGTCGTTCTAAGTAAACAAGATGTATAAACATAATAAACATCACATGCAATTATATAGTAGTGACATGATATGGCCAATATCACAAAACTCCATTGATCTCCATCTTCGGGGCTCCATGATCATCTTGTCACCGGCATGACACCATGATCTCCATCATCGTGATCTCCATCATTGTGCCTCCATGAACTTGTCACGCCAACGACTACTTCTACTTCTATGGCTAACGCGTTTAGCAATAAAGTAAAGTAAATTACATGGCGTTCTTCAATGACACGCAGGTCATACAAAAATAAAGACAACTCCTATGGCTCCTGCCGTTGTCATACTCATCGACATGCAAGTCGTGATTCCTATTACAAGAACATGATCTCATACATCACAATATGTCATTCATCATTCATCACAACTTGGCCATATCACATCACATGTCCATTCCTGCAAAAACAAGTTAGACGTCCTCTAATTGTTGTTGCATCTTTTACGTGGCTGCAATTGGGTTCTAGCAAGAACGTTTTCTTACCTACGAATAACCACAACGTGATCTTGTCAACTTCTATTTACCCTTCATAAGGACCCTTTTCATCGAATCCGCTCCAACTAAAGTAGGAGAGACAGACATCCGCCAGCCACCTTATGCAACTAGTGCATGTTAGTCGGTGGAACCGGTCTCACGTAAGCGTACGTGTAAGGTTGGTCCGCCGCTTCATCCCACAATACCGCGGAAGCAAGATAAGATTAGTAGCGGCAAGTAAGTTGACAAGATCCACGCCCACAACTAAATTGTGTTCTACTCGTGCAAAGAGAACTACGATAGACCTAGCTCATGATGCCACCGTTGGGGAACGTTGCGAAAAATTAAAATTTTTCCTACGGTTTCACCAAGATCCATCTATGAGTTCATCTAAGCAACGAGTCATGGGAGATGCATCTACATACCACTTTGTAGATCGCGAGCGGAAGCGTTCAAAAGAACGGGGTTGAGGTAGTTGTACACGGCGTGATCCAATCACCGGAGATCCTAGCGCCGAACGGACGGCACCTCCGCGTTCAACACACGTACGGTCAGCGTGACGTCTCCTTCTTGATCCAGCAAGGGGGAAAGAGAGGTTGATGAAGATCCAGCAGCACGACGGGCGTGGTGGTGGATGCGGCAGGATCCGGCAGGCTTCGCCAAGCGTCTCATGGGAGGAGGAGGTGTAGCAAGGGGAAGGAGGTGCCAAGATGCGGGTCTTGCTACCCTTCCTCCCCTCCACTATATATAGGGGCTAGGGGGCGATGCCCCTTGGAGATCCCATCTAGATGGGGGCGGCGGCCCGGGCAACGGCCCCTTAGGGTTTCAACCAGGGGCGATGCCTCGGGGGCAACGGCCCCTAGGGTTTCCAACCAGAGGAGGCGCATGCCCTCGAGGCAACGGTGCCCTAGGGTTTCCAACCCTAGGCGCCTTGGGCCCTTGGGTGGGGCGCACCAGCCCACCAGGGGCTGGTTCCCACGCAACTTCAGCCCATGGGGCCCTCCGGGATAGGTGGCCCCACCCGGTGGACCCCCGGGACCCTTCCGGTGGTCCCGGTACAATACCGGTGACCCCCAAAACTTTCCCGGTGGCCGAAACTGGACTTCCTATATATAAATCTTTACCTCCGGACCATTCCGGAACTCCTCGTGACGTCCGGGATCTCATCCGGACTCAAACAACTTTCGGGTTACTGCATACTAATATCTCTACAACCCTAGCGTCACCGAACCTTATGTGTAGACCCTACGGGTTCGAGATATCTGAACATGACCGAGATGCCTCTCCGGTCAATAACCAACAGCGGGATCTGGATACCCATGTTGGCTCCCACATACTCCTCGATGATCTCATCGGATGAACCACGATGTCGAGGATTCAATCAAACCCCGTATACAATTTCCTTTGTCAATTGGTACGTTACTTGCCCGAGACTCGATCGTCGGTATCCCAATACCTTGTTCAGTCTTGTTACCGGCAAGTCACTTTACTCGTACCGTAATGCATGATCCTGTGACTAACCACTTAGTCACTTTGAGCTCATTATGATGATGCATTACCGAGTGGGCCCAGAGATACCTCTCCGTCATACGGAGTGACAAATCCCAGTCTCGATCCGTGTCAACCCAATGTACACTTTCGGAGATACCTGTAGTGCACCTTTATAGTCACCCAGTTACGTTGTGACGTTTGGTACACCCAAAGCACTCTTACGGTATCCGGTAGTTACACGATCTCATGGTCTAAGGAAGAGATACTTGACATTGGAAAAGCTCTAGCAAAACGAACTACACGATCTTGTGCTATGCTTAGGATTGGTCTTGTCCATCACATCATTCTCCTAATGATGTGATCCCGTTGTCAATGACATCCAATGTCCATAGTCGAAACCATGACTATCTGTTGACCAACGAGCTAGTCAACTAGAGGCTCACTAGGGACATGTTATGGTCTATGTATTCACACGTGTATCACGATTTCCGGATAATACAGTTATAGCATGAATAAAAGACAATCATCATGAACAAAGAAATATAATAATAACACTTTTATTATTGCCTCTAGGGCATATTTCCAACAGTGGGGGCGCCTCGACCTGGCTTGGTTGGCAAGCCACCCCCCTGCCCCCCCCCCCCCCCTTGGAGATCCCATCTCCTAGGGCCGGCGCCCCTCCTAGGGGCCCTATATAAAGAGGGGGGAGGGAGGGCAGCCGCACCCATGCTCTTGGCGCCTCCCTCCCCCTGCTACACCTCTCCCTCTCGCAGAAGCTTGGCGAAGCCCTGCCGAGATCGCTGCTGCATCCACCACCACGCCGTCGTGCTGCTGGATCTCCATCAACCTCTCCTTCCCCCTTGCTGGATCAAGAAGGAGGAGACGTCTTCCCAACCGTACTTGTCTTGAACGCGGATGTGTTATCCGTTCAGCACTAGGATCATCGGTGATTTGGATTACGACGAGTACGACTCCTCAACCCTGTTCTCTTGAACACTTCCGCCGATCTACAAGGGTATGTAGATGCACTCCTCTCTCTCGTTGCTAGATGAACTCATAGATTGATCTTGGTGAAATGTAGGAAATTTTTTATTTACTGCAACGTTACCCAACACGTAAGTCCCCCTCTCGATCTCCTCCTCCCTGCGCGCGCGGGGTCTCGTCGTCCGCTCCCACATGCTGTACTGGAGGAGGCAAATCCTCGTGCCCCGATTTCACACTGGTCAAGCTAACCCTGAAGTGCCCAGCGGGGATCGGCTGGTTGTGGAACGTGGTTTGCGAGGGGTCCATTATCATCCCCTTTCCCACGTCCACCTTCTGGCCTTTGATCAAGTAGAGTATGGTGCACGGGGTTTCTTTTGCCAAAACGCATATGCCGTGGCGTAAAACAACCGAAAGGCAACAAAAATGGAATATTATATATATATATATATATATATATATATATATATATATATATATATATATATATTTTTGTGCGACAGGTAATTAAAGTGACGGGGGCGAGCTCAGACAAAGACGAAGGCACACCAAGCAAGCCTGAGACTGATGACGGGCTGCTAAGAGCGGGAGCGGCTGCGAGAGGAGGCCCGATATGTGAGCAAGTGATGGTGCGATGGTGTTGTTGTTCATGGAGTTGCTCCCATTTAAACTGGGCAACGGGAAATCATGTACCGTCTTGTCTGGATTTTCATAACTAAATAGATAACCTAATTAACATACTGCCCTAACTAAAACCTAAGTAAATTAACCGAAGAACCCTAGCAGAGAGAGAGGGGGGTTTACAGAGGGTGCAGGGGCGAGGAGGCAGGCCCGACGACGGCCGAGGTTGGGAGGGGAGGAAGCAGTGGAGGGAGGCGAGGGCCTACGGGTCGGGGGCGAGCGCGCCGGGGTCGTGGGCGAGGGCCGGGTCAGGGCGCCGGGTCGGGTCGGTCGGGCGGGCGATGGCTGGTCGGGAGCGAAGCCGGCGCCGAGGTCATGGGAGAGCGACGGGGAAGAGAGAGGGGGATTTGGGGGGTGGACGCGGGATGAAGCAGGGATAGTGATAAATTTTGGGTTAAGTGGACGTAGCAGTAGCGCGTTTCCACAAAACACGCTGCTAATACCTTCAGTAGCTGTAGCGGTTTATACTAAATGCGCTACTACTACCTTCAGTAGCTGTAACGGTTTAGACAAAACGCGCTTCTACTACCTTCGCTACTGCCAGTTTTCCTTTTCTTTTCCTTTATTTTCTCCCACTTTTATTTCCGAGAGCAGTGAACTAAGGAGGGCGATATATATTGCATCATTTGACGGTTAAATATGTATGCAAAATAGGAACATATATATTACATCATTGGACCCATGCATAATAATGCATGGCTAAGTCATGTGTATACAAAATAGGAACATATATATATATATATATATATATATATATATATATGTATGTATATTACATCATTTGACCGATAACATACGGTTCCTCAGCGCTGGTGTTTGCGTTTTTTAGTCAGCTTCTTTCCCTTCTTGTTCGTCGAAGAATAATTGGGCCCCTCATTGTGACTTTTCCTTTTCCATGGAGTACGATTTTTCTTAGGTAATGTAGTATTGTTTTTCTTTTGATGTATACTTCATCATCATCGTCATCTTCCCTCATTAGGTTAACGTACTGAGCATAGTCTTCCTCGTTAGCGACTCCATCCATTCCAATGATGTTCCTTTTGCCTCTCCTCACGACAACACGACTGGGATTGCATGGGTCGGTTATAAAGAAGCATTGTGTCACGTGCTTAGCGTGTACCCATGGCTTGTTTTTTGCGATAGCGTTCACGGTAGCGCTCTTGGCGTTGGGTATAGTCATGGTAGTGAAAATCCGGTTTTCTCTTTCGACTTTCTTAGCCCATCCGCACGGAACATCGCCATGTTGTGCAGTCTAGAGTAGTCAAGCTCCCAGATCTCCTCAACCCTTCCATAAAATCGTTCGGGCTTGCGCCGTTGTCGCTGCCGATCATGCATTCCATCGTCACCCTGAAGTTCGATCATCACTGTCCATATCTTTGGCCTCCGTGTAGAACGTGTATCCGTTGATATCATATGCCCGATAGGTTACAAGGTTGGGCGAGGGCCATGTGCTAAGGCGATATGAGCAATCCGTCCTTAGAGCCCACCTTCGGGGATTAGCAATAATATGCTCTTTGAACCAATGCAGGAAAGTGGAGTTGTGCTCTCTAGTAACTTCGGGCGTCATTCTGCATACCCCCGATCACGATACTTCTTTGCGATAATTTATTTGTGTAGTGCCATGAAAGGATCTACCTCGTCTAGGTGTTGTCGCACTACCAAGTTTGCTCACAAAGTCGCCATTGCCGATCCGAGTATGCCACGTGCAGTTCCTCGCGACCGCTGCAGTGACCATCTCCTTCGAGCCTCCCATCGTGCTTGTTAACGGGCAAACCAACACTAACACCGGCGGCTGGATCACGCCATATAGAAAATTCTCACGTAAAGAGATGCACTCTTGTGTCAAATAGCCCGGACGATGCTTCCATCCGGACGGGACATGTTACGAACGAATCCTTTGATGATCCCATTCATCCTCTCAAACGGCATCATGTTGTGCAGGAATGACGGCCCTGTGTCTATTATGTCATCCACAATATGGACACACAGATGCACCATCACGCCAAAGAACGCGGGCGGAAGTACATCTCAAGCTCATTCAAGATCACAACGATCTATCCTCAGAGCCTTCGGAGCTGCTTCACACTAATCGACTTTCGAGAGATGATGTCGAAAAAGTTGTGGAGACCAATAAAGCGTGTCACGGACGTGCTTGTCCATTATCCCTCTAAGGGCAACAGGTAGTATCTGCGTCATCATCACATGACAGTCATGAGACTTCATCCCGCTGAACCTTTTCTTGTCCATGTCTAGATATTTGCTTATCTTGCCACAGTAACCGGAACTAACTTTGACTCCGGTATGGCAATTAAAGAATTGATTGATCTCAGCCTGACTTAAGGTGAAGCAAGAAGGGGGGCAATAATCCTCTTTCTTTATTTTCTTGCCCTTCTTCTCCCGTGCCTCTGTCTTCGTCTCTGTCTCGTCTGACATTTTATGGGGCGGCATGTGCAGATCTTCCCTGATTTTCAAATCTTGCAAGTCTTTTCTTGCCTTCGGCCCATCCTTGGTCTTATCCGGCATGTTCATCGGTGTTGCGAGCAAGATCTCAAGGACAATCTTACAGATATGCATTTGATCAAGGCAATGAGGTGTATCGAGTTTGTGCCAGTACTCCAAGTCCCAGAACACAGACCTCATCTTCCATACCTTCAGCAGCGGCTCCGGCGCCTTTCTCATCGTCTTTCCCGGCGCAGGGCACTCCTTCCGGTTTTCAACAGCTCATCGATTTCGGCACCGCTCCGCTTACGTGGAGGTCCTAGATGCTCAGCGTGACCATTGAATAGATCTCAACGGTTTCTCCACGGGTCATCCTGTTCAAGCCATCTTCGATGCCCCATGTACACGATTTTCCCAGACCCGCCATCTTTCCTTGACGTTAGCTGCTGAGACGTCGTATCATCCATGCACCGCATGCATCCGCAATATCCATGGCACACCTGGCCTGCCACATATCCGTAACCGAGATAGTCGTGCACTATCGTGATCAGCGCGGCTCTCATGTTGAAATACTCGCCTTTGCTGGCGTCCCAAGTCTTGGCCGGTGTTTTCCATAACGTGTCTAACTCCTCTTGAACTAGCCCCAGATACAAATTAATATTATTTCCTGGTTATTTCGGCCCTTGAATAAGCATGCTCATGTGAATGTACTTCGATTTCATGCACAACTGTGGGGAGGTTGTACATCCATACAAACACGGCCATGTGCTATGGTTGGTGTTCTTGTTGCCAAATGGATTCATGACATCGGTACACGTGCCGAGCACGATGTTCCTTGCATCACATTCAAAATACCGATAGAAGCTGTTCAACGCTCTCCACTGGCTTCCATCCTTCATGTGTCTCAGCTTTGGATCATCTCAATCGTCGGGCTTCTTCCTCTCCGCGTGCCAGCGCATTAGCTTTGCTTCCTTGGGATCTACAAAATACCTCTGGAAACGGGGAGTGATCGGTAAGTACCATACAACTTTCTGGGGACATTTCTTCCTGGCCTTCTTGTATCGAGAAGCATTGCACACCGAACAACTTGTTTTTTCCGCGTGCACCTTTCGATAAATTATGCAATCGTTGATGCATGCATGGTATCTAACGTGTGGCACATAAAGAGGGCACACGATCTTCTTGGCCTCATCAACACTAGTAGGACATAGATTACCCGCGGGAAGAACATCCTTTAGGTACTTGAGATGCTCATCGAGGCTAGTGTCGGTCCATGTGTTTTTAGCCTTCGTCTTCGTGGAGTTGGAGCGTGAAACTCAAGCGGGTCACCTCAGGATTGCAACCATCATACAATGGAGTGTTCGAGTATACCACCAGTTGCTCCAGCTTTGTCTCCTCTCTAGAAGCAGCTCTCTCAGTACTCGTCTCCTTGCGAAGAAATGCTTGAACATGAGGGTCCCGCACGACTGAACATAGTACCGACGAACTCAGCTGCGTGCAGTCCATGTCGTTCTCTCCGCCGCCATGTCCGGCCCCTTCTCCTCCGCCATGTCCGGCCCCTTCTCGAATGCCATGTACGGCCTCTTCCCCGCCGCCATTATCGATCATCTCTTCGTCTTGCCCCGTGTCATCATTGCCTGCCCCGTCGGCATCCTCAACATCGTCATCCTGATCATCTTCAGTTATCCACCAAGTATAGCCATCCATCAAACCAGTCATGAGCAGGTGCGCTTCGACATGACCATCGTCATAGGGGTCGAGCCAAACTATTCCTTTGCATTTTCAACACGGACAAAAAACCTCTGTCAAAGTTATTTTCTTTCATGTCCTGCACCGCCGACCGCAACCACCTGTCCACCATCGTTCCACTGACCATCATGAACGTATGCATGGTAATAATAAAACAAATTGATTATAAAAATGCATGCATGCATCAAAGTCATACAAAAATTAGGCATGACCTTCCCTAAAAATAGGACATATATGGATCTAGAGTTTGCCCGGAATTCGCCGGAACGGAAATAAATCGACATTTCGGCAAAACATAGGCAACTCAAAAGCACAATTTGGCGTCAACTCATGCCACACACACAATTTCCATAAACATGCCACACTCAAAAGCATGAAATTTTAATCACCTCTATCTCGAGATCGAGCACACGATGGAGATGATGTTGTAGGGAGATCAAAAGTGCACAAAGCTCTTCTTGACAAAGATAGATCTAGTTAGGGGCAAATAGGTCACTTAACTAAATCCTACATGTACCTAGCTACCTAATTTGGGAGGAGACAACTTCAACTAGTGGACGGGAAGGAAAAGAGAAAGGAGATGCATTTATGGAGGTGGTGTAGTTAGGTAGGAGTAATGAAGAGAGAGAAAGGTAGATAGAAGAGGGAGAGTAATGGGGGAGAAGTATTGAGGAAGAAGAAGAGTGAGAGGGGAGCATGTGTGGGAGGTAGGGGAAAGGGAAGAGAGGAGGGGGAGGGGAGGGACGGGTGGGGAAAAGGTGGTCGGTTGGTGCGGATTAGCAGTAGCGCGGGAGCTAAAACGCTGCGTTGCTAAGGAAGTAGCAGCAGCGCACTTTGGGCAACGGCACTACTGCTAACGGGGACCAAAAAGTGTGGATATTTGAAATTTAGTAGCAGCGACCTCAGAAAAAGCGTGCTACTACTACATCGATAGCAGTAGCGCGGCTCGCGGCACCGCGCTGCAGCTAAATGGAGTTTAGTGGATACCGCCGGTCGACATTTGTAGCAGCGCGGTTTACACTGAGCGCGCTACTGCTAAAAACTTGTCATCAGCAAGTTTCCCGCATACGCGCTACTACTAATTAGCAGCAGCGCTCCTTTTTGAGCCGCGCTGCTGCTAAGATTCTATGTATAGGCTTTTCCCTAGTAGTGTAAGTTCAAGAAAGGCAGGGGTAAGAAGAACTTCAAGAAGGACGACAAGGAAGTTTCCGCGCCCGGTAAGCCAGCTGCCGGGAAGAAGTCAAAGAATGGACCCAAGCCTGAGACTGAGTGCTTTTATTGCAAAGGGAAGGGTCATCGAAGCGGAACTGCCCCAAATACTTAGCGGACAAGAAGGCCGGCAACACTAAAGGTATATGTGGTATACATGTAATTGATGTGTACCTTACCGATTGCTCGTAGTAGCTCCAGGTATTTGATACCGTGCCGTTGCTCATATTTGTAACTCAAAGCAGGAGCTGTGGAATAAGAGGAGATCAAGGGGACGAGGTGACGATGCGCGTCGAGAATGGTTCCAAGGTCGATGTGATCGCCGTCGGCACGCTACCTCTACATTTACCTACGGGATTAGTTTTAAACCTCAATAATTGTTATTTAGTGCCAGCTTTGAGCATGAACATTGTATCTAGATCTCGTTTAATACGAGATGGCTACTCATTTAAATCCGAGAATAATGGTTGTTCTATTTATATGAGAGATATGTTTTATGGTCATGCCCCGATGGTCAATGGTTTATTTTTAATGAATATCGAACGTAATATTACACATATTCATAGTGTGAATACCAAAATATGTAAGGTTGATAACGATAGTCCCACATACTTGTGGTAATCGCCGCCTTGGTCACATTGGTGTCAAACTGAAGGAAATATGCCCTAGAGGCAATAATAAAGTTATTATTTATTTCCTTATTTCATGATAAATGTTTATTATTCATGCTAGAATTGTATTAACCGGAAACATAATACATGTGTGAATACATAGACAAACATATAGTCACTAGTATGCCTCTACTTGACTAGCTCATTAATCAAAGATGGTTATGTTTCCTAACCATAGACATGTGTTGTTATTTGATTAATGAGATCACATCATTAGGAGAATGATGTGATTGACTTGACCCATTCCGTTAGCCTAGCACTTGATCGTTTAGTACATTGCTATTGCTTTCTTCATGACTTATACATGTTCCTGTAACTATGAGATTATGCAACTCCTGCTTACCGGAGGAACACTTTGGTGCTACCAAACGTCACAACGTAATCGGGTGATTATAAAGGAGTACTACAGGTGTCTCCAAAGGTACATGTTGGGTTGGCGTATTTCGAGATTAGGTTTTGTCACTCCGATTGTCGGAGAGGTATCTCTGGGCCCTCTCGGTAATACACATCACATAAGCCTTGCAAGCATTGCAACTAATAAGTTAGTTGCGAGATGATGTATTACGGAACGAGTAAAGAGACTTGCCAGTAACGAGATTGAACTAGGTATTGGATACCGACGATCGAATCTCGGGCAAGTAACATACCGATGACAAAGGGAACAACATATATTGTTATGCGGTTTGACCGATAAAGATCTTCGTAGAATATGTAGGAGCCAATATGGGCATCCAGGTTCCGCTATTGGTTATTGACCAAGAATAGTTCTAGGTCATGTCTACATAGTTCTCGAACCCGTAGGGTCCGCACGCTTAAGGTTTCGATGACGATGTTATATTATGAGTTTATGAGTTTTGATGTACCGAAGGAGTTCGGAGTCCCGGATGAGATCGGGGACATGACGAGGAGTCTCGAAATGGTCGAGACGTAAAGATCGATATATTGGACGACTATATTCGGAGTTCGGAAAGGTTCCGAGTGATTCGGTATTTTTCGGAGTACCGGGTAGTTACGGGAGAAGCAATGGGCCTTGATGGGCTTTAGTGGAAAGAGGAGAAAGGGCCAAGGGGCTGCTGCGCCCCCCTCCCCTCTGGTCCGAATTGGACTAGGGAAAAGGGGGCCGGCCACCTTTCCTTCTCCTCCACTTCCTTCTCCCTTCCTCCCCTCTTGGTGGACTCCTACTAGGACTTGGAATCCTAGTAGGACTCCACATCCTGGCCGCACCAAGCCTTGGCCGGCCTCCTCCTCCTCCATCCTTTATATACGGGGGCAGGGCGGCACCCCATGACACAAGTTGATCTACGGATCTTTCCTTAGCCGTGTGCGGTGCCCCCTTCCACCATATTCCACTTCGGTCATATCGTCGCGGAGCTTAGGCGAAGCCCTGCGCCGGAGAAGTCATATCGTCATGAGCTTAGGCGAAGCCCCGCGTCGGTGGAGCATCAACATCGCCACCACGCCGTCAGGTTGACGGAACTCATCCCCGACACTTTGCTGGATCGGAGTCCGGGATCGCCATCGAGCTGAACGTGTGCAGAACTCGGAGGTGCCGTCGCTCGGTGCTTGAATCGGTCGGATCGTGAAGACGCATTTACTACATCAACCGCATTGTTATAACGCTTCGCCGGTCTCACGAGGGTACGTGGACGGACACTCTTCCCTCTCGTTGCTATGCCATCACCATGGTCTTGCGTGATCGTAGGAAAAAATTTGGAAATTACTTCGTTCCCCAACAGTGGCATCCGAGCCTGGTTTTATGCGTTGATGTCATATGCACGAGTAGAACACAAGTGAGTTGTGGATGATACAAGTCATACTGCCTACCAGCATGTCATACTTTGGTTCAGCGGTATTGTGAGATGAAGCGGCCCGGACCGACATTACGCCAGACGCTTACGCGAGACTGGTTTCACCGCCCGAGCACTCGTTGCTTAAAGGTGACCGCGGGTGTCTGTCTCTCTCACTTTAGTTGAACTGAAAGTGTGGCTACGCCCGGTCCTTGAGAAGGTTAAACGGAGTCTATTTGACGAAGTATCGCTGTGGTTTTGATGCGTAGGTAAGAACGGTTCTTGCTCAGCCCGTAGCAGCCACGTAAAACTTGCAACAACAAAATAGAGGTCGTCTAACTTGTTTTTGGAGGGCATGTTGTGATGTGATATGGTCAAGACGTGATGCTATATTTTATTGTATGAGATGATCATGTTTTGTAACCGAAGTTATCGGCAATCGGCAGGAGCCATATGGTTGTCGCTTTATTGTATGAAATGCAAGCGCTTATGTAATTGCTTTACTTTATCACTAAGGAGTAGCGATAGTCGTAGAAGCAATAGTTGGCGAGACGACAACGATGCTACGATGGAGATCAAGGTGTCGCGCCGGTGACGATGGTGATCATGACGGTAAGCTTGGCGATGGAGATCACAAGCACAAGATGATGATGACCATATCATATCACTTATATTGATTGCATGTGATGTTTATCCTTTATGCATCTTATCTTGCTTTGATTGACGGTAGCATTATAAGATGATCTCTCACTAAAAATTATCAAGAAGTGTTCTCCCCGAGTATGCACCGCTATGAAAGTTCTTCGTCTTTGAGACACCACGTGATGATCGGGTGTGATAGGCTCTACGTTCAAATACAACGGGTGCAAAACAGTTGCGCACGCTGAATACTCAGGTTAAACTTGACGAGCCTAGCATATAACAGATATGGCCTCGGAACACGGAGACCGAAGGTCGAGCGTGAATCATATAGTAGATATGATCAACATAGTGATGTTCACCATTGAAACTACTCCATCTCACGTGATGATCGGACATGGTTTAGTTGATATGGATCACGTGATCACTTAGATGACTAGAGAGATGTCTATATAAGTGGGAGTTCTTAAGTAATATGATTAATTGAACTTTAATTTATCATGAACTTAGTCCTGGTAGTATTTTGCAAATTATGTTGTAGATCAATAGCTCGCGTTGTTGCTTCCCTATGTTTGTTGCTTTCATATGTTTATTTTAATATGTTCCTAGAGAAAATTGTATTGAAAAATGTTAGTAGCAATGATGCGGATTGGATCCATGATCTGAGGTTTATCCTCATTACTGCACAGGAGAATTACGTCCTTGATGCACCGCTAGGTGACAGACCTATTGCAGGAGCAGATGCAGACGTTATGAACGTTTTGCTAGCTCAATATGATGACTACTTGATAGTTTAGTGGACCTTGCTTAAATGTCTTAGAATCGGGACTTCAAAGACGTTTTGAACGTCATGGACCATATGAGATGTTCCAGGAATTGAAGTTAATATTTCAAGCAAATACCGAGTTGAGAGATATGAAGTCTCCAACAAGTTCTATAGCTAAAAGATGGAAGAGAATCGCTCAACTAGTGAGCATGTTCTCCATTGTCTGGGTACTTCAATCGCTTGAATCAAGTGGGAGTTAATCTTCCAGATAAGATAGTGATTGACAGAATTCTCTAGTCACCATCACTAAGTTACTAGAACTTCGTGATGAACTATAGTATGCAAGGGATGACGAAAAACGATTCCCGAGCTCTTCGTGATGTTGAAATCGACGAAGGTAGAAATCAAGAAAGAGCATCAAGTGTTGATGATTGACAAGACCACTAGTCTCAAGGAAAAGGGTAAAGGGCAGAAGGGGAACTTCAAGAAGAACGGCAAGCAAGTTGCTTCTCGAGTGAAGAAGCCCAAGTCTGGACCTAAGCCTGAGACTAAGTGCTTTTGCTGCAATGGAACTGGTCACTAGAAGCGGAACTACCCCAAGTATTTGGCGGATAAGAAGGATGGCAAAGTGAACAAAGTTATATTTGATATACAGATTATTGATGTGTATTTTACTAGTTTTCGTAGCAACCACACGGTATTTGATAATGGTTCAGTTTCTAAGAGTAGTAACAAGAAACGGGAGTTGCAGAATGAACAGAAACTAGTTGAAAGGGAAGTGACGATGAGTGTTGGAAGTAGTTCCAAGATTGATATGATCATCATCGCACACTCCCTATACTTTCGGGATTAGTGTGGAAGCTAAATAAGTGTTATTTGGTGTTGAGCATAACTATGATTTGATCATGTTTATTGCAATACGGTTATTCATTTAAGTAAGAGAATAAATTGTTGTTCTGTTTACATGAATAAAACCTTATATGGTTATACACCCAATGAAAATGGTTCATTGGATCTCGATCATAGTGATACACATATTCATAATATTGAAACCAAAAGATGCAAAGTTAATAATGATAGTGCAACTTATTTGTGGCACCGCCGCTTAGGTCATATTGGTGTAAAGCGCATGAAGAAAACTCCATGCTGATGGACTTTTGGAATCACTTGATTATGAATCATTTGATGCTTGCGAACCGTGCCTTTTGGGCAAGATGACTAAAACTCCGTTCTCCTAACAATGGAACAAGCTACCGACTTATTGGAAATAATACATACCGATGTATGCGATTCAATGAGTGTTGATGCTCGTGGCAAGTATCGTTATTTTCTGACCTTCACAAGATGATTTGAGCAGATATGGGTATATCTACTTGATGAAACATAAGTCTGAAATAATTGAAAAGTTCAAAGAATTTCAGAGTGAAGTGGAAAATCATCGTAACAAGAAAATAAAGTTTCGCGATCTGATCGTGGAGATAAATATTTGAGTTACGAGTTTGGTCTTCATTTGAAACAATGTGAAATAGTTTCGCAACTCACGCCATATGGAACACCACAGCATAATGGTGTGTCCGAAAGTCGTAACCGCACTTTCATCGGATATGGTGCGATCTATGATGTCTCTTATCAGTTTACCACTATCGCTTTTGGGGTTATGCATTAGAGACAGCTGCATTCACGCTTAATAGGGCACCATCTAAATCCGTTGAGGCGACACCGTATGAACTATGGTTTAACAAGAAACCTAAGCTGTCGTTTCTTAAAGTTTGGAGTTGTGATGCTTATGTGAAAAAGTTTTCACCTGATAAGCTCGAACCCAAATCGGAGAAGTGTGTCTTCATAGAATACCCAAAGGTAACTATTGGGTACACCTTCTATCACAGACCCGAAGGAAAGTTATTCGTTGCTAAGGTGGATCCTTTCTAGAGAAGAAGTTTCTCTCGAAAGAAGTGAGTGGGGGGAAAGTAGAACTTGATGAGGTAATTGTACCTTCTCCCTTATTGGAAAGTAGTTCATCACAGAAATCAGTTCCGTGATTCCTACACCAATTAGTGAGGAAGTTAATGATGATGATCATGAAACTTCAGATCAAGTTGCTACCAAACCTCGTAGGTCTTCCAGAGTAAGATCCGCACTGTAGTGGTATGGTAATCATGTTCTGGAAGTCATGTTACTAGACCATGATGAACCTACGAACTATGAGGAAGCGATGATGAGCCCAGATTCCGCGAAATGGCTTGAGGCCATGAAATCTGAGATAGGATCCATGTATGAGAACAAAGTATGGACTTTGATTAACTTGCTCGATGATCAGCAAGCCATGTTAAATAAATGGATCTTCAAGAGGAAGACGGATACTGATAGTAGTGTTACTATCTACAAAGCTCGACTTGTCGCAAAAAGGGTTTTCGACAAGTTCAAGGTGTTGACTACAATGAGATTTTCTCAACTGTAGCGATGCTTAAGTCTGTCCGAATCATGTTAGCAATTGCCACATTTTATGAAATCTGGCAAATGGATGTCAAAACTGCATTCTTTAATGGATTTATTAAAGAAGAGTTGTATATGATGCAACCAGAAAGTTTTGTCAATCCTAAAGGAGCTAACAAAATGTGCAAGCTTCAGCGATCCATCTATGGACTGGTGCAAGCATCTCGGAGTTGGAATAAAACGCTTTGATAGTGTGATCAAAGCATATGGTTTTATACAGACTTTTGGAGAAGCCTGTATTTACAAGAAGGTGAGTGGGAGCACTACAAAATTTCTGATAAGTATATGTGAATGACATATTGTTGATCGGAAATAATGTAGAATTATTCTGCAAAGCATAAAGGAGTATTTGAAAGGAGTTTTTCAAAGAAAGACCTCAGTAAAACTACTTACATATTGAGCATCAAGATCTATAGAGATAGATCAAGACGCTTGATAAGTTTTTCAATGAGTACATACCTTGACAAGATTTTAAAGTAGTTCAAAATGGAACAGTCAAAGAAAGAGTTTCTTGCCTGTGTTACAAGGTAAGACTCAAATCCCGACCACGGCAGAAAATAGAAAAGATAATGAAAGTCATTCCCTATGCCTCACTCATAGGTTCTATAAAGTATGCTATGCTATGTACCAGACCTATTGTATACCTTGCTCTGAATTTGGGAAGGGAGTACAATAGTGATCTAGGAGTAGATCACTGGACATTGGTCAAGAACATTCTTAGTGAGGACTAAGGAAATATTTCTCGATTATGGAGGTGATAAAAGAGCCCGTCAGAAAGAGTTATATCGATGCAAGCTTTTTACACTGATCCAGATGACTCTAAGTCTCAATCTGGATACATATTGAAAGTGGGAGCAATTAGCTAGAGTAGCTCCGCAAGAGCATTGTAGACATAGAATATTTGCAAAATACATACGGCTCAATGTGACAGACCCGTTAACTAAGCTTCTCTCACGAGCAAAACATGATCATACCTTAGTACTCTTTGGGTGTTAATCACATAGCGATGTGAACTAGATTAATGACTCTAGTAAACCCTTTGGGTGTTTGTCACATGACGATGTGAACTATGGGTGTTAATCACATACAGATGTGAATATTGGTGTTAAATCACATGATGATGTGAACTAGATTATTGACTCTAGTGCAAGTGGGAGACTGAAGGAAATATGCCCTAGAGGCAATAATAAAGTTATTATTTATTTCCTTATTTCATGATAAATGTTTATTATTCATGCTAGAATTGTATTAACCGGAAACATAATACATGTGTGAATACATAGACAAACATATAGTCACTAGTATGCCTCTACTTGACTAGCTCATTAATCAAAGATGGTTATGTTTCCTAACCATAGACATGTGTTGTTATTTGATTAATGAGATCACATCATTAGGAGAATGATGTGATTGACTTGACCCATTCCGTTAGCCTAGCACTTGATCATTTAGTACATTGCTATTGCTTTCTTCATGACTTATACATGTTCCTGTAACTATGAGATTATGCAACTCCTGCCATCGGAGGAACACTTTGGTGCTACCAAACGTCACAACGTAATCGGGTGATTATAAAGGAGTACTACAGGTGTCTCCAAAGGTACATGTTGGGTTGGCGATTTCGAGATTAGGTTTTGTCACTCCGATTGCTCTGAGAGGTATCTCTGGGCCCTCTCGGTAATACACATCACATAAGCCTTGCAAGCATTGCAACTAATAAGTTAGTTGCGTAGATGATGTATTACGGAACGAGTAAAGAGACTTGCCAAGAACGAGATTGAACTAGGTATTGGATACCGACGATCGAATCTCGGGCAAGTAACATACCGATGACAAAGGGAACAACGATATTGTTATGCGGTTTGACCGATAAAGATCTTCAGAGAATATGTAGGAGCCAATATGGGCATCCAGGTTCCGCTATTGGTTATTGACCAAGAATAGTTCTAGGCCATGTCTACATAGTTCTCGAACCCGTAGGGTCCGCACGCTTAAGGTTTCGGCGATGCTATATTATGAGTTTATGAGTTTTGATGTACCGAAGGAGTTCGGAGTCCCGGATGAGATCGGGGACATGACGAGGAGTCTCGAAATAGTCGAGACGTAAAGATCGATATATTGGACGACTATATTCGAGTTCGGAAAGGTTCCGAGTGATTCGGTATTTTTCGGAGTACCGGTAGTTACGGGAGAAGCAATGGGCCTTGATGGGCTTTAGTGGAAAGAGGAGAAAGGGCCAAGGGGCTGCTGCGCCCCCCCTCCCCTCTGGTCCGAATTGGACTAGGGAAAAGGGGGCCGGCCACCTTTCCTTCTCCTCCACTTCCTTCTCCCTTCCTCCCCTCTTGGTGGACTCCTACTAGGACTTGGAATCCTAGTAGGACTCCACGTCCTGGCCGCACTAAGCCTTGGCCGGCCTCCTCCTCCTCCATCCTTTATATACGGGGGCAGGGGGGCACCCCATGACACAAGTTGATCTACGGATCTTTCCTTAGCCGTGTGCGGTGACCCCTTCCACCATATTCCACTTCGGTCATATCGTCGCGGAGCTTAGGCGAAGCCCTGCGCCGGAGAAGTCATATCGTCGCGGAGCTTAGGCGAAGCCCTGCGCCGGTGGAGCATCAACATCGCTACCACGCCGTCAGGTTGACGGAACTCATCCCCGACACTTTGCTGGATCGGAGTCCGGGATCGCCATCGAGCTGAACGTGTGCGTAACTCGGAGGTGCCGTCGCTCGGTGCTTGAATCGGTCGGATCGTGAAGACGTACGACTACATCAACCGCATTGTTATAACGCTTCCGCTTTCGGTCTACGAGGGTACGTGGACGGACACTCTTCCCTCTCGTTGCTATGCCATCACCATGGTCTTGCGTGATCGTAGGAAAAAATTTGGAAATTACTTCGTTCCCCAACACAAACGCATGAAGAAGCTCCATGCTGATGGACTTTTAGAGTCTCTCGATTATGAATCATTTGACACATGCGAACCATGCCTCATGGGCAAAATGACCAAGAGTCCGTTCTCCGAAACAATGGAGCGAGCAACCAACTTATTGGAAAACATACATACTGATATGTGCGGTCCAATGAGCGTTGAGGCTCGCGGAGGATATCGTTATGTTCTCACTCTGACTAATAACTTGAGTAGATATGGGTATGTCTACTTGATGAAACACAAGTCTGAGACCTTTGAAAAGTTCAAGGAATTTCAGAATGAGGTAGAGAATCAACGTGACCGAAAGATAAAGTTCTTACGATCAGATTGTGAAGGAGAATATTTAAGTCACTAAGTGGTACGCACTTAAGGAAATGTGGAATCGTTTCACAACTCACGCTGCCTGGAACACCTCAGCGTAACGGTGTGTCCGAACGTCGTAATCGCACTTTATTGGATATGGTGCGATCTATGATGTCTGCTAACCGATTTACCGCTATCTTTTGGGGATACGCTCTAGAGACAGCTACATTCACTTTAAATAGGGCACCGTCTAAATCCGTTGAGACGACACCGTATGAATTATGGTTTGGGAAGAAACCTAAGCTGTCGTTTCTAAAAGTTTGGGGATGCGATGCTTATGTCAAGAAACTTCAACCTGAAAAGCTCGAACCCAAGTCGGAAAAATGTGTCTTCATAGGATACCCTAAGGAAACCATTGGGTATACCTTCTACCTCAGATCCGAAGGCAAGATCTTTGTTGCCAAGAACGGGTCCTTTCTGGAGAAAGAGTTTCTCTCGAGAAAAGTAATTGGGAGGAGAGTGGAACTTGATGAAGTACTACCTCTTGAACCGGTAAGTGTTGCAGCTCAGGAAGATGTTCCTGTGGTGCCAGCACCAACTGAAGAGGAAGTTAATGATGATGATCAAGGTACTTCAGATCAAGTTAGTACTGAACTTTGTAGGTCTACAAGGACACGTTCAACACCAGAGTGGTATGGCAACCCTGTCCTGGAAATCATGTTGTTAGACAACGGTGAACCTTTGAACCATGAAGAAGTGATGGCGGGCCCAGATTCCAACAAATGGCTTGAAGCCATGCAATCCGAGATAGAATCCATGTATGAAAACAAAGTATGGACTTTGACAGACTTGCCCGATGATCGGCGAGCAATAGAAAACAAATGGATCTTTAAGAAGAGAAAGGACGCGGATGGTAATGTTACCATGTATAAAGCTCGACTTGTCGCTAAGGGTTATCGGCAAGTTCAAGGGGTTGACTACGATGAGACTTTATCTCCCGTAGCGGAGCTGAAGTCCGTCCGAATCATGTTAGCAATTGCCGCATACTATGATTATGAGATATGGCAAATGGACGTCAAAATGGCATCCCTTAACGGCTATCTTAAGGAAGAACCATATATGATGCAGCCGGAAGGTTTTGTCGATCTCGAAAATGCTAACAAGGTATGCAAGCTCCAGCGATCCATTTATGGGCTGGTGCAAGCATCTCGGAGTTGGAACATTCGCTTTGATGAGGTGATCAAAGCATTTGGGTTAATGCAGACTTATGGAGAAGCCTGCGTTTACAAGAAAGTGAGTGGGAGCTCTGTAGCATTTCTCATATTATATGTGGATGACATACTTTTGATGGGAAATGATATAGAACTTTTGGACAGCATTAAGGCCTACTTGAATAAGTGTTTTTCAATGAAGGACCTTGGAGAAGCTGCTTACATATTAGGCATCAAGATCTATAGGGATAGATCGAGACGCCGCATAGGTCTTTCACAAAGCACATACCTTGATAAGATATTGAAGAAGTTCAATATGGATCAGTCCAAGAAAGGGTTCTTGCCTGTATTGCAAGGTGTAAGATTGAGCTCAGCTCAATGCCCGACCACGGCATAAGATATAGAAGAGATGAGTGTCATCTCCTATGCCTCAGCCATAGGGTCTATTATGTATGCCATGCTGTGTACCAGACCTGATGTAAGCCTTGCCGTAAGTTTGGTAGGAAAGTACCAAAGTAATCCCGGCAAGGAACACTGGACAGCGGTCAAGAATATCCTGAAGTACCAAGAGGACTAAGGATATGATTCGCTTTTTGAGGTGACGAAGAGCTCGTCAGAAGGGTTACGTCGACGCTTAGCTTCGACACGCATCTGTCTCGACTCTAAGTCCCAAACCGGATACGTGTATATTTTGAATGGTGGGGGCGATGGTAGTGCGATTGCAAGCAAAGCGTCGTGGCGGGATCTACATGTGAAGCAGAATACATTGCAGCCTCGGAGGCAGCGCATGAAGCAGTCTGGGTGAAGGTGTTCATCATCGACCTAGGAGTCATACCCAATGCGTCGGGGCCGATCGCACTCTTCTGTGACAACACTTGAGCTATTGCACTTGCCAAGGAGCCCAGGTTTCACAAGAAGACCAGGCACATCAAGCGTCGCTTCAACTCCATTCGTGAAAATGTTCAAGATGGAGACATAGATATTTGTAAAGTACATACGGACCTGAATGTAGCAGATTCGTTGACTAAACCTCTCCCTAGAGCAAAACATGATCAACACCAGAACTCTATGGGTGTTTGATTCATCACAATGTAACTAGACTATTGACTCTAGTGCAAGTGGGAGACTGTTGGAAATATGCCCTAGAGGCAATAATAAAATAATTATTATTATATTTCTTTGTTCATGATAATTGTATGGTATTCATGCTATAATTGTGTTATCCGGAAATCATAATACACTGTGAATACATAGACCACAATATGTCCCTAGTGAGCCTCTAGTTGACTAGCTCGTTGATCAACAGATAGTCATGGTTTCCTGACTATGGACATTGGATGTCATTGATAACGGGATCACATCACTAGGAGAATGATGTGATGGACAAGACCCAATCCTAAGCATAGCACAAAGATCGTCTAGTTCGTTTTGCTAGAGCTTTTCCAAATGTCAAGTATCATTTCCTTAGACCATGAGATTGTGCAACTCCCGGATACCGTAGGAGTGCTTTGGGTGTGCCAAACGTCACAACGTAATTGGGTGACTATAAAGGTGCACTACGGGTATCTCCGAAAGTGTCTGGTGGGTTGGCACGAATCGAGACTGGGATTTGTCACTCCGTATGACGGAGAGGTATCTCTGGGCCCACTCGGTAATGCATCATCATAATGAGCTCAATGTGACCAAGTGTCTGGTCACGGGATCATGCATTACAGTACGAGTAAAGTGACTTGCCGGTAACAAGATTAAACGAGGTATTGGGATACCGACGATCGAATCTCGGGCAAGTAACGTACCGATTGACAAATGGAATTGTATACGGGGTTGCTTGAATCCTCGACATCGTGGTTCATACGATGAAGATCATCGAGGAGCATGTGGGAGCCAACATGGGTATTCAGATCCCGGTGTTGGTTATTGACCGGAGAGGCGTCTCGGTCATGTCTGCATGTCTCCCGAACCCGTAGGGTCTACACACATAAGGTTCGGTGATGCTAGGGTTGTAGGGATATGAGTATGCAGTAACCTGAAAGTTGTTTGGAGTCCCGGATGAGATCCCGGACGTAACAAGGAGTTCCGGAATGGTCCGGAGGTAAAGAATTATATATAGGAAGTCAGGTTTCAGCCATCGGGAAAGTTTCGGGGGTCACCGGTATTGTACCGGGACCACTAGAAGGGTCCCGGGGGTCCATCGGGTGGGGCCACCTATCCCGGAGGGCCCCATGGGCTGAAGTGGGAGGGGAACCAGCCCCTGGTAGGCTGTTGCGCCCCCCCTTGGGCCCCCCTGCGCCTAGGGTTGGGAAACCCTAGGGGTGGGTGTTGGGGAACGTTGCAGAAAATTAAAATTTTTCCTACGGTTTCACCAAGATCCATCTATGAGTTCATCTAAGCAACGAGTCATGGGAGATGCATCTACATACCACTTTGTAGATCGCGAGCGGAAGCGTTCAAAAGAACGGGGTTGAGGTAGTTGTACACGGCGTGATCCAATCACCGGAGATCCTAGCGCCGAACGGACGGCACCTCCGCGTTCAACACACGTACGGTCAGCGTGACGTCTCCTCCTTCTTGATCCAGCAAGGGGGAAGGAGAGGTTGATGAAGATCCAGCAGCACGACGGCGTGGTGGTGGATGCAGCAGGGATCCGGCAGGGCTTCGCCAAGCGTCTGCGGGAGGAGGAGGTGTAGCAAGGGGAAGGGAGGTGCAAAGATGCGTTTCTTGCCGCCTTCCTCCCTCCACTATATATAGGGGCTAGGGGCGCATGCCCCTTGGAGATCCCATCTAGATGGGGGCGGCCCTCGGGCAACGGCCCCTTAGGGTTTCCAACCAGGGGCGCATGCCTCTGGGGCAACGGCCCCCTAGGGTTTCCAAATCAGAAGCGCATGCCCCCTGGGCAACGGTCCCCTAGGGTTTCCAACCCTAGGCGCCTTGGGCCCTTGGGTGGGGCACACCAGCCCACCAGGGCTGGTTCCCACGCAACTTCAGCCCATGGGGCCCTCCGGGATAGGTGGCCCCACCGGTGGACCCTCGACCCTTCCGGTGGTCTGGTAGAATACCGTGACCCCAAAACTTTCCCGGTGGCCGAACCTGGACTTCCTATATATAAATCTTTACCTCCGGACCATTCCGTAACTCCTAGTGACGACCGGGATCTCATCCGGGACTCCGAACAAAGTTTGGGTTACTGCATACTAATATCTCTACAACCCTAGCGCCACCGAACCTTATGTGTAGACCCTACGGTTCGGAGATATACGTACATGACCGAGATGCCTCTCCGTCAATAACCAACAGCGGGATCTGCATACCCATGTTGGTCTCCCACATACTCCTCGATGATCTCATCGGATGAACCACGATGTCGAGGATTCAATCAAACCCAGATACAATTCCCTTTGTTAATCGGTATCGTTACTTGCCCGAGACTCGATCGCTTTATCCCAATACCTTGTTCAGTCTCGCATCGCAAGTCACTTTACTCGCATCAGAATGCATGATCCCGTGACTAACCACTTAGTCACTTTGAGCTCATTATGATGATGCATTACCGAAAGGGCCCAGAGATACCTCTCCGCCATACGGAGTGACAAATCCCAGCCTCGATCCGTGTCAACCCAATGTACACTTTCGGAGATACCGTAGTGCACCTTTATAGTCACCCAGTTACGCCAGACGCTTGGTACACCCAAAGCACTCTTACGGTATCCGGGAGTTACACGATCTCATGGTCTAAGGAAGAGATACTTGACATTGGAAAAGCTCTAGCAAAACGAACTACACGATCTTGTGCTATGCTTAGGATTGTCTTGTCCATCACATCATTCTCCTAATGATGTGATCCCGTTGTCAATGACATCCAATGTCCATAGTCGTGAAACCATGACTATCTCGCTGACCAACGAGCTAGTCAACTAGAGGCTCACTAGGGACATGTTATGGTCTATTTATTAACACGTGTATCACGATTTCCTGATAATACAGCTTATAGCATGAATAAAAGACAATCATCATGAACAAAGAAATATAATAATAACACTTTTATTATTGCCTCTAGGGCATATTTCCAACAGTCTCCCACTTGCACTAGAGTCAATAATCTAGTTACATTGTGATGAATCGAACACCCATAGAGTTCTCGTGTTGATCATGTTTTGCTCATGAGAGAAAGGTTTAGTCAACGGATCTGCGACATTCAGATCCGTATGTACTTTGTAATTTCTATGTCTCCATCCCTGAACGCTTTCACGGATGGAGTTGAAGCGACGCTTGATGTGCCTGGTCTTCTTGTGAAACCTGGGCTCCTTGGCAAGTGCAATAGCTCCAAGTTGTTACAGAAGAGTTTGATCGCCCCGACGCATTGGGTATGACCCCTAGGTCGGTGATGAACTCCTTCACCCAAATTGCTTCATGCTGCCTCCAAGGCTGCCATGTACTCCGCTTCACATGTAGATCCCGCCACGACGCTTCCGCTTGCAGCTGCACCAGCCATCGCTTCCACCATTCAACATATACACGTATCCGTTTGTGACTTAGAGTCATTCAGATCTGTGTCGGCTAGCGCCGACGTAACCCGCTACGACGAGCTCTTCGTCACCTCCATAAACGAGAAACATGTCCTTTGTCCTTTTCAGGTACTTCAGGATATTCTTGACCGCTGTCCAGTTGTTCCTTGCCGGGATTACTTTGGTACCTTCCTACCAAACTTACGGCAAGGTTTACATCAGATCTGGTACACAAGATGGCATACATAATAGATCCTATGGCTGAGGCATAGGGATGACACTCATCTCTTCTTTATCTTTTGCCGTGGTCGGGCATTGAGCTGAGCTCAATCTCACACCTTGCAATACAGGCAAGAACCCCTTCTTGGACTGATCCATTTTGAACTTCTTCAAAATCTTATCAAGGTATGTGCTTTGTGAAGACCTATGAGGCGCCCTCGATCTATATCTATAGATCTTGATGCCTAATATATAAGCAGCTTCTCCAAGGTCCTTCATTGAAAACCACTTATTCAAGTAGGCCTTAATGCTGTCCAAGAATTCTATATCATGTCCCATCATAAGTATGTCATCTACATATAATATGAGAAATGCTACAGAGCTCCCACTCACTTTCTTGTAAACGCAGGCTTCTCCATAAGTCTCAAGATAACCCAAACGCTTTGATCATCTCATCAAAGCGTAATGTTCCAACTCCGAGATGCTTGCACCAGCCCATAAATGGATCGTTGAGCTTGCATACTTTTTTAGCGTTCTTAGGATCGACAAAACCCTCCTTGCATCATATACAGCTCTTCCTTAAGATATCCGTTAAGGAACGCTGTTTTGACGTCCATCTGCCATATCTCATAATCATAGTATGCGGCAATTGCTAACATGATTCGGACGGACTTAAGCTTCGCTACGGGAGAGAAAGTCTCATCGTAGTCAATCCCTTGAACTTGCCGATAACCCATAGCAACAAGTCGAACTTTATAGATGGTGACATTACCATCCGCGCCGCCTTCCTCTTAAAGATCCATTTGTTTTCTATCACTCACCGATCATCGGGCAAGTCACCAAAGTCCACACTTTGTTTTCATACATGGATTCTATCTCGACTTCATGGCTTCTAGCCATTTGTTGGAATCTGGCCCGCCATCGCTTCTTCATAGTTCGAAGGTTCATTGTTGTTCAACAACATGATTTCCAAGACAGGGTTGCTGCATTACCACTGGTGGCGGAACGTGTCCTAGTGGACCCACGGGTTCAAGAGCAACTTGATCCGAAGTACCTTGATCATCATCATGAATTTCCTCTTCAGTTGGTGTAGGCATCACAGAACATTTTCCTGAGCTGCACTACTATCCTGTTCAAGAGGTAGTACTTCATCGAAGTTCTACTTTCCTCCCACTTACTTCTTTCGAGAGAAACTCTTTTCCGTAAAGGATCCGTTTGGCAACAAAGATCTTGCCCTCGGATCTTAAGTAGAAGGTATACCCTACGGTTTCCTTAGGGTATCCTATGAAGACGATTTTTCCGACTTGGGTTCGAGCTTTTCAGGTTGAAGTTTCTTGACATAAGCATCGATCCCCAAACTTTTAGAAACGATAGCTTAGGTTTCTTCCCAAACCATAATTCATACGGTGTCGCCTCAATGCATTTAGACGGTGCCCTATTTAAAGTGACCGTAGCTGTCTCTAGAGCGTATCCCCAAAATGATAGCGGTAAATCAAGAAGAGACATCATAGACCGCACCATATACAATAGAGTGCGACATTCTATCGCTCGGACACACGGTTACGCTGAGGTGTTCCAGCGGCATTAGTTGTGAAACGATTCCACATTTTCTTAAGTGTGTACCAAATTGCGTGACTTAAATATTCTCCTCCATGATCCGATCGTAAGAATTTTATCTTTCGTCACGTTGATTCTCTACTTCATTCTGAAATTCCTTGAACTTTTCAAAGGTCTCAGACTTGTGTTTCATCAAGTAGACATACCCATATCTACTCAAGTCATCTGTGAGAGTGAGAACATAACGATATCCCCTCATGAGCCTCAACGCTCATTGGACCGCATACATCGGTATGTATGATTTCCAACAAGTTGGTTGCTCGCCCATTGTTCCAGAGAATGGAGTCTTGGTCATCTTGCCCATGAGGCATGGTTCGCATGTGTCAAATGATTCATAATCAAGAGACTCCAAAAGTCCATCGGCATGGAGCTTCTTCATGCGCTTTACACCAATGTGACCAAGGCGGCAGTGCCACAAGTATGTGGGACTATCGTTATCAACTTTACATCTTTTGGTATTCACGCTATGAACATGTGTAATACTACACTCGAGATTCATTAAGAATAAACCATTGACCATCGGAGCATGACCATAAAACATATCTCTCATATAAATAGAACAACCATTATTCTCGGATTTAAATGAGTAGCCATCTCGCATTAAACGAGATCCAGATACAATATTCATGCTCAAACTTGGCACCAAATAACAATTATTAAGGTTTATAACTAATCCCGCGGGTAAATGAAGAGGTAGCGTCGACGGCGCGATCACATCGACTCTGGAACCATTCCCGACGCACATCGTCACCTCGCCCTTCGCCAGCCTCCGCTTATTCCGCAGCTCCTGCCGTGAGTTACAAATATGAGCAACGGCACCGTATCAAATACCAGGAGTTACTACGAGTACTGGTAAGGTACACATCAATTACATGTATATCAAATATACATTTGGTGTTGCCGGCCTTCTTGTCCGCTAAGTATTTGGGGCAGTTCCGCTTCGATGACCCTTCCCTTGCAATAAAAGCACTCAGTCTCGTGCTTGGGTCCATTCTTTGACTTCTTCCGGCAACTTGCTTACCGGGCGCCGCAACCTCCTTGCCGTCCTTCTTGAAGTTCTTCTTGCCCTTGCCCTTCTTAAACTTAGTGGTCTTATTGACCATCAACACTTGATGTTCTTTCTTGATTTCAACCTCGGCTGACTTCAAAGATAGAGAATACTTCAGGAATGGTCTTTACCATCCCCTGCATATTGTAGTTCATCACAAAGCTCTTGTAGCTTGGTGGAAGCGATCGAGGATTCTGCCAATGACCGCCTCATCGTGGAGGTTAATATTCAGCTGGGTCATACGGTTGTGCTACCCAGACATCTTGAGAATGTGCTCACTGACAGAACTATTTTCCTCCATCTTACAACTATAGAACTTGTCGGAGATTTCATATCTCTCGACCCGGGCGTGAGCTTGGAAAACAATTTTCAGCTCCTCGAACATCTCATATGCTCCGTGGTGCTCAAAACGCTTTTGGAGCCCCGGTTCTAAGTCAGAAGCTTGCCGCACTGAACGAGGGAGTAATCATCAACACGAGACTGCCAAGCATTCATAATGTCTTGGTTCTCTGGGACGGGAGCGTCACCTAGCGGTCCTTCTAGGACATATTGTTTCCTGGCAGCTATGAGGATGATCCTCAAGTTCCGGACCCAGTCCGTATAGTTGCTGCCGTCATCTTTCAGCTTGGTTTTCTCTAGGAACGCGTTGAAGTTCAAGTTGACATGAGCGTTGGCCATTTGATCTACAAGACATATCATTCAAAAGTTTTAGACTAAGTTCATGATAATTAAGTTCATCTAATCAAATTATTACAATGAACTCCCACTCAGATTAGACATCCCTCTAGTCATCTAAGTGATACACGATCCGAGTCGACTAGGCCATGTCCGATCATCACGTGAGACGGACTAGTCATCGTCGGTGAACATTCTCATGTTGATCGTATCTTCTATACGACTCGTGTTCGACGTTTCGGTCTCCGTGTTCCGAGGCCATGTCTGTACATGCTAGGCTCGTCAAGTTAACCCTAAGTGTTTTGCGTGTGTAAATCTGTCTTACACCCGTTGTATGTGAACGTAAGAATCCATCACACCCGATCATCACGTGGTGCTTAGAAGCTTACGAACTTTAGCAACGGTGCACGTTAGGGAGAACACTTCTTGAAATTGCTGTAAGGGATCATCTTATTTACTACCGTCGTTCTAAGTAAACAAGATGTATAAACATAATAAACATCACATGCAATTATATAGTAGTGACATGATATGGCCAATATCATAAAACTCCATTGATCTCCATCTTCGGGGCTCCATGATCATCTTGTCACCGGCATGACACCATGATCTCCATCATCGTGATCTCCATCATTGTGCCTCCATGAACTTGTCACGCCAACGACTACTTCTACTTCTATGGCTAACGCGTTTAGCAATAAAGTAAAGTAAATTACATGGCGTTCTTCAATGACACGCAGGTCATACAAAAATAAAGACAACTCCTATGGCTCCTGCCGGTTGTCATACTCATCGACATGCAAGTCGTGATTCCTATTACAAGAACATGATCTCATACATCACAATATGTCATTCATCATTCATCACAACTTGGCCATATCACATCACATGTCCATTCCTGCAAAAACAAGTTAGACGCCCTCTAATTGTTGTTGCATCTTTTACGTGGCTGCAATTGGGTTCTAGCAAGAACGTTTTCTTACCTACGAATAACCACAACGTGATCTTGTCAACTTCTATTTACCCTTCATAAGGACCCTTTTCATCGAATCCGCTCCAACTAAAGTAGGAGAGATGACATCCGCCAGCCACCTTATGCAACTAGTGCATGTTAGTCGGTGGAACCGGTCTCACGTAAGCGTACGGGTAAGGTTGGTCCGGGCCGCTTCATCCCACAATAACGCGGAAGCAAGATAAGATTAGTAGCGGCAAGTAAGTTGACAAGATCCACGCCCACAACTAAATTGTGTTCTACTCGTGCAAAGAGAACTACGCATAGACCTAGCTCATGATGCCACTGTTGGGGAACGTTGCAGAAAATTAAAATTTTTCCTACGGTTTCACCAAGATCCATCTATGAGTTCTTCTAAGCAACGAGTCATGGGAGATGCATCTACATACCACTTTGTAGATCGCGAGCGGAAGCGTTCAAAAGAACGGGGTTGAGGTAGTTGTACACGGGCGTGATCCAATCACCGGAGATCCTAGCGCCGAACGGACGGCACCTCCGCGTTCAACACACGTACGGTCAGCGTGACGTCTCCTTCTTGATCCAGCAAGGGGGAAAGAGAGGTTGATGAAGATCCAGCAGCACGACGGCGTGGTGGTGGATGCGGCAGGGATCCGGCAGGGCTTCGCCAAGCGTCTGCGGGAGGAGGAGGTGTAGCAAGGGGGAAGGGAGGTGCCAAGATGCGGGGTCTTGCTACCCTTCCTCCCCTCCACTATATATAGCTAGGGGGCGATGCCCCTTGGAGATCCCATCTAGATGGGGGCGGCGGCCCCGGGCAACGGCCCCTTAGGGTTTCCAACCAGGGGCGATGCCCCTCGGGGGCAACGGCCCCTAGGGTTTCCAACCAGAGGGGGCGCATGCCCCCTGGGCAACGGTGCCCTAGGGTTTCCAACCCTAGGCGCCTTGGGCCCTTGGTGGGCGCACCAGCCCACCAGGCTGGTTCCCACGCCACTTCAGCCCATGGGGCCCTCCGGGATAGGTGGCCCCACCGGTGGACCTCGGGACCCTTCCCGTGGTCCCGGATAATACCGGTGACCCCCAAAACTTCCCTTGGCGGCAAACTGGACTTCCCATATACAAATCTTCACCTCCGGACCATTCCGGAACTCCTCGTGATGTCCGGGATCTCATACCGGACTCCGAACAACTTTCGGGTTACTGCATACTAATATCTCTACAACCCTAGCATCACCGAACCTTAAGTGTGTAGACCCTATGGGTTCGGGAGATATACGTACATGACCGAGATGCCTCCGGTCAATAACCAACAGCGGATCTGGATACCCATGTTATTCTACATACTCCTCGATGATCTCATCGGATGAACCACGATGTCGAGGATTCAATCAAACCCCGTGATACAATTTCCTTTGTCAATTGGTACGTTACTTGCCCGAGACTCGATCGCCGGTATCCCAATACCTTGTTCAGTCTTGTTACCGCAAGTCACTTTACTCGCATCAGTAATGCATGATCCTGTGACTAACCACTTAGTCACTTTGAGCTCATTATGATGATGCATTACCGAGTGGGCCCAGAGATACCTCTCCGTCATACACGGAGTGACAAATCCAGTCTCGATCCGTGTCAACCCAACAGACACTTTCGGAGATACCTGTAGTGCACCTTTATAGTCACCCGATTACGTTGTGACGTTTGGTACACCCAAAGCACTCTTACGGTATCCGGTAGTTACACGATCTCATGGTCTAAGGAAGAGATACTTGACATTGGAAAAGCTCTAGCAAAACGAACTACACGATCTTGTGCTATGCTTAGGATTGGGTCTTGTCCATCACATCATTCTCCTAATGATGTGATCCCGTTGTCAATGACATCCAATGTCCATAGTCATGAAACCTTGACTATCTGTTGACCAACGAGCTAGTCAACTAGAGGCTCACTAGGGACATGTTATGGTCTATGTATTCACACGTGTATCACGATTTCCGGATAATACAGTTATAGCATGAATAAAAGACAATCATCATGAACAAAGAAATATAATAATAACACTTTTATTATTGCCTCTAGGGCATATTTCCAACAGTGGGGGCGCCTCGACCTGGCTTGGTTGGCAAGCCACCCCCCTGCCCCCCCCCCCTGGAGATCCCATCTCCTAGGGCCGGCGCCCCTCCTAGGGGCCCTATATAAAGTGGGGGGAGGGAGGGCAGCCGCACCCATGCTCTTGGCGCCTCCCTCTCCCCTTGCTACACCTCTCCCTCTCGCAGAAGCTTGGCGAAGCCCTGCCGAGATCGCTGCTGCATCCACCACCACGCAGTCGTGCTGCTGGATCTCCATCAACCTCTCCTTCCCCCTTGCTGGATCAAGAAGGAGGAGATGTCTTCCCCAACCGTACTTGTCTTGAACGCGGATGTGTTATCCGTTCAGCACTAGGATCATCGGTGATTTGGATTACGACGAGTACGACTCCCTCAACCCTGTTCTCTTGAACACTTCCGCTCGATCTACAAGGGTATGTAGATGCACTCCTCTCTCTCGTTGCTAGATGAACTCATAGATTGATCTTGGTGAAATGTAGGAAATTTTTTATTTACTGCAACGTTACCCAACACGTAAGTCCCCCTCTCGATCTCCTCCTCCCTGCGCGCGCCACAGTAGCTCCTCTCGATCTCTCGTTTAGGGTTCATCGTAAGGGCTCCAATCGATTTTCCGCGGCGGCTCGCCATGTTTTGGGATTTAGGGATTGCTCACGGTCGTGCGGTAGCTTCTTCCATGCCCCACGGTCGCGTACGCCGGTGACCAGTGCGAATCTTGGAGCAATCTATCTAGACTAGGCAGACTGTTATCTTGAAGGGATATCCATTCACTTGTTCAGATATCTATCTATCTAGTGCAAAGCAACAAGAATTCCATATCTGTAAAATGTGATAGTAATAATTCTTCTGTATCGCAAAAAGTAGGAGTACTCACATAGGAGATAGAGTAGATGATTTGGGTTGGTTGTTGCTGACATGATTTGGCATTGGATTGGGCTGGCTCATGTTTGATTTTTTGCTTTGTGGTTGGGAGGTTTCGACTTTTCTGATGTGATGTTATGGATATTGCTTCTATAGGAGTGTAAGTGCTCGGTTCGGGTTGTATCAAGTGCCCTTCTATAGGATGTTTTATAGGTGTTGTTCATGTGAGAGACAAAGCTACAAGGTCATGTTTATGTAGTGTGCTTTGTTGTGAGAAATCATCAAGATTTAGGATTACTGATAAGAAGGGGGTAGTTTATTTAGTGTGCTTTGTGGTGATTAACGAAGATGAGATGAGATCAAAGCATTGTTATGTTTTGCCATATATTTGTTTGTTCCATCTCTAGATTATTGAGCTACTAGTATTTTTTAACCTTGTGTTTAGTGCAAATTTCATGCTGATAGCGACGCTTCATCCGAAGAGTTGGGGACATTAGTTTACTAGATTGCTAGCTTTATGATTGTTGGACTGAACTTTAATTTTAATTTTTAGTTGTTATTTTGCTTGACATGTGAACTCTAGCTATGAAAACTTTATGTTTACTTTTTGGATCGTTAATCCTTTAATCATATTGCTTTAGGGAAATGGCGCCACCACCACCACCACCACCACCATGTTGATGGTGCAAGTCAAGGTGCGCCAGCAGCCTTGCAACTGGCACGCTGTTTGGCATCTACTTCGAGTCTAGTTTTCTTCATGCAGCGGTAATTAATAAATTATATGAAACTAGTAACTACTATTTTGTTTTTAGTATTATTGGCATTAATGCATCGTGTATATATCATTTTGCTTTTTGTACACAGATCGTCTGATGCAATGTGAGGTCAGAATTCAACAATCATTTGGAGACTCTGTGACCTTTGAGGCTCCTGGGGGCCCCTACACTATGGGGATCGAGAAAGGACGAAAGATGACGCGGGTGGGAGGAGATGGATGGGTCCGTTTCAACGACAACATGCGTATCACCGGTGGTGAGTTGATCAGCTTCTCCTTCGGAGCTGAAAGACCCAAGCTGGCCGTGATTTATATCAACAAAGCAGAAGATTATGAGGATGATGAGGATGATGACGACCCACTCGGTGATGCCATCGTAGCTCAAAGAATGAAGTTGAGCGAGGAGGAGGTGTACAACCTATGGGACATTATTCCGCCACGTGCTGACTTCATCGGGCTGCCTTTCGTGACCCGCCTGACAAGTACCATGGTTGATCGGCATATGATGGTATGTTGCATTTACTGTAGTTTTTAGAGTAATTTGATGATATGCTTTATTGTTATACTTAGTGTAGAGTCCGATGATATATATGCTTAGTGAATCTTATATGCTTTATTGTTATACTTAGTGTAGAGTCCGATCATATATATGCTTAGTGAATCTTATATGCTTTATTGTTATACTTAGTGTAGAGTCCGATGATATATATGCTTAGTGAATCTTATATGCTTTATTGTTATACTTAGTGTAGAGTCCGATGATATATATACTTAGTGTAGATTCCGATGATATATATGCTTAGTGTAGAGTCCGATGATATATATGCTTCGTCTAGAATGTGTGAGGCTACTTATTAATTGATATGTTTTTCTTATTCATAAATTGCCAAAGAGACTATCTGAGAGTTGTGGTATGAAGCCTGATGAAGAAGGCTCTGCTGGAATACGCCTTACCGCAAGGGGATCCGTCACCACTTGTGCATACGGCGTGGACACGGACGATCGCACACACTTCAACTCGGGTGGGTGGAAGAGCTTCCTCGTATGCAAGAATCTTCATGTTGGACAAGCAATCCTAATTACAATCAGGAACACCCACCGCCCAGGCTTGAGGATGATGGTCGTCATCGACATCATCTAGAACTTCATATGCATGTGTGTGGCTGCTGAACCATATATATGCTAGTAAGACTACCTAGTAGACTTATCAACTATTATCTATCCATGCATTGTTGACTACTATATGAGTTTGTGAGATTGTGTGGTTATATTAAATGTGGTACTGTCGTTAATGTTTGTGAGATGGTTCTGTGAACTTAGTTTATTTGCACTGGACTTGTCTTGATTTCCATGAATATTGCACCTGACTGCTTTTTTTTATTTTTTTTTATATTTGCCTAGTAATAGCGTGGGGAGAAAATAGAGCACTACTACTACGTGATGATAGTAATAGCGTGGTGGAGGAAGCAGCGCTACTAATAAGTATTTTAGCGGCAGCGCTTGTTCAGAAACGCGCTACTGTTAAATAATAGTTGTAGCGCCCTAGCAGTAGCGCGGGTGCCTGCGCTACTGGTATGTAAAAAACCAGCGCCACTACTAAGCTTTTATCTAGTAGTGGTAGTGCCACCCATTCATCGAACGTGGGCACGTGTGGGGGTTCTCCAGCAGCGGTGGTGCAGGTCACATTTGTGCTGGATCCGTGCGGTTAGTCCAAGACGCCAACATAGCGTGGATGTTAGTTAACCGAGCAAACTCAAAGGTCAGAAGGAATGAAAGTGCAAATTTTAGCTTGGTTTTAAGAGGGCAAAGTGATATGCCTCAAATAGCGTTAAGACGATTTTTTTGGGTAGCCCGATCTTTCACCGCACGCACAAATAGGTAGCAATGGGGTTGGTAGCAAAGAACGTAAAACAATAGATGATATGATATGCTTGCAGGCGTATGTAGTAGCTAGATGAAATATAGTGGATGAATCAGAAGTACAGACGTGGTGTAGTAGTACTAGGATAGATGGAGGGATTAAGCTAATGGCGATTAGCGACGGCGAAGGCGACGGAGTAAATAGACAGATGGAGACCGTGAACTAGTAGAACTAGAGGGAAAAAGACAGAGTGGATTGACCCTTGCAGAATCACTAGAACCAAAACGGAGCTTGTGTCTTGACGATCAACGCCGCCGAAACACCATGCAATATCAAACCCTAATAAGGGATGCAAGAACACAGATGTGGCGCATCCATCAGATGCCTTTTCTGAGTATTTCCTTCAAAACTAAAAAAAACCTCCCCTTACAAAGCGGTGCACCCCTTACTTATATAGGTGGTGCCTAATACTTGGGCCAGACCCGACCTGAACTAGGAAGAGATGAGGAGTCCTCATCTGTTACAAATTGTACGTAGCAAATAAAAAGAAAGCTACCAAATCTGAACAAACTGTGGAAAGCAAATAAAAAGGACACACGTACGTATACTTGCATGTATGATTTCTAGGCTGACACAAAAATTAACTTGATGGTGCAGCCTTCAAACTTTCACTCTGCTGGCCTAGATAGAAGTAATCACAGGGTGTTCTAAACGTGGGCTTCACTTCCTCCCGAGGCACAATCTGAGGAGCAACCGAACAAAAAAAGAATTATTTGTAGCGATGTTGTTGCGTTCAATCGGTAGAGCATATGACCATCTTCTTTCAGTAGCATATAGAACAGGCTTCACACCTAAGAGCCCCCTCTGTTCTGTAGCACACATGATCTTCTTATGACGTAGAGCGGGAACCACATACTTTTGCATCTTGTTTTCATAGCGAGTCTCTCGGTTGGAAGATGTTTTACTTGACAGTAATGGAGGAACGACAAGAATACCTGCAGTGACCGTATCACAAAGCTAACCACCATCATCTGACGGTTGTAATCCTTGTTTGCCTTCACTCGTTGCAAGTACTCCCGCACCTCGAGATTCCGGTGCTCGACAAAGGCCTTATATGCCTACAAAATTTAGGTTGTTTCTAAGTGGGCAATGCTAAAAATAAACTAATAAAGTGAGAGAGAAAGAAGATAAGGGGGAAGTACTTACAACATGCTGGCGGGCTAAGCCAGGCTGCGAACGCCCCATACTCTCTAACGGGCTCGGGTTGGTAGTTCGAAGGCGTGTCTACGAGACAGAAGGAGTGATCAAGCCATCGAAACACGGGTACCGTCCATTGGACTTCGGCTGGATGGCCACCACTGCCGTGCCATCGATCTAAGACTGGACAGCGTCAGGAGCATCCGGACCAGGCGGATGCAACCTCTCAAACTGCTCCTTGTAGGACTCCAGGTGCTCCTCGGTTTTGCCGTAGTACTCGCTCTCGCCTTCCTTGCGATCAGTCCGCTCACGGGCCATCTTCCACGACTCTATGTCTGAGAGCGGCCTCTTCAGCTTGTCCTCTGCAATGTCAGACATAAGTTAGCCATACATAAGAACATGATGGTACAAAAAAGAAAAAAATGCATCATGCATATGGATATACCTTCATGGCCTTGAAGCCCCAGTGGTTCCTGTTTCCTTGGCCATGTGTTCCGTGTTTTCCACACTTACCCCGGACCTGAGTGAGGTCACACTTCGGAGATGCATGTCGGGTGTTTGCAACCGCCACATCACTTTTGTCGGTATAGCTGTTTTCGATTTTAATAATGTATAATGACCTATATTCAAAAGAACATGAGATCACATTATTAACGTACATGAAAAAAAAACTACATATATATTCATAATCTATGAAAAAAATCACCTAATCGATAAATAATATATGTATGTTTATATTTACACATGCCACATTTAAGTTAATCAAATAATAATACATAAAAACATTGAAAATTATATATGAAAAGTTAATATATTAAAATCACACAGCTGCGGCGTGGCTAGCTGGTCGGGGCGACGCGGATCGGTGACGTGATAGGTATGCCGACGGCAACCGTCGGCATATGTGAGGCAGGGTAGCCCGTCGGTGCGCCTCGGATCGATGACGTGGCATGCGTAGCTATACCGACGGTCGCCCGTCTATGCCGTCGGCATAGATTCGACGTCATTAGCCGCAGTTACGAGCGGGGTCGCCGGGCCCATAGCTATGCCGACGGCCGGTCTATGCCAACGACAGTTGTAGGCGTACTCTGATCTACGCCGACGGCTTCTGTGCCGATGGGGGCCGTCAGCATAGAGGAGGATAACCCGACGGCCTAGATACGCCAACGGCCTGACCCTAGCTCTCGGCATAGCTTAGAGTAGGCCAATGGGGGCCGTCGGCATAGAATTGGCCGTCGAGGTAGAGCTTTGTTCTGGTAGTGTCTGTCACTTCCATAAGTTGCTTTCATAGTCAATTACTCTCAAACCATAGAGCCTCCAACTATGTTATACAAATAGATTTTCCAAGTAAACAAATGTAGAATTTGAAGTTTCAGGGCATCTGTTTTGAACAATCACACAATGAATGTACAAAAAATTCTGAGATACAGAGATAATGACTAGCTATTCAAAATAGAAAATACCCATTTTCTTTTTCTTCTCGAGGGTCTCAATCTCATCCAAACATCTTGATTTTAGCTGAATATAATAGAATAATGGATAGTGGTGCTTCATCTCGAACTAGGTCCGCTGAAACATTACCTAGCTAATAAATTTATATCTCCTTCAAATTTAGTTCACATTTAGGACTATGCCTTTTATTACTCCCTTCCAAAGGATGAAAAACAGTGTATATATTTATGATGTAAAGATCTGAATTAAAAACTACAAATTTCCTACTTTATTTTCAAAAGGAGGATGTACCCCCGGCCTCTGCATCTAGATTTTCCAAGTAAACAAATGTAAAATTTGAAGTTCAGGGCATCTGTTTTGAACAATCACACAATGATTGTACAAAAAATTCTGAGATACAGAGATAATGACTAGCTATTGAAAATAGAAAATACCCATTTTCTGTTTCTTCTCGAGGGTCTCAATCTCATCCAAACATCTTGATTTTAGCTGAATATAATAGAATAATGGATAGTGGTGCTTCATCTCGAACTAGGTCCACTGAAACATTATCTAGCTAATAAATTTATATCCCCTTCAAATTTAGTTCACATTTAGGACTATGCCTTTTATTACTCCCTTCCAAAGGTTGAAAAACAGTGTTTATATTTATGATGTAAAGAACTGAATTACAAACTACAAATTTCCTTCTTTTTTAAGAGGAGGATGTGCCCCTGGCCTCTGCATCTGGACGATGCATGCAACCATTTTATTAATTATTCACGAAGACCACACAAAGTAATACATCAATAAGCATGGAGCCACCATCTAGGCAACACTTGTTGCTCTATCCCCTTGATGAAGGGGTGCCGAATGTCTCAGCCAAATACCAAACAGATATCACACCAAATCCAAACATCTAAAGTCGGATGCCCCAGCCCAACCACATACCAGGAACTGGGTCACACCCCAGACCGGTGCACTCGCGGAGGCTGCCGTCGCCACCTTCCACCGGTTCATCTCCATTGCAAGAACTGACGCATCAACCTTGCCTGGCCTGCCGTCAATGCCACCATGGCGCCAGACAACGCCACCATCCTGCACGAATCCATCCACACGCGCCCGTCGCCGAACCTCCACAGTGCCATGCCGCTGGGATCCGCCATCGGCCTTGCGGTAGATGTAGACCGCTCCTCCTCTTGTCCCCTCCAGCCAGCACGTGTTTCAAAACAATGCCACCATGAGGGACAACGACATCGAAGGTGCCATCATCGTCCGATCCGGTGGGCCCAGATCTAGGGTTTCCCCGGAGCATCAATAAGGCAATGGTAGCAAAAGTTGACAGCAAACCACAAAACGGTGGTATCAAGAATGCAAAAAAGGTGCATTGGTTCCAGCACCGGGGAACGCTGGTTCTCGCTTTGGGTGGTGCCCACTGTAGCACCACGAATGCCGGTTGCAGCATCTCGTCCCGCAAGGTCGTCAGCAGAGGTTGCCTCCGCCTCCAGTATCTGCTCTTGCCGTCCCGAGCGCTCGTCGGTCGTTGCCATGGCGGCTACAACACTGGAGTCGTCTTCATGTTGCTCTGACCATCGCCAGTCGCAGCATCCCCGGAATTGAGGTTGCAACTCCTTGCGGGGCGGCTGCAGCTTCTTGTTAGATGGATGCAACATCCGGAAAATTTCGCTGGGCAGCAGTGGTATTTGAGGGAGGAACCGGCGGTAGGGGCAATGGTGGTGGTCGTTGTGTGCTGGATTTAGACGATGGGGATGAGAAGACGATGGGTGAGGGAACGTGTGGTGGGGGCTGGAGATAAAGAGATAAGAACGACAGAGAAAAGCGGGTGAGCGAGTCCACCGGACGCTTGGCGTGGGAGGGACTTCGTGTGCACAGGAAACGGGCTGGGGCCACAACCAGGGTGAAGCGGCCGGCCCAACTTTCGGCCGGCGCGCCGTTGTTAAACTTTTCCTTTTTGCATCTTATCCTTGGACTTGGTTTCCACCAAATTCTCAGCAAAGCTAATTAAATTGGAGGTTATGCCTACCTTACTGAGAGTTTGAGACAATGAATATGATATTCAGAGGAGAAGTGTGTGTGCATATATAGGTGGATATGTGTGGACTTGCATGCCACAGTGGGGCTCTTTCTCATGCTGTTCCTGCTTGAGAAACCGAAAGGAGAATGAAAGGCATGATGGCTCACGGTTAGACCTGGTTCCTTGATTGCAACCTCGGTATTAGCATTAGCATGTGAAAATTTTTCTTTCTACCGAACAATCCGCGTGAGCAACAAGTAGGCCTATGATACTTCCATATGGACAATACTGGCACAAAATCTGGTAATTTTGCTAACACCAACTTTTTTTGCGAAATACCCCAAATCTGTTATAAAATTCACCGAAATTACCAAGTACCCTAAACATAATAAAAATTACATTGAGCTTTCTGGACCACCGTACGACCACTATCATCGCCAGAATGAGTCGTCGATGTCGCCGTTCTCATACCGGAGCCGACCTAATCTTGTCGATGACAGCCAACAAGTCTTCATGCATGTACACGAAGGACCACAGTGCCCTGGAGCCATAGTCGTTTCTGTTCAACGTATCCTTGAATCGATCTGAAGCATCTGACACCAGACCTCGCCACCAACCGTCCAAGGCGGCAGGAATTGGTGGGAAGACCCTGACGTGCCGGCTTCGCGCGGAGTGGGGACGTTGAGCGGGACGCGAGCGGCGAGACGGCAAGCAAGGCGGCGGCGCTGGGTGGCGTAGGCGCACAGGCGAGCAGCGGAGGTGGTGGCCTGCAGTGCTGGGAGGATCTGCAGACGGCCATGGCAGCGGCTCACGCCGCATCAGGGCCCGATCTGGGTCCTGAGGGCTGTGGCCATTGCGGCTGTCGTGCTCGTCCTACCGCGTGGTGGCTCCTGCAGTCGCTGCACGCGTGCTCCAGTTCTGCAGCCCCGGTAGGGGATTCTGCGGTCCGAATAAACAGCGTTGGGTGCTGGCTCTAGTGGTCTTCTCTCGACCATCGCGCCGATCGCCTTGCTGCCTGTCATCCTCAGTCTGCCGAGTTGGAGGGAGCAGAGTATACTAATCCTCTTGCGTTTTAGCTAATTACTGCTACCTGGTAGTTTGTTTTGTCGATCATTAGGGGGGGCCGGGCCCCTGCTCGCCCCCCCTGGCTCCGCCACTGGCCACATGTACGATGTAAAACTTCACAACAACTTAGGCTCATTGACTGAGAGGATATAATATAGGGTCATCTTGAGCAAGGGAAGACAAGAGATGACAAATCTTGCAGGATACTTGGCATGGTCATGTGTGGGTACGGTGGTAATTTGGCTCACCCGCAAGACATCCGGGAGAGTCTGATTCTACTGGCCACTCTGTGACTGGAAGTCAGTTTATGTTTGCACCTACCAGACTGTTTGAGATGGACTCGAGCCAGTCGATCGGATTTTGAGATTTGAACTTGTGGTCGTAGCAAGTAGCAACAGTATAACTTTCATACGGTTGGCCAACTCTTAGTGGACGTTGAAGCCGTTGAACTCATATTAGATTCAAGTGAGGCATGAATTAGGTAAGGAACCATACTAGTTTAGCTTCAGGCTGCTCTTTTTATTTTTTCTGAACCACACCCTGGCAGGTGTATCAGCTTGAGATTCTTGTGTGAAAGCAAAATGCTTGAGGTTGCTCTGCATGACATCGCTACCGTTCTTTGTGTTATTGTCTAGGGTATGGCTAGTTTTTCATCTCAGATGGGAATTAACTAAGTCTTATCTCGGTGACAATATAACATATAATGTTTTTGCTATTTTTTTTCTTCTTACACTTATATATTCCTCCTTTTTTATTTTATTTTTTTCGACATTTTTATTGTATTTCGTTCTAGAAAAACATAAATATTCAATGATCCAACTGCACCTCATCACATCGGCCACACATAATTGCAAAGCACACTACATTGATCTCCTGTGACCTAGTCTGCATTGGAAGAGCCAAAACTCTCCTCACTTGCAATATACGGTCGTGTGATGTGTGAAACATAGTGACAAGAGGCTCGGGAGATGGTAGAGAGAAGCGGAACTGAGAGATTCAGCTTCAATATGGAAGAAGCAGTACTAAATTTCTCGTGATCTACATGAGAGTCAGAAAACAAAAAACACGCACTGTATCTGAGCACATGCACTCGTATATCTGTTGATTAGCAATCTGGTCTGAATTATATGCTGTACTCCGACTGTAGCAGACCTTCTTCCAATTTCTATTTTCGACGGATCTTTACAATAACAAAAAATGCATCTAAAATATGGAAGCTAAGAAGAAGACATAGTGCGTGCCAGTGCCACTGAATAAGACACTATAGTTTCCTTTATGCCACTGTCAAGTTTTTAGTTGAGGTCAGATTTTTGTCAGTGATAGCAAATTAATCGATCCTGTGCTCGTATTACATAGGAGATATCACGTGCCTACCTCTAACAAAGTACTAACAAACATATATATCTTGAAAAAAACCTGTCTTTACAGATCGCTGGGTAGCAAGATATATTGCTCATGCTAATAGTGAGTGTTTCAATCAAATAACCATTTCCAACTGGGAGGTATCATGCTTTTGATTCTCCTTCAAGTTTCTCAAGCACGTAGAAAGCATTGGGAAAGACCACCACCGTGGTATATGCAACACCACCCATATCCATCTATATATACACGTTTTCCCTCCGGGTATCACAACCATGGTCTCAAACTCTTGGTAAGATAGGCTTAACCAGGAATTCAATTTGCTTTCGTGAGAATTTGGAGGAAACCAAATCCAATCATATGATTCAAAACTGCTAGCTGGATGCATTCTTCTTCTGCTCTCGTCATGTTCGCCTGGTTTTCTTGCTGAGCTGCGAGCTTTCTCGTGGCTGGAGAACCTGACGGCAAGCCGGAGGGAGCGTTGGGTTTGGACGATGCGAAAGAGGTTCAATAAGTGCTGTGACATGATGTGGTTTTCTCGTTGGCGTGGTATAGCTCTCCAAGATTTTTTTTCAGAAAAATAAATCCCTTTGTGTATAAAAGGGGATTCAGTCCATTTTATATTCCAAGAGACCTCCGCTTCCCCTTCAATCCTCGGGTTTTTCTCCCGCCCGGCTGGTTTTCCGATGGTTAATTCGCGAGAGGTAGGAAGGTTCCAGGGGAGGGGAGTAGGCCACCGTAGTGACATAGGTAACTCCGTCCTCCGACATAGGCTTTTACGCCCATATGCATCCGGCGAGGGCAAGGTCAGGCCAGGCTCCTTCGCCTTCAAATGTAGTTGTGTCTGCTTCAGCTGCTTCGCTCCACTGCATCTGCAATTCTGCATCGGTCTCCCGGAGCAACAGGATCAGAGACGACCAAAAGGTACATCATCCATCTTTGCAGCCTGCACTGGTACCGTACCTACACCATTAATAGCTTATCACAAGTGCCTAGCCCGGTCGTCAGCCGCCCGCACCGCAGCTCGCAGGTTTGAAGTGGCAGAGGAAACTGAATGACCGCACACAACCTGTTTGGTTCCAGGCGCCACTGCCTTCCCTTCCTTTTACTTTTTCATTTTCGGTTGCAACCTTAATAAAAGAGAGTGGATCATACAACCTTAATAAAAACAACCTCAACACTAAGTAAACACACGACATGATCAAAGAAACACCTAACATTTTCGGTCACTTTCCGTCAGGCTCGTTGTTCTTGGCACCCTGCAGCCACCTGCATGGTGTTTGATAAAAATGCCTTTTAAAGGACGGCAACAATGTCGCTCATTCATTTCGTCAGAAATATTGTCAAAATGTCTTTTGGATGTCCGGATGATACCGTACATTTTATGGTCTCCATGAGAAAGCTGATTGGGTGATGCTTACTGAAATTTTTATTTGCTAATTAGATTTAACTCATGGGTTTGAATTAGTTGTAATCTCTTTATATAAACTTCAGATAAAGAAAGAAGGCAAAACTTCACTAGACATTGGGCTATTTTACAACTGTCTAATCTCGGCCATTCACTTAAATGTAAAATTCAACTTCATATTGCTCTAAGTTTTATACCACACGCCACTTTACACGCACACACAAAGGCTAGTGTGTGGGCATTTGTCATCTCGCCCACACACCTGTCTCCTCTCCCACACCCAAACTGCTAGTTGCCATGTGTTTTGCAGCGCACATGGCAACTGCCCCAAGTGTGCTTTATAAGCAGGTGGCAACTCTTTTTTTCACCCGAGTTGTCATGTGTTTTGCAGGGTCCACGGCAACTACCTAATGTGCACGTAAGCAGATGGCAACTCTCTTTTACCGAGCTCTAACGTGCACGTAAGCAGATGGCAACTCTTCCTTTTTACATGGCAACTGCCCTAGCATGCTTGTGAGCACATGGCAACTCTCTCAACTGCCTAGTGTTAGTATGTGGCAACTCCTAAAGTTATGAAATCATGGCAACTACATTAGATCAGACCACACATGGTAACTGCAGTTGAGCAACCATGGCAACTGTAGTTGTCCGACATGGCAACCGTAGTTCAGCGACATGGCAACTGCAGTTAAACGAACATGGACGAGGGTCTGGACCATGGCAACTGCGGGCGCGCGGTGACCGTCACGCGTGGCGTGCGGGACCAGGAGGGTACGAGGCTCGTACGGGCGCAGGGCGGTATCAACTTCGCCCACACGCACGCGTCTGAAAGGGATCGGGAGGGGAAAAAAGAGGTGTGTGGACATTACTTGTTTTGCCCACACGTAGGTGTGTGGGCTGTTCCTCATATACACCACACAAAATATGCGGACGGAATCCCTAACACCCACACGTGTGACACTTATCGGTAGGTGGCTACATGTGCAATCACCAGATCATTGCAGATGGCATGTCAGACAACTAGTGTGGCTCTCTCGTTGACCTTCTCTCGGTAGAATAAAATCCCTGGGTCGAACTCATTCTAACAGAGAACAGTTTGTACAAACCGTCGACCAACAAGAGAGTGAAGGTACAATCTGTTCATAATGCATCTATCCTCACTTGAGATAATTGCTATTACCTCTCTCTCAGTTTACAGAGCGTGCGCGTATTCCTAGGTCGTCAATTTAAACAACTTAATACAAGTTATATATTACAAAAAATATATCAATATAAACTTTGGATGTTCTATTTTCAAAAGGTATAATTTTTGTGTTATATAGTTTATATTAGGGTGATAAAATTGACAACCTACGTATACGCGTAGGACTTGTAAACTGAGACGGAGGGAGTAGTATGTTTCAATGTTGTACTCGTGAAACTCTTCACCACACACACACACACACACACACACACGGAGACGGCTTGAGAGGACTCCTCGATAGAGCCAGCTGAACCGCTCCCGCGAAGCGCCCCGTGCGCGCGTCACGGGGGCCCCCGATCTGCCGCCGGCGCACTCCTCCCCTCCAACCTCTCCTCCCCTCGCCGCCGAGGGCGTCCGCCCGGCGAAGCCCGTGCGGCGGGCGGCGGGCTCTTCCCTCCTCTGTTCGAGGCTGCGGCGGCCTGGTCAGCCCCTTCGTGAAGCCCAGCTCGGCGGGGCTCTCGGCGGCGGGGACGTCGGGCTTCGGCAGGGCTCTCGGCTGCGGCGGCCATGCTGGCTGGTGGCGTGGGTGCGTGCCCGGCGGCTCCGACGCTTGGAGCTCGCCGGTCGGCGCGGGTTGGGCAGTGGCTCGGGGTGGCTGCTGCTCCAGCCGTGGATGGCTCCATGGCGGCTTGGCAAGTCGGCTACGGCGGCGGCTGGCTTGTCCCGGTGTCGGCTCGTCTGTTGGTCGCTTGTCTCGGCCTTCGATCTGTCTCCTCATCGTCCTTGGTGCTATTTCCGTTGAAGTGATGGCCCTCTCCCATCATTGGCCCATCGTTTGTCTCGCGCTAGGGCAACAGGACCAAGCTCGTCTCGCGCCCGGCAGCAGGACCGTGTCCGCCTCGCGCCCGGCAGCAGGACCGCGCCTGTCTCGCGCCCGGCAGCAGGACCGTGTTCGTCTCACGCCCGATGCAGCTGCACGAGTCGATGGAAGCTAGTTTTCCACCGGGTCCGCTCGTCTCTTCCGTTGGGGTAGTGGCGGGTTTCGGGTGAGGTGGTGTCGAGGACTTGGATGCCGGGGTGGCGGCCCTGGTGGTGGTAGCATGGTGCTCATGGGCAGAGCCCGTTGCTCGGTGCTGCCCGGCAGCCATGGACGTGTGGGCGGCGTGGTAGCCGGGGTGTGGCGTTCGGTGGCGGTGAGTGTTGGCCGGGGCGAAAGCCTGTTCTATCTTCGGACGGACCGGCGGCGGCGTTGCTCGTTCCCTTTTTGTAGGCGTCGTCGCGGCTCTCATTGCCCGTCGTGTGGCTCCTGGGGAAACTCTGATCCTTCATGAAGGCATCGTCTTGGAGCTCACGGTTCGTCGTATGTGGCTTCATTTCTTCACGGTGGCGTGGTCACTGTTGGAGTCTCTGGTTGCTCTTGTAGTGTTAGGGGTCGTGTTGCTGCGCTCAACGCCTATGTATCCAGCCTTTGGTGTGTGTGTTGTGGTGGCGTGCGTTTGTAACGGGTTGTTGTCGGTCATTGCTTTATATATAAAGCTTGGCGAAAGCCTTTTTGGGTGAAACTCTTCACTATTAACCTTAATTTTGTTTGTATTCATCACAGCAGTGCTCGGGCTGTTTATGGCCATGGCTTTGGAAACATTCAAGGCAGTTGCTGGTGTATTTGCAGACATCAATGCATGTAGGGATTTTTTTGGCTGGGTCACACCATGCATCCTAGCGGCCCGACATCAGCTGTTGGGTGAAAGCAGTGCAGCTGTGCAACACCAGATTCTTGCGGAAAGGGAGCAACTTCGTCATTTGGAGAATGACATTTGGAAGCTCCAGACAACTATGCCCAAGATGCTTGACCTTATTGAGCGTGTTGAGTGGCAGAGCCATAAGAAACCAGCAGCTGAGCTTCTCCCACACATCAAGGATGTAGTTTATGATGCTGAAGACTTTCTTGATGAGTTCAAATATTATGCACTCAAGTTGAAGCTTGAGGAGAGCAAGAATTCAGGTAAAGAACGCATGCATGCTGCCTTTCAGGAGTTTTTCATAAGTGTCAATAATTGTGACCACTTCAACAAAGTGAAGGAAATCCAGGGTAACCTAGATCACATCCATTATCAGTCGAAGGATTTGAGATTGCATAAAGCACCATTGAAGTTTGACAAATTAATCAGGCCAGAAACAAGTGCTTTTTCCGAGGTGCCACAAATATTTGGCCGTGAAAAAGAAGTGAAACACTTGGTGCAACAGTTAGGAGTACATAAAAGCAAGAGAGGGAGGACCGATGATGAAGCAAGAGCGTTGTGTGTGCTTCCCATATTTGGTATGGGTGGTGTCGGAAAAACAACTATTGCACAACAAATCTGTGATGATGCAGAAGTGATGGAGCACTTTGACTGCATAATTTGGACTTGTGTTTCTGATGATTTTGACGCAAAGAGGTTAATTAAAGAGATTCTGGAGCAGATGGAACAAGATACAACATCTGATAATCTGAATAATCTCGTGAGAAAACTGGCTTGTTCTGTAGAATCTAAGAAGTTGTTACTTGTCCTTGATGACATGTGGGGTGATACATTGATAAATGGTGGCGCGGAGTGGGACAAATTTTGCATACCTTTGAGAAATGCCCTTCAAGGAAGTATGATTTTGGTCACCACTAGATTTTATGAGGTTGCTAATCTAGTCTGTGCTGGCATGAAGAGCTACGAGTTGGAGGGTTTGCAAGATGTTGTTTTTTGGGAGTTCTTCAAATCATGTGCATTTGGATCCAATAGGACCTGCAATGACCTAGAGTTGGAGCGCATCGGTAAAGACATGCTTCAAAAGTTGAAGGGTTCTCCTTTGGCAGCCAAAACTGTTGGACGCTTGTTGCAAAGGGACCTAAGAAGAGCACATTGGGAATCTATATTAACAAGTGAGTTGTGGATGTTAGAACAAGATGTGACTGACATTTTGCCAGCCCTTCGACTGAGTTATATGTACCTACCACCATTATTGAAGAGATGCTTCTCAATTTGTGCACTGTATCCCAAGGATCACAAATTTGATAAGGAGTTTTTAGTCGACATTTGGATAGCACAAGGGTATGTGGAACTTCAAGATGCATCATTAGCTTTTGACGAGCTTGTAAAAGGGTCATTCTTTCAGAGATCAGCCAAGTCAAATTTTCAGTATGTAATTCATGACTTGATGCACGATACAGCACAACTTGTCTCGAAGGATGAATGTTTCATCATAAAACATTCAAGTGATCTTGATAAAATCCCTTCAACTGTTCGTCATCTGTCAGTATTCACTAACGAAAATGTTGGCTGTTCTGAATTGAAGAGGTTATGCAACAAGAAAAAATTGTGTTCATTGGTATGCAATGAATCATACAGCCGCGCAAAAGATTTTGCTCCCGTCATTGACTGTTGGTTCAAGGAACTCCCAAGAATCCGTGTACTGAGTTTTAGGTTGTCTAGAGTAAGCCAGTTACCTGAGAGTATGGGGAACTCAAAGCATCTGCGATACCTTCGTTTACTCGGAAGTCATACTTTCAGAACCCTTCCTTCATCGGTTTGTCGTCTATACCTTCTCAAAACTGTAGAAGCTAAGGATTGTGTGTTCCAAAGTTTCCCTGAAGACTTCAGTGATGCCATGAGCTTACAAAAAATTAAATCAAAGGGCTTTAATTATGACAAGGATCACTCTAATGCACTCTGTGTACAATGGACTGGCGATCAGGCGGTACACATGATGGAGAACCAGATTGAAGCACTGCCTCACTGGAATCTAAAAAAATTGAGAATACAAGATTATGGAGGTGAATCTTGTCCTAGCTGGCTCCATCCTAACCTCCTGCCAAGGTTAAGTTCTCTGGAATTGAGTTATTGTAAGAACATTCAGAGTGTATCATTTTTTGGGCCGTACATTTGTGATACAGATCAGGAAGACAACCTTCGCTGTCTTGAAGTTTTGGACATCAGAGGTTGTCCTCAAATCAATTGGCAAAGTTTTGTGGCCTTCCCCCCTTCTCTTAGAAAGATTATCCTTCATGACTTCGGGTATTTCACGGATCACTTTGTGAGCTGCTTCCACGACCTCACTGTCCTCGCCGAATGGAAAATGTCGACCAAATGGTTAACATCTATTCCCCTGCAAGTCTGGAGTAGCAATTTTCCAGCCCTTGAGAAACTGTATATTGTTGATTGTGCCTCTCTTATGTCAGTTGGGGTCACTGACGCAAGCAGCAGCAGGAGTGTTGGAGCATTCTCATCCCTTATTGTTCTATATATTAGCGGCTGCAGGAAATTGTTGAGCCTTGATGAATTCCTAACACCTGCTTATCTACCTGCTGTGAAGGAAATTTGGGTGACATGGTGTAATGAATTGACGTCCCTGCCAGTTGATAGGATCCACCATTTTACTTCTTTGCAGAGGCTCGTTCTTGCAAATTGCCCAAAGTTAAATACACCGATGGTACTAAGATTACCATCCTCCCTTAAGCATTTCAGTTTGGAGTCATGTCCAAGCATAAAGTACATCGATATTCGCCAGCTGGGCAGCACTCCAGCACTGGAGACACTGAAAGTAACACACTGTTCAACCCTCAGATCCGTTGGCGGTTCAATAGCAGTTGCTCAAGTAGAGTCTGTGTATATTCTTCATTGCCCAGAGCTGGTAGATGTAAGACAGCCTCTTCGACAAGGAAACTGGTATGTATTATGTCACCAGAGTATGGTTGCATTATGCATTAGCATTTTTTTTCCTCTCAAAGTATATACGTGGCCAGCTATATGTTGATATCTTCACGTCTTTTTTTTTTGCGAAATGAAGCTCAGTATATCCTAACTTGAAACTAATTAAATTAACCTTTTTTTATAAACTCTAGAGTCTTTCTTTTTAGCCGGATCCACACATTGGAAAGTGTTCTACCGTTGTTGCTGGATTTATGTTAAACATTTCATGTTGCAACAGCAATCAAGACCCAAGTTGCTTTGCCAATTTTTGGCAATGAGCCAAGCAGGCCCTTATATAATCCAATATGATTAGGGAGTTTTCTATTGTTAGGAGATATAAGTATTGATAAGAAAAGACGAGTGTAACTAGTATATGCTCAAATAGCGAATGAACAAAAATGGAAAATGAGATAACTTAACCATATCCATGAAGGGCCCAGATTTTTTGGACAAGCAAGCAATATGTTAATTAATCGATAGCTCGTCAAGAACCATTAGCCTTTCGTGCAAACTATCAAGAAATTTGCATTTTATAATTAAGTATTAGATTAACCACCAAAGAACCATCACTGTATGAAATGGAAAAAAGAGAGAGTGGCAACATCCATGATGGCTGCCTCCTCAGTAACGGTGATCATCCCCACGTTACTGCTCGTCGGCTGTAGTTGGTCGGCCGAAGCCACTGGTGAGTCGGCATCAAAACTTTATCAAGTGGAAATGAATGAATAGGCATAAAAAGTAAAGAAAAACTTCTACTCCTTCTGTTCACTTTTATAAGACGTTTTATACAGTTCAGACAGAGCCCAAAACAGTTTAAGGTCAGCTGTCTAAAACTTCTTACAAAAGAGAACGGAGGGAGTACCATTTATTAAAAGATATCTGTAGCAATTTATAATTAAGTTCAATCTGATGGCTTGTATCTTCATGATGTTTAATGTGCCTGCTACATTAGCAGTAAGTTGTACAATAGAGAAGGATGGCAGAGGTTCATGATTTTTAAGTATACTATATCTCCTCTTCCTATCAGACTTTTGGAATAGTTGGTTGATAGGAATATATAACATGGTATCAGACCTAAGGTCTTGAGTTCAACTCTCAGTCCACGCATTAGAGCTGCATGTGTTGTATTGATAAAAATGGAAAACAATTAACATCCTTTTCAACAAGGCTGCAGATTTTCTTTCCCTCAATCATTGTAGTTACTTCACTAGGTTTTACTCCATGAGCACTCGTGAGGTTCAGTTCAGTGCTTGGCATATTCCCTCAAAATATCCTTTAATTTAGTACTCCCTCTGTAAACTAATATAAGAACATTTAGATTACTATTTTAGTCATCTAAACGCTGTTATATTAGTTTACAGAGGGAGTACTAAATGTTGAGTACGCCATGCTATCAAGTTCCATTACTCGTTTGAGAGAAATTCGAGTACTCAAATAGCTAGGTTCCTGATTTGTTTTAGTTCAGTTTTCCACAAGGGATACAACTTATTTCTCAAAGCAAGTCTGGACAATCAATGTTAGATTCAGTTAAAGGATGAATAATATTAATTAACTTTTCTTTCAATAATCTACTATCTAGAAAAGACATTTGATGGATTTTATGACTGTATTTAATATACAGGGGGGGTCTGATATGATTCAAATTGAGGAGGATAGGTCTTTTCATCTTCCGCAAGTCACGACAGGTGCAATGGTGTGTCATCTCTGCATATTACAGTCCTTGGAGCATTGCATTAAAAGTATAAAGTTGTCTGGGTGATAAGTCAAATAGTACAATGCACTTTACTATTCTCATGGTACGGCCATCGGTACAAGTAATAAGGAGCAGCCGCCTGCTCTTTGATGTTTGACAGACTCATTTTCCCCTTGCAGGGGGGGGGGGGGGGGGGGGGGTTGAGAAAAAAAATAATTTGTGACCGCCTCAGACAAGAATATGTATCCGCTATTCAGAGGATGCATGTTACCGATTGTGACGACTTACTGTCCCTGTAAGGTGAAAGGTTCATAAATGCCCATGTCTTACTGGGAAAGGGGTTTGGTATTACCATTGTCTCCCCAAACTCTCGAGTGGCAGCTGTTTGGTGATTTCTCAGCATGTGTCCCAGCATGCCTGGAAAACCTCACATCGCTCGTGTCACGGAAGATGTCTGGATGCCACCAACATTTGGTGCAGCAATGTTTCATTACTTGAGGAACGGGAAATCCGAGATTGTCCGAACCTAGTTTCCGTCGATGGAGCAAAGGAAGTTGCAAAAATAAATAGTGTGCAGATAAACGAGTCTGTAAACTTAAAAGAGAAGAGGAGATCATGGGGAGATAAATGAGCATCAGTTTCAAGTACTTGGCCACAGCTTGTCACTGAGCCTAGATAATTGGAGTGAATATCAGTAAAGGAAGTTTTGCAATTAATATTGTGTGTTAAACAATGGAGGGCAACACATGTGTTTTCGTGTAAGACACCGTCAGACACTCAATTTCATGTAGTTTATTTTTTCTCTTGAGAACATATGGCATGTATAATGTACGATTCTGGAGTCTAGCTACAAATTGAGGTCCTGTTGTTTCTCAAGGGAAGAAATTGCAGTATGGAAGTATGTTTACAGGGACTCAAATCTGCACCCAAATGCTTGCTTCCAGAGAATAATGTTGACACTGATACTATGAACATACATGAGGACAGAGTTTCAGAATTCGGAGTTCCAATGTTCAACCTGAAATCATCCATTCAGGACATGCTGATGTGTAAATGCTGTTTTAAAGATGGAGCATTCGTTGTAGCTTAGGCACTTTCTGTTTTAAAGATGGAGCATTCGTTGTGGCTTAGGCCATAAAAAATAGAGTAAAACAAGTTGGCGACATCCATATTTTCCTACCGGGTAATCTGAAATTTAGAACCGAAGATCAGACATCAATTTTTGATTTCGTTTAGCACTTGGTCAGAAATTTATTTCAATTAGCTCATAAGTTGTCTGAATGACGCTAGGCTATTGTCCTCAGCCTGATTGACAGTTAACGTCCCGTGGACGTTTAAGCCCCGTTCTATAACTTATGAGAGATTGAAACGATCTAGCAACAAAAAAAGGAACACCATACAAAGTTGTACTAAATCAGCGACACTTATTCTGGGACTGAGGGAGTATATGATATCTGAGTTAATCATTTAAAAAAGTTAGGTGCATTTATGCAGAGGCCAGGGGTCTTTCCTCCTTTAAAAAAGTTAGGTGGGATTTAAAGTAGTGTCACCGAAAGGTTTCACTATGTAGAACAAAGGAGAAAGAGAGTTTTTGTCTGCTGCTGATGGTTGTTTAAAATTGATTGATTAAAACTAAGTGCAATGTATAGGATAATTAATTTGGGAGAGATGCGGGAGCGAGGCTGTGGCTTTGAGTGCATAGGATATCTGACTTCCTTCAGTATAGCCACTCTGGTATAGAGAGAGAAGGAAATAGGACAAGGCATTCGGTCTGCTGTTTTGTCTTCAGTTATTGCTTTCTTTTTCTATTGGATAGCTTAGTAGACATTTGTTTTTTTATTTCTTTTTGCTTTAATAGTACCTCAGCGAGTGTCAGAAAAAGTAGGATCGGATGTCAGAAAAAGTAGGGTGATGCCCGCAGGCCATGTAGGATCGGATGTAAGAAAAAGTAGGTTTGGATTGGGTAGCGGGTTCCTCGGTAGGAGGCGGGTGCTTGGGGAGAAAAAGTGCGGTCCGGTGCATAAAATTGAAAAAATTGAACTAAAGAGTAGGGATGCATGTGTAGTAGGAGTCTATTTTCTATTCTCTGATGAGCCCACTAGTAGTAGCTTACAGCTTACATCGGGAAGAAAAAACCAATATAGATGCCTCAAACTACTGCTTGTTATGGGGCATCTGTATCCATATTCCACCATTATACATGCCCTGATGTAATTGGCCTTGGCACTTTGGGAAGATGCAGAGGAAGGGGCCCGAGAAGCAGGCAGAGAACTGCTCCCTGTGTTGGAGAAAGCAAAGTGCTCCGTACTTAAACATGTATGTTCATTCAGGGGCGGAGCTAGGCCGGCAGCGTGCCCCGGGCCGCCTTCAAGCAATACTCTTAGATTTGGGTCTCAGATCTCTGCTAACGCTACAATCATCAAAGAAGTTGGGCCTCATGCCCTGGGCCTAGGCCCTGAGGGCCTGGGTCCTGTCTCCGCCCCTGTGTTCATTGCGTTATACTGACATTGTTAAGATGGTGATATTTGCCGCTGGTGCAGGTCGATCTGCTTAAGAATAGGAGGTGACAGTAAGTTTGTCACCATCCAGGCCGAGGAGCTTCAAGTCATGCGGTAGCCAAGCGAGATCATCCCATCATCGTTGTTCCTCATGAAACGCGAATTCAGTCACTGGTTGCTCACAGAAAGCAAAGAAAAGCTCACAGAAAGCCAAATAAAAGTAGACATAGAGCCACAACCGGCTGGTATAAGAAAGATAGGGAAACTAATTGCCTATCCTATTACATGACCGCCATTCAAACCGGTTGAAAATATTCCGTGCTACCATCTCCCACCTGATAGATCCAGTGCCAAACGCTCCCTGGCCTCCATCGGGATGAGTAGCGACCACATACGGATCAACGCAGTGGCTCCGAAGATAACCTGCAAAAAATGAATATTTGTTGTTCTGTTAAAAACCAAATCATTTCTGCAGTTCCAGACTGCCCACAATAAAGCACATGCTCCTACTCGAATGTGTTCTGCTGTTTCAGACTCTATCCCGTTAAGCCACTTCCCAAATAACGTGCTGACATAATTCGGAGGAGTAATGTTAAAGGCTATATGTACCGTCCGCCATAGAACTTTTGCCAACGGGCAGTCAAGAAAAAGGTGTTTGATAGTTTCATCCCGATCACAAAAACTGCATCTAATAGGTCATATCCAGTTACGCTTTATCAGATTGTCCTTAGTTAAAATGACTTGTTTATGTACAAACCACATAAATACCTTAACTTTTAAAGGAACTTTAACTTTCCAAATATATTTGAAACGAGGAATGGAGTTAGAATTGATAACATCGAGATACATCAATTTAACTGTAAATTCTCCAGTCCTAGTAAGCTCTGGTTACCATGTGACTGACTGATCGTCTAGTACGAGGAAGAATGGGAGGAAGAGAAGCTCGGGAATCAGGAGATTTCAAGTTTTACTACTGTCTGTTGTCTCTAGCCTAAACAAATTCCGCGCATCCATTGCACGAGGAATGTGTACTATGTATAGCTCTTGCTCAGTAGTGTAGTCTGCAGAGGCTGGAGTTGAGATGCAGTTTTGGTACTTTCGTGCTTGCGGATAATGACCACACCTGAAAGGTTCGTTCATAAGTTGCAAAACTTGTGTTAGCAGCTTGCCAGCTTCTGACGGTTCAAATTGCAACTCTTCATCATTATGATTGGTCATACTCTGGATTCTGTTGATTTTCACAACAGCCAGAGAACACGGCATTATTAAAAAGGAAGCGTGGTGGCGTTATTTGGGAACCATTTGACACATCAGCCATGTTAGAGAGGGTGGGTTCCAACTGAAGTACTACCATATTTAAATTGTATAGAACTGGAATCATTCAATTTAAGAACGGGCAGAACAAACATCTTCACGTGTCAATAGAGAGCAAGTATAAACCCTTTGGGAGAGAGAGAGAGAGAGAGAGAGAGAGAGAGAGTTCATTACATAAGATTCACTGCCTCTCCACCTCCTCTTAACATTTCCATTGAGATGATAACTAGACAATCGAATTTCCTTGAGGCTTTTGAGGGCGGGCAGCCCCTAAAATGCATTCAGTTTCAAGCACCAATCAAATTGTAACAGCTCGAGCTTTTTTTTAGAAATGGAGGAGGACCCCCGGCCTCTGCATCTGGACGATGCATGCAGCCACTTTATTAATTATTCACACAAAACCTTACAAAGTCATACACCAGTAAGACTAAAGCCATCATCTAGGCAACATCTGTCGCTACTCCTATTCAATTGATGAAGGGATGTTCATAGTCTGGGCCTAATACCAAACAGACCTCGCAGCCAAACCTAGCATCTAAGACATGAGGTCCCAACCAGGACGTCTGCCGGGTATGGGACACCCACCAGTTTGCCGCACTCGTCAACCCGGACACCTGTCGGGTATGAGGCCGCCGCAGCCACCTGTCATCAATCCATCTTCAGTGTTGTATTGCTGCATGTACCTTGCCCGGTCTAGTTGCCGTCGACGCCACCACGGCGTCAGACAACACCATCATCCTCCACGTATCCATCCACACGCGCCCGTCGCCGAAGCTCCGCAGCGACATGCCGCCGAGATCCATCGTCGGCCTCGCGGTAGATGAAACACCGCTCCTCCTTGTCCCCTCCAGCCAGCTCCTGCTCCAAAACAATGCCCTCAGGAAGGAGCACGACACCGAAGGCGTCGTCATCGTTCGATCCGGTAGACCTAAATCTAGGGTTCCCCCGGGAACATCCCGATCATGTTGATGCAGTTTGCAATGACGATGCCTCAACAGGAGGCGTCGGAGACGCCGTCATCGTCCGCCATGACCGAAGTCGGCGCGATTTTCACCGGAAGTAGCGCCACCACGATCTCTCCGCTGACTGGATCCGAGCACACCCTCGCCATGTAGACGTATGTGTCGTCGGAAAGCCAGTTGAAGACCACCGGCCGCCCCACCCCGACCCCATCACGCTCCGCCGGCCGGCCATAGCCGAACCACGATGGATCTGGCCGGGACGCCAAATCCACGGCCAATGCCACCGCCCATCTCAAAACGGAGAATCCCACCGGAGGACCTCGCCAGCCCTGGGTTCGCCGGCTGCCGCCGCACAGCCAAGACGCCGCCGTGGCTGCCGCACGAAGACCCCGCATGAGGCGCCCCAGCCGCCTGATGGGAGATCCGTCGCTTCCCTCCTGCCCTAGCCTTTTAGGCCACCACCACGGCCAGTGCCGGCGGCAGAGATCTGCCTCGCGGGAGGGCTGGCGGCGCGAGGAGTTGGCCCCCCTGGCGTCGCCCTGGGTGGCAGCGCGAGGGGGTCAAGCGGGGGCGTTGGAGCTGGACTAGAGCTCGAGCTTAACTGTAGTAGTGTTAAATTTTGGCGGCCTCGTATAAATTTGTAGTTTTGGTGGTTCAGGATTGTTGGGAGATGGATCTGAAATTTGATGTCTACTCATTTTAGGTTATGCCCTGCGTGCGTGCGTGATTTGTACTACCTCCCTCGCATTTCAGTTAGTCAGTACTAGTCATCAACCCGTGCGACTGCACGGGCTAGTAATTGTTTAGATACCCAAATTACGGGATGCTTATTGCAGTTTTTTGGGAATGTAGTTTATTTAAGAATTGCAGGTTATAAGGAAAAACCAAGGCTATGAATTGAATGAAAGATGGCTCTAGAACCAAGATGTAGTTACTACGGTATTATGTTGCTGCAGTATATTCTTCTGATTAGCTTATAAATATGTCATGCTTTGCCATTACTATGCCCGATATCAAATTGGTTGTGATATGGAAACTTTGGTGTCTGTAAATAACAATTTCTAATCATTAGAAAACACCCTTTATACATGATAGGATGTACTATTATCTCTACATGGCTTATTGCAAATTTATTCACTCATAAAATGTGGAATTTCACCTACAAAATATCACATATTTTAGGAGGATTTTTCAAAGAAAATCTGAAACAAAGTACTTAAATATATTAGCCTACAATAAATTAACATCAAAATAATTATTCAATATTAATTAGTGCTACTAAGTTGCTGACCACTTGTGACAATTTGCAAAAACTTAACTTAATGCGCAAAGTAAACTTGGCTGTTTTGTACAATAACCCGATGTATAAAAATGCACTAAACAACTGAAAAGATTTGTTCCAAGATTCCATCCTCTCATTCTTATTATAGAATAAAACTGACCCGATATAATAGTAAGTTATTAGTCTTAATTCTAAGCTATTACCTGGGGTTGTATTAATTGAATATCAACAAATTGTGGAAGACATTAACATAACTCAGTTAGTAGGTCATAAAGTACAGAATCCCAGTTTTAAAGAGATGAAGCATATAACAATATGCTTTAAGCATTCATGCACCATGATATACCATGCTTGCACCTACTCGCGCAACTTCCATAGCGTTACTGCTTTACATTGTAAAAACTTTTGTTACTTCCCATTAACACTTCTAAAGTTTGATCCTGAACACATGTGACATTTAGCAGACTAAACATGCATTGAATGTGAAAAATACAACATATAAGAAGTTCTTCACGCAAAATTAAGACATTCTAGACCATGTTGAGGAGAAGACACAATTTACTAATGCAAGACATGGTATAATAGAATTAATTGTGATATTTTTTTATCTACATGCCCACAAAAACACGGAGCTACTTATATCTTGTAGTATGAAGAAATGTCTAATCATATTCACCCTTCTTGTATAAGATACATTAAGTCATCTGCCTCCTCAACTTACATGTGGCCTTCCTGCAATTTTTTAAAAACTTACGGTTCTTGTAAGATTAATGTGTTTGCAGAGTTATAAAAAAGGACATGCAAAGATTTTGAATTGAGCTGGAAGTTGACAATTTACAGAGAAAAACTGATAAATTAGAGAAAAGAAGGAGAATGTTTTTTCTAACTAATACCCTGTCATGAAATTGTAAACACACAAATCAGTATACAAAGATCAGTAACCTCAACTCTAGCTCTAGGTATGACAGCCAAATCATCAGAGACAAATGCTTGTAGGCTCCATATATTACTGTTGCACTGTAAACTGATCACGTATACACATAGTTCCTGTTGGAACTGTAATAAGTAATTCTGATTGAAAGCATTCACAGGAATTTAAGACTGGTTCAACTTTTTTCAGTACATAAAATAAAAAACTGAACATAAGACAATTCTCATATGAGAAATATGGAACAGACCGGAACAATGGCCAAAGACAATCGCAGATGGCTACTTGGAGATGCAAGAGTCTACCAAGACCTACCAATTTAAGCAAAAAATATGTACACGCACATACACATCATGTAGCCATACTCGTACATACCTCAGACTTGTATATTGTCAAATCACAGAGACCATAATTATGCATCCCTCGGATGTATGCCTACACATACATCAACCAAATCAAAAGAATTAGCTTGTACGTGTTTAATTATGTTCTGACTGCTAATGTCTTTTATCCGCCTTCCTACATGCTAAAAATAGATGGTGTCAAATGGCCTGCCGATTTATTACCATCAGCTTCATCGAGTGTAGCTGCGCAGCTCTTCTTCTCCTGCACGATGTAATGCTTAGGACTGGAGGGTGACGGAAGGATAGATGGGAGAAGTCCGTCTTAGTTTCCCATCAACTGAAAACATCCTTTCTGCTTCAAACTATAACTGATAGACTTGTCCCTGCTGCATTAGTAATCCTGGTAATTTATTGCTTAAGAAGAGGATTTGGATTGAAGTGTTTAATGTTTCAAGTTGTGGAGATTCAAAGGTTGGAAATTGAGGAAGGAACTGGTGAGAGGCTTGACTGGATTGTATGTTGTTATATCTCGATTTGCAACATCCATAGAACTTTCATGTAGGAGGTGCTATGCACCGGCGGTAAATAAGCAACCTAAATGACATATGAGATGACTCGCCGGAGAACATCGGTTACTTCCAGTAGTTCCAGTGGTGAGCTAACTACTTTCCATGATGTATTAGCTAAATCATTTTAAATACTAATTCGTTCCAACATTTATTAGTTTATACTGCCATTGTTGATGAACGATACAACTAAATCACATTGTAAAATACCAATCCCAAACCTCGTCAAATGAATTTCGTACCCCATATACTTTGTAAGGGATAAAAAGAACAGAAATCTTCTTAAAAGTTTACTAACATAGCAGACATGCAAAACTACAATATATCACTTTTACTGTCTTACACAAAAAAAAGTATTGGGATGGCAATGAGCTCAAATATGAATCTAGATGTTAGTGTATGCAGATATTTATACTTTTCTTACCTTTTCCGTTGGAAGATAATATGCTCCATTTAGCACATCTATATATAGCAATTGGCAGCTAAAAAGTTAATAACCTGAATAATAATTGGAAACTTAGAACTCATGACAGACACATGGTGCACTTGATCAGTTTATGCATTTAAATATTCTAATCAACTAATCAAGCAGATCAATTATCTTGGAAAGACACTAACAATAAGAAAGATCACATGCATACAATGCTACTATCTTTTAGCAAATATGGCTGTACATAATAGAGACCATGGGTATAGAAATACATAGCCATGAAGCTTGAATGTAATACGTGATCCCAGTTTCATCCATAAGCAGCAATGAAGATAAATCAGCATACCTATAGGGAAGGAGGGAGTATCTGTTTTGTGTGTCAAACAATCAACCACATCAATAGAGATTGATTATGGGCTGCTGTTGCTAGTTTCTCCGGCAAAAAGGCATCAATCATAGCAGCAGTCACGGAGGAAGTACGTACTGCTTGTCTCATGTAGCCAGAATCCAGATCAGCTTACCGCCGGTTTGTACGTCTAGCTCCTGAGCTGATATCTCGACGGGAAAAGCTGGAGAAGAACACCAAGATCTCGAAGTTCGTCCAACTGGACCTCCAGACCTTGTCGCTTGTCGCCCATGGCATGCAAGTCCAAGTACACGGTGGTGTAGCCCTTGCAGTGATTTAGAATCGCCAATCGCCGGCAGCTACTCCTGGCGCAACTGCACGCTGCAGCAACTCATGCTTCCTTCCTCCAGCATGCGGCAACAATCTCATAGCTTCCAGCATAGGTACCCCACCGTGTTGCATGTCGAGTCGCACTTGTCTGCATAATGGCCGCAGACCACGTCGGTGGCGCCATGATGGTGCAAGTTAGCTTTTCCTTCCCTACATGATCTCAGACCATGCTTGAAGATGGCTCGCCTGGTGAGAAGGAAGGCTTGGTTGAGCTGAACACAGCCCATTCATCATAGACACATGATCGATCTTTGAGGTTTAATTAAACCGAAAGTCCTGTTAGATCGTGGTAGAAAAAGGAGGCAGCGGAGGATGCTCGAGCCTAGAGCAATTCTGATAGAAGTCCGGAGGACAAAAGATCGTGACATGGAAAGACAAAGAAGAGAGAGATCAACACATATTGATAATGATCCAACTCCTTGGACATGATTACCGTGAAAGGAGTCATGTCAACTGTTCATCTGTTTATCTGATTTTTTCCCCTAAAAGAAGAGATGTACGTGGGGCAACAGCTTAGGTTTTTTTTTTTGTTAAAAAAGAGGTATATATAGGTGGGACAAAAGCCTACGACTCCTAAGCTACCTCATGTGTTCATCTTTTGGTCTGATTTTTTTTTTTTGCTAGAAGAAGAGATGCACGTGGGACAACAGCTTAGTTTTTTCCTTAAAACATAAGAGGTACAGGTGGGACTAAAGCCTAGGAGTCTAAAGCTACCTCATCCGACGGTCATAGATGATTAACTTTGAGATCAGACGGTCAATTTGTTTAGTTTTGTGGATTAACGTAGAGCCTCGTATGGTGCCTCCAATTAGTAAATATAAGATTCGGACACTAGAGAAGTAGAAAGACCGTGGAAATCATTGTGGTCTGTGAAAGCTTCAAAGAAAGTGAAGATTGTGTTGTGCTGCCGACTTGAGAGTGTGGAGGTGTTTTGGATGTCAAACTCCGTCGTTCGGATTTCAGATCTAAAAAATAATGCCTTTTTTATTTCATTTCTGGGTCGTCAGAGTCCCATGCTACAGTGATGACAGTGGCTTGGTGGCACATCAGCAAAGCTACCCTAGATGAAATAGTTATACAAAATAAACAATACACTATCCTGCACCACAAGAAATTCTCGCACAACACACGCTGAAGACGAAGTGTTCAGGGCACGGCATTCATGTGCCGATCCTTTCTGTGTGCACAGTGAGAGATTGTGCCAGCCAGGGTGGTCGACATCAGGGTTCTCCGCGAGAGCCACAAAAATGGCATCCTCATGGATAACACATGACGACCTATATCATCTAATCTTTACAGAAATAGTTTCAAACTGACACACTCTTCTATCTTGGGAAGCATCCAATATGATCCGCTTAACATCGTGGGATTTGACTTGGTTTTCTCCAATAGCTCAATATAGATAAATACAGGAAAATGATTATATTCATACGGTGACAGCCTGATAGGTGCTACTTGTAAAAAGTTCCACATATATATAGACAAAAGAGCGTCGCCACCTGAGGTGGTCGCCGGGCAAGCCCGCGCGGCCGCCAGTGGCGGCGAGGCCCTCGTCGTTCCTGCAGCGGTGGATCTGGATCCTAGGGGCGGCGGCCCCTGCCGGCGTGGCGTCTCTGTCTTGCCCTGAACAGCGCTCGCGGAGGGCTCTGGCCGGCGTCTTCGACTACGGGGGCGGTGGGGCGTCGGCGGCCGGTGGCTACAGCGTGGAGGCCTCCTCTTCCTCGCCAGATCTGGAGGTTTGCCGCCCCCAATTCGCTCCCTCCCCCTCTGCGCTTGGTTTCCCGCGGCTGGTCGCTGGATCCGGTGGAGTTTGGGGCTGGTGTTGCAGATCGGGACCGGGGGAAACCCCTGGCCGGCTGGTTCGGCCCGGCATCGACGTCGGCCTTGGGCGACGTTTCTTTCTTGGAGGCGATGTTGTGGTCTCCTTTTCCCCACCTCTGTTCCCTCTCCCGGGTGAAAACCCAAAATCCGGCAGGATTGGGTAGCGGCGGCGCCGTGTGTGTCGTTACCTCCATGGAGGCGTTGTCTGGGGAGTGTGGTTTCGGGCGTAGGGTTGCTGAAGGTGGGGTTTTTGGCCGGCAGCAGGTGCAGTGCCTCTCGCTGTCCCGCTGTCCGTCTCTCTGTTGTTGCTCGGCGGCTTTCCTGCAGCCTTCAAACGTTCTTGGCGCGTGATGGTGTGTCCGGCTTGGTGTTTGTCCCAGCGGCATTCCTCCTGTGTCTTTGGCGCCTGAGGGTTGCAGTCATCGGTTTATGCTAGTAATGCCCTTTCTTAGTACCTCTTGTAACTAGCTCTCCGATGGTTGTAAGTTGAGAGTGCCCCTTGTATCTTTTGGGCTTTCCTTGTTTTCTTGTTTGCTTGGAGTTGTTCTAGCGTAGGTGGTGGTCGTCATTTGGCGTCATGGTGGCGTTGATGGCGGAGGAGCCTGCCAAGGTTGGCACCTCAGTCTGCTTGGAGATGGACCAGTGGAAGATGGTGGAAACGACACCTGTGAGTGCGTCAGAACGGTTTATGCCCCAAACCCGGTATGTGGCTAGGTTGGGGATTCCGGCTTTCGATGTTAGGATTAGGTAAGTGGTCTGGGTAGTTGCCCAGCTATCACCCCTTCATCATATGGATAGGAGTAGCGGCATATGTTGCCTAGATGGTGGATTCAAGCTAATTGTTGTAACGCTTTGTAAGGTCCTCGAGAATAATTAATAAAGTGGCCGTATGCATCTCCCAGATGCAGAGGCCGGGGGTCATCCTCCTTTTCTAAAAAAAATATGGAGTTATGTTGCTCATTGCACCTCACTAATAGTATGAGACCTCACTAGAAAGTTGTGAATTACACCGCACAATTACTGTGACATTTACTGGGCAAAATTTTATCCTATTGCTTGGACAGGCAAGAATTGGTTTTGTTAGACTCAAGAAAAAGTAGAAAATACTTGATTATGTCAATAGAACTTAATTTGGCAACGCATTGGCGCCCGTTTTGTTATTATTGTTGGAACAACTACACAGTTAGCATACATGAAAGCACAAAAAATACACAAATTCAGAAAATTCTTCACACTAATATGATGGTCAGATAGCAGCCAGAAAAGTATGAGACTGGTCCATGGCTCCATACTAAAATGTTGAGGTTGCGAAGCACCATTATTAACTGTGAGACACCATCATTAAAGCGCACTTCGCTGCAACGGTTATGTTTAGTACTGCTTGCACCATTTGAAAGGCTTGGGCTCCTCTAAAATGCAAACTCTTTCTTTGGCTGGTTGCCATGGGATGTGTCTGGACAGCGGACCATCTCGCCAAGTGTTATTCCCTCATAATGATGCATGTTATTTCTGCAACATTGCTCAAGAATCCGCTCATCATCTCTTCATGGATTGCAGTGTAGTGACCATCATTTGGTGTTTAGTGCTTCTTTGGGCAAATCTGAGCAAGGCCATTCGTCAAAATGCTTCTGCTCTCCGGGATTGGTGGAAAAAGGCCAGAAATAGAGTCCATGAATCCAGAAGGAATTCCTTGAACACTATGGTATGTGGAGCATATGGAGGGAAAGAAATGACAGGATCTTTCTAAGTCCCCACACGCCACTTCAAGGAATCATTGATCAAATTAAAACTGATGCGGTGCAATGGGCAGAAGCAAGTCTAGGTCATTTTGTATTACATTAGTTGGCTTGTTGTGGTTTGTTGGCAGTTAATTTGGTGGTCAAGGTTTTGGGGTCGTTTTGCTTTCATAAGTTTAGGTTGTTCTTGTTGTAACTCTGCTGGTTGTAAGTTGTGTATTTCTCCCTCTCTTCAATATAATACATGAAGCCGTCCTGCATGGTTCAAAAATGAAACACTCATAAAGTACGTCATACCAATCATGCTATGCAACTCTAGCCTTCTATATATACATCCACTTTTTCTCATGAATGTCATATCAAGAAATTGAAGCTCGCGTCAGTAGTTTAGGGCGACTCAGGCGGCACGAGCGCCGCCGCCGCAACAGTCCTCCCACCGGCCACTCTCCCTCGCCGTCGCTGGTCAAAGACGCCGAGGCAAAGCCTTGTGTGGTCTCCTATGGCGGCGGGACATCTCCCTCCTCTACTGCTCCTCTCCCCAGCTGACCCCTGCGACTGCCCCTCGTCAGATGCGGTCCATGGCTCCCTCGCGCCGCCAGTAAACTCACAGGCTTCCACGCCGCTGGATCCCTCCTAGACGACGGATTATGGCCTTGGGGGCGTGGGATCGTGGCTGTCCGCACGACCGCACCTACCGCTGGGAGGTGGCCACCATCGCCCTTTCCAATCCGGCAGGTCAAGCCGAAGGTCGCTGGGGCGAGCATTGGAAGGCCGAGGGAGTGATCTTGGACTAGTGTCCACCGCATGGGCTTCCATGCTGCTAGATCCCTCCTAGACGAGGGATTATGGCCTTGGGGGTCATGGGCTCGTGGTTGTCCGCACCTACCGCTGGGAGGTGGCCACCATCGTTCTTCCCAATCCGACGGGTCAAGCTGAAGGTCATTGAGGCGAGCATTGGAAGGTCGATGGAGTGATCTTGGACCAGTGTCCACCGGGCGGTGGCCGCCGCGTCTCGCTCCAGCTGGCTCCGCTGTATCTGGGCCATGGCAGGCATTGCGAGGCGCACTGGCGGCTGGCGTCGCTCCCGTTGGCCGGGGGCCTAGCCTTCTCTCCCTGGCGCGTGCGGCTTATGTGAGGGCCCATCCAATGGTTGGCTAGGTGGTGGTGGAGCTCCCATTCGTGGTGGTGGCTTGCCCCGATCTGGTTTTTTCGGGTCTTTGCCCTAACAGTCTTCTTCCATCAAGTCATCTTTCTGTTGGTCTTGACCTGTTGGATCCAGCCGCTTATGAGTTTCGGTCTTCCCTATCAGATATCTATATGGATTGGCGTATGTCGCTCTGGATATATAGATCGGAAAGGTTCCGGTCGCACGCGCTTATATTTTCAGCCAACATGGCCTTAAAACAGCGCGACACGAAGGTTCACTTTCTAATCAGTGTCATGGGACATATCTAAGTTAAGATTCCCAATGCATTGATAGAGGTGGAGAACGTCACGGGGACTAAAATTGGAGGTCTTGAAGCTTCGGTGGAAGGGTATATTGAATGCGATGAAGATTATGTGACAGGTTCACTGTGAGTTGTTTCAGCAGCCTCGGCAACAAGGGGCGGCAACACTAGAGGATTTCACTTTTGGTGGTGCTCCTCGAGTACCGAGTCTTGATTCCCAGGCTGAAAACACAAGGTCCGGCCTTTATTGGTTGTACTTGTCAATAACCTTGTTGAAGGCATTGTTTTGGGTTAATCAAACTTTCTCAGGGGTGAAAACCCAAGATCTTCGACCGGGCAACGACAACGCTTGTGCATTCTTTACTTCTTGGAGGTGTTGCTTTTGGAGAACCTCCTTTATATTCCGGGTGTTGTCTTTGGTGGTGGTGGCGGTGGTTAGAGTGCTGCTACTGCAAGTGATTGTTCCCCGTGACGGTGTCTTTTTTCTTTCTTTCTTCTTTTCTTTTTATTTTGTTTTATGGTTGTGTGTATTATTGATGCCTTTTGCAAATCTTGTTCATACAAAGGCCTGGTCTAATTGGTATCTTCACGATATAAATATATTCCTTTGTCGAAGATCAATGGTCTTCACATGATATCTTGTAAACTTAGCGGTAGAATGAGATTTTGGAGGAAACCAAATACACATATGATAAAAAAACTGCGCAAAAAGCAACTTAGACTCATTGTCAGAGAGGATATCATAGTATCATTGTCAGCAAGGGATGGCATTGTTATTACAAGCATCTTCTTAGTGGTACTCTTCCGGCAATGTATAATCTCATTGATAGAGTGGAGTGTAGGAGCCACAAACACTGTGTGAGCTTGTTCCTTCTAAAAGGCAAGGATGCAGTATGATGTCGATGGCCTTCTTGATGAGTTCAGATGGTATGAAATGAAGGTTGAATTGGAAGGAAACACAAGCATATCTCCTTTTTATGACTTCTCCGATAATGTCATTCAAGGCAGCTTCAACAAAATGAACGATGTCAAAGTAGGCTAGGTCCAACTTCGTGCAACATCTTGAATCCATCACTGCGAAGTCTGATCCATCATGCTCCTCCCCTAGAACGATAGGATCCACAAACAAATGCCAATGAAGGATGGACGGCCATGGTAGTTGAGCTCTCTATCAATACTAAATAGTGACTCAGAGCCAATTGGTTTCATGCCAATTTTTGGCAAGCCAACATTTTTTTCCAACAAGTGTCGAGACTCAGTTTAAAGCATCAAGTAGATACAAACACAATGGGCACATAACCGACGTCTGCATAGTTAGGATGCACACACCAACAGGGAGGGACACACACAACTAAACATGCCGGCAAATAGCAAAGTCATACAAGACCAAGGCTATTCCTTAGCATGGAAAAAAGAAAAAGAATGAAGCAAGAAAAACAGCGACTAATAAATTACATCAACGATCATATCCGCACCAATCATCTCTTCAATAATAACACCTTCAATAAGGGAACTATGCTGAAGTGTTGTCGTCACCCGGATCTAACCATCAAAGGCCTGATTATAGGTTTTCAATCTAAAGAACAAGTCTGAGCATATTATGTCAATGCCGTTAACAAGGTCAAGACGCAGAAACATTGCCTTTGCCAGGTATAACCAACTTGGGCCAAACCTAGGATTTTCACCTCGGATCTCAAGAAGCACCAGCAATTTGAAGTCAATCATGTGTTGTCACCATCAATTTTCCACTATACTAGCAACTACATGTGTTGGGCTAGGATTCCCACCATGGCACTGCACCACCATACCCCCCACCCCCCGACCGCATCAAGTCACCGTCAGTAAACGGCATCGCAACGTTGAAGGCAAATTGACCGAAGTGACACTACAAGAAATATGTCAACTAGTGACCTTCTGTCAGTGACCCTGGAAGAATTGGTCATAGATCTATGACCATTTCAGACCAATTGGTCAAAAGCTGTTCGGGGGGCTCCAAACCCTAAACCATTGCGATCATTTTGGTCAGAAAGGTCGTAATTTCCTTACACGAAATGGTCATAAAGCAAACAGCGCTGGTCCGCTGCCTTATTTCCAGTTGTTAACGACCAATATAGATGGTCATAGCCTTGTAGATTGTGGTAGGTTGTGATGAGTAGGCGCCATCTCATCAGTTTTGCCTATGTATCATGTCCATGTGGCAGTTTTTGCCCTAGGTTGTGAAGCAACCTATATTTCTGTTATTCCAAAAATTCCCAAAAAAATTCTCATAAATTTTTTGGATCATATCTTAATCAAATATGTCAAAAACATTCGTTGCCTAGTTCAAAAATAATTCGAAAATATGCATTTTCCTATTCTGTTCAAAGCAGCACTTTGTGAAGGAAGTACCACTTTGGCATGTCCAAATGGTATCTATTTTCTACATTGCTTTCCTATGCCCAAATAACCATCCTCCACCAAATGCCAGCTCAATCCATTCACTATTTTGAGCCCAGCTTCAACATTCGTATTTATGTCCAGTGTGGTACTTTGCAAAGCAAGTACCACCTAGGCTCCTCCTTTTGAGCTGAAAATGTGTGAAGACGGTCTTCTTAGTAACTGATCATCCTCAGCCAAAACTCACGCCCATTAGCCATGTGCATTTCCCGTACCGCAAATCAAACACTTGGCTGCTTATTCATGTTTGAGCATCGATCGATCTCCTCGCGAGAATCTTATTTTGTGATTTTCTTCCTAGCACCTACCTGGGGAGTGCCCAACCCACTAGACATTCGTAGGCCACCCAAAACACATGACAACGCCATGGTCATGCGGTGACCACGCGGCGGGCATGCGAGTTTACGCGCTCTAGAGTTGGGGCCCTCGGCCACCGTCCAAACCTCGACGTATCGCCACCAAACCATGTATTTATGATTAAATAGGTACTTATGTAACTAGAAATGATTTTTGGAAAAAAATAAATAGCAAACTATGAGGCAGCTGCAGTTCAAATTTGACCCGCTTCCTACTGAATCGGCGGGAATTTGTCTTTTTCACCAGAGGTGGATCAAAACTTTTGACACCCAAACATTTTGTCAATTGTGCATTAAATATGGCCTGGTATTTTATAAAATTAATTTGTTCCAATTTTGCAACAAATATATGGTAGGTCCTTCACAAAAAAAAACTCATTTCAGGCACTCGGAAAATGGAAAATGAATTTTCCGTGCAAAGAAAATGAAAACTCCCTTAGGCAACATTGTTTGGAATTCCAAGATGCACCATTGTGCACAATATGGATCATTTTAATAAACTATGCCATGAATGTGACCATAAGATTGATCATTTCGCTTGAAAGCCATTAATCTTCACGCATGATAGCTCGTGTTTGAGAATACTTTTTAAAAATAATTGACGTATTACAAGTTTATTATCTTTCCTGAAAACTTGGTCACATATTATGACACAATGCGAAGGTTTTCCAATTTTTTGATTTTCTTTGAATTTTTTATGCCCGTTTCAAAATGCGGTCAAAACGGCAGGAATGACCGTTCCTAGCTAGTGGTTGAATCTTGGAAAAAAATTGTGTTTCTGCGATTAAATAGATACTTATGTACCTAGAAATGATTTTTGTAAAAAATAAAGAGCAAACTATGAGGCAACTGCAGTTCAAATTTGACCCGCTTCCAACTGAATCGGTGGGAATTTGTCTTTTTCACCGGAGGTAGATCAAAACTTTTGACACGCAACCATTTTGTCAATTGTGCATTAAATATGGCCTAGTATTTTATAAAATTGACTTGGTCCAATTTTGCAACAAATATTTGGTAGGTCCTTCACAAAAAAACCTAATTTGGGGCACTCGGAAAATGGAAAATGAATTTTCCGTGCAAAGAAAATGAAAACTCTCTTAGGAAACATTGTTTGGAATTTCAAGATGCACCCTTGTGCACAATATGAGATCATTTGAACAGACTATGCCATGAATGTGGCCATAAGATTGATCATTTGGCTTGAAAGCCATAAATCTTCACGCATGATAGCTTGTTTATTACAACACTTTTTTAAAATAATTGCCGTATTACAAGTTTATTATTTTTCTTGGGAACTTGGTCACATATAATGACATAATGCGAAGGTTTTTCAATTTTTTGATTTTTTGAATTTTTTATGCCCGTTTCAAAATGCGGTCAAAACGGCGGGAATGACCGTTCCTAGCTAGTGGTTGGATCTTGGAAAAAAATTTGTGTTTCTGTGATTAAATAGATACTTATGTACCTAGAAATGATTTTTGGAAAAAATAAAGAGCAAACTATGAGGCAGCTGTAGTTCAAATTTGACCCGCTTGCAACTGAATCGGCGGGAATTTGTCTTTTTCACCAGAGGTAGATCAAAACTTTTGACACCCAACCATTTTGTCAATTGTGCATTAAATATGGCCTAGTATTTTATAAAATTTATTTGGTCCAATTTTGCAACAAATATTTGGTAGGTCCTTCAACAAAAACCTCATTTGGGGCACTCGGAAAATGGAAAATGAATTTTCCGTGCAAAGAAAATGAAAACTCCCTTAGGAAACATTGTTTGGAATTCCAAGATGCACCCTTATGCATAACATGAGATCATTTGAACAGACTATGCCATGAATGTGGCCATAAGATTGAGCATTTGGGTTGAAAGCAATGCATCTTCACACTTGATAGCTCGTTTCTGAGAACATTTTTTTAAATAATTGTCGTATTACAAGTTTATAATTTTTGCTCGTAACTTGGCCACATATAACGACACAATGCGAAGGTTTTGCAATTTTTTGATTTTTTTTGAATTTTTTATGCCCGTTTCGAAATGCGGTCAAAACAGCGGGAATGACCGTTCCTAGCTAGTGGTTGAATCTTGGAAAACTCTTTGTGTTTCTGTGATCAAATAGATACTTATGTACCTATAAATGATTTTTGGAAAAAATAAAGAGCAAACTACGAGCCAGCTGCAGTTCCAATTTGACCCACTTCCAGCTGAATTGGCGGAGATTTGTCTTTTTCACTAGAGGTGGATCAAAACTTTTTACACCCAACCATTTGGTCAATTGTGCATTAAATATGTCCTAGTATTTTAGAAAATTAATTTGGTAAAATTTTGAAACAAATATTTGGTAGGTCCTTCACAAAAAAACTCATTTTGGACATTCAAAAAATGGAAAATGTTTTTTTTTTGCGAAAAAACTCATTTCTCATGACATATTTTTAAAGATATTTATCTTATTTCATGTTTGTTACTTTTCCTGAAAACTTATTCACATTTGGTGATACAATGAGAAGGTTTTTCATTTTCTTTTTGAATTTTCTCAGGTCATAAAATAGCTGATATGATTTCAACACGCTAATTTTAGTCAACTACGACCAATTTATATGGTCATAACGTGGTACTGCATTCTGATTGGTCCGTGGACGTCTCACGCAGATCGTGCATGGAACATCGTCAGATGCTCGCGGATCCAACGGCAGTCCTCGGCCCACCACACCAACCACAAGCCTACCTAAGCCGAAACCCTAGCTCTACTCGTGGACATTTTCCATCCACCCCCCCCCCTCCTTTATTTCTCCGCCCCTCGCTCCCTCACGCACCCACAATCCCTCCCCCGAAACCCTTGCTGCCGCCACCTACGCCTCTTGTTCCGGCGTGTTCCGACGGGCCTCGCCGGCGCGCAGCCCAGATCCGAGCTCCCCTGCCTCCGCTCTTCCCTCCCCTCCGGCCAGACCCGCCTCTCGCGTCCCCGGTAGCTCACCCCCAACCCCTTCCCATGGCTGGGATTTCGAGGGTGGCGTTCCCACCAATTCCGGCGCGGCGGCGGCGACTATGCTCCGCCCTCTTCGACACCCAGCAACCTAGCCGCATGGCACGGCCATGGCCATGGCGGCGGCCAGATCCATCCCCTTCCTCATCTCCTCGCTACCGCCACCTCCTCCCCGTCCTGCAGCGGCGCGTCCCGCCACCACCTCCTTCCTCGACGCGTCCCGCAGATGCCGTCCCTCTCCATCAATCCCCACCGCGTTCCTCGATCCCCACCCCCAACCAAAATCTTCCCCATCTCCCCCGGCCGATTCTTCTCCCGTCTGCGTCCCCTTCCCCACCCCCGCTCCCGGATCGTGCCGTGCGCCGCTCCTGACCGCCGCGGGAAGCCCACCCCGCCACCGACGAGGCCCGACCCCCCGGGGGCCCAGCCAAGATGGTGCTCGCGTAGCTGGGCAGGAGCATCTCCTGCGCGCTCGCGCAGATGAGCAACGCCACGGTCGACGAGAAGGTGCTCGGGGAGTGCCTCAACAAGATCTCCCGCGCGCTCCTGCAGTCCGACGTCCGAAAGATCGTCAACCTCGAGACCCTCGCCACCGGCACGAACAAGTAGCGCATCATACAGCAGGTCCCGCCCGCTCCACCTCCCTCAATTCATTTCCTGCGCTAATTCGATCGAGAGACTGGTCGGGAGGAGGCTGATGCCCTTGTGTTTTTCCTGCTGCAGGCCGTCTTCAGGGAGCTCTGCAACATGATGGATCCAGTCGAAGAACCACACAGAGATGCAGAAACAGAAGGGATCAGAGATGGCCAAGTCGAAGAACCACACGACGCACAACCAGTCATACAAAGCGCATAGGAACGACATCAATAAGCCCAAGCGCCAGTGCCAGGCCTCCACCAAGGGGGTACGTTCATCCTCCCTTGTCCGCGACCCCCGAGATCCATAACTAATCTCTATTCTGTTGTTCCTTACGTTCTGGCCCAGATTTGCTATTTTTGTCATGGATAACTATTTTTCAAACTGGTTTAGTTAGTTTCTTTCCTGCAAATATCTGTAATGATGCTAGAAATATGAATCTGTTATGGACAAATTGAAGTACCACCCTGAAATCTGAGGTAGCATTGTTCGATTCTAGTGCATGGGATTGATAGGTTGTTCAAATCTATTGTTAGGTTGGATAATTTTTGGGGTCAATAGTTAGCGCTATGTCAAAATGGGTCATTTATTACTAGATGAAACTGCATTATGTGTAAGAATCGAGGCCCTTTGTTTAGTTTTCTTCTGTAGTTTAGTTATTATTCCGTAGATTTGAGGTGGACTAGAACTGCAGTGCCCAATCATGTTGGCTGTGCTGAGCAAATCTTGACATCTTGTGTATGTATATTGCTGGAATTTAGTCTATTTTGGGCAGCCCAATAACTATTTCAGAAATTCCTAATAAATCCTAGAGGCCCACTTAGCCCATTTGTGCAAGGCAAGGGATACTAATAAAAGTTTAGTCCCACATTGCTAGTTTAGTGGGAGTTGTACCTCCTTATAAGGGGGGTTCTTTCCCCACTTGTATGAGCATGAGAACAAGAGGGACATCCACGCGCTCCTCCTCCGCCCGCTTGGCCGCTGCTACAAGGCCATGTTCTTGGAATGAGCCGAGCCGATGTCTAAATTAAGTCCTCCTACAGTTCTTGGCTCGAGTTTCTGTCCTACATATGTTAGGTTCTGTTTCGTATAAGCATCTTCATCTAGTGTCTGTTCTAGATGTGTTTACCACAAGTTCATATATGCAAATGATGTTTACCTTCTCTCTGTCAGATTGCATGACTTGCTCTATATTTGCTATTTTAGTCATGCTTTATCTAGTTTTTCTGTTAATAAAATTATTCGATAAATTGCTCATATTTCCAACAATCCAAAAACCTTATTATAGGCAATTTACCCCAAGTGGTTTTGTTGCATCCATGAGACCTCCTATGTTTGAGGGTATCCACTATAAGAGGTGGCGCGTGAGAGCAGTCTTATGGTTTCAGACCATGAGTTGTTATGACGCCACTCTTGGCAAACTCAAGGAGAGCAAGATGCCCAACAGGCACAAGCTTTTCAGAAAATGGATACCTTGTTTAAGGCTGCTCTCTTGAGTGTTCTTGGTGAGAACATAGTTGATGCTTATGTGTCAATTGATAATGGAAAAGATATGTGGGGCCTTTTCGAGGCCAAGTTTGGGGTCTCGGATGCCGCAAGCCGAGTTGTACATCATGGAGCAATTCTATGATTACAGGATGACTGAAGAGCGCTCCATGGTTGATCAGGCTCATGAGATACAGTCATTTGCTAGAAAACTTGAGCACTTCAATTGCATGCTACCGGACAAGTTTGTTGCCGGGGGAATCATCACTAAGCTCCCTCCTTCATGGAGGAACTTTGCTACCTTACTGAAGCATAAGAGGAAGTAGTTTTCCGTTCCGGATCTCATTGGTACTCTTGATGTGGAAGAAAAGGCGAGAGCAAAGGACACACGTGCTCGAGGTATTGAGGGAGGATCTAGTGCCAATGTGGTACAGGAAGAACTTCCAGCCCCACAAGTTCAAGAACAAGGGCAAGTTTGATGGTAAAGCAAAGTTTGATGGAAAGAACAAGGCTGTGCAACACACGAACTTCAAGAAGAAGAATGGCAAGAAGAAAGGTGCTTGTCATGTGTGTGGAGATCCTGATCATTGGGCTCCTAGTTGCCCTAATCGCTATGACAAGCGTCATCCTGGGAAAGGCGGCAAGACCACTAATGTTGTCATTGGAGACACTGACGTTAAGGATGCTGGACCGCAGGGACTTCAACCGTGTTGATGGGCAACGGTTCAAGTGCTTCTGTTCGTGGTGTTGGCACGGTCGATCTGAAGTTTACTTCGGGGAAGATCGTCTTGGTGAAGAACGTGCATTATGTCCCCTCCGTCAATAAAAATCTTGTTAGCGGATCTCTTACGTGTAGAGATGGCTACAAGCTTGTCTTTGAGTCGAATAAATTTGTAATATCCAAATATGGAACCTTTGTCGGTAAAGGCTATGAGTCGAGGCCTGTTTCGTTTATCCTTATCGACGTTTGCAATAAAGTTGTTAATCATATTTGCAACAATAGTGAATCAAATGTGTGGCATTCACGTCTTTGTCATGTTAACTTTGGTTGCATGTCGCGACTAGCGAAGTTGAACTTAATCCCTAGTTTCACCACTGTCAAGGGATCTAAGTGTCAAGTGTGTGCAAGCTAAGCAACCCCGTAAGTCTCACGTGATCATGGAGACGAGAAATCTTGTACCACTAGAACTTATACATTCAGATCTATGTGAAATGAATGGTGTTTTGACAAAAGGTGGAAAGAAATATTTCATGACGTTAATTGACGACTCCACTAGATACTGTCGTGTGTATCTTCTGAAATCTAAGGATGAGGCTTTGAACTTTTTCAAGATCTATAAAGCTGAAGTGGAAAACCAACTTGATCGGAAAATCAAGAGGCTTAGGTTCGACTGTGGTGGAGAGTATTTTTCCAATGAATTTGATGCTTTTTGTGCGGAACATGGTATAATCCATGAGAGGACGCCTCCCTACTCACCTCAGTCAAATGGGGTGGCTGAAAGAAAGAACCGTACTCTAACTGATTTGGTTAACGCCATGTTAGACACATCGGGTCTCTCCAAGGCATGGTGGGGGGAGGCGATATTGACAGCATGTCATGTCCTAAATCGAGTCCCCATAAAGAACAAAGAGATAACTCCATTCGAGGAATGGGAGAAGAAAAGGTTAAAACTCTCTTATCTGCGAACATGGGGTTGTTTGGCGAAAGTCAATGTTCCAATTCCAAAGAAGCGGAAGCTTGGACCAAAGACCTGTGGATTGTGTTTTCATGGCATATTCTTTTCATAGCATTGGCTATAGATTCTTGGTTGTAAAAACTGAGGTACCTGACATGCATGTCGGTACGATCATGGAGTCGAATGATGCGACTTTCTTTGAAGATATCTTTCCCATGAAGGATATGGCTACCTCATCTAATCAGGAGATGCCTAGTTCATCGAATCAGGAACCAGTTACAATTAACGAACCTGGCATTTCGATGGAACACTTTGAAAGTCCTGTGGAGGAGAACAATGAAGTTCCTACTAGGAGCAAGAGGCAGAGGACTGCAAAGTCCTTTGGTGATGATTTTCTTGTGTATCTCATAGATGACACTCCAGTTCTATTTCAGAGGCCTATGCATCTGAAGATCTTGACCATCTTGGAAGGAAGCAGTTCGTAGCGAGATGGATTCCATCTTGGCGAATGAAACTTGGAGATAACTGATCGTCCTTATGGGTGCAAACCTATAGGATGCAAATGGGTATTCAAGAAGAAGCTTAGGCCTGATGGTACTATCGAAAAGTACAAGGCTCGGCTCGTCGCTAAGGGTTATACCCAAAAGGAAGGTGAAGACTTCTTTGATACTTACTCACCTGTGGCTCGACTGACCACTATTCGAGTTCTACTTTCACTAGCTGCCTCACATGGTCTTCTCGTTCACCAGATGGATGTTAAGACTGCTTTCCTAAATGGAGAGTTGGATGAGGAAATCTATATGGAACAACCAGATGGGTTTGTAATAGATGGTCGGGGAAGGAAAGTGTGCAAGTTCTTTGAAGTCTTTGTATGGACTCAAGCAAGCACCCAAACAGTGGCATGAGAAGTTCGAAGAACTTTAACAGCTGCAGGCTTTGTTGTGAGAACGGTTGATAAATGTGTGTACTATCATCATGGTGGGGGCGAGGGAGTTATGCTTTGTTTGTATGTTGATGACATACTGATTTTCGGAACAAATCTGAATGTTATTAAGGAGGTCAAGGATTTCCTATCTCGTTGTTTTGAGATGAAGGATTTAGGAGTGGCTGATGTCATTACAGACATCAAGTTGTTGAGAGATGATGATGGTGGGATTACATTGCTTCAATCTCACTATGTGGAAAAAGATCTTGAGTCGCTTTGGCTATAGTGACTGCAAGCCCTCTCCAACACCATATGATGCTAAGCGTGTCGCTTGAAAGAATCGAAGAATTGCTAGAGATCAATTGAAGTATTCTCAGATTATTGGCTCGCTTATGTACTTAGCCGGTGCTACAAGACTGACATCTCTTTTGCTGTTAGCAAACTAAGTCGGTTTGTCTCAAAACCAGGAGATGTGCATTGGAAAGCTCTAGAGAGTTTTGCGTTATTTGAAAGGCATCAAATTATGGAATTCACTACACGGGCACCCAAAGGTGCTTGAAGGGTATAGTGACTCAAAGCTGGATCTCGAGATGCTGATGAGATAAAGGCCACGAGCGGATATGTATTCACTCATGGAGGTGGCGCTGTTTCTTGGAAGTCTTGCAAGCAGACCATCTTCACGAGGTCAACAATGGAAGCAGAACTCACAGCACTAGATACACTACGGTTGAAGCAGATTGGCTTCGCCGGCTCTTGAATGACTTGCCGGTAGTTGAGAAACCTGTACCGGGTGTCCTTATGAACTGTGACAATCAAACTGTGGTCACGAAAGTGAGCAGCTCAAAGGATAACATGAAGTCATCAAGACACGTTCAGAGAAGGTTAAAGTCTGTCAGGAAAATGAAAAACTCCGGAGTTATTGCGTTGGATTATATCCAAACGTCTAAAAATCTGGCAGATCCTTTTACTAAGGGTCTATCGCATAATGTGATAGATAATGCATCGAGGAGATGGGTATGAGACCCACAATATGAGTTGTTCACGGTGGTAACCTATTTTTGTGATCGGAGATCCCGTGAATTAGATGTGGAAGACAAGCTGTTGGTCAACCGAGAGGAGAGTATCCTTCATTGTTAAAATACCACTCCATGAAGATGCAATACTCTCCTAATCTGCATGGCAGGTTGATGTATATCTTAATGTGTTCTAAGTGGCTCTTTGAAGCGTAGATGTTGTCCTGCAGAACATCTTTTGAAGAACGCACCTATATGAGTCTGATTGTTAAACGTCGCAATCTATGAGAGTAGGGTTCTCTCTAGTAAACTCATGAAAGGTCACGGAATATGACGCATAAGCTCCACCCGCGAGGAAGACCCACGGTAGCCACGTATCGGTCAAGGCTTTATGTGAAGCTAGATTCGCACAAAACTTGCAGTTCAAGGCCCAGTCCACTGTTCAAGTTGCTTACTAGTGTAGCATAGAGTTCTAGGTGGAAGTTCAACTTAACAGTCTCCACTGTAGTACCGGTATATAAAACAGTGTTTTGGAACCAAAGGCAAATTTCTGTGTGCCTCTGGGATCTGGTGGGGGATTGCTGGAATTTAGTCTATTTTGGGCAGCCCAATAACTATTTCAGAAATTCCTAATAAATCCTAGAGGCCCACTTAGCCCATTTGTGCAAGGCAAGGGATACTAATAAAAGTTTAGTCCCACATTGCTAGTTTAGTGGGAGTTGGACCTCCTTATAAGGGGTTCTTTCCCCACTTGTATGAGCATGAGAACAAGAGGGACATCCACGCGCTCCTCCTCCGCCCGCCTCGCCACGCCACGCCTCGTCACGGCCAGCGCCGCTGGTTGCGGGAATGAGCCGAGCCGATGTCTAAATTTTGCCACGCACTACGGGTATCTGAAAGGTCACTCGGGAGATGGAAAGTTTTGCTGTAGTGGAGATTAAATGAGCAGCTGCACCCTTCGGCTGCTGTCTGTTCGTTTCATCTCCCTCGGTCCCTTCAGCTCCCAGCGCTGCCCTCTCGCCTCCTTCTCTTGCGCCTATAAAAGGGAGGTCGCTCCTCTCGGCAAAGACGCACTGTAACTACTTCTTCCTCTCGCCGCCGGTTCCTGAGCACTGCGCTGCTGCTACGATCTTCTCCATCCCGGCTTGCGGCGTGCACCGCAGGTCGGGATAGTAGGCCTCCGAGACCGCACCTTTTGAGTCCTGTACGGGAGAAGGGTGATAAGGTTTTTGGGGAGCGCTCAGCGCGACTACTGGCTTTTTCATCATCACGGACGATCCGGTCGCCGACGACTACTTCCCCGACGACGACTTCTTCCGCGACGTCCACGACCTCCTCGACGACATGGCAGGCGAGGACACCGATCCCAAGTCCAGCACTTCTGCTGCTGCTGTGCCGTACGTGTTCTTCTTCTTCCTGTTAGAAGTCCTCCTACAGTTCTTGGCTCTAGTTTCTGTCCTACATATGTTAGGTTACATTTCAGATAAGCATCTTCATCTAGTGTCTGTTCTAGATGTGTTTACCACAAGTTCATATATGCAGACGATGTTTACCTTCTCTCTGTCAGATTGCATGACTTGCTCTATGTTTGCTATTTTAGTCATGCTTTATCTAGTTTTTCTGTTAATAAAATTATTCGGTAAATTGCTCATATTTCCAACATATATTACCACATGTTGTTTCTTTTGGCCCTTCTATTCCCTAATACTGAGTGGTAGGAATCTAATACTGAGTTTAGCCTGTGAAATATTTGTGATTCCTGTTTGTCCATGCCTACTTATATATGCCTCTTTATTGTTTCCTTGTAGATGGACCCAAAGTTCCTGAGGAACCTGAGGTACTGGTTCCATCCTGATTTTTATACAGATAAAAACAGGATGTTGAATAAGTGCAAGATGGAGCAGAGGCTCGTCGGCGTCTCCGAGGAGACCACCACCGGCGTCAAGCAGATGCAGGAGTTCGGCACTCTCCTGTTCCACGCCATCAACGTCACCAAGAGCAAGGTATACTTCCATTCTTCCCATTTTTACAGAGGTTCAGATCTGATGCTATAGTTCTTGGAAGTTGTTGTAGTTCTTGCTAGTTAGTGGCATCGAGCCCCAGTCTGTTGCTTGTGATTTTGATGGAATGTACCTTACTGGTTCTTGCTGAAGATTTATTGTACTATCTAATGGTATAGCTTTTGTGATATGTATTGTTATGTTGGTAAAATAGACAACCTAGATTTACACGCAGGATCTATAAACCAAAGAGGAGCTAGTATAAGATATCAAATTTACTTGCAAAACATGGGTTGTTAATTATAGTTTTATTTTGGTCTGCAATTGCATACACGGACATTTGTGTGCTCTCCTGTATGATCTCAAGTGAGCTGGAATTTGTATAGTAGTTGTTCCGGCGGTGCTTCTGCTTTGCCTAGAACTGTTAGTGCATTTGAATGGTGCATTAGTTCGTTGTTTCTGATGGTGATCCTGCTTTGCCTATTGGAAAATGAAATGTTTCTGAAACTTCAACTTGCATCTAAATATAGGCAACTCTGCAGTGCTTCTGTTTCTGAACTTAACTTGCATCTAAACAGAGGCAACTCTGCAGTTTTCAAAAATATTAAACATTTGAAATTGACTTTCAGCATAGCATAGAAGTATAGATTCACATGGTTCAAATTACGTTAAAAGCACCGCAACTGTGGTTCAGATTTGTAGGTGGTGGTATAAGTTACTGTAGGTGGTGGTGGTATAAGTTACTGTATTTGTAGGTGGTGGCAGTATAAGTGAGCAAGGGTCTCCAACCACTTTGAGGTTGTTATTCTCTGTTTTGGATATATATTCATTCTGGGGATGCCATGTTTTTTTCTTGCTGATGTTATTCTCTGTTTTGGAAATATATTCAGTTTGGGAATGACATGTTACACTGACACAACTTATTAGTTTGGTCCTTGTCTGATTTAGTTGTGGCATCTTGTCTTCATCTCCCCTGCCTCCCTCTGATTCCTCGTGTGTTTGCTTTGGGTGCAGGTTGATTTGATCTATACAAGCTGCTGCTGCTGCAGGTGGACAAGGAAGCCCTCATGGCTGCTGCTGCACTACAATCTGCTTTTCATTTTTTGAAGAAGATGTATTAATGTTAAGTTGACATTACTGTTGCCTTGAGCTACATACACTTACTAACATAGATCCTGGTATCCTGTTGTTTACTGTAAGACTTGCTGTCTAGTTCTCTTTGTAGGTTATGAAATATGGTGCTGGAGGGGCTGCAACCAAATCCAATCGGTAGCATGGCAGTGGTCTCTGAATATTCAGCGATTCCATTTTTGTTTGGCCTTCTTGTAGGTTTGCACATAAGTGGAAGTTGTAGTGTATATTAGTAGTCGTTGGAGCTGTGATGGTGATCTTTCTTTTGACTGGCTGTCGTTTGCTATGATAATGTGATGAAGATGTAACTGCAACAAATGATGTATGATTGTACAGTGAAACAAATGTTGCTTTGATAGCAAAATTGAAAAAAACTGAATTGCTTCTCTGTTGTCCGGTCCTTTGAATTAGCGGGCTAAAAATATTGATGGTCTGGAAGAGGCCTTAGACCAAACAATATTGGACAAAAAAATGAAAGGAAAAACGTCTTAAAAATTTTAAAAAGTTAAATGACCGCAAAAAGGCTGATGCCCAGAAAAATGGAAGATGCTCAGAAAAAAGGGTGGCCCAAAAGAATAAATGGCTGTTGGGCTTGGTCCATGAAGCTAACAAATAATTCATAGGAAAAAAATATAAATGGGCTGAATTAATGGGCTTGGCCCATGTAAAACACTGAATTGGACCGGGCTGATTCTTGTGCCACATCAGATTGCCACGTCGGATGCCTACGTGGCCTGGGGAGGCTGCTAGTGACCAAAACAAAACAGTAGGCATATTTTGGTCGTAAACATCTACGACCTTCTCACAGAGAAGGTCGTTAATTTCAGTTTACGACTGCCAGCTTTTGACCTTCTGTTTTTGGTCACAAAAAGGTCGCAAATGAAAAACAATGACCTTTCAGTGACCAATAGTCAAGGTCACAAGTTGACATATTTCTTGTAGTGTGAGAGCTGTCAAAACTCACAATGGAGCCTTCCACCTAAATCCCGCAGCCTCACAAGTACGTGTCATCGGCAGGTCTCACCAGGCTAAATATGAAGGATACATCCTCCCAAATGAAACACCTGACCGAGACGTTCGCTAATATTATCGGATGTGAGCACTAGCAAGAAAGGGAGCGACCAATGGGAGTGTCACCTATGGCTCGTCCACAACGGCCGCGATCAGGCCAGATCCTAGTCCCGCACCACCGCGGGATGGGGGGATGGAGGATGTGCGATGCCGAATGGAGGGATGGGGGATGTAGCATGCACGAGATCCTTGATGGGGATGGGGGAGGATGTGTGATGCCGGCGAGCTGAAGAACCCTGCTGCCACATTGTCAACGCCAACAAGCCAACATTTGACATAACCAGAAGTTGTCAAAACTGGGAATTTATTTAGAGAGATAGGCAAGAATCAATCGGTAGCTCACCAAATGGTGGCCCATTTTTTAGACCTGTCAACTATTGCCATGCCACATCAAACCAATTAGCCTATGTGTGTCTCCTGGAACACCACTTTGTTGAAATTTTATTTTGGCATTTAAAAGAAGTCTGAATAAACAAATACATCCTGGTTTTGTAATACAATGTGCATTGCTAATTTTCGCTCAGAAATGTGCTTTCATGTGCATGCGGGGGCTGGGCGGTGGGATTCTGGTGCACATTTCTAATCCTTATGATGTCCACCTTTTTTGCACAGAGCACATTTTTTTGCGAGTCATATACTGAATAAAAATGTGGTTTAAAAAGATACATTTCTTTCTTAGAACAAGTATTTCTTTTTAAGAACCAACCAACATGCCATTGTCTAACCTCTCACGGTAGTTCACACTTCACACCAATTATCAATCAATAACAGCAACCATCACACCTTCTGACATGTGAGTCCTCAGTTACTACAAGATGCTGTGAGCTAGTACTGAAAAATAATACGTAGCTTCAGATCACCATCTCTTGGCCGGTGAGTGCATGAGTGCCTCTCTTCGTCTTACTCCTGTGTGCTAGAAAGGGCCTGGCTATAGTACCATATTTAGTTTTGCCTCTGTTGATGTTCTGGTCTCATGAAATTATTCTTGGTGCATAGTTTTGTGCATTGTGAAAGGTTCAAATTTCTCACTGCGCTCATTTTATTTTGTGCTAGTTTGTGGCTGATCATGTTGATTGGTTGATGATTGTACCATCCCAGCCTCTGATTCTTGCATGTTTTCCAAATAATTATTTCTTTCAACAGTTAACTTTTCCTATACGGTAAAGCCTGGCCTATGTTTTATCATAGTGTTGAAGGGAGTGTGAATTTTATCCCCCTCTTTCTGCTATTTCCCTTTTCTTCAATGAAAAACAACATAACATTCTTTGTTTTCTCTCCTTAGATATCTTGTATTTCTTGTTTCAGCTAGCTTTCAGTGTGACTGTTTTTCTTTATGTGGATTGGTTTAAACTCTTTTTTAGATGTCCTTTATGTGGATTGTTGTTGGATCGCATTACCTGTGTGGCATGTTCCGTCTCTAGGACAACATGTCAGCTTGTAGCCTTGCAATTGTTCGGGTCAGTGTTAATTCTCTGGATACTTTGTTGAACATCAATTTTTTTTAGACAAGAACTTTGTAAATGGCATATGACATGGAGTCCTCTATTTCCATTACTCCCTCCATTCCCTTATACAAGGCCACAAACTCATATTACAGGTACCAGGATATAATTTAATGACTCCTTTGCAAGTCAACTTTTCTTTTTGTTAACCGGGATCATTAATACAACACAAGCATGCAACGAATGAATGTGAAGGTAGTGGCTAAGTGTCATTATGACTACATGCATGTAAGTATTAAAAAGTTGCTAGTATGAGGAAACATCATTAATTTTTGTCTCGATTATTGTTGGTGGCCTTATATTGATGCAAAATGTATTTTTGATAGTGGCCTTGTATAAGGGAATGGAGGGGGTAATATAATGTAAAATAGATAAGCACACACAGTCCAATCCCCAATTCTATTATATTACTTATTAGGAAATATGTTTTTTTTGTCAGTTGAAATTTAGAAATGAACATGCATGTGAAATTATATTCTAAACTTTTATTTATCCTTCATGAAATATTCTGGATGGTCCAAACGGAAAGTGTGTTCTTATGCTTCCATTCTGCCACAATCTTCAATAATACAAAATTCCTTCATCAGTGACACTGTTGTCTATAAGACAAAACATAGTGTACTTACTCTGTTTCAAGAACTAGGGTAGGGTGTTGGGTCACAGATGTATGCCCCTCTTTGTTGGTGCAAGCTCTTATGCTAACTTTCATTCAAAATTATTCTATGTCCGTGATATTTTGTTAGTGATTGAATTTGCAGGTGATATGCCCCTCTTTGTGGATGCATTGATTTTTAAACTTCAATGAAAGATATGCTATCATAGTGTTGCCAATGTCGAGTACCTGGAAATCAAGATATGACTGATAAACTCTTAGAAGACCACAAAAAGCTAAAGGCTGAGAAAGTGAACTTCCAGGATGTGATTAATATGGTCATAGAAGAAAAAGAGAATTTGCAGCATGATTATCAAGGGTTGTGATTGTAGAGAATGATTTGGTGCATCGATATCTCATTGATCGTGCACTAGGCACATATATATAGGTACGAGGGGTGCGACCGGTATCTTGTCTCCTAAGATACACGTATATACAGAGGGAGACAGACACTACAGGTACTGCATATGGAACCCAGACCTATGTACATGTACACATGTTCAACCCCCCCTGGAGTCGAAGCGTCGCTGGTGACGCAGAGACTGGACCGAAAGCCCTCGAAAGTCAAGGTGGGTAGTCCCTTCGTCATAACATCGGCGAACTGCTGATCGGTGGGCACATGTAGAACTCGAACACGACCAAGTGCGACGTGCTCCCTGACGAAGTGAATGTCGAGCTCAATATGCTTCGTCCGTCGGTGATGGACAGGGTTGGCAGCGAGGTACACCGCAGAAACGTTGTCACAATAGACAAGCGTACCATTGGTGACCTCACATAGCAACTCCTGAAGTAGCAGTCATAACCAAGAACACTCCGCGTCGGCGTTGGCCACTGCCCTGTACTCAGCCTTGGCGCTCGATCGTGATGCAGTGGGTTGTTGTTTAGACGACCATGAAATCAGAGAGGGCCCGAGGTAGACGCAGTAGCCGGAAGTGGAGCGTCGAGTGTCGGGACACCCAGCCCAGTCGGCATCGGAGTAGGCGACAAGGCTAGTGTCAGGTGATGCCGTCAGGGTGAGACCCATAGTTTTGGTTCCACGTATGTACCGGAGAATACGTTTCACCAGAGCCCAATGAGTATCATGAGGAGTATGCATATGAAGGCACACCTGCTGGACAGCGTACTGAATGTCCGGACACGTCAGTGTGAGGTACTGAAGCGCACCGACAATGGAGTAGTAGAAGGGAGCATCGGACGCCGGAGAACCCTCGACGGCGGACACCTTAGCCTTCGTGTCGACGGGCGTAGGAGCAGGCTTGCAGTTAAGCATGCCCGCTAGCCCTAAAGTTCATAGGCGTACTTCTGCTAGTGCAGGAAGATGCAAGTGGCCCGGCGCACAACCTCGATGCCGAGGAAGTAGTGGAGAGCCCCCAAGTCCTTAAGGGCAAACTCGGTGTTGAGGAGAGCTGTGATATGCTGAAGGAGCGCTGGCGAGGATGCAGTCAGGATGATGTCGTCGACGTACATGAGGAGGTACGTGGTGGCGGGGCCCTGGTGAAAGATGGCCATGCAAGAAGGCATTAGACATATCGAGCTGGTGAACTGGCCAGGCGCGAGAAACAGCAAGCTGGAGGACAGCACGAATCGTGCCCGGTTTGACAACCGGGGCGAAGGTGTCGGTGAAGTCCACGCCGGAACGATGGTGGAAGCCACGCACCACCCAACGCGCCTTGTAGCGCTCGAGAGAGCCGTCGGGGCGAGTCTTCTGGCGGAAGACCCACTTGCCAGTGATGACATTGGCACGGGGAGGCCGCGGGACAAGCTGCCACGTACAGTTGCACTGCAGGGCGTCAAACTCCTCACGCATCGCAGCTAGCCATTTCGGATCTCGAAGGAGTGCGCGAGCGGAGGTGGGGAGCGGAGACGATGCCGAGGTAGACGTAACACATGCGTACTCGTCAGACGGGTAGTGCGTGCTAGGACGAATTGTCTCAGTCCGAGCCCGAGTGACCACACCGGTGAGAGGTGCGGCCGCGGCGACGGGGGCCGCTGAGGGGGCCGCGGCGACGGGGACGGCCGAGGGGGCCGCGATGCTGGGGGCCGCCGAGGGGGCCACGACGACAGGAGCTGACGACGGGCGGCTGAGGGGGCCGCAGCGACGGGAGCCACGGCGGGGGCCGCGTCGACGGGGCGGCCGGTGCGAGGAGCGCGAGCAGGGCCGAGCGTGGTGCGCGGCTGGGCGGTTCGCCAGAGGTGGAGGCAGGGGCGAACCGTGCCGCGAGAGACGCCGAGGGTGACGGTACCTGCTGAAACGAGAACACCAGCTCATCAAAGTACACATGCCACAAAGTGAAAACACGGTGGGACACTGGATCATAGCACCGGTAACCTTTGGTGTTGGGAGGATAACCAAGAAAGATGCAAGGAAGCGACCGGGGAGCGAGTTTGTGAGGAGCAGTGGACGCGGTGCTAGGATAAGAAAGACACCCGAAAATGTGAAGACCATCATAAGACGGAACCGCACCAAAGAGGAGCTGGTGAGGAGTGTAGTTCCAGTGTGAACGACACGGGCGAATGTTAATGAGGAGGCTGGCAGTCGCGAGCGCGTCTGGCCAGAACCGAGGAAGCACGCAGGAGTGGAAGAGCAACATGCGGACACAGTCATTAAGAGTACGAATGACGCACTCAGCGCGACCATTCTGCTGTGACGTGTAGGGGCAAGTGAGGAGAAAGATGGTGCCGTGGGACGCAAGAAGATTGTGGACGGCGATGTTGTCAAACTCCTTTCCGTTGTCAGTTTGCAAGGCAAGAATAGGACAATCGAACTGCGTGGTGACATATGAATAAAAGGATGTGAGTGTGGCAAGAGCGTCGGACTTGCGAAGGAGAGGGAATGTCCACACATAATAAGAAAAATCATCCAATATCACCAAATAGTATAAATAACCCGTGTTGCTCGCAACCGGGGACGTCCAAACATCACTATGCAATAACTGAAACGGAAAATTGGAAATGTTTGTAGACTCGCTAAAGGGAAGATGGACATGCTTGCCAAGACGGCAAGCCTCACAAGTGTGGTCGTCGACCTTATTACATGAGAAAGAAAAACTCTGAAGTATCTGATGCATAACGGTGGAGTTGGGATGACTGAGGCGGGCGTGCTAAAGATCGACACTAGCAGCGAAGGCGGCGGGACGACGGGTGGTGGTGGCGCCAGAGGGATGCACCGGGTAAAGATCGTCCGGGCTGCCACATCGGTGCAGTACCATCCATGTACGGGCGTCCTTCACAGAAAAGCCGATATCGTCAAATTCAACAGTGATAGGGTTCTCAAGAGCAAGGCGACGAACAGAAACAAGATTCGTAACAAAGTCAGGAGACACAAGAACATTAAACATGTTATCGGGAGTAGAAGTAGAAGGAAATGGCATATGACCGACATGTCTAATGGGTAGAGAGAAACCGTTACCAATGGTGATGCGAGTGGGAGTATGAACAGGGGTCGCGGACGTGAGGTTATCGGGATGAGCAGTTATGTGAGCGGTGGCGCCCGAATCCATGTACCAGTCACTGCCGCAACCGTAGGAGCTCGGTGACGAAGCGGAGTGCAGGGCAGCGAGAAGGGCTGGGTCCCACGGCGGCGGCACCTGAGGAGGGTAAAACCTTCCGTAGGCCGGCGTGGGGGTGGTGCGGTAAGCCGGCGTGGGGGCAGCAACGTAGGCCGGCGCCGTAGGCGGGCGCGGCCCCATGGGCGGGCGCGGGCGGGGGCGCGGCACTGTAGCCGCTGTAGGGGGCGGCGTTCTGCGCGGCGAAGAGAGCCTGGTGGCTCGCCGGACGAGGCCCAAGGATGCTCGGAGCGGGTGCCCGAGGGACCGGCATCGAGTACGCGTGGACGACGCCGATCCACGGGTTGGTGCCGTAAGTCCACGGAGGGGTGGCCTACTGCTGCTGCTGACGAGGGGCCTCCGTGCCACCTGTTGCTGCTTGCGGCCGCCCCCGCGGTGGTTGTCGCGGCGCCCGCCACCCGGCTGCGGCTGCTGGGCGCAGCAGGAGGGGCGGGAGGGCGGGCGGTAGGGGGAAATACCCTAGAGGTGCGGGGGACGGCGGCTGATGGCGCGGCGTGGGTGGGGCGGCCGGTGGTGGGGCGCCGCGTGTGGTGCCGGCGGCGATGGCGTGATGCTGCACACGCTTCTTGACCCCCTTCATCTGGCGCTCCTCCAACCGCAAGGACGCCACGAGCTTGGGGAAGGAGGGCTCCGGCATCAAGGTGAGGTGGGAGGCGGCGTTGCCGAAGTCCTGGTTGAGGCCGGCGGTGAGCGTGTTGAGGAGGGGGTCGTCATCAACCTTGGCGCCGATGTCGCGGAGCTCATCCGCCAACGTCTTCAGGCGGCGGCAGTAGTCATCAATGGATTGTTCATCCTGGTGATAGTCAAAAAATTCTTGCTGCAAAAAAACACGGCGCTGAAGCTTTCTGTCGGTGAAGAGGCCGTTCAGCTTAACCCACATGGCGCGGGCATCGTCTCCAGCGCTCACGACCGTGTGAAACAGGTCCGTGGAGATGGTGGTGAAGAACCACCGGATGATCGTGGCGCCGATCACGGTCCACTCGGGGTCCTCCACCATGGCGCGGGAGTCAACGGTGCCGTCAACATGATCCACGAGGTTGTTCTCACGGAAGAGCAGCGAGATGTACGTCTTTCACGCGAAGTAAGTGGAGTTGGAGGCATCGAGGACGATGGGGACGCGTGCGTGGACGTTGATGTCGCGGATTTCAGCAGGATCCACGGCGAAGGGGTTGGAGATGAACGAGGCGTTGGACGACATGGCGGCTAGGGTTGGGGGAAGGGGGCAGCGCGGCGGTGGAAGGGCGGCGCAGCGGTGGAAGTGGTGCGGCGCGGCGGGAGGGCAGCGCGGCGGGGAGGGGAGGATGCGCGGGGAGGGGAGGCGCACGTGGGAGGTGGTAGCGGCGGCGGCGTGGGGCGGCGGCGGCGGTGGCAGATCGCGGCGGCGGCGGCTAGGGTAGGCGGAAGCGGGAGGATCGACTTGCGATAGATACCATGTAGAGAATGATTTGGTGCATCGATATCTCATTGATCGTGCACTAGGCACATATATATAGGTACAAGGGGTGTGACCGGTATCTTGTCTCCTAAGATACACGTACATAGAGAGGAACATAGATACTACAAGTACTGCATACGAAACCCAGACATACATACATTGATCTTTGGCATACTTCAAGTTCTGTTGCCAAATAATTTCTTAGTATCCTAAGTTATGATGTTGGAACTCGACTCATTTAGTAGCGCAGTACTCAATGAGCAGGTGGCACCAACGGAAGAGCAACCTGAAACTGTAAAGAAGGAACTTAAAGAGAAGCAAAACATGAACAACTGGCAGCAAAGAAGGAGCTTGAAGAAGCAAAACAAGACCATGTGGCAACAAAGAAAGAGCTTGTGGCGGCAAAACAACAATTTTCTCGAAGGAACGAAGAACTAGAGGATTTAAGGAAGAAGTCATGCACGCTCAGCTTCAGCAACAGAAAGGAAGTTCTCCTTGTCCTGAACCTGTACCATGAAAGCCTTTTTTTTGCAACGCCAACAGAATTTTTTTCGAAAAGGGGGACTCCCCGGCCTCTGCATCAGAACGATGCATACGGCCATCTTATTAAACAAATAAATAGGTTCCAATAAGGTCTTAAAGTCTCAAAACGAAAAAAGAAGAGCTCACACAGGGCCAAAAGGGCTAGAAGACAAATTAGCCAAATAAAGGATGCCACAACCAGCTGGCAAAAGAGAGGTAGGTAAACTAATTGCCTATCCTATTACATGACCGCCATCCAAATCGGTTGAAGATATCCCGTGCTACCATCTCCCAGCGGATAGATCCAGTAACCAAACGCTCCCTGGCCTCCGTCGGGGTGAGTAGCGACCACAAATGGATGAACGCCGTGGCTCGGAAAATAACCTGCAAAAAATGAATGTTTGTTGTCCTGTTAAAAACCAAATCATTTCTGCAGTTCCAGACTGCCCACAATAAAGCACAGACTACTACGCGAATATGTCTCGCTGTTTCGGGCTCTATCCCGTTAAGCCACGTTCCAAATAACGTGTTGACAGAACTCGGTGGAGTAATATTAAAAGCAATATGGACTGCCCGCCATAAAAATTTGGCTAGCTGGCAATCAAGAAAAAGGTGTTTGATCGTTTCATCCCGATCACAGAAACTACACCTAGTAGGTCATGTCCAATTACGCTTTGTCAAATTATCATTGGTTAAAATAACTTGTTTATGGGCAAACCACATAAACACTTTGATTTTCATAGGGACTTTGACAACCCAAACATGTTTAGAACTAGGAATCGAGCTTGAATTGATAACATCAACATACATTGATTTAACTATAAATACTCCAGACCTAGTAAGCTTCCAGCGTAATTTATCGGGTTGTTGCGAAAGCTGAATCTCCATCAGTCTACTTACTAGATGGAGCCATTCTTCCCAACGATTGCCCACTAGCGTCCTTCTGAACTTAATATTAAGGGGGATAGACTGAAGTACCGTTGCAACGAACACCTCACGTCATTGAACAATACGATACAGAGACGGGTATTGAATGGCTAGGGGCGTCTCTCCGAGCCAAGTATCCTCCCAGAATCGCGTACTAGCACCGTTACCAATGATAAACTTTGTCCTATTAAACAAGGTTAGTTTGACTTTCATAAGGCCTTTCCAAAAAGGTGAGTTAGTCGGCCTTACTGTCACCTGAGACAAAGTTTTGGTGTAGAGATACTTGCTACGGAGGATTTGCGCCCAAGTGGCATCAGTCTCGCTCGATAACTTCCACAGCCACTTGCTGAGAAGACATCTGTTCTTGACCTCAAGATTCTCAATACCAAGACCCCCTTGGTCTTTCGGTCAACAGATGATATCCCATTTGGCGAGACAGTATTTTCTTTTTAGTTCATCACCCTGCCAGAAGAATCGTGATCGATAGAAGTCCAGTTTTTTCCTAACTCCAACTGGGACTTCGAAGAACGACAAAAGAAACATAGGCATACTCGTGAGAATCGAGTTAATCAGAATTAATCGGCCTCCGTATGATATGATCTTGCCCTTCCAGCAACTCAGTTTCTTTTCAAATCGGTCCTCGATGCACTTCCATTCTCTGTTTGTCAGCTTACGATGGTGGATTGGTATTCCTAAGTATGTGAAAGGTAAGTCCCCCAAATCGCACCCAAACAATTGCCTATATGCCTCTTGTTCGTCATTGGCTCTACCAAAGCAGAATAACTCGCTTTTGTGAAAGTTAATCTTTAACCCGGTCAATTGTTCAAAGAGGCATAACACCAGCTTCATATTTCTCGCTTTGGCCAAGTCATGCTCCATAAAGATGATTGTATCATCGGCGTACTGAAGGATGGACACACCTCCGTCAATGAGATGACGTACCAGACCACCCACTTGACCAGCCTCATTAGCCCTTCCTATCATGATTTCCAACATATCAACTACAATGTTGAACAGGATAGGGGACATCGGATCTTCTTGTCTCGGGCCCTGATGTGTCTGGAAATAATGACCTATTTCGTCATTTACTTTAATTCCAACATCCCTTTTTGCGTATACGATTCAACCTGGCGGCGCCAGGCTTCATCAAAACCTTTCATACGCAATGCCTGTTGGAGGAATGGCCATTTGACTTTATCGTACGCTTTTTCGAAATCCACCTTAAAAACAACTCCATCTAATTTTTTCGAGTGAATTTCATGGAGCATTTCATGAAGGACCACCACCCCTTCTAGGATGTTTCTGTCCGGCATGAAAGGAGTTCGGGAGTGCTGCACCATAGAATGCACAATCTGTGTGAACCGATTAGTCCCAACCTTGGTGAAAATTTTGAAACTAACGTTGAGAAGGCAGATCAGCCTGAACTGCTCGATTCTCACAGCATACTTTTCTTAGGAAGCAGTGTTATTGTTCCAAAATTTAAGTGAAATAACTGAAGCTGTCCAGAGAATAGATCATGGAACATTGTAACAAATCTCCCTTAATAATATGCCAACACTTCTTATAGAACTCCACCGGGAATCCGTCCGGCCCGGGAGCCTTATTGTTTTTCATCTGCGCTATAGCGTCAAACACCTCCTTCTCTGAGAACGGGGCAACCAAAATGTCATTATCATTAGCAGTTAGTTGAGGCACATCCTCAATCCTAGACTCATCGAGGGATACACAACTATCCTCCGGAGGCCCAAATAACTGCTTATAATACTCGGTTATGTAAAGTTTTAGTTTGTCCTATCCTAAAATAGTTCCTTCATCTTGTTCAAGCTAAAAGATTCTCTTCTTTCTGTGCTTTCCATTAGCAATCAAGTGAAAGAATTGAGTGTTCGCGTCCCCCTGGACAACTTTGCGGACCTTTGCCCGCAACGCCCACTTCAATTCCTCTTCACGGAGAAGTTCTTTCGACCCCATCTCCGCATCTAGTTTATCCCGAAGTTCTGTGGCTTGCAAAATCGTGGATTCGGCTTTTAAATCTAGGGACTGAATAAGTGAAAGTAGTTTTTCCTTTTCAACCTTATAAATCCCACTAAGGTGCTTAGCCCACCCCCGTAGGAAACTTCTCAAGTGCCTAATCTTATTCTGCCAATGCTCAACCGAAGTCCTACCTCCTGCATCCTCAGCCCATTCCCTGGCAATCAGATCCAAGAATCCTTCACGTTCAAACCATGCCAGCTTGAAAGAAAAGGAGTTTTTGTTTCCCACGTGGTTCGGCTCACCTGAGTCCACGAATAAAGGTGTGTGATCCGAGATTCCGCGCAAGAGAGCCTGAACCGTAACCAAAGGGAACTTCTGTTCCCACTCGACACTCACGAGGACTCGATCAAGCTTCTCCAACGTCGGGTTTGGCAAAGCATTAGCCCAAGTAAATTTTCTACCAGAAAGCTCTACCTCTCTCAGATCCAAGCTTTCAATAATGGTATTAAACATGAACGACCATCTGCCGTCAAAATTATCATTATTCTTTTCCTCTCTCCTCCTAATGATGTTGAAGTCACCCCCAACTAAAATTGGGAGCTGCTCGGATCCGCAGATTCGGACAAGGTCCGCCAAAAACTCCGGTTTAAGCTCGGGCTGCGCGGCACCATAAACCGCCACCAGAGCCCAGTTAAACCCATCAGCTTTGGACCTGACCCAAAACTTAACCACGAAGTCACCCATCACTACACTTCGGACTTCCAGCGAATCGCATCTCACTCCAAGCAAGATCCCACCCGATCTTCCTCGTGGAGGAAGGCAATGCCAATCGAAATCGACACCGCCCGATAAAGTGTTGAGAAACTAGGGCGCAAATTTATCTCTACCAGTTTCTGAGAGAGCAATACAATCTAATCTATGCTCGAGAGACGCATTTGCAAGAAACCTTCTTTTAGCCAAGTCTTTCAGACCTCTGCTATTCCAAAATATTCCTTTCAAAAAAATTGGTAGTCCGAATCCTAGCACTCCTACGAACCGCTGAAGCGGGATACATCTTCTGCTTCCACTTGCGTTTGGGTTTACTTTGGTCCTCCATCCGGTCCTCATAACCGGGCTCAGTGGGTCTAACTACAGCCTCCTCTAGAGTTGCATCCTCTTCCTCCGACTCAGGAGTGGATGGTGCAAGATCCGCACAAAAATTATCGAGCACTCTGACCCCCAACGCATCAATCTCTGCAATGTTCATGGTTTTTACCGCTGCTAGGTTTCGAATTGTTTGTAAAGCGCGCTCCACTTCCAAATCTAGGAGATCATTAACCGAATTGGATATTTCACTATCATTACTCTCTAGCGAAACTCCTAGTTGGTTTGCATTATGAATAATCTCCTCATTAGAAAAATGCAAGATTGAATTAGATACGTTGACAGACATACCAGTAGTGACCTCAATGTCACGAAGCTTGGCCGCCCACATAGCGCACCTCTGCTGCATGTCATCAACCTTCGGGTGCTCCTGGATACGACAGCTCATCCGTTGCCCCGCAGAGACCGGGTCTGGGATCCCACCAAAGGCAATCACCTCCTCCCGAGTAATACCTCTTGCTGAATCCCACGAAGGGTCAGCCAGAGTTACCGGAGGAAGCGGCGGTGGGCTCGCAGGCCCTATAGACGCGTGTCTCAAACCGCGGTCCTGGGCCGCCGGTAAGCCAGGAGAGGGGAGCGCGGGGGCCGCCTGCCCGAGCGCTCCCCCCGCCCCAAACCTCTGGCCAGAGGGTGACACCGGTGCCGTAGGAGACGCGGCCTTCCTGGCCGCCAAAGGGGAGGGGGGTCGAGGCCACCTGCCCTAGACCACCACCCTATGTCACTGGAGAAGTGGCCACAGTAGCCGCCGCCGGAGATGAGGGGACCGAGGCCACCTGCCCCGGACCGCCTCCCCCACACCCGGCCATCGTCGACATCGCCGGCGCTAGGATAGGAGGAGAGGAAGTCGAGGCCACCTGCCCCGGACTCCCTCCCCTAGAAGCATCCTCCATAGAAAACGCCATCTCCCAGAACGAGGCCGCTCGGAGAGCGGGAGAAAGAGAAGCCACCTCAGACTCCACCTCCCCTCCCCCAACCAAGGTCTTCGCCGAGCCTCCGATCAAGGGACTAATAGTAGCATCAAACTCCAACATAGGAAGCGTGCGCTCAAACACATCATCAGAATCCACCCGGTCGCTCCAAAGCCTGGGAGGGGCAGAAGCAGGCTCAAACGACCCAAACCGCAGAGAACTCATAGGCACCGAGGTTGATGGTGTCGTCCCAACCCCGGGCCCGTCCCCGGGCAACTGAGCAACAGGGCCTGATCCATTGGACACATCTCATTTAGCCTCATCAGTCGGTGCCCCCTTGGCACCCGCGCTGTCATCACCCTCATGCATATCCACATCAGTCCCATTGATTGCCTCAGCAAAGAGATCCGCATCCTTAAACTCGATCTCAAGAGGAAAAACCTCTCCCATGTAGGTCCAGCTAACCACATCAGGGACAAAGTCAATGTCCAGAACGCTCACTAGAAGTCGGGCCACCCCATGAGCGCGGGTAAAGGCCATATCCACTTTCTTAGGTTTTCCAACCATAATACCCATACTATCCACAACTCGAGCATCCTGCAATGGCTCAGATGGAGCCCCGGAAAACCGCAACCAATCCTGAGTAAGGGGCTTACCCTGTGGCTCCACCTTCTTCCACTCGTGAAATTCCAGAATGCATTTAGTGCCAGGAACTCTGCACAACCCAAAGCTCAGCAGTTTCTGTAAATCATCCAAAGTTGGGAAGTCAACCTTGAACACATTGGCCTCAATACTAACAAGCTCCCACTGGAAGTCACCTGCAATCAGTTCCTGAAGCCTCTGCACAATCTGAGCCTCAGAAACCTCTCCCTGGGTAACTTTCATAATCCAAGTGGTCAAACTCTGCGTCGCCACCTGAATCTCTCTCACAACCGGGGACTCAAAGAACATCAACTCAGCACAATATACTCCATACATTGTAAGAGCCGGAATGTGATCACATAAAAACGGGCAATCCCCCGTGGCATGGGCTGGCTTACCACACGTATCGCAAAGCTCGGCCACGCACTCAGCAATGAAGTGACCCTTCTCACCACATCGATAACATAACATCTTCTCCTTCTTACGCGCCCACTTGGACGCTCTCTCTGAATCAGTCATGTCGCCTGTCACAGCTGTAATCTCAGTCTCAGGTATCTCCGCGTTGGCCAGTGCCATCACGACATCCATCGCCTGGCTAGGCAGGTCAGTTGTCTGAACGGGATCGGTTGCCACGACAGAGGCCGCATGGTCAACAACGGCCGGTGGAGGAGGTTGTCTGTTACGGTACCGACCACGACCCCCACCATGACCACCACGGGGACCACGATATCCACCTCTCTGCCAGTAGTCCAGGCCAGAAGCTCCCTCGACAAAGCCACCCGTAGGGCCGAGGAAAGGTATCTCAGCAGAACCATCACTCTGGCAGGCATACCCACGACCACCTCCCGTGGATGACGAACCACGGTGTTGGCCATCCCCATATGCATCGTATCCATCATCCCCCCACCGTCCCCGGGGCGGATCAAAAGTCTCTCCAGCAACCGAGTTCTGCCTCGTTCGTGTTGGGCCCGAATGTTTTTGCGCCGGCCTCGCGACGTAGTGAGGCAGCAGTGCGGCACAAGGATGAACTCCGGCAGAGGCAACCTGGTTGACCACAGCCGGCCTCGGGCCATTGGCTCCGCCCCGCCCTGCAGCAGTATTCGCCGTCGTAGTCGGCCCTGCCGGCCAGGGTCCAACATGGCCACCTCTACCCACCGGAGCTGTGGCGGTTTAGCTGCCGCTGGCCGGGTGCCGAGGCGCCCCGCCACCCAGCGGGCGCCGGAGGCCGAGACCCAATGAGGCCGCCGCTTCTACAAGCGGCAACTTGAGCGGCGGCACCACGCCCAGCGCCCGCGGTCGGCGGCGGCTCAACCCCGGTACGGCCACTCGCGACCACCGGCGGGGGCTTCTTCACAGGAGGTGGTCCCGCCCCTCGGCCCGCCATGGCAGCAAGGGGTAGGATCCACCGTGCACGTCCAGAACCGCAAGACGGGAACCCTGGCGTCCCGTTCCGATGAACCCTAGCTCTCGGCCGAACTTCGCACGTAGGGCAAAAAACGATCTCGTCGCTGCACGCGATCCTGGTGGGTTTCGGAATAGCCTGGGCCTCATACGCAGCTATCTGCGGCCCATCCAGTTGCGGCCTATTCACTGACAGATTCGGCCCATCACGGCCCAGAATCAAATTCAAACGGACGTCCCGAGCCGCCCTGATCCCGATCCCGGGGATCGACGACGCGGTCGCCGCGGCTGCCGCCGGCGGTGATCCAGCCACCTTCCGGGGCACTTGCCTCTTCTTCTTAAACTCGGTCCACGAGTCCGGACGAATTAAATCAAAAATTGTAAGATTCGGAAGACATACCTTAGGTAGGGGGCCCTTCCATGGCCTGATTGCCGTCGCCGCCGTTCTCCGGTGAACAACGCGACCATCTCCTTCCTCTCGCCCGCGTGAAGCCCAACCCTCGCCGGATCGTCCACCGGCAAGACCTTGTCGACCGTCGTGGCTACCTCGTCTTCGTCATAACCAGAATGGAAAAACTCACAAATCGGATCCCACGGGGTCGGCGACGGCGGTGAGGCCGCCGGATCATATCTGTCACCATCCGCATCCTCCTCATCCGATCCGGCCAGCGCCCAGAACCGGCCGCCGACGCACGAGTGAGCCACAGTTGCCGAGGGCAGCGCCCCGGCGATCGCCGCCCCGGTCGCCTGCGCTCGCGGCCGTTGGCCCATCCCCACTGTCTCAACAAATCGTTGTCTAGTTTATGTGATACAAGTCTGGCTTGTTGACCAACGCCAACAGAATGCATATATATCTACTTTTCCATGGAAGCCTTTTTTTTGCAACGCCAACACACTGGTGGAAAAAAGGCCTTTGGTCGCGGTTCGCAACTGCCATTAGTCGCGGTTGCGCAACCGCGACCAAATAAGCGCGACTAAAGCCCCCCACCTTTAGTCGCGGCTGCTTAAGAACCGCGACTAACGGCCCGTCCACGTGGGCGCCAGGCGGCCGTCGGGGCGGAGGACCTTTAGTCGCGGTTCTTCTGGCCAACCGCGACTAAAAGCCGCCACAGGTTTAGGGTTTTAGCCCCCCCCCCCTAAACCTGTTTTCTGTTTAATTTGTATTGTTTTATTTCTTTTGTGCTTTATTTTAATTTTGAAGGAGTTTCATATATTCTACGATACTACATACATGCATATGAATGTACAATTTCAAATAAATTTGAAATTAGAACCAAAAAGAATTCAAGAGGAATATACAATATATATTCAATATCATCGGATGACCATATACAATTTTGAACAAGTTTCCATACATGATTTAATGCATATAAAGTTCTACGTCCTCGTAATAGTGTTCTCCTTTAGGATGGAGGACTTCCTGTTGAACCATCCAGCTAGTTCCTCTTGAAGTGGTCGGAAGCGAGCTTACGGACTAAGCATCATCCGGAGGCTATTCCTCACGAGCATTGGTATCACTTTCGGAACCCGCTCGAGAGGTGTATCTCGGATCCTCTCACGAACATAGTATCCACATAGATTGGTCTCCGGTGGCTGAATATCCCCAGCATTCTTAGGCTTTAACATTTTGAATTCTAGCTCTTTTTTGAATTCACCGACCTTTGTATCTCTGAACCGTCTCCAAACCCTACGAGGCAAAGAAAATTAAATGAACAAGAGAGTTATTAGTTACTTGAAATTAGGAAATGAACGAAATAGGCCGATCGATATAGAGCGCAAATGAATGAAAATAATTACTTCTGCAGCATTCTTCTCATGTCGGCCCAAAGCTTTGGATCCATATTCAGAGAGTCGTGGACGAGACATTACGAGGTGTTAACTTTAATTACTAGCAGAATCCAGTGGAACCTGCGGACACGATACATGCACAAGACGTCATGCATAACTCATCGATTAGCCGCCACATACCATGCACATGGAGTAAACAAAAGAGAATGTGCTCAAGACAGAAACACTCACCCAAAATGGTAAGGAAATAGAATATCACTTTTGAGTTCCTGCTTTGTAAGAAACCGCCACAGGTCTGCCTCCACGTCGGCGGGTGACGCTCAACACATGTCCATTAACGATGTGTGGGTCAATGAACCCAACATCATGGATGTTCCTTACTCTGCATTCCTTAATCTTCATTCTGCATGTATAATAGCGGACACAACAATATAGTTAGGACATATATATAGTGCAGGCAATATGAACGAGATGGGGTAGAAATTAATAAATCACTTACGTAACGTAGCAATCGATGATAGATTTGTCGAGCTCAAGAGATTGAAAAAGCTGGAACAATTCACTCAGTTCAATTTGTACATAGTAATGTTTGAAGTGATGCTCATGTCTAACTTCCGCATAAATATATTCTTTGGCATTTTATTTTTTATGTAACCCTTGTACCAATTCAGCGGACCTTTCATTTGTGGAGGTAGATCATTTTCCTCGCAGGCTCGACGAGAGGCCCATTCTTGACATATGTAATTACTACCTCCTTCATGGCGCCTCATCAAGGCCTAACAGTTCACGAAGAGTAATACCTAAGTTGGCTGCTTGTTCTCGCACTCGTTACATACAATCCATGTGCTGTCGCATGATTGTATGATCTCGGGTCATCCGGACAGAAGGCTTCCACTATAAGCGGGCAATCGATTGTTTACTTTGTTCCCCGAGCTGGGCAACTTGTTTCCGCTTATTTTACTTTCGGCCTTCTCCGCTCTTTGTTCTCGTTGAACATGAGTGCCTGCCTGCGAAGTTCACGTGCATAGTCGTTAAGCAGATTCTTCGCGACTTGGTACGGTGTGCTCAAAAATGACTTAGCCCACTTCTTTTGCTCATCGAATATCTTGGCTTGGGCTCGGGCTCTCTTTTCTTCTTGCAGTCCGCCTTCCATTTCTCATAATGAGCAGCCGCGGCCGCGTCGACTTCCTCGGCACTACGTTCCCAAAGAGGTGGATTGGGGGGCGGCGTCTGATCACCCGCCGGACGAGGACTGGGGGGCGGCGGCTGATCACCCGCCGGACGTTGTGGACTGGGGGGCGGCGTCGGCTGACGTGGCGGAGGTGTAGGTGAACCGCCACCACCACCACCACCACCACCACCGCCACCGCCACCACCACCACCACCGTAGGGGTGGACTTGTTGTCCTTGGCGCCTCGCTTTGGAAACTTGATAAACTTCTTTTGCCATAGAATGAAATGGCGCTTGACATCTCCAAGTCTTTTCTCCCCTTGAGGTGTAGCAATGTCAATCTCCGTGTCCTCAAACCCTTGGACTATGTCCTCCACCGTGACACGAGCATAGCCATCTTGAATGGGGTTGTTGTGGTGGAGTGCTCCGGTAAACATGGTAAAGCACTGCCGATGGCTACCTTCATGGACATGTTCCCGATAGGATAATACAGATGACATTCTTTCATCTCCTTTATATATCGCCCACGGGTAGCGAGGAGGCTCCGGTGCAGTAATTTCGACCACCAGAGGCTCCGGTGCAGTAATTTCGACCACCGGAGGCTCCGGTGCAGTAATTTCGATCGTCGGTGCATCTGCACCAGCCGGTGGGAGCCTCCATGGAAGCCACGCTGCTTCTCCGCTCTTGGCTTCCGAGATCCCATTGGATGATATTCATGCTGCACCGAGCTGCATCTCTTTCTGCTACTAGTACACTCATGGTTTTCTTCATCACATCCATTTCCGATGCCAACCGCGCCACAACATCTGATTCCCGATCCATCTTTCTCTTACGGCTTCAGAACCGTCACGGGTCATCGCTCGGGGAACCCTATTTTCCACGGAATGTGCCCCATGCCTCGTACACGTCCTCCGTGTTCAGGATTCCCGAGGGCTTTTGTCAGCGCGTCGTTCTCTCTGTTGAACTTGATCTTCCCCTGTTGAGCATCCTTCATTGCGTCAATAAGGGCTTGGGTGGGTTTAATTAATTTGCCCCGGTAAACACACTCCCCTGTCTCCGAGTTCAGCGTTCCCCCATGCCCGTACCACAGCCTTTTGGCCCTTGGGTCCCATCCCTCCGTACCTGGACGGAGTCCTCGCGCCCTCATCTCGTTCTCCATCTTCTCCAACCTAGGCACCAAAATGCGATACCCTCCTGGCCCCATAACATGATTGTACTCCTTCTTAGCCGCATTTTCCTTATTTTTTTTCGATATTTCAATGAACTGCTCCGATTTCTTTTGCTTCACAAATTCTGGCCAATCATGTTTCAGTTTCTCATATTGTCCTTTGAAATCCGGAGTCTTGTTCTGCTTGACAAAGTCACGGGCTAGATTTTGCTTGAATTTCCGGAATGCGTCGGCCATCTTATGAAGAGCGAACTGTTTGACTAGCCTCCTCCTCTCCTTGTTTTCCTCAATCTTGTTACCCTCCTCATCGAATTTGTTGTATTCCGGAGGTAGAACGAAATGTTCCATAAGCTTCTTGAAGCAATCTTTTTGTTCTCTTATCGACAAAAGTGAAACCATCAATTCGTGCCTTCTTTGGCTCATTCCACTCCTGGGCGGTGATCGAGACGTTGTCTCTAACAATGGCTCCGCATTGGCTGACAAACTTGGTGGCGTTCTTGCGGGGCTCCAGCGGCCTGCCGGTTACCTTGTCGACAACCTCGATGGTGCATGTTTCTCCTTGTTTCATCGTCTTGGTTGCGCCCACGCTTTGACGGCGCATCGATTGTTTCGACGATCCGCCGAGGGCTAAAATAAGAAAGAGAGTCGCGCTGCGTTAGTACACACATATTTATTCAAATCAGTTAGTTTGTATCACCGGAGGCTCAATGTATATATATACCTCGGCCACGGAGGTGGTTGCTACTTCCATTTGAAGATAAATGCGTTTATCGGCGTTTCTTGACATCTTCTTCTTGTGGCGCCCTTCATCTTCACCGTCAAGGTTCAGATAAGAAGAGATATCATCTTCTTCTTCTCCGGTCGGCACATATTGAATATCGCCGTTTATGATGCCGAACATATGTGCTTCACCGTCCGGATCATAGTTGTCCATAATCGGGTCAGCTCTATCGTCCGCCATTATGTCGATCCTGAAAACATGTAGTAAAAACAAATTAATTAAGTGAAGAAGGCGGTGGCGGTGGCGGTGGCGAAAGGGCGGTGGCAAAAGGAGGCGAGGAAGGGGTGGGAGAGGGTGTCGCGGTGAAGCGCGAGACAGGTGCTCCGTGGTCGAACTTAGGGTCGCCGGCAGTCTCGGGGTCTCTAGGAAAAGAAGTAACGGAGGGAACACAATAAATAACAGAGCAATCAAAGCATCACAAAGCGTAACCTGGCAATACGCGGTGCTAGGTGTGCCCTAACGCCGGCAGTAGGTCGTGATGGCGAAAGGGGGAAACATCCGGGAAAGTATCCCGGTGATTCGCGTTTTGACGAGATGAACCGGAGGAAAGTTACGTGTTTGCTATGCTAGGGATGTGTGGCGGACGAGCGGGCTGCGTATCCGGATCCGCCTCATCGCTCGAGAAACTTTCATGTACAAAGTATTTTCATCCGAAGTTACGGATTATTTTATATTAATTTTAAAGTTTTATATCATTTTTAGAATTAATGTAATTAATTAAATTGTGCATTAACTAATTAACCAAGTTAATTAGATTAATTAATAGATTAGTTATATTAGTTATTTAATTAGGTTTACTAAACACAATTAATTAAGTTAATTAATTTAATTAACTGATTAATTAATTAATATATTTATTTATTTATTTTCTAAATTCTCTTCTCTCCTTTTTAAATCGTTTACAGGCGTGGGCCCCAATTGTCATTGGGCTGGGGCCTTAACGGCGCCCGGCGCTTAGCGGGCAGCGGGTGTGGTGCCCATGCCCGAGGCCGTAGCCTGCCCGGGCGAGGGGGAGCCAGCACGAGCTCCCGGCGCCAAGGGTCATGGCGCCGCCGGAACAGGCGGCGGCGAGGGGAAGTGGCGGTCCGGCGAGCGCGCAACCGACGCAGGGAGTCATGACGCGCGCCGCCATGCAGAGGCGGGCGCGCGACGGACGGGTGGGCGCAGCGTTCGGAGGGGGCCGGGGAGACGGCCGGACGAGGCCCGATGGGGAGCTCACCAAGGAGAGGGCGGCGTTGCGCGGGGAGGACCGACGAAGGAGAGGCGGGGACGGGCAGTCCGGCGTGACGGGGGCGAGGGCGACGGCGGGCGGCATCGAGGGCGCGTGCAGACGAACCGATCGGAGAAGACGAGAATAGATCGGAGCGTGGTATTTATAGCCCCCCTTTAGTCGCGGTGGGCTACGAGGCCCGCGACTAAAATACCTTTAGTCGCTGGTCGCCCTGCCCAACCGCGACTAAAGGTTTTTAAGCGGGTTTTTTGCGTTCCGCCCCACCTTTAGTCGCGGCTGGTCTCGGGCGATCCGCGACTAAAGGTTCCCACCTTTAATCGCGGCTGGTCCGGGCGACCCAGCGACTAAAGGCCTTGTGCTGCCTCACGCCTAAAAGTTTAGTCCCACCTCGCTAGTTGAGAGAGCTCGAGAGTGGTTTATAAGCGCTGCTGCGCCACCCTCTCGAGCTCCTCTCAACTGCAGGCTTCGAGCCTAATCTGTCACTAGCTATGTGCTGTGGGCCTACTTGGCCTCCTGCGGGCCTGAATCACAGCCCATGTAGGGTTTCTAGTCGTTTTCAGGCCGTGGGGGTCCAGTTGGCGGCACTATTTTTTTCCAGTTTTTTTGTTTTCTTTTCTGCATTATTATTTATTTTTTGTTGTTTTTGCTTTATTTTTTAATTCTTTTCGCTTTTAGTTTTAGAAAAATTATTAACTTTCTGTTAGTGCCATTAGTTTTCAAATTTGAAAACACTTTTTTTGTTTTCTTTGTTGCTTTATTTATTTTATTTTGTTTCTACTTACAACAAAATACTTATTGTTGCTATTTTAGTCGCTGGTCGCCTGCCCAACCGCGACTAAAGGCCGCCATGAGGTTTAGGGTTTTCCGCCATTTCTTCCCTGTCTTCCCGCCTCTTTCTTCCCGCCACTTTCTTCCCGCCTCCTGTCTTCCCGCTCCCATTTTTCCCGCCATTTCTCACTACATATATGTAGCCCGGCTTGGCCAGCATTATCACATCTCTACAATCTCTCATCACTCTCTCATGGCTTCCACCGCACCCACTCTAACCTACCAGCAGGTGGAGGAGCTTTGCGCCTCGAACTACCCTTGTCCACCGGGCTACGCGTCCCCACGGCTGGAGCCTAAGCGCCCGGCGGCGTGCAGTCCCTCCCGTCCCTCGGTACTGCACGGGCGGCCATCACGAACCACTACTACCTCGACCTCACGCCGAGCAGCGGATAAATCGCCGGCATCCCGATAACCAGCATACTTGGGACGCCTTCTTCATCAATCGGCGTGAGAGGGCGCCGCCGAGTATGAGGAGGACGGTCTGCCTCACAGGAACTTCCACGAGGCCGGCCGTCGGCTATGGTGGTATGGCGGACTCTGCAGAAGCGTCATGGACTACATCACAGCAGCGGCAATGACGGCGGCATTTATCGGCGGCAACTTAGAAGGCGGCGACTACCAAGTACAACGACGACGGCGGCTATGAAGACTACGAGTATGCATATTATACGCCTAGGCAGGAGTATGACTAAATCACTCCAAATTTCATGTATCATCAGTGGTATCTCGAATCATTCAAATGGACACCAAACACATCACGGGTAATATAATTCACATGATCCATTCAACAAAGTTTGGTACAATAAATTATTACACATCATTTCTTCCCTTGTGTCCCTGCTTGCTTACGATTGTGCCGTATCCATGGAGCATCCTCATCATTTAACTTAATGCTTGGGTCGGTGTTCACTTTGAAGGGCGGAATTTCAGCAAACATATTATAATCTTGACATGTCTGTCTTGTCCTCCACTCCCACGATGTTTCTTTTCCCTGAAAGAACAATGTGGCGCTTTGAATCATCGCATGATGTACTGATCGTTTTCTTATCTTTCCGCTTCCTCGGTTTGCTACTCATGTCCTTCACATAGAAAACCTGGCGACATCTTTCGCTAGGACGAATGGTTCGTCAAGGTAACCAAGATTGTTGAAATCCACCATTGTCATTCCGTATTGCTGGTCCACCTTTACCCCACCTCCTGTTAGCTTGAACCATTTGCACGGAACAAAGGGACCTTAAAGGAGGGTCCATAGTCAAGTTCCCATATCTCCTCTATGTAACCATAATATGTGACCTCTTGCCCATTCTCGGTTGCTGCATCAAAGCGGACACCACTGTTTTGGTTGGTGCTCTTTTTATCTTGGGCGATCGTGTAAAATGTATTCCCATTTATCTCGTACCCTTGGAAAGTCGTTATAGTCGAAGATGGTGTCTTGGCCAACATGTACAGCTGATCTACAACATCATTGTCATTCATTAAATGTTTTCTCAACCAACTGCCGAAAGTCTCCATGTGGGCCTTCCTAATCCAGGATTCAAGGCTTCCCGGGTTGTCGAGCGTAAAATATTCTTGTGTTTCTCAAAATGCAGAGCCACCAAGCTGGAATTGGTCAAGATGCAGTGTGGTGTGCTTGATCGAGAATGGCCGTCCATACATATCGTTGATTTCATTCCGATCGTGCCTTTTCCACTTAGTCTCCCCTCGTGCATGATCGAGGAAGACCAATCGGCTTAAGGTCAGGAACAAAGTCAACACAAAACTCAATTACCTCCTCATTTCCATAGCCCTTGGCGATGCTTCCTTCTGGCCTAGCACGATTCTGAACATATTTCTTTAATACTCCCATGAACCTCTCGAAGGGGAACATATTGTATAGAAATACAGGACCGAGAACGAAAATCTCTTCGACTAGGTGAACCAGGAGGTGCGTCATAATATTGAAGAAGGATGGCGGGAACACCAACTCGAAATCGACAAGACATTGGATCACATCGCTCAGAACCGTGGTAGAACTTCTGGATTGATTACCTTCGAGAGATTGCATTGAGGAATGCACATAGCTTCACAATGGCTACTCGAACATTTTCCGGCAGGAGCCCCTCAAAGCAATCGGAAGCAATTGCGTCATAATCACGTGGCGGTCGTGAGACTTCAGGTTTTGGAACTTTTCTCCGCCATGTTTATTATTCCCTTTATATTGGGCGAGAATCCAGACGGAACCTTCATACTGCTCGGGCATTCAAAAAAGATGACCTTCTCTTTTTGGTCGAGGCGTAGTCTGTACGACCTTGAAACCATTCCGGATGCCGGTCATCGTGGTCTTTCAAACGTTGCTGGTCCTGCCGTGCTTCCTTTGTATCATTTGTCTTCCCATACGCCCAAGAAGCTTAGGAGGTTCACGCAAATATTCTTCGTAACGTGCATCACGTCGATTGCAGAGCGGACATCTAGGACTTTCCAATATTCTAGCTCCCGAATATAGATTTCTTCTTCCACATGGCTGCGTGCCCGTCGGCTCCTTCGGAACTGATTGTCCGCGGGACCCTTTCCAAAGATGACTTTCAAATCCTTGACCATATCAAATACCTCAGCACCGGTCGTTCCGCGAGCTTGGCGGTGATCTGCCTTGCCGTTGTAATGCTTGCCTTTCTTTCTTCTTGGATGAATTTTCGGAAGAAATCGACGATGCCCAAGGTACACGTTCTTCTTACAATTTGGCAAATGTACACTTTCAGTCTCATGTAAGCAGTGCGTGCATGCATTGTATCCCTTATTTGACAGTCGAAGGTTACTAAGAGCAGGCCAATCGTTGATGGTTACGAAAAGCAACGCTCGTAGGTCAAATTCCTCTTGTTTGTGCTCATCCCACACGGACACCACCCCACAGCTGTAAAGTTCATCAACTAATGGCCTTAGGTACACATCGATGTCGTTGCCGGGTTGCTTCGGACCTTGGATGAGCACTGCATCATAATGAACTTCCGCTTCATGCACAACCAAGGAGGAAGGTTGTAGATGCATAGAGTCACGGGCAGTGCTATGGCTGGAGCTCTGCTTCGCCAAAAGGATTCATGCCATCCGTGCTTAGAGCAAATCTTATGTTCCTTGCGTCAGCTGCAAAATCTTTGAACCATCTGTCGATCTTTCTCCATTGCGTTCCATCTGCGGTGTGTCTCAACTCCCGTCCGACTTACGGTCCTCTTTGTGCCATCGCAACAACTTGGCATGCTCTTTGTTCCTGAGCAGACGTTTCAACCGTGGTATTATAGGAGCATACCACATCAACTTGGCGGGAACCCTCTTCCTGGTTTCGGCCCTCAACATCGTCACCGGGGTCATCGCCTCTGATCTTATAACGCAATGCGGTGCATACCGGCATTCATTCAAATTCTCGTATTCACCGTGGTAGAGGATGCGATCGTTGATGCATGCATGTATCTTCGTAACCTCTAAACCTAGAGGGCAGACAACCTTCTTTGCTTCAGACGCGTCTGGCGGGCAACTCGTTATCCTTTGGAAACATATTCTTCAACATTTTCAGCAAGTTTTCAAATGCCGAGTCAGCTACACCTGCCTCTGCCTTCCATTTCAGCAAATCCGATTGTGCAGCCCAGCTTTTTCAGACCATCATCGCATCCGGGTACAGCGCCTTTTACGTGATCCTCTAACAAGCGATCCAAATTCTCCCTCTCATTTTCAGTTTACCAGCGTCTCCGTGCATCAGCAATGGTCCGACCAAGATCATCAACGGGATCATCACGTGCCTCTTCTTCACCTTCCCCTTCACCTTCAGCATCCTCCATGAAAGTATCACCGAAATGAGCAAGATAGCTTTCATCGATGAAATCATCCCCTTCTTCATCTTCTTCCATTATAACCCTCTTTCTCCATGCTTGGTCCAACAATTATAGCTTGGCATGAAACCCTTCAAGCAGATGCATGTGAACAACTCTTGAGGAAGAGTAACCCTTCTCATTCTTACAGATAACACATGGACAGATAACAAAACCCCCGCTTGTTCGCATTAGCCACTACGAGGAAATCTTTCAAACCCGTAGTGAACTTCGCCGGAGAGTCGGTTACCGTACATCCATTGCCGATTCATCTGCATTATTATAATATAAAATATATAATTAACCATCATGCATTTGTTAAACTAACTAGCTACAAACAATATAAATTGAACAATGAACTACACACATGCATATTGACACATCAAAGGTTCATCAAGTAGGCTCCAACACTTCATGTCATGTTTGTTTCATGCTCTTGGGGCATTTCATCAAACACCTTATGTGCATAAGAGGAACCAAAAGCAAACCTACACCCACTTGTGATGAGAATGGCTCCAAATGGCTAAGTGTTGGCTGCTGGATGGGTATATATAGGGGAGGGCTTTAGTTGCGGTTGGCACAGCAAACCGTGACTAAAAGTGCCGAAACCTTTAGTCGCGGTTGTCCTGGCCAACCGCGACTAAAACCCTCACGTGCACCAGCTGGCCACCGAGCGCCACAGGCCCAGGCCTTTGGTCGCGGTTCACCTCCAGAACCGCGACTAAAGGTCCCATTAGTCGCGGTTCCTACAGCTTCGCGACTTATGGGGCTGGACGGAAGCCTGTTTTTCCACTAGTGACAGAATGCATATATACAAGTCATTAGAGGCGGCTTAAAGATTTTGGGTGGAAATCACATCTGTTCAGTTCCTCTAATACCTATTTCTATACTAGTGTGTGGTCCCTCGTCTTGCATTTCCAGTACCATATGCACTTGGAGTTTTTTCTCAATGGCCTGAGAGCCGGTGCCTGCTGAACTGGCATCATCGGCTGCACTGGTGGTTGAGGTTACTGCATCACTGGCTGCACCGGTGGTTGAGGTTACTACATCATCTTAGCAGTAAGCCGTGCGATAAAATTACTACTTTTCATCACATGTAAATAAATAAGGAAAACGACAATGGATCGCGTAAAAGAGATTCAATGTTGTTTCTGTCCAAACATTATCAGTTTATCACAATCCAAGTTTACAGAAAACCACATCCAAGACAAACGAATCAAATTCGAGCACCGAAGCTTTCTTCAACATTTACCAGAACAAAATGGGCATATATCATGTTTTCATTGTGCCATGTATGATTTCCTCTACTCTGAGTTCCCTCCCACGAGCTCCTCCATGCTTCCAGATCTGCAATTATCATAAAAAACGGGTCAAAGTGTAATAAGGATAAGGACATACTGAGTTGGCTCTAGAACATGTTCTAAAGTCCAATGTAAAATCTGATAACTATTTATGCCATTAATTCCGGTGTATTCCACACTATCACACGGATGCTATCTTATTCATTAAAAAAAGGCAATGTAAGAGAAGAAAGGTACAAGAACAAGGTAATGCAATATTAGGACAGTATCCCAAAAGGTTAGTTGAAGGATAAGCATCTCAACTTTATGGTAAAAGCCTAAATTATTCTGCCCCTTTATAAGATATTTTCCTACATTGTTTGCCAGAAGATAGTAGTAGAATAGATAGTATAAACCAGCTTTTTTCTAGGGTGATATAAACCAGCTTTTGCAAAAGAATGCTCATTGCTCGGGAGAGTACAGACCAAACCATGATACATTTTAACTTAGTGTTTTCTTCCTTGCTGTATAAGGTGTGCTAACATAAAATTTATTTGTTCCAAACATCGTGATGTGAACCATATGATAATTCATGGTCACATACTCACGTTGCTTTGCCTGTAAATATGTCTGAAGATGAACGAGCACAACCAAAAATGAATAGCATTTTTTTATATATGCATACTCCCATCAGCCGTGAAATAACCTAACCAATTTGATGCTCTGCACATAGACATGAGCTGCAACTGAATCTTGTTTTAAGAAAATTACGGACAAAAGACAACATGTATGGAAATGCATCTCACAAAAGTTATTTTTGCAGGACTAAAATTGTAAGTTGTAACACAGTAAAACGTTTTGCATCGTTATTTAAAAAAAATTGTGTGTGAAGAGCATGAAGTCAAGCAATACAGTTTCATAAAAGATATGCTTTGCTAATATACAAAATGCTATTTTTGTAATGTTTCAGAAAAAAAATTGAAACTTCGGAAAGGACAATGCAATAGAAATATACATGCATGCTAATATTTAGAACAGTACGTACCAACCAGGGTTCATAAGGTTTTCAAATTCATCCGGAGTTAGCCAATCCAACGACTCATCTGTTACTAATCCTCCACCTGATGTACCAGCTGTTTCAAAAGTAGTGGCCTCCCAGTTAAAAAACTCACTGCTGAGGCCTTGAGGCTGCACTGCACTGGTCTGCCCAGCAGGACCATCTCCAAGCATTTCCTTGGTGGTCTCTCCGATTGCAGCGGTCTGCATTTCTTGTGGCATGTCCATGGTTGCAGCATTCTGGATTCCATGGGTCAAGTTCATGGTTGCCGTATTTTCCATCACCTCGTTCTCACACTGGTACCTTCTAAGCAGGTCAGTACCATCATCCTGAGGCCAAAGCGACATAGATATCCCTCCATTTCTGCAGTCATAGCCGAGTCGATATAACTGTGGTACAAGCTCTTGTTGCCTTATATGGTTGGGATTATCCATGGCAGGCACCGTGTTACTTGGAAATAAATTAGAAGTGGGCATTGTCTCATTTGTCTGCTGTACTGGTTGTGCTAGGTTGGACAGCAATGATGCACTTGCCATGATCCCATCTGTTAGAACTCCACCATGACCAGCATTACTGGCAGTATAACCGTAACCATAACCATCACCATTATTAAGGTTACAATAACTATTAGTGTTGCCACTACCATACCGATAACCATACCCACTAGCATTGTCATTTCCATTGCCATTACTAGTACTAGATGTTGGTCCCTTAATAGCAGCTCCACCAAGACCTGTTGAGCTGCTCCCATTTCCATGAACACCCAAACCCTCTGGTGATGCACTACCACTTAGCCGGCTTATGTGATTAAGATTTCTTGCTCCCTCGTACCTCATATTGAACCTGGAACTTCCCTCCCTATCTTGAGATGTGGAATAGTTCTTCCAAGAATTGTTAGAGTATGATGGGCTAGAGGTGGGCATAGTTGATAGTTGGCAATCTGTTTTGTAATTCTGAAATTTCAAATATGGTGGAAACATCAATAAGTATGTGGTTAGGTAGTGGGCTAACCTTACGTATGATGTCATGATCATATAAATTTGGTACGAAGCTCAGTTTCAGAAGGAAGGAACATCAACTAGAAAGTCAAAATCATACCTGAAGATGGCTGCTAACTTGATCCATATTTGCACTGACATTGTCATGCTCCAGAAGTTCTATTATAATTTTTTGAGTATTGTCTGCATTAGAAAAACAAAACATGCCAGCCGAGGAGAGCTTAGACTTTCGGAAAAGTCAATATATGCATCCATATATGTGATTTATTAATTTCAGGCCTAACATGCTTAATTCACCCTGACACCTTGGCGGCACATCCATGTTAATTGTAATAAGAAATCACTTTTTAAAATAAATAATCAGAGTAAAGAATACATATAAAACATGCAAAGCAACGAGTATTAATTAAGTCAAAGACATGCATGGAATATATTATAGCAAACTAAAAATATCAAAACCATAGCAATACATTTCTGGTCATAGAACCATAGTATCATTTCAAGAATATTCTAACTACATGATATAGAGGCTAATATGCATTTAACTTGTTATCATAGAGTCCCTCCATGAACTCTGCGCATGAATGGTAGAGAGCATATGTGAGGATAGCCTTGTCAAATACTCAAATGACCAAAATAGTGTAAACCGTGTATCCCGACTCGTGTCGCCTGCCTTGGCCGACCCGAGAGACTCACGCCACCGCCACTTTGATCTCGCATCATTGCTCCCTTTGTCCGTTATGCATGGCGGCGTCTGCAGTGGTGGCGGGCCCGCACCGAAGGCTGCGGGAGGCTTTCCCGGGTGGTGAATGTGGCTGATGGGTCGGGTTCTGCAGTCGTCGGATCCAGCCAACGGGGGCCTTCATTTTGGCCAGTGGTGAGCATGGGTAGCCCTCCCATGTTTCTGGCAGCTTCCTCCTACCGGAAGATGCACAGATCTGGCCCGCCCCAGCATGGTCTACAATCCTCCGGCATGGGGCGCCTTGCCTTTGTTCCTCTGCAATAGGGGTTCAGGCTACCTTTGCAGTGGGCATGGTGGCTATGCGCAGAGGTCGTAGTACTAGGGAGCCGGTGAGGTCATGCGTTCTGGTGCTACTTGACTCGACGGCGGGCTGGCTCAGTTGGAGATCAAGGTACGTTCCTCCAGCAAAAATCTTCTGTCGGCTTTGTCAACATTGAAGATGTCAACGCCTTAGGGCAGTGTATTGCTTCTTGAAGGCGTATGCTTGGACCTAGGATACCTTGCCCATTTGTGTGCTCTCCATACGGAAGTCTTAGGTCCAGCTTCTGGACTGGACGACAATGATGTCCTCGACGTTCTAACCTCCTTGGAGGCGTCGTCTTGGAGTCACTGACCGCCTTGCTTGATTGACATCTTGGTTGGAGTACGCTTGGATGGTTTGGCGTCTTTGGTTGCAATTGGTGGTGGTTGGCATGGATTATGGTGTTTTCTCCTGGTCTTTTCTTACTCATGTGTTCTTCTACCAAGGTGTGCACACTGGTCTTACTATTTGACCAAGTTTGTGGAAGACCTTAATGATATCATCTGGATCTAGGTTAGTGACACCTTGATTCACCCTGGAACCCCTTGCTCCCTATAAATACTCCTCCTCCTCCTTGAGGGTGTCTTCGGGTGGCAACCAGACGAAAACCCTCTACATTGCTAGTCGGATGATGATGGAAGCTAAATTCCTCCTCCATGTTGGCGGTGTCGATGAGATTTGCGTCTGCAAGTGGCAACTCTTTCCATCCTTGTAGCTATCATGTTGTTTCTTTACATTTCCTATGTGGTATGTTATCACCCCATCCTTTATTCTCTTGTAATTTCCCGACTCTACCATTTCTTCTTCTTAATGAATGATTCGATAAAAAAGACCAACATATATAAGCAATGAGTTTATTGTGAAATGAATAGACTTGCCAATGCAAAAGTTCTACATGGGGAAACTAGAAAGAATACCCTTGTGAAATACGACATATACTTTATGTTACATTTATATGAGGGATAATTGAAATGTGAAACTGACGTACATAATTTGACAAGGACATCCCGGACGACTGTAACATGCAAATCCCCCACACCTATACACTTGTTTAGGAATAAAGGGACTTGCATGTACAAGATAGATGTGTATTTTAGCATGATCAAGCATGTAGAGGGGGCGAGCGTGCAAGGAGTGTCGATGGAACTTCAAGTGTAGAATTCATGACTTTGAAGCCACCATCACGGCGAATGAATACATGGACGAAATATGAAAGGTGGCACTTCTTTTTTTTGTCCATTGCCCTATACATTTGTTGTGCCACCTCAGTTTTGATCTAGGCCTATGTAATTTCAAAATATAGGACAATAGGCTAATTTTATAGTCTATATTTCAAATCATTTGAAATCATACCCCTCCGAAGTTTAGAAAACTTTCTACTATGTCTCTTCATAAATAATACCCCTAGGTATCATTTAGAAACGGGATTTGGTTAATTACAAGTTTGCCATACATGCAACTTTATGTACTTTGTTTGTATCCAATGACCTAGCCAAGACTTCTTATGAAACCCCAACTTTCATTTACGTTCATTTTATTGGCAACATCTAGATTTCATATCCTAGTTCTTAGTTGTTGTTTGAGTGCTTGAAAGGATTAGATCAGGTTGATCATGCCCTTGTAGGATCTATAACCTCTCTGGTGTTAGTTTAGCAATTCCGTAGGCGCAACATCGTCACATGTTGTAATTGTCAAATTCATCTCCACCAAAATCGACGAGTGTTCGTCATTGAAAGATGTTGACACCCATAGTGCTACAACGATCAAGACATATTTCGTGGTTTTGCCTAGTTATGCATGTCGAATTAGGAAAGTAAGAGGTCATCCACTGTTAGCAGACACTAAACTAGTGTGACTATTGGAACACGAGAAGATATCCAAGATATGTCAATTACCACATATGATCTAGGGTTACCTCGGCACACTTCCTCCATCTTCATGCTAGACATGAACATTGGGGCCTTAACAAAGGAAACATGTTGAATCTACTTGTGTTGCTAGGCCAGTTCTTACCGTGAGAATAATGGGAAAACTTACTACCATTTATGCCAATACTCCAAGAAAGAGTGGAGTGGATACTGAAGTGCAATCTATTTTAGGCAAGAAGGTACCCAACAATTTGTGATCTACTGTGGCATTCAAAATATGCTCATCTCTGAGCACTCTCCATGGGGAAGTTAGAGTAGAAGAGTGAAGCCTCAACACACATGTCAATTGAGACAGTTCATTGTCCGGGCTCCTCAAGGTTTTTCACTACGGTTGTCGACCTAGAGGAGGGAGATTGTTTTGACCCTTCTAGAGTTACCAACTATTGTAGCCATCCTAGAATAGGGGGCTTGTAAAGATCGATATGATCTCTCATGTTGTAGACCTTTCTTGGATATTTTGCTATTAATTTTCATGTTCGATTTCTTGGCCCTTGTTTGAAGACAGTAAATTGGATCTTACATATGAAGTTACTCATGTGTTTAGACATTGTCTGAGCATGGTGATGTAGATGAAAGAAAAGTTATGCGCAAGGTTCACACCATATCTACCTCTATTCTAATTAATGGTGGATCTTGAAGAGGTACTTGCTTTAAGTGAAAACACCACCCAAATAAGGTATAAACTTGTGTGTTCACCACTCAATGCTCGCCATGAAAAAGTTGTAGAGTAGAGATATGAGGTTCAACACCCATGACAATGGATAAAAAATGATAAGCAAGGCTTCTTCTACTGCTCGCCCAATATTCTCATTGTTTTTTGAAAACAACATGAGATTTTTATTCCTCAGAAATGAGGTTACAATTGTCTGCATTAAGATACAATCAGGCGACAAGAGTAGCAAAGAGTTTGAACTCTTAGTGTGACCGAGCAAAGTTTTCTAACCTATCAATGACCACATTTTGTGTTCGATCAATCTTGTTCAGTAATAACCTTCTTTCTACTTGAACCATTCCCTTTAGCTCTTTTATGATGAAGCCAATCCTCGCATAGATCATCACTGAGCCTTTACTTCCTCATAGCGACAATACAAAGTCAAATTGCAATAGTATCCGCCTATTAATAGGCATCATCGCCAGATTGAGATCTTCCACAACAGCACTGGCTTTAGTTTCTAAAGCTTCGACACAATAATTGAGGTACGTAGCGCTAGGACGAAACTGGCACCCATCAGTCAGAATCCCTAATGACCATGCCAACTCATGCACAACCATCGATGTACAAACGATTAGTAGTCTAGTGGTCATTGCAACTTGATCACATTCGAGATGGTCCATCGCACAACCATGGGACCATATGACACCCATATGTGGTCTTTCTTACCCTCACCAACAACATCATTTCCCTTGATGACATCTCTATTGTCCTTTTGCCAGAAGATGAATAGTGAGTCATCAAAACTACATAAATATTTTGTAGTAACTCGAATTGGTGAGTTCGACTTCTCATGATTCAACTAGTTGTGCAACTCCCAACACCTCTAGATTATAGCATCACTCTCCATCTCCGATCCACCGAGATTGCCTGCAACACACCAGACAATCAATTTGGTCCACTATATACAATATCATCTACAATTGGTAGTTCCCAAGCCTCCGCAATGGCATTCAAAAGCATATACGATCTGCAATTGGTAGTTCCCAAGCGTCCACCATGGAAGTCGTCTTCCCCATCCATACAAAATCGAGGAAATCACCTTATGCGTTGGATATGTTATTTCTTTATTGTTCAACATTGTAAGAAGACCACAAAGTACCATGTTGGCCTATGTGAGGAAGTGGTTGTCAACAATATCAAATGTTGACACACTTGCGTAACCGAAGGTACATGGGCATTTCCTTGATCCGTGCAACACTAATAAAAGTTGGATCTTGAATAAGCATATTTTTTAGGTGAGAAATATAGGAAAAGGTGTGTTATGGTACCAACCAATTATGGTAGCAAAACTCATGTTATCACAAAAAATGAATTGACAACCTCAAGGCACGAGTGGAGGAGATACATATCACAGAGCATGAAAGGCCACGTCAGAACGAAAGCCAAACCTCTCAGAGCAAGACCAAGACAAGGGGCCGAACTGGGTCAGCACGCCCTCGACCTAAAAGTGCCAAGGAAACGACAAGTGTACATCAGGAACAAGTCAGACATGAGGAAGGCGTCGTCTAAGAGTCACCGGCGACTGAGTACTTGCACCCCAAGTGCTCATTCACACCACACCAGAGTTCATCGGAAGAGGGCCAAGAACATAGCAAGGAAGGCGACACCGGATGACCAGCCTGAGTGGTAGCAGGTGGCACCGCGACATCATTAGGAGGCACCACTGTTGAGCCTCACGACAGCACACCCACATAGGACGCAAGGTTCTAAATGCATGACAAGGACTGGGTACCTCTATGATGCCTCTAGGTAGGGGTAATGACCCCCATGGGCGGCATGGTCGTGAAGCTTCCACTCGGTAACAAGTAGGACAAAGGCTTGCTGCAACAATGTGTTCAAGAATCTTATGACACCCTCGGGCGCCCCCGCTTCTGAAGCCGTCCAAAGACCACTCGACATATGTCCAATAACACCTTCACCATCCAGATCCATGTACGTACATCAGCACTGTCCACCGCAGATGAGGAGAGCTGCAATGCCTCCATAATTAAGCACCACTACATGTAGCGCCATGCATGAACAAGAGAAGCTTGGGCACGCCTCACTGTTGAAGATCGCCGCACATAGGTGTGTCACGAGGTGCATGGACCACAACCCTAGGAGCAACCGGCCCAAGCAGCTGGAATCCTGGTGCACCACCACAGCCACCTCCGGCCAGAACCCACCTTATGCAAGGCCGTAGGACCCCCAACTTAGCGGGGGTGGGATGAGGGTGGGGAGAAAGGGTGGATATGGAACACCCACCCCCGTCGCTGGTAGACAGGAGTTGCGAGCGACAACAAGAAGGAGATGCAAATGGAGGTTGAGAATGTGGTCGATGGGGTATGCGAAGCGGGAAGTAGGCCACAAGATCCAGTGAGAGGGGTGGAGCGGCAAGGGCACAACAGAGCACCAGCGCAGACATCGGGCTCTGACGAGGAGAGGCAGGTGCAGGTCGATGCAGCACAATAACATCGCCAGCGGGTTTGCCCGGCAACGTCTATCGACGACGGTGAGGGGAGGTGATGTAGTGGTGGTGGCACCGACTAGGGTTCCTCCCCGAACAGCCCTAGGAGAGACGCGTCGGGGAGGGAGTGGGTGCAAGGTTATGGTTAGACATAGACTACTAGATATTTACCTTTTGTGCACATCGATGCTCGCCCTCCATGAGAGGTACGATCTTATATATAGGGCATGCTCAAATATGTCATTTACATATATACATATATAGATCATCATATATGTCCTATTTAGTAATTAGTGAATGGCGATTGGGCACATAGATCCTACCACGAGTGGGAATACTAAACATACCATACAAAGAAGTCATGAGAATACCATAATATCCTATTTAGCACTTCATACACTCTGGACTCTATCACTAGAAGCCAATACCATTTTGGCCAAAGAATAAAACAAGCAAGGCAATACTTGGGGTCCCACTTGTATATATTCCCTTTGTTCCATTATATAGCAGTGCGCATAGTTCCTGCCTAATACAATGAATGAGCTGGATGCATTTTGTGGACGATACTAGCCAACTCTTCACAGCCTAGCCTATCTCATTCCTACGTGCAGTCTGTCCCACCACCGCAGTGTATACCACGGGAACTTAGTTTCGTCTAGACTTGGACGTCTGTGCAAATGCACATTACAATATGAAATTTCACCAAAATAAAAATATTATGCTCACTATTAAGTGGAAAGGAGGGGTATATAGCACTCACTATTTCCTATTAAAATCACAAACTTCCAAACAAGCCATGCACCAACCATCCAAACAAGGCAGGACTATGCCAGTATGGCTGATAAGTAAGCACCTCATGCACACTAAACTGTACCACTAGAAGACGAGACCATTTTGGCCTCACATTCATATAATATAGTACTCACTATCTCCTACATTAACATCAGAAACTTACATGTGCATGCATGCTTACACATTGGTTACTACTAGTAAATGAGTACTACGAAATAAAACATGCAGAAACGATTATGCACTAGTAGAAAAAGTGTCAAACGTGAAGCACATTAGTGCCGGTTTATAAAAAAACCGGCACTAATGTGATCAATAGTGCCGGTTCGAATGGCTATGCATTAGTGCTGGTTCGTAATGAACCTTTAGTACCGGTTCGTGCCACGAACCGGTACTAAAAGTGGTGGCAGTGGCGTCGGGCCGAGGCCCCCTGAGCCCTTTAGTGACGGTTTGTGACACAAACCGGTACTAAAGTCTAACCTATAGTACCGGTTTGCGTCACCAACCGGCACTACAGAAGTCTTAACCTATAGTCCGGTTGAAGACACAAACCGGCACTATAGGGCAATTTTCAAACTCTACCTCCCCCCCCAATTGTATCGCCATTTCAGTTTTGAAAAATCAAAAGAAAATGATAAAAACTTCAGAAAATAAAATCTTTCGAGAGGTAGTTATATTACTACATCTACTAGTTAGGAAAATTTGAAAACTTAAATTTGGACATGTTTTGCAAAAGTGTAGGGAAAATGTAAAGCAGGTTATAACTTTTGCATACGATGTCGGAAAAAAACGTATAATATATCGAAAAATTCAGCACGAAAATCCGCATCCGATGGAGACCGCCTACGGCCTGTTTGGAATTTTTTAGAATCCTCAAATTCCAAAAGGAAAAAAAGATATGGTCAAATTTCAGTTTTTCAAAAAAAAATTGGTTAAATCTGGTCAAACTACTTATTCAAGAAGTATTAATGTTACTACATAATTATTCATGAATATTAGTGTTACTAAACAATTATTTCAATTTTTTGAATTTTGGTCAAATATGGTCAAACTATGGTCAAACTGTGGTCAAACTATGGCCAAACTTATTCAAGAAATATTAGCGTTACTAAATAATTACTGTTTTTTAGAATAATAGTTTCAAACTCAAACGGTGAAATGTGTGACTTCATGCTCAAGCTAAACTCCTGAGGGTTAATAGGATTTACATCTTACTATTGTCAGGAAAACAACAAGTGCAGACTTGGAAACGAAGGAGAATAGAACCCGAAAGTTAAGCGTGTTTGGGCTGGAGTAGTGAGAGGGATGGGTGACCGGTCGGGAAGTTAAATGATTTGGAATGAGTGATCCACACTTGAGCAGTTAAGAGAGGTGATTAGAGACTAAATTATCAAATAATTCAGAAAAATTAAAAATCAAAAAAAATCAAAAAAAATTTCCAAAATGTTCATAAAAAAAACCTTTAGTACGGTTGGTAACACCAACCGGTACTAAAATCCCCACTCTGAGGCGTGAGCTCATGCCACGTGGTGGCACTTTAGCGCCGGTTCGTGCCGAACCGGTACTAAAAGGGGGGGAGGCCTTTAGTGCCCACACTTTAGTGCCGGTTCCATGCGCTTTAGCGCTGGTTCGTGCCGAACCGGTACTAAAGGGGGGCCTTTAGTGCCCACACTTTAGTGCCGGTTCCATAACCGGCACTAAAGGCCCGTACAAACCGGTTTTAAAGCTCCGTTTTCTACTAGTGATGTATGATCGCACATAGCACAAAGTGCCGGACATGGAGATATTGGACTATATGTTTGCATAAATTGCACGCACCTTGTGTTCCATTGATCCGGTTGTTGGCCACTTTGTGAAGTAATGCATGCTTCTCTGCAGTGATCTTCTTGGCGGTCCTGCTACCGTAGCCCCCCACGTCGGAGTGGTCCACTTCCACTGGCCTCTTCCTCTATGTGCCATCTTGGCTGGAGCGAGGATCGGTGTTAGCGGGGGCGGCATTGACGGCAGCGTTGAGGCTTCGCTCCCTGACAGGACGGAGGATGTTGTGCATCCCGTCGTTGCCCGGGGGCTTGGTCAGGAAGTCGGTCGGGCCTCCATTGAACCCCCTCATCACCATCTCCACGCTCTCGTCGCCAGATAACACTGCACATACACATACAGATCCATCAGTACCAGACTGTGCACAACCAAGCTAGGTCCTTGCGTATCCTGAAATTTTGGATGTAGATAATCTGATCACATTAACAAGTAGTAACTGATACTTTTCTCTTAAAGAAAAGAGAAGTAACTGCTCCTTTGAAGTTTCCTGTTCTTCAGCCGGAGTCCGGGGCTCCGGGCGCCAGCGCGTGCACGTGATGGGGCAAGCCACTCTTCGCAATCAAGTTCACAACACTCGTCAGTTAACAAAGACGAAAATTCTCTACCATCTTGCATCCATCAAAGTATAGATTTATGAGATCTACCGGTCACAGTTGGTACGCGCAAACAAGCTAAGGATTAACAACACATGTACATCGATCCCTTTCTTATAACAAAGAGGAAAATTCTCTAGCATCTTGCATCGATCAAAGTCTAGATTTATTTGGTAAGGGCAGACCTACCAGTTGCAGTTGGTGCGTGCAAACAATCTAAGGAATGGATACATCTGGATGTACATCGATCACTTTCAAGGTACTGCAGGAACATGTACAAGCAGAGGGGCGAATACGTACCTTGGTATGTTTGTGTTTGGGCCATGGTTTCGACGTGGATGGGGTCTTCACCCACGGCGAGCACCCTAATCCCCTCGAGGGAAGCAGCGCCGGAAGCGAAGCCGTCGTTGCGGTGGTTCTCCATGCCTACGCGAAGCAGTGCTCGAGGGCAAGAGAGAAGTGAGGTTGAGAGAGAGAGAGAGAGACTCCCGGCCAGAGTTGATGCATTTATTCTAAGAGCTGCATGATGTGGTCCAAACATTTTGAACCACGGTTTCCCTCAAAAAAGAATTGAACTACAGTAGTCCGACTGACACATTCTTTGGGGAATTTTGTGAACCAATCTGATAAAATAGTAGAAGTAAAAAAGATATCCTTTTGCTAGAACAGAACGCGCGTATTCAAAATAAAATTATTTATGTACTTTTAAAATATTAATATATTTTGTTTTTCGTTTACCTATTAGAAAAAATATACATGGAAGTTAAAATATTTTCATTTTAAGAAAAGTGTTCATATAATTAAGAAATTCTTCATATACTTTTTAAAAATGCTCATGTAAGTGTGCACCATTGTGAAATCATATTCAGAGAATTTTATAATGGCCCGTGTATTTGAAAATCATCATAAAGAAATCATAAATAGAAGTAATAAAAGAGAAAAAAAGGAAAACAAAACCAGAAAAAAAACAAAGAAAATGATCCTGAAGTATGGCCGGAAAAAGCCAGATCTCGTAGAGAAGCCGTCAGGAAAACAAAATTTCGGAAAACTGCACTATCACCAAAAAAATGCTGGCGTATTTTCATATATCTCGAAGGCCCATTACACTCTCCAAGAGAGAGATGGAGTGTGAGTGCTGAGACGTCCCACGGCTGAGCGCATCGGTTGGGAAGGAAAGCCTCTTCCTGCTCGATTTCAATGGGCCATGTGTTGGAAGAAGAAAAAAGATCCAGCTAGAACCTTTTTTTTTAACATCAGTACAGACACAAGCGCTCATATACACACACAAGCGCTCATATACACACGCATACACTCATTCCTATAAACGCACACACGCACACCTTACCCATATGAGCACCTCCGAAAGACTGGGTCGGCATATGATCTTAAGATTTACGAAGTCACCGTAGGCGCCTCGTCATCAACGGGAACGTCTCCTCCCACTGAGTGTGCGTCACCGGAAATCCTGAAATAAATCCAGGAGTAAATGCGAACACCAGGATTTGAACCATGGTTGGTTGGGGATACCACAGTCCCTCTAACCATCCAACCACGGGTTGGTTCGCTATCCAGCTGGAACCTTAGGAGGTAAGCAAAAGGGGGGCAGTCACGCAACCACACCTCCCGTTTGCTCCCTCCCCTCTTTCTCCGCCCGCTCTCCCATGTGACATATTGGAAAAAATGTACATGGTAGTTAAAAGATTTTCATTTTATGAAAAGTGTTCGTATCATTAAGAAATTATTCATTTATTTTTTAAATGTCCATGTAAGTGTCCACCGTTTTGAAAACATATTCATAGAATTTTTTTAAAGGTTCATGTATTTGAAAATCAACATGAAGGAAATCATAAATATAATATAATAAAGAGAAAACAAGGGAAAAAAGAAAAAATATGTGATCCTCAAATATGGCAAAATAAAAGCTATATCTTATAGTGAAGCCGTTAGGGACACAAAAATTCTGAAAAATGCACTACCACAAAAAAATTGAAGCCTCTTTTCATATACCTCGAAGGCCCATAATAAAGCAATTGCAAAAAAAAATCTCAAACATCCAAACCTTCTTAGTTGCACTGCTCGGGATTAAAAGGTTTGCGTGCCGATGTGCCAAGACCAAGGCAGAGCACGAGACAGAAATTTAGAAACAGAGCTCCTATAATCATCCATTGGTACACCAAAGCAAGAGAGACTGAACTAGCAATGCATTCTATCAAACTCGTGGTGTGCGTCGTCGAGCGCGGTGACACCGGCATGGAAACTGCAATCACAACTAAACCAACGAGGAAATGCCATCCACCATGGTCTTAGACCACTGGGCAGGCAAGCCATCATTCCCATCGGCGACCCAGCAACGCACATATGCACATTAAAGACACATGAACACACACATGTCTTAGATTATGCAACCCAACCAGTGCTCACTGGTCCACAGTCGTGACCACCTGGCCCACACGGCTTTGTGATGACCGCCGTCTCTCGGTGAACTCCATCTCTTCCTGAACGCATCGTGTAGCCTGGTCACAAGCCGTAGGATTGTTAGTGTGCATATGGTTGGATATACTACAAGAATGACTATTCTCCTAATTTTAATGTTCATGCAGTTTTAAGCTTTTCTACTAACAGCCTACAAACAACCAACATACACAAGTCTACAAGACTATAGCAAAGGAAGACTAAGACTTCCATATGTAAAGAGTAATGGTCAGGCGTACGGAAACATGGAGAGGCTCGATGACGATGTTTCTTATGATTTGAATAATTGATGATATCCTACTCCACACTAAAAGAGATATCAAACCTTCTTGAATCACATTAGAACCTGGTTGCCAAATCCACAAAGAAATATATCCACTGAAGACTGCACCCAAAAGGGTCCATAAAAGAGCGACCAGTTCGTGAAGGAAACCATTAAAAAACAGAAAATACAAATAAACAGAAAAGGGAAAAGACAAAATAAACCCATTTTGAACCGAAACTAACCAGCAGGACCCGCCTATCAGGTTCTCATGATTCTAACATGCGAAAAAGATGTTATGGAAACTCCATCGGAAAATATGTCGTACTCTTGGAGTTTACAGAGTTAATTGCACGTTGGTACCACAATTAGGGCTAGGATAACAAACCGATACCACACTTTAAGCTTTTTTGCATGTCGATACCAAGATTGAGGCCCGCGACAACAACGCGAGGAGGTAATATGGGACCGAAATACACAGAATCTCGGGTGTACCTTTGAATGGGTGCTCCCATACAGCTCCTTTGGCGCTGGATCGCACAGTTGGCGCTCAAAATTGCAGGCTATGGGCCAGCCCAGCTATGTTTGGTCAATCCGTTAACCAGTGGACCACTTACCGTTGACTGACTGCATGTCGACCTTCTTGACCGGTCAGTAGTTGACCATTGACTATTTATGAATAACTCAGTGCCGACTTTTTGGCAAATACGTAAAAAGTTTGCAAGTTTGAAAACCATTAATGTATTTCAATTTTTCACAAAACATAAACCATTCAAGAACTGGAAAAAAGTTCAGGGATATGAAAAATCTTTGTGGATTTGAAAACAGTGCACAGATTTAAAAATGTTAATGAATTTGATAAAATTTCACGGATTTCAAAAACAATCATGAATGATATTTTTTTCAAAAACTTGAAAAAGTCCATGGATTTAAAAAAGAACATGGAATTGAAAAAGTTTACGAATTGGATAAATGCTTTAAATTTTTAAACAAGTTCATGGATTTTAATTTTAATTTTGCCGATTTGAAAGAGTAAATGGATTTTAAAAATGTTCATGAGTTTGAAAAAAGTTTGCAAATTTTAAAATAGTCAGAAATTAAAAGCTTACATTGACCCAAAAGAAATATAGACAGAATAGAAAATAAAAAACAGAAATAAACAAAATCTAAAGGAACAAGTGCAATAACGGAACAAAAACGTTGAAAAACAAATTAAAGAAATTTAACCCAAATACCTGAAGGACTGATATTGGGCCGGAGCGCTGTACTTCCGGCCTCTACTTAGCCCAAATAGGGTTCGGCCTACGTGATGACTATGTCTCACCTTGTGCGACGGCTCCTTCCATCTGGAATTTCCTATTTGACGCGCTTTGCGTCAAACTGCCGGCGCTTCGCACAGGCGAGCGACCGTTCAGCGACGCTATGCGCCGGCCCAGTTCCGTAGACGACAACCCAACTAGCCTGCCGGTTTTGGGAACCTTCTAGAAGGATCCCTGAACCGGCTTTTGTTTCTTTTACCGGTTTTTCAGTTTTTTTGAGTTGCTTTTCTGGAAGCCATTCGGCGCCCGACCGCAGATGCTCCCGAAATCTTCTTCGCACGTTCCACTCTCGAGATCGGGAGAAATTGCGCTGATGCATCTGACACGAGCACGTGCAAAAGAGGCGTACGGCAAAATACGGTAGGAAATAGTGGTCTATTGGTGGGTCCACAACGTATGGTCGCGACGGAGGACGCGCACGGACGTTGGGATATTTACCAAGCCGTGGAACAGATAGAGCCCAGGAGGGCCGCAGACTCCACTGCTCCAGCAGTTTCCCCCGAAATATCCCTTTGAATAAGGGTTTTCCTCGCGTAACCTAAAACCTCTCGGGCGACTAGGGTTCCGCGGTGGACTTGACGGCGGCCGCCTGATCCGATCGGCGGGGCGCACCTGATCTCCGACGAGGGATGGCAACGACGTCCCAAACCGCAAGCAGCGGGATGCCTCCTGATTCCACCCGGTCGGCCAGGGCGAAATTGGAGGAAGCGCTCGGGAAGAAAGGCATCACAGAAGAAGAGGCTACGCCTCTGGTGTTCGACGATGCAGACGAGGGGAAGCCGAAGAAGTGGCTGCTGGCAGGCGAGGTTCTCCATAGACACCTCCTTCACATCCAAACCATCACCAGCGCGCTTCGGCCTACGTGGGGGAACCCAAGGGGACTGCAATTCAGATCCATGGAAGAGAACACTTTTGTGGCAGAGTTCGAGACCCAAAGAGATCGAGATAGAATTTGGATGGGCTCGCCATGGCATGTGAACAAACATGCTGTTATACTTGCCGACTTCGAGGATCATATGAGGCCGGATGAGGTGACTTTTGACCGACTCCATATGTGGGTTCGGGTTCCAAACCTGCCGTATAACCTGAGAGATGATGCTTGGGGCAGGTTGATAGCACAACAGATCGATAAGAATGCAACATTGGTACAGTTTGATCATGTTGGGGGCTATTTAAGAGCTAGAGTTTCCATTGACGTCAACAAGCCTCTGCGGAGGTGGATTCTGATCAATTCTACCAAGAGTAAGAAGGAAGAACTATATGACATCCAATATGAACAAGTACCTCACTTCTGTTTCTCTTGTGGTCGTTTGGGTCACAATGACTTGGTTTGCCCTACTCCAGGTCCCAAGGACAAGAATGGCGATCTACCGTTCGGGCCAGGGCTTAGGGCACCAGAAGAGAGGAGGAAACCCGCCTCGGGTGAGAGCATGAGCAAAGATCAGCAAACAGGACCGAGCAGCAAAAGAGAATCCAAAAACTCAAGCAATGTTGGTGAAGCTGCGGAGGTGAACTCTCCTGTCAAAAACCGTGGCAGCACAAAACGGAAGGAAGCACCAAAGCAGGTTTATGAAAGTGCTAGTTATCGACTAGAGGGGGGGTGAATAGGCGATTTTACGAAAGTCTTCAAAACACGGATGTTTCGAAGACAAACAATAGAAATGACCTAATTGATATGCAGCGGAAGATGAACTACAACAAGCAAACCATAGTCTAGTATGCAATAATGTGAAAGTACAAGACTAATAGCAGCTTGGTAGTAGGATCAAGATGGAAGATAGTGAGAAGCCAATCAACAAAAGTAGTCAAGCAATGAAGTCAAACAGATAAGACATATAAACAATGACTTCACGAAGACAAACTCAAAGTAAAGGAGGGAAGGGATAGAACCAGTCACTTGTTGAAGACACAGGATTTGTTGGACCAGTTCCAGTTGCTGTGACAACTGTACATCTGGTTAGGGAGGCTGAGATTCAACTCAGAAGACCGCGTCTTCACCTTATTCCCCTTGAGCTAAGGACACAGTCCTCGCCCAATCACTCTGGTAAGTCTTCAAGGTAGACTTCCGAACCTTCACAGACTTCATTCACCGGCAATCCACAATGACTCTTGGATGCTTAGAACGCGACGCCTAACCGGCTGGAGGATTCACAGTCCTCAAGTGTAATAAGTCTTCAGGTCACACAGACAGAAAGACTTCAGTGATGCCTAACACTCTTTGGCTCTGGGTGTTTGGGCTTTGTCCTCGCAAGGATTTCTCTCTCTCTCTCTCTCTCTCTCTCTCTCTCTCAAAGGCTTCGAGGTGGGTTGCTCTCAAACGACAAAAGTCGTGCACTAACTCTGAGCAGCCACCAATTTATGGTGTAGGGGGTGGGCTATTTATAGCCACTAGGCAACCCGACCTGATATGTCCGAAATGACCACAGGTCACTAAGGAACCGACACGTGTTCCAACGGTCAGATTTCAAACACACACGGCAACTTTACTTGGGCTACAAGCAAAGCTGACTCATCCAGCTCTGGATAAGTTTTGCTCTCATTGTCTTCGTCGAAGACATAGGATTTGGGTTGAGTATCACTTCAGTCATTCTGACTATGATCACTTGGACCCCACTTAACAGTATGGTGGTTCCTATGACTCAACAAAGAAGAAAAGGAAACAACGAAACGACACAGTCTTCACGCTCCATAGTCTTCACTCAATGTCTTCTCCTGTCATAGTCTTCAATGTGAATATCTTCACATACCACCATTGTCGTCAATGTCTTCATACATTTTTAGGGGTCGTCTCCGGTAGGTAAACCGAATCAATGAGGGACACTACCTGCGTTATCCTGCAATTCTCACAAACGCATTAGTCCCTCGACCATATTTGTCATCAATAATCCAAAACCAACTAGGGGTGGCACTAGATGCACTTACAATCTCCCCCTTTTTGGTGATTGATGACAAACTGGTTGAAGTTTTCAACGGTGGTAAAATATGTGAAATTGTAAAGGATAGGGAATTGTCTTCATAAGTGGCAAAGGCTCCCCCTGAAGATGTGCATATAAGTAGTTTGCTTTTGGAATGCAAATGCACATGGCAGGTTGTACTTGTGGAGATCCTCTTCAACTTATGAAGATAATTCATCATGCATGAAATGATATAACTAAGAGAATGACATGCATAATGAAAAATGGACGTCTGCAGAATGATCTAAGTGCGGAAGTATATCGTCGCACATGCGGAATTTATCATCGCACTGCAGTAAAGCAAATAAGTAGGCGTATCGACCATCGAGTTTAAGTGTTACAACTCAAAGAACCAAATGTATCAAAAGCAAGAGTTGTAAACACTAGGCAAAATATTATGCAACCGCCCTTATGAACCCGGCTTTGAAGACTATCAAACTCATATGCTTCTCCCCTTTTGTCAAGAAGGACCAAAAAGGCTTGAAGACATAGAGCATCTACTCGTCCTCTTCGTAAGTAGATGATGCAGCAGGTTGTTGTTGTTGGTTGGCGGTGCGAGCGAGCTTGGTGCAGTGTCGATTCGATGCGTAAGTAGGGGCGGTGAAGTAGCATCGGCTTCATCATCGATCACTCTGGCATTGGCGATTGCCGCGGTGGAAGAATAGTCGAGTCTTCAAGTGATGGAGTTCGTCAGAGGACTGCATTCCATGGAGGAGTGGAGTCAAACTTGAAGCGTTCGGTGAAGCCATCGTCTTGAAGATCTCGCTTCAAAGACCGAAAGCAGGGTCAAACTCTTCCATGATCGCCGACAGGTCTCGTGAGTGACAAAAGCATTCTTGGTGGCAAGGTTTCGAATACGATTGACGTCCACCAAGAGGCTTTGCATTTGTCGCTTGAGCCAGGAGTGATGCTTATCTTGTTTTTGATGCAGAGCCATAAGAAGTTCTCGATCATTGAGGACTCGAGAGCGCTTCCGAGGCCTTTGGCCAATTGTGCTCTCAGTGGCTTCAGTACGCGCATGATGAGGCAGACGTGTGTTCCCAGCCAGGGGATAGACACGAGGTACCGCTTGGACGCCTTCCATGGTTTGAGAGAAGCTGTGATGATCTGCATTCTGAAGACAAAGTGGCGTTTTGGCAGGCTCAGGGTATATGGCTTCAATTGACATATCAACCTCTGGTAGAAAGATCAGATGATTGCGAGCAGAGGGCTGATAGTTGATAGCAGAGTGCATCTTGATGAGGCGCATGACCCATGGAGCATAAAATTTCAGACCAAACAGATCATATCCAGACGCAGCTAATTGTCGAATGAAGAATTCTTGCGTGTTGAAGCTGATGCCATTGAGGATGTAAAAGACCAATGTCTTCATTGCTCCTTCAAGCTTTGCAGACGATGAATGCCCTTTGATAGGCCATAGAGTTCGCCTGATGATGTGATATATTGTGCGAGGCAGATACTCAAGGTCATCAACAAAGAAGTGCTGAGGGTAATTAGCGTCATGTGGCAGTGGCTTCATCATGCTCAGCATCTGACTCATGTCGGGTTCTGGCTTATGAAATATGCTCTCTAGTGCATCGCGGTGGAGTTGACATCCAGGTTCAAACAGCTCTCCTGGAGTGGGAAGGCCTGTGAGCTCAATGATGTCAAGAGCTTTGGCTTCATGATGAACATTTCCTGTCATCCACTCGAGAACCCATGTCTTCGTATCTCTGTTGTAGCCGCTGATGTGGAGGGTAGCATAGAATTGAAGCACAAGTTCTTCATTCCAGTGCTCTTTATGCATTACGAAACCAAGCAGACCTGCATCACGAAAGCAATCAAGTGCTTCTTCTAAGCATGGCAGTCCGGCAATGGCTTCAGTGTCGAGGCGCATATGAGGGAAAAATGCGCCCTTGATCATACAGAACACAGGAGTAATAGCTTCGTTGCGGATAACTCCAGAACCGGTCAGATGATATCCTTTGCCTTGTGTAGGGGTTCTTTGCTCTGTCAAAGAAAGTGTTGTGGGCTTTGAAACCATTTGCATTGAAAGAGCCTGTGGATGTGGCAGTGCCCGGAAACCTTGGCAGTCTTGGCTTCGGCTTCTGGACCTGAGGCCTATGCTCAATATGATAGTCGAACTGAGGACCAGAGGCATGAGGCGGAGGGACCAGAACGGGCCATCTTACTGTTACTAGCTCGCCATAGTTGTATGCTTGCTCAATTGTGTAAGGCCTTGGTGGCGGAACTGGAGCAGTGGCAACAACTGAGGCTTCAGGCTACCCAGCAGATGCTTCGGGAGCAGTTGCCTCATTAGCTTCAGGCGTATTTCCTTCATTGGCTTCAGGAGCTGTTGGTGCAGGCTCCACATTTGCTTCAGCCATGACCACGTCATTGGCTTCATTGGTGTTGGAGGTGGCAGCCTCAATGTTTTCAACCTCCACTTGAGGAGCTGGAGGGTCGAACCTTTGCATCGCGTTGATATCGTGAATAACATCTTCAATTACTAGGGTGTAGGGAGACGTTCTTCTTCTTCTTGGGTGTCTTGGTGATGCAGTCGGATTGTCTTCAACAACTTTGGCTTCAGACTCGGAGACATTCACAGTTGGAGTGGCTTCTGAAAACACTTGACGTGCAACAGGTTGGTGGTGCACTTCTCCTTCTGGAACGCTCGAAAGAGGTACTTGAGGCCTTTGTCCTTTCATGAAGCTGCGAAATGCTGGCGACGCCTTTGGAGATGGGGTTGCCTGAGCCTCAAAGTCTTCCTCTTCTTCTTGCTGTTGTTGTTGGGGAGTGACTTGATGTTGGGGAGTGACTTGTTGTTGGGGAGTACTAGGGGAGTCTTGTTGTTGCGGGCGATCAGCCCATGAAGCATCCTGAGCAATTGGCGTCAGAGGACGACCAATGCTGATGAGTTCCCTGTTCGTACGAACAGGCGATGATACCACATTGTACTCGATTTGAGGAAGAACTTCATCATCTTCAACATTGTCATGGTGAGCAATGTCTTCAGCAGTGGTGGGATCAACTGCTGGAATCTCTTCAGCTTCAGGAGCCTCTGTGGAAGCATGCTCATGAATAGTCATGCGAAGTTCTTGGGTTGCAGACGCGGGACGAACCACTGAAATGGGTTCAACAACCAAGGGCTCTGTGGGAGCAGCCCGATTCTTCTTGGTCTTAAGCTTCTTCTTGGAGGGAGCAACATCAGAGGCGTCAGGATTTTTCCTTTTTCTGGCTTCAGCCTCGGCAGCCCTCGTCTTCTTCTGTTCAGAAGCGGTTGACCTGACCTTTGGCTTCGAGCCAGTCATGCTGCTTGGGAAGACTATGTGGGGTTCTTCCTGCCTTGAAGGTGCAGCTTGGTCAGTTGACGACTTCTTTTTCTTTGCAGCCATTAAGGTCAATGCCAGGACGGCCAAGTGCCTTGCGCTTCTCAACCTCATTGTAGGCAAGCACACACTTGTCAGCTAGACTCTTCATGCGCTCACGAGAGCCTCTGGCTTCTTCACGCTTCTTGACAAAGGCTTCTTTGAGGTCATGCAGCATGACCTTGAAGTTTTTCACATCTTGCACGCTGAGTGCAGCCATATGCTTCTTGAACTGAGCCTTCTCATAGTCAATCTTATGCTTCAGTTCAACAATGCGCTGAGCAAGAGCTAGCTCAGAAGCAATGGCTCCATTGAAGGAGACGCTGAGGCCAATAGGAAGTTGCAGATCTTCAAACCTGATGTTTGGGGTGTCAAACCACTCATCAATGAAGTGATGGATGATTGCCACATCAAAGAGAGGCAAATTGTTGAAGATTTATGCTTCTTCTTTGCTCTTGATTAGTTGCTCAAGTGCATCATCTACAAGATCTTCATCACTGGACAGATCAGTGTGCTCTTCACGCAGAATGGCAGCAGGAGTCAGTGTCAGTTCAGTATTCTTGACAATTTTCTTTCTCTTCTCCGTCTTCTTGGAGATACGGGATTGATCTTCAGACTGCACACTGGCTTCAGGAGGTGCAGTAGCCAGTGGCTTCACACGTGAAGCTTTTGGAGGAGCAGCTGACTTTGAAGCCTTGACTTTCTTTTGCTTCTGCGGCTTTGGAGCAAGAGCAGGAGCTGGAGCTGGGGCTTCATCAGACTCAGCATCGTCATCAGAGTGATCCACTTTGGCACCTTGGACCAGGATGTAGGTGATGAGGCCATCAAGGTTTGAAAAGGGACCGATGACATTGGGTTCAGCGTCACGTGAGCCGTCAGCACGAGGAGCAGAGGGACCAGGGTTGAAGTCTAATCCCAATGACTTCTTGTTTTCCTTTGCAGAAGCCTTTGCGTGCTGGAAGATATTATCGTCACGACACCAGAGCAATGACGTTGGGTCGGCATTTTCAGGCTGAGGTCCACGGACCATACAAGGATAGAAACCTTGTGCAATAGCTTCAGCCATGTTCTTGGGTGGAAGGCCTCGAAAGAGAATATCACCCCAAGGGCATCTGATAGCATTCTTCTCGGCGTATTCCTGGGTGACGAAATTGTACTTGAATCACTATTCAGCCCAATATCGTCGAATCCATTGGATTCGTGTCTTGTGCTGATTGTAGTTCTCTTCGGGATCTGTCTTGTACAGCTCTGCGAGGTCATCAGGCAGATCTTTTGAGGTTCCCTCACGACGCTGTCTGCCGCCCTTCCTGACTGATTTATCTGCAGCCATGAGCTTCAAACTGAATGGCTTAACGTTCAAAGGCTTCAAAGGCTTGCGTTCTTTGAATGACAGAGGCGGCTTCGGGAGAGTTAGTTTGATGCTGTAAGAATTCTGCAAACGAATGCAGACTATGAGAACCAAGGGATTCTCCCACGGACATGTACCTGTGACAGCATTAGAGATGCGAGGGAAGGGGAAGAGGTCATATGCATTCTCAGAAGATTTTGAAGATAAATCGGTTTGAAGACATTGACTTCATGATGCGAAGACATTCACTTATCTACCGAGAGTTGGTTCCAGATTTGTATGCGAATCCATGAATAAGTACAAGTGAGGAATCTAACTAGTTGTGAAGCTTAAGTGAATATACTAGGCAAAGACGAGATGCGCATAAAATAGATCTAACATAGTATGGGCAGAAACTAATTTTGGTAAGTGGGATGAATCTTGAAGATCAAAAAGATGGTAAAAATAGAGTTATATTTACCACTCGAAGAACTGCTAGACGAGAAGAAAGGAGGCCGAGCAGTTCAATCCACCGTGTCCTAACTTGGCGATGGAGGACACCTACGGCGGCGGCGGAGATGAAGATGTTCGCGGCCGGCGTGAGGACGGCGTCGGAGAGGTCGCGGCAGCTAAGCGCTTCGTCGCCGGCGTCCTCGAGAGCTAGCGGTGGCGCTAGGGTTTTGACGAGGTGGAGAGGTGGAAGAAGATTTTCTTTACCGCAGGGGACATGTATTTATAACGAGGTGTGCGGCACAGCGCAATTACGCAGGTGCCCCTGGCGGTTCACATCTGAGGGGCACGTGGCAAGCATGCAACATACTCTGAGTTGTCCCACGTTCCCACGCCCGCCAGGTTTGTCGGATGGTCGTTCCGGCTTCTCCGGATTTCAACAGTAAGGATGAATCATTTAAAACAGACTTAAAGTTTGTCTCTGTGTCTTCTGCTGACAAGGACGCAGAGAAGACATTCGACAGTTTCAATAGAATGCATATGATTTGGACAGATAGAGTTTGATATAGAGAGCATAGAGAGATTGGGGTCCGATCACATTCACTTAGTTCAAAAGATTCAACTTGGAAGACATAGCTATAAGTGAATGCTGTAGAGGACAGAACAATATATATATATGAAAATCATGAAGATAGGTTGAAGTTGAAGACAAATCAAATGCGAAGGTATTGCAGAAATAACGCCATGAGTGAAACACTTCAAACAAAGAAATTTGGTGGTGGCGTTACCCACCGTATAGGAAGTATTAGACCCAGACACGACGCATAATTATCGTGGCGCTCCGAAGTCAAATTCCATGTTAATGTATTCACACTCAGAATGTAAGTCTTCATTGATTGAAGATATACGTTACTTCGTGTGTTGCACATCTAAGTCATCAACATGCATAAGTGTTAGGATGTGTGCTTGATCACAGGACATTTGAGGATTCCAAGATATTTAGCTCACACCGTAACTTGCAAAACCTTTTCTCATCCAAGGGCTTTGTGAAGATATCTGCCATTTGCTCTTCAAAGGTTGACGTGAATGATGTCAATATCTTTCTTCATGACATGATCCCTGAGAAAATGATGATGAATTTCAATGTGCTTTGTCTTCGAGTGCTGGACTGGATTGTTGGCAATCTTGATGGCGCTTTCGTTGTCGCAGAAGAGAGGTACTTGTTTCAGATTGATGCCATAGTCCTTGAGAGTTTGCTTCATCCATAGAAGCTGAGCACAGCAAGATCCAGCAGCAATGTATTCAGATTCAGCAGTTGAGAGTGATACACAGTTCTGCTTCTTTGAAGACCAACAGACGAGTGATCGTCCCAGAAAGTGACATGTGCCTGATGTAGACTTGCGATCCACCTTGTCACCAAAGCATAATCAGCATCCGAAAATCCAACCAAATCAAATTTTGAGCCCTTTGGATACCATAATCCGAGTGTTGGGGTGTGAGCCAAATATCGGAGAATTAAACTTCACAGCTAAGTGATGCGATTCCTTTGTGTCGCTTGGATTCGAGCACACATGCAAACACTAAGCATAATATCTGGCCTAGATGCACATAGGTAAAGTAAGGAACCAATCATGGAGCGTTATACCTTTTGATCGAACTCTTTACCATTGTCGTCGGGACCCGGATGGTGTTTGGCTGGCATTGGCGTCGTGTATCCTTTGCACTCTTGCATTCCAAACTTCTTCGCACAATCTTGGAGGTATTTTTCTTGAGATATAAAGATGCCATTCCTTTCTTGTGAATTTGAAGACCAAAGAAGAACTTGAGCTCTCCCATCATGGACATCTGATATTGTTCTTGCATCATGTATCCAAATTCATCACTATACTTCTGGTTGGTGCAGCCCAAGATAATGTCATCCACATATATTTGGCATACAAACAGTTCACCATCATATGTCTTCGTGAAGAGTGTGGGATCAAGGGATCCAGGTTTGAAGCCTTTGCTCTTCGTGAAGTCTTTGATCGTATCATACCGGTAGCGAGGAGCTTGTTTGAGGCCATACAGTGCTTTATTTAGCTTGTACACCATATCAGGATGTTTTGGATCTTCAAAGCCAGGTGGTTGAGCGACATATACTTCTTCTTCGATCTTGCCGTTGAGAAATGCACTCTTCACATCCATTTGATAGAGCAAGATGTTGTGGTGGTTAGCATAGGCTAGTAGTATGCGAATAGCTTCAAGCCTAGCTACAGGAGCAAATGTTTCATCGAAGTCAATTCCTTCAACTTGAGTATATCCTTGAGCCACAAGCCGTGCTTTGTTTCTGACGACTTGACCATGCTCATCTTGCTTGTTTCGATATATCCATTTGGTGCCAATAATGTTATGCTTATGCGAGGTCGTGGAGCTTGACAAGTTCCCAAACATTGTTTAGTTTGAACTGTTGAAGTTCTTCTTGCATAGCTTGTATCCATTCTGGTTCCATAAATGCTTCAGCAACTTTCTTGGGTTCTGATATTGACACAAAAGAAAAGTGCCCACAGAAATTTGCTAGCTGTGTTGCTCTTGAGCGAGTAAGCGGACCAGTTGCATTGATGCTATCGATTATCTTCTCAATCTGTACTTCATTTGCAACACGAGGATGAATCGGACGAAGACTTTGCTCTTGCTGATCATTGTCATCATTGGGAGGATTGTCTTCAGCTGAGCATTGTCTTCAGTTGGTTAGGTGCGAAATGATAAGTTCCTCTTCAGTTGTGCTTCAGAAGGCATGATTTCACCAGTTCCCATTAGCTTGATAGATTCGCTGGGTGGAGCTTCGTCTAGTGTACTTGGCAGGAACTCTCTTTGTGAACCGAGCATGACATTTGGCTTCTTGCCAGTAAGGAGCTCATAGGATGTTTTGTTCAGAAGCTTATGGATATAAACACGGTTGATGATGTGACAAGCTGTATCAATGGCTTCAGGCCAGAACTTTCTTGGTGTCTTGTACTCGTCGAGCATCGTTCGAGCCATCTCAATGAGGGTTCTGTTCTTGCGCTCCACGATGCCATTTTGTTGAGGTGTGTATGGAGCAGAGAACTCATGAGTGATTCCCATGGTATACAGATAAAGATCAAGTCCGGTGTTCTTGAATTCAGTGCCGTTATCACTTCTGATATGCTTGATCTTGACGCCATAATTGTTCATTGCTCGATTGGCAAATCGTCTGAAGACATCTTGCACTTCAGTCTTGTAGAGAATTATGTGCACCCATGTGTATCTTGAGTAGTCATCAACAATGACGAAGCCATAAAGACAAGCAGTTGTTGTGAGGGTAGAGTAATGAGTAGGGCCAAACAAATCCATGTGTAACAGCTCGAAGGGTTGAGATGTCGTCATGATTGTCTTCGAGGGTGCTTTGCCTAGTCATCTTTCCAGCTTCCTGTGCACCACACAAATGATCCTTCTTGAACTTGACACCTTCGATGCCTATGACATGCTTCTTCTTGGCGAGTGTGTGTAAGTTCCTCATGCCAGCTTGCCCCAGCCTCCGATGCCAGAGCCAGCATTCTGAAGCTTTTGCAAGAAGAGATACGGCAAGCTGTGGACATGCTGAGAAATCTACCATGTATAGATCATCTTTCCTATACCCTTCAAAGACTAGACACTTGTCAGATTCCATTAGTACAAGGCAACGATATTTTCCGAATATCACAATCATGTTCAAGTCACAAAGCATTGAGACAGACATCAAGTTGAAACCAAGGGATTCAACAAGCATCACTTTATCCATGTGTTGATCCTTTGAGATTGCAACTCTACCTAGACCCAATACCTTGCTTTTACCGGTGTCAAGAAATGTGATGTGACTCTTGATTGATGGACATAAGGTTGAGTCCATGAGAAGACTTCGATCACCAGTCATATGATTAGTGCATCCACTATCCATAATCCATTCTGAAGCATGAGGTGTCATACCCTACAGTACAGTTAGGGGGATAGGCTTCACCAAGAGCATTGTGAAGCATAAACATTTGACAGGCAAGTGGATTATTGAAGCTTAAGTCAAGATTAGGACTGATAGGATGAATGGCAAACGATTCAGGAACAAAATACATAGTGAGACCATTTGGGCATTTGATCTTTTGCCCTACAAGATGTTTTAGGTCCCCAAGAATATCATCGACGCCTTTGATTTTCGGTGGAGACCCTTTCCTGCAAAAGAGAGTTAATTCTTCTTAACCACCCACATCTTCGTGGGTGGCTTAGAAGCAATGAGTCTAAGTGCAGACATCTGAGAACTTCGGCTTTGGAGCCCTAGCAAATAGCCTTGCAGGAGATGAATGATACTCATATGAATAAGCAGAAAAGTTCTTAGTTCTATGAACATAGCGGTTTGAAGACACACGCTCATATTCATAAATTTGAGTATGATTTCCCTGCAAAACATTGGCGTTAGGGTGACTCAGGTGAGTCCTCTGTCTGTATGAAGCCTTTGGACCATATGACGCCTTAGGTCTGGGGTTTGTCTTCTTCCCAGGTGGTGTCATGATGACATTCACTGGAAGATTCTCAAGACAGCTTTTGGGAACCCAGATCTTCTTCATAGGCGGTCCATTCCTGCAGCTAGTACCAATATACCTGGCAAACACTTCACCGTTCTGATTCTTGAACAGCTTATAGTTTGCATCAAAGGATTCATCAATGATAATAGGGTTAGCACAGGTAAAGCCAGATAAGGTGGATGGATCCACTGAAGGTCCCTTTGCAGCAACCCATGTGGTTTTGGGATACTGCTCAGGCTTCCAGTAGGAACCATCAACATTCATTTTCCTCTCGAACCCAACACCCTCTTTCCTAGGGTTTCGGTTCAGAATCTGCTTTTTAAGGACATCACAAAGTGTCTGATGCCCTTTCAGACTTTTATACATCCCTGTTTCAAGCAATGTCTTCAACCTAGCATTTTCATTAGCAATAGCAGTGGTATCCTCCGCAGAGGGGTTAGTTACCACAATAGTAGTTGAAGACAATGCAACAGTAGCAGCAGTTGAACATTCAGCAACAGAGGTAGCGATACCACGCTCAAGACATTTTAGACATGGTGGTTCAAATCCATCCTGAGCGGAACTGATCTATTGAGCACGAAGTGACTCATTCTCTTTTTGAAGATCTTCATGAGCCGCTCTCAATTTCTCAAGCTCTTGCTTCCTTTGAAGATAATCATAGGAGAGCTTTTCATGAGTAGTTGAGAGCGTTTCATGACGACTTTCAAGTTCTTGGTACTTAGCATGAAGATTTTTAATGTCTTCAACTAAGGACTGTGAACGTGTCATTTCCACGTCCAACAGGTCATCGCTTTTTTCTAACAGTTTTTGAGTATGTTCCATAGCTCTTTGTTGTTCAGTTGCAATTTTAGCAAGTGTTTTGTAGCTGGGTTTGGATTCACAATCAGAGTCATCTTCACTTGATGTTTGAAAGTAAGCATCACGTGATTTTACCTTGGCAACGCGTGCCATGAAGCAGTAGGTGGGAGCAGGGTCGTCCTTGTCATCAGCTTCAGCGTTGGTGTGGAAGTCATTGTCTTCAGTGTTGAAGATGGACTTGGCAACATAGGCTGTGGCTAAAGCCAGACTTGCAATGCCGTGGTCGGACTCCTCTTCGAATCCACCTCCACCTCCTCGTAAGCATCTCCTCCTCTGAATCCATTTCCTTGCCAACAAAAGCACGAGCCTTGCCAGATGAGCTCTTCTTATGAGATGAAGACTTTGATGAGGACTTGGAAGAAGACTTTGAAGATTTCTTCTTCTTCTTGTCATCAGAATCATATTCCTTGCTCTTCTTCTTCTTCTTCTCATTGTCCCACTGTGGACACTCAGAGATATAGTGTCCAGTTTTCTTGCACTTGTGACAGGTTCTCTTCTTGTAGTCATGAGTGGAAGCTTCATCATTTCTTGAGCTGGATTGTGAAGACTTTCTGAAGCCTTTCTTCCTAGTGAACTTCTGGAACTTCTTCACAAGCATAGCAAGTTCCTTTCCAATGTCTTCAGGATCATCAGAACCGCAGTCAGATTCTTCTTCAGATGAGGAAACAACTTTTGCCTTCAAAGCGCGAGTTCGACCATAGTTGGGACCATAGATATCTCTTTTCTCAGAAAGCTGGAACTCATGTGTGTTGAGCCTCTCAAGTATATCAGACGGATCGAGTGTCTTGAAGTCAGGGCGTTCTTGTATCATGAGGGCAAGGGTGTCAAAGGAGCTGTCAAGTGATCTCAGTAGTGTCTTGACGATTTCATGCTTGGTGACCTCAGTGGCGCCGAGAGCATGAAGCTCATTTGTGATGTCAGTGAGGCGATCAAACGTGAGCTGGACATTTTCATTGTCGTTTCTCTTGAAGCAGTTGAAGAGGTTGCGAAGAACACTGATCCTTTGATCTCTCTGGGTTGAGACGCCTTCTTTGACCTCGGATAGCCAGTCCCAGACTAGCTTCGACGTTTCCATAGCACTCACACGGCCATACTGTCCTTTGGTCAGATGACCACAGATGATGTTCTTTGCAGTGGAGTCCAGTTGAATGAACTTCTTGACATCAGCAGGGGTGACACCTTCACCAGATTTGGGAACGCCGTTCTTGACGACATACCAGAGGTCGATATCAATGGCTTCAAGATGCATGCGCATCTTATTCTTCCAGTAGGGATAGTCAGTTCCATCGAACACGGGGCAAGCAGCGGAGACTTTGATTGTCCCTGCAGTCGACATAGCTAAAAATCCAGGTGGTTAAACCGAATCACACAGAACAAGGGAGTACCTTGCTCTGATATCAATTGAAAGTGCTAGTTATCGACTAGAGGGGGGGTGAATAGGCGATTTTAAGAAAGTCTTCAAAACACGGATGTTTCAAAGACAAACAATAGAAATGACCTAATTGATATGCAGCGGAAGATGAACTACAACTAGCAAACCATAGTCTAGTATGCAATAACGTGAAAGTGCAAGACTAATAGCAGCTTGGTAGTAGGATCAAGATGGAAGATAGTGAGAAGCCAATCAACAAAAGTAGTCAAGCAATGAAGTCAAACAGATAAGACATATAAACAATGACTTCACGAAGACAAACTCAAAGTAAAGGAGGAAGGGATAGAACCAGTCACTTGTTGAAGACACAGATTTGTTGGACCAGTTCCAGCTTGTTGTGACAACTGTACATCCGTTAGGGAGGCTGAGATTCAACTCGTAAGACCGCGTCTTCACCTTATTCCCTTGAGCTAAGGACACACAGTCCTCGCCCAATCACTCTGGTAAGTCTTCAAGGTAGACTTCAACCTTTCACAGATCAAGGCGTTCACCGGCAATCCACAATGACTCTTGGATGCTCAGAACGCGACGCCTAACCGGCCGGAGGATTCACAGTCCTCAAGTGTAATAAGTCTTCAGGTCACATGCATGTAAAGACTTCAGTGATGCCTAACACTCTTTTGCTCTGGGTGTTTGGGCTTTGTCCTCGCAAGGATTTCTCTCTCTCTCTCTCTCTCTCTCTCTCTCTCTCTCCCTCAAAGGCTTCGAGGTGGGTTGCTCTCAGACGACAAAAGCCGTGCACTAACTCTGAGCAGCCACCAATTTATGGTGTAGGGGGTGGGCTATTTATAGCCACTAGGCAACCCGACCTGATATGTCCGAAATGACCCTGGGTCACTAAGGAACTGACACGTGTTCCAACGGTCAGATTTCAAACACACACGGCAACTTTACTTGGGCTACAAGCAAAGCTGACTCATCCAGCTCTGGATAAGTTTTGCTCTCATTTTCTTCGCTCGAAGACATAGGATTTGGTTTGAGCATCACTTCAGTCATTCTGACTATGATCACTTGGACCCCACTTAACAGTACGGTGGTTCCTATGACTCAACAAAGAAGAAAAGGAAACAACGAAACGACACAGTCTTCCCGCTCCATAGTATTCACTCAATGTCTTCTCCTGTCATAGTCTTCAATGTGAATATCTTCACATACCACCATTGTCGTCAATGTCTTCATACATTTTTAGGGGTCGTCTCCGGTAGGTAAACCGAATCAATGAGGGACACTACCTGCGTTATCCTGCAATTCTCACAAACGCATTAGTCCCTCAACCACATTTGTCGTCAATACTCCAAAACCAACTAGGGGTGGCAATAGATGCACTTACAGTTTATCACCGAGTAGAGCACCCTCTCCTCATCACCAATGGTGAGCAAGTTGAACAAAAGACTACAAATGGTGCCATGGGGGAGGGCAGTGACGATGATGCAAGGGAAGGAAAGGAGGTAGAAAGAGAACCAAAAAAGAAAAGACATACACCTGAAAATTCGGCAGCAGTTGCAGAGCAGCGATGCCCGTCCCAATGAGTATCATAAACTAGAACTGACAGGGGCTTGGGAACCCCGAGACAGTTTGAGAGCTTAGCAGTGTTGTGAAGCAAGAAGGGCCCACCCTTCTCTTTGATATGGAAACAAAGATAAGGGCGGCATGGGTGGAAAACCTGAAGTTAACTTTGGGTCTTGATGGATGTTTCACGGTAAACAGTAGAGGAGGCATTGGACTATTTTGGTCCAAGGATGTTTCTGTTGAGCTCAAGAACTACAGTACTGGCCACATTGATGTTGTGGTGTAGAAGAAGGATCAAAGCACTTCCGAGTGGCGATTCACTGGTTTTTATGGGGCACCAAGGGTCGAGGACCATCACCATAGTTGGCGTCTTCTCCAAACCCTAAAAGAGCTAACCCACGCGGCATGGGTCTTCATGGGTGACTTCAATGAAATGATGTATGGCGACGAACACTTCAGCCGCGTGAAGCACCCGGAGACACAGATGAGGGCGTTTCGCGAGTGCGTCGACGAGTGTGCTCTCCAAAGACCTCGGATGGACAGGAGTGCCTTTCACCTGGGACAACCGGCAGGCAGGAGTGGCAAATGTAAAAGCACGGATTGACCGGGCCTTCGCGAATGAGGAATTCAGGCAACAATTCGGGTACACAAATGTCCGTCACATCAGCGCTGCCGAATCAGACCACTGTTTTGTAAATTTGGTATTCCGGGAGCAACGAGGTGATGCACCAAGGAGGGGAGCGAGACCCTTCCGGTATGAAAATGTGTGGCAAACACATCTGGACTATGAGCAGGTGGTGACGGAATGTTGGCGCAGACAGCAGCGCACACCTGGTCTTAAAGGCGTGATGGATTCTTTGAGTGCCATGCAACAGTGACTTGATCCTTGGGGCAAGAAAGAATCCGGTTGTCTCGCAAGGGAAATTCGAAAACTATAGCAGAAGTTGGATAAGCTCCGACGACGATCTGTGGGGCGAGGACCAACAGAAGAGGAGAAGAGCACAATGGTGAAACTCCGTGAGGCTCTTAGACAAGAGGAGATATGGCTTCGTCAACGTTTGCGCGTACTCTGGCTGAGGGACGGTGATCGAAATACAGGATACCTCCAGGCTCAAGCCAAGCAACGACAAAGAACTAACAAGATCGAGGGCTTGCAAATATCTGATGGTTCTGTTTACGCAAATGTTGAGGAAGATAAAACTGAAATTATGAACTTCTATCAGCAGTTGTACACGTCACAGGGTCCAACGGATGCCAGTGAGCTGTTATCGCATGTGCCTGAGCGCATCACTCCGGAGATGAATGCCTCTTTGGATAGACCATTCGAACCGGAAGAGGTGCACAAGGCTTTGTTTCAGATGGCGCCATCCAAGGCACCGGGTGTTGATGGCTTCACAGCCGGGTTTTTTCAGAAACATTGGGAGCTACTTCGTGATGATGTAAGCAATGCTGTTATGAGTTTTCTAAATGGTGGTGAATTGCCTATTGGTCTGGACGACACTTTGATCACACTCATACCAAACGTACGGAATCCACAGTCAATTTCGCAATACCGTCCAATTTCCTTGTGCCCAGTTTTGTATAAGTTGGCAGTCAAAGTCATCACTAACAGAATTAGGGAATTTATGGATGAGATTATCAGCAAGGAACAAAGTCCCTTTATCCCCGGACGCCTCATTACTGATAACGTACTAGTTGCGTTTGAAAGTATCCACACCATGAGGAGAAGGAAGAAGGGAAAGAATCATATTTGTGCAGTTAAACTTGATATGATGAAAGCCTATGACCGGATCGAATGGGGTTACCTACAGGCTATCTTACTTAAGCTTGGCTTCAGTGCAAACCTTGTTAGACTGATCATGAAATGCGTCAGTTCGGTTCGTTTCTCAGTTCGTGTAAATGGGGAGCTGTTTTTCAGTCCATCTCAAGGATTGCGACAGGGATGTCCCATGTCACCTTTTCTGTTCCTCATATGCGCAGAGGGTTTTTCAGCATTACTCAAGCATTATGGAAACATCGACAGAGGAATCAGAGTTAACTTCCAAGCTCCATGGGTCAATCACCTGCTGTTCGCAGATGACAGCCTCATTTTCATGAAGGCTGATAACCTAAGCGCAGAGAGATTGAATGCCATTCTGCTGATTTATGGTTCAGCTTCGGGCCAAAGCGTAAACAGAGAGAAGAGTGCGATATTCTTCAGTCCAAACACACTGGCTGGCTGCAGACAAACTATCAAGAATAATCTGAATGTTCATGTTGAGGCATTCAGCGAGCGATATCTTGGCCTCCCAACTGCTGTGGGCAAGATCACAAGTGGCACCTTTGATCACATCGGAGAAAGATCAAGGAGTAAGATGCAAGGGTGGTCGGAGAGGCTCTTTGCTTGTGCAGGGCGTGAAATTCTTTTAAATCAATTATCCAAGCAATCCCTACTTATAGCATGAGCGTCTTCCTGTTGACAAAAAAGGTGTGTAAAAAGCTCACATCTTCCATGGCTAAATTTTGCTGGAGCAGTTCGATAGATAAACGATCACTACATTGGATATCATGGAAGAAGCTAGCAACACCAAAGTGTAGGGGTGGCATGGGATTTCGAGACCTCCACCTCTTTAACTTGGCATTACTGGGGAAGCAAAGGTGGCGTCTCATCACTAACCCCAACACCCTGTGTGCCAGAGTGCTCAAAGGGAAATACTTCCCAGATTCAGACTTCATGCAAGCAACAACTCCGCGCTCTTCCTCGGCAACTTGGAGAGCCATCATTGCTGGTCGGGAAGCGTTAAACAGACTTATCAAGCGTGTTGGAGACGGATCCACTATCTTGATTTGGAATGATCGATGGATCCCATCTACAGATACAATGGTTCCTCTAGTTCAGCCTCTAGCCACCACTGTCTCGTTGGTCAGTGAGTTAATTGATACGGATAACTGGACATGGAAGAGGGAACTAGTTCAGGACACATTCATGCTACAGATGCAGGAGCCATATTAAACATACCACTGCGATCTGGGGGCGGAGATGATTTTCTTGCATGGGCACATGAAATCTCAGGCAACTACACCGTCAAGTCAGCGTACCGAGCTCTAGTGACTCGAAACGAGCGTCAAGCTCCAGAGGAAGGGCAGGTTACTAGTTCCTTAATCGACAATTAACGGTTGTGGAGTGCTCTATGGAATCTCAATGTGCTACCTAAAGTCAGAGTTTTCTTCTGGCGAGTCCTAAGGGGCATTTTACCTGATGAGTGTACACTGGTACATCGACATATCAGGCAACAGAAGCTATGCAAAATATGTTTGGTCAGGGAGGAAGACTTGGAGCATGCACTACTGAAGTGCCCTCCTGCAAAAGGCTTCTGGGAGGAGGCGGCACAACTTTTTGATTTCAGCTTGCCAAGTCTCCATCCTTTAACCTGAGCCAAGGACATAGTATGTGACGGAAGTCTTATCTCCAGAGATCGAGCAGTAATAGTGTCAGTCATGTGGTTAATTTGGCATTCAAGGAACAGAATAACGCGTGGGGAAGAAAGACTTGATCCGGCGACTACTGTATGCCGCACCAGGGAGGCACTAGCCCTTCTGGACATTCCCTGACGACATGCCTTAGTAATGCCGGGTCATGGGTGGCGGCCTCCTGAACCAGATTTCGTCAAGATCAATACGGATGCCGCCATTAAGCATGACAACAGTAAAGGAGGAGCTGGTGGTGTCGCTCGCTCACCTGGTTCTTTTCTTGGGGCGTGGAGCAAGCCATTCCCCGGAGTTACAGATCCCCTCATCGCGGAGGCAATGGCAGTACTTGAAGGTGTCATTTTCGCCAACTTGAGAGGCTTTGCAAACGTTGTGTTAGAGACGGATTGTCTTGAGGTAGTCAACCTCTGAAACTCTCGCTACGACTCTCAGTCGATCGTGGCTCCTATCATTTTAGAAATTGGAGAGCTTACTAGTAGTTTTAATTCTTTTGATATTCATCATGTTGTAAGATCAGCCAACGGTCCCGCTCACATCTGTGCTAAGCATGCTTACACAATTGACGTGACCGAAAGCTGGATCGATACTGTTCGTAGCTTCCTGACCAGTAGCCTGTTGGCGGACTGTTGCGGCGAACGCCTTTATTCAATAAAGCTCTCAATATTCCCCGCAAAAAAAAGTCCAGGACGTTACCGAAAAGGTAAGCCGTTTGGCGTACACACGTGCGCGTATAGGCCCAAGCAGCGACGCCAGTCCTTCTGGAAACCCTCGGTTCAGCCTTGCGCCGTTGCGTCTAGAACTGAGCACTGAGCAGGTCGTTGCGGCGGCGCTTGCTGTGCATTGGCGGTCGGAGGAAAAATGGAGGAAGCTAGCCTGGAGTTCCTCACAGATCTGAAAATTTGAGTTTTTTTTGTATTACCAACCGCTAGACCTGAAGGAGTAGGCCTTTCTGCAATACACCTGAAGGAGTAGGCTAACATGTGGCCATGGGCGGAGGCCATTGCCGTCACTTTCCAGGTTCCCCTGCGGGAGGAATTCGCCGACAGCCTTGAACACCCAGATCCGATTCCTCTGGTGTTGTTGCCGACAAGCAAGGCCAACCATGCTGAACATGCTACCTCGAACGCTGATTTTGGTTTTGGTCAACATGCCGGCGGTGATGAGCTAACCCAGAGGCACCACGATGGACAAAAATGTCTGAACTCTGAACCCAGCACCTTCAGGCTAAATAACTGTACTCTGTTCCATTTAACTGTATAACTTTGTTCACATTGGTAAAAAGTTCAATGAAAAAATGTCTATGTGGTCTAGTTCAATTAGAAAATTGAGCATGTGCTAGTTGGTGTTAACTGTTTTTACTGTCAGAACTGCACTCGGTGCCCTTGTAGAATTGTTTGCAGTGTGCACAGTATACTGAACACTAGGGGTTGGGGCGCCACCCGGTGGCGCCTCTTGAGAGGAAGTTTGCGCGGTGCCAGATTGACAAGCGACCTTTTCACCTCCTTTTTTTCAGATTGATGAACATGCACATATAAGGAACTTGCAATAGAATTTACACCTGATAACCAAACAAACAACAATATTTTAGAGACCTTGATCCCATTGGGTGGTGGATTATCCCCAGCCATATTAAACTCTACATCGTATGAATAACTACAGAAAAAATTGTAAAACCAATCTGGCATATAACTAATTGTATGCATAAGGGGCTAGCAGGTTGAAGCTCGGCCAAGAGTGGAAGTTTACGATGACGAAGCAGTTGTTATCTTTGCTCCTCCTATTCACTGACTGAAGCTCTCATAGCAGCGGACGTTTACAGCGACGCAAGAGAAGTTCTCTTCGCTCCTCCTATTCACCAGTTGCTCCGTCAGATGCTTCGCAGCTGCCTGTCCGCCCCTCTGGTGTCATTGATCTCATCAACAACCTCTTGGTTGGTCATCACCTGAATTTTCAACATATATAACAAAGTTTAATCGCATCAGAGCCAAAGAAGGGAAATATGAAAGCACTGCCAAATGCAGATAATTTGATACGAAAAAAGAGTGAGCTAAAAATCCTCCCCGAATCCACAAAAATAATAAAATACAGTGCTACATACCGTAGAGGTATAACTGGTATAGCTACAACAAGCAAACATCTTTCAAAACGCCCTCTTGTCAGACTACTACTTGTAGACTTTCAGGCACGCAACGCTAACTTAAGTGGCTTTTTCCTGCCAAATAGAGCTTACAGAATGGATAGTAACAGAAAGAGCTAACGCAGATGTACTGAAGAGGCAACATTGTACTGCAATAAATCAATAGTTCTGATCAGAACAGCGCGTATTTATCAACGATCATCTGGTCCTTCACATTGCTGGCCGACCGGCATGATGGCTGACTTCTCGCAGGCGATCAGGAGAATCAGCACGAGGCATATGGGTATGCGGCTGCTTCGGGCACCGGAAGAAGAGGCCATTGTTGAGCGTTGATGAGGAGAGTGACTGCAACTAAAATCTGAATTGTATGATGCATGGTTAATTAAGAAATATAAATCGACATGAAGTAAATACAATAAGAAATATAAATTTACCAGAAAGAAATAGTTTGTGGAAAATCAAAATGAGAATTCAAAGCAGAAGATTTACACATGACAATGACCCATGTTAATTAAGTTGTATAAACAGCAACATTAACATGAGAGTAGGCTAGAAATATAAATTTATCATACATTGGCACAACTTTTGTTGCTTGGAAATCAGTGCTGGAGAAACAGTCGTATGTGTCATAAAAAGACGCATTATCAAGTGCAAGAAGGTTTTCTAAAAAAATCATAGTAAGAAGGCAAGTCACTGATTCTGAGTGGTAGTGAGCATCCGAGTTGCCTGGAAGGTGAAATGTTCAAGGCCAATAGCTACGGATGTGCTTGTGATATGACTTCCAAGAGCGAATTAAAACACTACAACCTAACTATTAGTTTACAGCAAAGGAAAGCATACATGATATAAGGAAGCCAAACATTACATATGTACCATTCTAAAATAAGCTGTATTTGATGCCATGAATGAGACATCGCCTATTATGGCAATATAAATTGAGAGATTTTGCCGACTCAAAAGACTTACTGAAGTGTCACAGTAAGTAATAATTAACCAAAATGTTTTAAGTATCTCAACAATAAGAATATTATATAAGTATACTGCCGTCAAAAAACTATATGTTTACTTCTCACAAAAATAACTATATCGTTAACAAATATAGTCTACTAACTGAGACAACTTAGATGCGACAATCCATTTCTACAAAAGCATGAGGTGAATTGAGTTTTTGTACGCTGCTACAAATAGTATGTGCCCTTGCAAATTAATTGGTGGCAAAAAATTCTTTTGCAAAGACATATCCAAGCCAAAGCAAAGAGCCAGAGAAGAGAGATATCTGAACAGAGTAAGATTCAGCCAACATACTGTATCTGAATCGAGTAAGTGTCAGCCAACATATTGCAAGAAGTTAAAATAACTGGAAAATACCTGAGCAGGTATTTGTACATTTCGATCTTGCCTACACACATTAGGGTGCCTGGTAAGCAATATGTTCAAGCAATCACTAAGAAAATTTAACTCACTATCAGTAACTTCAGGGCAAGAAAATATAATGACTACCTTTGTGAGGCCACCACTTCCATCCAAGCATCCTTAACTCTAGGATACACCCCCCAAACAAATGTCCTCATAGTGAAATACAACAAGCAGTTATCCTGTGAGGACAAAAAGTCTGTCTCAAAAGTATACAATATATTTTGCATGTAAAAGATTTAGGTCTGAGAAGTTGCCTTGTCATTTAAATGTAGGGTTTCAGGCACAGCGAAAACATAAGGGTGTCAACCAAGAAATCATATGACACCCAATTTACTATGACCAAATTGCTGCTTTTTTCTTGTAATGAAGTTCACCCAATTGAAGAGATGGCAACTGACCAATCACCAATCCACCGGCTCGCTGCCACCCACTTTCTCCCACCGCGGCTCAGCGCATGGCAAGAGGGTGAAATCCCCTGCACCCAGCAATGAACAAGAGTGATTAGCCCACAACCAGCCAATAGAGAAGGATGAAAGGGTGGTCACCTTTGATACTTTGCGGCTTAAAGTATTTGCTGAGATCTTCCCATGTAGCTTTTAGACTTTATAACAACAACCTATAGTGATATATATGATTAAAAGCACAATTAAATTATTACCCAAAGACAACACAAATTGATATGATGCTTTAGACTTGAATATACACTCCCTGGTTTAACATTTTCATGAACATTGGGTGAGCATGCTTGTAACCCAAAAGGGATCAAAGCGACAAGACAAAGAACTTCTTGAGATAGTAATTAATTGCAAGAATGTGGTTAGCTAATCAATCCCGGCCAAGCAAAAAATAAAATGGTAGATCACGGATATATGAATCGTTTAGAAGTGGATCAGTCCTATCAACTAATCTGTCGTCGGTGTTTTGTTTGCTTCTTTTGCACTGTTTTCTTAGATAGAGCACCAGATGGTTTAATGACACTCATAAATATGTGTGACTACCAGCCAAGATCTTATCCTTAGTTGCAGCATTTGATGCGTTGAATACACATGTTATATCACAATATAGTTGGCAAGTTACTCCATTGAAAATTACATAAGTATATTCCCATATAGAACAGTATCAGGCTCATTGTGCACCTGTAGAGGTGCTCTCTAAGAATTATTAAAGCGACTTGGTGATTCAAAACCTGTGAGGATAGCCTAATTGTTGCATCCCCAAAACTATACGGCCCACGAATACAAAATATCAGCAAATATGTTCTCTCAAGGATTTTTTTGAAGATGTTCTCCCAAGAAAATTTCAGCAACTTCAACTTGAGAACTCTATCTAAGTAATTGCCGACCAAAATATTTGATAAAACAGTGTTAGAGCATACCGTATTACCAGCATCCCCAATCAGATCAGTTATCTGCTCAGATATTACATCCTTCCTGTTTTCATCCAACACAACAACCCAATCATGCGCACTACCATCAGAACAATTAGACTCCTAGAATCTAATGGATGAGTGAGTTATTTATTAGGTAAAGACAGGTAAGCGTTCAAACATACGAAATCTTCAGGTTTGAGCTGCTGCATCATAGACGAATCTCCTGCTCCAATTTGCACCTTCACATATCTGAAAAGTAAATTATATCACATGATGACATCAACAATCAAATTTATCATGAACAAGTTATGGTTTATTAATTTCAAATTCTGTAAGGCGGTAGTATAAATCAAAAGAAACATAATTAAGTGTATGGCAAGTGAACTTGGCACCTGACAAATTCTACAGGCCAATATATGACCACGGGACACAAATTTACATCACCTCTTGTGCAGGAGACCAACCCCGACCCCTATCCAACACATGAATATTCAAACTTGGTCCTATCTGAGCCATCTTGAGTTGAACTGAGAACCAGTAAAATGATCCATCATGACCAAATGCTTTAACATCGACATTTTCCTGCACTAGATAAGTGGCACCGAATCAGCAAAGCATAGTGTTCATGCCTTAACGCAAACAAATTGAGTGTTAACTTCGCAAGATTCTGCTCTATCGGAGACATTACGTGGATGATGAAATTACCAAAGAGAAAAGCTCATTATGATACCCAAATCAGTTCACCCGCATCACCAATATAGGAAATAGACAACGATTTTTTCCCCAAGAACATGAACCTGCAGCACTGAAAAAAACTACAGACATGACCCAATCAATCTGTACCTGCGAGATTATGTGAATCAGCCAAATGGATAATAAGAAAAAGAGTTTTACTAAAGGCCTAAAGCACATCTAGATAATAAGATAGCACACAAATCTTGCAATATCTACAACATGGCAAACACATGGTTTAATTGATTGACAAGCAGTCAAGGTAATTCAGCAGCAATATGTATAAACGAACCTGAATAGTTGAATTAGGGGGCTCGGTCAACAGCCATGCTTGCATGCGTTTCAGTTCAAGAGAAAAGGGCATGAAGTCCTGACCTTCAGATTAAGTTCCGGTATAAACTGCAGGTACCACAAACTCAATCCGATATGCCAGAATCATGTGGAGATGACGAGAGACGAAATAAAAGAAAGCTCGCAGTGCAGACCAGGGTGAGAGAGAGGGAGACGAACCTGTAGGTCGAGCCAACGCCATCCGAATCAGCAAAACCAAAGAGGAGGATGACCTCGTGGGGCAACAGCGGCCTGCACTCCTTCTCGACAAGCGAGAGGAGGGAAAGGCAGGTCGGGATGGAGGTCGGAGCTCGATCCGCTGGGCGGATGTGGAGGAGGCGATGCCGCTGCAGGTCGGGCCTCGCCGGACAGCACGCCATCCGGTTTTGGCGGCGACGACCATGTTAGCCGATCGCCGCTGCTGGCGGCGGAGGGAGGCGGCGTCCCAGGCGCTGGCGATGGGCCGCTCACGACCTCAACCATGGGTGGTGGGTGGGAGCGTCGCCCAGGCGGCTGTGGGGGCGCTGGAGAGGGAGGAGGGGCGCTGGAGGCGAAGGGAGGTGGAGGACGTGCGGTGTGAGGGTTTCGCTCGACAACTTTTTCTTTCTTTCTTTTTTTCCCTCTTACTTATTCCTTGCCCAACCCACGCATTCGACGTGGCACGCGCGAGCAATCTCCCTTAATGCACACCTTATTGTTTTAGATGTATGTGTTGGTTAAATTCAGGTTACGGCTGAGTGGTGCACCTCCAGACCGGATACCATGCCCGTCAAGGATGAGTGCTCTGGAATGTCGATTCGGAAGTATGCGGAGGAACCTACAAAGAGTGTTGTACGCCTGGCACTTGGGTTGACTTTCGATTCGCTTGGGGACAGTGGCGGAGGACGAAAGTATTTTGAGGTGGGGCGAACTCTTAAGCCCAAAAAAAAATTTGTGCACGACCAACATAAAGAATACGATCAACAATGAACAATGCACACCAATATTTTCATATAATCCTAAACAGAGTATAGCCAACTAAAATGAAAATGCAAACATACTTTAAAAAGACAAACAACCTAAAACATACCCAAGCAAGTTCTAATGGCGAGTGAAAGACCCGGGCAACGGTAGTGCCCTACCCTTCTTGTGAAAATCTTCCTTAATTTTACCAAGATCAAGACTTTTGAATATCCCTCGTTCAATGTAACACACCATCAAGTCATTAAGCCAGCCATCGGACATCTTGCTGCGCAACTCGGTCTTGATGATTTTCATTGCTGAAAAAGCCCTTTCAACTGTTGCTGTCGCCACCGGTAGTAGCAATGCGAGCTCAATGAGGCGATAAACCGTGGGAAACATGATGTGCCTTTCAAGTTCAACCATCTTTTAGCTAGGCTTGCAATATCATGACAATCTCTAAAATCTTCAATTCTTCTCATATGAATAATGAATAGCTCAAGGTGATCTCGTATATGCTCACGGTCATAACTAGAGAAATCCTCATGATAAATCTCTGCGAGTCGAGCAAGCTTACTGATATTGAACCTAGAAAAGGAGTCTCTTGGGTCAAGACAAGAGAAGTTCTGGAGGAGCTCTGAAGATACCTCATTAAAACGATGATCAAACTCCGTGGTGATGGAGTCTATAGCAACATAGAAGGTGTCCACACGGAAGAAATGATCAGCAGTGACATTGTTTCTTCCACCTTTTCTTGATTTCCCCCATTTTGTGAAGGTGTCATCCATACTTGGTATTGGAATTTCATTTTTGGTGCAGAATGCTTTCACATCTTCCAAGAGTGGCTCCCAACCATCATTTCTCCAATTGATCAAACGTGTTCTCACATCCGTAACCAATGACATAGCCTGAAATGATACAATTGTGGGTTTAGATGCAACTCTACTTACATGAACAAAACATATCAAGCAAACTAGATACATATAACATACTCCATCTGTCTATCACATACCTGAACAACATTTTGATCCTTCTTTTGCAATAGAAGAGATAGATCATTTGTCATACGAAGGATTTTTAACATCATCTTTAGGATGAACACGAAGCTGAATGTCTCCATTTGATGAACCAAACCTCCTGCCCTACATGGAACACGCACATCCTCCTCAACAATGCCCAGAACTTCTATCACAGCATCCCACATTGATTCAATGCGAGATAAAGTAAGCTTTTTTCTTGGAAACACTATATTCCAACCATTCAAAATCCTTATACCATGCTGCTCGAAAGCATCTTTCATCTTTATTTGATGGAAAATTGGGACACATTGGTTGAGTTGGACCCATCTCTATGTAAGCAAATCTAACATCATCCCTAATATTGGGGCTAAATCTATCAAGTGGAATGCGAAGTCCTGGATCATCTTTTATGTAATCCATTGAAAAAACGGTTATACCTTCATCTCCTAGAACCTCAACATTCTCCTCGACTATGGCTTCAACGGAATCTGGAATCTCTTCTTCAACTTGTTGAGAGGGCACGGAATTTGCATTCTCTGTTTCCGCAGTATTCACTTGATTTTGATGAACAGATTGGCCCGGAGCGTTGCCACTTTCCCTTGTACTTGGATTGGAGTTGGAGCTGCTGCGACTACCACCAAGTACCTCAAAGTATCTCTTCAAATCTGCAATTCATCACATAAAAACTGCAATTAATCACTGCATTCTATTCTATCCTCTTGGCCCTTCCTATCCTAAAATTCAGAGAAAAATACCTATGCCCTTCTTCTTTGGCATTCCTTTCCCCTTCCTGTCCATCTTCACTTTCTGGCAGCCGGAAACTGGCCCTCACACAGTCACGCGTGCTCCGGCTGGCTGCCGGGCGCCGAACGGCACGCCCTCCTGCTGACCGTCGACCTCGCGCAAGCTCGTGGCCACCAGGAAGTGGCCCCCGCCCCCACGCTTAGGATCTCCTGCTGGCCGCCCATGGCGCTCGACCCCGCTTCGGTGCTGCTGGCCGTCGATCCCTCGCGGCCTCGCTCCTGCTGCCGCCCAGGCGCGCCGCTAGGGTTGTCTTTTCTCTCGTGGACGACTAGATCGAGCCAGGGCGTGGAGGCTTGGACGAATGGATCGATCGATTGAGCGAGGCTGTACGTGCGCCTGTGGGCTGGTGAGGTTGGTTAGGCCGGCCCAATAAGGTGTCCATGTTATATCCCAGCCCAACAAAACGTTTGACGGTTATTATTAGCGATCAGATGAATCCATCGATTTATATACGTATACCTAGTAAAAAATTCCAAAAAATCAAGGTAGGGCGAGCGCCCCACCTCGCCCTACCGTGTCCTCCGCCTGTGCTTGGGGAGGCGTATGACTTGTACAATTTATACTCTTGAGATATAGGTTTCGGTATTTAGATATAGTACGACTGGTAACTCTAATCATCTACAGGTTTTAGTTGTTCGAGATGGCATTAGCTTTTTATCTGTTTCCATTTACAGTCAGCTGCTGTTGGGTTCTACGGTAGGGTGCGTCAACTGCAAATTAAAATTTCCTACGCGCAGAACAATTAAGAACATACTACGGGAGATAGATCACAGTTCGTTACCACTAGAAGCGCAGTGCCGTGCAGCGAAAAAAGAGTTGGGGAAGCACGTCCACGTGGATCGTCTCCTCCTCGTCCGATCTCCCTCGAACAACCGGTCGTCCGATCCCACGTACAAGTTCGCCGGAGCGGTGCAAGTGCACCGCCTCTAACGGTATCAGCGCGTGCAGGAGGAACAACGTGCAGCGGACTGCTATGTCCGATCACACAGTCGGCAGCGAGTGGAGGTGGCTATTCGCAACACATGCAAACCCTAGTCGCGGCGCCGAAGCGATCAACCGAATAAGTGCGCCGCACCTCCACTTTATATAGGCGTCCGTCGCGGGCTCAACAGTTGGGCCTCGCACGGACCCAAAAGCCCATAAGTCTACTCCGCCACAATCCGAATACAGCTCGGATCACATCCAACCAGTGTCCTCGGATCCGACCTCGTAGGTTCCTTCCCTTAAGCGTGCGACCCCTTAGGTTCAAGTCGGCTTGGTCACAGTTCGGATCACCTCCGACCTGCACGGTTGGTAGCTGCCTCTAGCAAGGCATGTCGACCACCAAGCAGACTATAAAGCTGGTTAGGCGAACCTGTACAACATGCCACACTTATGTTCCCTTTGCCGCACGATATATGTTGTCGGAATCAAGGCGAGACTGTCATCCTTGTGCTAGCCCGACCTCTTTCTCGTTCAAGTGATACCGACCATTATCCAGATTATCTCATAATCCTTGTCGCATGGCCATGCTTATCCTGGTCGGATCACACGAGGGGCCCAGACTATATCTCTCCTGATCGGAGGGGCAAATCCCATCTTGCTCGACCATGTCTCGCAAAGATGGGACTGGACAAACCCGAAACCTACCTTTGTAACTACCCGATCCACGGAGTAGCGTTTGGTCGGCCCAAAGCAAGTCTGTCACCATCCCGAGTACATGCGTCAGCTCAGGTCTTAGGACATGGAACGTATGTTGTACTAGAGACTCATAGATGACATATCGATGCGTCTCATAGTTGGGTCTGTCCGACTCGGACCTTATCTTGACTCGGATCTGACTACATCGAATCCGACCAGACCTTTCCAAGTCCATATTATCCGGCTAGCATCCAATGCTCCATGGCTAGTGAGACCGAGCCATCGACCGTGTCATATGCCAGTCTAGTCGGCTGCGCGTCCACACAGCCCTTTCGACTAGGGACCTTTTAGGACAGTCATTATACAATGTATAGTTCCATAAACAAGTCACGTACTTACTGATACACATCTTTAATAATGTCCAAGGACTATCTTTATTCATAAACAAATAGAAAATATTATCATACATGATTGCCTCTAGGGCATATGTCCAAAAGCTGCCTCTGCATGGAGCCTCGACATGGCGCAAGATTTGCAAGCTATGTGAGCAGGAAGGAGATGGGGATAGTTTCTGCGTGTGGTTGGATTGGATGTGGGTGCGTGGCTGCGAGATGCATTTAACACGGGCGCAGGCTGGTTGCCGTTTGTGAGTCTGGCGCCCGTGCACGGGTCAGGCCGGCTCAGATAAAAGGTCGAGCCGTGCAACCTTTGTATGTTCCGCGTGCCCAGTTCGACGTATCGTTGCATTAATTGCGTCCCCGCGGTCAGAATTAATATGTGCATATACGGCTGGCAAATACAATGAGAGCACGAATCTACATGCGGACTAGTGGTGTAGATTTCGGGAGCATCTGAGCCCGAGCTCAGAAACCAATATCCGGGCTTTTTCTACTTTCTTTTCTTTTTTTGTTTTCTGTTTATTTTTGTCCTTTTTTTCTTTTCAACGTTATTTTATCTTTTTTAAACTAAGTTCATCTTTCAAAATGTTCTTAATTTTTGAAAAATGCTTTTGCTTTTAAACAACGGTTGAAACTTCAAAAAATGTTCATAAATTCAAAAATGTTCGGGACTTTCAACAAATGTTCTTATTTTCAAAAAATATTGCGAAATCGTTTTTTCAAAATTTTCACAACATTTCAAAAGATATTCAGGCGTTACAAAACTAGTTCCTGTTTTCAAAAATTGTTCGCAAATTGCAAAAAATGTTCACGTTTTAATTATTTCAGAGTTTCAAAAAATATCCAAGTTTTGTAAATTGTTCACAAGTTTCAAAAAATGTTCGTGCTTTCAAAATTTGTTTGTGAATTTCAAAATATGTTCGTGGCTTTAAACATATCAAAATTTCAAATTTTAGTGTTTTCAAATTATGTTCATAAATTCAAAAATTGTTTGTATTTAGCAAAAATTTGTTCGTGCATTAAAAAATTGTTTTTAAAAGTTATTTTTAATTTCTGAAACATGTTCACAAATTTCAAAAAATGTTCTAGCTTATTAAAGATGATAAAATTGAAGGTAGTTATTTTGAAAATTTGTTCATAATTTCAAAAAATGTTCGTGTATTAAACAATTTTTCAAAAAATGTTCGGAAAGTTTCTGCTCAAAAAATTCAAAACTTCTCAAAACTTGTACAGTATTTCAAAAAATGTTCCTGTTTAAAAAAATCACAAATTTAAAAAATGTTCATCTTTCCTTTTTTGGAGTTTCCAAAAATGTTCCCGTTTAGAAATGTTCAAAAATTTCAAATAAATGTTCATGTTTTCAAATTTTGGTCGGGGGTTTAAAGAATGTTTGCGTTTGCCCAATTTTCTTTTGGAATTTTAAAAAATGTTCCCGTTTTTGGAAAAAATTGTTTGTGATTTCGAAAATTGTTCCTGCTTTTCTAATAGAAATCAGTTTTGCTAAAGCAATTGGCCAGTTTGAAAAGTGTTTGCATTCACAAAACACTCAGTTTTAAAAATATCATTCAGAATGCTGAAAATAAATCGGATCTGCTCTGTGGTTTTGATTCTTAAAACAGGACGCTACAAACTTGTCAGTAACGCGCGCTAGGTCAGTTGGTGGCTGTTCCTGATCTGTAGCTTGATGTACAAGGTTTGATGCCCAGCTAGATTGATTTTTTTGTACTACAGTAGCACTTCGCTGGCAGTCATGGGCCGGCCCAGTCGATGATCGCATATACAAAATGACGCCATTTTTGCCGCAGAGAGCGGTGTATAGGACGTCCCCTTCCATCTAGCTTTGGGTTTGTCCACGCGCTGTTGCTACTGGGCTGGCCCATTTTCATCGGTGTTTATTTCTTTCGCTTGGATTCATTCCATCGAGTTCACTGCTTCTTTCGCCTCGTTCGCTGGGTTGGTTACTGAATTGTTTGGTCCGGTTTCTTTCGTTTTTCTACTTTCTTTCATTTTTAATTTTTTATTCATTTTTTTCGTTTTTTGTATTTATTTACTTTGTCAATGATTTCTTCGTGTTCACCTATTTTTCATTTTTAATATTTCCTTCTCGTTTTTTTTTGCTTTTCTTTCATTCTTTCTTTGGCTTTCTATTTTCCTGTCTTGCTTTAATAACTTTTCTTTGTTTCCTTGTTTGTTTTCTAAGTTTCATTCTTTTTAATTTGTTTCTCTCGGATTTTAATTTTATTTGTTTTTATTTTTTATTTTATTGTTTTTTTATGTATCTTTGTTTTTTGTCATTTTTCATCGGGTTTTTTTCAATGCATGTTAACCTTTTCAGTTCACATTGAAAAACAATCGTATACATCTGCAACATATTTTGTATACACATTTAACATTGATGTACATGATTAATTTTTTCATGTCTACATTTTTCCCATATAAATTGTACATTTTGGTATATAGCTAATATTTTTTAATACTTTTTATCATATTTAAAATATTAGATAAGTATTTTTTAACACATGGTCAACATTTCTTTGATACACAATTAATAGTTTTGAAATAAATGGTCAACATTTTTTCTATACACATATAACATTTTACAAATGCTTGATTAACATTTTATAAGTATAAGATTAAAAATTTCTGAATACGTGGTCAATCCTTTATACACATTTTTCAGATGCTTGATTACCATTTTTAATTAAAATATTGACTCAACAAAATATTATGTTATTTTACCTGTTAAAAAGTTTTAAAATATTTTTTCAGTGCTAGTTTGATAAATAGAGCATGATCGGTCTTTATTTCATATCGTCTAGATAGAAAGTGAACAACTCAACAAAACCATATTAGGAAACAAAAGAAATCATCTATAACCATACATGCACGACAGCAAAACCTCACATGGGGCAAAGAATGAAAATTTCCGATCTTATGCAGAGAGAGAGAGAGAGAGATGCATTACGCATGATTATTGGGCCGTCGCCTCGACCCTGGGCCGTCTCCCTACCGGCCATACCCCAGGGTTGGCCCCGGCGCAAGACCCACGCTGTCCCAGCCATTTCGCGGGCAAGCCACTGTCGCTGAGAGCTCATGTTCGTCTCCTTAAGCGCCCGAACAGATAGCTGGTGCACACACGCTGCACCTCATGGGCCGGCACACCACGCGCTGTAGAAGGAAAAATGCCTCGCGAAAAAATCACGCAAAACAATGCGGCTACAGGACTCGAACACGTGACTTGCAGGAACAACACAAGAATAGTTTTCTTAACCACTACAGCAGGTAAGTGCCACACGACTACAAGGGTCGCGAAAGTTTTTAGACCAATCCATGCGCTCTATTTATTAGATTTGCGAATTATCTCAAAACAATTTGGGAAAGTTGGTTTTTTTTAACAAAAAGAGTTCATCAAATTTCGAAAAAAGCTTACGAATTTTAGAAAACAGTTCATTGATGTTTCAAAAAAGTTCATCTATTTTCAAAAAAGTTCATCTAATTTGAAAGAAAAGTTCTTGGATTAGAACAAAGTTCATCACATTTGGAAAAGTTCGTCCATATTTTGCAAAAAAGTTCATCGGATGTGAAAAAAATTCATCGAAATTGAAACAAAAGTTCATCGCATTTGAAAAAGTTCATCAAATTTGAAAAAAAGTTCATCGAATATGAAAAAAGTTCATCGAATTTGAAAAAAAATTCATCGAATTTGAAAAAAGTTCATCGAATATGAAAAGAATTCAACAAATTTGGAAAAAGTTAATTGAATATGAAAAAAATTATCAAATATGAAAAAAAAGTTCATCGTGTTTGAAAAAAGTTCATCAAATTTGAAAAAACATCAAATTTAGAAAAAATTCATCGAATTTGATAAAATGTTCATTCCAATTTGGAAAATAGTTCATCAAAATTGGAAAGGAGTTCAGTGAATTAAAAAAAAGTTCGTCAATTTTAAAAATAACCATCGATTTGAGTTCACGCATTAAAGAAACAGGAAAATAAACACAGAAAAAGGAGAAAATGCTAAAAAGGACAGAACGCATTCCTTATAGATAGAAATAAAGAACGGAAGTACAGAAGCACCAACGAGCAGGTGCCCTAGTGGTTAGAACGAAATTCATGGAACGACGGCTTCACACACCATAGCGATTAGGAGCATGTTTGGTTGCCTGCATATGGCCTAGCCTGGCTCACGTAGTAAGAAAGTGTCTCGTTTGATTGCATATGTTTACTATGTGGCCCGCATGGCACGAATTTTAAAGCACACTTGGGTCTGGCTCGCTGAAAACGCTTAGATCGACAGTTTCTAGCAAGCCTGGCTGAGACGAGCGCACATGGTGGGCCACTTGCACAAGGGAAGATGGGAGGGAGGGATACCAGCTGGTATGCAGCCTGTGCGTGCTTATCTTCTCCTACCTTGAATAACCTTCTCTGTAATTCTGTTCTTCCTAGCCCCTTCCAATCTATACAACAATGCTTCGATTCGAGGTAAGCTCTACACGAAAAAGATGCACCTCGATGCTATGATTCCATTCAGGCGATCGGTTTGTAGTTTTGTCGTTCGTAAGTTATTAATTTTGTCATCGCGCATGATCGCTCGTTTGAAATTTCCTTCGACCAATAGCCTAATCTCGTAGTTCCGCACAATATTCGTGTTGTAAATTTTTGGTTTCGACGATCGTAGCTTCATCTCTATTTTAATAGCAGCCTAGTGCACTGCCGCCGCCATGTTGAGCTCCTCTGTCCTCTCCTCAGAGCCCTCCTATTCGTCCCTCTCGAAGCCGACACCCTTCCCCTTGATCTCCTTGCCCACATCCTACTACACTAAAATTGTTTCCGGTGTCGCTCATCTCGGCCTACTCTTTGTCGTCCTCGTACTGCACTGACGCTGCAGCGGCCAACGGGGTGCACACTGCAGTTCACCGCGCCGCCGACGGGGTCGATCATCTTGGCCTCCACTCTCTTGCCCTACTACACTGGAGTCGTTTCCGGCGTCGATCATCTCGGCCTCCTCTCTCGTCCACTGCACTGACGATACCATGGCGCGAGCACTGCATTCTCCTCCTCTGTTGACTGTCTTTGTGCGAGCATCGCAACTAGTTCGCCGACGGTGTTTCTCGCCGTGCCGAACGGGGTCGCTCGTCCACGACTCCATGCTCGTCATGTCGGACATGGCGCCACGACCACTATCCACAGCAGTCGCCATTGTCCGCCGCACACTGCATTCCTTCTCCCCCTTCCACTGCTAGCTCTTACCCCTGTGTGCTAAGTGCAAATGCTAGCTCTTAATCATACCTCATGCGTGCAACCAAACACCGTGTTCATGTGCCACTTGGGCCAATGCAGACAACCAAATAAAATGCACTTGCGTATTACTCAATGCAGGGACCCTAGATGCGCATGTACGTTTGGAACAACACGGCTAAATACAATTACAATTCTGTTGTTGTTTGTTTTCGTGGATTTTTACGTTTCTCTCATATATGAAGTTATGTAGACTTCGAGACTCTATACGAGGTTAGGTGCTCTTACTAAGTTGAATCGTCTTTGTGAATTTGATCAGATGGGATTCATTACCACCTCTAATTTTTTTGGCAATGCTGATACCATGATCCATGTAAGCATGCATCTTGCTTAGGTATTTTATTTTCACGCTCGTCGTGATTTTGTCACGTCAGATGTTTTTGTGAAAGGACTTAGTTGTGAGGCCATCGAAACTAGGTGGCAGCTTGACGAGGTTGATCAGAATCGAGAGACAAGGTTTACCCAGGTTCGGCCCCTCACGGTGGAGGTAAAAGCCTACTCCTGCTTGATTGCTTATTGCTTGAGTATCGATTACAAATGAGCAGATTCGCTTGTGTTAGACTGTATATATACGTAGCCTATGTATACATGTTGTAACATTGTATTGTACCTCTTGATACCTCTATATAATGAGATAGCCACACCCCGTTTAGGGTGTCGAGCAGATTCCCAAACCTATGTTTAACATGGTATCGGTTTAGGGTTACAATGTCTTCCGCTGCACCCGCCGCCTCGGTGCAGCGCCCACGCCGCCGCCGCTGTTGCTGCGCCGCCTCCTGCGCCGGCTCCTGCCGCCGCTCCGTCATCGCTGTTCCTTGCCTCCCAGCCCCTGGCTGCAGCCTCGGCTTGGTGGCACAACCAGCCGCCAGTGGGCTCCCAGATCGGATCGGGAGCCGGCCACGGCCAACTGCCCCCGCCGATGTCTTCTGGCGGCCAATCGTCCTCGACCACCACGGCTGCTCCGCCGGCGCCGCCGTCTTCTGGCGGACCATCGCCCTCGACCACCACGGCTGCTCCGCCGGCGCCGCCGTCCCTCCAGGGTCAGCCGCCTGCGTACGGCACTGCCCCTGCCCCGACCTATGGCACCGCCATTGCTTCGCCGTACGCCGGCCTGCACCTGTATGGTGCTACGGGTTCGGCCTATGGCCCCGTGTGGTACGGCGCCCCTGCGTCCACGCAGGGTGCCCTGCCACCACCGCTGCCCGCCTGGCTGATGCTTCCCTATGGCGCACAGCCCTCGTAGCCCTACACGGCGCTGCCCCCTTCGCTGCCCTACGGGGCCGTGCCTCCTCCGTCACCAGGTGACCCGGCGTCGCCGTATGCTGGTGCTATCTGATACGTCTCCAACGTATCTATAATTTTTTATTGTTCCATGCTATTATATTATCTGTTTTGTATGTTTAATGAGTTTTATTATACACTTTTATATTATTTTTGGAACTAACCTATTAACCAAAGGCCCATTCCAAATTGCTGTTCTTTACCTATTTCAGTGTTTCGCAGAAAAGAAATATCAATTGGAGTCCAAACGGAATGAAACCTTCGGGAGAGTTATTTTCGGAACAAACACAATCCAAGAGACTTGGAGTGGACGTCAAGAAAACAACGAGGCGGCCACGAGGCAGGAGGGCACGCCCAGGGGTGGTAGGCGCCCCCCTACCCTCGTGGGCCCCTCGTGGCTCCCCTGACCGACTTCTTTCGCCTATATATACTCATATACCCCGAAAACATCGAGGAGCACCACGAAACCTTATTTCCACCGCCACAATCTTCTGTACCCATGAGATCCCATCTTGGGGCCTTTTCCGGCGCTCCGCCGGAGGGGAATCGATCACGAAGGGCTTCTACATCAACATGATAGCCTCTCCGATGAAGTGTGAGTAGCTTACCACAGACCTTCGGGTCCATAGTTATTAGCTAGATGGCTTCTTCTCTCTCTTTGGATCTCAATACAAAGTTCTCCTCGATCTTCTTGGAGATCTATTCGATGTAATTCTTTTGCGGTGTGTTTGTCGAGATCCGATGAATTGTGGGTTTATGATCAAAATTATCTATGAACAATATTTGAATCTCGTCTGAATTCTTTTATGTATGATTTGTTATCTTTGCAAGTCTCTTCGAATTATCAGTTTGGTTTGGCCTACTAGATTGATCTTTCTTGCAATGGGAGAAGTGCTTAGCTTTGGGTTCAATCTTGCGGTGTCCTTTCCCAGTGCCAGTAGGGGCAGCAAGAGACACGTATTGTATTGTTGCCATCTAGGATAAAAAGATGGGGTTTATATCATATTGCTTGAGTTTATCCCTCTACATCATGTCATCTTGCCTAATGCGTTACCCTGTTCTTATGAACTTAATACTCTAGATGCATGCTGGATAGCGGTCGATGTGTGGCGTAATAGTAGTAGACGCAGAATCATTTCGATCTACTTGTCGCGGACGTGATGCCTATATACATGATCATGCCTAGGTATTCTCATAATTATGCACTTTTCTATCAATTACTCGACAGTAATTTGTTCACCCACCGTAATACATATGCTATCTTGAGAGAAGCCACTAGTGAAACCTATGGCCCCCAGGTCTAATTTGCATCATATAAGTTTTCGATCTACTTTATTTCGTAATCTTTATTTTCCAATCTATATCATAAAAATATCAAAAATATTTATCTTATTATCTCCATCAGATCTCACTTTTGCAAGTGGTCTGAAGTGATTTACAACCCCTTTATCGCGTTGGTTGCAAGGTTCTTATTTGCTTGTGCAGGTACGAGGGATTTGCGTGTAGCCTTCTACTGGATTGATACCTTGGTTTTAAAAAACTGAGGGAAATACTTATGCTACTTTACCGCATTACCCTTTCCTCTTCAAGGGAAACCAACGCATGCTCAAGAGGTAGCAAGAAGGATTTCTGACGCCGTTGCCGGGGAGTCTACGCACAAGTCAAGACATACCAAGTACCCATCACAAACTCTTATCCCTCGCATTACATTATTTGTCATTTGCCTCTCGTTTTCCTCTCCCCCACTTCACCCTTGCCATTTTATTCGCCATTTTTCCGTTCGTCTTTTCGTTTGCCTTGATGTCATAATTGGCTCGTTTGTTCGTTTGGTTGGAATAGTTGTGTATTTATTGCTAAACAGAGAACCTAAGATCTAATGGATTCTCATCCGCTTGCTAATCTTTTTAAGAGATCCAATTATGATGAACCAATTTCTAGTGATTTGAGTGCACCAGATTATCTTTATGAGGTTTTGCTTGAAATTCGTGAATCTGAAAATTGTGATGAAGAAGTTTATGAAGAGATTCACGATAGCTCCTTGAATAAAAAGCATGATTGCAATGATTTTATTATAAATTCTATTAATGTCAATTGTGTTAATGATATGCAAAACCCTAAGCTTGGGGATGCTAGTTTTGCTCTGTCCACTACTTGTTGCAATGATCATGATTGAGGTGATTCTTCTTATAATCTTGAAATTTTATTTAAGCCCCATGATGAATATGAGATTGATAATAATGTTTGCAACAATACTGAAAGTGGGTTTGGAAAAGTGTCAACTTTAGATCCCACATATTTGGATAATGTTCAATCTTATGAAGTTTTTGATAAAAGTGGGTTTGAAGAGGTCATGACTTTAGTTAATGATAATCTCACTATTTTAGAAGAGTGTCAACTTTGCATGCATGTGGATCGTGTTGAAAATATATGTGATAGCTATTTTGTTGAATTTGCCTATGATCCTACATGTAATTATTATGAGAGAGAAAGATATGGTCATAGAAATTTTGTTAGCGTATGAAAAATCCAGATGGTGGTCGGTGTGTATTGGTGGGTTGTGATCTGGGTGTCCTCTCATATTGAAGAACTGATAAGATTAATGTAAGTTAAGTTATGAAAGCTATTAAATACCTTATGTGCATACATGTGATTGTCATACACATACTTTTTTTCCCTTTATCATAGAGATGCTCTCTGTCCTGTGACATCTTTGGGTCCTATAGAAGCTTAAATAAACCTACATTTTTTTGCATTAAAAAATGATATGACTATAGGACTTTAGCAATATCCTTTACGGAACAGGGTAATATTCTTTACGGAACAGGGTCTCCAATATGAACTTAACTTCGGAACTTAAGGTGGCATAGCTCATTGGATTTTGTAACTTTGGGGAATAAGTGCTATGTTGAAATGTTGTGCAGAGTGTAGTTGCTGCCCGTCCACATTAGCAGACATCATACTTTTGCTTCATATATTAATCCCCAGAACTTGATTAGTCTAATGAAGCAGGTGCATGACATGGTAGCTGGGACATTGATTAAAAGTTAAAGATGCAATCAGAGTACTAACATTATGAAGTTCCGAACAGGAGTCTGAATGGCAAACCTAGGGCGTGATGGGCATCATGGAACACAATAAAGGTGGATATCCGTCGTCTGCCATCGGAGATGGAAGAGGACGGTAGGCGACCTCAGGAGATGACACAGCTGTAGCCGTCGAGCGGAGGAGCGGCATGCGAGACGGGCAGAGGTTGATGGCAGCAGCAGAGGCTGCAGCTCTCACAGCTCGCGTGGAACGATGTGGCCGGACGACGATTGAAGTAGCATTTCTGTTGGCGGCCTGCGTTCGTGGGTGGATGGAGCTCGTGCGCCAGGAAGAACTAGCGTCTCGATGGAGCTCGTACGCCAGGAAGAACTGGCGTTTTTCTCCCAGGGGACCTGCGTTGGCGGGTCGAAGAAGCTCGTAGGTGGTTTGATTTTTGGTCGATGGACCTTGTCCTCGTTCGTGGGTTGCGGAGCTGCTTTTTAATTGGATGGGCGCGATCGTGGGGTTTGGTCAATGGACTTGATTGTTGGTCCATGGACCTCGTTCGTGTGTTGAACTGTGTTTTTTGGATGTGGATCTCGTACTTGGGCTGAATTTTTTGGCCTGCTGCGTGCGTGTGGAGCTCTTGCGATGTTTTTTGTTTGAAAGGAGGGGATAGAAGAGGTAACCATCACGACGTTCGATCCCCTTTAATAGTAGAGATGTTTAACTCCTGGAGTTACCGGAGAGAAGCTAGCGATTTTTCCAGTACAGAATCGGAAGAGTTGGGAAGCGAGAGTGGCCAGATATTACATAGTACTGCCACCGCCAAGTGAATTGCAAGATACCGATTCGGTTCGTCTCATCCCCTCGGCTCCTCACATCTCCTTGTGACCCGATTCAAATGTATCCATTCCTCCCGTTCCGCAACCCAGGCTACCCAGTCACCACAAATCTTCCTTCCTCGTCCGCCCTCAGCCTACTCCGCTAAGCGCCACGTTCTCATCCTCACCATCTCAACTCACCTTCCACCGCATTCAACTGTTGTCTCCCCATTCGACTTCCCTTGCCACTTCGCGAGAGGTTGGACAACTCCATGGAAGCCGGTGACCATTGAGTGCGGGGCTCGACGCCCTGGTCCCCCCGAGACCATGGCCTCCTCGTCGAGAAAAGATGAGAGCTTGTCTCAGTGGCCTCACCAGATCCAGAGAAGGTTGCTCCGGCGACCATGGTCGAATCCTCACGCGCACAAGCACGCATATCATTTTGTTGGTATAGCTCTAATGCTCCGTATCTCCGCGCCCTCACGGTGGATGAGCAACTGCTTCATCGCTGCTGCACCAGCCAGGCTCCAGGACTGCACCGACCAAGGGAAGCATCAGGCGCAGAGGAGAGCGGCAGTGCATTTGATAGAAAGCAAATCCGAGAAAAAGAGGAAAAAAATTGTTGACGCATTAAATCGGTTGATGGACCAATGGGGCGATGCCATAGATGGGCCTCAGGCTCAATTTTAGAGAAGACAGTGTGACTCATCAAGGGCACTGGAAGCTCACACCATCAACAAAGGCATCCTGCAAATCGATATGTATCCTCCTCCCACCAAGTAGGCCAAATATGGGGTGAGCTATATAAAGAGCAGGAAGACTGGCTGGCCCAAGACGAGCACTCAAGACGTTGTGCCCATGCTGTATAGATGTGATGCACACAACTGATGCTTCATCATCCATTCACCATAGACGTACACAATCACCAACCAAAAACATGCAACTAAGCCACATCGCGTACAAGAGTACCTTCTTCAAGAAGAGGTCAAGTGCGCATTATCTTTCAGACCGTCTAGATATATACTTTCTCTGTTTTATAATGTAGCGCATATAAATTTTCTAGAAAGTCAAACTTTACCAAATTTGATCAAATTTATATGGAAAACAGTTCATATGTACAATATAAAACATATACAATATGAAAATATGTCTTGTGATGTATCTAATGATAAGATGTATATGTTTTTCTCTACAAAGTTGGTCAAAGTTTGTAAAGTTTGACTTCTTAAAAAATCTATACGCACTACGTTGTGGAACGGAGGAAGTATTACATGTTCTTGTATTTTCTTGAACAATGTTTGGCAACATTTTTTGTCTCTTGTGGTGACTATGACCGTTCCCCATTATCTAAACATTGCTTGACTAACACCGATCACCGCAAACCTACCTCGCCCTTGGTAAGAAAAGTTCAATTCAATTAACTCCGATCCTATGGAGTGTATCATGGTCGTGCACGGTAATTCTTCATGGGAACGTTTCATTGTATTGATTCATGGACATTTCCTTTGCTTCAACTAAAGTACGTTTTTATTTTTGCGAGGGAAGTAAAGTACGTTTTCGTTGCAACACACAGTCTCTTTGCTAGTATTTTTAATAAATTGTCAAGGTTTTGTCTGAGCTCAAGAGATAACGGTACCCATACTCGTTACCTTTTTTTGTTGTTGAGAAAAACCCATACCCGATACCTGCTGCTTTTTAGCCGTATACCTGTACCTTTTTTTTGAGAAGAAGAAGAAGAAGAACCCGTACCTTTTTCTTATGGGGGCACTGTGGACCCAAACCCATCCTATAGCCCGCAAACACAACACAAAGCCCATAGTCAGTCCCACTCCCGCACGGCATGGGCCCACTCCTCTCCCAGCTGCCAGCCTCCCTCTCCTTCTCCGTCTTCGTCTTCTCCGGTCAACGCCGCCGCCAGCCCGCCGCCGCCCATCATGCGCGACGCGCCGGCACACGCCCTGGTCGCTGATTGTCCTGCGCGTGCCGCCGCCGTGTGCCCTCCTCCTGAGTACTACGCACTGCCCAGCCAGCGCTCCCACGGGGCGGGTTTCCAACAGTATTGGCCGAAATTTCCCCCCACGGCCGGGGGCGGGGTGGGTAAAGGGATGTCTGTGATTCGTGGGTACGGGAAAAGATGCATTAACCGGTCAGGTAATTCCCCATTGCCATGTTGAATCTGAGCTTACATGCATATGTGGTGCAGCACTGAATTCACCCCCATTTAGATTTATATCTTATTATCGATGATAAAGTATATTATGCTGCTTACGTGATGCCAATGCCTTGTAGATTTCTACGACGAGAAAGTCTTACAATCTGGAAGTATTTTTTCGCCAGTAATTTAAGAAGGGGTTACATGAAGGACCAATGAAAATGCTGCAGTATAGAACTGCCAATACTTCTCTTCATCTGATAAAGTAAGAACTGCTTGGATTCATGGGCATTTGTTCATCCTTCCTTGTGTATTCAGAGCCTTGTTCTATTTCAAAACTACTGGTTGATGGTCCACTGAGAAAGCTCTCTGTATCAGCATCACGATGTGCCCAAGGATGTTTCAAAGCCTCCTTAATCTGCTGAGCTCCATAGACACCTCTTTCATCGAGGGCCTGTTGTCACCACACATATCCAAACATTGCTTAGCTAGCTCCGCTTAGTCCTGTAAGCACCTCCATGCTCTCGTGATCTTTTATTTGACTATCCAACATAGCATCAAGGTTGTTCTCCTTCATAGCCACTAGGAAACATGATGCCAGGCTTCTTTGTGACTCATTATCTTCCAGTTTCAGTGGCACTTGCCCAGTAAGGATCTCCAAAAGGACGACACCAAAGCTGTAGACATCGCTTTTATCTGTCAACCGACATGTCTGCATATATTCAGGATCCAGATAACCACATGTCCCTTGAACCATTGTCACAAACTGCGCTTCATCAGTTGGTACTAGGATGGAAGCCCCAAAGTCGGATACCTTTGCCATGTAATTGTCATCAAGAAGGATGTTAGAGGTTTTCACATCACCGTGTAGAATTGGTGGGTTTGCATACGAATGTAAAAATGCAAGCCCCTCTGCTGCCTCATTTACGATCCTTAAGAGCGAACTGAATGGGATGTGCAGTGTGCGGTTCTTTCCGTGAAGAAGATCAAACAATGTTCCTTTTGAGATGAACTCATACACCAGCATAGGAACTTCCACCTCCAGGCAGCAGCCCAACAGCTTTACGATGTTCTTGTGATTAATCTGGAAAAGAATCAGCATTTCTTTACCAAATTCCTTCTTATGCCTTTCATCAATCAATGCACATCTTTTGATTGCCACTGGATTTGTACCCTTAATAATGCCCTTGTAAACAGTCCCATGGCCCCCATGTCCTAGAATTTGGCTTTTGTCAAACTTGTTTGTTGCTTCTTCTACCTCTGCTTCAGTGAATACCGTAAATGCAAGTCCCTGGTCGGATTTCATCTTCTCGAATAATAGCACACCTCCATGTTGCTGAAAATACTGTTTCTTGACATCTGTGAGCTTTCTTCTCTCAAAAATTAAACGCATGCAGAAGATGATAATCACTAGAACGATACAGCCGATGCAAGTGCCTGTAAAAATTGATTTGAATTTAATTCCCTTAAATGGACTCCAAAAATTATCTTGCATGCATATCAAAAGCCTGTTAAAGTTACTGTGTCTATAACCTTTAACAGATTAAAACATGGCGATCTAATACATTCATTCCTTGTAAAGCAATGTGGTCTTATTTTCCATACTTCGTCAAATTTATTGAAGTTTTACGGCCCATGGCAATGCATCACGTATTCATATGCTGTTTGGGCGTTTTTGTGAAGTGTGCTTAACGCCTGTACGTGCACTCATGCATTTGTGCTACTGTACCTAGAATCTGATAGATTTGCACATCGTACACCATAACAACAATTAGGGATGTGAATTAGCTGATCTGTAATTACAGAGTGTGTATATGTAATACTGTACTCCCTCTGTAAAGTATATCTAAAAGGTCTTATATTTTTCTACACAAGAATTGAGCAAGATGCTAACATTTAAAGTTATTTACCTATGATTAGGGTGATATCTGGGTTACAAGAGTTTGTGTCCTTCGCCAACTTTCTGCCTGGAGGACATGAACATCGGTACTCTCCTATTGTATTGTGGCATACAGCAGTCTTTGGGCATGTACTTGGATACTTCTCACATTCATTGACATCTGCAACGGGAAAAAAGATCACATGTTATCAAATGGTTTATCGAATAGTTTAGTATATATGAATAAATTTCGAGATTCATTACTAGTAAATATCTATGAAATGGCATGAGCAACATTGAGTCTGATATTCATTATTTTCTCACCAAAGACAGGTGATTAACGTTGATTAGAAAAAACACGACACATATTCTGGCCATCTGTCCTAGATGAAGAAAGTAAAAAAGATACAATATTTTCACCAACATTTGTTTTTGCTTGATTTTGGTATTGGTTACTCCAGTTTTTCTATTACAAATACACCAACAAGAGATTATAAATTTTTTTGTTATCCATTAATATCCTTTTTGCTCATTGTTACTGAAGTTTATTTTTACAACTTGAAATTAAATCTTCTGCTCGGCAACCCAATGTGTTTCAAACTTCCAATACATATTTTGTTGGTTTGCAGAATACAACATGACAATGTCATATGGAAGCTTAGCAAAGAGAATAACTTGCCTGTGCATCCATCCAAGAGGTAAGGATTTCCTTCGTACCCCCTGGAGCAGTTGCATATATACCCTGGACCGTTGGTTGAATCCACACACACGCTGTTTGCGCTACGGCATGCATAAGAAGTCATGTTCCTGGCCACCTCGCATGTTTCATCTCCAATTACCCAGTCCAGAACCAGTGGCTGCCTCCCTTTGTAGGTATCATTGAACCTCTTTGTGGTTATGTAGTCGGAGCTGAAATTAAACGTCTCTGTTTCCACAAGGGCAGCGTGGCTGCATGGGTTAAACTGCCAACTATCTGAATCATTATAGACATATTTGAAATAGACATCATAGCGCCTTAAGCCCTTGGGAATAGCATTTTGGCAGCACCCTACACCAGAGCATGAGCCATTTGTCACGGCTCCTGGGCTCGCATACACACTGATGCACATGCTGTCGTGTACCCGGTCCTGTTTTTGCTGTTATAGATGTAAGCAAGTGTGTTGCAGCCAATGACTATGAACTTGTTTTGCACATTAGAGAACCGGTAAGGCCATGTTGAGAAGTCAAGCCAAAACGTGTTGTCATACATTGATCCTATGACATTATTGTAGCAATACGTTGAAATGGCGTTTAATGCCCGAGTTTGACCATGGAGCAGTAATATGTCTAGAACCTCTATGTTGACAATGAATGGCTTCTCAGTTCCATCGGCAGTCCTATTGCAGTTAATCTCAAAGCTTCTTTTGATGGCACAGTTTGCACCAATGCCAAATGGATAAGGTATTTTGATATCTCCACAGTATGTTTGGCATCCAGGGGCAGGTTGTGCTGATATAGATGCTAGGTATAGCATGATTGCAACGCCGAGCAGTAGCAGTGATGCCATAAGCTTGACCATTGGTTAATCACCTGAAAGATTCAATTAGTTATATCTGTTATTCGTGCTATGTTTATATCTGGCCCTAGAAGGCTCGATAGTTTCAATAGATATATGCCAAACTATTGTAAACCCTGTGACTGAGTTGGTTGTGCAATTGATATTACAATAATTTGGCCTGCTTAGTATAAGATGGATCATACATTAGGTATTTAGGAATTCTTATCCCTTGGTTGTGTGTCAAGATTCGAGTTATCCAAAAAATGTTTGTTTCTTTCCAATTGCCGGTGTACTTAATTAACATGCCTGGTTGTATGTCTCTTGCGAATGCTTAAATGTCATAACATCAGGTTAATATGGTTTGTTATGTATTTTCTTAAATGCGAGGCAAAATCACCGGCCTTTCCATTGATCAAGAAGAATATTGTTGCCCAATTAATTACGGGGTCATTCGCAAAAAAAAAAACGAAAACCGGGAGAAACCCGATACATCAATGGCCAAACCAACTTATGAACTCCGAAACACGCATGGCCAAGCCAACTCTCACCAACGATATGCCGAATGACACAACAACCACCAACCACACATTCACAGACTGATGGGCGCCCCACTGCCAAACAGGCGGGACTTCCACCACTACTGAAATGAAAGGAGTCATGAATGATATCGAAGGAGCGGTCATGGGACTCCCTCGTAGAAATGAAGGGCATGCACTCGATAATCCATGTGCCATTTGCATCATCTGACATGCCGATCACCAATATCGAAGGTAATCTCGTCCCACAAAGTCAAAGCCCTTGAAGTTGCTAAACTACCGGGTCGCGCCTAGATATCCACCATTCGTCGCGCCCTGCTCGTTCAGTCACACAACCTTATGGGGCAACTGCCCTGACATACGACCGCTCCCCCTCTAGCTGCAACACTGTGAGACCCATCTAATCACATTCCACGCTGCATAGGGACACCGCTTGTGGACCATGGTTGTCACACCACGGCAGACACCCTGACATATCGTCCAATTGTAACCATCAGGAGGCGTCGACCGGGCTGACAACCCTGCCGCCCCCTCATCTCAAGGACGCTAGCAAATCCATGTTAGAGCTGCAACCCTGCAGCATGGACCGTTTGACCCACCGCTACACGAGACTCTTGCCTTGCCACACAACGAATACCCTGGAGCCGCCACCCCGTGATGGTGGGAGAGCCTTACATGAAAACCGTAACTTGGCTCTCCTAGACCATATCACCAAGGAGGTTACGACGTTGACGCCACCGCCGCCCACTCCGAAAAATTGGAGTTGAGAAACGAGGGATAGGTAGAGCATATCAAAGACAATGCCTCCAAGGACGGGAACAATGCCCACATGCATCGTTGTTGTCAGACAACATTGCCTTAGACCCCCCCCCCCCCCTCCCCATCGGTGAGATTACGGTTCTGACCAACTAAGGGTACTTAGAGCATCTCCAGCCGTTGGCCCCCCAGGAGACATATTTTTCGCCGCTTGGGAGGTTGCTGGCAAAATTTTTAGCCGGGCGAGGGGTGGGTGGGGGCCCCAAATTTCCCAATCGTTGTGCCACCCACGAGCAGCGTCTTGGTCGCCATTGGCAGCGTCTTGGTCGCCATCGGCAGCGTCGACGGCGTCCTCGGCGCGCGCCCTGCGGAGAAGCGCGAGGAGACGGGCGGTGGTGCGCTAGCACACCTTGGCGAGCACGACGGCGAGGCTGAGCCAGCCGCGGCGGGATTGCCGCACGACGACGCTCCGACATTGCGCTGCCGCCAGAACGACGCCACGATGATCCTGCCGCAGTCGAGGCTGCTGTCGGTCAGGTCCGCGCAGCGTCTTCCTCGCCATCTCGCGCGACCCACGACCCCCGTGCGCCCGCTGTGCCCCGTCGCTCTCCCGCCTTGAGTAGATGGGCAACCGCCAGCTCCGCGCCGTCAACCCCTCCGTCGCACCCTTGGCCTCACTCGACCTCGTCGCTGCCTACGTCCAGGCGCTCTCCTCCCTACAACACCAGCAGGAGCAGAGCAGCATGCGCGGCAGCACCAAGCCGCCGATGGCGGGACCGAGCGCTCGTGCGCGTGGAGGAGCGCGCTCGTTCAAGTCCCCAGCGCAGTCCACCATGCTCGAGGACTGGGGGTCGACGGACGGGAAGCTCAACTGCGGTCAAAGAGCTCCCCGCTGTCGCAGAACTCCATGACAATGTGCATGAAGAGCGTGTCCTCGTAGGTGTCGCGGATGCGGATGACGTTGGGGTGCTCGGAGAGGTGGTGCATGATCCGGATCTCGCGCCAGACGTCCTCGTAGTCCTCGCGGCATAGCAGCTTGCGCTTGGGGATGGACTTGCACGCGAACTCGCAGCCGTCCTCCCTAGCCACACACAGGTAGGTGGTGCCGATTTGCCCCTGCCCCAGCTTCTTCCCGATGCGGTAGTCGTACTGCATGTTGGCCGTCTTGTGCGGCCGCACGGACGCTGGCTGACCAGAAGATGCCGGCGCGGCGGCAACTTCCACCTTGGATTCGTGGCCCCACAAGGTCGACTGTGCCCCACACCCCGCCGTGGCTGCCCACCCTACTGCGCCGGTGGGTGGAGAGAAGGAGAAAAGAAGAGAGAAGCACGTGGGTGGGCCCCGAAGGAAATGTGAGGAGAGAGGGAGTGGGAGGCTGATGGCAGGCCTAATAGCATGCAAGGCAGTCTCTCTCGTCCCCCAGCTGCCCCAGAATCCTGGGTTTGGGATGGGTTTGCCGGCCACACTTTTGGCCAAATCCGGCGATAATTGAGGTCGTGGGGGCGTGAGTGGGTCTTTTTTTGGCTGCTGGCGATGAAAAAGTGCTTTTGGGGGCCTTCCTAGGTGGACGGCTCGAGATGCTCTTAGACCACCAATGTTGTAGTTGCTATGCAGCACACTCCAATGCTTGCAACCTAACCCCTCCCCTCGGTGATCCCCCACAACTCCTCTTTCCATGAACAAAGGCCACACCAGCCAAGGTCCAAATCAAGCATGTTGTACCAGATCCATCTTAGGGGAGCCACTAGTTAACGAGCGCTTCTTCGGGAGCCTTGCAACGATCAGCGTCACTTGGTGCTCTCTCAGCCATTTGCCACATGTCGCGCTTTGGATGCTCCCTACGGATTTTATTTTTTATTTTTCCGCACGCGTTTTCGGTTATTAAAATGGTTTTTTTTTTCGGTTTTTGTCGACGTTTTGGTTTTCTACCGGTCTTCCTTAGCTATTCGATCAGAAAAAAATCAATATTTTTTTGCTTGAAAAAACGTGTTTTTTTCGTTTCGCGAGTCACGGTTTTCCTTCCGCGAGAGGCACGGTTTTGCTTTCGCGGGAGTCACGGCCGTGCCTCTTGAAAACGCGTTTTCTGTTTTTTTTTTCTTTCGTGAGAGTCATGGTTTTGCTTCCGCGAGATGCACGGGTGTGCTTTCGCGGGAGACACGGCCGTGCCTCCTCGGAAACGAAAAAAACATGTTTTCTCTTATTTTTTTCCTTCCGCGAGAGTCACGGTTTTGCTTCCGCGAGAGGCACGGTTGTGATTTCATGAGAGGCACGGGCGTGCCTCTTTCGGAAAGGGAAAAAACCCGTGCTCCCGATTCGATTTTTTCGTCCGTTTTTTGGGCGGTTTTTTTCTGAAAAAAAAGCTCGTCAAAACCTATCAACATGAGATCTAGTTTTGAAGTTCTCGACGCGAGGAATCCAACAGTCAAAGAGGTTTCAAATTTGGACGGATGGTTTGAGAGATAAAACGTTTTAAACAAACGAATCTATAAAAAAAAGGAAAATTCCCAGGTTGCAACAAGTGGCGTGTTGTATGTGCGCCACTTGTCGCAACCTGGGAAGTTGGAGTGATCTTTGCAACGAGTACTCTTTAACTAGTGATTTTGCCTTCTCTCACGTACCACCGCAACGATCCATGTGTCCTCCTTTTTGCAAAGGCCACTAGTTGTAGCCCATGTTGCCTGCTACTACCGAAAACCAGATCGGGGTCGATCCCAATCCACCAGAGCACCGCAGTCATGCATCGTAACGAGGCCCACCAAGCCGCCGCAGACCCACGCACCGCCAATCCAGGAGGCCATTGTCGTCCCACTGCGGCCGTCGCCAATGCGCCATCCCGGTCCAACGATGCTACCCAAAACTGTGCCCCCTCCTTGAGGAGGTGAAGTGCCCCGCCGCGCATATGACGACAGCAAGGAGGAGGAAGAGGGAGGTGGAAACTGGTGGTGCCAGCGGAGGGGCCCTCCCCATCGCCTATGGGAGTGATGTGGGAGGAAGGTGCTTTTCACCTTCTCCACCCCAAACGATGTAAAACGCAAGAGCGGTTTCCAGTAACCTATGCCATGGGTACAATCAGCAAATGGATTTTCTTATCGTTATAGACTGTTGCACTGAGCAAGGTAAAGTTTCTTCTGTAGGTCGAGCTACATGGAACCTCTCATCTTCAACCCTTCAACATTGCTTTGAGATCCGTACTCTCCACTACCTTGCAATAAGAAAATTTCTCTTTTTTGTTTCTCTCAAATGAAAGAACATATGGACTTCAAACTTTGCAAATCAAACAAACTTTACAACTTAAATATGTGAAAAAACTTCAAATTTTTTGGACGAACATAAATATACAAATGAGGATTTTTTATTAAAAAAATCATTTTAGCATTTTAAAGGCATGAAAAATTCTGAAAGTCTTTTCCGACATAGTAATTTGAATGTTTTGTTGTCCTGCAAAGTTTGAAGTTTATACGTTGTTTCGTTTGAGAGAAACAAAAATGACAAATGTCTCTGCACGGATTGTGATGTAAAAATGAATGGCTAAGATAAGGGGTACAATGTAGCTAGCTCAAGCTACACAAAACCACATTATCCCATGTTGGTGGGACGTTGGTCTCAACAATCTTCGTGGAATGTGTGGATATTAGTGGTTCTATTGGGAAGGTAAAGTTTAAACATTGTTATCTGTGTATTAATCAAGCGGCTCGTATGCTAGCTCAGTAATGTTTTTAATAGATGATGTACTGATTATTTGATCTTAATAAAACTAGCCAAAAATGCAAATGGATGAATAATCACTACAGAAAATCAAATTTATCTATAAAAATTGAATAAGCATACTAAAAAAATTGCTGGGCCACCTGGCAGCCCATGTCTTATCTTCTTCCTCCGCGCTTCACCCCGCACCCCGCGCAGCTAGCGCCTAGCCTAGCAGTCGTCGCTGCCTCGCCGGCCGCCCCCCGTAACAAGTCGACGCGTGCTTCCTGTTCGCTGCACGTGGCAACTCGCTCCTTTGTGCGTGTGCGCCCCAGGCCACCGCGGCAGTTCTGGCGTCTTTTCTTCCCTACTACCATCTCCACGACCAGGAGCAGACGCCACGCCGCAGACCTGAGAAGCAGCAAGCACCGACAGCCGTACGTGCAGCCTCTCCCTTCTCCAGCCGTGACCCCGCGCGGTTGTTGATTTGATTAGTCATAAAGATGTTTGGTGGTCAAGTCTCAAGTGAGTTTGAGTTTAAGCTCATGGGCTGTTTCGTGTTTATAGCTGAAACTAGCAGATCAGAGGAACTTTTGCGTTGATCCGACGAACCTGCATAATCCTCTAACTACCACTATACTGAGCTGGTGCTGGCGTAGGAAAGTGAAGAGCGAAACCAGAGTACGTACCTGGTGTTACCGCCGCTGTCTGCGTCTCTGCGGGTGGCCGGGGGCGGAAGCACCCGACCGCCGTCAGTCTCCGGCTTTGCGGGGGCGGAAGCACTCGACCGCCGTCTGCTCCCGGGCTCGGCAGGCGATGAACCAGCGGAGGGATGGAGGAGTGGTAGACTTGTGACACCCGACTGAAGTAGGAGTGTCTTTGGTTTTCCTCTCTGGATGGAAAAAAACCCGTAGGTTAGATAGAGACGTAAGTGGACCCAGCTTTACAAAAGAATCCCTAGAGGAAAACAGGCAGACGAAGTGGACCAGCCGTAGGTCAAGTCAAGCAACTTGTCGTGTACTCGTGTGGGCTGGGTCGGACAGCAGGGAGCACCGACGGACATGTCCTATGAAAACTTAAACAACAACGTGAGGGCATCTCCAACGATGACCCTCAAACACATCCAAAATGCGCAGTCCGGACTGCGCAAGCCATCCAACTCGGATCTATATCGATCCGCATGGCGGTCCGAATGCACTTTCTGCCGTAAACTAGAGAAACATGGGGCTTTGCGAGCGTCCGAATAGCTGCCATGCCCGCGTCTGACCACCCTGTCTCACCAAAAAACCCCACCCACCTCTTTTGCGCTTTCCTTCGAACGCCCGCGCCATTTGCCGGGCCGCATTCATGCCGACCCAGAGCATACAGCAGTCGGTAATGATGCCCGCAATTTGACTGGACGGGAGGGCGCCACAGACGAACACGACCTCTCACTGCTGGCATCACTACTAGGAAAAGGCCTACTAGTGGCGCACCAGTTTTGCCTACTAATGGCGCAGACTATCGCGCGCCACTAGTACCACGCCACTAGTATTATATACTAATGGCGCACCACTGCGCGTCATTAGTATTCAGATACTAATGGCGCACCACACCGCGCGCCATTAGTATAGAGAAACATGCGCCATTCGTATGCCTCCCGGAGGGCCATATATACCCATGTAGCTTGGCATACTAATGGCGCCTTTGTGGTGTGATGCGCCATTAGTATCCTTTGGCATACTAATGGCACACTGTGTTGTGATGTGCCATTAGTATTAATATTACGTCTTTTTTTGTTTTTTTCTGATTTTTTCACAGGTTAAAAAATGTATTATTTGATAGAATATAGACAGCACCACACAGCAACAGCAGATTCATCGAATACAATAGAAGGTAAGTCTCCGAATACAATTCATCATATTAGTCTCCGAATACAAAAGACCGAACGAAGATAGAACATTACAAGTCTCGCAGACCGCGAGTAGCGTGTTTGTCTTCACATTACAAGTCGATATCGATCATCTAAACTACCATCACATAGAAGAGAGTTGCGGTCATCACGATGAGCATCATCGCGATGAAACTGGTCTTCACCCGGTTCCTCCAACGCTCCCTCCTCTCTCTCGCTAGATAGCGGACGTATCTAGATTCCGCCTCCGCCCTAGTGGTGTACCCTTTGTAACTGCTACCGCTGAAATGGTGAACCTCGGGTTCCGGACCCAGTCCGTGTAGTTGCTGCCATCATATTTCAGCTTGGTTTTCTCTAGGAAGGCGTTGAAGTTGAGGCTGACATGAGCGTGGCCCATTTGATCTACAAGACATTTTGCAAAGGTTTTAGACTAAATTCATGATAATTAAGTTCATTTAATCAAATTATGTACTGAACTCCCACTCAGATTAGACTTCCCTCTAGTCATCTAAGTGATACATGATCCGAGTCAACTAGGCCGTGTCCGATCATCACGTGAGACGGACTAGTCATCATCGATGGACATCTCCATGTTGATCGTATCTTCTATACGACTCATGTTCGACCTTTCGGTCTCTTGTGTTTCGTGGCCATGTCTGTACATGCTAGGCTCACAAGTCAACCTAAGTGTTTCGCATGTGTAAATCTGTCTTACACCCGTTGTATGTGAACGTTAGAATCTATCACACCCGATCATCACGTGGTGCTTCGAAACAACGAACTTTCGCAACGGCGCACAGTTAGGGGGAACACTTTCTTGAAATTATTATGAGGGATCATATTATTTACTACCGTCGTTCTAAGCAAATAAGCGTTGTGTCTATCTCACTGTTGGACGGTTGCTCTCGGAGGTAGAAGTGCCCCGAGGTACGAAGGACATCTTGATGGATGATTTCTGCAAACTCCGACTGGATGCGAAAGAATTCTTGTCGGAGCTCCGCGTCCTGGATTGCCGCCAAGCTTGCGGCCCAATCTTTGACATTATTTGGTAGCAGAAGGTGATTATGGTCCCGTACGATCGCCCTCATGTGATGGAGGGCATAGTAGGCATCCTTCTGACCTCCAGGCGGCTTCTTGACGCAGGGGAACGTCGTATTGTGGGTGAACACGTGCCTGCCATACCTACGAACTGGCCTCTTAAAGGTGCCTCCAGATCTGGCGTAGCTGGGGAGAGCATCATCAAGAACTTTCTTGATATTTGTGTAGTCTATCTTGGAGTCACGGTCCGGGTCGAAATACGTGGCCGTGGAATATTTCGGGCTTAAGAGGATGAGTGTGCATTGTGCGTCACTGCAAAGAACTCGTAATGGTAGAAAAAATTTAACGATCGAAATCTAAGAAATGATATGTTACGGGCGGTGAGGGGATGACTTACTCGGGAAAGTAAGGCACGAGGAAGTTATCCTTATCCGGGTTTGCTGAATGACGCCTTCGAGGTGTGAACTCGCGACTTGCGGTCCCCGCCGTTGCCCAAGATCTTGGCACGCATGTAGAAGGGGTCGACTATCACGATGTCCGGGTCTTGTCTCGAATGATCCGCATCTCCATACTCAAATAAAATAGCCGAATGAAGGTGTAGTGCAGCGAATGAAGGTTAAACATAGCAAAGATGTCATCAAACCGTAGGGACGAACGCATTACCCCGATGGCGCCATCCACAAAGGCCTTGCCCTCTGGCACCTTGGCCACGAAAACCGGGTATGCCACATCATTCTGGGAGAGACGCATCTTCTCCAAAGAAAGAACGCTGTCATGGAGACTCCGCATAGCACCGGTTGCAAGATTGAGCATATTTGTCAGTAGCATCGCCCTACCCGCCACATGCACCCTCCTCGAGATATCCCGAGGTGAAGGTGGCCCGCCCCGATCACGGATCATACTGGCCGTCTGCTCGTGACCGGGCGCCCTTGTTAGTCTTTCGCTTCCGCCCCTTCTTCTTGATCTGCTATAATGGGACCGAAGTTCTGCTCACGCACCGCCTTCTTGAGCGTGTTGGGGCTGATAATATTTCACACCTCAACTATCTCGAGGCTCGGTGAAGGCGGAGCTGGAGGCGCTTCCTCGAGAACCTGAACGCGCATTTACGCTGTAATTGGATTTCTCCGCCGTACCAGCTAGATCGCGGTCGTCTTGGTTGGGTTCTTGAGAAGGAGGCCCGCCGAACTCGTCACCGTACCCATGTTCGGCAAAGTACTTATCGACGTTGGTAAATGTACCGTCGTCGTTGTCGTCGTCGTCCGGATCTTGTGCCATATGCATGGTCACCTGCGGCGAGGCCGTGGGCGAGGTCACCTGCAGCGAGGCTATTCCTGCCCCCGCCTCACCACCGCCGGCCGCCTCGGCCTCGCTGGTCGCTGCCGGCCCCGCCTCGTCTCACGGGCCACGCCCGCCTGCAACTCCGCCGCCACCTGGTCGGAAGACCTAGAAAATTTTGGCTAAGTGTTGGCTCTGCCCGCAGCCCGCCGCCACCTGGTCGGAATAGGTCCCACTTGTCAATACTTAGATTTGGCGCTATAATATAATATACAGAGCCATTCCGCTAGATGGACAACAATCCCTCTCTAGCCCAGTGGTAGCGAACAAGTTAAACATCATGGTCGTGGGTGCGAGTCCCGGCCTCGCGCATCTTTTTACTAACAAATTTAGGGCCTGTCAAGTGGGTCCCTCCTCAGAACGAGCTCTTGTTGAATATACACATGTGCTTAAAATGACAACTAAGCAATCCACATAGGCGAGACTGCTGACATGGCCGCCTAATCATACAACTGCATTAAAACTCAAGTGTAACGACCATTCATATTGGTCGTAATTTGTTAGAAATGAGGCATGAACCAGGGTTGTCTTCTTTATGACCATTTTCTCTAATGAAATTACGACCTTTCTGACCAGAATGGTCGTTATGGGTTAGGGTTTGGAGCCCCCTGAACAGCTTTTGACCAATTGGTCTAAAATGGTCATAAATTTATGAACAATTCTTCCAGGGTCACTGACAGAAGGTCACTAGTTGACATATTTCTTGTAGTGCCGGTGGACCCCCGGGACCCTTCCGGTGGTCCCGGTACAATACCGGTGACCCCCGAAACTTTCCCGGTGGCCGAAACTGGACTTCCTATATACAATTCTTCACCTCTGGACCATTCTGGAACTCCTCGTGACGTCCGTAATCTCATCCGGGACTGCGAACAACTTTCGGGTTACCGCATACTAATATCTCTACAACCCTAGCGTCACCGAACCTTATGTCTAGACCTGCGGGTTCGGGAATCATGCGCATATGACCGAGACAGCTCTTCGCCAATAACCAACAGCGGGATCTGGATACCCATGTTGGCTCCCACATGTTCCACGATGATCTCATCGAATGAACCACGATGTCGAGGATTCAAGTAATCCCAGATACAATTCCCTTTGTCAATCGAGACGTTATTTGCCCGAGATTCGATCGTCGGTATCCCAATACCTCGCTCAATCTCAAGCATCGGGAAGTCACTTTACTCGTACCGTAATGCATGATCCCGTGACCAACCACTTGGTCACATTGAGCTCATTATGATGATGCATTACCGAGTGGGCCCAGAGATACCTCTCCGTCATACGGAGTGACAAATCCCAGTCTCGATCCGTGTCAACCCAACAGATACTTTCGGGGATACCTGTAGTATACCTTTATAGTCAGCCAGTTATGTTGTGACGTTTGGTACACCCAAATCACACCTACGGCATCCGGGAGTTACACGATCTCATGGTCTAAGTAAATGATACTTGACATTGGAAGAGCTCTAGCAAACGAACTACACGATCTTGTGCTATGCTTAGGATTGGGTCTTGTCCGTCACATCATTCTCCTAATGATGTGATCCCGTTATCAATGACATCCAATGTCCATAGTTAGGAAACCATGACTATCTGTTGATCAACGAGCTAGTCAACTAGAGGCTCACTAGGGACATGTTGTGGTCTATGTATTCACACATGTATTAGGATTTTCGGATAACACAATTATAGCATGAATAATAGACAATTATCATGAACAAGGAAATATAATAATAATCATTTTATTATTGCCTCTAGGGCATATTTCCAACAGTCTCCCACTTGCACTGGAGTCAATAATCTAGTTACATTGTGATGAATCGAACACCCATAGAGTTCTGGTGTTGATCATGTTTTGCTCATGAAGAGAGGTTTAGTCAACGGATCTGCGACATTCAGATCCGTATGCACTTTACAAATATCTATGTCTCCATCTTGAACATTTTCACGAATGGAGTTGAAGCGACGCTTGATGTGCCTGGTCTTCTTCTGAAACCTGGGCTCCTTGGCAAGGGCAATAGCTCCAGTGTTGTCATAAAAGAGAGTGATCGGCCCCGACGCATTGGGTATGACTCCTAGGTCGGTGATGAACTCCTTCATCCATATTGCTTCATGCGCTGCCTCCGAGGCTGCCATGTACTCCGCTTCACATGTAGATCCCGCCATGACGCTTTTCTTGCAACTGCACCAGCTTACTGCCCCACCATTCAAAATATACACGTATCCGGTTTGTGACTTAGAGTCATCCAGATCTCAGTGTCGGGCTTAGCGCCGACGTAACCCTTCTACGACGAGCTCTTCGTCACCTCCATAAACGAGAAACATATCCTTAGTCCTTTTTAGGTACATCAGGATATTCTTGATCGCTGTCCAGTGTTCCATGACGGGATTACTTTGGTACCTTCCTACCAAATTTACGGCAAGGTTTACATCAGGTCTGGTACACAGCATGGCATACATAATAGACCCTATAGCCGAGGCATAGGGGATGACACTCATCTTTTCTCTATCTTCTGTCGTGGTCGGGCATTGAGCCGAGCTCAATTTCACACCTTGCAACACAGGCAAGAACCCCTTCTTGGGCTGATCGATATTGAACTTCTTCAATATCTTATCAAGGTATGTGCTTTGTGAAAGACCTATGAGGCGTCTCGATCTATCCCTATAGATCTTGATGCCTAATATGTAAGCAGCTTCTCCAAGGTCCTTCATTGTAAAACACTTATTCAAGTAGGCCTTTATGTCTCCGAAAGTTCTATATCATTTCCCATCAAAAGTATGTCATCTACATATAATATGAGAAATGCTACAGAGCTCCCACTCACTTTCTTGTAAACACAGGCTTCTCCATAAGTCTGCATAAACCCAAACACTTTGATCATCTCATCAAAGCGAATGTTCCAACTCCGAGATGCTTGCACCAGCCCATAAATGGATCACTGGAGCTTGCATACCTTGTTAGCATTCTCAGGATCGACAAAACCTTCCAGCTGCATCATATACAGTTCTTCCTTAAGATAGTCGTTAAGGAATGCCGTTTTGACGTCCATTTGCCATATCTCATAATTATAGTATGCGGCAATTGCTAATATGATTCGGACGGACTTCAGCTTTGCTACGGGTGAGAAAGTCTCATCGTAGTCAACCCCTTGAACTTGCCGAAAACCCTTAGCGACAAGTCGAGCTTTATAGATGGTAACATTACCATCCGCGTCCGTCTTCTTCTTAAAGATCCATTTGTTTTCTATCGCTCGCCGATCATCGGGCAAGTCTGTCAAAGTCCACGCTTTGTTTTCATACATGGATCCTATCTCGGATTGCATGGCTTCAAGCCAACTGTTGGAATCTGGGCCCGCCATCGCTTCTTCATAGTTCGAAGGTTCACCGTTGTCTAACAACATGATTTCCAGGACAGGGTTGCCATACCACTCTGCTATGGAACGTGTCCTTGTGGACCTAGGAAGTTCAGTAGTAACTTGATCCGAAGTACCTTGATCATCATCATTAGTTTCCTCTCTAGTCGGTGCAGGCACCACAGGAACATCTTCCTGAGCTGCGCTACTTACCGGTTCAAGAGGTAGTACTTCATCAAGTTCCACTTTCCTCCCACTTACTTCTTTCGAGAGAAACTCTTTCTCCAGAAAGGACCCGTTCTTGGCAACAAAGATCTTGCCTTCGAATATAAGGTAGAAGGTATACCTGTTGGGGAACGTAGTAATTTCAAAAAATTTCCTACGATCACGCAAGATCATGGTGATGGCATAGCAACGAGAGGGAAGAGTGTCCGTCCACGTACCCTCGTAGACCGAAAGCGGAAGCGTTATAACAACGCTGTTGATGTAGTCAGACGCCTTCACGATCCGACCGATCCAAGCACCGAACGTCACGGCACCTCCGAGTTACGCACACGCTCAGCTCGATGACGATCCCCGGACTCCGATCCAGCAAAGTGTCGGGATGAGTTCCGTCAAAGACGACGTGGCAGGACGATGTTGATGCTCCACCGACGCAGGGCTTCGCCTAAGCTCCGCGACGATATGACTTCTCCGCGCAGGCTTCGCCTAAGCTCTACGACGATATGACCGAAGTGGAATATGGTGGAAGGGGGCACCGCACACGGCTAAGGAACGATCCGTAGATCAACTTGTGTGTCTTGGGGTGCCCCCCTGCCCCCGTATATAAAGGAGCAAGGGGGGGGGGGTGCGGCCGGCCTAGGAGAGGCGCGCCTGGAGGAGTCCTACTCCCACCGGGAGTAGGACTCCCCCCCTTCTCCTAGTTGGAGTGGGGTTGGGGAGGGGGAAGAGGGAAGGCGCCGCCTCTCCTTGTCCTATTCGGACTAGAGGGGGGAGGGGGGCGTGCAGCCCACCTGGCCGGCCCTTCCTCTTCTCCCTTGTGGCCCATTAAGGCCCATATACCCCCGGGGTTCCGTAACCCCTGTTCCGAGAACTTCGCTTTCACTGAACCCTTCCAAGTCCAAACATAGGCTTCCAATATATCAATCTTTATGTCTCGACCATTTCGAGACTCCTCGTCATGTCCGTGATCGCATCCGGGACTCGAACAAACTTCGTGCATCAATACTTATAAACTCATAATGAACTGTCATCGAAACGTTAAGCGTGCGGACCCTACGGGTTCGAGAACTATGTAGACATGACCTAGAACCATTCTCGGTCAATAACCAATAGCGGAACCTGGATGCCCATATTGGTTCCTACATATTCTATGAAGATCTTTATCGGTCAAACCGCATAACGACATACGTTGTTCCCTTTGTCATCGGTATGTTACTTACCCGAGATTCGATCGTCGGTATCCAATACCTAGTTCAATCTCGCATCGTAAGTCTCTTTACTCGTTCCGTAATACATCATCTCACAACTAACTCATTAGTTGTAATGCTTGCAAGGCTTAAGTGATGTGTATCACCGAGAAGGCCTAGAGATACCTCTCCGACAATCGGAGCGACAAAACCTAATCTCGAAATACGCCAACCCAACAAGTACCTTTGGAGACACCTGTAGTACTCCTTTATAATCACCCAGTTACGTTGTGACGTTTGGTAGTACCCAAAGTGTTCCTCCGGTAAACGGGAGTTGCATTATCTCATAGTTACAGGAACATGTATGGGTCATGAAGAAAGCATTAACAACATACTAAACGATCAAGTGTTAAGCTAACGGAATGGGTCATGTCAATCACATCATTATCCTAATGATGTGATCCCATTAATCAAATGACAACACATGTCTATGGTTAGGAAACATAACCATCTTCGATTAATGAGCTAGTCTTGTAGAGGCATACTAGTGACTATCTGCTTGTCTATGTATTCACACATGTATTATGTTTCCGGTTAATACAATTCTAGCATGAATAATAAACATTTATCATGGTATAAGGAAATAAATAATAACTTTATTATTGCCTCTAGGGCATATTTCCTTCAGTCTCCCACTTGCACTAGAGTCAATAATCTAGATTACATAGTAATGATTCTAACACCCATGGAGTCTTGGTGCTGATCATGTTTTGCTCGTGGAAGAGGCTTAGTCAACGGGTCCGCAACATTCAGATCCGTATGTATTTTGCAAATCTCTATGTCTCCCACCGACTTGGTCCCGAATGGAATTGAAGCGTCTCTTGATATGCTTGGTCCTCTTGTGAAATCTGGATTCCTTTGCCAAGGCAATTGCACCAAGTATTGTCACAGAAGATCTTCATCGGTCCCGATGCACTAGGTATGACACCTAGATCAGAAATGAACTCTTTCATCCAGACTCCTTCATTTGCTGCTCAAGCAGCTATGTACTCCGCTTCACATGTAGATCCCGCCACGACGCTTTGTTTAGAACTGCACCAACCGACAGCTCCACCGCTTAATAAAAACACGATCCGGGTTTGCGATTTAGAATCATCCGGATCGTTGTCAAAGCTTGCATCGACGTAACCATTTACGACTAGCTCTTTTTCACCTCCATATATGAGAAACATTTACTTAGTCATTTTCAGGTATTTCTGGATGTTCTTGACCGCTGTCCAAAGGATCCATTCCTGGATTACTTTGGTACCTTCCTGCCAAGCTTACAGCTAAGCATATGTCGTGTCCGTACACAGCATTGCATACATGATAGAGCCTATGGCTGAAGCATAGGGAACATCTTTCATTTTCTCTCTATCTTCTCGCTGTGGTCGGGCATTGAGTCCGACTCAATCTTACACCTTGCAACACAGGTAAAAACCTTTCTTTGCCTCGATCCATTTTGAACTTTTTCAAAACTTTATCAAGGTATGTGCTTTGTGAAAGTCCAATTAAGCGCCTTGATCTATCTCTATAGATCTTGATGCCCAATATGTAAGCAGCTTCACCGAGGTCTTTCATTGAAAAACTTTTATTCAAGTATCCTTTTATGCTATCCAGAAATTCTATATCATTTCCAATCAATAATATGTCGTCCACATATAATATCGTAAATGCTACAGAGCTCCCACTCACTTTCTTGTAAATACAGGCTTCTCCAAAAGTCTCAGACAAACCCATATGCTTTGATCACACTATCAAAGCGCTTATTCCAACTCCGAGAGGCTTGCACCGCACCATAAATTGATCGTTGGAGCTTGCACACTTTGTTAGCACCCTTTGGATCGACAAAACCTTCTGGTTGCATCATATACAACTCTTCTTCTAGAAATCCATTCAAGAATGCAGTTTTTACATCCATTTGCCAAATTTCATAATCATAAAATGCGGCAATTGCTAACATGATTCGGACAGACTTAAGCATCGCTACGGGTGAGAAAGTCTCATCGTAGTCAACCCCTTGAACTTGTCGAAAACCTTTCGCAACAAGTCGAGCTTTGTAGATAGTTACATTACCGTCGGCGTCAGTCTTCTTCTTAAAGATCCATTTATTTTCAATGGCTTGCCGATCATCGGGCAAGTCAACCAAAGTCCATACCTTGTTCTCATACATGGATCCCATCTCAGATTTCATGGCTTCCAGCCATTTTATGAATCTGGGCTCACCATCGCTTCTTCATAGTTCGTAGGTTCGCCATGGTCAAGTAACATGACTTCCGTAATAAGATTACCGTACCACTGGTGTGTATTTCACTGGTTGACCACGAAGTTCAAGAGTAACTTGATCTGAAGCTTCATGATCATCATCATTAGTTTCCTCACTAATTGGTGTAGTTGTCACAGAACCATTTCTTGTGATGAACTACTTTCCAATAAGGGAGCAGATACAGTTATTCATCAAGTTCTACTTTCCTCCCACTCACTTCTTTCGAGAGAAACTCCTTCTCTAGAAAGGATCCGAATTTAGCAACGAAAATCTTGCCTTCAGATCTGTGATAGAAGGTGTACCCAACAGTCTCCTTTGGGTATCCTATGAAGACACATTTTTCCGATTTGGGTTCGAGCTTATCTGGTTGAAGTTTCTTTACATAAGCATCGCAGCCCCAAACTTTAAGAAACGACAACTTTGGTTTCTTGCCAAACCACAGTTCATAAGGCGTCGTCTCAACGGATTTTGACGGTGTCCTATTCAACGTGAATGCGGCCGTCTGTAAAGCATAACCCCAAAACGATAGCGGTAAATCGGAAATAGACATCATAGATCGCACCATATCTAGTAAAGTACGACACGACGCTCGGACACACCATTTCTCCGTGGTGTTCCGGGTGGCGTGAGTTGCGTAAACTATTCCACATTGTTTCAAATGTAAACCAAACTCGTAACTCAAATATTCTCCTCCACGATCAGATCGTAGAAACTTTATTTTCTTGTTACGATGATTTTCCACTTCACTCTGAAATTCTTTGAACTTTTCAAATGTTTCAGATTTGTGTTTCATTAAGTAGATATACCCATATCTGCTCAAATCATCTGTGAAGGTGAGAAAATAACGATACCCGCCACAAGTGCCTCGACATTCATTGGACCACAAACATCAGTATGTATGATTTCCAACAAATCAGTTGCTCGCTCCATAGTTCCGGAGAACGGCGTTTGGTCATCTTGCCCATGAGGCACGGTTCGCAAGTACCAAGTGATTCATAATCAAGTGATTCCGTAAGCCCATCAAGATGGAGTTTCTTCATGCGTTTTACACCGATATGACCTAAACGGCAGTGCCACAAATAAGTTGCACTATCATTATCAACTCTGCATCTTTTGGCTTCAACATTATGAATATGTGTATCACTACCGTCGAGATTCAACAAGAATAGACCATTCTTCAAGGGTGCATGACCATAAAAGATATTACTCATATAAATAGAACAACCATTATTCTCTCGATTTAAATGAATAACCGTCTCGCATTAAACAAGATCCAGATATAATGTTCATGCTCAACGCCGCACCAAATAACAATTATTTAGGTCTAAACTAATCCCGAAGGTAGATGTAGAGGTAGCGTGCCGACCGCGATCACATTGACTTTGGAACCATTTCCCACGCCAAGCATCGTCACCTCGCCCTTTGCCGCTGCTCGTCTATTCCGTAGTCCCTGCTTCGAGTTGCAAATATTAGCAATGTAACCAGTATCAAATACCCAGGTGCTACTACGAGCTCTAGTAAGGTACACATCAATAACATGTATATCACATATACCTTTGTTGACCTTGCCATCCTTCTTATCCGCCAAATACTTGGGGCAGTTCCGCTTCCAGTGCCCAGTCTGCTTGCAGTAAAAACACTCAGTTTCAGGCTTAGGTCCAGACTTGGGTTTCTTCTCTTGATCAGCAACTTTCTTGCTGTTCTTTTTGAAGTTTCCCTTCTTCTTCCCTTTGCCTTTTTTCTTGAAACTAGTGGTCTTGTTGACCATCAACACTTGATGCTCTTTCTTGATTTCTACCTCCGCGGCTTTTAGCATCGCGAAGAGCTCAGAATTGTCTTGGTCATCCCTTGCATATTATAGTTCATCACGAAGCTCTTGTAGCTTGGTGGCGATGATTGGAGAATTCTGTCAATGACACTATCATCCGGAAGATTAACTCCCAGCTGAATTAAGTGATTGTTATACCCAGACATTTTGAGTATGTGTTCACTGACGGAACTATTCTCCTCCATCTTGCAGCTATAGAACTTATTGGAGACTTCATATCTCTCAATCCGGCATTTTCTTGAAATATTAACTTCAACTCCTGGAACATCTCATATGCTCCATGACGTTCAAAACGTCGTTGAAGACCCGGTTCTAAGCCGTAAAGCATGGCACACTGAACTATCGAGTAGTCAGCAGCTGTGCTTTGCCAGACGATCACAACTTCTGGCTCAGCTCTCGCAGCAGTTCGCTACCCAGCGGTGCTTCCAGGACGTAATTTTTCTCAGGCAGCAATGAGGATAATCCTCAAGTTACGGACCCAGTCCGTGTAATTGCTACCATCATCTTTCAACTTTGTTTTCTCAAGGAACGCATTAAAATTCAACGGAACAACAAAGACGAGCCATCTATCTACAAAGAAACATAGACAAGCAAAATACTATCAGTACTAAGTTCATGATAAATTTTAAGTTCAATTAATCATATTAAAACTCCCACTTAGACAGACATCTCTCTAGTCATCTAAGTGATTACGTGATCCAAATCAACTAAACCATGTCCCGATCATCACGTGAGACGGAGTAGTTTCAATGGTGAACATCACTATGTTGATCATATCTACTATATGATTCACGCTCGACCTTTCGGTCTCCGTGTTCCGAGGCCATATCTGTTATATGCAAGGCTCGTCAAGTTTAACCTGAGTATTCCGCGTGTAACTGTTTTGCACCCGTTGTAGATGGACGTAGAACTTATCACACCCGATCATCACGTGGTGTCCGGGTACTACGAACTTTGGCAACGGTGCATACTCAGGAGAACACTTCTTGATAATTTTTAGTGAGAGATCATCTTATAATGCTACCGCCAATCAAAGCAGGATAAGATGCATAAAGGATAAACATCACATGCAATCAATATAAGTGATATGATATGGTCATCATCATCTTGTGCTTGTGATCTCCATCGCCAAGCACCGCCATGATCACCATTGTCACCGGGCGCCGACACCTTGATCTCCATCGTAGCATCGTTTGTCGTCTCGCCAACTATTGCTTCTACGACTATCGCTACTCCTTAGTGATAAAGTAAAGCAATTACATGGCGTTTGCATTTCATACAATAAAGCGACAACCATATGGCTCCTGCCAGTTGCCGATAACTCGGTTACAAAACATGATCATCTCATACAATAAAATATAGCATCAAGCCTTGACCATATCACATCACAACATGCCCTGCAAAAACAAGTTAGACGTCCTCTACTTTGTTGTTGCAAGTTTTACGTGGCTGCTACGGGCTGAGCAAGAACCGTTCTTACCTACGCATCAAAACCACAACGATAGTTTGTCAAATAGACTCCGTTTTAACCTTCTCAAGGACCGGGCGTAGCCATACTCGGTTCAACTAAAGTGAGAGAGACAGACACCCGCCGGTCACATTTAAGCAACGAGTGCTCGGAGCGGTGAAACCAGTCTCGCGTAAGCGTACGCGTAATGTCGGTCCGGGCCGCTTCATCTCACAATACCGCTGAACCAAAGTATGACATGCTGGTAGGCAGTATGACTTGTATCGCCCACAACTCACTTGTGTTCTACTCGTGCATATGACATCAAAGCATAAAACCAGGCTCGCATGCAACTGTAGGTGAAAGTAATAATTACAAAAAATTTCCTACTATCACGCAATATCATAATGATGGCATAGAAACGAGAGGGAAGAGTGTCCGCCCACGCACTCGTGAGACCGAAAGCGAAGCGTTATAACAACGCTGTTGATGTAGTCAGACATCTTCACGATCCGACCGATCCAAGCACCGAACGACGGCACCTCCGAGTTCTGCACACGCTCAGCTCGATGACGATCCCGGACCGATCCAGCAAAGTGTCCGGATGAGTTCCACAAGACGACGGCGTGGTGACGATGTTGATGCTCCACCGACGCAGGGCTTCGCCTAAGCTCCGCGACGATATGACTTCTCCGGCGCAGGGCTTCGCCTAAGCTCTACGACGATATGACCGAAGTGGAATATGGTGGAGGGGGGCCCCGCACACGGCTAAGGAACGATCCGTAGATCAACTTGTGTGTCTTGGGGTGCCCCCGCCTCAGATATAAAGGAGCAAGGGGGTGCGGCCGGCCTAGGAGAGGCGCTACCGAGGAGTCTTACTCCCACCGAGTAGGACTCCCTTTCCTAGTTGGAGTAGGATTGGGGAGGGAAGAGGAAGGCGCCGCCTCCTTGTCCTATTCGGACTAGAGGGGGGAGGGGGGCGCGCAGCCCACCTGGCCGGCCCTTCCTCTTCTCCCTTGTGGCCCATTAAGGCCCATATACCCCCCGGGGGGTTCCGGTAACCCCCCGGGGGGTTCCGGTAACCCCCGGTGTTCCGGTAACTTCCTGTTTTCACTCGGAACCCTTCCGAAGTCCAAACATAGGCTTCCAATATATCAATCTTTATGTCTCGACCATTTCGAGACTCCTCGTCATGTCCGTGATCACATCCGGGACTCCAACAAACTTCGTGCATCAATACTTATAAACTCATAATGAACTGTCATCGAACGTTAAGCGTGCGGACCCTACGGTTCGAGAACTATGTAGACATGACCTAGAACCATTCTCGGTCATTAACCTATAGCGGAACCTGGATGCCCATATTGGTTCCTACATATTCTACGAAGATCTTTATCGGTCAAACCGCATATCGACATACGTTGTTCCCTTTGTCATCGGTATGTTACTTACCCGAGATTCGATCGTCGGTATCCAATACCTAGTTCAATCTCGTTACCGGTAAGTCTCTTTACTCGTTCCGTAATACATCATCCCACAACTAACTCATTAGTTGTAATGCTTGCAAGGCTTAAGTGATGTGTATCACCGAGAAGGCCTAGAGATACCTCTCCGACAATCGGAGCGACAAAACCTAATCTCGAAATACGCCAACCCAACAAGTACCTTTGGAGACACCTGTAGTAATCCTTTATAATCATCCAGTTACGTTGTGACGTTTGGTAGTACCCAAAGTGTTCCTCCGGTAAACGGGAGTTGCATTATATCATAGTTACAGGAACATGTATGGGTCATGAAGAAAGCATTAACAACATACTAAACGATCAAGTGTTAAGCTAACGGAATGGGTCATGTCAATCACATCATTATCCTAATGATGTGATCCCATTAATCAAATGACAACACATGTCTATGGTTAGGAAACATAACCATCTTCGATTAATGAGCTAGTCTTGTAGAGGCATACTAGTGACTATCTGTTTGTCTATGTATTCACACATGTATTATGTTTCCCGTTAATACAATTCTAGCATGAATAATAAACATTTATCATGGTATAAGGAAATAAATAATAACTTTATTATTGCCTCTAGGGCATATTTCCTTCAATACCCAATGGTTTCCTTAGGGTATCCTATGAAGACGCATTTTTCCGATTTGGGTTCGAGCTTTTTAGGTTGATGTTTCTTGACATAAGCATCGCATCCCCAAACTTTTAGAAACGACAGCTTTGGTTTCTTCCCAAACCATAATTCATACGTTGTCGTCTCAACGGATTTAGATGGTGCCCTATTTAAAGTGAATGTAGCTGTCTCTAAAGCGTATCCCCAAAATGATAGCTGTAAATCAGTATGAGACATCGTAGACCGCACCATATCCAATAAAGTGCGATTACGATGTTCGGATACACCGTTACGCTGAGGTGTTCCAGGCGGCGTGAATTGTGAAACAATTCCACATTTCCTTAAGTGTGTACCAAATTCGTGACTTCAAATTCTCCTCCACGATCTGATTGTAAGAAATTTATTTTTTGGTCACGTTGATTCTCTACATCATTCTGAAATTCCTTGAACTTTTCAGAAGTCTCAGACTTGTGTTTCATCAAGTAGACATACCCATATCTACTTAAGTCATTAGTGAGAGTGAGAACATAACGATAGCCACCGCGAGCCTCAACGCTCATTGGACCGCACACATCAGTATGTATAATTTCCAAAGAAGTTGGTTGCTCGCTCCATTGTTCCAGAGAACGGAGTCTTGGTCATTTTACCCATGAGGCATGGTTCGCACGTGCCAAATGATTCGAAATCAAGAGACTCCAAAAGTCCATCTGTATGGAGCTTCTTCATGCATTTGACACCAATGTGACCAAGGAGGCAGTGCCACAGATATGTGGGACTATCATTATCAATCTTACATCTTTTGGTATTCACACTATGAATATGTGTAACATAGATTCATTAAGAATAAACCATTGACCAGCGGGGCATGACCATAAAGCATATCTCTCGTATAAATAGAACAACCATTATTCTCGGATTTAAATGAGTAGCCATCTCGTATTAAACGAAATCCAGATACAATGTTCATGCTCAAAGCTGGCACTAAATAACAATTATTGAGGTTTAAAACTAATCCCGTAGGTAAATGTAGAAGTAGCGTGCCGACGGCGATCACATCGACCTTGGAACCATTCCCGACGCGCATCGTCACCTCATCCTTCGCCAGTCTCCGCTTATTCCGTAGCTCCTGTTTTGAGTTACAAGTATGAGCAATCGCACCGGTATCAAATACCCAGGAGCTACTACGAGTACTGGTAAGGTACACATCAATTACATGTATATCACATATACCTTTAGTGTTGCTGGCCTTCTTTTCCGCTAAGTATTTGGGGCAGTTCCGCTTCCTGTGTCCGCTTCCCTTGCAATAAAATCACTCAGTCTCAGGTTTGGGTCCATTCTTTGGCTTCTTCCCGCCAACTGGCTTACAGGGCGCGGCAACTCCCTTGCCGTCCTTCTTGAAGTTCTTCTTACCCTTGCCTTTCTTGAAACTAGTGGTTTTATTGACCATCAACACTTGATTTTCCTTTTTGATTTCCACCTCCGCTGATTTCAGCATTGAAAATACTTCAGGAATAGTTTTCACCATCCCCTGCATATTGTAGTTCATCACAAAGCTCTTGTAACTAGGTGGAAGCGACTGAAGGATTCTGTCAATGACCGCCTCGTCCGGGAGGTTAATGTTCAGCTGGGACAAGCGGTTGTGCAACCTGCATATTTTGAGTATGTGCTCACCGATGTAACTATTTTCCTCCATCTTACAACTGTAGATCTTGTCGGAGACTTCATATCTCTCGACCCGGGCATGAGCTTGGAAAACCATTTTCAGCTCTTCGTACATCTCATATGGTCCGTGTTTCTCAAATCGCTTTTGGAGCCCCGGTTCTAAGATGTAAAGCATGCCGCACTGAACGAGGGAGTAATCATCAGCACACGACTGCCAAGCGTTCATAACGTCTTGGTTCTCTGGGATGGTTGCTTCACCTAGAGGTGCTTCTAGGACATATGCTTTCTTGGCAGCTATGAGGATGATCCTCACGTTCCGGACCCAGTCCGTATAGTTGCTGCCATCCTCTTTCAGCTTGGTTTTCTCTAGGAATGCGTTGAAGTTGAGGTTGACATGAGCCTGGGCCATTTGATCTACAAGACATTTTGCAAAGGTTTTAGACTAAGTTCATGATAATTAAGTTCATTTAGTCAAATTATTTAATGAACTCCAACTCAGATTAGACATCCCTCTAGTCATCTAAGTGATACATGATCCGAGTCAACTAGGCCATGTCCGATCATCACGTGAGATGGACTAGTCATCATCGGTGAACATCTCCATGTTGATCGTATCTTCTATACGACTCATGTTCGACCTTTCGGTCTCTTGTGTTCCGAGGCCATGTCTGTACATGCTAGGCTCGTCAAGTCAACCTAAGTGCTTATGCATGTGTAAATCTGTCTTACACCCATTGTATGTGAACGTTAGAATCTATCACACCCGATCATCACGTGGTGCTTCAAAACAACAAACTTTCGCAACGGTGCATAGCTATCATCTTATTTACTACCGTCATTCTAAGCAAATAAGCGTTGTGTCTATCTCACTGTTGGACGGTTGCTCTCTGAGGTAGAACTGCCCCGAGGTACGAAGGACATCTTGATGGATGATTTCTGCAAACTCCGACTGGATGCGAAAGAATTCTTGTCGAAGGTCCGCATCCTGGATTGCTGCCAAGTTTGCGGCCCAATCTTTGACATTGTTTGGTAGTAGAAGGTGATTATGGTCACGTACGATCGCCCTCATGTGATGGAGGGCGTAGTAGGTGTTGGGGATATTACTACTGGGCGTAAACCGGCCTATCTGGGCCGGGTTAACTTCATCAGTAGTTCAACAGGTGTAAAAGCCCAAGAGGCATGAAAGTAAGGGCCCAAGGCCTATAGTCGGTTTAGAACCTGTAGCCGTAAACCGGCCTGATATGTAAACTTGTATTGTAAGTTAGGAATAGAGAGAGACCAACCCGGATACGAATATGAACCGGAGATTGGGACTCTCTGGAACCGACGGGCGTCACCCGTGTATATAAGGGGACGACCCGGGGCAGTTCAAGGGACAGAGAACAACAACTCGAGGCCTAGGCGAGGCTTATTTGCTCCCTAGTCATCGAGACCACATCAATCCCATCAAAAACTAGACGTAGGCTTTTACCTTCATTGAAGTGGCCGAACTAGTATAACTCTTGTGTCTTTGCGTCCGCTTTAACCCCTTCAAGTTAGCCCGTAGCGATGGCTCCACGACTAAGTTCTTTCATGAGGACATCTGCCGTGACAAAACCACGACAGTTGGCGCCTACCGTGGGGCTATCGCACGATGGTTTGATGATCTTGGAGGGCAAGTTCGAAGGACTCGAAGGCTACGCTATGGGCCGGATGACCAAGAGTCGTCGCGGCAAGCTCTACATCCACGATGCAGGCTGGGGCCCCGAGGCCGGCTCAATTGAGTGCGGGTACCGGGTCCCCTTTTGGTGGCATACACGCTTTCATCGGCAAGATTGGTGAGCCAAGGCCTGAGCCGGACATCTGCACCGACCTCGTCGAGACGGCTCAGCGTGCGAGACCCGCCCAGGTTAAACCGGCCGTGAAGCGTGTCTTTGTGGGAGTCATCCATGGAGGAAGCTATGAGGGCGGATCAGAATCTGGTGGCGAAACCGTTGTCTACTCTGACGACGAGTCGTCAACCGGAGAAACTGAATCTCTATATCAGCTACAAGATGGCCGGATTGGGGGCTGTTCCGATGGTGACAGTATTCCGGACCCCTCTGATCTGCCCAACCGGGTTGGAATATTCATGGCCGGTACACAAGCGGTGCTTCACTCTTCGACCGCCGCGACAATGGTTGCCGGTTCAACAGCGGCGACGGCTGCCGGGGCAGGAGGCCCTGTGCGCCCGCCGGCTCAAGTTTTATCAGACCTATTCGATGCGTTGGCTGTGCTCATGGCAGAGGTTAACCCGGCGGACCAGGACGCTCATAACGCGGAGATTGCGAAGGTGAAGGAACAAATCACTCAGGCTAAAGCGGATCTGGCAGCTGCAGACGCCAGGATGACGGCAGAGCGGGCCGCTTTAGATGCGCAGGCTTATAGGCTCATGCTGGATCAGAGGGCGTCGCATGAAGTCATGAAAAGGAAATACAGATCCCATTAGCCTTCAGTCTTCGAGGGAAGAGATCTCTTCAACACCCCCGGAGCGGGAACCAGTAATCCGCCGGTGGTAAACCGGGTGGAAGCACCTGGGACGGGCGCGCCGGTTCAGCCCCGCGTAATAGATCTACCTCGCCATAACGCCAGTACGCCCTAGGCTGTGCCAACACCCCCAGGTCACTACTCCAACCCGATGGATAACCTTGTTGCAGCTGCGGCACGACTGGAGACTATTCCAATTGTAGGCGATTCACCACAGCAGAGAGACGCTGGTCAAGGAGCTCCTTAGGACAGCTTTGGTCCAACAGAAGCATATTCATATAGCCGCATCGAATCCACTTCTACCCCCCGCCCAAGCCGGAGCTATAGCAGGCACGTGGATGAACCGGCCGTATCAAGTAATGCACGACGCGGTGCGCCCCGTGGCAACAACCCGGCAGGTGGCGTTGATAATGCCCAGGAGGTGGTGGACCGGGCCCGAGCGCGCAGGGAGGCCGAGTTAGCAGCACAGCATCAGGCTTATCCGCTTACGCCGGTTCGTCCGACCATCTCGATCGAGCCTGGGGTTACCTCTAGTTCTTTGGGGGTGCCTTGCCTCGTCCCCGCTTTACGCAATGTGCGCTTGCCCAAGGATTTCAAGGGTCCGCGCAAGGTGCCAAATTACACCGCAGATTTGGCTCCAGAAGCATGGATAGAGAGTTATGAGATGGCCATGGAGATGCTGGATGTGGATGAGGCCGCATGTGCTCGAAGGCACGGCCCGTACTTGGTTGAAGAGCTTGCCACCCAACTCTATCAATTCATGGGCCCAGTTGCGGACCCGGTTTATCCAGAATTTCAAAGATACCTGTAAGCAGCCCATGTCCGTGGTGGACTTGGCGGCTTGTGTTCAGGGGGAAGGCGAGTCAACAACCCATTGGGTACGCCGCGTTTCGGAAATCTTGCACTCGTCAGACCGGATCAACGCTGACTCTGCGATCTTGACCCTGGAGGGCAATTGCCGGTTTAAGCCTTCGAAGTTGAAGTTGGGGCGTATGAAGCGGTTTTGTAATGACATGGGCACTCTCATGGGCACTTTAGTGAAGTATGCCGATTCTGACAGTACCAAGGATCCCGAGTCTGATGATGACGAGACAGGGAAGGGAAAGAAGAACAACAACTCCAAAGGCCGGGAAAATCACTCGGCAGGTAATGGTGGAGGCAAGCGTAAAGCGAATGGCAACATGGACTTCGTAGCCAATACCAACACGCAGGACAAAGGCCAGCGGCGCAAGGGTAAACAGCCGAATCGAGGTGGAGCGCCTAATCCCAATCCGGACCGCTTGAACTATCTGTTGAATCAGCCCTGTGCGAAGCATGGGACAAAGGAGGCGCCAGCAAATCACCTCTGGAAGGATTGTTACATTATGCAGGAGTTCAAGAGTTCTAATGCTTTCCGGTATTGTCAAGGCTCCGGCAGCGGTTCAGGATCCGGGCCGGGTTACGGTGGAGGAAATTCCGGTTCAGGATTTAATGGTAATCCGGGCGGACATAACAATCAGAACTATCAGAATAACCAAGGTGGTTACAATCAGTAGCAGCAACAGTCGGGTTATCAGAGCAACCCAAAGCAGTTGAATAGTGGGCAGTACCATGTCTTCACCACTAGCTTAGACAAGTGAGACCGGAAGCTTCAGAAGCGGGCAGTCAACGCTGTTGAACCGGCCGCGCCTCATTTCCTACGCTGGTCAGAGCAGCCCATTGTATGGAGTAGAGAGGATCATCCTCCCTGAGTTGACAATCTGGGTCAGCAAGCCCTGGTGGTGGCACCTCAGGTGGGAGGTTATAAGTTCACCAAGGTACTTATGGATGGAGGGAGCAGCATCAACATCCTGTACTATGAGACCTTCCGTCATATGGGGTTAACAGATAAACATCTCAAATGGTCCAATACAGTGTTCCATGGTGTGGTACCTGGCAAGTCATCATATCCGGTTGGTAAAATAGCTCTGGAGGTGGCCTTTGGAGATGAATATGACTCCAGATCGGAAACATTGACATTTGAAGTGGTGAAAATCCAAAGTCCATATCACGCCCTGTTTGGGCGGCCGGCTTATGCAAAGTTCATGGCACGGCCTTGTTATATCTATTTGCAGCTCAAGATGCCGGGTCACAAGGGGAAAATAACGGTTCATGGGAGCCGCAAGATCGCTTTGGAATGTGAGGAAGGTGATGCGGCTTACGCAGAGTCGGTTTGTGACACCGAGGAGCTGAAGTATTATAAGGACAATGTTGATCCGCGGACATGACTCCGTTAAAGAAGCCAACTACAGAGCATGATCCGCCCTGAAATTCAAATCGGCAATGAGACTAAGCTTGTTGACTTCGTGCTCGGCGATTCGCCCAAGCAGTTCAAGATCGCGCCAACTTGATCCGAAATAGGAAAGCGCACTCATCGAAGTTCATCCGTGAGAATCGACATTTTTGCATGGAAGCCTTCTGACATGCCAAGTGTACCGAGGGAACTCGCTGAGCACACTCTTAATGTTGATCCCAAGTACAAACCGGTGAAGCAGTTTCTCCGCCGGTTTAACGAGGAAAGGCGTAAGGCCATTGGAGAGGAGGTGGCCAGGCTCTTAGCAGCTGGCTTTATCGTTGAAGTTTTCCATCCAGAGTGGCTTGCTAATCCGGTGCTGGTTCTTAAGAAAAATGGCACTTGGCGCATGTGTGTGGAGTACACAGATCTTAACAAGGCTTGTCCAGCAGATCCTTTTGCCCTCCCCCGCATTGACTAGATTATTGATGCCACTGCGGGTTGTGAGCGTTTGAGCTTTTTGGATGTGTACTCTGGGTATCATCAGATCAAGATGGCAGTTAAGGACCAGGAGAAGACGACGTTTATCACCCCCTTTGGAGCCTTCTGCTATGTGTCTATGCCTTTTGGGCTCAAGAGCGCCCAAGCAACTTATCAACGTTGTGTACAGAATTGCCTGCATAAACAGATCGGTCGTAATGTGCACGCCTATGTGGATGATATTGTGGTCAAGTCAAGGGAGAAGGAAACACTGATTGACGATTTGAAGGAAACCTTTGACAACCTGCGGGTTTACAAGATGATGCTCAACCCGGCCAAATGTGTATTTGGTGTTCCGGCAGGCAAGTTATTGGGTTTTCTCGTGTCCAACAGGGGAATTGAAGCTAATCCGGAGAAGATTACGGCTATCACATCCCTGGCTAAGCCGACGTGTATTAACGATGTCCAGCGTCTGGCAGGCCGGATTGCCGCGCTGAGCCGGTTTATCAGCCGCCTCGGAGAGAAGGCCATCCCTTTGTACCAGATGCTGAAGAAGACAGATCAGTTTTTCTGGAGTCCAGCCGCCGATGAAGCGTTAGAGGACTTAAAGCAGCAATTGGCCAACCCGCCTGTGCTCGCCGCTCCCATCAACAAGGAGCCACTTCTGCTATATGTTGCTGCTAACACCAGGGCGGTCAGCGTGGCCATTGTGGTAGAGCGGAAGGAGGCAGGGAAGGAGCATCCGGTTCAACATCCGGTTTATTATATCAGCGAGCTGCTTATTGAATCTAAGCAAAGGTATCCGCATTGACAGAAGCTGGTGTATGGAGTTTTTATGGCAAGCCGTAAGATGAAGCAGTATTTCCAACGACACCCCATCACGGTGGTCAGTTCAGCTCCCTTAGGTGATATCATACAGAACCGGGAAGCGACTGGCCGGATTGCCAAGTGGGCTATAGAGCTTGGGCCGCACGGTTTGAAGTACGTGCCTCGGACGGCAGTGAAGTCTCAAGCACTTGTGGATTTCATTAATGATTGGACGGAGTTGCAAGCGCCTGAAGAAAAGCCGGATCATACATATTGGACCATCCATTTTGACGGATCCAGGCAGTTGGAGGGCTCGGGGCTGAGTCGTATTAACTTCCCCACGAGGTGACAAGTTTTGTTACGCTTCTCCGCTTAATGTTCCCTTGTACTAACAATGCAGCTGAGTATGAAGCCTTGCTCCATGGTCTTCGGATGGCTAAGGAGATGAATCTAAGCCGGGTTAAGTGCTTGGTGACTCGGACCTAGTGGCTCAACAGTGTCGTGCACTTGGGATTCAAAGGACCCACTCATGGCTGCATATCGTCGTGAGGTGGATATTGTTGCAGGTCATTTCAAGGGCTATCAGGTGGACCACGTGGACCGTCGGAAGAATGAAGCGGCGGACGCCTTAAGCCGGTTGGGCTCTCAACGCAAACCGGTCCCGCCCAATGTTTTTCTGGACGTGCTGCACAACCCGTCAGTCAAGCTCCCTGGTGAAGCGGATTTGGCTATTCCTGATCCGGAGGCTCAATTGGTGGCAGCTCTGCACGTCACTCCGGATTGGACGCTTCCTTATCTGGCATACATGAACCGGGGCGAGTTACCAGAAGATGAGACGTTGGCCCGGCAGATAGTTCGGCGATCTAAGTCTATGACCATTGTTAATGGCGAATTGCATCATTGCAGTGTGTCGTATGCGTTTCAACGCTGTGTGTCCCCTGAGGAAGGCTGTGAAATATTGCGTGAGATCCACGAAGGAGATTGTGGTCACCACGCCGGTTCAAAATCCTTGGTGGCTAAAGCGTTCCGCCACGGTTTCTATTGGTTGACTACCCATCGCGATGCGGAAGATCCGTCGAGACGATGTGATGGTTGCCAAAAGTTTTCCAGACGTGCTCATGTACCGGCCCAAGAATTGAGGATGATTCCAATTACTTGGCCGTTTGCGACTTGAGGGCTAGATATGGTTGGCCCTTTTAAAAGGTCCAAGGACAAAAAGACCCACCTCTAGGTGGCGGTTGACAAATTTACAAAGTGGGTGGAGGCAGAACCTGTTAGCAAGTGTGACGCGGCTACGGCGGTTCAGTTCATCAAAAAGGTGATTTTCGGTTTGGCTTTCCACACAAGATCATCACGTATAATGGTACCAATTTGTCCAAAGGTGCCATGAAAGAGTTCTGCGAACGTGAGCACATCCGCTTGACGCTTTCTTGATAGCCCGCCCACGCCTAATGGTCAAGCGGAAAGAGCTAATCAAGAGATCTTGAGAGGCATCAAGCCCCGGCTTATGGTCCCTTTGCAGAGGACACCGGGTTGTTGGGTAGAGGAGCTACCGTCTGTGTTATGGAGTATCAACACAACGCCTAACAGATCCACAGGATACACGCTGTTCTTTATGGTTTATGGAGCGGAGGCGGTTCTCCCCAGTGACATCCGTCATGACTCACCTCGTGTGGCAGCTTATGTTGAAGCAGACAATGAGACGGCACGGCGGGACGCTTTGGATCGGCTGGATCAAGAGCGTGACATAGCAGCTGCCCGCTCGGTGATTTACCAACAAGATCTTCGTCGTTACCATAGTCGCCGGGTCAGAACCAGAACTTTTCAAGAAGGAGATTTGGTGCTTCGGCTAATCCAAGACCAGACTGATAAGCTGTCCCCACCTTGGGAGGGACCTTTGGTGGTCAGCAAGAATCTGCACAACGGGTCGTACTATCTGATCGATATTCGAGAGCATAAAGACTCACGCACGTCAGAGGAGGAGACCAACAGGCCGTGGAACATAGCTCATCTTGACCTTATTATACCTGAGCCATTGGCTCTACTTATGTACATATTATGACAATGTATATATTATGAATAAAGTAATAAACCGGAGCCTCAGCTAAAGCGGGGTATCTGTTCTGTTACATCATGTGTGGTTACATGGAGTTGTTCTGTCTTAAAGCGGCCTCCGGTTTACCCCCTGAGTTTGCTTTCTAAAAAGCTTTATGATATCACTTGGGGGCTTGGTCGTGTCCGAACCAATGCAACACCTTTTGATAGGCGAAAGCCACCAGATCACTTGGGGACATGGTCAAGTCTGAACCAGTCACGCTTCTTGATCGGCCTAAGGCCATAGAGTCACTTGGGGGCTTGATCGAACCCGAACCATTGCCACGCCGCTTGATCGGCATAATGCCACGGTTTTAGTTGGGGACCTGGCTAACTTGAACCATGGCTACACCTTATAGGGAGCTTGGTCGTGTCCGACCATGGTAACACCATCTGATCGGCTCAGTAAAGCCTTATTTTTTGCAAACGGTTTATCATTGCCTTTACTTCCATGTTTTTTCATAACTATTATTTGATTCTTGTTGCATTTCTTAAACCGACAACATTTCTAAACCGGTTCCAAAACTGTCAGTTGACGGAATTCGGTCATTTTTTTAATCCGGAGATAATTTCACCGGTTTGATGTTTTTTCTGTTAACATCCTATTATGGAGTAACAGGGGGCTTATCATGACCCGGCACGGTTTACGTGATAAACCGTCATTATAAATAAGGCTTAATATTTGACGGTAAGGGTTTATACAACCTCCGCTTCAAGATTGGCTAAGCCAACTTTATGCCCAGCAATGTCAGGTATTTTGTATCATAAATTTTGATTATATACCTTAATATTTCATTTCATATTTATATGAACGTCACAAGACCGGCTGGCGGCACAAACTGCCGTGGCGGTTTAAGATTTTGTGACTGCAGGCAGTATAAGATTGAAAATTTCGATCATTCAAGTAAGAGTATCAGCACCTATGCACAAAGGCATATTCAAAGCAAGAGTGTTGGCTATCCTATTACAAGGCAACATGGTGCCCAAATAAGATCATTGTTTCTTGGCGGAATGTAATGAAGCAGCTCTTCAAACCGCTTCCGGTTCATGCTTGATCACCGCCCGGTCCGATGGTTGTGGGTCGTCTCCCGCCGCTTCAGCTTCTTCATCTCTACCCAGCTCTTGGAAGTCAACAAAGTGGTCCAATCGATTTCCATTAAAGCTTGAAAGACAGCCTCCTCATGGATCGTGAAGTTGGGTCAATATCAGGAGCGTAAGTATGCTTATGGATCGGAGGAATCAGGTTCTCCGCTTCAGGAATAGGTGCAGCTACTCGCTTGTTCTGATCGTCATACTGAGCTTGATAATGCGACAAGTTTGCCTCTTCAGCTAATTGGCAAGCCAGAGGGCGCACTACTCGGTTTATCGCTCTCAGGTCGTCTTCGTTGAACTCTGAGCCGTCTTCCTTCAGACTGGGATAGCCCTGAGCCGCTTCAACGGGATCGAAATCTGGCACCCATGCTTTGGCCCGGATTAAGGCGTTGATGGCGCCGGTTCGAGCAGCAGATTTCTTCAGCTCTTCAATCCGGTCGGGAAGCAAGGACAACCTCCTAAGAGAATCTTGAATTAAGGAAGGTGCTTTGGATTGTTATGTGATGCGATGGAGATGATCCATGGCGCTCGAGGTACAAATTGCTCTATTAAAGTGTAGGCAGCCTTCAATTTCTTCCGAACATCTGACCCCAAGTGGCCAATGCGTGTGCCTATAGCATTGCAAGAGAAATCACAAACCAGACTTATCATAAGAAGGTCAAGATTATCATAAGAAGCCAAAGGAAACTTACCGAAGATGGCAGCAGTCATGGAATGCACTTGCCGCTTCACGCTGGTCAGCTCATCAACCACCGGTTTAAGGGCAGCTTCAGCATTTTCAACCTTTTTGGTTAAAGCGGCCTTTTCAGTATCCCAGCCGGCCCGCTCAGACTTGAACCACTCCTTGAGCTGCTCCATGGTAGTCAAGGCGGTTTTCAGCTCATCTTTGGCCTTAGAAGTTTCTGCTTGTTGAGACTTCAGATTTTCTTGGAGATCATTAATTTGGGAGGCTTGTTGGCGTATCTCATTCTGCAACAAAAAGGGAGCATATTAATATCTTCATTGCAAGTCCCAAATGCATAACCAGTCATACACATGGCACTTGGGGGCTAATGCGTATTTGATCTTTGTCTATCAATAAAATCACAAAGTCCCAAGCTCAATACAGGTATTCAACTTGGCACTTGAGGGGCTAATGGCTATTTGCTCGAACATGTTCTCGAGGCGGCGATATGAATTACAGTCCGGTTTAACTATGCTAAGTTGAACCGGCCCTTGGGGGCTACATCAGTGGATTCTGAAGCATTGAGTTTATACTAAGTCCCGGTTTAACTATGTTAAGTTGAACCGGCCCTTGGGGGCTACTGAGAGTCTACAATAATTGAAATATTCAGGCGAGAAAAGAACATGGAGGTTACCTCGAATTTCTCTTTCATCATCTTCACTAGCCCAGCCTCATAGTCACGGCTGGTATACAGCCGGTTCAAGTAGCCAGAATGAAGGTCTTGGGGGTTCAGAGCGGCATAAGTTGCCAGATCAACATCCCACTTGCCCTTGCTCATAGTGGCAAACTCTTCTTTGGCAGAATGTTTGGATAAAGCGACTGGATTACCCGGTTCGCTGTGGCCAAAGCCAGTAATCACGACGTCGTCATCCTTGGTATCACCGGTTTGACCAGGGGCAGTCGGTTTGTTAGCAGGCCGGATTGGACTGGTGGATTTTTCAATCCGGGTCGGGCTTCTAGGCTGGTCGCCAGGAAGGCGGTGTCAATGTGCCTTTCTTCAAAGAACAAAATCGCCATCTTGCTGTGGCGGATCATTGGGCGTGTCTTCACGGATGGCCGCTTCAAGATTTGGGGCGCCGACCGGTTCAGGCGATCTCTTCGTCACCGCTTTATCCGCATTTAACCTTTTTGCTCGGCCTAGGCTTGGCCCTGAAAGGGCACAACAACAATCAAATCGGCATATACTACACAATGATGCAGTAGAAACAATATGAAAGGTATAACTTACCCAAGCACCGTTTTTAGTGGTGGCAGCTGAGTGGCTGATGACTCGCCAGATGAGGAGTGGGAAGTGACCTGATAATCGGAATCAGACGGATTAAGGGGTTGACGAAACCAGCCTGCTTTAGGATAAGCACTGAAAAGAAAATTAGAGACCTCTGAACGACGTTTCCGAACCGGACTGTTCGGTAAACCGGTGGAGGTAACTACCGGCCATTGTCCGAGTTGTGCGGCGAGCTTCATGTTGTTGAGTCTTCATAAGAAATTTGGGATCCAAGTAAGAAAGGGGATGAGAAAATTTAATTTTCCGGTTTGCCCGATGGTTTTTTAGTGAAGGCAAAGGATTTGAGTCAGAGGAGAGAATGGTTACCTCTACAACATCAGCATTACTGGTTTCAGCATCATCCTGACAAACATCATCATTAATTAGGCGTGTGAAAAGTAAGCCAAGTGAATCAAGTTCTACCTCAAGGTCCGGATTACCCACATCATCGTCCACAGCCGGATCAGAAGATGCAGTGGTTTTCCTCTTATGAGCAGTCTTCTTGACAGCTTTGGTCTTTTGCCGGATTGTTTTTTCCGGTTTGTCTGGCTTCTCTGGTTTCTCTTGTGGACGTTTCTTGCTCCAGAATGGATCATCACCCTGATTAAGCAGCAGTTGATGTTAAAAGTGATACTGGAGATGACAGTAATATATTTAGTAAAAAATGGTCAAAAGTCTTACAGATGGCGGTTTGTTGGTAGCACAGAAGGGGAGCAGACCGGTCCGGGCACAGAGGTTTTCCGGTTCGTTCAACATCTTCTTTACCGCCTCGGTGACCTCATCATCGGTAAGCTGGATATTAATATGTCGGAGGGGGTCATCGACACTACCAAGATACTCAAGACATTAAACCGGAGCGCTGGGAGAGGGGCAGTATGCTCCATGATATCCAACAGCGCGCGGGATCAATTCCGGTTAAACCATTAGCCATGAAGGCTCTGAGCTTGGAGAGTTGAGGAGCATATTTACTTCTCTCACTGGCAGTTAATCTTTGCGGAAAGGGATGGGTGTTGCTGAGTCGCTCCGGACGAAAACCGGGCAAGGGATTCTCGTTGGCAGGTGAAGTGTCTCTGCAATAGAACCATGTTTGATTCCATTCCATGGGGTTGCTGTGCAGTTTGACATGAGGATAAGCGACCTCCTTTCTTTTTTGAATCGCCACACCACCCAATTCAGTGTTGGGCCCGTCAGTGAATTCTGTGCGGCGGTTTAGATGGAAGCAGTCTCTAAACAGTTCAACTGTAGGTTCTTCTTGAAAGTATACCTCACAGAGCACTTGGAAGTGACAGATATTGGTAACAGAATTGGGGCCTGTATCTTGTGGACGGAGTATAAAATTGGCTAGCACATCTCGATAAAATTTTGAACCGGGCGGATTGAAACCCCGGGCTAGGTGATCTCATGAAATCTACAACCTCTCCTTCTTGAGGTGTGGGTGGACATTCTTTGCCAGGAACCCTCCAATGGATACTATTTTTACTGGCTAAAGCGCCAGTCAGGACCAGATTGTTTAATTGAGTTTCGGTGACACGGGAAGGAGCCCAGTTGCACTCATATACTTGTTTGGCCATCTACAAAAAAAAATATAAATCCGGTTCAAGAAATGTGTTGGGACAAAGAGAGAACCGGTGTATAATGCTAAATCGGAGACAAATACGTTTAAACCGGAGTTCTATGAAGCGGCAAGATTCTGGTTAAGAAGTTGGCGGTTCAACAAGGGACTAATGGTGTATACCGGTTTATCTAATATTTTCTATGTTAAGTTAAACCGCCTGGTCTAAGGTTTATATATTGAAAACAATTGAGGTTCTTGAACGGCTAAGTGTGCGTAAACAGGTTTCGCAAGATTTCTCTACAACGGGATCCAAGCCGGATCGTAAAAGAAGAAAAATATCCAAAAATGAATACAACAGAGCAGTATTGATGCAATGAGCAGAGATGATGTGCGAGATCTATGGACGTGAGCACGAGACTACAGGAGGATGCTAAAGGCTACCGCTAATCAGAGCAAGGTGTTACAGATCCATCCAAGAGTCTAGTATGAGCATGAACAGTTCATGGAGCACGGCAAGAACAGGAAACCCTAAAACGGATCTAGGTCGAGGGGAACCAAGGACCTACCGGAGTTGAGGAGATGCGCAAGAGTCTGCGTTTCTCTGGTGCGTTCAAGTTGATGCAGCGGCCCAAGACGGTGCAGAGGTCGACGGCGGCGGAGCTCCGAGGCCAGCGACGCGAGGAGGAAGACGAAGAAAGGGGACGAAGGGGAGAAAAGGAATGACCCTTCGGTCCTATTTATAAGGCAAGATACCTGTGTCAGGCGCGGGAATCAAGGAACCACAAACCTAGGAAGCGGAGCTGTCGCCTCGATTATTGCGGATCTATTAAACAAAGAAGATATTGTGAATGCTATCTTTATGGGGACGTCATGCCGGTTTACAGCAACTGGAGAAGGTGACATCATGGCGGTTCAACGATTTCAAGAAGGTATTGAAGATGAAGGTTTTTTATCAAGGATTGACATGAACCTGTTCAAATCAATCTGGGGCCTAATGTTAGATATTACTCTTTGAGGCGTAAACCGGCCTATCTGGGCCGGGTTAACTTCATCAATAGTTCAACAGGTGTAAAAGCCCAAGAGGCATGAAAGTAAGGGCCCAAGGCCTATAGTCGGTTTAGAACCTGTAGCCGTAAACCGGCCTGATATGTAAACTTGTATTGTAAGTTAGGAATAGAGAGAGACCAACCCGGATACGAATATGAACCGGAGATTGGGACTCTCTGGAACCGACGGGCGTCACCCGTGTATATAAGGGGACGACCCGGGGCGGTTCAAGGGACAGAGAACAACAACTCGAGGCCTAGGCGAGGCTTATTTGCTCCCTAGTCATCGAGACCACATCAATCCCATCACAAACTAGACGTAGGCTTTTACCTTCATCGAAGGGGCCGAACTAGTATAACTCTTGTGTCTTTGCGTCCGCTTTAACCCCTTCAAGTTAGCCCGTAGCGATGGCTCCGCGACTAAGTCCTTTCATGAGGACATCTGCCATGACAAAACCACGACAGTAGGCATCCTGCTGACCACTAGGCGGCTGCTAGACGCAGGGGAACGTCGTATTGTGGGTGAACACGTGTCCGCCGTACCTACGAACTGGCCTCTTAAAGGTGCCTCCAGATGTGACGTAGCCGGGGAGAGCATCATCAAGAACTTTCTTGATATTTGTGTAGTCTATCTTGGAGTCACGGCCCGGGTCGAAATATGTGGCAGTGGAATATTTCGGGCTTAAGAGGATGAGTGTGCAATGTGTGTCACTGCACAGAACATAGAATGTTAGAAAAAAAAGAACGATCGAAATCTAAGAAATCATATGTTACGGGGCGGTGAGGGGATGACTTACTGGGGAAAGTACGGCACGAGGAAGTTATCCTTATCCGGTTTGCTGTAATGACGCCTTCGAGGTGTGAACTCACGACTTGCCGGTCCCCAACGCTGCCCAAGATCTTGGCACGCATGTAGAAGGGGTCGACTACCACGATGTCCGGGGTCTTGTCTCGAATGATCCGCATCTCCATACTCAGCGAAAACAGCCGAACAAAGGTGTAGCGCAGCGGATGAAGGTTAAACACAGCAAAGATGTCATCAAACCGCAGAACGATCGTACCCCCGATGGTGCCATCCACAAAGCCCTTGCCCTCTGGCACCTTGGCCACGAAAACCGTGTATGCCACATCATTCTGGCAGAGACGCATCTTCTCCAAAGAAAGAACGCTGTCATGCAGACTCTGCATAGCACCGGTTGCAGCATTGAGCATATTTGTCGGTAGCATCGCCCTACCCGCCACATGCACCCTCCTCTAGATATCCTGAGGTGAAGGTGGCCCGTCCTGAGCACGGATCTTACTCGATGCCAGCTGGCTCACACCGGCGCCCTTGTTAGTCTTTCGTTTCCGTCCCTTCTTCTTGATCTGCTGTAATGGGACCGAGTTCTTCTCACAGACCGCCTTCTTGAGCGTGTTGGGGCTGATAATATTTCGCACCTCAGCTATCTGAGGCTCGGTGAAGGTGGGAGCTGGAGGCATCTCCTGAGAACTGAACGCCGCACGGCGCTGTTGCAATTGGATTTCTCCGCCGTACCAGCTAGATCGCGGTCGTCTTGGTTGGGTTGTTGAGAAGGAGGCCTGCCGAACTCGTCACCGTACCCATGTTCGGCAAAGTAATTATTGACGTTGGTAAATGTACCGTCGTCGTTCTCGTCGTCGTCCGGATCCTGTACCATATGCATGTCCGGATCCTGTGACATAGGGATGTCCGGCATGTCCGGTAGCGTTGCGGCGTTCTAGCCATGGCTTGGCGCCGGCACGACTGGCGGTCTTGTCTGTGGGGTGGTGTCCCCTGCCCCCAAATGAATATGGCTCTTCGGCCAAATCAGGGGCCAGTTTACGCAGGCGCTGAGGGTCATCTCATCTTCTTCGTCGGCCCCAGCGGGTCGAATCGGAGGTAACAGCTCTCCGTAGCCTGGCAGCACTCGAACCAGTTCAACCCTATACACTCTGGGTGGCATCGGATTATCATGGAACACGGGGTTGCCCGGTTAACGATTCTGGCCTTGGCGACATCGACCAACTCGCCTCCCACGAAGTGCAGGAGAGGCAAGGAACATCGGCGGCGCCCTGTGAAAACATGTAGGGCATCAGGGATGTGTTGGGGAACGTTGCAGAAAATAAAAAATTTCTACCCTTCACCAAGATCAATCTATGTAGTCATCTAGCAGTGAGAGAGAGGAGTGCATCTACATACCCTTGTAGATCGCGAGCGGAAGCGTTCAAGAGAACGGGGTTGAGGGAGTCGTACTCGTCGTGATCCAAATCACAGAAGATCCTAGTGCCGAACGGACGACACCTCCGCGTTCAACACACATATGGTTGGGGAAGATGTCCCCTCCTTCTTGATCCAGCAAGGGGAAGGAGAGGTTGATGGAGATCCAGCAGCACGACGGCGAGGTGGTGGAAGTAGCGGCGATCTCGGCAGGGCTTCGCCAAGCTCAGCGAGAGGGAGAGGTCGTACGGGGGGGGAGAGGGAGGCGCCAGGGACTAGGGTGTGGCTGCCCTCCCTCCCCCTCTTTATATAGGGGCCCTGGGGGGTGCCGGCCCCCTAGAGATCTAATGTCAAGGGGGGGGGGGGTGCGGCGGCCAAGGGGGGACTTGCCCCCCAAGTCAAGTGGGGCCCCCACCCCTAGGGTTTCCAACCCTAGGCGCAGGGGGAGGCCCGAGGGGGCGCACCAGCCCACCAGGGGCTGGTTCCCTTCCCACTTCAGCCCATGTGGCACTCCGGGATAGGTGGCCCCACCCGGTGGACCCCCGGGACCCTTCCGGTGGTCCCGGTACAATACCGGCACTAGTAGAAAAAGGGGCTATCGTCCATGGCAGTTTAGCCCATTAGTCCCGGTTCAATCCAGAACCGGGACCAATGGAGCTATTTGCGCCGGTTCGTAAGCCCAGGGGGCCGGCCGGGCCACGTGGGCCATTGGTCCCAGTTCGTCCGGACCTTTTGGTCCCGGTTGGTGGGACGAACCGGGACCAATGGTCCTGGCTCCTGGCCCACCACTATTGGTCCCGGTTGGTGGCATGAACCGGGACCAAAGGCTTCCCTTTAGTCGGCTCATGCCACCAACCGGGTCTAATGGTGCTGCCTATATATAGCCCCTCACAAGAGCAGAGCACACCTTTGCTCTGCTTTTTTCCGGCCGAGGGGAGAGGGCTTGGTGGTGCTCTAGCTCACCTCCTATGCACACAAGGTGTTCGATGGAATGCCCGAGCCACACTACTTAAGCTTTCTCCTCTCCAAGCTCGACCTCTAACCTCCATTTTCCTCAATATTTGTCTAGGTTTAGCGGTCCGTCACGCCCGTCCCTGTCTTCACCGCCGTCGATCACCGCGCCGATCTCATCGCCAAAGACCACCGTGGTGAGCCTCTTGTTCTTATCTTCTTTCTCGAAAGGAAAAATATTCTTACTTGTATTATTTTCTTACTTTTATTATTACATCTTATATAGTGCGATGGTTTTGGTATCCGCCCCGTCGGCCCTCGTCACATCTATGATTCGGATGTGGTATATATTATCTTTTCATAACTATTGGTTCATTTATTGTTTATGAAAATTATGCCGACCAACGTGACATAGATTTTATTTATCTAGGAGGTTGTTGAACCGAAATTCCAACCGACCCTATTGTCGAGAGGTTAAATTTAGTTGAAGAAGAAAACAATTTCTTGAAGGTAAAAATAAAAAACTTGAGGAGGAGAAGATGATATTGGAGTTGCATGTTGCGGATGTCGCCAATGATCACAAGATCAAGATGGATGCAATGCGCTTGAAGATGAGAAAGATTAGAAAATATGCCATTCATACCGAGGCTTGGTATCATTATGCCGTTGGATCAGTTGTTACCTTGGTTGCGATTATGATCGTATTTGTTTTCACATTGAAATGTTTTACATAGTTTCAATGTATAGTTTAATTAATTTAGATGCTCTGCAGAGCTTTATGTTGTTAGATGAGAACTATGTATGTACTTTGGTTTTTATGTGATGATGAACTTCTATTAATTTGGTCACTTAATTATCTATTCATGATGTTCGTAATGATTTTTGACACACTTAATTATATATAATGCACGCAGATGAACTGGCAATGGATGTACGGTGACGTATACACCTCCGAAAGTACATTAAGGGCGTGCATGCTTTTCTCGAAGTGGCTGAGGCAAACAAGCAGAATGGTTTTATGTGTTGTCCATGCCCTATATGTGGGAATACGAAGTCTTACTCTGAACGGAAAATCCTTCACACCCACCTGCTTTACAAGGGTTTCATGCCACACTATAATGTTTGGACGAGGCACGGAGAAATAGGGGTTATGATGGAAGACGGCGAGGAAGAAGAGTACGATGACAACTATGTGCCCCCTGAATACGGTGATGCTACTGAACGTCAAGATGCACCAGACGATGTGCACGATGGTGCCGCAACAGCGGTTGCTGAAGATCAAGAGGAACCAGACGATGTGCCCCATGATGATGATCTCCGCTGGTCATTGTTGATGCAAGGACACAATGCGAAAGTCAAAAGGAGAAGCTGAAGTTCGATCGCATGTTAGAGGATCACAAAAAGGGTTGTACCCCAATTGCGAAGATGGCAACACAAAGCTCGGTACCGTACTCAATTGCTGCGGTGGAAGGCAGAGAATGCCGTGCTCGATAAAGGATTTGAGAAGCTACTGAAAATAATGAAGAAGAAGCTTCCAAAGGATAACGAATTGCCCGACAGTACATACGCAGCAAAGAAGGTCGTATGCCCTCTAGGATTGGAGGTGGAGAAGATACATGCATGCCCTAATGACTGCACCCTCTACCTGGTGCCTACAAGGATCTGAACGCATGCCCGGTATGCGGTGCATTGCGGTATAAGATCAGACGAGATGACCCTGATGATGTTGACGGCGAGCCTCCCAGGAAGAGGGTTCCTGCGAAGGTGATGTGGTATGCTCCTATAATACCACGGTTGAAACGTCTGCTCGTAAAACGGAGAGCATGCCAAGTTGATGCGATGGCACAGTTGAGGACCGTAAGAAAGACGGAAGTTGAGAGCACCCGCCGACGGGTCGTAGTGGAGAAAAATTGAGAGAAAGTACTGGGATGAGTTTGCAAAGGACCCAAGGAACATATGGTTTGCTTTAAGCGCGGATGGCATTAATCCTTTCTGGGAGCAGAGCACCAATCACAACACCTGGCCCGTGACTCTATGTATGTATAACCTTCCTCCTTGGATGTGCATGAAGTGGAAGTTCATTATGATGCCGCTTCTCATCCAAGGCCCTAAGCAACCCGCAACGACATTGATGTGTACCTAAGGCCATTAGTTGAGGAACTTTTACAGCTGTGGAATGGAAACGGTGTACATACGTGGGATGAGAACAAAAAGGAGGAATTTGACCTAAAGGCGTTGCTGTTCGTGACCATCAACGATTGGCCGCTCTCAGTAACCTTCGGAGACGCATAAACAAGGGATACAACGCATGCACGCACTGTTTACTTGACACCGATAGTATATACCGAAGCTGCAGGAGAATGTGTACCAGGCCATCGCCGATTTCTTCCGACCAACCATCAATGTCGAAAGAAAGGCAAGCATTTCAAAGGCGAGGCAGATCACCGGATGAAGCCCGCCATGTGTACCGTGATCACGTACTTGCTATGGTCAATGATTTACACGTAATCTTTGGAAAGGGTCCCGGCGGACTAGCTGTTCCGAATGACGCTGAGAATCACGCACCCATGTGGAAGAAGAAATCTATATTTTGGGACCTACCCTACTAGAAAGACCTAGAGGTCCGCTCTTCGATCGACGTGATGCACGTGACGAAGAACCTTTGCGTGAACCTGCTAGGCTTCTTGGGCGTGTATGGGAAGACAAAAGATACACCTGAGGCACGAGAGGACCTGCAACGCTTGCACGAAAAAGAGGGCATGCCTCCGAAGCAGTATGATGGTCCTGCCAGCTACGCTCTTACGAAAGAAGAGAAAGAAATATTCTTTCAATGCCTGCTCAGTATGAAGTTCCCGACTGGCTTCTCGTCGAATATAAAGGGAATAACAAATATGCCAGAGAAAAAGTTCCGTAACCTAAAGTCTCATGACTGCCACGTGATTATGACGCAACTGCTTCCGGTTGCATTGAGGGGGCTTCTACCGGAAAACGTCCGATTAGCCATTGTGAAGCTATGTGCATTCCTCAATGCAATATCTCAGAAGATGATCGATCCAGAAATCATAGCAACGCTAAGGAGTGATGTGGCGCAATGTCTTGTCAGTTTCGAGCTGGTGTTCCCACCATCCTTCTTCAATATAATGACGCACGTCCTAGTTCATCTAGTCGACGAGATTGTCATTCTGGGGCCCGTATTTCTACACAATATGTACCCCTTTGAGAGGTTCATGGGAGTCCTAAAGAAATATGTTCAGAATCGTGCATAGGCCCGAAGGAAGCATCTCCATGGGCCATCAAACAGAGGATGTCATCGGGTTTTGTGTTGACTTCATTCCTGGCCTTAATAAGATAGGTCTCCCTAAATCGCGGTATGAGGGGAGACTGACCGAAAAGGCACGCTTGGAAGAGACTCAATAATATGCAGGGACGGATATTCTTGTTCTCAAGCACACTACACAGTTCTACAGAACTCTACCTTGGTGACCCGTATGTCGATGAACACAAGAACAGCGCCCCAAACACCCGGAGCAAAGGCGACGATCGGATTACATGTGAACACATCAGACTTTCGTGAAGTTGGTTGGAAACACGTCTCGTGAGGTGACAAAGCACTGTTTGTGATGAGTTGTACTTGTTGTCCAGGGGACCATCTTCGACTGTAATGATTTGGAAAGGATACGAGATAAATGGGAATACATTTTACACGATTGACCAAGATGAAAAGAGCACCAACCAAAACAGCGGTGTCCGCTTTGATGCAGCAACCGACAAGGAAATGACACATATTATGGTTACATAGTAGACATATGGGAACTTGACTACGGAGTAGATTTTAAGGTCCCTTTGTTTAAGTGCAAGTGGGTCAATCTGTCAGAGGTCGGAGTGCAGGTAGACCCACAAGACGGAATGACAACAAAGGATCTGAAAAATCTTGGGTACACTGACGAACCGTTCGTCCTAGCCAATGATGTGGCACATGTTATCTATGTGAAGGACATGTCTACCAGACCGAGGAAAAGAAAAGATAAGGAAGCGAATACATCATACAATGAGCCAAAGCGCCACATAGTTCTTTTAGGAAAAAGGGACATCCACGGGAGTGGAGGGCATGATGTATATGTCTCAAGAGTATGAAAAGTTTCATGAAATTCCCCCTTCAAAGTCAAGGCTGACCCAAGCATCCTGATAAACGATGAAGATTATCCATGGTTACGGGCGCAATAAGCAAGCGACACAAGCGAAGAAAAAGTGAAGACTTTCTCCCAAGAACTATTATGATGATACCATGCCAACTTTGTAACACACGAGTATGATACCATTGTCCGTTTTGTTGATGAACATGCTATGCCAACTTTTTCAGAGTTCATTTGAAAACTATGAATTTGAAAACCTCCCCAACCGAAGGGCGCTCACACCGGTTTATAAGCCCGTCCCTCTACGCCTTGTTGAGCTCACAAAATTGTGATTCACACAAATTTCAAAGAATTCAAATTTTATAAAACTAATGGCACAAACAGAAAGTTTATAATTGTTCTAAAACAAATGGCACTAACAGAAAGTTTATAATTTTGCTGACCTAAAAGCAAAAAGAATTTAAAAATAAAGCAAAAAAACAAAAGAAAATAAATAATGCAGAAAACAAAACAAAAAAAACTTGAAAAAATAAATAAAAATAGCAACAATAAGCATTTTGTTGTAAGTAGAAACAAAATAAAATAAATAAAGCAACAAAAGAAACCAAAAAAGTGTTTTCAATTTTAAAACTAATGGCACAAACAAAAAGTTTATATTTTTTCTAAAACTAAAAGCACTAACAGAAAGTTTATAATTTTGCTGACCTAAAAGCAAAAAGAATTAAAAATAAAGCAAAAACCAAAAGAAAATAAATAATGCAGAAAACAAAACAAAAAACTTGAAAAAATAAAAATAGCAACAATAAGTATTTTGTTGTAAGTAGAAACAAAATAAAATAAATAAAGCAACAAAGAAAACAAAAAAGTGTTTTCAAATTTTAAAACTAATGGCACTAATAGAAAGTTTATATTTTTCTAAAACTAAAAGCAAAAAGAAATAAAATATAAAGCAAAAAAGTGCCACCCATCGGGCCCCCACGGCCCTGAATACGACTAGAAACCCTATGGGCCAGGATTCAGGCCATGGAAGGCCCAAAGAGGCCCACAGCACAGTGGCGTAGATAGGCCCGAAAGCCTGCTTTAGAGAGGAGCTCGAGAGGGAGCCGCACCGCACCTTATAAACTGGTGCGGCTCCCTCTCAACTAGCGAGGTGGGACTAAACATTTGGCGCAGGCAGCACACGGCCTTTGGTCCCGGTTGGTGGCACCAACCGACTAAAGGGGGTTTAGTCATGGTTGGTGCCTCGACCGACTAATGGCCCCTTTAGTCCCGGTTTGTGCCTACTGGGACCAAAGGCCGCCGCTTCCGCCCTTTGGGCTGCTGAAAACAGTAGTTGGTCCCGTTGGTGGCACCAACCGACTAAAGACCATTAGTCCCGGTCGTGGCACCAACCGACCAATGCCCTTGCTATATAACCAGGACTTGTGAAAATTTCACATCTCCTCGCCAGCTTCCCGACGACGCCGAGCTCATTGACGCTGCCAGATGCCCAGATCGACGCCGTCTGCCCGCCGCCATTGCCGTCCTTCGACGCTTTCCGCACTTCGCGCCGCTTCGCCGTTGCCGCTTCGCCCTGCCGCCGCCACTGCTGTCGACGCCGCTGCTGCCGCCGACGCTGTCGTTGCCGCCTCACGCCCGTCATGCCGGGCCACGCCCTGCCCTGCCCGCCTCCGAGCCCGTCGCCTTGCCCCGAGCCCGCCGTCTGCCCTGCTCGCCCCCGCCCGAGCCCGCCTGTCGCTGCCGCCTCGCCTCGTCGCCGCTGCCGCCGACGCCCTTGCTGCTGCCGCCCCGCCGCCCTCATAGAGCCGCCGCCGTCGAGCCGCCCGTTTTTATTTTATTAGTTTATTTTTGTTCATATGTGATGTATATGTGTATGTGGCTATAATGTATATGTTTTTATTTTTATTAGTTTAGTTTTTGTTCATATATAGAAAGTTACAATTTTAATTAGGTTAGTGCATTTTAATTAGGTTAGTGTAGAGGAAAAAGTAAAATAAGGAAAAGGAAGAAAAGAGGAAGAAGGAAGAAGGAAGAAGAAGAAAAGAATGAGAGGAAAAGAAGAAGGAAGAGGAGAAGAAGAAAGGAATAGAGGAGAAGAAGAAAAAATAGAATTTTTTTTCTATTTTTTCTTCTTCTCCTCTATTCTTTTCTTCTTCTCCTCTTTTTTTTCTTCTTTTTTTTCTTCTTCTTCTTCCTTCTTCCTTCTTCCTCTTTTCTTCCTTTTCCTTATTTTCCTTTCTCGAGGGATAAGAAGAAAAGAAGAGGAGAAGAAGAAAGAAAGGAATAGAGGAGAAAGAAGAAACTTTGACACGAGGGGGGTACCGATACCCCTCCCCGTAACATTATTTTCCCATTTATATGTATGTTGCTTAATTGTCGATATAACGAGGGTGTCGTGGATCGCCGAGGGGTCGAGGGTCGGGAACTAGGGTAGAGGGTCGAGGGTTCCTATAGTGTCAAAGTATTGAAGAAATCCATGGCTTCATCATTAGCCAGAAGTAACCATGGCATGATGGTACGAAGTCCTCCAAAGTTGTTTTGGAATGGAGTCCCGGATAGGATAATTTGCCTTTTTGCTGAACTTTGTACCAAAAGCAATTATCCTATCTGGGACTCCGCTCCAAAACAACTTTGGAGAGCTTACCATCATGCACCTACATTACTAATGATGAAGACATGGTTTTGTTGAATCCTTTGACACTAGGCAACCTCCCGACCTCGGCGATCTTCGACCCCTTGACCTCGACCGCCGGGCGATCCACGACCCTCTACCCTATCATGGGCGCCGATGCCCACGTCACTTGTGGGACATAGATGTACTGTTCAACGCCGACCCCTCCCGATAGCTTCAACACGTGGGGTCGATGTACGCACCCCTCCTAGCTTGAAGCGTTCTCGAGGCCACCCCTAACCCTTGAAGCGTTGTCGAGGCCACCCCAAACCCTAGAGAAGCAGCCGAGGCCACTAATATGATTCCTTATTATGATTAGCTAGCTAGTTCTACGTTGGCACTAATATATCCATATCTGTCATGTTTGAATAATAATTGCCATGTTGTAAATATTTGTAGAAACTATGGACACCCCCGAGACGAAGCACAAGAAGCGTTGTTGAGGGACATAATCGCACGGAAGTGATGCCGTCTCCTCGATGATGTTTCTCAACGTCGACAACGATGGTCTGGAAGGAGAGGGTGAAGAAGCAGCTGGCTATGATTTACATGGCTCTGATGACCATGCCGGTGCAAGAAGGAGAGGGTGAACAAGTAGACCGTGAGGACGGCTCCGGTGATCACCAAACCGAGTCCGGCCAGGTATATATATTAGTTAAGCCTGTGCTGACTAGCTCTCGTATTTGTTTTGGTATATATGTACACATATTAATTAACTCTCGTCTTTGTTCTTTTTTCTAGCCCTCCGGATCGAGCACAACTTCGGTAAAGAGATGAGGCCCGAAGAAAAAGTTGAGCTCGGATGAAAAGTTTGAGATCATACAAATCGCGCGCGACGGCCAACCGATTGAACCCTACCGGACAAAGAAGGCATTTGTTGCTCGCTAAGGGTTACGGTTAGGGACAAGATCTCGATCAGCATCCACCAATGGTATAAGCCTAAGAACGAAGACCCTGAGGTGTCTTGTGTCAATGATATGCAGAAAAATGATCTTTGGACTGAGCTGAAGTCAAATTTTACCCTACCGTCAGAGGATGATCCAGAGAAGCTAGTAATAGAGCCATTAATCAAGTCTTTTGCTCTTAAGAAGATGGCAGAACTATTCAGGAATTGGAAGAAAGACCTCAATACGTATGTCAAAAAAAATGAGACACCAGAATTCACGGGCAAATATAAGAAGATCAGAGATGATCGCCCGCATTTGTGGCCTACAAGACATCGGAAAAGAGTAAAAAGATGTCAGCGACAAACAAGAGAAATGCTGCGAAGAAGAAGCTTCACCATCGCACGGGTCGTGGCTACCTCATAGCCCGACCTAAGTGGGCCAAGGCTGAGAATGATCTTCTTGATAAAGGGATCGAACCCGAGACAATGAATCGCTGCATCGCTGCGGACTTGGTTCTTCGGGCCGCGGATCCTTGGACCCTATAACGGGAAGTGCATTTGGATGGACGAACAATTGGACATACCAGTCAAGAGGCTTAAGCATTATATCGAAGCAGCGCAGCAAGGGAAGTTCGTTCCGACAGGGAAAAGGACGAGCTCACAATGGCCCTCGAATCCACGAGCACCGGACGGACACGAGGCACGCCAGCTCCGCTTCGTGGAAGGCTGGATTTCTGGACGCAGGGGTTACAAAACCCATGAGAAGAGGAAGAAACTGGAGCAGAGCCTAATGCAAAGCGCCGCAACGAAGGGTAATGGGGCTAGAGGAACGAGAAGAGGAACGAGAAGCAGCAGATCACAACAAACGACCTGCGAAGCTTCCCCGGTTACCCCGCCATCTCAGGCCGGAGAAGCAGCGTGGCTTCCACCGAGCTGCTTCAGCCAGAAAGCAGCATGCCTTGACGGCTCCTGCCAGCTATCCCGTGGATGCTATCACGGATGCTGAAAGTTGCCACCTTATGGCGCAATGGAGCAATTTGAAGGTCAAGGCGGCTGTTGGCTCTGTTTATCCTACTAAACCCGACTCAACTTTTCACTGTCGGCCGATTCCAGAAGGATATGCTAAGGTGATGGTCGATGAAATAACGGAGGGATTTGAGGAGCTCCGGCTTGACCACCCTGCCGGTGAAGGGGAGTATCAGCTGGGTTCTGCTCTGAAGACTCCATGCCTATGGCGGAAGGATCTCATCAACCTTCCGAACTGGACGCCTCCGCCTCCTCCTCCTCCTCCGGCGAGTCAGGGCACTCCGCCTCCTCCACCGCCTCCTCCTCCCGAGTGACGATCAGGGCACTCGGCCGGCTCTTCTCCGGCGCGTGGCGGCACTCCGCCTCCTTCTCCGCTGCACCGGGCGCGTCCGAAGCCAGCCTCCTCCTTCTCCGCCTCGTCGGCAAGGGCGGAAGAGACCCGCCGCCGCCCGCTGCTCCGGCTGTCGTAGTCCTTCTCCTCCGCCTCGTAAGCAAGGAAAGAAGACTTCCGCTCCGCCTGCTCCGCCGCGTCTAGCAGTACAACCAAAGGCGGGAGGAGATCTGATTCGGTCCTTCTCTCAAGACTCCGGAGAAGTTACCGCACGAGAGGAGCGAGGAGGAAAACGCGAAGATCGCGCAGACCAAGTGGATGACTGGTTTCAAGGGTTGAAAGCAAAGAGACATCCACCTCCGGAGGAGAAGGTAGATCCGGTCAAAGTGAAGCGCACTCTGGCTGCCCCGACAAAACCACCCAAGTCTCTCGCCAAAGGCAACTATGAGCGCATTATTGGAAAGGCATTTGCCAAGCGGAGAGATCGGGAAGTACTGCCGCTGATAAAAGGATGAAAGAACGACGAGCTGGGAAACAAATGCCCAGCTCGGCGAATAAGCCGAAGCAATCGTGCCCCCGCTCAAGGTGCTCGCTAGCGACATCGCCGATCCGAGGATGGTGCCCGTTATGGCAATCCTGAAGATTACCTGCCTTGACGATGTACAATTTGATTTCTTGGAGGTGCAGATACAAAGATACGAGTACGGGAAGCCTCTCACAAAGATGAAAGCTCTCTAACAACGATGATGCTAAGATTGCATGATTGGTACATGAAAACCTGCAAAGAGTCCGAGGGGAGGAATACTTTGTATGTTAGAGTTAAAAGAAGCATGACCTCCTTGGAATTGAACTGCTGCCTATTCCATTTGAGGAGTTCTATCAGTTTTTCAATCAATTGGCCCTCGATAAAGCAACGGTCACCTGCTACTGTCTGTAAGTAGTACTACTTCTGTCATTAAGTATCTCTATATAACTCAGCTCTTTCATTGCATGTATTTATAAATATCCTCACTATATTATGCAGATTGAAGATCGCAGAAATGAAGAAAAACAAGTGGGTGATATTGGGTTCATTAACACATATCTCATCGATGCAAATGAGGTTAAATATCGTGCCAAGGAAACCGAGGCCAACTTGCTACGATCGTTGGAAATAAATGAACACAAAAATACAATACTCTTTTCTTACAACTACACGTGAGTGTTACTGTCTTGTGGCATATTCGGTTTCCCTTATTTAGTCCAAGGTTATAGAAATGTAATATTGATGAGTTATGCATGCGCAAGCAGGTTCCACTATATTCTCCTAGAGATTAAGCTTGAGCAGGGAGTAGTAACTGTCTTAGACTCGAGACGAAAAGATCCCAAGGAGTATGCGGAAATGACTGAAATGCTCGAGAAGTAAGTTAAATTGATCATTATCCACCATATCAGCAACTTTGTTCATTTCTGATATCAAGTTGTTTTCTTTGTATGGCAGGGCTTGGGGAAAATTCACCAAAAAAGCTCCGGGACTACCGAAGAAGCTGCAATTTAGACACCCGAAAGTAAGTACTATATAGTAGCATATTCCACGCCATCTCCTAGTGATTCAAGCGCTAGTTTCATCAATACCATTTAGCATGTGCTTGCTAATTATCAGTTTGATTGACCTCTGTTTCTTGTAAAGTGGTTGTGGCAGGAACAAGGGAATGATTTCTGTGGATACTACGCTTATGTAGTCCATCCGCCACACGACCTGTGAGAGGGGCTACTCCGACAAACAATTTGAAGTGCGTAAATAAAAAAATTCACAAATTTATTTTATTACCATCACTTGTTTTGAGTTTCATTCATTCATATATATATATATATATATATATATATATATATATATATATATATATATATATATATATGTATTGACCCCTTTCTTAAAATTAGATGTTTGAAGCGGGATGAACTCCTAGCACCAGATCGCATGCGAGCAATTCAAGAGGAATTGGCGGCATTCTTTCTTGACTATGTGATCGCTGAAGACGGGAATACCATGTGGACCACGCCCTTATTGTAAAAGATAATTATTGTATATATGTAGCCGGTAGTGTCGGATAGATATACGAGAACTTGTTGTTCGACCAATCTCTCGGAGAAGGAGAGGTGGTCGATATCACTTCTCTCTGTATGCATATATATGTTCATGACGATCTTCTGTTTGCTTAATTACTAGCTAGCTAGCATGTCTAGTTAGTCCTCTCTATACGTATGTATAGTACGAAGCGTCGACCAAGCACGGACAAAAGAAAGGACACTTTTCTCTATTAATTAGCTAGCTATAGCACAATATATGAAACACCTAAATTAACCCCCAAAACCCCCAAACCCCCCTTTGAAAAAAAAACAAAACCAGAGCTAAAGAAATGCCGACGCGTGGATGTCTATTGGTCCCGGTTGGTGCCACCAACCGGGACCAAAGGCCCTCCTGCCTCGGGCTCACGGACAAAGCCACGTGGAGGCCCATCTGTCCCGGTTCTGGATAGAACCGGGACTAAAGGGTGAGGGTATTAGTACCGACCCTTTAGTCCCGGTTCATGAACCGGGACTAAAGGCCCTCATCAACCGGGACTATAGGCCCTTTTTCTACTAGTGCGGTGACCCCTGAAACTTTCCCGGTGGCCGAAACTGGACTTCCTATATACAATTCTTCACCTCAGGACCATTCCGGAACTCCTCGTGACGTCCGGGATCTCATACGGGACTCCGAACAACTTTCGGGTTACCGCATACTAATATCTCTACAACCCTAGTGCCACCGAACCTTAAGTGTGTAGACCCTACGGGTTCGGGAATCATGCAGACATGACCGAGACAGCTCTCCGGCCAATAACCAATAGCGGGATATGGATACCCATGTTGGCTCCCACATGTTCCACGATGATCTCATCAAATGAACCACGATGTCGAGGATTCAAGTAATCCCGTATACAATTCCCTTTGTCAATCGGTACGTTACTTGCCCGAGATTTGATCGTGGTATCCCAATACCTCGTTCAATCTCGTTACCGGCAAGTCACTTTACTCCTACCGTAATGCATGATCCCGTGACCAACCACTTGGTCACATTGAGCTCATTATGATGATGCATTACCGAGTGGGCCCAGAGATACCTCTCCGTCATACGGAGTGACAAATCCTCGGCAGCACCATCAGTGGTGTCATCCCCGACGCCACTAGGGGTTGTGTAGTCCGGAACGGTGTCTTCCGCGGCGTCCTCATAGTGGTGAGGTTCTTCTTCCAACTCCTGGGACAGCTCCCAGAATTGCTTGCCGCCCGAACCGCCGGCCTCATCGTTGTGGGCCATGTTTCACTCTAAACAGGAAAAAAGTTTAGTCAAGAAGTTGGTTATTGTCAAGGAACAAGATCATGGTCTCATCATTTAGGCTTTGTCGACACCGAGGCATCCTAAAAGCTAATCTTCTATCATTTAGGGTTTGTCAACGCCGAGGCACCCTAAAAGCCTAAGCGTACATCATTTAGGTTCTCATCAACACCGAGGCACCCTAAAAGCCAAGGTTTCATCATTTAGGGTTTGTCGACGCCGAGGCACCCTAAATGCTAAGTTAAGTTTTCATCATTTAGGGTTTATCGATGCCGAGGCAACCTAGGTTGGGCCTAATCACTTGGCACTAATCACTTGGCTCTATTGCCACCTATGTTGGGTTTATCAGCTAGGGTTTATCGATGCTAAGGAGAATTCTAAGTTGGGCCTAATCACTTGGCTCTATTGCCACCTATGGTTTAATGCAGCAAGAATGGCGAGGCCGTTGATCCTACTTAACTAAGTACTAAGATACCCCGGGCCATGCATTAGTAGGAAGTACCCCATATGTCCGATTTTTAGCAAAGTCATGCTAAAATTCACGGAAATTTTCAGCATGACCTTTGCTGAAAATAGGTACATGGAGTACCCAAATTTGCCGGAACGGAAGTTAATCGACATTCCGGCAAACTCAAGGGCCTCTCGGGGTACCTGCAAAATCATTATCCACGCGTAATGAAGTCCCCAATGGGTCATTTCAAAAGATCACAAGTAGCATCATCACAAGTACAACATCATACTGATTTAGTTTACCATCACAAGTAAAATCATTATCCCAGATTTTTTTATCCCCAAGAAGGAATAAAAGCAGTATGATGCATCTACTGATTTAGTTTACTACCTTGTTAGCTTTTGTTGTTATCAGGAGTATCTCTTTCTTGTAAATCCCTCCTATGTGCATGCACCTTGCTACCCACACAACCACAAAATAATACTGGAATAAAAACATTACTATGCCAAAGCAAGTGACTTCCACAGCCACACAAATTAATTACTACTAGATGGAGTACTCAGAACTAAGCTTGTAGTACAAGTGACATGACAAGCATACCAAATAGGCAACTAAACTATTTTTTTACCAAATAGGCAAATAGTATATGCACACCATGCATAGAAGGACAAATCAGGAGTTGAGGACGTGGAGTCTCTGCTCCCGAGCTCAAATTCACCATCTTGATCAGTAAAATAAAAAAATAGTAAATACATAAATTAAAAAAAGATCATAATTTGTTTGACAACAAACATTGCTTAATGTTCACCCTCAAACATACTGTAAATTTCCAGTAAAAAAAAGTCCTGATGCTTATAAGAACAATGAACTTATAGAAACTCCTTAATATGAATATTATACCGATGATAAAAGAAGTGAGACAAGTGTTGGGAAACGTTGCAGAAAATTAAAATTGTTCCTACGGTTTCACCAAGATCTATCTATGAGTTCATCTGAGCAACGAGTCAAGAGAGAGAGTTTGCATCTACATACCACTTGTAGATCGAGTACGGAAGCGTTCGAAGGAGTGGTGATGATGGAGTCGTTCTCAACGTGATTCCGATCACCGATGACCAAGTGCTGAACGGATAACACCTCCGTGTTCAACACACGTACGGTACGGGCAACGTCCCCTCCGTCTTGATCCAGCAAGGAGGAAGGAGAGGTTGAGGAAGATGCCTCCAACAGCAGCACGACGGCGTGATGATGGTGGAGTCACAGCCCGACAGGCTTCGCCAAGCGCGCTGGAGGAGGAGAGGTGTTGGGGAGGGGAGGGGCTGCGCCTTCAATTGTGTATGCAGCCCTCCCCTCACCCCTCTATTTATAGGGGAAGGGAGGAGGGGGGCCGGCCCCCTCTAGATGCATCTAGAGGGGGGCGGCCAAGGGAGGGGCTTGCCCCCAAGCAGGGGCGCCCCTTAGGGTTCCCTCAACCCTAGGCGCATGGGCCAAGGGAGGGTGCGCCCAGCCCACTAGGGGCTGGCTGCCTCCCACGCAGCCCAAGTGGCCCCCGAAAGGGGTGGCTCCTCCCGTGGTCCTCCGGAACCTTTCCGTGGACCTCCATAATCTGATATGACCAAACTTTTCCGTGTCCGCTTGACAACTTCCCATATATAAATCTTTACCTCCGGACCCTTCCGGAACTCCTCGTGACGTCCGGGATCTCATCCGGGACAACGAACATCATTCAGTAATCACATACAAGTCTTCCTAGTAATCCTAGCGTTACCGAACCTTAAGTGTGTAGACCCTACGGGTTCGGGAGACATGCAGACATGACCGAGATGCTCTCCGGTCAATAACCAACAGCGGGATCTGGATACCCATGTTGGCTCCCACATGCTCCTCGATGATGTCATCGGACGAACCACGATGTCGAGGATTCAAGTAACCCCGTATATTATTCCCTTTGTCAGACGGTATGTTACTTGCCCGAGACTCGATCGTTGGTATCCCAATACCTCGTTCGGGCCTCAAGCACGGCAAGTCACTTTACTCGTGCAGAATGCATGATCCCGTGACCGCACACTTGGTCACTTTGAGCTCATTATGATGATGCACTACCGAAAGTGGGCCCAGTGACACCTCTCCGTAACACGGAGTGACAAATCCAGTCTCGATCCGTGTCAACCCAACAGATACTTTCGAGGTACCTGTAATGCACCTTTATAGTCACCCGCCACGCCAGGACGCTTGGTACACCCAAAGCACTCCTACGGTATCCGGGAGTTACACGATCTCATGGTCTAAGGAAGAGATACTTGACATTGGAAAAGCTCTAGCAAAACAAACTACACGATCTTGTGCTATGCTTAGGATTGGGTCTAGTCCATCACGTCATTCTCCTAATGACGCGATCCCGTTGTCAATGACATCTGATGTCCATAGTCAGGAAACCATGACGATCTGTTGACCAACGAGCTAGTCAACTAGAGGCTTACTAGGGACGTATTGTGGTCTATGTATTCACACGTGTATCACGATTTCCGTATGATACAGTTATAGCATGAATAAAAGACAGTTATCATGAACAAGGAAATATAATAATAATGCTTTTATTATTACCTCTAGGGCATATTTCCAACAGTCTCCCACTTGCACTAGAGTCAATAATCTAGTTTACATTGTGATGAATCTAACACCCATATAGTTCTGGTGTTGATCATGTTTTGCCCATGAAGAGGTTTAGTCAACAGATCTGCGACATTCAGATCCGTATGCACTTTACAAATTTCTATGTTTCCATCCCTGAACATTTTCACGGATGGAGTTGAAGCGACGCTTGATGTGCTCTGGTCTTCTTGTGAAACCTGGGCTCCTTGGCAAGTGCAATAGCTCCAGTGTTGTCACAGAAGAGTTTGATCGGCCCCGACGCATTGGGTATGACTCCTAGGTCGGTGATGAACTCCTTCACCCAACTTGCTTCATGCGCTGCCTCCGAGGCTGCCATGTACTCCGCTTCACATGTAGATCCTGCCACGACGCTCTGCTTGCAAATGCACCAGCTTATCGCTTCCACCATTCAACATATACACGTATCCGGTTTGTGACTTAGAGTCATTCAGATCTGTGTCGGGTAGCGCCGACGTAACCCTTTACGACGAGCTCTTCGTCACCTCCATAAACGAGAAACATGTCCTTTGTCCTTTTCAGGTACTTCAGGATATTCTTGACCGCTGTCCAGTTGTTCCTTGCCGGATTACCTTGGTACCTTCCTACCAAACTTACGGCAAGGTTTACATCAGGTCCGGTACATAGCATGGCATACATAATAGATCCTATGGCTGAGGCATAGGGATGACACTCATCTCTTCTTTATCTTTTGCCGTGGTCGGGCATTGAGCTGTGCTCAATTTCACACCTTGCAATACAGGCAAGAACCCCTTCTTGGACTGATCCATTTTGAACTTCTTCAAAATTTTATCAAGATATGTCCTTTGTGAAAGACCTATGAGGCGTCTCGATCTATCTCTATAGATCTTGATGCCTAATATATAAGCAGCTTCTCCAAGGTCCTTCATTGAAAAACACTTATCCAAGTAGGCCTTAATGCTGTCCAAGAATTCTATATCATTTCCCATCAAAAGTATGTCATCTACATATAATATGAGAAATGCTACAGAGCTCCCACTCACTTTCTTGTAAACGCAGGTTCTCCATAAGTCTGCATAAACCCAAACGCTTTGATCATCTCATCAAAGCGAATGTTCCAACTCCGAGATGCTTGCTCCAGCCCATAAATGGATCGCTGGAGCTTGCATACTTTGTCGACATTCTTAGGATCGACAAAACCTTCCGGCTGCATCATATACAGCTCTTCCTTAAGATAACCGTTATGAACGCTGTTTTGACGTCCATCTGCCATATCTCATAATCATAGTATGCGGCAATTGCTAACATGATTCGGACGGACTTAAGCTTCGCCACGGAGAGAAAGTCTCATCGTAATCAATCCCTTGAACTTGCCGATAACCCTTAGCGACAAGTCGAGCTTTATAGATGGTGACATTACCATCCGCGTCCGTCTTCTTCTTAAAGATCCATTTGTTTTCTATCGCTCGCCGATAATCGGGCAAGTCAGTCAAAGTCCACACTTTGTTTTCATACATGGATTCTATCTCGGATTTCATGGCTTCTAGCCATTTGTTGGAATCTGGGCCCGCCATCGCTTCTTCATAGTTCAAGGTTCACCGTTGTCTAACAACATGATTTCCGTGACAGGGTTGCCGCATTCACTGCAGTGCGGAACGTGTCCTTGTGGACCCACGAAGTTCAAGAGCAACTTGATCCAAGTACCTTGATCATCATCATTAATTTCCTCTTCAGTTGGTGTAGGCATCACAGAACATTTTCCCGAGCTGCACTACTATCCTGTTCAAGAGGTAGTACCTCATCGAAGTTCTACTTTCCTCCCACTTACTTCTTTCGAGAGAAACTCTTTTTCCGTAAAGGATCCGTTCTTGGCAACAAAGATCTTGCCCTCGGATCTTAAGTAGAAGGTATACCCAATGTTTTCTTTAGGGTATCCTATGAAGACGCATTTTTCCGATTTGGGTTCGAGCTTTTCAGGTTGAAGCTTCTTGACATAAGCATCGCATCCCCAAACTTTTAGAAACGACAGCTTAGGTTTCTTCCCAAACCATAATTCATACGGTGTCGTCTCAACGGACTTAGACGGTGCCCTATTTAAAGTGAATGTAGCTGTCTCTAGAGCGTATCCCCAAAATGATAGCGGTAAATCGATAAGAGACATCATAGACCGCACCATATCCAATAGAGTGCGATACGATGTTCGGACACACCGTTATTACCGAGGTGTTCCAGCGGCGTTAGTTGTGAAACGATTCCACATTTTCTTAAGTGTGTACCAAATTCGTGACTTAAATATTCTCCTCCACGATCTGATCGTAAGAATTTTATCTTTTGGTCACGTTGATTCTCTACTTCATTCTGAAATTCCTTGAACTTTTCAAAGGTCTCAGACTTGTGTTTCATCAAGTAGACATACCCATATCTACTCAAGTCATCTGTGAGAGTGAGAACATAACGATATCCTCCATGAGCCTCAACGCTCATTGGACCGCACACATCGGTATGTATGATTTCCAACAAGTTGGTTGCTCGCTCCATTGTTCCGGAGAACGGAGTCTTGGTCATCTTGCCCATGAGGCATGGTTCGCATGTGTCAAATGATTCATAATCTAAAGACTCCAAAAGTCCATCAAGATGGAGCTTCTTTATGCGCTTGACACCAATGTGACCAAGGCGGCGAGTACACAAGTATGTGGGACTATCGTTATCAACTTTAGATCTTTTGGTATTCACGGTATGAACATGTGTAATACTACGCTCGAGATTCATTAAGAATAAACCATTGACCATCGGAGCATGACCATAAAACATATCTCTCATATAAATAGAACAACAATTATTCTCGGATTTAAATGAGTAGCCATCTCGCATTAAACGAGATCCTGATACAATATTCATGCTCAAACTTGGCACCAAATAACAATTATTAAGGTTCATAACTAATCCCGTAGGTAAATGAAGAGGTAGTGTGCCGACGGCGATCACATCGACTCTGGAACCATTCCCGACGCCAGCATCGTCACCTCGCCCTTTGCCGCCTTCGCTATTTCGCAGCTCCTGCTGTGAGTTACAAATATGAGCAACGGCACTCGTATCAAATACCCAGGAGTTACTACGAGTACTGGTAAAGTACACATCAATTACATGTATATCAAATATACCTTTGGTGTTGCCGGCCTTCTTGTCCGCTAAGTATTTGGGGCAGTTCCGCTTCCAGTGACCCCTCCCCTTGCAATAAAAGCACTCGGCCTCGGGTTTGGGTCCATTCTTTGACTTCTTCCCGCAACTTGCTTACCGGGCGCTGCAACCTCCTTGCCGTCCTTCTTGAAGTTCTTCTTGCCCTTGCCCTTCTTGAACTTAGTGGTCTTATTGACCATCAACACTTGATGTTCTTTCTTGATTTCAACCTCGGCTGACTTCAGATAGAGAATACTTCAGAATGGTCTTTACCATCCCCTGCATATTTTAGTTCATCACAAAGCTCTTGTAGCTTGGTGGGAGCGATCGAGGATTCTGTCAATGACCGCCTCATCGTGGAGGTTAATATTCAGTCGGGTCATACGGTTGTGCAACCTGCATATCTTGAGAATGTGCTCACCGATGTAACCGCTTTTCCTCCATCTTACAACTATAGAACTTGTCGGAGATGTCATATCTCTCGACCCGGGCGTGAGCTTGAAAAACAAGTTTCAGCTCCTCGAACATCTCATATGCTCCGTGATGCTCAAAACGCTTTTGGAGCCCCGGTTCTAAGCTGTAAAGCATGCCGCATCGAACGAGGGAGTAATCATCAAGACAAGACTGCCAAGCATTCATAATGTCTTGGTTCTTCCGACGGAGCGTCACCTAGCGGTCCTTCTAGGACATATTGTTTCCTGGCAGCTATGAGGATGATCCTCAAGTTCCGGATCCAGTCCGTATAGTTGCTGTCGTCATCTTTCAGCTTGGTTTTCTCTAGGAACGCGTTGAAGTTCAAGTTGACATGAGCGTTGGCCATTTGATCTACAAGACATATTATGCAAAAGTTTTTAGACTAAGTTCATGACAATAAAGTTCATCTAATCAAATTATTTAAATGAACTCCCACTCAGATTAGACATCCCTCTAGTCATCTAAGTGTTACACGATCCGAGTCGACTAAGCCGTGTCCGATCATCACGTGAGACGGACTAGTCATCATCGTTTAACATTCTCATGTTGATCGTATCTTCTATACGACTCGTGTTCGACCTTTCGGTCTCCGTGTTCTGAGGCCATGTCTGTACATGCTAGGCTCGTCAAGTTAACCATAAGTGTTTTTGCGTGTGTAAATCTGTCTTACACCCGTTGTATGTGAACGTAAGAATCCATCACACCCGATCATCACGTGGTGCTTAGAAGCGACGAACTTTAGCAACGGTGCACAGTTAGGGGAAACACTTCTTGAAATTGTTGTAAGGATCATCTTATTTACTACCGTCGTTCTAAGTAAACAAGATGTATAAACATAATAAACATCACATGCAATTATATAGTAGTGACATGATATGGCCAATATCATATAGCTCCATTGATCTCCATCTTCGGGCTCCATGATCATCTTGTCACCGGCATGACACCATGATCTCCATCATCATGATCTCCATCATTGTGCCTCCATGAAGTTGTCACGCCAACGACTACTTCTACTTCTATGGCTAACGCGTTTAGCGATAAAGTAAAGTAATTTACATGGCGTTCTTCAATGACACGCAGGTCATACAAAAATAAAGACAACTCCTATGGCTCCTGCCGTTGTCATACTCATCGACATGCAAGTCGTGATTCCTATTACAAGAACATGATCTCATACATCACAATATGTCATTCATCATTCATCACAACTTGGCCATATCACATCACATGACAATTGCTGCAAAAACAAGTTAGACGTCCTCTAATTGTTGTTGCATCTTTTACGTGGCTGCAATTGGGTTCTAGCAAGAACGCTTTTCTTACCTACGAATAACCACAACGTGATCTTGTCAACTTCTATTTACCCTTCATAAGGACCCTTTTCATCGAATCCGCTCCAACTAAAGTAGGAGAGACAGACACCCGCCAGCCACCTTATGCAACTAGTGCATGTTAGTCGGTGGAACCGATCTCACGTAAGCGTCACGTAAGGTTGGTCCGGGCCGCTTCATCCCACAATACCGCGGAAGCAAGATAAGATTAGTAGCGGCAAGTAAGTTGACAAGATCCACGCCCACAACTAAATTGTGTTCTACTCGTGCAATAGAGAACTACGCATAGACCTAGCTCATGATGCCACTGTTGGGGAACGTTGCAGAAAATTAAAATTTTTCCTACGGTTTCACCAAGATCTATCTATGAGTTCATCTAAGCAACGAGTCAAGAGAGAGAGTTTGCATCTACATACCACTTGTAGATCGAGTACGGAAGCGTTCGAAGGAGTGGTGATGATGGAGTCGTTCTCAACGTGATTCCAATCACCGATGACCAAGTGCTGAACGGACAGCACCTCCGTGTTCAACACACGTACGGTACGGGCAACGTCCCCTCCGTCTTGATCCAGCAAGGAGGAAGGAGAGGTTGAGGAAGATGGCTCCAACAGCAGCACGACGGCGTGATGATGGTGGAGTCACAGCCCGGCAGGGCTTCGCCAAGCGCACGCGGAGGAGGAGAGGTGTTGGGAGGGAGGGCTGCGCCTTCATTTGTGTATGCAGCCCACCCCTCACCCCTATTTTTATAGGGTATGGGCGGAGGGGGCCGGCCCCCTCTAGATGCATCTCGAGGGGGGGGCGGCGGCCAAGGGGAGGTGGGCTTGCCCCTGCCAAGGGGGGCGCCTTAGGGTTCCCTCAACCCCTAGGCGCATGGGCCAAGGGGAGGTGCGCCCAGCCCACTAGGGGCTGGCTGCCTCCCACGCAGCCCAAGTGGCCCCCGAAGGGGTGGCCTCTCCGTGGTCCTCCGGAACCTTTCCGTGGACCCTCCATAATTCCGATATGACCAAACTTTTCCGTGTCCGCTTGACAACTTCCCATATATAAATCTTTACCTCCGGACCCTTCCGAACTCCTCGTGACGTCCGGGATCTTATCCGGACTCAACAACATTCGGTAATCACATACAAGTCTTCCTAGTAACCCTAGCGCTATCAACCTTAAGTGTGTAGACCCTACGGGTTCGGGAGACATGCAGACATGACCGAGACGCTCTCCGGTCAATAACCAACAGCGGGATATGGATACCTATGTTGGCTCCCACATGCTCCTCGATGATGTCATCGGATGAACCACGATGTCGAGGATTCAAGTAACCCCGTATACTATTCCCTTTGTCAGACGGTATGTTACTTGCCCGAGACTCGATCGTTGGTATCCCAATACCTCGTTCAGTCTCGTTACCGGCAAGTCACTTTACTCGCATCAGTAATGCATGATCCCGTGACCAGACACTTGGTCACTTTGAGCTCATTATGATGATGCACTACCGAGTGGGCCCAGTGATACCTCTCCGTAACACGGAGTGACAAATCCCAGTCTCGATCCGTGTTAACCCAACAGATACTTTCGGAGGTACCTGTAATGCACCTTTATAGTCACCCAGTTACGTTGTGACGTTTGGTACACCCAAAGCACTCCTACGTTATCCGGGAGTTACACGATCTCATGGTCTAAGGAAGAGATACTTGACATTGGAAAAGCTCTAGCAAAACGAACTACACGATCTTGTGCTATGCTTAGGATTGGGTCTAGTCCATCACGTCATTCTCCTAATGACGTGATCCCGTTGTCAATGACATCTGATGTCCATAGTCAGGAAACCATGACTATCTGTTGACCAACGAGCTAGTCAACTAGAGGCTTACTAGGGACGTTTTGTGGTCTATGTATTCACACGTGTATCACGATTTCCGTATGATATAGTTATAGCATGAATAAAAGACAGTTATCATGAACAAGGAAATATAATAATAATGCTTTTATTATTGCCTCTAGGGCATATTTCCAACAACAAGAAGTGTCTGCAGCCTTGAGTAGATTCCCGGGACCTGAAGGTTGTTCACCCTGCTCATATCAAATATTATGTTGTATTAGCAGCAAGTAGACAAGCCTCCATACATCAAGCCCTAAATGATGAATGAACTGGCCAGAAAGAATCAACAGAAAATAGCAACATACATTTCTGATCCCGCACAAGTGTGAAAAAGATTAGTTGAACATGAACAAATATGTTTACTGACTGGAGTATGATAGATGTTTCAGGTTTCAGTATACAAAGATTAGTTGAACATGAACAAAGATGAACTAGTTTCAGGTTTACTACCAGTTTAAAAACCAGTCTGGTCCTCGAAACTAGAATTAGAAAACAAGATTAAAAATAGGAAACACCCATATACTGTCAAGTTATGTCGATGCTCCCACTTGAGGCACCCATTTTCACAATTCTTATTATACTCTCAGCTAATTTTTTTGTTACAGAGATTTTCATACCAAGTGCTTTGAACTAGAAAATCATCAAAGTTGAAAGCCTAGCTGATTTGAACGGCTTATTCTCTGGAATCATCAGCGTGCCTGCATTCAGGCTAAATGTTGATAATGCTTTCAACTTTGAGAAAGAAGATGAATGGGCATTCTGGCTAATTCTTTGAACTTTATCATCAATCCAAAGAGTACACTGTGATCAATCCAGAGGGATCAAAAATCATCAATTTGCATTCAGAAAAGGAAAATACACTATCATCAAAGGTGAGCGCAGCACATTCAGGCTAATTTGAGAAAGAATTATCACGCACATTCAACAACATGGCAGCACAAGGTGAGCAGATTTTTTTCCTCTATAAAATGGCAAGTTTGAAATCAATTTCTATGGGTCACACAACAAATTGAGAACATCATGTTTCCCATCACATGGCAAATTTTTACGAATTCTGTTTTCTAAATCACAGCAAAATCTTGAAACAAAATTATAGTTGTCTCATGGCAATTCTCGAAACAAGTTTGTGTTTTCTAAATCGTGGCAATTGTTAAAACAAATAGTATATGGCCATGGAACCTTAACATATATCGCCATGCTAACAAGGCAAAGATCCTGACTGGAAACTTTATTTGTCTGAACCCTGACTGCAAACTAAATTTCTTCTCAAAAAATCTATTCCTATGCAGGCAGACGCAGATATATGCATGGCATGGCAGGTGAACATATTTTCAGAGCTCAGATGCAAACGGTGCCGGCGTCGCCACAGTCGAGGGGAGGGAGGGAGGGAATGGGGAAGGGTGGAGAGGGAGGAAGGAGGAAGGAGGAGAGGTACCTGGGCCGGCGCGGCCAGTCGCCGGAGGGGTCGGGATCAGGGTCGGCGAAGGGGTCGGGGTCGGGGTCCGAGCTCGTCCGGGTCCTCGTAGTCGAAGAGGAAGACGGCCGCGGTCGAAGGAGAGCAGCCGCTGGCCACGCGCAGGAAGAGACAGCGGGAGGTGGCGGCGAGGGTCACGGCACCGTCCTTGGCTCGCCGGCTGCTGCGGAGGTGACCGGTGGCGGAGGACGGCAGGGGCAGGCGGGGTGGTCGCGTCGGGGCCGCGCTCGCCTGCTGCTGCAGGGGCCGGAGGAGGCCCTCGTTCGTCGGAGGGAGGAGGAGAGGAGAGGAGCGGGCGGCGGGGTGAGGAACCCTAGTGCGCGCGCTCAGCCGATCCCGTTCAGGGGGCGCGGGGGCGGCGGGGGTGGAGTCCGGCGAGGGTCAGGGCGGCGGCTTCGGGGCGGCGCAAGACCACAGCCAGGAGAGGCGGCGTCGTCGCCGACGGCGTGCAGGCGCGGCGAACGGAGGGGGTGGAGCAAGGCGGGGCGGCGGCCTACGGTTGGGGTCGAGTGGGGATCTGGCGAGGGAGGGAGAGAGGCCAGAGGGGAATAGGTGGAGTGGGGAGGGTTAGCAATGGCGCACCTCCCCCTAGTGCGCCATAAGTACGACGACAGCGATGGCGCACCTCCCCCCTAGTGCGCCATTAGTAAAAAAAATTATTACAGTTCGAGCACTCAGGTTATATTCCACCTAACCGTATCTCCTTCAAAACACACACACTAGCCCGACTGGTCAGCACGCAGCACACACACTGGGAGGTCCTGGGTTCGATTCCGAGGCTCCCCAATTTTTGTTTTTATGCATTTTTTCTTTGCACATATCTTTTCATCCATGCATCCAAATATAACATGTCACATATGCTAGATGCTCAGAATTACATGTAGAAAAATAATATGCAGTTTGTTGCCATGTTAACAACATTTAAAATGTTGTTTGATATTTATTTGTGTTTAAATATGTTCAAACTTGTTTAAATCATAACAGTAATATTTTTTATAAAAATAGTAATAATTTTTTAAACTATATCATCAAATTTGTTATTTGAAAATATTTATGAATACGAAAAATATCGTCAAATTTATTATTTGAAAATATCATCAAAATTGTTATTTGAAAATATAATCAATTTTTTTTGCAATTTTAGTTGCATTCATTTGTGACGGTGGAGTGGGCCGGGAGGTGCGGGGGTGCTCGGCGGTGGTGGAGCGGGGGAGGGTGCGGTGGGTCGTCGGCGGCGGTGGAGTGGGGGAGGGTGCGGGGGGTCGGCGGCGGCGGCCGGTGGAGCGGGGGAGATGGTGCGGGGGGTGCTCGGTGGCGAGGGGGACCGGATCTGGCGAGGTGGGATAGCGATCGAGATGGAGGGGGATCGAGATCGAGTGTCCATGAAATTTAAAAACATTCATGAGTTCAAAAAGTGCCCATGAAATACAATCGAGAAATGAAGGCTACAATTTAAATACAATCGATCTTAGCTAGCTATCTGTTCACAATCTTCTTGCCCTTATTTTTCGTAAATGGAGTTCTTCTCTTGAACGAACGTCCTTTAGGTAGGGTGGTCCTGCTTCTTCTTGTGGTGTATGCTGATACTTCATCGCCGTCGTCATGTTCCATCTTCGGGTCGCCGTACGTGTCGAAGTCTTGCTCATTGGCGACTCCATCCATTCCGATGATCTTCCTTTTGCCTCTCCTCACGACAACACGACTGGGCTTTGGCGGGTCGGTAATGAAGAAGCATTGGTCCACTTGGGAAGCCAGTACCCATGGCTCATTTTTCATGCGGTGACGCTTATGCGCTCGGTCTTGATTTGGCTTCGGGTATAACCATGGTGGTGAAATACCGGTCTTCTTTTATGACGCTCTTGGCCCATCTGACACGGAACATCGGGACCTTCTCTCCAGCGTAGCTCAGCTCCCAGATCTCCTCGATCCTTCCATAGTATCTGTCCTTGTCGTTCCCGGTGTAGGATTCCATCGTTACCCCGGAGTTCTGATAACCATCGCTCTTCATGTCCTTTCGCTCGGTGTAGAATGTGTAGCCGTTGATATCATACGCCTCATACGTCATCAGGTTGTGCTCGGCGCCCTGTGACAAGGCAAATATGAGTTGTCCTTCAGCGGAAGAATCCTCATGTAAAGGGTACGACAGAAGCTTCTGCTTGAACCAACACGTGAAACATGAGTTGTGCTCTTTGATTATATCTCCGTCTGTCCTCTGTTGGCCTCGGTCATTGTACGTCTTCTCAATAAAGGTTTTGTGCACTACCACCCAAGAATCGACCACGTCTATGTGTTGTAGCGCGACTAGGTTTGCTCTTTCAAAGTCGGCGAGTCGACCCTCGAAGTCGACATGCATTTCACGGCAACCATCACGGTGACCCCATCCAGCGAGCCTGCCGAGGTGCCTGTTGACGGGCAGACCAACGGGGTTCTCGATGCCTAGATAATTCGTGCAATAGGAGATGCACTCTTCGGTTAGAAAGCCCCTGGCTATGCTTCCCTCTGGGCGTGACATGTTGCGAACGTATCCTTTGATGACACCATTCACCCTTTCGAACGGCATCATGCTGTGCAGGAACGTCAGCCTGAGTTGGATGATATCCTCCACGATATGGAACAGCAGATGCACCATAACGTCGAAGAATGCGGGCGGGAAGTACATCTCAATCTCGCATAGTATAACCACGGTCTCTTCCTCAGAGCCTTCGAGTTGCCTCACGCCAACCGACTTCCGAGAGATGACGTCGAAAAAGTTACATAGGCCAAATAGCGTTTCACGTACGTGCGCGTCCATGATGCCACGGGTTGCAACTGGACGTATCTGCGTCATCAGCACATGACAGTTGTGAGACTTCATCCCGCTGAACTTCTGCTTCGCTGGGTCTAGGTATCTGCTTATCTTCCCCGCGTAACCGTAAGGAAGTATTAATCCTACGAGGCAGGTGAAAAACTGATTGATCTCCTCCTGACTTAGAGTGAAGCACGCGGGAGGGTAGTCATTTCCGGTCTTCTTGGCCTTTTTGCCTTTGCGACGACTTTCTGTGTCCTGCTTCGCCTCATCATAATCATCATTAGCATGAAGCTCGTCCCTGATGCCCATTGATTTCAAGTCTGCCCTTGCTTTCGGCCCATCTTTGGTCCTCTCTGGCATGTTGAGCAGGGTACGAAGCAGACTCTCGCACACATTCTTCGTGATATGCATGACATCAAGGCTGTGACGCACACGGTGGATCTTCCAGTATGGCAAGTCCGATAAAACATACCTCGTTTTCCATACCTTCAGTAGCGGCTCTGGCGCCTTTCGCTTCTTTCCCGGCTCTGGCGCCTTTTGCTTCTTTCCCGGCAGTGAGCAATCTTTCCAATTTTTCAACAGCTCGTCTATTTCCTCGCCGCGCCTCGTACGCGGGCGTCTTCGGGGTTTGGTTTCACCATCGAACAGATCCTTGCGTTTCCTCCACGGTTCATCATCGCGAAGCCACCTTCGATGTCCCATGAACACGGTTTTCGAAGACCCGGGATCTCTATCTAGCTGGCGATACGTTGTGTCATCCATGCACCTAACGCATCCAAAAAATCCGTGGACCACCTGCCCCGCGACATATCCGTAACCGAGATAGTCGTGCACCGTCGTGAGCAGTGCGGCTCTCATAGGGAAATATTCTTTCTGTGCGGCGTCCCACGTATTGGCTGGCGTTTTCCACAGCGTGTCTAGCTCCTCTTTCAGCAGCCCCAGATACAGATTGATGTCGTTCCCTGGTTGTTTCGGCCCTTCAATTAGCATACTCATGTGAATGTACTTCCTCTTCATGCACAAACAGGGGGAAGGTTGTACATCCACACAAACACAGGGCAGGTGCTATGTGTGCTTCTTCCGCTGCCAAACGGATTGACTCCATCGGTGCTCGCTACCAGCACGATGTTCCTTGGATCCTTCCCAAATTCTGGGTGTTCGAAGTTCAACGCTTGCCACTGGCTCCCATCCCTAGGGTGACTCAGCATCTTGTCTTTTTTATTTATCTCCGGATCATTTGCGTCATCTTCTGGCTTCTTCTCCTCCCTATCCGCGTGCCAACGCAGGAGCTTTGCTACCTTAGGGTCCGCGAAATACCGCTGCAGCATTTAGGAGTCATCGGAAAGTACCACACCACTTTTCGAGGAGCTTTCTTCCTCTTCTTGTATCGAGTGACGCCACACATCGGACATATGGTAGACTCCGCGTGCTCGTCCCGATAAATGATGCAATTGTTCATGCACACATGGTATTTCACGTGCGGTAAATCCAGAGGACACACGATTTTCTTCGCCTCCTCGAAACTGGTCGGGCACTTGTTCCCCTTGGGAAGACGTTCGTGCTAGAATGTCATGTTCTCGTCGAAGCATGCGTCGGTCATTTTGTGTTTTACCTTCATCTCCAGATCCATGAGCGTTACTTTCAGGCAGGTATCCTCGGGCCTGCATCCTTCATACAATGGAGTAACCGCGTCTATCTCCAGTTGATCCAGCTTTGCTTTCTCCCGGGCGGCAGCTCTTGCGTTATCCGTCTGCTTAAGAAGCAGCTCTTGAATATGAGGGTCCTGCACCCAGCCCATCGATGGTCCATCGTCCGCTCGCCCCCGGCATCTTCATCTTCATGATCATGCCCTTCGTCTGCTCCGGCATCTTCCTCATCATCATGTCCTGCATCTTCTACATGATGACTGTGTATAGCATCACCGTCGTGATCATGTCCTGGAGTTTCTTCGTCTTCTCGCCCGCCCGAGCCGCGGTGGTTGTCTTGCTGCCCTTCCTCATTTCTTGCCCGACCCCCATGGATGACCTCATAGTCATCTTCATCACCTTGCCACTGATAGCCATCCATGAAACCACGCAAGAGCAGGTAGTATCGCACCTGCCCGGAATCCGGGTCCGCAATAAGGCTCTTCAGCTTGCATCTTCGACACGGACATCTTATCTCCGTCTCATTCTTTTAAAGCATCTCGGCCTTCGCGGAGCTCAAAAACCTATCCACGATGCCTTCGGTCATCGTGCGGACCATGGTCGCCTGCGGGGTAGAGCAAAACGATATTTTAGAACCTAGAAAAACTTATGGCATGACTTTCCCTAAAAATAGGACCAAAAAGAATGCATAGTGCCAAAATTCTCGCCAAAACGAAAATGAATCAACATACCGGCAAAATATTGGCAACTATCGCATTTCAAATACCGGTACCTGCAAACACAAACATATATGCAACACCACAAACATATGCAACACCACGAACATACATAGATCTAGCTACGCCACAAAAAGTGCATGTGCACGTTGTTGGAGGGAGAACAACATAAAGATAGCTTCCCCCCTTACTTACCTATCAACAAAAGGTAATTTAACCACTTATTTTCGATGGATCTATGGTGCAAATGAGGTGAGGAGGAGGAGGCGGCCGAGACAAGCTTGGAGGAGGAGGTGGAGATAATGAAGTGGGGAAAGTGAGTGGTTAGGTGTGGCTGTCCAAAATATCTTGTTGGTCCTGAAGTTACTAATGGCGCACCACCTGCAAATGCGCCATTAGTAACCTGATTACTACTGGCGCACCGGCAGGTGGTGCGCCATTAGTAGTTTTGCAAAAAATTATATATACTAATGGCATAGCGTGGCACAAGGCGCCATTACTAGTTTAAACTAGTAATGGTGCACTATGCCACGGTGCGCCATTAGTAGTTTTGCAAAAAAGAATAAAAAACAACAGTAGTGGCGCATCGCGGCGGTGCGCCATTACTAGTTAGAAGTATTAATGGCGCACTGTGCGCTGGTGCGCCATTAGTATGTTTGGAAAAATAAAAAAACAAATGTTACTAGTGGCGCACCATTTGTCCAGTGCGCCATTAGTGTCTTTCACACTAATGGCGCACCAGCAATTGGTGCGCCACTACTATATAGTAGTGGCGCACCACATGTCTGGTGCGCCATTAGTGGACATTCCATCTACAGCCCTTTTCCTAGTAGTGCATTGAAGTTGCACGTCGGCTAAAAGGGTGTCGCCCGGCTGAACATGCCTCCTCGCCGCATTCAAACGGCCACAAACTGCCCGCCTGCCTTCATCCATTAAACCGATGTGTACGCCGAGAAAACTACTCCGAAAAGTGGAGAGTGAAACCAGAGTACGTACATGGTGTTACCACCGCCCTCTGCGCCTCTGCGGGGGCAGACGCAGCGCACCGTCGTCTGCTCCTTGGCTCGGCAGGCAAGCAAGCGATAGGGGGCGGCTAGGGCTGGATTAACAAGCTACTCGACTCATTAAGATCGTTAACTTTAGCGAGCTCAAACTCTTGTTCAGCTCGGTTTGTCAGATACTCATTAAGCTCGTGAGCGCTCACGAGCGCTTGTTACAGTTGTAAACATTACAGAAGCATTCCATCATATATTCAATATTTAAACATGTAGCAAAGTAGTAATGTATCAACCTTTGCAAAATTTATTCTTTCCAAATAGCAGCACATAATGCAACAAACAACAGCAACATAGAGTGACGCAACCATAAAACAGACCACCATTATGGTTCATACTTCATACTTCTTACAAAATCACTAGGTGAACAACAACAATAAATAAGGCCATTGACAAATTAAAGTCCAGGACTTCAAAAGACAAAGCCGAACACAGCTTAGGCTCTCAACATTGCATCAAGTTCGATTAGCAGACTAGCATTACATATTATATTAACTACTTCAGCACGACACTTCATCAACATAAGGTATTACATAAAGAACAATGACCGAAATAAAATGATAGCTGCTAGATGAGGAAATTCAAAGTAGCTCCTGCTCGTCACATAAGTTGCCCATCAGTTCATCAATTCCATCTTCCTACATAGACATAGAGAAATTCCCACGTTGCGACAAGTGGCGCTCTGTATGTGTGCCAGTTGTCGCAAACTGGGGAGTTCGAGTGATCTTTGCAACGTGTACTCCTCAACTAGTGATTTTGCCTTCTCTCACGTACCGCTGCAATGCTCCATGTGTCCTCCTTTTTGCAAAGACCACTAGTTGTAGCCCACATTGCCTGCTACTGTCGAAAACCAGATCGGGGCCGATCCCAATCCACCAGAGCACCACAGTCATGCATCAGAATCATGAGGCCCACCAAGCCGTTGCAGACCCACGCACCGCCAACCCAGGAGGCCATTGTCGCCCCATCATGCCCTCGCCAATGCACCGTCCCGGTCCAACGAAGCTACCCAAAACTGTGCCCCCTGCTTGAGGAGGTGAAGTGCCCCGCCGCGCATATGACGATGGCAAGGAGGAGGAAGGGGGAGGTGGAAACTGGTGGTGCCAGCAGAGACGCCTACGGGAGTGATGTGGGAGGAAGGTGCTTTTTCACCTTCTCCACCCCAAACGATGTAAAATGCAAGAGCGTTTTCCAGTAACCTATGCCATGGGTACAATCAGCAAAAGGATTCTCTTATCGTATTGCACTGATCAAGGTAAAGTTTCTCTGTAGGTCGAGCTACATGGAACCTCCAATCTTCAACCCTTCAACATTGCTTTGAGATCCGTACTCTCCACTAACTTGCAACAAGAAAATTTCTCTTTTTTGTTTCTCTCAAATGAAAGAACATATGGACTTCAAACTTTGAAAATCAAACAAACTTTACAACTTAAACGTGTGAAAAAACTTTCAAATTTTTTGGACCAACATAAATATACAAATGATGATTTTTTTGATTAAAAAATCATTTTAGCATTTTAAATGCATGAAAAAAATCCGAAAGTTTTTTCCCACATAGTAATTAGAATGTTTTGTTGTCATGCAATGTTTGAAGTTTATACGTTGTTTCGTTTGAGAGAAACAAAAATGACAAATGTGTCTGCATGGATCGCACTGTAAAAATGGATGGCTAAGATAAGGGGTACCATGTAGCTCAAGCTACACAAAACCACATTATGCCATGTTGGTGGGACGTTGGTTTCACCAATCTTCGTGGAATGTGTGGATATTAGTGGTTCTATTGGGAAGGTAGAGTTTAAACCTTGTTATCTGTCTACTAATCAAGCGGCTTGTATGCTATCTCAGTAATGTTTTTACTAGATGATGTACTAATTATTTGATTTTAATAAAACTAGCCAAAAAACGCAAATGGATGAATAATCACTACAGAAAATCAAATTTATCTATAAAAATTGAATAAGCGTAATAAAAAATTGTTGGGCCCACCTGGCAGCCCATGTCTTATCTTCTTCCTTCGCGCTTCACCCCGCACCCCGCGTAGCTAGCACCTAGCCTTGCAGTCGTCGCTGCCTCGCCGGCGCCCCCCGTAAAAAGTTGACGCATGCATCCTGTTCGTTGCACGTCGCAACTCATTCCTTTTTGCGTGTGCGCCCCAGGCCACCACGGCAGTTCTGGCGTCTACAGAAATATAAGTCATACGTGATTTTTAGGTCTACAATTTGACTAGCGAAATACGTGTTATATGCACACAAAAAATATATCTTTAGATTCATTTTCAAATGGAATTTCTAGACATATATATTTATGGCAAATTACACATGCATATTCGGCTGGTAAAATTGAAGACTTAAGATTAATCATAAAAATTGAAGGCGCTAATGACTGCATGTCATGTTCTAAACTGAGTTCCCACAAAGAATAAGACCATGACTCCATTTGAGGAATGGGAAAGAAAAACACTGAAACTCTCCTAACTACGTACTTGGGGTTGTTTGGTGAAAGTCAATATACCAATTTCCAAGAAGCGCAAACTTGGACCAAAAACCGTGGATTGTGTTCTTCAGGGCTATGCTTTTCATAGCATTGGCTATAGATTTTCGATAATAAAATCCGAGGTATCCAACATGCATGTTGGTACAATTATGGAGTCAAATAATGCGAATTTCTTTGAGGACATATTTCCTGTGAAGGGTATGTCGAGTTCATCAAATCAGGAGATACCTACTCCATCTAGTGAGGAATTTGCTGTAATTCCTGAACCCACCATTGCGATGGAACACGTTGAGAATGCTGTTGGGGATGACAATGAAACTCCTGTAAGGAGTAAGAGACAGAGGACCGCAAAGTCCTTTCGTGATGATTTCATTGTGTACCTCGTGGATGACACACCCAGGACTATTTCAGAAGCCTATGCGTCTTCTGATGCTGACTACTGGAAGGAAGCTGTCTGTAGCGAGATGGATTCCATCTTAGCTAATGGAACCTAGGAAATCACTAATCGTCCTTATGGGTGCAAACTTGTAGGATGTAAGTGGGTGTTCAAGAAAAAGCTTAGACCTGATGGTACGATTGAAAAGTACAAGGCACGGCTTGTGGCTAAGGGTTATACCCAAAAAGAAGGTGAATACTATTTCGATACTTACTCACATGTGGCTAGACTGACCACTATTTAGGTGCTACTATCACTGGCTGCCTCACACGATCTTCTCGTTCATCAAATGGACGTTAACACGGCTTTCCTCAACGGAGAGTTGAAGGAGGAAATTTACATGGATTAGCCCGATGGTTTTGTAGTACCTAGTCAGGAAGGAAAGATGTGCAAGTTATTAAAGTCTTTATATGGCCTTAAATAAGCTCCTAAGGAGTGACATGAGAAGTTCGAAAGAACATTAACAGCTGTAGGCTTTGTAGTAAACGATGGTGACAAGTGTGTGTACTGTCGCCATGGTGAGGGCGAAGGAGTTATTTTTTGTCTGTATGTCGACGACATACTGATCTTTGGAACCAAACTTGATCTAACCAAGGAGGTTAAGGACTTATTATCTCATTGTTTTAAGATGAAGGATCTGGGAGTAGTTGATGTTATCTTAAACATCAAGCTATTGAGAGATGACAATGGTGGGATTACACTGCTTCAGTCTCACTATGTGGAAAAGATCTTGAGTTGTTTTGGGTATAGCGACTGCACGCCTTCTCCAACTCCATATGATGCTAGTGTGTTGGTTCGAAAGAATCAAAGGATTGCTAGAGATCAACTGAGGTATTCTTAGATTATTGGCTCGCTTAAGTACTTGGCAAGTGCCACGAGGCCTGACATCTCTTTTGCTGTTAGCAAGCTGAGTCAGTTTGTGTCGAAACCGGGAGATGATCACCGGCGTGCGCTTGAGAGAGTTAACGCTACTTGAAAGGCAATCATGCGAGTATGGGATTCACTACACCGGTATCCAAGGGTACCTGGAGGGTTATAGACTCAAACCGACATCCGATGCTGATGAGATTAAGACCACAAGTGGTTATATTTTTACACTTGGTGGTGGCGCTGTTTCCTAGAAGTCTTGCAAGCAGACCATCTTAACGAGGTCAACTATGGAAGCAGAACTCACAACATTAGACACTGCCACTGTTGAAGGAGAGTGGCTTCGTGAGCTTTGATGGACTTACCTATGGTTGAAAAACCAATACCTCCTATCCTCGATGAATCGTGATAATCAAACTGTGATCATCAAGATAAACAGTTCTAAGGATAATATGAAGTCCTCAAGGCATGTGAAGAGGAGACTAAAATCTGTCAAAAAAATGAAAAACTCCAGAGTTATTATGTTGGTTTATATCCAAACATCGAAAAACTTGGTAGATCCCTTCACAAAGGGTTTGTCACGTAATGTGATAGATAATGCATCGATGGAGATGGGTATGAGACTCACCGCATGAGTTGTCCATAGTGGTAACCCACTCTATGTGATCGGAGATCCCGTGAAGTAGAAGTGGGAGACAAGTTGTTGGTCAGCTGAGAGGAAAGGATCCCTATTTCAATTATCCCACTCTATGAAGATGAAATACTCTCCTGATCTGCATGGCAGGTTGATACTTATCTTAACGTGTTCAAAGTGACTTATTCGGATAAGCAGATATGTTTCCCTACAGAGCATCTCCTGAGGAACAAACCTATATGAATATGACTGTTAACGTCGCAGTCTGTGAGAATTGGATGATCTCTAATAAATTCATGAAAGTCACTAGAGTATGACGTATACGCTCCACCCGCGGGAAGCCTTGCGGCAGCCCAGTGATACATCTCCGTCGTATCTATAATTTTTTATTGTTTCATGCCAATATTATTCAACTTTCATATACTTTTGGCAACTTTCTATACTGTTTTTGGGACTAACATATTGATCCAAAGGGCTGCTGCCGCCCTGTTTGTTGCATGTTTTATGTTTCACAGAAACCCCATGTCAAATGGAGTCCAAACGGGATAAAAACAGATGGAGAATATTTTTGGAATATTTATGATTTTTGGGAAGAAGAATCAATGCGAGACGGTGCCCGAGGGGGCCACAAGGCAGGAGGGCGCGCCCCAGGGGGGTGGGTGCGCCCCTGACCCTCGTGGGCACCCCGAAGGCGGTTGTTGCTCTTCTTTTGCTGCAAGAAAGCAAATTTCTGGAAAAAAATCATGGCGAAGGTTTCAATCCAATCGGAGTTACGGATCTCCGGATATATAAGAAATGGTGAAAGGGCAGAATCTGGGAACGCAGAAACAGAGACAGATAGAGAGACAGATCCAATCTCGGAGGGGCTCTCGCCCCTCCCACACCATGGAGACCATGGACCAGAGGGGAAACCCGTCTCCCATCTTGGAAGAAGGTCAAGGAAGAAGAAGAAGGGGGGCTCTCTCCCCCTCGCTTCCGGTGGCGCCGGAACGCCGCCGAGGCCATCATCATCACCGTGATCTACACCAACACCGCCGTCATCTTCACCAAAATCTCCATCACCTTCCCCCATCTATCTATAGCGGTCCACTCTCCCGCAACCCGTTGTACCCTCTACTTGAACATGGTGCTTTATGCTTCATATTATTATCCAATGATGTGTTGCCATCCTATGATATCTGAGTAGATTTTCATTATTGTCCTATCGGTAATTGGTGAATTGCTATGATTGGTTTAATTTGCTTGTGTTTATGTTGCTGTCCTATGGTGCTCTCCGTGTCGTGCAAGTGTGAGGGATCCCCACTGTAGGGTTTGCAATACATTCATGGTTTGCTTATTGTCTGTGTTGCGTGAGTGACTGAAACACAAACACGGATAAGTGGGTCATGGTGTATGGGAATAAAGAGGAATTGATACTTTAATGCTATGGTTGGGTTTTACCTTAATGCTCTTTAGTAGTTGCGGATGCTTGCTAGAGTTCCAATCATAAGCGCATATGATCCAAGAAGAGAAAGTATGTTAGCTTATGCCTCTCCCACATAAAACTTTCTATCGGTCTAGTAATGTAGTCAATTGCTTAGGGACAATTTCACAACTCCTACCACCACTTTTCCACAATCGCTATATTTACTTTATTGCTTCTTTATCTAAACAGCCCCTACTTTTTATTTACGTGATCTTTATTATCTTTCAAACCTATCCAACAACACCTACAAAGTACTTCTTCTTTCATACTTGTTCTAGGTAAAGCGAACGCTAAGCATGCGTAGAGTTGTATCGGTGGTCGATAGAACTTGAGAGAATATTTGTTCTACCTTTAGCTCCTCGTTGGGTTCGACAATCATACTTATCGAAAGAGGCTACAATTGATCCCCTATACTTGTGGGTTATCATCCAATATCGGTCAAGAATTTGTGTGAAACTAGTCTCATAGAAAACTTGTAGTTCAAGGCATAGTCCACTATTCAAGTTGTGACCTAGTCTAGCATAAAACTCTAAGCGGAAGTTCAACTTTACAGTCTCCACTAAGCACTGATACGTCTCCAACATATCTATAATTTCTGAAGTATTCATGCTATTATATTATCCATCGTAGATGTTCTATATGCATTTATATGCTTTTTATATGATTTTTGGGACTAACCTACTAACCTAGAGCCCGGTGCCAGTTTCTGTTTTTTTCCTTGTTTTTGAGTTTTACAGAAAAGGAGTACCAAACGGAGTCCAATTGACGTGCCATTTTTGATGATTTTTTATGGACCAAAATAAGCCCCTGGAGTAAAAGAGTTGGGCCAGAAGAGTCCCGGGCTGTCCATGAGGGTGGGGGCGCCGCCCACCCCCCCCCCACCCCCCGGTGTGGGCCCCTGTCTCGTGGACGATTCGGAGACCCCCCTGACATGAGACCGACGCAAAAAATTCCTATAAATACAGAAAACTCCAGAAAATAACCTAGATCGGAAGTTCCTTCGCCGCAAGCCTCTGTAGCCACGAGAAATCAATCTAGGCCCTCTCTGGCACCCTGTCGGAGGGGGCCATCATCACTGGAGGCCATGGAGGAGGATCCCGGAGGGGCCATCATCGCCATGAAGGCCAAGGACCAGAGGGAGAACCTCTCCCCATCCAGGGGGGGCATGGAGGAGGAAGCACAAGGGGGAGGACCTCTCCTCCTCTCTCTTGGTGGCGCCGGAGTGCCATTGGGAGGGGAATTATCGCCGTGGTGATCGTCTTCATCAACCTCACCACCATCATCATCATCCTCATCTCTTTAAGTGGTCCACTCTCCCGCACCCCGCTATAATCCCTACTTGAACATGGTGCTTTATGACACATATTATTATCCAATGATGTGTTGCCATCCTATGATGTTTTGAGTAGATATCCTTTGTCTTTGGGTTGATTGATGATATAGATTGGTATGAGAGTTGTATGTTTTATTTTGGTGCTGTCCTATTGTGCCCTTCATGTCGCGCAATCATGAGGGATTCCCGCTGTAGAGTGTTGCAATACGTTTATGATTCGCTTATAGTGGGTTGCTTGGGTGACAGAAGCATAAACCCGAGTAAGGGGGTTGTTGCATATGGGATAAAGGGGACTTGATGCTTTAATGCTATTGTTGGGTTTTACCTTAATGATCTTTAGTAGTTGTGGATGCTTGCTAGAGTCCCAATCATAAGTGGATATGATCCAAGAAGAGAAAGTAAGTTAGCTTATGCCTCTCCCTCATATGAAATTGCAATGACGACTACCGGTCTTGTTAACAATTGCCTAGGATAATTCCGCACACCGATTCATCATTATTCCAGACTCGCTATTTATAATATTTAGTAATATATTCTAACTTCATGATAACAACACCTACTTTTATATTTTAGCTCTCCGATATCATGCAAAGTTATCCTCTTCATACCCACGACGTAGTTTTATTTCTCGTATCTAGTTGGAAGCAAACGTTGATTGTACGAGAGTCGTGTCGATGGCAGATAGGACTTGAGAGAATATTGATCTTACCTTTAGCTCCTTGTGGGTTCGACACTTCATACTTATCACTTCCACCTTTGGAAATTGCTATGATGATTCCCTGCACTTGGGATTATCAAGGTCTTTTCTGGCGCCGTTGCCGGGGAGCAATAGCCTGGGGTTGATATTCTCGTGTGTGCTTGTTTGCTTTCTTCACTAAGTAGATTTTGTTTTTCCTTTTAGTTTCTGTTTAGTTGTGGGTGAAACATAAAAAATAAATTTAAAGAATGAAAATACAAAAAAAAATTACTTGCCTCTCATGCCTAAAATTGTTTTTCAAAAAGAGAAGTGATTGGAAAGTTATGCATTGAAGAAGTGAGGGTTTAGCCTTGAGCACTTATGCTCATGCTCACGGAAACAATGTAGAATTTTTCATGGAAGTTTCTCTGTAAATAATTATCCCTTTGTATATATCCATTGTATTATAAAAATAATGTGCCAAGCTTTGGTTTTAGGATGATTAGATTGCTTGTTTACTATGTGCAGAACAAAAACAGAAACTTTGGCTGTAGCGCGTGATTGTACATAGTTTACTGGAAGGTCAAATGGGTCAGAAACTTTTTGGACATTACTTCTGTACAAATTTTTAAAATTTTCATATTTATTTCATAATTTTTGGAGTTACATAAGTTTACTAAACTTCTAGATTACCACAGACTGTCCTGTTTTTGACAGATTCTATTTTTCCCGTGTTGTTTGCTAATTTTGATGAATCTATGGCTAGTATCGGGGGTATGAACCATAGAGAAGTTGGAATACAGTAGGTTTAACACCAATATAAATAAAGAATGAGTTCAGTACAGTACCTTAAAGTGGTAGTTTGCTTTACTACACTAACGGATCTCACAAAGTTTTTGTTAAAGTTTTGTGTGGACGAAGTGTTCGAAGATCGAGGAGCTATCAACATGAGAAGAATAAAGAGAGGCAAGAGTTAAATCTTGGGTATGCCCAAGGCACCCCAAGTAAATATTTCAAAGGATACTCAAGCATCTAAGGTTGGGGATGCCCCGGTTGGCATCCCATCTTTCTTCTTCAACAAATATCGGTATACCTCGGTTTTTGTTTTGTTCACATGATTTGTGTCCTTTGTATTTTTTTCCTTTAAGAACCATGCTAGTATGAGTTAGACATTCATTGATTTATAGAATACTGCATGTGCTTCACTTGTATCTTTTAAGTATGATCTTATAGAATTGCTCTTTGTGCTTCACTTAAATCTTTTGATTATGATTTTATAGAATGCTTCGTGTGCTTCACTTACGTATTTTGAGCTTGGATATTGGCTAGTCTATATTAATTGTAGAATTCTACATGAACTTCACTTATATATTTTGGAGTATTAATAATACTATCATCTAAAGTGGGTTTGGAAGAGTGTAAACTTTAGGAATTAGTGATCCCACTATTCCGAATGAGAAGAATTTTGCTTATGTGGAGAGTAGAAAAATTTCTATGCTGGTAGATCATGAAAAGGATGCTTTATGTGATGGTTATATTGTTGAATTCATTCATGATGCTACTGAAAAGTATTATGAGGGAGTAATTTATGCTTGTACGAGTTGCAATAATACCAAGTTTCCTCTCTATGTGCTTAAAGTTTTGAAGTTATACTTGTTTTGCCTTCCTATGCTAGTTGATTCTTGTTCCTATAAATTATGTGCTCAAAAAATCCCTAGGAATAGGAAGTGGGTTATATTTAAATGTGCTAGTCATATTATTCATGATGCTCTCTCTATGTTTCAATTCTTTTCTTTTATGTGAGCATCATTGAAATCATCATGCCTAGCTAAAAGGCATTAAAGAAAAGAGCTTGTTGGGAGACAACCCAATATATACCCTTGCCGTCTTTGTGTGTTTACATGATTAATCTACTGTATTAATCATGTTTTATAGCTTTTGTTTTAATAAATTGCCAAGTAAGACCTTTGGGAAGACTTAGGTGAAGTTAATGTGATCTTGCTGTAAAAACAGAAACTTTGCGCTCACGAGATTAGCTGACATTTTTAACAGAAGAGTGCTTTTGAGTTGATTATTTTTGCATAATATTAATAGACAAATTCATCACGTCCACAAATTTGTTTCTTAATTTTTGGAGTAGAATAAGTATGGTTGTTGTTCATATCATTACAAACTGTTCTGTTTCTGACAGATTCTGTTTTCATTGCATAGTTTGCTTGTTTTCTAGTTTCTATGGATTATATTTCTCAATATAAATTGTAGAAATGATATGGTACAGTAGTCATTGTGTGAGAAAAATTATGAACCTTGTCTTTGACAGTACCAAAGTGAATGGTTTACTCTTTATCATACTAACCTATCTCACGAAGTTCCGTTAAGTTTTGTGTGATTGAAGTTTTCAAGCTTTGGGTGAGATATTGATATGAGGAGAATGCGGAGCGGAAAGACCCTAAGATTGGGGATGCCCAAGGCACCCCAAGGTAATATTCAAGGAAGACTCAAGCGCCTAAGCTTGGGGATGCCCCGGAAGGCATCCCCTCATTCCTCTTCAAAGCTATCGGTATACTTTACTCGGAGCTATATTTTTATTCGTCACATGATCTGTGTTTTGCTTGGAGCGTATTTTAAATTTTACTTGTTGTTTGAATAAAATCATTGGATCTGAAATATTGAATGAAAAATAATCCTCCCATTGCTAGTTAATTATTTGACTACTCAGTGTTCTTCACTTATACCTTTTTGGAGTAGTTTGTCATTTACTCACGCGCTTCATGTATATCCTATGAGTAAATGGTTGAATGAATTGAATATCATAAATCTGAATTTTTATATATTTCATATGCTTATACCATGGGGAGTAATGACTTCACTTACAATAAGTATAGGTAGTAAACTTATTGAAAGTCAGCAAACGCAGAATTGGTCACTTGAACAATTCATGAAAGAATATTGAAGGAAGAGAGATTTCACATATAAGTATACTATCTTGGACATCTTTTGTAATTGTGAGCACTCATTAAAATATGACATGCTAAAAGGTTGATGTTGGACAAGGAAGACAACTTAATGGGATATGTTTTCCTATATCCGAAACGTTATATTGTCTTGGATCATCCAACATGTTGAGCTTGCCTTTCCCTCTCATGCTAGCCAAATTCTTTGCACCAAATAGAAATACTACTTGTGCTTCCAAACATCCCTTAAACTAGTTTTGCCATCACAGTCCACCATACCTACCTATGGATTGAGTAAGATCCTTCAAGTAAGTTGTCATCGGTGCATGCAATAAAAATTGCTCTCTAAATATGCATGATCTATTAGTGCAAAGAAAATAAGCTTTATACGAACTTGTGATAGGGAAGAAATAAAAGCGACGGACTGCACAATAAAGGTCTCTATCACAAGAGGCAATATAAAGTGACGTTATTTTGCATTAAGATTTTGTGCATCCAACCTTAAAATCGCATGACAACCTCTGCTTCCCTCTACGAAGGGCCTATCTTTTACTTTTATCTTCTACCCTTATACAAGAGTCATGGTGATCAAGCACTTTGTGTTGGAGCGATCCGGATATATATATCCACTTGGATTTAGGTTTTCATAAAGTATTATTGTTGACATTACCCTTGAGGTAAAAGGTTGGGAGGCAAAACTATAAGCCCCTATCTTTCTTTGTGTCCGATTAAAACTTTGAACCCATAAATATCACATGAGTGTTAGCAATTGTTAAAGTCTATATGATAGTTGAGTATGTGGGATTTGCTAAATCAAAGCTCTTACATAGACCCTTCCTGAAAATAAGATGAATTGCAATTGTTTGATGACTAAGAGCACTATTTGTTAGTTTTCAAGAAAGTTTATGATCTATACTTCAACATGGGAATAGCTTGTTACTTGATCATGAAAAGTTTTATGAGATGTGCTACTGTTACGACATATAATGATGCTAGAAAAGGTGAATGAAATTATAATTGATCAAACTTGTGCACCTGCTAGCATTCACACTTCATAAAATATTTCTTTTATCAGTTACCTACTCGAGGACGAGCAGGAATTAAGCTTGGGGATGTTGATACGTCTCCAACGTATCTATAATTTATGAAGTATTCATGCTATTATATTATCCATCGTAGATGTTTTATATGCATTTATATGCTATTTTATATGATTTTTGGGACTAACCTATTAACCTAGAGCCCAATGCCAATTTCTGTTTTTCCTTGTTTTTGAGTTCTATAGAAAAGGAGTACCAAACGGAGTCCAATTGACGTGCCATTTTTGATGATTTTTTATGGACCAAAAGAAGCCCCTGGAGTAAAAGAGTTGGGCCAGAAGAGTCCCGGGCTGTCCATGAGGGTGGGGGCGCGCCCACCCCCCGGGCGTGGGCCCCTATCTCGTGGACGATTCGAAGACCCCCCCTGACGTGAGACCGATGCCAAAAATTCCTATAAATGAAGAAACCTCCGGAAAATAACCTGGATCGGAAGTTCCACCGCCGCAAGCCTCTGTATCCACGAGAAATCAATCTAGGCCCTGTCTGGCACCCTGCCGTAGGGGGCCATCATCACCGGAGGCCATGGAGGAGGATCCCGGAGGGGCCATCATCGCCATGAAGGCAAAGGACCAGAGGGAAAACTTCTCCCCATCCAGTGGGGAGGCCATGGAGGAGGAAGCATAAGGAGGAGGACCTCTCCTCCTCTCTCTTGGTGGCGCCGGAGTGCCATCGAGAGGGGAATCATAGCTACAGTGATCGTCTTCATCAATATCACCACCATCATCATCCTCCTCATCTCTTTTATGCGGTCCACTCTCCCGCACCCCGCTGTAATCCCTACTTGAACATGGTGCTTTATGCCACATATTATTATCCAATGATTTGTTGCCATCCTATAATGTTTTGAGTAGATATCCTTTATCTTTGGTTGAGTGATGATATAGATTGGTATGAGTTGCATATTTTATTTTGGTGCTGTCCCATCGTGCCGTCCGTGTCACGCAAGCGTGAGGGATTCCCGCTGTAGGGTGTTGCAATATGTTTATGGTTCGCTTATAGTGGGTTGCTTGAGTGACAGAAGCATAAACCCAAGTAATGGGGTTGTTGCGTATGGGATAAAGGGGACTTGATGCTTTAATGATATGGTTGGATTTTACCTTAATGATCTTTAGTAGTTGAGGATGCTTGCTAGAGTTCCAATCATAAGTGCATATGATCCAAAAAGAGAAAGTATGTCAGCTTATGCCTCACCCTCATATGAAATTGCAATGACGACTACCGGTCTTGTTAACAATTGCCTAGGATAATTCCGCATACCGATCCATCATTATTTCACACTCGTTATTTATAATATTTAGTAATATATTCTAACTTTATGATTACAACACCTACTTTTATATTTTAGCTCTCCGATATTATGCAAAGTTATCCTCTTAATACCCACAACGTAGTTTTATTTCTCATATCTAGTTGGAAGCAAACGTTCAGTGTACGTAGAGTCGTATCAGTGGCAGATAGGACTTGAGAGAATATTGATCTTACCTTTAGCTCCTTGTGGGTTCGACACTCCATACTTATCACTTCCACCTTTGAAAATTGCTATGATGATTTCCTGCCCTTGGGGATTATCAAGCACCAGTATATAAACAATGATTTGGAACAAAATGATGAGATGTGCCAATAAGACTTTGTGGGGGATTGTTGGAATTTGCTAGTGGGCTTTTGGCCCAAAGCCCAACTAAAATTCTGAAATTCTCTTGGCCCATTCATGCACACATGTGAGTCATATGAGTGAGACTAAAGTTTAGTCCCACCCGGAAGTTGTGAGAGAGTTGCACCTTTTTATAAGATGAGCTCTTCTACCACTTGTATGAGCATGAGAAGAGGAGACCTACACGCGCTCCTCCTTCTCGCTCGCCTCGTCGCGACACGACGCGCCGCGTCTTGCGGGAATTAGCCGAGCAGAGGACAGAGCTATGCACGTTGTCTATATTTTTACTGCTCGGGAATAATTAATAAGTTTTAATTAATAATTAATGGACGCGTTAGATCCTTTTGGATAGTGGGGCTGTTACTTGGACGTGGGATTTTCTCCGCCACCTAACCGGTCCGCATTATATAGCCAGGCAGACGTCTACTCTGGCCGCGGCCGAATCATGTGGTTTTGCACCACCGTTCCAGAGCATTTGTTGCTACGCAAGTCTTCTCCATCCCTCCTTCCGGCGTGCACCACAAAAAGGGACAGCAGGCCTCCGGACCCCCGCCTCTCGTGATCATGTACGGGAGAGGGGCGATCAGATTTTTGGGGAGTGCACTCGCGCGACTGCTGGCAGCGATGACATCGCCAACGACGACTTCTTCCCTGACTTCACCAACCTCATCCTCAACGACATGGGCGACAACATCAACGCCAGCGGTGCTGCTCCCGCTGCACCGTATGTGATTCTATCTTTCCTGTTTGAGATCGTGGTAGAATTCATGTTTCTAGTATGTGCTCTAAATGTGATGTGTTCATCTACTATGCTAGTCGCATGATTAGTTTAATCTCTGCTATTGCTTTCATGGTTTATTTTCTGTTTATTTGGATTAAAATCTCGTAGTAAGTTGCTCATATTTCCAACACTTCTCCTACGCCCGGGCAAAAATCCTAGCCCCTGTGGCTGAGTTACGTTACCAAAGCGTTACACGTCAGAGATTTGAAACACCAAAAACGTAATTTTCTTGTTGGGAAGAAAATACACAGGATGGCCGCCTTGATGCCAGGCCACATGGGGCGTGCAGGACGACGCGACGTACCTGTTGAGTCAAGTCAAGTCACCTCTCTCACGAGTAAAAGACATTGGCACTCGTCAAGTCAAGTCAAGTCACTGCAATAATTGCAAGGAGAGTCCGTCCGTGAGTGGCACGAGCCATCACCTCTCCTCTCACAAGAACCCAAGCCCTCTCTCCCAAACATACCAAGCCTGCATAACTACAAGTCTACAACAGTGTCTCCGTCGTCATCAGCAAGAAGCAAATCATTCTTGATGCTCCACTCCAACAGCACCAATCATTTCTTCAACAGAAGGGCAGTAATCTTTTGGAGAGGTTCGGCAGTAGGCTCCATTGCATACAGGTGTGTGTTTTTTGTGCCTGCCTTTTTTATTCCAAGATCGATTTCTCCACTGAGCATGTGTGGATCTAGATGGAGTTTCTCTGCTCCGGTTCTTCAACTGTTGCAATATCCATTGAAAAGTATCTGGATCTTCTTTTTACGGCGAAATGTATATATGGATTTAATAGCCTTTCGGATCTAGATCGAGTTTTTCTACGCTGTGAGGAGCGAGGGTGTGGTGCTTAACGAGTTCGTCGTGAACGATTCTAAAAATATATCCGTTAAAAGAGAACAATGCTAGTACCTTTTGGGCGATCCAGTAGTAGTTGAGAAATTCCAGGACTGGTCTCCATCCTCTGCATCTGCATACCGGCGGCGAGCCGGCCATCGACTCATCATCTCCCCAGTCCCGGTTCCTCCTCCGCCTCCCCCCGTCCGGAATCAAGCTCCGCCGGGCGACGCCTCCCTTCACAAGAACAGCCATGGCAACCGCGCCCAATCGGCCACCTGTCGCAGCTGCCCGTCACATGGACTGAGACGGCGACACCGCCTTGCCACGGAGATACAGGAGGACAGCGGCGGGAAAGGGGCTAACAGAGGATTAACGCCATGGGCGAGCTCTGATCCTTCTCCGTCCAATGCTGGGCGTGAGAGGACCTCCGTGAGGTCTAGACGGGGCAAAGCAGTCAGCCGTTAACTGAAGGTAGTAGAAATACTGCGATAACCTGGCAACCTTTGCATGGTATTTTTTCTAAAACTTAAGATCTTTTCAATTTAAAAACAAAAGCACCTAGTTCAGATCTTTTTGCTGGCACATAACCAATATCTCAAGAATTATTTTTGTCATTTTCTTTTTCCTATATACTTTGTTGTACATCCTGAAACAAGTTCTGCATCCTCCTTACTTCAGGGTTTTATGACATAACTTGGATAAGGAACAAACTCCTTGGCTCTGAACCAACCTTATTTCTAGGGCACTATGCCATTCTTTATTAAAGCAAAAGATAGTCTAGAATTATGCCTCTGCTGCATTCACATATCCACTAATCAATTCTTTTCATCTAGCGCAAAGTTCTTCCCTAGCCCGAGCTCCACGGTGCCCAGTATCACCACCGTCTGTTCAGTTCGGGATGTGTGCAATGGCTGGAGGCAGAGTCAGACTATTAGCAGAACCAGTTGTTGCTATGCGTTAGCTCTTCTCTCTCCGTCACTTCGCTGAAGGAACATGTTTCTCTCTCTCTCGCGGGCGCTCTCTCTCACTTTCCTTTCTGCATGCATGTCTGACTTCCTCCAAAGACAGGAAACGGGAGGAGAGAGAGACCGCGTTGGCATGTATGTCAAGAGAATATCTAGTGCTCACATGGATTAGGTGCTACCATGCTCCAATCTCACAAAACTCAATTTTTTAAATATAAAAAATTTCTGTTTTTTGTGTGGATGTTCACAAGATAAGTGTGTACAACCCCTTAAAATTTCAATTCCAAACTCAGTCATGTAGATAAAAAAGACAAATTCATATGTGAAATAGTATTATTTTTGCTTTTGTCTTCTTGTGACATTATTCATGTTCGAATTATCTTCTTTTTTATCTCTGTGTGCACTTCGAGTTTCGAGTTGAGATTTTTAGAGATTGTACACATTTATCTTGTAAACATAAAAAAAAATCAGATAAAAAAATGGCACCGCTCAGCCTCCTCTGACATGCGCATTACCCTGCCGCCATCCAAGGTGCTACACGACTCGAGGATGCAGCCGGGCGCTACTCGTTGCAGGCGCATGCTGAGAAGGGAAGCAGTAGCCGCGTAAATACAGTGACATTGCAGTCTCTGAAAAAGCTAACTAGGGCCTCACGCTAGCAATGGATATGACGGGCCTGTGGACAAAAGCATGCATCCAGACGCCTGTGGAGAAAAGCTAGCAATGGATATGACGGGCCTGTGGACAAAAGCACTGCTACACTGCTAATTTCAAAACATGGCTCATATCCTTATGCGGGAGAGAATAAAACGAACGGTTTTGATAGGGGTACCGTGTAGCTCGCGCTACAAAAAACCGCTCTCTCTTCATCTAGTTATTACAGAATATTTTCTTATGCCAAGCTGCTCTGTAGCATAGCATCTCCCTATCACCATATAGCAAGTTGCAAGTCAGACAGACAGCTAGCACCTACTGATATAGTACTATGCTTTTCTTATGCAACACAAGGCTTGAAGAATAAACACTATGCTTAAAGACTTGTATTTGTTCCCTCCCAATTACTCATAAAAGTTTACTCCGAACTTAGTTGTACTTATGCTGTAGATTCTTTTTTGCAATACTGGAAACAGATATATTGTCACATGACTTATATTTCTCTTTGTACTTCTTGTGGACCGATGCAGAATACCTAGGTCTAACTAATGATTTGAATCCACAGTCCTCATTTCGATCGATGTCTTCAGAAACAATCTGAAATTGGCCATACGCTGCACGGTTTCTCCAGGTAGCTACCATCTCTTTTACTTGACGGGATTTCTCTCCCCTGGTAACTTGTTAATTTTGGGTGCTTTTGCAAATAATCTCATGTTTAATTAGCTGGGATGTTTTCGTATCCGCCAAATTAGAAAAAATAGTATTATGTTTTCTGTCCTTATGTCTCAATGACTACTGATCTACTTGCCCTTGCTGTTGTTTCAAGGGCCCTGTCAAATGGATGGCGAAGCGAGCGCTACAAGAGAGGACCTGGAGTTCATGCTAGTTAATGAATTTGCAGAGCCGAAGCGCCTGCCTTTTTCACTTCTCGCAAACATCACAAATGGTTTCTCTGAAAAGCAGGAAATTGGAAGTGGTGGATTGCAGTGGTTTACAAGGTACGGACATTCACAAGTGTAACAATCACTATCACCGTTGGTATTGAATAGCAAGGTTGTACTTAATAGGCACGTTATGACTACAGGGATCCATCGGGAATCGCACAGTTGCTGTGAAGATCGAAGTTGTCTATACCACATCAGCATGAGAAAGAATTCAACCGGGAGATTGAATGACTGATGAAGGTGAAGCACAAAAATGTCGTCCGGTTTCTAGGATATTGTTCCGACACACAAGGATCTGCCTGCAGCTACAACGGGAAACTTGTCATGGCAGATGTGTACAAGAACGATTGCTCTGTTTTGAATATCTACCTACAGGAAGTCTTGATAAGTATATCACAGGTAGGGCCCATGTACCATATACGTAGTGTTTCTTCATTTGACACTTGTTTCAAGTATCTCGCACACATATAGTATCTCCCTGTTTGTTTCTACAATGTACCATTGCTTTGTTTCAAGAATATCACAAAGCCTATCCTGTATTCTCTAGGACTCTAATATTAAGGACGTCAAGTATCGTAACAACTAAACCCCTTTTGCATTTCCATTTTACAGATGCATCTTGTGGACTTCAATGGAGACAACGCTATAAAATAATCACTGGAGTTTGTGAGGGCTTACAAAATCGACTTCATGAGGATAACATTTTACACTTGGACTTGAAACCCGGAAATATACTTCTGGATGACAACATGGTCCCCAAACTTGCTGATTTTGGCCTCTCGAGGTGTTTGGATGAAAACCAAAGCAAGGTTTTTACTAAAAATATAGGTGGAACGCTGTAAGCTACCTCAGCCTCTTCAAAGTCAATCAACTTATCTGTCACCTGTGATTCTTATTGAAATCCCTCTGCACATTCAATCTAGCCATAAACATTTATTTGCAGGGGATACTTAGCACCAGAATTCAATGGTGGTGTAATCACATACAAGTTTGATTTGTATAGTCTTGGTGTTATAATTATGGAGGTACTGACAGGAGGAAGGGGGTGGGACAGGTCTCACGCCATTGATGATGTAAGAATAATTTATATCACCTTCCTAACTTTAAAATAATTGTGCCACCCTTCAACTTTGTACTTTGTTCATTCGGCAATATAGACGTCCTTGTTTTGTTACATCTACATCACCAAGATAGTATCATTAGATCTGTCATGAAATATGTTAGTTTGAGTTGGTATTGTGGATATTGAATATGTTTATTAAAAAAATTGATTTGGAAGAAAACCAAAATGTTTTATATTGTGGAACGGAGTATATGGATGAATTAGCTGCAAAAGAAGCGAACAACAGGGTTATCATGGTAAAAATAAAGATTGCTAAGGGAGAAAAGAAACATACCTTCCTAAGGGAAATATTGAAGTTAAAGAAAACACATGATGTCTTTGAACTACATGGGAACATACAAATCATAATGGCGTACAAAATAAATACTCATACCTGTTATTATTTGCAGCATGCGTGTTCCTTTTAATTCATCTACTTTTGGTCGAAAGTTAAGTGTAATCAACATGATTCTATATCTGTCTATGTCGGAACTTCATCCATGGATCGATCACATGAAAAATGACAAACATGTGCACAAAAAACTTCTATAGCCAAGGGCCCTTGTCATGCCCTTTGCTTTTTTTTTCAATTTTCTCTTAGATTAGATTACAATCCTCACGCAAGTCTCTAAGCGTGAGTGTAGTATAGCTTATTCTACACCCCAGTAACGGTATTTACAAAATCTAGTAAAACGCTATGTAAAATGTAGTAATTATGAGATATATTTTTTACTTTCCAAGTTTTTGATTTCTTACATGGTCAAAAAATTTACTATATTTTACATGTTACATTACTATATTTCATATAGAGCGTTACTAGGGGTGTAGAATAAGTTATTCTACACTCAAGCTTAGTTTAGCGTTACTCTCTCTCTCTCTCTCTCTCTCTCTCTCTCTATATATATATATATATATATATATATATATATATATATATATATATATATATAGGGCTGGACTATTCTGTTACCCTCGGTCTCTATAAGGCGCTGGACGCATGAGGCCACAGGAGAAACTCCCGACCCGTCCCCAACCTAGCCCGCCCCCTACACGCCGGAGGCAGCCGTCATGCTGGCGAGCAAGCGGCGGCAGCCGACCCACGCTACCGTCGGCCGGGCCGTCCGCATGCCTCCCCGACGGGCTCGCCTGCCTCCTCGCGCCTTCCCTCCGACAGGCGCCGGCCCTCCTCACAAGCACCTCCTCGCCGACAGTGCCGGATCCTCCTCAAGCGCCTCCCATGCGACGAGCTCGCTGCCCGTCCCGACCTCCGGCGGCTGCCGTGGCCGTCCCGCCTCCGGCCTGTCGCCAAGAAGCCCAGCCTTCCTCCGCCGCCGCGCACCGCCATCCCCGCCCCGCGCCGCCACCCCGAGCCCCTTCGCCGTGCGCCGCCACTCTGAGCCCCGCCGCCCTGCGCCTGTCACCCCCCACCTTGCGCAGCATCCTACCGACCGGACCAGCCGCCGGCCGAATCCAGTCTCGCCCCCGAGCTTCGTCTTCTTCCTCGCCGAGACACGCGACAGCCACCCCAGTTCGGGCGTAGTAAGTACCTCAGTACGAGTTAAAAACGATGGTCCGTTTGAAATAAAAGAAATGGCAGAAATTCAAATTGTAAAAATTCAAGCAAAAAAAGAAACCCCATGAAAATCCTGCTTAGTAAGTACCTCAATACAAGTCGTAAAATGGGAGAAGTTCACAACATCGTTGTCAAAGAAATGTTGAGTTAAAAAAAACACATTTTCTTTTTGAATAAAATATCATTCAGTTCGATAATACAAACCATACAAGTAAAGGGGCGATGATACAATAAACCGTTGAAAACTTACGAGAAAAATATTACTCAAAAAACATAGGAAAGTCTAGTTAGTGAAAACACGCTTAGTACAAACCCATGCAAGCATCAGTACAAGTACCATTTTTCAGAACTATTCAAAATTACTCTACAAAAAATAGCTCAGTACAAACATACATATATATCAGTATGACTACTCTGTTTTTCAAACGAGAAAACAGCAGGATCCGTCATGCCGTATTCAAAACTACTCTTAAACGGTTGCGAAGTAGAGAAAACGTTCAACATGACTAAGTTCCGAATTTTCGATAGCTATCCAACGGTATACTATTTTCCATATTTCGACAAACTTTTTAAAAAAGTCACGTTCAAAATCAAATTTGACTGTATTCGAATTTGTTTTTAAACCGTAAGAAATTAGAAAAACATTTCTATACGAAAAAGTTGCGCATTTTCTATAGCTTTCCAACACCGTATCATTTGTGTTAATTCGACAAACCGTTTGCAAAAAATCATGAAAATACGTTTCGCCCAGAATTTCACCGTTTTTTAAATTACTTTTAAATCATATAGAATTAGAAAAAACAATACATATATGGAAGATGAGGATTTTCACCAGCTTTCCAACGCCATCTTATTTGCTCAATTCCGACAAACCATTTGAAAATTGAGTACAAAATACGATTCACGTTTTCGGTTTTGAAAAAAAACGGTTTTTTCAAAACTGCTCTTAAACCATAATGATTTTGCAAAAACGTTCAATATACTTGAAATATGGTTGTCAAGAGCTTTCCAACGATATATTACATGCCCCGTTCCGACAAAAAAATTACAAAAAGTTTTTGAACTAAAGAAGACGATCTTTTAAACACAACTGAAAGCATCAGTTCAACCGCTTCAAAAACATCAGTACAACCACCTGAAACCGTCAGTTCAAAAAGGGTAACAGAATAATATTCTGTTACGCGTAACAGAATAGCCCAGATGTATATATAGGACGGCCATATGGGACACCTAGGTGCCTGGGCACCCTGCCTCTCCGCCGTCTGATCGGGTTTAGCGGCTGATTTGGAAACCAATATAAATATATCAATTGCTAGTTAATTTGGCAGGTTTTAATTTCTGGACCATCTCATGCATGCATGTCACGTGATATAAAGGCAGGGTATTAAGATGTCATAGGGAATAAAAGTTGACATTTATTACTTCCTTATATAGCAATTATTCCTTCCTTGTATAACAAATCAAATTAGGAGTGGTACGTATGACGCATGATTTCATTGGATATATACGAACCCTGCGAATGTACGTAATTTTGTTAGTAGGTATTACATACCCGTATTAGATAGTTAGGAAACAAAATAAAACGTAATATATTATTAGGTATATACGTACCTGCATATGTACATAATTACGTTAGTAGGTATTAGATACCCGTAATAGATAGTTAGGAAAGAAAAACATGTACAAAATTTTGTTAACATGTATTATATACTTGTATTAAATAGTTAGAAAACAAAAAAAGAATGTAATATTTCAGAAAATAATTTATTGAGTATATATACCCGCGTATGTACATAATTTCGGTAGTAGGTATTAGATACACGTATTAGATAGTTAGGAAACAAAAACATATATAAAATTTCATTAATAGGTATTAGATACTCGTATTAAATAGTTAGAAAACAAAAATAGAATGTAATATTTCAGAAAATAATTTACAGAGTATATATACCAGCGTATGAACATAATTTCGTTAGTAGATATTAGATACCAGTATTATATAGTTAAGAAACAAAAACATGTACAAAATTTCATTAATAGGTATTACATACTCCTATTAAATAGTTAGAAAAAAATATAATGTAATATTTCAGAAAATAATTTACTGAGTATACATACCCATGTATGTACATATTTTCGTTAGTAAGTATTAGATACCCGTATTAGATAGTTAGAAAACAAAAATACGCATATTAGATACCCGTAGTAGTTCAAAAAAATAATCTAACATTAATATGATTTATTGTATGGCAAGTGTTGCATGTCTAATAGTGAAAAATGGAAAAAAAAAAGAACTATGGAAAGTCTTGCATGAAGAATAGTTAGGAAACAAATCAAACAGTCATTATGTAGGGCTACATACCTAAAACAATCAAGGTGCCCGGGCACCTAGGTGTCCCAGATAATTTACCTATATATATATATATATATATATATGTATATACACTCCTGGGAGTACGTACTCCCACTCCTCATATACCACATAGATGAATCTTTATACCTATTTATTGTTTTTAATATACTTCATTAATAATTACAAGATCCCCAAAATGAGTTTCATGAAAATATTCATGTGAGTCTACATATTTTTAAAGGTTTACCTATATACGGATTTGTTCATACGTGAAAAGGTATATATTACAAAAAGTATGTCACAAGTGATATTTTTTCAACAGAACTTGTATTGGGGTATCTTAGAATAATTAATGAAGTATATTGAGAATGATAAAGAGATATAATCAACGCATATACAAGGTATATTGAAGATGGGAATACATACTCGCAGGAGTACAGAAAATTAATACTTATTCAAACATGTACTATAGTATTATTTGGTATACGCGGCTACCAACCATATTTGGTATACGCGGCTACCAACCATATTTGGTATACGCGGCTAACAGCCCCACTAGTAGTTCGGTGATAGAAGTGAAGTTGAATTTCATGAATTATTTAGATTCAATAAACAAAACAAGTGACAACTGGGATTTAAATTCTAACCAAGCAAGTTTTTGTTCTTTAGGAAACACAGAAGTCTGGCAAGCTACTTCACGTCCAGCCGACTGTACTCCTGTGTGACTTGCAACCTCGGAAGTTGATCCCATGCTCCCTGCAGCTGACGAATGATACGGATGAACACATGGCGTTGAAGCTTAGTACAACAGAGAGTGTGGACTGGTCGGAGCACTTCATGGGAAGGCTGCCACTATATGGGGTTGTACCAGAAAAAAGATTTTGTGATATGATCCTGCAGAGCTGCACATCAGCGTATAACCACATCCGAATGTTCAGAGACAAACCCGAGTGTGAGGACTTCTTTAAAATTAACAAGTCAGAGAATGCGGTGCATGAGGTGAAACAGAAAGCCTTTTTGTCTCAGAAAGGACAGTCATTGCAATCCAAGGTAAGAAAACAACTTTTCTGCTCATCATCGAAGATTTATGTTCTACTGACCTGTTACTGTTGGTGTGGTTTCTGGTCATGTATGTGGTTGTCATACTTACATGGTATGGTATGGTCGTCATTTTGCAGCCAACCGGGACGGGCATCAGGGTATCGGTTTCTGCTCATTTTTGTTTACCTTGCATACTTGTTTCTCTCTTCTTTGTAAGGTGTGTGAATGTATCTTACTCATAGATAGCCTTTGTTGAATCAGATCTTAGCCATGGAGAAACCATGGAAAACATTGTATTCTGTTGATGCACATCCAACCAAGCCATGGTGAGTGCACTTATTAAAGAGAAGCTCCTTTCTTCTTAATCTTTAATTTTGAACCATGTTAATCTTCCAGCATACCCAACAGGGAAACAAAGATATTTTTTTGTTAATCTTTGTTTCTCTCCTAGGTATGCTTGAAGAATCCACCTCCGTTTCTGGCTTGTGAATTTTCAGAGCCAATTTGTGTGTGTTTTTTCATGAATGATGAAAAGCATGCCCAACAGGCGGTCTACTGACAAAATTTCTTTACTTGTGTTTTACAGGATCATAACTGGTCATGCCTGCGGACATGTTCGCATTTGGAACCATGAGACACAGGCAAGAAACTACAATCATTCAATAGAGTAGCACATAGTTATAGTTTTAAAGTCGCAAGTTTTAACTACAAATAGGATCACTTTGTTGGGGATTCTACAAGTTTTAGCTGATGGAAGGACCCATTTGAGCAAGCTACTGGGATAAAATTCCAAAGACAACCTATTATACTGACTGCCTATTTCATAAATTATTACTGAAGAAAGAAAAATAGTTGATTATTTTGCGACTAGACTAACATTCACTAAGAAAGTCTCTTTTTTGCATCTAGACTAGACTAATATAATATTTTTTTGCAGAGCCTACTGGATTCGTTTAAAGTCTCGCAGGGATCAGGCATGCTTCTTTGCTGACTTCTCTGTTGATAAAGAGTTTCCTGGATGCACTGACATGCTAATAGAAAATGATCACACTTGCTGAAGTTTATTCTGTTAAATTTACGACTAATGTTGATTGAGCTTCTTCGTTTACTCACTGACATGCTAAAACATGATCACTCTCTCTGCAGTTTATTCTGTGAAATTTATTGTGCGAAAACAGTAGTTCATTTCCGGCTCAGCAGAAGGTCTCATACACGTGTACAGCTATGAAACAAAAATGCAGAAGATCAAGAGTTTCAGAGCTCCTGATGGACTCATATCGCTGGCCGTTCATCCAACCCTGCCGTATGTGTTGTCATCGCCTTGTTCGAGTCCCCACGAGAAGAAGCTTTGGGACTGGGAGAAGTGGTGGGAGTGCACACAAACATTTGAAAGGGAATATTTTGGAGGGGATTTTGTATGCCAAGTCGCTTTTAACCCCAAGGAGACCAATCGTTTTGCTAGTACTTCAAATCACACAGTGAAGGTACAGGATTGTCCTTTTTCTGAGAATATTGTACATGATGAATAGAAGTTTTGAGACTAAACATGAGTGTAAGTTTGTATGCTTAACGTTCAGGTTTGGAGCCTTGATTTTCCCAAATCTCACTATAGTCTACCTGAGCATTTTAACGAAGTGAACTTCGTGGAATTCTTCACACGTGATGATCAGCAGTATTTGATTACTGGCTCTCATGATATGAGTGTAATGGTATGCATTTTCGTTGAGAAATACACTAATCAAGTATACAGAACAGTACTAATAATGTACGCTTTGTCTTTCTCAAATCAGATATGGGACATGCAGAAGAAGAAATATGTTCATAATAAGCTGCAAACTTCAATGTCTCCACTATCTTCAGTCTTCTCTCATCCAAATCTACCAATGCTACTTACACGTTCATCCGATGGCACTTCTCATTTCTGGAGCTCCAAAGATTTCAGGTAATCACCAAAGTGTATAGCCCTACCTTATATTACCAAGTTAGTGTGTTTGCATCCATGCAAAAAATTGGTTTAACAATATTGGCAACAAAAGCGGTGTTCTGTTTTTTAATACGCTCAACATTTTTAATTTTCACAACACACATATTTCAATCTTAGGGATATTTCAATTTCACAACACATATTTACCGAAAAAGGCTTTCGCCCCGCTTTATATATAAAGCACCAAACCACAAGCACCCAGTACAAACACACGCCATGCCAACGCAACACATGCACACACCCAGTACAGGATACATAGGCGCTGAGCGCAGCTAGGACTGGACGAACGAGCGAGCTTTCCGGCTCGGCCCGAAACTCGCTACAGCTCGGCCCACTACAGCTCGGCTCGACAGGTTAAATGAGCGGGCCCAGTTCTGAAAACAGGCCCGATTCGCGAGCGAGCCGAGCCGAGTTTCGGCCGGTCCAGCTCGGTGACTCGCTTATGCCCAGCCCAATCCATCGTCAATCTCTCCATCGCCGCAGCCTCGCACGCATTAGGGCACGAGACGCAGAGACAGCGCCAGACGCTTCTTTCTCTGCTCTGCCTCGCCTCGCCTTTCTCTCCCTGCGCCGCAAAGCTGGATCGGCGGCGACAAGGACGCCTGCTTCTCACCACTCCGGCGACAACGGGCTCGACGGCAACGGGCGGCGGCACCTCTCCTCACCACAGCAGACGCAGACGGACACGCCTCCCTGGTTTCTCGCCGAACGTGATTTAGCACGAGCAGGTACCAGTTCCTTTCCTATCCCTAGCCGCAGCTCTCTGAACTAGTACGCATGTGATGGATCAATAGATGTATGGATCGATGGATGTACTCATGTAGTTCTTCCTTCCCAATCCCTAGCCGTAGGTGTCTAAACTAGCATGCATCTGAATGAATGGATGGATCGATGGATGTAGTCATGTATATGTAGGGCTAGATGGATGGATCATGGATGGATGTATTGTAGCCTGTAGGGCTAGATCTAGAAGAGCCAGATGGATGGATCATGGATGGATGGAGTTATAGGACAGAATGAATTGGTAGATCAAAATTTTCATTGATTTCATGTGTAATTAGTTTTCTGCTGTTGATGATCTACTTGCTGTAGCATAGCAGCTCGAAATAAAAACTATTTGCTGGAAAATTACATTGATTCCATGTGTAATTAGTTTACTGCTGTTGATGATTGACTGTTTGTTGTTTGCTGATTTGTGCAGACGCCTATCGTCGCAACAATGGACAAGGAAAAGGGGAAGGCGAATGGGAAGGAGAAGGAGAAAGAGAGGACCTTGGACTCCATTATGAAGAGCAAGGTGCCGGTCTCGGGGATGCAGAAGGGGAATGGGAAGGGCAATGCAGCAGCTACTACGCGGCTGCCGAGGAAGCTGGCAAATGATTGCAGCAATGCCCCAATCGCTGAGTTGTTGTATAGGGTAAAAAAGAAACCTCCGCCTCGGCGTCTCCCTGACCCCACCGGCGCTGGTGTGCGTGCCGCAATCGCCGCTGCCTCCGGCTCCGCAAACTACCATGAGAGGGAGGCTACATCTTCCCAGGTATGTATGTGCCAAATATATATTTGTGCAAGCTCATGTATGTGCTGTTTTTGCTTTTTGAAAGTCAAATTTATGTGTGTCCAAGCTCATGTGTGTGTTGTTTTTGTGTGCTAGGCAATGGAGCATGATAAGCAAGCGGAGGAGGATCATGAAGAGGTGGATGAGGAGGAGGACGAGGAAGAGCAAGATACTTTGTTTGAGGTGCCGCCCGGGGCTGGTGGAGGTTCTTGACTGTCCCGGCTACCTCCGTGTCTTCGGAATCAACTTTTAGCACGGGTGGAAGAGTTTTAGGTATGTCTACTTGTTACATTGGATGTTAACTTGTCCACTTGTCATCCTATCCTTGAACTTAGATATGTCTACTTGTGTGGTTTTAGATGACTACAGGAGTTCTTTGAAACCAGAAATGGTGGAAGCCTTGGTGTGCGGTGCTAGTTATATCAAAGGTTCTCACAAGGACTTCAATGTGGTGGTATGACTCCTATCTTTTCTTCTATGGTTTCTGTCTATTTCTTGTATGTGGCTAACTTCCAAATAATTAGGAGAGAGATGAAGATGAGGAGGACGATGTTGAGAATATCAAGTTGCCCAAGATTGTTGATGTGAGGGATAACAACAATTGGTAACTATTCTTTTGACATGTTTCAGTTTTCATATCTTTACATGATCCCAATATGTTTCCAAATCTGTGTTACATGTAGATAATCGTCATGTTGGTGTTGCTCTTGCTACTTTGAAGATGGATGTCTACATGATCTTGTCATGTGGATTGTTGAGGTCAACGTGATCGTCTTGAGCCATTTCTTTTGTTGTCATGAACTTCGAATTATATTTTTGTTGTGATGAACTTTGGATTATGTGTTTGTCGTGATGAACTACGGTCCTTGAATGATGTTGTGATGAACCATGCACTTTCAACGATGTTGTTGTGAACTTGTGATGAACTATGAACTTGGTATTATGTAGTTTTCACTAGTAATTGTCTGTCAACATTTTCTCAGTTTTTATGTCAAAGTGGTAAGTTTTGTGCTATGCAAAATTTCTATGTGTGGCTGTCAATATTTGATGCTTTGCTGTGTAAAGTTCAAAGGAAGTGCTGTCCAAAATTCATTAGAAATGCTGCTGAATTCTTTCTCTCATATCTGTTCCATTATTACAATTTTGGTAGAAGAATTCATAGATGAAAGCTTATTTTTCATTACTATGACCATTTCTTAAAACAATAGACTGCTGAATGTTCCATTTTTAGCAATATAAACTGTTTGTTTTTCAAAATATGGGTTTAATTGCTGCAAAAAAGAATCAACATTGGACTATATACAGAGGTTCTATACTTACAAAGCTTCTGGGGGCAAATGGCTTCGAGCCGGCTCGGTCTGATCCGAGCTACAGCTGAAGCGAGCCGAGCCGCCTAAAGTCGGCTCGTTGGCTGAGCGAGCCGAGCCGAGCCGAGCCGCTCTGGAGCGAGCCAAAGCCAGGCTCGGATCAGGCTCGGCTCGGCTCGGCTCGTGTCCAGCCCTAAGCGCAGCAACACCACCCCTAGCACTAAGAGGTGAAACTACATATGACGAACCACACGCTCCAAGGCGGCGCTTTCAGGAAGGATACGACACCGGAGCGCCGCCACCGCCCGATCCAAGGATCAGAGTTTCCCCCGGAGCCGCATGACAGGCAATGAGAGCCGCGACGACGCCTTCAAGAAGGGAACGATCTTCGCCGCTGCCGGTCCGTCCGAAGATAGAGCAGGTTTTCACCTCGGCCAACCTTCACCGCCACCGAACATCACACCCCGGCAACCACGCCGCCCACACGACCATGGTGACTGGGCAGCACCAAGGCACGGGCTCTGCCCAAGAGCACCGCGCATATTTCAGTTTCAGGAAATTTTCAATTTGACAAATAGTTAAGCTTCATGGAAATTTCAATTTCGTGACACAAATATTGAAATTTTGCGTAAATTTCAATTTCACCAGATCACTTTGATTTCTGAAAATCCTACCACCAATTCCCTTTCAATACATATCCATTTCGATTACCAATCATTTGCATTTCAATACCAGTAATTTCTTGTTTCACTAATCAGAAAGATCCATTGCAGTACACATTCATTTGAGCAATCCAACCACAACTCCATGTCACTACAAATCCATACCAATTACCAGATCACTTGCATTTTCATGCCAGCAATTTCATATTTCAGTAATCCTACCAACTCCATTCAAAACTAGAGATTTATCAAGCATAGAAAATATGCACATATATTCCAGGGAATGAACAAAAAATTAAAAAATCAAATCAAATAGGGATCATGATTTCACATAGCACATGTGTTTCACATCAATCCCAGCAACTCTACCAAGGAGAATAACAAGAACTCATACCATGGTCAATGATGCAACACCACCCACTCATCGTTCCTCCTGTTCATTGATAACAAGCTCCATTTGCCAAGCGGCATGGGAGCGGAAGGTCCCCAAGTTGAAAAATTGTTGCTTTACCTTCATTAGATGATATTTCTTGGAAGTTTCTATTATTTTTTCAGATGTAAATATCTAGTATTGCAATTCTCAATTTTAGGTATTTATTTTGAATTTATCGTTTTTTTCTTTTGCTCTAATCAAAATGGCTATTTGTGAGCAGAGCATGTAGTTTTGATTGACTTGTTCTTGCTCTTATGAGTCTGTAAGCGAGTTATCCCTTTCCACAGGCTTGAGGGAGTTCTTGACTATTGGTATGGAGGAAATGTACATGGTGTTGCATGTTTGATGGGATCAAAAACAAGGTAATCAATTTCTCCTTTGCCACCATTGATAATGCAGTACTGTAAGTTGAAAATAATCAAATAATGATAGTAGAATATATTGTGCACATGACCAACTTCATAGTTAGGGAAATTACCACGGTTTGTGGATTATGGGTATAATGCTGGGTTCTCTTTCGAAACAATGGATCTTTTATCAGGTCAACCCACAGACCTCCCACACGACGATGGGATTGCATCCATCATTACTTGGAGCAGGCGGCAGGCACACAAATTATTTTTTAGATCTTGTACTTGTGAGAAGGAAATGCATATTTTTTTAATGGAGGGGCAAGCCTTCTGTCATCTGCATCGTTGATGCATACAAGCAACATTTATTACAAAGTCCTAAAGCATAACCACCGATCAAATCACCTAGGAGCAAATTTGTTTTATTTTCCTCTCGTTATATTATTGTTACTTCCTAGTATGCCAATCCTGTATCCAAAATGTCTTTATATGATAGGTTTGTGATTGGACAAGAAGCTGCATTAACAATCCTGGATATCGACAATGAGAAATATCTGAAACACTCAAGGGAATCTACCGAGCGGCCACATTTATGCACTGATATGAGACCAGAAGACACAAATTCAGTGGTGAGTGTCGGGAATTAGCACACGCTTAACAATGATATAAAACACTGCAATAGAAATAAAGTAACTTCAGCATCACCTCACTACTGGAATTCTGGGCTACGCCGAGTGCCACGGACACTCGGCAAAGGGCCGAAAACCGCCGGCAAAGCCTTTGCCGAGTGTCACCCTCAACAAAAGCCACCCGGCGTACACCTCTTTGGCAAACAGGAGTTTGCCGAGAGCCAGAACACGGGCACTCGGCAAAGACTTTGCCGAGAGTTAAACAGTACCACTTGGCAAAATAAAGTAGCTTGTCAAAGCAACGAATAATACCAGCTGAGGGAGTCTGGCCCCTCCCCGCGTCTCTCCCGTGTGGCGACCGGGGGGGAAACCCTAGCCGCCGGCTTCGGGCCTCCTCTCGCCCCTTCCCTCCCTCGCCGCCGCCGGACCACGCTGTCGGGCAAAGCCCAGCGGCGCCGGTGGCGGCGGGGCTCTTCTTCATCCCGCTCAGAGGCTATTGGCGGCGGCGGCGATTTGGCGGTGCCAGCTGGTGCGGGCGCGGAGGCGCGGCGGCCCTGGCGGCGGGTAGCGAGGGCTTGGTGGCGGCGCGGTGGGCTGCACAGGCGGCTCGCGCTCGTTGCTGCGGTGGCGGCCAGGTCTGGGCTCGGCCAGATCTGGCGGTACGGCGGGCACGGGCGGTCGGCGGGCGCGGAGGCTTCCGCTGCTGCGTGCAACGTGGTGGTCGGGCTCGCGGCGGGCGCGCGTGCTGGTGGTGCGCGCTGGTCGTCCTCCGCCGGGCTCCCTGTTCGCCCCCGGACGGCGGCGAAGCGGGCGGGATGGCGCTTTCGGTGAGTGCTCTTGGCTGCGGGTGCGGGCTGGCTTCGCGCTTCTGGTCGATGGTTGGGCGGGCTGCCGTTGGTGGCCTCGCGTCGAGCTGCGGCGGGCGCCATGGTGAGGCGACACGGGGGTGTCTCCGATGGGGAGTTCTTAGGAGGGACGGGAGGCCCCGATGGCCACCCGTCGCCGGTGCGGGGGTGCACCGGTCCGGATGCGTCCACTCCTCCTCCCCCTTTCCTCGACCGTGTGCTCTTTGTTGGGTCTGGCGATGTTCGAGGCAGGGCGGTTTGCTGGCATCTTCATAGGCGAGGGCTGCCAGTCAGGTCAAAGCCAAGGCCTTTGGGTGTTCACGGAGTTGCTTGGATGCTGGGCGGCGGCCCTGGCGGCGGGAGGCGTGGTGTTCGTGGGCAGAGCGCGCGTCTTGGGTGCGGTCGGGCAGCCATGGCCACGTGGGTGGCATGGTTGGTGATGTTTGGTGAAGCATGGTGGTTTGGTAGAGGGTTAACACCGGAGTCCATCACTTGCCCGGTCTTCTCCGGCCGACGATGGCGGCGCCGCGGGCGTCGTTTCCTTCTTGAAGGCTCCGTCGTGGTGTTCTCTTCTCTCCAAGTTGCTCCGGTTGAAAAATTGATCTCTGAGATCGGGAGGTGGCGGCTTTCGTTGTCGTGCCCTTCTTGAAGGTACCGCCTTGGAGTCTAGGCTTCGCCATTGTCCCGCTTCACTTCTTCTCGGTGCTCGGAAGGTCCTCGTCGGCCCCAAGTGCTGTAGTGTGCTTGGTGGTCGATTGGGTAGTGTTGCGGTGCATCGGCACCCTTGTATCTTGTCTTGGGTGTGTGTGGTGTGTGAGGGTTGCGTGTTGTACCTGGATTTGTCTTCTGGTCATTGCTTTATATATAAAGCAGGGCGAAAGCCTTTTTCGGCAAAATAAAGTAGCTAACGGATAGCAGCCGGTGACGGTGGTTCCTGACACGTGGGACCAGGGGAGCAAGCCGAGGGCCTACTTTGCCGAGTGCACCTCTCGGCAAAGACACCCAGTAGGTGGATGACACGTGTCGGCTCCTGACATGTGGGACCAGGTGTCCGTGTATTGCTTTGCCGAGTGTCCGTATTTTAGCACTCGGCGAAGAGCATTACACCCGGCGTAGCCCAGAATTCCAGTAGTGCCTCTATGCACTAATTCATGGATTGTTGCTCAGTCACGGAAGGAAACATATGCAACTGCATATATGGAGTGTTGGAACGTGCCCACGCCCTGCGCCTCCGATGGCTAACCATGCAGCCCGCGTCATCCGCGTCCTCAACAGTAGCATGCACGTAGTGCTTATCTTCTCCTGCATGTTAGCAATTCCGGCTCATGCCGTTGTAACTCTCTTCCACGCTCTCACTGCTCTCTCTCTCATGTAAACCATAGTTGCCATGTTTCCGGTACGGTGGGAACGAGGAACGGGATCGAGGGACGAGAGTCGGTGGCTGAAAAAAATAGGGTACAACGAGAGTATACATCTCTCGAACGATTTTTTTATAGCAGGAACGCGATCCAATCCGTTTGGGTACGATGAACCCGGTACGGTACCATGGGTCGAGGAACGCAGTTCCTGAAGAACGAGGACTCCCTGACGGTCGGCATTCCTTGCTGTTAGTGGATTCCTTGCAATTAATGGACTGGAGGAAGAACGAGGAGTCCTTGAAAAAAGAAACGACGACGTGAGTAAATTATGCCTCACGTTTTGGCTGTTGGATCCTCGAACCTGAATCGAGGAGCAGGCTGCGGGGACGCCGAATCTTCATCGAATCGTACTGAATCCGACCTCGTTTCCGAATCCGATTCCGGGTCGATGAATCGGGATCGAGGGACGGCCTACCGTTCCCTGTTTCCGGCTACTATGATGTAAACTGTATATAAGCGCACCAGATGCATGAATACAAGCAGTGTGAGTTGTGCATGCTCTATCTTGGAGTAAGTTTTTTCAGCCAAAACTTAGGGCGAAACTTAATACTTGTCTCCAGTTTCCCCAGTGCGGCGCTGCACTTCATACATCCATCTTAGAGGTGTCTGGTGCCATGCGAAGTTGCACAAAACAAAACAGTAGCAGAAAATCAACAGACATGAACATCTATATTTTTATATGGAAAATCCAAAGTTGGGGTAAAAAATAAGGACTGAAGCCATTCAAATCTTATTTCACTATAATCAAGTGTGGGGTACAACAAGTTTTTCTCTAGATAGCTCTAGAGGCTCTCATACATCAATATCTCTCAATCTTGGATGGTAACAATGAGATTTGAGGCTCAAGAGCTAGGGATTGTAACAATCTCACCAAAGATAGAGAAAGCGCAGCTTGAAAGATCATCACAACCTTGGGGAGGAGCTCCCTTTACTTGCTTGCAAGCTCTTCCTTCAACCCTCCTCTCTTTCCCTTTATCTCTTGCTTTCTCCAATGGCGGTTATCCTAATTTCGTCACACTTGGTGGTGGCTACCGGATGCAAGGCATAGCATCCCTTTTTCCTCTTGTGCAAAGACCAAAATGACTCTAGAACATAACCCTAGTGGGTAGTGGGCTCTTGCACAACTTTGGGCTGCCTAAACGCCTCAACTTGTTATCTCCTCACGGCCCACATGAGGACGATATCCCAACAGTGAGATCACTGACTGAATTGAAACATACAAAGCTATTAGCCCTATTTATGATTTATTGAGACGTCCTATACAGATAATGAGATACATAATACACGCTTGTAACATAAATCAAGTGGTGCTGATGCATATCCCCAACCTATTTTGTTAGGGCATCTCTAGCCGTTGGCCCCCCAGGAGGGGCAAAAATCGCCTGGGCGCACTGCGCTTAAATCACAAGACCGGGGCGCGATGCCCCCAACATGGGCGCCCACGGTTAGTCAAAAAAGTCAAATACGGCGCAAAAACGACTCAAATTTAACGCAAACATCGGCGAGTTTGTTCAAACTTAAGCATATTTTACAAAAAAATAAAAAAACTACCGCGGGCTACCCCCGCCGCCCGCCTCGCCGCCCGCCCACACGGTTCTACATGCCGAGGAGGCTGTAGAACTGTGTGTAGTCACCGTCGTCGTCGTCATCGTTGTCGTCGTCGTCGTCGCCGCCGCCCCCGCCTACGCCTCCGCCGTCCCTGCTGCATCCCTCCCCCGGTTGGCACGGTGGGTTGGACGGTCCGGGGGCGTCGTCGTCGTCGTCGTCGCTGTCGAGGACCACGACGCCATGCTCGTCCTCGCGCCCACACTTGCGGGCGGCGATCTCCTCCAGGGCCCGGCGCTGCCGGACCATCTCGTCGCGGAGGTAGTCGTCCCGCGCCCACCGCATGGCGTCCTCGTCGGAGAGGCCGCGCCGGGCTATCTCCTCGTACTCCGCGGGGAGGCCGGGCTCCGGCTTGGGCTCGACGAGGACGAAGCGGCCGGTGGGTGGAGAGGCGTTGGCGCCGATGCGGACGCCGGAGCTGCGGGTGCGCGCTGACCGGCGCGCCCTGGGGCTCCGGCTTGACGGGGCGGAGGCAGGGCGAGCCGCCGGACGAGGAGGAGGACCCCCCGGTCTCCATGCGCCTCGGGGTCCAGGAGCTTCCCCGGCGGCGTGAGAAGGAAGGGGGAGCGGGGTACTCGAGGCGCGGCGTGTTGCCGCCCTCGATGTACTCGAGGACGGCCTCCAACGTGTGCCCGGGCACGCCCCACCACCGACGCCGGCCGGCGGCGTTGAGCCTGCCGGAGGGCACGGCGCCGTTGGTGGCCTCGAGATGCTGGGCGTGACGGCGGCGGAAGTAGGGTTCCCAGAGCGGGCTGTCGTGGACGTACTGCGGGTTCCCTCGCCGCACGCTGCAGGTTCGAGCGGATGCGGCGATCTCCGCGACGCCGCGCCAAGGCCGTGGGTACCGGGGCACCGCACGCCGCCCGCTGATCCTCCACGCCCCGGACACCCGCATGTCCGGCGGGACCGGGTAGTCGGCCTCGTAAAGGAGGCGAGCCTCATCTTCATGAAGATGGCGGCGGCCGAAGCCGTTCGCCGCCGCGCCGTCGCCTGAGAAGCGCTCGGCCATGGGTGTGAACTGGAGACGGCGAAAGAGAGGAGAGGAGAGGGAGGAACGACGACGGCGGGAGATGCGCCGGGGCGCGTCATATATAGGCCGAGGCGCGCATGCCACCGTGTGTACGCGTGGCGGGCGAGGGAGGGCGAGGGACGCTCGTCGTCCGGTCTTCACTGCCGCCCGTGAGGCATCAATGGTGCAAGCTGACCGGCGCGGCAGCGCGCGGCTGCTTTGGCATTGATTCGCCGCGGGAAACGAGGCGATGAGGACGACGAAGGGCCGAGAAGAGAGACGTGTCGCTGACGCGACGGGCCCGCAGCTTTTTCGCGCCAAAACAGTTCGCCCGGCGCCCCCGGGCGCCCCCCAGCGAGCCGGGTTCGGGTTGGGTCCGCCGGCGCTGTTTTCGGCCCAAGCTGGCGAAAATCGGGCTCCTGGGGGCGCGACTGGACCGTTTTTTCGGCGCCGGCGCGAAAAAAACGCCTGGGGAGGCCTTCCTGGGGCGCGGCTGGAGATGCCCTTGGGCTCTTGGTTCATATCACGAAACCTGCAAGGTGTTATGCCAAGGTAAAAGGAAAGCTCTTACTTAAAATCACAATGGAGTATTGTGATACGGTGGTAAGATGCTTGTAATAGTATGGCTAAAGGCCAGCCATTGCCCTTTCATACTCCCTCCGTCCCAAAATAAATGTCTCAAACTTAGTACAATTTTATACTAGAGTTAGTACAAAATTGAGACACTTATTTTGGGACGGAGTTGACCACATCACTGAAATCGATATACTTCCATTGTCGCATGCTGCTTGGTCCAATCATTCTTTATCCTTGTATTGAACTACATAGCAAAGAAAATAATCACGTTTCTTTTCCTGACTATACTCTTTTGACGTTGAAGTGCAAAGGTTAACCATTGCAGTGTTGTTCTCCTGCAGGTGATAACCCAAGGGTCAAACAAGTTTCTTCATGTCGACCCGCTGAAGCTCCACTTCCCCTTCCAAGCCAACAAGTTGATCCCATGCTCACTGCACCTAACAAACAACACGGATAAACATGTGGCATTTAGACTTAGTACAGAAGAGGGAGTGGTGTGGCGTCAGCAACCCTTTGCAAGGATGCCCCTAAGTGGAATTGTGCCGCCAAGATCGACTTACACTCTTGTTGTGACAACAAGAGAGCTGTCGAAACTATTACAAGAACAAAACTTTAATCTGGTCTTGCAGAGCAGTATATCTGGGGATAAGTACATCTATACATTCATAGACCAATCTGAATTTGATCTCTTCTTTGAGGATGCCAAAGAGACGGGGAATACAGTGTGTAAGGTGGAATTGAAAGCTGTGTTGTCTCTGCAAGGACATGCAAATCTGAGGTGAGGTTGTCTAAGTAAAAAAGTATATATTTCTGCTCATGTTTACCATTCGAAGTTGTTACTTTTGTCTGTTATTTATTTATGTTAAAACTAGGGAGTTGTTTTGGTGTCGTGCTTGCTTTAAAGAAAGGCAAATTTTGCTAACTGCCTTTTGTTTCCGCTGTTTTCCTCTTTTCGTTTTGGGTTTCCATCAAACTGGAATAAGAGCAAGGCTAAAAAAGAGCTGATTTGTTAAAATTTAACGTGTCAAAATTTACAGAGCACTTTGACTGGAGAAGACGTTATCCAACCTTTAATAAACATATGGGGTTTGTTTCACCCAGGCAAGGATTTTTCTGGTGTGCTGTGTTCGCTGGGTGAAACAAACCCCATATGTTTTGATTCTTCCTGTTATGTTTTCCTTCGTAATGTCAACATCACATGTATCCTTGACATGCTTAATGCAAGCATTATACACATGTGGCCTCCAACCATTTTGAGCATGGTCACCATTGTTGTGATGCTCAACAAGGACGGCCAACAATGCCGTGTCCATCTCAGGAGTCCATGTTAGGTACACTCTACTTTTTTTTCATTTTGGTTCAGCCATGCTTCTACAAGTAAAATAAATGTACGTGCATAAAAAAGGGCACCATCACAGCCAGAACGTGCATATATATAGAACAAAAGATGAAGCATGTACAACATATAACACACAAGGCACCATCACAGCCAGCATGCTACCACACAAAAAAGGGCACCATCACCAAGCTAGCACAAAAAAAGCACCATCAGCTAGCTATCTACTCCATCGCTACTATCTACTCAATCTCTAGTTCTCCATGCGCCACAAGGTACTCAGCATACATCTCATCTGCAAATTGCTGCCTAAAATTGGACCATGCATTTGTTTGTTGGACACTTGTAATGAAAGTAGCATCATCAGCAGGCTCAGGAGTCATAGCCGCTAGCTCAGCGTCAACTTCCGGAAGCAACAAATTATCTCTCATACGCTGCCTATCCCTTGCATAGTTGTGTAACACACAACACGCGTTAATAAGACGAATCTGCAAATATTGTTTATTGTCAAAGAAGGAACACAGGATGGCCCATATGAACAATCAAATGGACATGTGTTACCTGGTCCTCTATGTCAAAGAAAGAACAAGAACGCAAGATGGCCCATTTTTTCTTCAACAAGCCAAAGGTTCTCTCCACAACATTTCTAGCACGAGCATGGCGCAAGTTATACAACTCTCTTTCATTTTGGGGTTGTTGTTGACTTGCAACCCACTCTTTCAAGTGGTACCGAGTGGATCTGAATGGAGATAGAAATCCAGGTCCATTGGTATAGCCAGCATCAACAAGATAGTACTTTCCTATTGACAAGTACGTAAGTTAGCTAACAACTAAATATGAGAAATGAAACGCAAAGATAAAGAGTCATACCCTGTGGTACAACAAATGCATCTTCGCGATCGATTCTCATAGCATCTTTTAGCACTCTCGAATCCGATGCCGAACCCTCCCAACCAGGTAGAACATAGAGAAATTTCATGTTCCAATCAACCACACCTAGCATGTTAGTGCTGATATCTTGGTGCCTATTCCTATACCTCCCTTTGTCAGCAGCATTAACAAACACCGGAATATGACACAGATCTAGTGCTCCAAGTGCATTAGGAAACCACTTCCACTTGTAATCATCGGGAGGGGTGATAGAATGATCGGGAAGCTTTATAAACTCCCCAGTTAGAGAGAGGATGGCTGATAACACAGTAGAGAAATGCCTACTGATAGTCTCTAAAGAACGCTGGTACGTGCCACCCAACATCCTCATTTTAAGTCCATGTCCAACAACTTGTAAGAACATAGCAACATAGCACAAAGATCAAGGAAGTTTCTTTTAGTCCATGTCCAACAACTTGTAAGTCCATGTCCAACAACTTGTAAGTCCATGTCCTCATTTTCTTCTACAGTCACAAACGTGCTATCTTTGAGACCACACTTCTCACGCAACATAGCACAAAGATCAAGGAAGTTTCTTTTAGTTAAGCGTAGCTTATCATAGCAAGTTGTCTCGGACCCCTCATAAGTTTGTTTCAATATATACTTCCGATATGCAACCTTTTCCTCCTCATCATCGAAGCATCCGAGATTCCTCGGTGCCCTCTGAGAACTAACATAAGCAAATGCTAGACATGACATTTCAAAATACTGCTTTGTCAACAATATCCTCTTTCTTTTTCTTCTTTTGTTCTCTTCGGTAATGTAGGCAACCAACTCTTGTTGGGACATGATAAAAAAGCTACAATGCAGACACCATTTGTCCATGAATTATTCAGAGCATTGATACATACTAAACCACGGCAACAACATTACAGTACAAACATGAAGGAGGAGTAGATAATATACCTTGACACCACCGAAATTTGAGCTCATAAAATCCCCTGAGAAACTGCATAGTTCAAACAAATCATAAGTTAGCAACACACAAATCTGAGCTCTTAAATTCGAGGCAATGGACTGCATCTGAGAAGGTACAGAAAAAATTGAAGTTCCCCTTAGGACACCACAAAAAATCGAGCTCCACGCGGGAGGGTAAGGCGCCACTACCGCCGTCGTTCCACTACTGCCGCCGTTCCCTCCGGACCACCTAATCCCGCCGCAAATCCCCGATACAATCTAGGGTTTGAGGGCCTCACTGGAGGAGGTCGCGCCATGGCCAGAGAAGAGATGTAAGAGGAGGGAGGGGACGGATGGGAGGAAGAGGAGGGAGGGGACGGATGGGAGAGGGAGAGGAGGGCCGGAGAACTGACCGCCGCCGCCACCGCCGCTGGCGGCTGCTTCAGGGGAGTCGGGAGGAAGATGCGTTCGCGAGCGAGAGGCCTCGTCCAGCGAACAGGTACGGGGGTGGGGGTGGGGGGCGTTTCCGAGCCTTTCCGAGCCTTTCCGAGCTCGTCCGCTCGGAAACTTTGCGCGAGGGGTGGACAGGCGCGGGTCGATCATTTGGAATTGGGCCAACTTTTCCGAGCCCAAATTTTGTACCACTCCAAACAACAGAATTTTGCCTGGCAATTCCAGATTCACAATTCCAAGCTAATTTTCCTACATCCAAACGGGGTGTTAACTTTCGACCAAAAGTAGATGAATTAAAAGGAACACGCATGCTGCAAATAATAACAGGTATGACTATTTATTTTTACCATGATAACCCTGTTGTTCACTTCTTTTGCAGCTAATTCATCCATATAATACTTTTTTTTCTAATTTGGCAGATACGAAAACATCCCAGCTAATTAAACATGGGATTATTTGCAAAAGCACCCAAAATTAACAAGTTATCAGGGGAGAGAAATCCCGTCAAGTAAAAGAGATGGTAGCTACCTGGAGAAACCGTGCAGCGTATGGCCAATTTCAGATTGTTTCTGAAGACATCGATCGAAGTGAGGACTGTGGATTCAAATCATTAGTTAGACCTAGGTATTCTGCATCGGTCCACAAGAAGTACAAAGAGAAATATAAGTCATGTGACAATATATCTGTTTCCAGTATTGCAAAAAAGAATCTACAGCATAAGTACAACTAAGTTCGGAGTAAACTTTTATGAGTAATTGGGAGGGAACAAATACAAGTCTTTAAGCATGGTGTTTATTCTTCAAGCCTTGTGTTGCATAAGAAAAGCATAGTACTATATCAGTAGGTGCTAGCTGTCTGTCTGACTTGCAACTTGCTATATGGTGATAGGGAGATGCTATGCTACAGAGCAGCTTGGCATAAGAAAATGTTCTGTAATAACTAGATGAAGAGAGCGGTTTTTTGTAGCGCGAGCTACACGGTACCCCTATCAAAACCGTTCGTTTTATTCTCTCCCGCATAAGGATATGAGCCGTGTTTTGAAATTAGCAGTGTAGCAGTGCTTTTGTCCACAGGCCCGTCATATCCATTGCTAGCTTTTGTCCACAGGCGTCTGGATGCATGCTTTTGTCCACGGGCCCGTCATATCCATTGCTAGCGTGAGGCCCTAGTTAGCTTTTTCAGAGACTGCAATGGCTGTGTTTGTTTGGGTTTTAGAGACCAGTTTCCGGTAGAAATAAGCTGAAGCGGTAACAAACAGCTAAAACGGAGCTGTTTTGGGCTCACAGTCCAAAACGGATTCAGTCGTTTTTACGTGGTACTGGTTGAAGCGAGCCGAGCCGTGCTTCGACCCGGAAACTGTTTTGCCGCAGTGAAATTCCCACTGATGCCCTTGTTAATTCAGCCCAATTACGAAAGGAATGCCCCCGATGCCCTGTTTCAGTCGATCCCCGTCTCGTCTCCTTCATCGCTAACACACGCACGCAGAGGGCAGCGAGAGGGAGTGGAACCTAGGGTTCCGCCGCCGCCGCCGCAAGAGCCGCCGCCGCCGCAAGAGCCTCCGGCGCCTCCACTCTCCGCCGCCGCAAGAGCCCCCGCCGTCGTCGTCATCCACCGCCTCCACTCGCCGTCATCCGCCGCGGGAGCCGCCGCTGCCTCCACTCGCCGTCATCCCTACTCGCCGGTCCCCTCCACCACCTCCACCCGCCTTCATCCACCGCCGGCCTCCGACGCCCGCTCCCTCGTGCACCCATGTCGTCGGCTGTGGTGAGCATTTCTTGGCAGAAAAATGTATTCTTCGTGGATGCTCTGCTTGCTGTATATGCTGCATAATGCTTGATGTGGATGCTCTGCTTGCTGTACATGCTGCATAATGCTTGATGTGGATGCTCTGCTTGCTTGAGGCTTGATACATGATGCATGCTTATTGTACATTGATGGGTAAATAAAGATTTCAAGCTTGCTGTTGCTATGGATACTCTGCTTGATGTACATGTGGATGCTCAGTTTGCTTGCTGGACATGCTTGTTTGCTTGCTGCACATGCTTGTTTGCTATATTAGTTCTTCCGTGTGCTGGAGGATTAATCAGCATAACCTTGTTGTTTGGTTGCTATACATGCTGGATATTTTGTATGCTGGTATAAATTATGGTGAAAATGAACTAGATGGAGAAGACAGCGAAGAAGGCAGCGAGGAAGGCAGACAAGGGAGACAAGACGGACAAGGCACTTTGGGATGCATACCATACTAGGATATTTTGCGAGTTGTGTGCGAGGGAAGTTGAAGCAGGCAATAGGCCGGGGGCGTTCTTGAGTCCTAGAGGATATAAGAATTTGGGGGAGAGCTGGTTGCAGATAACTAAGAAAAGTTATGTGAGGATGCAATTCAAGAATAGATGGGAAAATCTAAAAACTATGTATTGTCAATGGAAACAATTGCAAATTGACGCATCTGGACTTGGATGGAATGCTAAGCTAGGAACCATTGATGCTGATACTGATTGGTGGAACACTCACCTAATGGTAAGTTCATGTTACTCATAGTATTTACATTGGGTTTTATATTATCTTAATTATCCATTTATCTGACCTTTTGTTCTTTTCTATTTTTCAGAAACACCCGAGCATGCAAAGTATAGGAATGCAGGACCACCCAACTTGGCTGAAATGGACCTCATGTTTGATGACCGTCATGTCACCGGTGCCGAGTCCGCTATCCCCGGTGAGATACCATTGGACAAGGAGGAAGTCACTATTGACGATGACTCTGATAGTGCAGAGGATGATGATCAAGTCATCAAAGCAAAACCAAAGAAGCAGCGCAAGACCAAGTCCTGTAAAGATGATTTTTCTGCTCTAGATGAGAAGAACCCATTTGTTCGGATGTACAAGAAGGCTAGTGATGTGATATGTGTAACGGCTGAAAGTATAAAAGAAGCATCTAGCTCCAGCAAGGCTAATCCTCCCCCTTCTCCTCCGGTTGCTCCTGCCCCTCCTCCTCCGGTTGGCCCTAGTATGAATGAGGCAATGGAGATGGTTCGCGGCTGTGGAGTTGAGGAAGGAACTCCTCTCTTTTTCTCTTCCAGCATGCTTTTTATGAAGCCTGAGTATAGAGAAATGTTTGCGTCGGTTCAGACCAAGGAAGGAAGGTTTGATTGGCTCGAGAGAGCGCATGATTATGCTATGTAACTTTTCGTTTAGAATAATTGCTTAGTTCTTTTCTTGGATTATGCTATGTTGTTGGTCTGTACTATTATTGACATTCGTGTGTGAACTATTTTCTTTGCTGAATGTGAACTATTTGGTTATTTGAATGCTATTTTCCCATATGTATGAATGATGGATATGACAACTAATGTTGTTGTCATGTTGCATTTGTAGATTGATGGAATTGACGATAGAGCTGGTGACGATGATGATGCTAACATAAAGACAAGTAAAACTTAAAAACTTGCTCAAGTTAAGTACTGATCTCGCAACCTTAGGTCAAATGGATATGCACTACAGCAAATCTTGTTTGAATAAGCAACGTAGGCAACCTAGGAGGATTGCAGTACAAACTGGTTATGAATGGGTGATGGAAAAGTTGGCACGTCCTAAATCTTGCTACAAAATGTTTAGAATGTATCCAGATGTTTTCTTGAGTTTGCATGGTGTTTTAGTGAATGACTACCATTTGGAGTCAACTAGCGAGATGAACTCATTGGAATGTCTGGGAATGTTCTTGTGGATGCTTGAGGCCCTCAATCATTTCGCCAAGCCGAAGATCGGTTTGTTCGGTGAACTGAAACAATCCATAGGAAGTTCAATCATGTGTTGCACTGTGTAAATTCCTTAGGAGGAGACATCATCAAACCTATAGACCCTATATTCACAGATGTGCATCCAAAAATTAGGGACAAGCATTTCTGGCCTCACTTCAAAGGTTGTATTGGTGCAATTGATGGAACTCACATTCCCGTTATAGATCCTGCAAAAGAGTTCTGTAACTATATGGGACGACATAGTTACACAAGTCAAAATGTGTTGGCAGTTTGTGACTTTGACATGAGATTTACCTTTGTCGTTGCCGGTTGGGCGGGATCAGTACATGACACACGGATTTTCCATCACAGTATTGAGAAGTATGCTACTACTTATCCCACGCCTCCAAAAGGTACACAAATCAAGTGTTAGAATTTTGTATAGAATGTTTCTATTATTTTGTACATGTTCTCTAATTTATTCTCTATGGATGTAGATATGTACTACCTTGTTGATTCCGGTTATCCAAACCGGGTGGGATATCTAGCTCCTTACAAAGGGACAACCTATCACCTTGCGGAATTTCTTGCTGGACATCGCCCACCGAGTGGTAAATTTGAGGTGTTCAATCATGATCATTCTTCTCTTCGGAATGTGATAGAACGCTCATTTGGTGTGCTCAAGCAGAAATGGCGCATCCTAAGGGATGTGCCACACTTCAAGGTGGGAAGTCAGACGATGATTATCAGTGCTTGCATGACGCTTCACAATTTCATTAGGGACAGCAAGCTACGCGATAAAGAGTTTGATAAATGTGATGAGAATGAAAATTACATGCCTGCAGTCTCACGGTCAACACCTTTGCTTGGCGATGCTGTTCCCACTTCCTTTGATGAAGGCAACATGAACGACACGCGTGATAGGATTGCGAACTCTTTGTTTATTGCGCGACAAGCTACATAGATTAGTATTTGCACGGACATCTAATTATATGTACGGATTATGAATTATATGGACAATCTAATCCTTTATCTCTCTTTTGTACGGATTATTAGTCATATGGACTATCTTTTGTATTGTACGGGCAATTGTGACTTGCATGGAGTAGCGATGTGAAAACATAATTTTTTTGCTCACTAGTATTCTATGTATATATGAGCAAGAAAGTGAGAAAAACATTTTTATGAAAGATTTTATGCATTACCATAGAACAAATCATTCCCAGTTAGTCAATATACCATTTAAACAATCTATTAACACTAAATCAACAAGTTACATTGATCTCAGAACTCTAAGGGCATTTTAGGCTTTTCATCAGCTCAGAGTCGTTTCACAGCTACGTTGCCAAACAGCTAACCTTTACTACAGCTGTTTCCACGGCACAGCAGTTTTGCCAGCACAGCAAGTCCACAGCTGAATCTGTTGAAACTGAAGCCCAAACAAACACAGCCAATGTCATTGTACTCACGCGGCTACTGCTTCCCTTCTCAGCATGCGCCTGCAACGAGTAGCGCCCGACTGCATCCTCGAGTCGTGTAGCACCTTGGATGGCGGCAGGGTAATGCGCATGTCAGAGGAGGCTGAGCGGTGCCATTTTTTTATCTGATTTTTTTATGTTTACAAGATAAATGTGTACAATCTCTAAAAATCTCAACTCGAAACTCGAAGTGCACACAGAGATAAAAAAGAAGATAATTCGAACATGAATAATGTCACAAGAAGACAAAAGCAAAAATGATACTATTTCACATATGAATTTGTCTTTTTTATCTACATGACTGAGTTTGGAATTGAAATTTTAAGGGGTTGTACACACTTATCTTGTGAACATCCACACAAAAAATCAGAATTTGGTAGATACGAAAACATCCCAGCTAATTAAACATGGGATTATTTGCAAAAGCACCCAAAATTAACAAGTTATCAGGGGAGAGAAATCCCGTCAAGTAAAAGAGATGGTAGCTACCTGGAGAAACCGTGCAGCGTATGGCCAATTTCAGATTGTTTCTGAAGACATCGATCGAAGTGAGGACTGTGGATTCAAATCATTAGTTAGACCTAGGTATTCTGCATCGGTCCACAAGAAGTACAAAGAGAAATATAAGTCATGTGACAATATATCTGTTTCCAGTATTGCAAAAAAGAATCTACAGCATAAGTACAACTAAGTTCGGAGTAAACTTTTATGAGTAATTGGGAGGGAACAAATACAAGTCTTTAAGCATGGTGTTTATTCTTCAAGCCTTGTGTTGCATAAGAAAAGCATAGTACTATATCAGTAGGTGCTAGCTGTCTGTCTGACTTGCAACTTGCTATATGGTGATAGGGAGATGCTATGCTACAGAGCAGCTTGGCATAAGAAAATGTTCTGTAATAACTAGATGAAGAGAGCGGTTTTTTGTAGCGCGAGCTACACGGTACCCCTATCAAAACCGTTCGTTTTATTCTCTCCCGCATAAGGATATGAGCCGTGTTTTGAAATTAGCAGTGTAGCAGTGCTTTTGTCCACAGGCCCGTCATATCCATTGCTAGCTTTTGTCCACAGGCGTCTGGATGCATGCTTTTGTCCACGGGCCCGTCATATCCATTGCTAGCGTGAGGCCCTAGTTAGCTTTTTCAGAGACTGCAATGGCTGTGTTTGTTTGGGTTTTAGAGACCAGTTTCCGATAGAAATAAGCTGAAGCGGTAACAAACAGCTAAAACGGAGCTGTTTTGGGCTCACTGTCCAAAACTGATTCAGTCGTTTTTACGTGGTACTGGTTGAAGCGAGCCGAGCCGTGCTTCGACCCGGAAACTGTTTTGCCGCAGTGAAATTCCCACCGATGCCCTTGCTAATTCAGCCCAATTACGAAAGGAATGCCCCCGATGCCCTGTTTCAGTCGATCCCCGTCTCGTCTCCTTCATCGCTAACACACGCACGCAGAGGGCAGTGAGAGGGAGTGGAACCTAGGGTTCCGCCGCCGCCGCCGCAAGAGCCGCCGCCGCCGCAAGAGCCGCCGCCGCCACAAGAGCCTCCGGCGCCTCCACTCTCCGCCGCCGCAAGAGCCCCCGCCGTCGTCGTCATCCACCGCCTCCACTCACCGTCATCCGCCGCGGGAGCCGCCGCTGCCTCCACTCGCCGTCATCCCTACTCGCCGGTCCCCTCCACCACCTCCACCCGCCTTCATCCACCGCCGGCCTCCGACGCCCGCTCCCTCGTGCACCCATGTCGTCGGCTGTGGTGAGCATTTCTTGGCAGAAAAATGTATTCTTCGTGGATGCTCTGCTTGCTGTATATGCTGCATAATGCTTGATGTGGATGCTCTGCTTGCTGTACATGCTGCATAATGCTTGATGTGGATGCTCTGCTTGCTTGAGGCTTGATACATGATGCATGATTATTGTACATTGATGGGTAAATAAAGATTTCAAGCTTGCTGTTGCTATGGAGACTCTGCTTGATGTACATGTGGATGCTCAGTTTGCTTGTTGGACATGCTTGTTTGCTTGCTGCACATGCTTGTTTGCTATATTAGTTCTTCCGTGTGCTGGAGGATTAATCAGCATAGCCTTGTTGCTTGGTTGCTATACATGCTGGATATTTTATATGCTGGTATAAATTATGGTGAAAATGAACTAGATGGAGAAGACAGCGAAGAAGGCAGCGAGGAAGGCAGGCAGGGGAGACAAGACAGACAAGGCACTTTGAGATGCATACCATACTAGGATATTTTGCGAGTTGTGTGCGAGGGAAGTTGAAGCAGGCAATAGGCCGGGGGCGTTCTTGAGTCCTAGAGGATATAAGAATTTGGGGGAGAGCTGGTTGCAGATAACTAAGAAAAGTTATGTGAGGATGCAATTCAAGAATAGATGGGAAAATCTAAAAACTATGTATTGTCAATGGAAACAATTGCAAATTGACGATCTGGACTTGGATGGAATGCTAAGCTAGGAACCATTGATGCTGATACTGATTGGTGGAACACTCACCTAATGGTAAGTTCATGTTACTCATAGTATTTACATTGGGTTTTATATTATCTTAATTATCCATTTATCTGACCTTTTGTTCTTTTTCTATTTTTCAGAAACACCCAGAGCATGCAAAGTATAGGAATGCAGGACCACCCAACTTGGCTGAAATGGACCTCATGTTTGATGACCGTCATGTCAACGGTGCCGAGTCCGCTATCCCCGGTGAGATACCATTGGACAAGGAGGAAGTCACTATTGACGATGACTCTGATAGTACAGAGGATGATGATGAAGTCATCAAAGCAAAACCAAAGAAGCAGCGCAAGACCAAGTCCTGTAAAGATGATTTTTCTGCTCTAGATGAGAAGAACCCATTTGTTCGGATGTACAAGAAGGCTAGTGATGCGATATGTGTAACGGCTGAAAGTATAAAAGAAACATCTAGCTCCAGCAAGGCTAATCCTCCCCCTTCTCCTCTGGTTGCTCCTGCCCCTCCTCCTCCGGTTGGCCCTAGTATGAATGAGGCAATGGAGATGGTTCGCGACTGTGGAGTTGAGGAAGGAACTCCTCTCTTTTTCTCTTCCAGCATGCTTTTTATGAAGCCTGAGTATAGAGAAATGTTTGCGTCGGTTCAGACCAAGGAAGGAAGGTTTGATTGGCTCGAGAGAGCGCATGATTATGTTATGTAACTTTTCGTTTAGAATAATTGCTTAGTTCTTTGCTTGGATTATGCTATGTTGTTGGTCTGTACTATTATTGACATTCGTGTGTGAACTATTTTCTTTGCTGAATGTGAACTATTTGGTTATTTGAATGCTATTTTCCCATATGTATGAATGATGGATATGACAACTAATGTTGTTGTCATGTTGCATTTGTAGATTGATGGAATTGACGATAGAGGTGGTGACGATGATGATGCTAACATAAAGACAGTACAACTTCAAAACTTGCTCAAGTTAAGTACTGATCTCGCAACCTTAGGTCAAATGGCTATGCACTACAGCAAATCTTGTTTGAATAAGCAACGTAGGCAACCTAGGAGGATTGCAGTACAAACTGGTTATGAATGGGTGATGGAAAAGTTGGCACGTCCTAAATCTTGCTACAAAATGTTTAGAATGTATCCAGATGTTTTCTTGAGTTTGCATGGTGTTTTAGTGAATGACTACCATTTGGAGTCAACTAGCGAGATGAACTCATTGGAATGTCTGGGAATGTTCTTGTGGATGCTTGGAGGCCCTCAATCATTTCGCCAAGCCGAAGATCGGTTTGTTCGGTGAACTGAAACAATCCATAGGAAGTTCAATCATGTGTTGCACTGTGTAAATTCCTTAGGAGGAGACATCATCAAACCTATAGACCCTACATTCACAGATGTGCATCCAAAAATTAGGGACAAGCATTTCTGGCCTCACTTCAAAGGTTGTATTGGTGCAATTGATGGAACTCACATTCCCGTTATAGATCCTGCAAAAGAGTTCTGTAACTATATGGGACGACATGGTTACACAAGTCAAAATGTGTTGGCAGTTTGTGACTTTGACATGAGATTTACCTTTGTCGTTGCCGGTTGGGCGGGGTCAGTACATGACACACGGATTTTCCATCACAGTATTGAGATGTATGCTACTACTTATCCCGCGCCTCCTAAAGGTACACAAATCAAGTGTTAGAATTTTGTACAGAATGTTTCTATTATTTTGTACATGTTCTCTAATTTATTTTCTATGGATGTAGATATGTACTACCTTGTTGATTCCGGTTATCCAAACCGGGTGGGATATCTAGCTCCTTACAAAGGGACAACCTATCACCTTGCGGAATTTCGTGCTGGACACCGCCCACCGAGTGGTAAATTTGAGGTGTTCAATCATGATCATTCTTCTCTTCGGAATGTGATTGAACGCTCATTTGGTGTGCTCAAGCAGAAATGGCGCATCCTAAGGGATGTGCCACACTTCAAGGTGGGAAGTCAGACGATGATTATCAGTGCTTGCATGACGCTTCACAATTTCATTAGGGACAGCAAGCTACGCGATAAAGAGTTTGATAAATGTGATGAGAATGAAAATTACATGCCTGCAGTCTCACGGTCAACACCTTTGCTTGGCGATGTTGTTCCCACTTCCTCTGATGAAGGCAACATGAACGACACGCGTGATAGGATTGCGAACTCTTTGTTTATTGCGCGACAAGCTACATAGATTAGTATTTGCACGGATTTCTAATTATATGTACGGATTATGAATTGTATGGACAGTCTAATCCTTTATCTCTCTTTTGTACGGATTATTAGTCATATGGACTATCTTTTGTATTGTACGGGCAATTGTGACTTGCATGGAGTAGCGATGTGACAACATAATTCTTTTGCTCACTATTATTCTATGTATATATGAGCAAGAAAGTGAGAAAAACATTTTTATGAAAGATTTTATGCATTACCATAGAACAAATCATTCCCAGTCAGTCAATATACCATTTAAACAATCTATTAACACTAAATCAACAAGTTACATTGATCTCAGTACTCTAAGGGCATTTTAGGCTTTTCATCAGCTCAGAGTCGTTTCACAGCTACGTTGCCAAACAGCTAACCTTTACTACAGCTGTTTCCACGGCACAACAGTTTTGCCAGCACAGCAAGTCCACAGCTGAATCTGTTGAAACTGAAGCCCAAACAAACACAGCCAATGTCACTGTATTTACGCGGCTACTGCTTCCCTTCTCAGCATGCGCCTGCAACGAGTAGCGCCCGGCTGCATCCTCGAGTCGTGTAGCACCTTGGATGGCGGCAGGGTAATGCGCATGTCAGAGGAGGCTGAGCGGTGCCATTTTTTTATCTGATTTTTTTTTATGTTTACAAGATAAATGTGTACAATCTCTAAAAATCTCAACTCGAAACTCGAAGTGCACACAGAGATAAAAAAGAAGATAATTCGAACATGAATAATGTCACAAGAAGACAAAAGCAAAAATAATACTATTTCACATATGAATTTGTCTTTTTTATCTACATGACTGAGTTTGGAATTGAAATTTTAAGGGGTTGTACACACTTATCTTGTGAACATCCACACAAAAAACAGAAATTTTTTATATTTAAAAAATTGAGTTTTGTGAGATTGGAGCATGGTAGCACCTAATCCATGTGAGCACTAGATATTCTCTTGACATACATGCCAACGCGGTCTCTCTCTCCTCCCGTTTCCTGTCTTTGGAGGAAGTCAGACATGCATGCAGAAAGGAAAGTGAGAGAGAGCGCCCGCGAGAGAGAGAGAAACATGTTCCTTCAGCGAAGTGACGGAGAGAGAAGAGCTAACGCATAGCAACAACTGGTTCTGCTAATAGTCTGACTCTGCCTCCAGCCATTGCACACATCCCGAACTGAACAGACGGTGGTGATACTGGGCACCGTGGAGCTCGGGCTAGGGAAGAACTTTGCGCTAGATGAAAAAGAATAGCTTAGTGGAAATCTGAAGGCAGCAGAGGCAAAATGCAAGACTATCATTTGCTTTAATAAAGAATGGCATAGTGCCCTAGAAATAAGGTTGGTTCAGAGCCAAGGAGTTTGTTCCTTATCCAAGTTATGTCATAAAACCCTGAAGTAAGGAGGATGCAGAACTTGTTTCAGGATGTACAACAAAGTATATAGGAAAAAGAAAATGACAAAAATAATTCTTGAGATATTGGTTATGTGCCAGCAAAAAGATCTGAACTAGGTGCTTTTGTTTTTAAATTGAAAAGATCTTAAGTTTTAGAAAAAATACCATGCAAAGGTTGCCAGGTTATCGCAGTATTTCTACTACCTTCAGTTAACGGCTGACTGCTTTGCCCCGTCTAGACCTCACCGGAGGTCCTCTCACGCGCCCAGCATTGGACGGAGAAGGATCAGAGCTCGCCCGCGGCGTTAATCCTCTGTTAGCCCCTTTCCCCGCCGCTGTCCTCCTGTATCTCCGTGGCAAGGGCGGTGTCGCCGTCTCAGTCCATGTGACGGGGCAGCTGCGACAGGTGGCTTCGATTGGGCCGCGGTTGCCATGGCTGTTGCGCGAAGGGGAGGGCGTGCGCCGGCCGGAGCTTGATTCCGGACGGGGGGAGGCGGAGGAGGAACCGGGACTGGGGAGATGATGAGTCGATGGCCGGCTCGCCGCCGGTATGCAGATGCAGAGGATGGAGACCAGTCCTGGAATTTCTCAACTACTACTGGATCGCCCAAAAGGTACTAGCATTGTTCTCTTTTAACGGATATATTTTTAGAATCGTTCACGACGAACTCGTTAAGCACCACACCCTCGCTCCTCACAGCGTGAAAAACTCGATCTAGATCCGAAAGGCTATTAAATCCATATATACATTTCGCCGTAAAAAGAAGATCCAGATACTTTTCAATGGATATTGCAACAGTTGAAGAACCGGAGCAGAGAAACTCCATCTAGATCCACACATGCTCAGTGGAGAAATCGATCTTGGAATAAAAAAGGCAGGCACAAAAAACACACACCTGTATGCAATGGAGCCTACTGCCGAACCTCTCCAAAAGATTACTGCCCTTCTGTTGAAGAAATGATTGGTGCTGTTGGAGTGGAGCATCAAGAATGATTTGCTTCTTGCTGATGACGACGGAGACACTGTTGTAGACTTGTAGTTATGCAGGCTTGGTATGTTTGGGAGAGAGGGCTTGGGTTCTTGTGAGAGGAGAGGTGATGGCTCGTGCCACTCACGGACGGACTCTCCTTGCAATTATTGCAGTGACTTGACTTGACTTGACGAGTGCCAATGTCTTTTACTCGTGAGAGAGGTGACTTGACTTGACTCAACAGGTACGTCGCGTCGTCCTGCACGCCCCATGTGGCCTGGCATCAAGGCGGCCATCCTGTGTATTTTCTTCCCAACAAGAAAATTACGTTTTTGGTGTTTCAAATCTCTGACGTGTAACGCTTTGGTAACGTAACTCAGCCACAGGGGCTAGGATTTTTGCCCGGGCGTAGGAGAAGTGTTGGAAATATGAGCAACTTACTACGAGATTTTAATCCAAATAAACAGAAAATAAACCATGAAAGCAATAGCAGAGATTAAACTAATCATGCGACTAGCATAGTAGATGAACACATCACATTTAGAGCACATACTAGAAACATGAATTCTACCACGATCTCAAACAGGAAAGATAGAATCACATACGGTGCAGCGGGAGCAGCACCGCTGGCGTTGATGTTGTCGCCCATGTCGTTGAGGATGAGGTTGGTGAAGTCAGGGAAGAAGTCGTCACATGGCGATGTCATCGCTGCCAGCAGTCGCGCGAGTGCACTCCCCAAAAATCTGATCGCCCCTCTCCCGTACATGATCACGAGAGGCGGGGGTCCGGAGGCCTGCTGTCCCTTTTTGTGGTGCACGCCGGAAGGAGGGATGGAGAAGACTTGCGTAGCGGCGAATGCTCCGGAACGATGGTGCAAAACCACATGATTCGGCCGCGGCCAGAGTAGACGTCTGCCTGACTATATAATGCGGACCGGTTAGGTGGCGGAGAAAATCCCACGTCCAAGTAACAGCCCCACTATCCAAAAGGATCTAACGCGTCCATTAATTATAAATTAAAACTTATTAATTATTCTCAAGCAGTAAAAATATAGACAACGTGCATAGCTCTGTCCTCTGCTCGGCTAATTCCTCAAGAAGACGCGGCGCTGGTCAGTCGCGACGAGGTGAGCGAGAAGGAGGAGCGCGTGTAGGTCTCCTCTTCTCATGCTCATACAAGTGGTAGAAGAGCTCACCTTATAAAAAGGTGCAACTCTCTCACAACTTCCGGGTGGGACTAAACTTTAGTCTCACTCATATGACTCACATGTGTGCATGAATGAGCCAAGAGAATTTCAGAATTTTAGTTGGGCTTTGGGCCAAAAGCCCACTAGCAAATTCCAACAATCCCCCACAAAGTTTTATTGGCACATCTTATCATTTAGTTTCAAATCATTGTTTATATACTGGTGCTTGATAATCCCCAAAGGCAGGAAATCATCATAGCAATTTTCAAAGGTGGAAGTGATAAGTATGGAGTGTTGAACCCACAAGGAGCTAAAGGTAAGATCAATATTCTCTCAAGTCCTATCTACCACTGATACGACTCTACGTACACTGAACGTTTGCTTCCAACTAGATATGAGAAATAAAACTACGTTGTGGGTATTAAGAGGATAACTTTGCATAATATCGGAGAGCTAAAATATAAAAGTAGGTGTTGTTATCATAAAGTTAGAATATATTACTAAATATTATAAATAACGAGTGCGGAATAATGATGGATCGGTATGCAGAATTATCCTAGTAAATTGTTAACAAGACCGGTAGTCGTCATTGCAATTTCATATGAGGGTGAGGCATAAGCTAACATACTTTCTCTTCTTGGATCATATGCACTTATGATTGGAACTCTAGCAAGCATCCTCAACTACTAAAGATCATTAAGGTAAAATCTAACCATATCATTAAAGCATCAAGTCCCCTTTATCCCATACGCAACAACCCCATTACTCTGGTTTATGCTTCTGTCACTCAAGCAACCCACTATAAGCGAACCATAAACATATTGCAACACCCTACAGCGGGAATCCCTCACGCTTGCGTGACACGGACGGCACAATGGGACAGCACCAAAATAAAATATGCAACTCATACCAATCTATATCATGACTCAACCAAAGATAAAGGATATCTACTCAAAACATTATAGGATGGCAACACATCATTGGATAATAATATGTGGCACAAAGCACCATGTTCAAGTAGGGATTACAGCTGGGTGCGGGAGAGTGGACCGCGTAAAAGAGATGAGGATGATGATGATGGTGGTGATGTTGATGAAGACGATCACTGCAGCGATGATTCCCCTCTCGATGGCACTCCGGCGCCACCAAGAGAGAGGAGGAGAGGTCCTCCCCCTTATGCTTCCTCCTCCACACTACTAGAAATACCACTACTAATGGCGCACCTAATATGGCCATTAATGGCGCATCACTGGTGCGCCATTGATAGCACGCCATTCGTAATTTTTACTAATGGCGCACCACCTGGTGCGCCATTAGTATCTGGTATACTAATGGCGCACCACCTGGTGCGCCATTAGTATATCTTGAAATGCGCCATTAGTATGCCTCCCGTGGGCATGTATACCCAGGTGCTTTGGCATACTAATGGCGCACCACCTCTGGATGCGCCATTAGTAATCAAGAAGATACTAATGGCGCACTACCCAGTGATGCGCCATTAGTATGCACTGTCATACTAATGGCGCACTGTCATGTGATGTGCCATTAGTATGAATATTAGGTTTTTTTTATTTTTTTATTTTCTGTTTTTTGCACAGGTTATAAAATGTATAATTTGACAAAATATAGACAGCACACATCAACAATAGATTCATCAAATACAATAGAAGATTAGTCTTTGAATACAATTCATCATATTAGTCTCCGAATACAATTCATCATATTAGTCTCCGAATTGAAAAGACCGAACAAAGATAGAACATTATATTACAAGTCTCGAGACCGCGGTAGTGAGTTTATCTTCGCATTACAAGTCGATATCGATCATCTAAACTACCATCACATAGAAGAGAGCTGCGGTCATCACGATGAGCATCATCACGATGAAACTTCGTCTTCATCCGGTTCCTCCAACGCTCCCTCCCTCTCCAGCTAGATAGCGGGCGTATCTAGATTCGGCCTCGCCCTTGTGGTGTACCCTTTGTAACTGTTACCGCTGAATCAGTGAACCTGTCTCCGACACTCCTCCTAGTCATCGTAGACTCCGGAACCTTACCCTTGTACACGACATACGTCGGCATCGCTATGCACTAGCCAAACGAAACGTTAGTACCAATTCACAGACAATACATAAGCAATATATAAGTATGCAACAGAACGATCGGAAGAGAAAAACAAGACATTAATAGCATCGATTACATCTAAGTTGAACGACTCTCAAACCAAAGAGACATACTACAAGTTCATTAAAGTTTAATTACAACATGAGCCAATCGATGTTTCAGAACTAGACAACTCGACTCAAGGGAACGGAGCGTGGATGAAGCCGCCGTCTATCGTGGGAGTCATGAAAGAACGGGCGTTGTCATCCTGCATTTGTAGCATTGTGTCGATGTCACCGTTGGACGGTTGATTTCTGAGGTAGAACTGCCCCGAGGCGAAGGACATCTTGATGGATGATTTCCGCAAACTCCGATCGATGCGAAGAATTCTTGTCGGAGGTCCGCGTCTGGATTGCCGACACGCCGCGGCCCAATCTTGGAGTTTACTCGGTAGCGAAGTTGATGATGGTCCCGTCGATCGCCCGCATGTGATGGATGGCGTAGTAGGCACCCTTCCGACCGCCAGCGGCTGCTTGACGCAGCGTAACGTCAGACAGGGAGAACACGTGCTTGCCGTGCCACGAATAGGCCTGGTGAAGGTGCCTCCAGATTTGACGTAGCCGGGAGAACATCATCAAGAACCTTCTTGACATTTGTGTAGTCTACGTTCGATCGACGGTCCGGTCGAAATACGTGGCCATGGAATATTTGGGGCTTAGGAGGATGAGCGCATAACGTGTGTCACTGCAGAAAACACGGAATGTTAAAAGAAAAAGCGATCGAAATGTAAGAATTCATATGTTACGGGCGGTTGAGGGAGGACTTACTCGGGAAAGTAAGGCACGAGGAAGTTATCCTTATCTTGGTTTGCCGAATGACGCCTTCGAGGTAAGAACTCGCGACTTGCGGTCCCAGCGCTGCCCAAGATCTTGGCACGCATGTAGAAGGGTCGACTATCACGATGTCCGGGGTCTTGTCGCGAATGATCCGCATCTCCATACTCAGCGAAAATAGCCGAACGAAGGTGTAGTGCAGCGGATGAAGGTTCAACATAAGCGTGGATGTCATCAAAACGCAGGACGATCATACGCCCAATGGAGTTATCCACAAAGCCCTTGCCCTCACGGCACCTTGGCCGCGAAAACCGGGTATGCCACATCCTTCTCCTCGAGACGCCGCTTCGCCAAAGAAAGAACACTGTCATGCAGACTCCGCATAGCACCGGTTGCAGCATAGAGCATATTTGTCGGTAGCATCGCCCTACCCGCCACATGCACCCTCCTCGAGATATCCTACGGTGAAGGTGGCCCGTCTGAGCACGGATCGCACTCGGTGCCGGGCTGGCTCGCACCCTTCTTAGTCTTTCTTTGCGTGCCTTCTTCTTCTCCTGTAATGGGACCGAGTTTTGCTCACGCACCGCCTTCTTGAGTGTGTTGGGGCTGATAATATTTCGCACCTCGCCTATCTCGAGGCTCGGTGAAGTCGGCAGCTGGAGGCGTCTCTCGAGAGCTGAACGCCAGACGGCGCGCTGTTGCAACTTGGCTTCTCCGCTGCACGAGCTAGATCGCACACGTCTTTTGTTGGGTTTGGTTCTTGAGAAGGAGGCCCCATGAAGTCGCCATCGCACCCATGCTCGGCAAAGTAATCTTGATCGACGCGTTGCCAAATGTATCATAGTCGTCGTCATCATCATTCTGATCCTGTGCCATATGCATGTTTGGATCCAGTGGCATAGGGATGTCCGGCACCGTTACGGCGGTCTTGCCATGGGGCCGACTTGGCGCCGGCACGACTGGCGGTGTTGTCTTTGGGGTGGTGTCCCCCGCCCCAAACGAATCTGGCTCTTCGGCCAAAGCAGGGGCCAGCTCAGGCAGGCGCCGAGGGTCATCACGTCATCATCGTCGGCCCCGACGGGTCGATTCGGAGGTAACAAGTCGTCGCAGCCTGGCAGCACCCGAACCAGTTGAACCCTAAACAAGTTGGGTGGCATCTGGGTACCGTGGAACAAGGGGTTGCCCGGTTGAACGATTTTTCCCTTGGCGACATCGACCAACTCGTTGTTCACGAAGTGGAGGAGAGTGCACGGAACATCGGCGGCGCCCTGCGAAAACATGTAGGGCGTCAGGGATGCCCGATCAAAAGGCAAGGAGATGAAGTCCTCGGCGAGAGAGGCTTAATTAGTTACCGTGATGATGGCGTCGAGCTCGGCTAATGTAGAGGCACCGCCAACGGCGGGCGCAGCTGACGGAGGGGCCGCTTGCTGCGGAGGTGCCGGCGGCGTACACCCGGGTGCATTAAGCTCCCGTGCGGCGTCGGAGACACCAATGCCGCCTCCGCCGGGCACCAATAACCCGCCATCGCATTATGCGAAGTTGCTGGCCGTGAAGCTAGGAATCGGGCGGCCCTGTTGGCGCCCGCAATCCACGCACTCAACCCCGAGATCAAGGTAGGCACAAGGGCGGTGATCGTCGCTCCGAGTCGTTGTTCCACTTGCTCTTGGACAATCTCCGGAATCCGCGCCACCTGTGCCTTGAGTTCTTGAACCTCTCGCGCCTGGCTTTCCGAGCTGGTCTTTTTCTCCTTCCGCACACCAGCGGTATAGTATGACCCCATTTTGTCGACAAGCCTTTGCCGCCACACGACCAGCTGATGTCGGCCTTCGAGCTTATCCTTGTTCTTCATTACATTCAACCCCTATTTAGAGTGGTGTCCCAAGGGTTGCTCTGAGTCGACCCGCCATCGCTTTCGATACTGCGGAAGAAATGTGAACCATTTAGAAATTCGGCTTCATTAATTAGAATGCAACCATATGGAGCTAATTATGCGGGGTGTATTCCTTACTGAACAAGCTCAAGCTGCCTGGTCTTCGGATCCGTGGTAAGCTCCTTTGTTTTCGGGTCCTTCTTGTACCGGGCCCGACAAAGTTCCTGGTCCGCTTGTCACCGTATGTCTCGAAGAGGGGCGATAGGCCTTGCACGGCAAGGTCCTCCTCCTCCTTGTCACATAAACGCTCCACCACTCTGTAACCGCCGGGACCGAGTATGTCTTCCCCTATGTTCAGCTCCCGCATATGTTTCCCCACTCACTTGATTGGGAGCTTGCGGTGCTCGAGCAATTGATCTTGAAGTCGTTGTAGTCATCTTCGGTGATCGAAGGATTTTTCTCCTTGATCTTCTCATAACTCTCACCTTTCTCGATCATTCTCTTCACATTGCTTTTCCAAGTAGACAGGGCCTTGCTCATCTTCGTGAGGGCAGCATTGTTCACTTTATTCCCTTTGAGGCTTGTGTTTTCAAATTCAGCGGGAACTTGTATCGTTCGTGCAGCTTCGTGAAGAGGAGGTTGCGCAAATTCCCTTGGTCGATGCCTCGTGTTCTCGGTGTTGATCGAGACGGTGCTCCGGACAATGCACCCGAGCTGAAGCAAGTACCCCTTGACTATTCGTTCGGGCGCCGTTGGATTCCCGTTGGAGTCCACTTGATAACTTCCTCCTTGAGGGTGCGGAGCACGATCGGGCGCCGTCCTTCCGTTGCCTCTTCGGCTGGCTGCCATCTGTCGTCGCCGCCATCATCGATGGTGGCATCTCGGCGGCACCATCGGTGGTGGCATCAGTGTGGTCATCCTCGGCGGCACTATCCGTGGTCTCGGGATCGGTGGGAAGGCGGCGGCCTCATACAAGTGAGGTTGTTCCTCCATCTCTGGGACAGCTCCCAGAATGCCTTGCCGCCCAACCCCGGCCTCATTGTTGTGGGCCATGTTTCTCTCTAAATAGAAACAAAGTTTGGTCAAAAGTTGGTTATTGTCAAGGAACAAGATCATGGTCTCATCATTTAGGGTTTGTCGACACCGAGGCATCCTAAAATCTAAGCTTTTATCATTGAGGGTTTTTCACGCCAGGCACCCTAAAAGCCTAACTTTTCATCATTTCGGTTTTTATCGACACCGAGGCACCCTAAAAGCCATGCATTAGTCACAAGTACGCCGGGCACTTGATCCTACTTAATTAACTACTACGATACCCCAGCCCATGCATTAGTCACAAGTACCCCATATGTCCTATTTTTAGCAAAGTCATGCTAAAATTCACGGAAAATTTCAGCATGACCTTTGCTGAAAATAGGACATATGGAGTACCCGAATTTGCCGGAACGGAAGTTAATCGACATTCCGGCAAACTCAAGGGCCTCTCGGGTACCTGCAAAATCATCACGACACGATGGTCGGAGACAAAACCCAGCAAACTAGCAAAATCATCACAAATTGTTTTCTGTTAAAGATGATCATCATCTTTACAAGTCTTTCTCAATGTGATCACAAGTAATTCAGAGGCATCACAAGTAATTCAGAGCATCACAAGGCATTAGTAGTTCAGTACATGAACAAGTTTTACAAACCCATATAAGAACAAGTGAATTCTAGTCCCATTGACACTCCTGGTTTTCTACAAACACCAAGTACTAGGGCACACAAAAGTTCTGAAATTTGTGTGCCTAACTGAATTAACTGAATTTTCAGTAACCGAATAAACTGAATTTTCAAAACTGCAAGAAGCCAATTAAAAAAAATCCAACAGCACTAGAACTGAGCTGATTGACAGTAGTTTTGTTCACTATTATGAAGAGAAACTTCTTCTTGTAAGAAAGGACTTCGCGTGTGGTTTGGAATATTCGGAAATCAAGTTGAAATATAAAACCATATAGAGGTAGGTATGCTACAAGTCTACAACATATATACTAATTAATCAACTGCAATCAGGAGACAGTTTCTTCTTCTAAGTCCATCTCACGGTTCGCTGAATTAAGAAAAATACATCATCATTTCAGAAAACTTACGCAAACTACTCAAAACAGGAAGAAGAAGAAAACACATTTCAGAAGGAAAAACTGCATGCAAAAATAGCTTTCAACTTAACTCGAATGCTTGTATATATCATTATAAAAATTGGGTGCTAACTGACGCAAACTTGATAATCATTCAGAGCAGCTCAACAAACTTTGAACAAGCAGGACTCATGGCCAAATTAAAGTAGAGTAATCCTACGGTGCATTTCCGATAAATCCATGGATGGATGTACGTATCACTACAGATTGAACACAACATTTCCATTAATTTTTTCTCCAACTGGTAGTATAATAACTATACTCTAATTCAGTAAGTAATTTAATCTCTGGGCCAAGACCTACAAGTAGATTAATTGACTAAGTCTTGCGCATAGGACAAGTGGTAATTAATTAGCTCTTCATGGAGGAGGATAAGAGGGGCCACCAGGAGGTGCCCTTCATGGCCTGCTCCCATGACCCATCAACATCAAGAGCAACCTCCCAAGGTTCACGACCCATCCCTCAATCAAATCTCAACCTTTTTGTTCATCCTCCAATCGTGGGAGGACCATTTTCCTCAACAATAATGGTCTAATGTATGATTTGTGGCTCGAGCATAATTGAGATTATTTTCTGTGTGAGTCTACTGTTGGGTTTTGGTGTATACTAGCAGCAGCATAGTCGCAACACACATTAACACATATAGCTTGGTTGGTCTCTACTAATAAAAAGCTGAACCATCAATGGAGTGCTGCTACTTGTCTAGTAGCGTTCCCACTATTGAGTGTTGTCTCACTCTGTGCATTGGCATTGCTATCTACTTGGTGAACTGGGATTTTTCTTTTCATGTAAATCATGGTCTTGATCTGTGATTAAGGGCAAAAGTGTTGGAATTTCATTTTGATTGTTATTTTTAAGACTAGTGTAAATCAGACGTGGCCAATCAAGTGATACCCTTATATAGCTAGAATTCAGAATGCATTCAACAATCCAAACTTTTGTATTTCCTGGATAACAAACAGTAATGATCTCTAGCCCTGACATTCATTTATTCATTCTTCTAGTAAATAGGTGCATAAATGTTCTTGCCGAATGGGTTTATTTTTGTTGATCTATATGCTCATATATGCAGATTTAGGCTAGCCACTTTTCTGCCACTCATATGCCATCGATAAAAAATGAACTTTCACCAGTAAGTTGTAACTTGGCAGCCAGTCAGTTTATACAACAAAGATAATCATATATTTCTATGAACACTAGACGCCAATCTGAGGATAAAAAAGCTTCTACTAGTAACTAGTGCATATGATCATCACTAGCCCATAATAGTAATTAAGTTTTTTTTGTAGACAAACAACATGTTTATCTTTCAGGCATCTACATCTCAGAGTGTACCGAACAAAACCCAGAGCTTGGTGCTATCCAACTATTAAAACCACACAGCTGCATGGCTCCTAGCAGCAATTTCACAAGTAAATTCAATGCAAGTCCAAGAAGACAGCACATAGCTCAGACCTGTGGCTGTGGGGATTGTCCTCAATGCAACTCCTTCAAAATAGAGAGACTGTCTTCAATGTAAAGGTGTGAGAATTCACGATCACCGCCAGTAAGTAGATGACGTCTTCCTGGCACGGCAAAAAAAGAAGAAGAAAATGTTAGCAAACTCTACAGCCTACAAATAAGGCAGCTACATGTTAAACCAACCATGACGGGTACAAAGGCCATGACGCTGGCAACTGAGCTTCACTTACTTAGTCCCCTTGATGTTATTGTTTGTTTTGGTTCTGTTTTAATTAGGCCTCAGAACCGTAATTCGATTGTTGTGAGTGTCCATGCCCTTTATGTATGGCATGGCCAGTGTGATTTTATTAATCTATAAAAGCTCGACCTACCAACTTGTAAGCATTCGACAACTCAATTAATTGGGTCGAGAAGGTCCAAACCTGCCATACATAGCAGCTCTACTGCTCAAAACTCGTAAGCAAGATCGTTTACAAACAAAAAAATTGTTCCACAATTTGCACTAGGGAAACCGATGTAAAACAGTACAAATTTAAACAAGAACCACCACGCTGCACACGAATCAGTGGGTGCTACTTACCGCTGCGATTCGGCTGGGTTGAGATAGCGGAATTTCTTACCGGGAGGGGATGGAGAGACAAGACGGCGCAGCGAGGAGATCCTGTGGGCGTGGTCGTGGTGGTGGTCGTGCGCGGGGTGGGATCTGCAGAGCAAGTCTGCCCAATGAAGGAAGCAAGCACGTGAGAGGAGGCTATGGACTTGCGGAATGGAGAAGTAAGGAGGAGGTGGTCGTACCTTGGGCGTCTAGTCTAGGTCTCTGGCGCCGTGGCGCCGAGGGGAGGCGGGTCGACGGTGGTGTGGACGGGCGGGGTCGAGGTGGGGCAGCGCGCCGGGCGGGTCGAGGCGGCGCTGGGCGGCGGGCAGCGTCCGGGCGGCGGGTCGGGCGGCGTCCGGGCGGCGGGTCGAGGCGGGTCGAGGTGGCGCTGGGCGCGTCCGGGCGGTGGGGTCGCGTCAGGCGGCGGGCAGCGTCGAGGTGGCGGGACGGTGGAGTCGAGGGAGGCGGGCGAGGGAGAGGGAAGGCGAGAGAGGGCGAGGGAGGGAGAGGGCGAGGCGAGGGCGAGGGCAGGCGGCGGGCGGCGTGGATCGAGAGGAGAGAACTGGCGAGGGATCGGGCGAAGGGGATCGGGCGAAGGGGATCGGGCGAGGGGCCACAATACTAATGGCGCACCTCACGGTGGTGCTCCTTTAGCATGTCCATACTACTGGCGCACCTCAACGTGGTGCGCGATTAGTTTTTTTTTTTTATTTCAATTCGAGCCAAAAGGTTATGTAGTACCGTAACCTATCCATGTCAAGCCCACTCTACTAGCTCGACTGGTCAGCAGCCAGTTCTCACACTGTGAGGTCCTGGGTTCGACTCCCGTGCTCCACAATTTTTTTAGCATTTAAAAAGCTGTTTGATACTTATTTATGTTTAAATATGTTCAAACTTGTTTAAATAATAACAGTAATATTTTTTTATAAGACAAGAGCATTTAAAAAGCTGTTTGATACTTATTTTTTATAAGACGGTGCTGGGTGCGGGGGTCGTGGCGGCGTTGAGTAGGGGAATCGAGGGTGCGGGGGGCGCGGCCGGGTGGACTGGGGGTGCTCAAGCGGCGAGAGGGACCGGATCTCATGAGGTGGGACAGCGATCGAGATGGAGGGGGATCGAGGTGGGCTCCACAAATTTTTTTTAGCATTTAAAAAGCTGTTTGATACTTATTTGTGTTTAAAAATGTTCAAACTTGTTTAAATAATAACAGTAATATTTTTTTTATAAGACAGTAGCATTTAAAAAGCTGTTTGATACTAATTTTTTTATAAGACGGTGCGCGGGGTGCGGGGGGTCGGCGGCGGCGGTTGAGTAGGGGAATCGAGGGTGCGGGGGGTCGGCGGCGGCGGCCGGTGGACTGGGGGTGCTCGGCGGCGAGGGGGACCGGATCTGGCGAGGTGGGACAACGATCGAGATGGAGGGGGATCGAGATCGAGTGTCCATGAAATTTAAAAATATTCATGATAGTTCAAAAAGTACCCATGAAATACAATCGAGAAATGAAGGCTACGATTTAAATACAATCGATCTTAGCTAGCTATCTGTTCACAACCTTCTTGCCCTTCTTTTTCAGAATGGAGTTCTTCCGTGGAACGGACGTCCTTTAGGTAGGGTGGTCCTGCTTCTTCTTGTGGTGTATGCTGCTACTTCATCATCGTCGTCATGTTCGATCCTCGGGTCGCCGTACTTGTCGAAGTCTTGGTCATTGGCTACTCCATCCATTCCGATGATCTTCCTTTTACCTCTCCTCACGACAACACGACCGGGCTTTGGCGGTCGGTAATGAAGAAGCATTGGTCCACTTGGGAAGCCAGTACCCATGGCTCATTTTTTCGCGGTGACGCTTATGCGCCATGATCTTGATTTGGCTTCGGTATAACCATGGTGGTGAAATACCGGTCTTCTTTTATGACGTTCTTGGCCCATCTCGACACGGAACATCGGGACCTTCTCTCCAGTAGCTCAGCTCCCCAGATCTCCCTCGATCCTTCCGTAGTATCTGTCCTTGTCGTTACGGTGTAGGATTCCATCGTTACCCCGGAGTTCTGATAACCATCGCTCTTCATGTCCTTGGCCTCGTGTAGAATGTGTAGCCGTTGATATCGTGACGCCTCATAGGTCATCAGGTTGTGCTCGGCCCTGTGACAAAGGCGAATATGAGTTGTTCTTCCGCTCAAGAAACCTAATGTAAATGGAACGACAGAAGCTTATGCTTGAACCAACGCGTGAAACATGAGTTGTGCTCTTTGAGTGTATCTCCGTCCGTCCTCTGTTGGCCTCGGTCATTGTACGTCTTTTTAATAAAGGTTTTGTGCTCTACCACCCAAGGATCGACCACGTCTATGTGTTGTAGCCCGACTAGGTTTGCTCTTTCAAAGTCGGCGAGTCGACCCTCGAAGTCGACATGCATTTCGCGGCGACCCTCACGGTGACCCCATCCAGCGAGCCTGCCGAGGTGCCTGTTGATGGGCAGACCAACGGGAGATGCCTAGATAATTCGTGCAATAGGAGATGCACTCTTCGGTCAGAAAGCCCCTGGCTATGCTTCCCTCTGGACGTGACATGTTGCGAACGTATCCTTTGATGACACCATTCCTCCTTTCGAACGGCATCATGCTGTGCAGGAACGTCGGCCCGAGTTGGATGATATCCTCCACTATATGGACCAGCAGATGCACAATAACGTCGAAGAATGCAGCGGGAAGTACATCTCAAGCTCGCATAGTATCACCACGATCTCTTCCTGTAGCCTTCTCGAGTTGCCTCACGCCAATCGACTTCCGAGATGACGTCGAAGAAGTTGCATAGGCCAAATAGCGTTTCACGGACGTGCGCGTCCATGATCCCATGGATTGCAACCGGAAGTATTCTGCGTCATCGCGACGTGGCGATCGTGGAGACTTCATCCCGCTGAACTTCTGCTTTTACGGGTCTAGGTATCTGCTTATCTTCCCAGCGTAATCGTAAGGAAGTTTTACTCCTAGGAGGCAGGTGAAAAACTGCTCGATCTCCTCGACTTAGAGTGAAGCACGCGGGAGGGTAGTCATTTCCGGTCTTCTTGGCCTTTTGCCTTTGCGACGACTTCTTCGTGTCCTGCTTCGCCTCATCATCATCATCATCATCATCATCATCATCATCATCATCATCATCATATATAGCGTGAAGCTCCCGCCCGATGCCCATTGATTTCAAGTCTGCCCTTGCTTTCGCCCATCTTTGGTCCTCTCGGCATGTTGAGCAGGGTACCAAGCAGACTCTAGCACACGTTCTTCGTGATATGCATGACATCAAGGCTGTGAGGCACATGGTGGATCTTCCAGTACGGCAAGTCCCAGAAAACAGACCTCGTTTTCCATACGTTCAGCAGCGGCTCTGGCGCCTTTCGCTTCTTTCCCGGCTCTGGTGCCTTTTGCTTCTTTCCCGACAGTGGGCAGTCTTTCCAATTTTTCAACAGCTTGTCTATTTCCTCGCCGCTCCTCGTACACGGGCGTTTTCGGGTTTCGGTTTCACCATCGAACAGATCCTTGCGTTTCCTCCACGGGTCATCGTCGCGAAGCCACCTTCGATGTCCCATGAACACGGTTTCCGAAGACCCGGGATCTCTATCTAGCTGGCGATACGTTGTGTCATCTATGCACCTTACGCATCCAGAAAATCCGTGGACTACCTGCCCCGCGACATATCCAGAATCGAGATAGTCGTGCACCGTCGTGAGCAAAGGCGGCTCTCATAGGGAAATATTCTTTCTCTGCGGCGTCCCACGTATTGGCTGGTGTTTTCCACAGCGTGTCAAGCTCCTCTTTCAGCAGCCCCGGATACAGATTGATGTCGTTCCTGGTTGTTTCGCCCTTCAATTAGCATACTCATGTGAATGTACTTCCTCTTCATGCACAACCAGGGGGAAGGTTGTACATCCACACAAACACAGGCCAGGTGCTATGTGTGCTTCTCTGGCTGCCAAACGGATTGACTCCATCGGTGCTCGCGCCCAGCACGATGTTCCTTGGATCGCCCCCAAATTCCGAGTCTTGAAGTTCAACGCTGCCACTAGCTCGCATCCTTAGGGTGACTCAGCATCTTGTCTTTTTATCTATCTCCGGATCATTTGCGTCATCTTCCCGCTTTCTTCTCCTCCCTATCCGCGTGCCAATCCAGGAGCTTTGCTACCTTAGGGTCCGCGAAAGAGCGCTGCTTCAGAGGAGTGATCGGAAAGTACCACACCACTTTTCGAGGAGCTTTCTTCCTCTTCTTGTATCGAGTGACGCCGCACACCGGACATATGGTAGACTCCGCGTGCTCGTCCCGATAAATGATGCAATTGTTCATGCACACATGGTATTTCACGTGCGGTAAATCCAGAGGACACACGATTTTCTTCGCCTCCTCCAAACTGGTCGGGCACTTGTTCCCCTTGGGAAGACGTTCGTGCTGTAATGACATGTTCTCGCCGAAGCATCGCCGGTCATTTTGTGTTTTACCTTCATCTCCGTGGCCATGAGCGTTACTTTCAAAGCGGGTATCCTCGGCCTGCATCCTTCATACAATGGAGTAACCGCGTCTAACTCAAGTTGATCCATCTTGGCTTTCTCTCGGGCGGCAGCTCTTGCGTTATCCGTCGCTTGAGAAGCAGCTCTTGAATATGAGGGTCCTGCACCCAGCCCATCGATGGTCCAGCGTCGTCGCTCCGCCGCATCATCATCTTCATGATCATGCCCGTCGCCTGCTCCGGCATCTTCCTCATCATCATGTCCTGCATCTTCTACATGATGACTGTGTACAGCATCACAGTCGTGATCATCTCCTGGGGATTCATCGTCTTCTCGCCCGCCCGAGCCGCAGTGGTTGTCTTGCTGCCCTTAATCATTTCTTGCCCGGCCCGCATGGACGACTTCGTAGTCATCTTCATCACCTTGCCACCGATAGCCATCCATGAAACCACGCAACAGCAGGTGGTCCCGCACCTGCCCGGAATCCGGGTCCGCAATAAGGCTCTTCAGCTTGCATCTTCGACACGCACATCTTATCTCCGTCTCGTTCTTTTGAAGCATCTCGGCCTTCGCGGACCTCAAAAACCTATTCACGATGCCTTCGGTCATCGTGGCGGACCATGGTCGCCATGAGGTAGAGCAAAATGATATTTTAGAACCAAACAAAAATTTGGCATGACTTTCCCTAAAATAGGACCAAAAGAATGCTTAATGCCAAAATTCTCATTAAACGGAAATGAATCAACATTCCGCAAAATATTGGCAACTATCGCATTTCAAATACCGGTACACCTCCAAACACAAACACATATGCAACACCACAAACATATGCAACACCACGAACATACATAGATCTAGCTAGGCCGTAAAAAGTGCATGTGCACATTGTTGTAAGGAGAACAACCTAAATATAGCTTCCCCTTACTTACCTATTAAAACAAGGTAATTTAACCACTTAATTTGAATGAATCTATGGTGGAAATGAGGTGAAAAAGAGGAGGCACCCGAGACAAGGAGGAGGTGGAGAGAATGAAGTGGGGAGAAAGTGAGTGTGTGGGTAGGAGAGGCTGTCCCAAATATCTTGTTGCTGCCCACTTACTAATGGCGCACCTCTTGCATGGTGCGCCATTAGTAGTTACCACTACTAATGGCGCACTTAAGCAGGATGCGCCATTAGTATGTTTGGATAGGCGCACTAGTTCAAAAAAATTCTATACTAATGGCGCACCACTGCACAGTGCGCCATTAGTAGTTACAACTACTAATGGCGCACTGGCAGGATGCGCCATTAGTATGTTTGGATAGGCGCACTAGTTCAAAAAATTTCTATACTAATGGCGCACCCACTCACGGTGCGCCATTAGTAGTTACAACTACTAATGGCGCACTTGGGCAGGATGCGCCATTAGTATGTTTGGACAAAGCACTAGTTAAAAAAAATTGATACTAATGGCGCACCCAAAGCATGGTGCGCCATTAGTAGTTTAGACTCTAATGGCGCATCAGATGGTGGTGCGCCATTAGTATATACTAATGGCGCACCATCTTTCTGGTGCGCCATTAGTGTCATTCCCATCTATAGCCCTTTTCCTAGTAGTGCCATGGCCTCCCCACTGGATGGGGAGAAGTTTTCCCTCTGGTCCTTTGCCTTCATGGCGATGATGGCCCCTCTGGGATCCTCCTCCATGGCCTCCGGTGATGATGGCCCCCTCCGGCAGGGTGCCAGACAGGGCCTAGATTGATTTCTCGTGGTTACAGAGGCTTGCGGCGGTGGAACTTCCGATCCAGGTTATTTTCCGGAGGTTTCTGTATTTATAGGAATTTTTGGCATCGGTCTCACGTCAGGGGGGTCTTCGAATCGTCCACGAGATAGGGGCCCACGCCCGGGGGGTGGGCGCGCCCCCACCCTCATGGACAGCCCGGGACTCTTCTCGCCCAACTCTTTTACTCAGGGCTTCTTTTGGTCCATAAAAAATCATCAAAAATGGCACGTCAATTGGACTCCGTTTGGTACTCCTTTTCTATAGAACTCAAAAACAAGGAAAAACAGAAATTGGCATTGGGCTCTAGGTTAATAGGTTAGTCCCAAAAATCATATAAAATAGCATATAAATGCATATAAAACATCTACGATGGATAATATAATAGCATGAATACTTCATAAATTATAGATACGTTGGAGACGTATCAACATCCCCAAGCTTAATTCCTGCTCGTCCTCGAGTAGGTAATCGATAAAAGAAATATTTTATGAAGTGTGAATGCTAGCAGGTGCACAAGTTTGATCAATTATAATTTCATTCACCTTTTCTAGCATCATTATATGTCGTAACAGTAGCACATCTCATAAAACTTTTCATGATCAAGTAACAAGCTATTCCCATGTTGAAGTATAGATCATAAACTTTCTTGAAAACTAACAAATAGTGCTCTTAGTCATCAAACAATTGCAATTCATCTTATTTTCAGGAAGGGTCTATGTAAGAGCTTTGATTTAGCAAATCCCACATACTCAACTATCATATAGACTTTAACAATTGCTAACACTCATGTGATATTTATGGGTTCAAAGTTTTAATCGGACACAAAGAAAGATAGGGGCTTATAGTTTTGCCTCCCAACCTTTTACCTCAAGGGTAATGTCAACAATAATACTTTATGAAAACCTAAATCCAAGTGGATATATATATCCGGATCGCTCCAACACAAAGTGCTTGATCACCATGACTCTTGTATAAGGGTAGAAGATAAAAGTAAAAGATAGGCCCTTCAGAGAGGGAAGCAGAGGTTGTCATGCGATTTTAAGGTTGGATGCACAAAATCTTAATGCAAAATAACGTCACTTTATATTGCCTCTTGTGATAGAGACCTTTATTGTGCAGTCCGTCGCTTTTATTTCTTCCCTATCACAAGTTCGTATAAAGCTTATTTTCTTTGCACTAATAGATCATGCATATTTAGAGAGCAATTTTTATTGCATGCACCGATGACAACTTACTTGAAGGTTCTTACTCAATCCATAGGTAGGTATGGTGGACTCTCATGGCAAAACTAGTTTAAGGGATGTTTGGAAGCACAAGTAGTATTTCTATTTGGTGCAAAGAATTTGGCTAGCATGAGAGGGAAAGGCAAGCTCAACATGTTGGATGATCCAAGACAATATAACGTTTCGGATATAGGAAAACATATCCCATTAAGTTGTCTTCCTTGTCCAACATCAACCTTTTAGCATGTCATATTTTAATGAGTGCTCACAATTACCAAAGATGTCCAAGATAGTATACTTATATGTGAAATCTCTCTTCCTTCAATATTCTTTCATGAACTGTTCAAGTCACCAATTCTGCGTTTGCTGACTTTCAATAAGTTTACTACCTATACTTATTCTATGTGAAGTCATTACTCCCCATGGTATAAGCATATGAAATATATAAAAATTCAGATTTATGATATTCAATTCATTCAACCATTTACTCATAGGATATACGTGAAGCGCGTGAGTAAATGACAAACTACCCCAAAAAGATATAAGTGAAGAACACTGAGTAGTCAAATAATTAACTAGCAATGGGAGGATTCTTTTTCATTCAATATTTCAGATCCAATGATTTTATTCAAACAACAAGTAAAATTTAAAATACGCTCCAAGCAAAACACAGATCATGTGACGAATAAAAATATAGCTCCGAGTAAAGTATACCGATAGTTTTGAAGAGGAATGAGGGGATGCCTTCCGGGGCATCCCCAAGCTTAGGCGCTTGAGTCTTCCTTGAATATTACCTTGGGGTGCCTTGGGCATCCCCAGTCTTAGGGTCTTTCCGCTCCGCATTCTCCTCTATCAATATCTCACCCAAAGCTTGAAAACTTCAATCACACAAAACTTAACGGAACTTCGTGAGATAGGTTAGTATGATAAAGAGTAAACCATTCACTTTGGTACTGCCAAAGACAAGGTTCATAATTTTTCTCACACAATGACTACTGTACCATATCATTTCTACAATTTATATTGAGAAATATAATCCATAGAAACTAGAAAACAGGCAAACTATGCAATGAAAACAGAATCTGTTAGAAACAGAACAGTCTGTAATGATATGAACAAAAACCATACTTATTCTACTCCAAAAATTACGAAACAAATTTGTGGACGTGAGGAATTTTTCTATTAATATTATGCAAAAAGAAATCAACTCAAAAGCGCTCTTCTGTTAAAAATGGCAGCTAATCTCGTGAGCGCAAAGTTTCTGTTTTTACAGCAAGATCACATTAACTTTCACCTAAGTCTTCCCAAAGGTCTTACTTGGCAATTTATTAAAACAAAAGCTATAAAACATGATTAATACAGTAGATTAATCATGTAAACACACAAAGACGGCAAGGGTATATATTGGGTTGTCTCCCAACAAGCTCTTTTCTTTAATGCCTTTTAGCTAGGCATGTTCAATGATGCTTACATAAAAGAAAAGAATTGAAACATAGAGAGAGCATCATGAATAATATGACTAGCACATTTAAATATAACCCACTTCCTATTCCTAGGGATTTTTTGAGCACATAATTTATAGGAACAAGAATCAACTAGCATAGGAAGGCAAAACAAGTATAACTTCAAAACTTTAAGCACATAGAGAGGAAACTTGGTATTATTGCAACTCCTACAAGCATAAATTACTCCCTCATAATACTTTTCAGTAGCATCATGAATGAATTCAACAATATAACCATCACATAAAGCATTCTTTTCATGATCTACAAGCATAGAAATTTTTCTACTCTCCACATAAGCAAAATTCTTCTCATTCGGAATAGTGGGATCACTAATTCCTAAAGTTTACACTCTTCCAAACCCACTTTAGATGACAATATTATTAATACTCCAAAATATATAAGTGAAGTTCATGTAGCATTCTACAATTAATATAGACTAGCCAATATCCAAGCTCAAAATACGTAAGTGAAGCACATGAAGCATTCTATAAAATGATACTCAAAAGATTTAAGTGAAGCACAACGAGCAATTCTATAAGATCATACTTAAAAGATACAAGTGAAGCACATGCAGTATTCTATAAATCAATGAATGTCTAACTCATACTAGTATGGTTCTTAAAGGAAAAAAACACAAAGGACACAAATCATGTGAACAAAACAAAAACCGAGGTATACCGATATTTGTTGAAGAAGAAAGATGGGATGCCAACTGGGGCATCCCCAACCTTAGATGCTTGAGTATCCTTTGAAATATTTACTTGGGGTGCCTTGGTCATACCCAAGATTTAACTCTTGCCTCTCTTTATTCTTCTCATGTTGATAGCTCCTCGATCTTCGAACACTTCGTCCACACATAACTTTAACAAAAACTTTGTGAGATCCGTTAGTGTAATAAAGCAAAGTACCACTTTAAGGTACTGTACTGAACTCATTCTTTATTTATATTGGTGTTAAACCTACTGTATTACAACTTCTCTATGGTTCATACCCCCCGATACTAGCCATAGGTTCATCAAAATTAGCAAACAACACGCGAAAAATAGAATCTGTCAAAAACAGGACAGTCTGTTGTAATCTAGAAGTTTAGTAAACTTATGTAACTCCAAAAATTATGAAATAAATATGAAAATTTTAAAAATTTGTAGAGAAGTAATGTCCAAAAAGTTTCAGACCCATTTGACCTTCCAGTAAACTATGTACAATCACGCGCTACAGCCAAAGTTTCTGTTTTTGTTCTGCACATAGTAAACAAGCAATCTAATCATCCTAAAACCAAAGCTTGGCACATTATTTTTATAATACAATGGATATATACAAAGGAATAATTATTTACAGAGAGACTTCCATGAAAAATTCTACATTGTTTCCGTGAGCATGAACGCAAGTGCTCAAGGTCGACCCTCACTTCTTCAATGCATAACTTTCCAATCACTTCTCTTTTTGAAAAACAATTTTAGGCATGAGAGGCAAGTAATTTTTTTGTATTTTCATTCTTTAAATTTATTTTTTATGTTTCACCCACAACTAAACATAAAGTAAAAGGAAAAACAAAATCTACTTAGTGAAGAAAGCAAACAAGCACACACGAGAATATCAACCCCAGGCTATTGCTCCCCGGCAACGGCGCCAGAAAAGACCTTGATAATCCCCAAGTGCAGGGAATCATCATAGCAATTTCCAAAGGTGGAAGTGATAAGTATGAAGTGTCGAACCCACAAGGAGATAAAGGTAAGATCAATATTCTCTCAAGTCCTATCTGCCACTGATACGACTCTCGTACACCGAACGTTTGCTTCCAACTAGATACGAGAAATAAAACTACGTCGTGGGTATGAAGAGGATAACTTTGAATGATATCGGAGAGCTAAAATATAAAAGTAGGTGTTGTTATCATAAAGTTAGAATATATTACTAAATATTATAAATAGCGAGTGTGGAATAATGGTGGATCGGTGTGCGGAATTATCCCAGGCAATTGTTAACAAGACCGGTAGTCGTCATTGCAATTTCATATGAGGGAGAGGCATAAGCTAACATACTTTCTCTTCTTGGATCATATGCACTTATGATTGGGACTCTAGCAAGCATCCGCAACTACTAAAGATCATTAAGGTAAAACCCAACCATAGCATTAAAGCATCAAGTCCCCTTTATCCCATATGCAACAACCCCCTTACTCGGGTTTATGCTTTTGTCACCCAAGCAACCCACTATAAGCGAATCATAAACGTATTGCAACACCCTACAGCGGGAATCCCTCATGATTGCGCGACATGAAGGGCATAATAGGACAGCACCAAAATAAAACATACAACTCTCATACCAATCTATATCATCAATCAACCCAAAGACTAAGGATATCTACTCAAAACATCATAGGATGGCAACACATCATTGGATAATAATATGTGTCATAAAGCACCATGTTCAAGTAGGGATTACAGCGGGGTGCGGGAGAGTGGACCACTTAAAGAGATGAGGATGATCATGATGGTGGTGACGTTGATGAAGACGATCACCACGGCGATAATTCCCCTTCCGATGGCACTCCGGCGCCACCAAGAGAGAGGAGGAGAGGCCCTCCCCCTTGTGCTTCCTCCTCCATGCCCCCCCCTGGATGGGGAGAGGTTCTCCCTCTAGTCCTTGGCCTTCATGGCGATGATGGCCCCTCCGGGATCCTCCTCCATGGCCTCCAGTGATGATGGCCCCCTCCGACAGGGTGCCAGAGAGGGCCTAGATTGATTTCTCGTGGCTACAGAGGCTTGCGGCGAAGGAACTTCCGATCTAGGTTATTTTCTGGAGGTTTCTGTATTTATAGGAATTTTTTGCGTCGGTCTCACGTCAGGGGGGTCTCCGAATCGTCCACGAGACAGGGGCCCACACCGGGGGGAGGGGGGGGCCACCCTCATGGACAGCCCGGGACTCTTCTGGCCCAACTCTTTTACTCCGGGGGCTTATTTTGGTCCATAAAAAATCATCAAAAATGGCACGTCAATTGGACTCCGTTTGGTACTCCTTTTCTGTAAAACTCAAAAACAAGGAAAAAAACAGAAACTGGCACTGGGCTCTAGGTTAGTAGGTTAGTCCCAAAAATCATATAAAAAGCATATAAATGCATATAGAACATCTACGATGGATAATATAATAGCATGAATACTTCAAAAATTATAGATATGTTGGAGACGTATCAGTGCTTAGTGGAGACTGTAAAGTTGAACTTCCGCTTAGAGGTTTATGCTAGACTAGGTCACAACTTGAATAGTGGACTATGCCTTGAACTACAAGTTTTCTATGAGACTAGTTTCACACAAATTCTTGACCGATATTGGGTGATAACCCACAAGTATAGGGGATCAATTGTAGCCTCTTTCGATAAGTAAGATTGTCGAACCCAACGAGGAGCTAAAGGTAGAACAAATATTCTCTCAAGTTCTATCGACCACCGATACAACTCTACGCATGCTTAGCGTTCGCTTTACCTAGAACAAGTATGAAAGAAGAAGTACTTTGTAGGTGTTGTTGGATAGGTTTGAAAGATAATAAAGATCACGTAAATAAAAAGTAGGGGCTGTTTAGATAAAGAAGCAATAAAGTAAATATAGCGATTGTGGAAAAGTGGTGGTAGGAGTTGTGAAATTGTCCCTAAGCAATTGACTACATTACTAGACCGATAGAAAGTTTTATGTGGGAGAGGCATAAGCTAACATACTTTCTCTTCTTGGATCATATGCGCTTATGATTGGAACTCTAGCAAGCATGTGCAACTACTAAAGAGCATTAAGGTAAAACCCAACCATAGCATTAAAGTATCAATTCCTCTTTATTCCCATACACCATGACCCACTTATCCGTGTTTGTGTTTCAGTCACTCACGCAACACAGACAATAAGCAGACCATGAATGTATTGCAAACCCTACAGCGGGGATCCCTCACACTTGCAACATAAACACAAGCAAATTAAACCAATCATAGCAATTCACCAATTACCGATAGGACAATAATGAAAATCTACTCAGATATCATAGGATGGCAACACATCATTGGATAATAATATGAAGCATAAAGCACCATGTTCAAGTAGAGGGTACAGCGGGTTGCGGGAGAGTGGACCGCTATAGATAGATGGGGGAAGGTGATGGAGATGTTGGTGAAGATGACGACAATGTTGGTGTAGATCACGGTGATGATGATGGCCCCGGCGGTGTTCCGGCGCCACCGGAAGCGAGGGGGAGAGAGCCCCCCTTCTTCTTCTTCCTTGACCTTCTTCCTAGATGGGAGACGGGTTTCCCCTCTGGTCCATGGTCTCCATGGTGTGGGAGGGGCGACAGCCCCTCCGAGACTGGATCTGTCTCTCTATCTGTCTCTGTTTCTGCGTTCCCAGATTCTGCCCTTTCACCATTTCTTATATATCCGGAGATCCGTAACTCCGATTGGATTGAAACCTTCGCCATGATTTTTTTTCCAGAAATTTGCTTTCTTGCAGCAAAAGAAGAGCAACAACCGCCTTCGGGGTGACCACGAGGGTCAGGGGCGCACCCACCCCCTTGGGGCGCGCCCTCCTGCCTCGTGGCCCCCTCGGGCACCGTCTCGCATTGATTCTTCTTCCCAAAAATCATAAATATTCCAAAAATATTCTCCATCTGTTTTTATCCCGTTTGGACTCCATTTGACATGGGGTTTCTGTGAAACATAAAACATGCAACAAACAGGAACTGGCACTGGCCACTGGATCAATATGTTAGTCCCAAAAACAGTATAGAAAGTTGCCAAAAGTATATGAAAGTTGAATAATATTGGCATGAAACAATAAAAAATTAGATACGACGGAGATGTATCACTAGGCTGCCGCAAGGCTTCCCGCGGGTGGAGCGTATACGTCATACTCTAGTGCCTTTCCTGAATTTATTAGAGATCATCCAATTCTCACAGACTGCGATGTTAACAGTCAAATTCATATAGGTGTGTTCCTCGGGAGATGCTCTGCGGGGCAACATATCTGCTTATCCGAATAAGTCACTTGGAACACGTTAAGATAAGTATCAACCTGCCATGCAGATCAGGAGAGTATTTCATCTTCACAAAGTGGGATAATTGAAATAGGGATCCTCTCCTCTCAGCTGGCCAACAACTTGTATCCCACTTCTACTTCACGGGATCTCCGATCACGTAGAGTGGGTTACCACTATGGACAACTCATGCGGTGAGTCTCATACCCATCTCCATCGATGCATTATCTATCACATTACGTGATAACCCCTTTGTGAAGGGATCTACCAAGTTTTTTGATGCTTGGATATAAACCAACGTAATAACTCTGGAGTTTCTCATTTTTTTGACAGATTTTAGTCTCCTCTTCACATGCCTTGAGGACTTCATATTATCCTTAGAACTATTTATCTTGATGATCACAGTTTGATTATCACAGTTCATCAGGATAGGAGGTATTGGTTTTTCAACCATAGGTAAGTCCATCAAAAGCTCACGAAGCCACTCTCCTTCAACAGTGGCAGTGTCTAATGTTGTGAGTTCTGCTTCCATAGTTGACCTCGTTAAGATGGTCTGCTTGCAAGACTTCTAGGAAACAGCGCCACCACCAAGTGTAAAAATATAACCACTTGTGGTCTTAATCTCATCAGCATCAGATGTCCAGTTTGAGTCTATAACCCTCCAGTACCCTTGGATACCGGTGTAGTGAATCCCATACTCGCAGTGCCTTTCAAGTAGCGCGTAACTCTCTCAAGCGCACGCCGGTGATCATCTCCCGGTTTTGACACAAACTGACTCAGCTTGCTCACAGCAAAAGAGATGTCAGGCCTCGTGGCACTTGCCAAGTACATAAGCGAGCCAATAATCTAAGAATACCTCAGTTGATATCTAGCAATCCTTTGATTCTTTCGAACCAACACACTAGCATCATATGGAGTTGGAGAAGGCGTGCAGTCGCTATACCCAAAACAACTCAAGATCTTTTCCACATAGTGAGACTGAAGCAGTGTAGTCCCACCATTGTCATCTCTCAATAGCTTGATGTTTAAGATAACATCAACTACTCCCAGATCCTTCATCTTAAAACAACGAGATAATAAGTCCTTAACCTCCTTGGTTAGATCAAGTTTGGTTCCAAAGATCAGTATGTCGTCGACATACAGACAAAAAATAACTCCTTCGCCCCCACCATGGCGACAGTACACACACTTGTCACCATCATTTACTACAAAGCCTACAGCTGTTAATGTTCTTTCGAACTTCTCATGTCACTCCTTAGGAGCTTATTTAAGGCCATATAAAGACTTTAATAACTTGCACATCTTTCCTTCCTGACTAGGTACTACAAAACCATCGGGCTAATCCATGTAAATTTCCTCCTTCAACTCTCTGTTGAGGAAAGCCGTGTTAACGTCCATTTGATGAACGAGAAGATCGTGTGAGGCAGCCAGTGATAGTAGCACCTGAATAGTGGCCAGTCTAGCCACATGTGAGTAAGTATCGAAATAGTATTCACCTTCTTTTTGGGTATAACCCTTAGCCACAAGCCGTGCCTTGTACTTTTCAATCGTACCATCAGGTCTAAGCTTTTTCTTGAACACCCACTTACATCCTACAAGTTTGCACCCATAAGGACGATTAGTGATTTCCTAGGTTCCATTAGCTAAAATGGAATCCATCTCGCTTCTGAACAGCTTCCTTCCAGTACTCAGCATCAGAAGACGCATAGGCTTCTGAAATAGTCCTGGGTGTGTCATCCACGAGGTACACAATGAAATCATCACGAAAGGACTTTGCGATCCTCTGTCTCTTACTCCTTACAGGAGTTTCATTGTCATCCCCAGCAGGATTCTCAACGTGTTCCATCGCAATGGTGGGTTCAGGAATTACAGCAAATTCCTCACTAGATGGAGTAGGTATCTCCTGATTTGATGAACTCGACATACCCTTCACATGAAATATGTCCTCAAAGAAAGTCGCATTATTTGACTCCATAATTGTACCAACATGCATGTCGGATACCTTAGATTTTATTATCGAAAATCTATAGCCAATGCTATGAAAAGCATAGCCCTGAAGAACACAATCCACGGTTTTTGGTCCAAGTTTGCGCTTCTTGGAAATTGGTATATTGACTTTCACCAAACAACCCCAAGTACGTAGGTAGGAGAGTTTCAGTGTTTTTCATTCCCATTCCTCAAATGGAGTCATGGTCTTATTCTTTGTGGGAACTCAGTTTAGAACATGACATGCAGTCATTAGCGCCTTCAATTTTTATGATTAATCTTAGGTCTTCAATTTTACCAGCCGAATATGCATGTGTAATTTTCCATAAATATATATGTCTAGAAATTCCATTCGAAAATGAATCTAAAGATATATTTTTTGTGTGCATATAACACATATTTCGCTAGTCAAATTGTAGACCTAAAAATCACGCATGACTTATATTTCTGTAGATGCCAGAACTGCCGTGGTGGCCTGGGGCGCACACGCAAAAAGGAGTGAGTTGCGACATGCAGCGAACAGGATGCAGGCGTCAACTTGTTACGGGGGGCGCCGGCGAGGCAGCGACGACTGCAAGGCTAGGTGCTAGCTGCGCGGGGTGCGGGGTGAAGCGCGAAGGAAGAAGATAAGACATGGCCTGCCAGGTGGGCCCAACAATTTTTTATTACGCTTATTCAATTTTTATAGATAAATTTGATTTTCTGTAGTGATTATTCATCCATTTGCGTTTTTTGGCTAGTTTTATTAAAATCAAATAATTAGTACATCATCTAGTAAAAACATTACTGAGATAGCATACGAGCCGCTTGATTAGTAGACAGATAACAAGGTTTAAACTCTACCTTCCCAATAGAACCACTAATATCCACACATTCCACGAAGATTGCTGAAACCAACGTCCCACCAACATGGCATAATGTGGTTTTGTGTAGCTTGAGCTACATGGTACCCCTTATCTTAGCCATCCATTTTTACAGTGCGATCCGTGCAGACACATTTGTCATTTTTGTTTCTCTCAAACGAAACAACGTATAAACTTCAAACATTGCATGACAACAAAACATTCTAATTACTATGTGGGAAAAAACTTTCGGATTTTATTCATGCATTTAAAATGCTAAAATGATTTTTTAATCAAAAAAATGATCATTTGTATATTTATGTTGGTCCAAAAAATTTGAAAGTTTTTTCACACGTTTAAGTTGTAAAGTTTGTTTGATTTTCAAAGTTTGAAGTCCATATGTTCTTTCATTTGAGAGAAACAAAAAAGAGAAATTTTCTTGTTGCAAGTTAGTGGAGAGTACGGATCTCAAAGCAATGTTGAAGGGTTGAAAATAGGAGGTTCCATGTAGCTCGACCTACAGAGAAACTTTACCTTGATCAGTGCAATACGATAAGAGAATCCTTTTGCTGATTGTACCCATGGCATAGGTTACTCGAAACCGCTCTTGCGTTTTACATCGTTTGGGGTGGAGAAGGTGAAAAAGCACCTTCTTCCCACATCGCTCCCGTAGGCGACGGGGAGGGCCCCTCTGCTGGCACCACCAGTTTCCACCTCCCCCTTCCTCCTCCTTGCCATCGTCATATGCGCGGCGGGGCACTTCACCTCCTCAAGCAGGGGGCACAGTTTTGGGTAGCTTCGTTGGACCGGGACGGCGCATTGGCGAGGGCCGCAGTAGGACGACAATGGCCTCCTGGGTTGGCGGTGCGTGGGTCTGCAACGGCTTGGTGGGCCTCGCGGTTACAATGCATGACTGTGGTGCTCTGGTGGATTGGGATCGGCCCCGATCTGGTTTTCGACAGTAGCAGGCAATGTGGGCTACAACTAGTGGCCTTTGCAAAAAGGAGGACACATGGATCATTGCGGTGGTACGTGAGAGAAGGCGAAATCACTAGTTGAGGAGTACACGTTGCAAAGATCACTCGAACTCCCCAGGTTGCGACAACTGGCACACATACAGAGCGCCACTTGTCGCAACGTGGGAATTTCTCTATGTCTATGTAGGAAGATGCAATTGATGAAACTGATGGGCAACTTATGTGAGGAGCAGGAGCTACTTTGAATTTCCTCATCTAGCAGCTATCATTTTATTTCGGTCATTGTTCTTTATGTAATACTTTATGTTGATGAAGTGTCGTGCTGAAGTAGTTAATATAATATGTAATGCTAGTCTGCTAATCGAACTTGAAGCAATGTTGAGAGCCTAAGCTGTGTTCGGCTTTATCTTTTGAAGTCCTGGACTTTTCTTTGTCAATGGCCTTACTTATTGTTGTTGTTCACCTAGTGATTTTGTAAGAAGTATGAAGTATGAACCATAATGGTGGTCTGTTTTATGATTGCGTCACTCTATGTTGCTGTTGTTTGTTGCATTATGAGCTGCTATTTGGAAAGAATAAAGTTTGCAAAGGTTGATACATTACTACTTTGCTACATGTTTAAATATTGAATATATGATGGAATGCTTCTGTAATGTTTACAACTGTAACAAGCGCTCGTGAGCGCTCACGAGCTTAATGAGTATCTAACAAACCGAGCTGAGCAAGAGTTTGAGCTCGCTAAAGTTAACGAGCTTAATGAGTCGAGTAGCTTGTTAATTCAGCCCTAGCTGCCCCCCATCGCTTGCTTGCCTGCCGAGCCAAGGAGCAGACGACGGTCCGCTGCGTCTGCCCCCGCAGAGGCGTAGAGGGTGGTGGTAACACCATGTACGTACTCTGGTTTCACTCTCCACTTTCCGGAGTAGTTTTCTCGGCGTACACATAGGTTTAATGCAGGAAGGCAGGCGGGCAGTTTGTGGCCGTTTGAATGCGGCGAGGAGGCATGTTCAGCCGGGCGACACCCTTTTAGCCGACGTGCAACTTCAATCCACTACTAGGAAAAGGGCTATAGATGGAATGGCCACTATGGGCGCACCCGCCATGTGGTGCGCCACTACTATATAGTAGTGGCGCACCATGTGCTGGTGCGCCATTAGTGTGAAAGACACTAATGGCGCACCGGACAAATGGTGCGCCACTAGTAACATTTGTTTTTTTATTTTTCCAAACATACTAATGGTGCACCAGCGCACAGTGCGCCATTAGTACTTCTAACTAGTAATGGCGCACCGGACGCACAGTGCGCCACTACTGTTGTTTTTTATTCTTTTTTTGCAAAACTACTAATGGCGCACCGTGGCATAGTGCACCATTACTAGTTTAAACTAGTAATGGCGCACTATGCCACGTTGCGCCATTAGTATATAGATTTTTTTTTGCAAAACTACTAATGGCGCACCACCTGCCGGTGCGCCATTAGTAACCAGGGTTACTAATGGCGCATTTGCAGGTGGTGCGCCATTAGTAACCTGGGACCAACAAGATATTTTGGACAGCCACACCTAACTAATCACTTTCCCCACTTCATTATCTCCACCTCCTCCTCCAAGCTTGTCTCGGCTGCCTCCTCCTCCTTACCTCATTTGCACCATAGATCGATCGAAATTAAGTTAAATTACCTTTTGTTGATAGGTAAGTAAGGGGGGAAGCTATCTTTATGTTGTTCTCCCTCCAACAACGTGCACATGCACTTTTTGTGGCGTAGCTAGATCTATGTATGTTCGTGGTGTTGCATATGTTTGTGGTGTTGCATATATGTTCGTGTTTGCAGGTACCGGTATTTGAAATGCGATAGTTCCCAATATTTTGCCGGTATGTTGATGCATTTCCGTTTCGGCGAGAATTTTGGCACTATGCATTCTTTTTGGTCCTATTTTTTGGGAAAGTCATGCCAAAGTTTTTCTTGGTTCTAAAATATCGTTTTGCTCTACCCCGCAGGTGACCATGGTCCGCACGATGACCGAAGGCATCGTGGATAGGTTTTTGAGCTCCGCGAAGGCCGAGATGCTTCAAAAGAACGAGACGGAGATAAGATGTCCGTGTCGAAGATGCAAGCTGAAGAGCCTTATTGCGGACCCGGATTCTGGGCAGGTGCGGGACCACCTGCTCTTGCGTGGTTTCATGGATGGCTATCGGTGGCAAGGTGATGAAGATGACTATGAAGTCGTCCATGGGGGTCGGGCAAGAAATGAGGAAGAGTAGCAAGACAACCACCGCGGCTCTGGCGGGCGAGAAGATGAAGAAACTCCAGGACATGATCACGACGGTGATGCTGTACACAGTCATCATGTAGAAGATGTAGGACATGATGATGAGGAAGATGCCGAGCGCACGAAGGGCATGATCATGAAGATGAAGATGCCGGTAGACGAGCGGCGATGGACCATCGATGGGCTGGGTGCAGGACCCTCATATTCAAGAGCTGCTTCTCAAGCGCACGGATAACGCAAGAGCTGCCGCCCGAGAGAAAGCGAAGCTGGATCAACTGGAGATAGACGCGGTTACTCCATTGTATGAAGGATGCAGGCCCGAGGATACCCTCCTGAAAGTAACGCTCATGGATCTAGAGATGAAGGTAAAACACAAAATGACCGACGCATGCTTCGACGAGAACATGACATTCTGGCACGAACGTCTTCCCAAGGGGAACAAGTGCGCGACCAGTTTCGAGGAGGCGAAGAAAATCGTGTGTCCTCTGGATTTACCGCACGTGAAATACCATGTGTGCATGAACAATTGCATCATTTATCGGGACGAGCACGTGGAGTCTACCATATGTCCGGTGTGCGGCGTCACTCAATACAAGAAGAGGAAGAAAGCTCCTCGAAAAGTGGTGTGGTACTTTCCGATGACTCCTCGTCTGCAGCGGTATTTCGCGGACCCTGAGGTAGCAAAGCTCCTTCGTTGGCACGCGGATAGGGAGGAGAAGAAGCCAGAAGATGACGCAAATGATCCGGAGATAAATAAAAAAGACAAGATGCTGAGTCACCCTAGGGATGGGAGCTAGTGGCAAGCGTTGAACTTCGAACACCCAGAATTTGGGAAGGATCCAAGGAACATCGTGCTGGGCGCGAGCACCGATGGAGTCAATCCGTTTGGCAGCCAGATAAGCACACATAGCACCTGGCTGTGTTTGTGTGGATGTACAACCTTCCCCCCTGGTTGTGCATGAAGAGGAAGTACAACCTTCCCCCCGAAACAACCAGGGAACAACATCAATCTGTATCTGGGGCTGCTGAAAGAGGAGCTAGACACGCTGTGGAAAACGCCAGCCAATACGTGGGACGCCGCACAGAAAGAATATTTCCCTTTGAGATCCGCGCTGCTCTCGTCGGTGAACGACTATCTCTGTTACTGATTTCTCGCGGGGTAGGTGGTCCACGGATTTTCTGGATGCGTTAGGTGCATGGATGACACAACGTATCGCCAGCTAGATAGAGATCCCGGGTCTTCAAAAACCGTGTTCATGGGACATCGAAGGTGGCTTCACGACGATGAACCGTGGAGGAAACGCAAGGATCTGTTCGATGGTGAAACCAAACCCCGAAGACGCCCGCGTACGAGGTGCGGCGAGGAAATAGACGAGCTGTTGAAAAATTGGAAAGATTGCTCACTGCCGGGAAAGAAGCAAAAGGCGCCAGAGCCGGGAAAGAAGCGAAAGGCGCCTGAGCCGCTACTGAAGGTATGGAAAACGAGGTCTGTTTTCTGGGACTTGCCATACTGGAAGATCCACCGTGTGCCTCACAGCCTTGACGTCATGCATATCACGAAGAATGTGTGCGAGAGTCTGCTTGGTACCCTGCTCAACATGCCAGAGAGGACCAAAGATGGGCCGAAAGCAAGGGCAGACTTGGAATCAATGGGCATAAGGGAGGAGCTTCACGCTAATGATGATGATGATGAGGCGAAGGAGGACACGGAAAGTCGTCGCAAAGGCAAAAAGGCCAAGAAGACCGGAAATGACTACCCTCCCGCGTGCTTCACTCTAAGTCAGGAGGAGATCAATCAGTTTTTCACCTGCCTCGTAGGAGTAAAACTTCCTTACGGTTACGCGGGGAAGATAAGCAGATACCTAGACCCAGCGAAGCAGAAGTTCAGCGGGATGAAGTCTCACGACTGTCATGTGCTGATGACATAGATACTTCCAGTTGCAATCCATGGCATCATGGACGCGCACGTACGTGAAACGCTATTTGGCCTATGCAACTTTTTCGACGTCATCTCTCGGAAGTCGGTTGGCGTGAGGCAACTCAGAAGGCTATAGGAAGAGATCGTGGTGATACTATGCGAGCTTGAGATGTACTTCCCGCCCGCATTCTTTGACGTTATGGTGCATCTGCTGTTCCATATCGTGGAGGATATCATCCAACTCAGGCCGACGTTCCTGCACAGCATGATGCCGTTCGAAAGGATGATTGGTGTCATCAAAGGATACGTTCGCAACATGTCACGCCCAGAGGGAAGCATAGCCAGGGGCTTTCTAACCGAAGAGTGCATCTCCTGTTGCATGAATTATCTAGGCATCGAGAACCCCGTTGGTCTGCCCGTCAACAGGCACCTCGGCAGGCTCGCTGGATGGGGTCACCGTGATGGTCGCCGTGAAATGCATGTCGACTTCGAGGGTCGACTCACCGACTTTGAAAGAGCAAACCTAGTCGCGCTACAACACATAGACGTGGTCGATCCTTGGGTGGTAGTGCACAAAACCTTTATTGAGAAGACGACAATGACCGAGGCCAACAGAGGACAGACGGAGATATAATCAAAGAGCACAACTCATGTTTCACGTGTTGGTTCAAGCGAAGCTTCGCCATTACCCTTTACATGAGGATTCTTCCGCGGAAGAACAACTCATATTCGCCTTGTCACAGGGCGCCGAGCACAACCTGATGACGTATGAGGTGCACGATATCAACGGCTACACATTCTACACCGAGCGAAAGGACATGAAGAGCGATGGTTATCAGAACTCTGGGGTAACGATGGAATCCTACACCGGTAAAGACAAGGACAGATACTACGGAAGGATCGAGGAGATCTGGGAGCTGAGCTACGCTGGAGAGAAGGTCCTGATGTTCCGTGTCAGATGGGCCAAGAGCGTCATAAAAGAAGACCGGTATTTCACCACCACGGTTATATACCGAAGCAAAATCCAAGACAGCGAGCGCCAAACGTCACCGCGAAAAAATGAGCCATGGGTATGCGGCTTCCCAAGTGGACCAATGCTTCTTCATTACCGACCCGCCAAAGCCCAGTCGTGTTGTCGCGAGGAGAGGCAAAAGGAAGATCATCGGAATGGATGGAGTCGCCAATGAGCAAGACTTCGACAAGTACGGCGACCCGAAGATGGAACATGACGACGACAATGAAGTATCAGCATACACCACAAGAAGAAGCAGGACCACCCTACCTAAAGGACGTCCGTTCAAGAGAAGAACTCCATTTACGAAAAATAAGGGCAAGAAGAATGTGAACAGATAGCTAGCTAAGATCGATTGTATTTAAATTGTAGCCTTCATTTCTCGATTGTATTTCATGGGCACTTTTGAACTCATGAATGTTTTTAAATTTCATGGACACTCGATCTTGATCCCCTCCATCTCGATCGCTATCCCACCTCGCCAGATCCGGTCCCCTCGCCACCGAGCACCCCCGGCACCCTCTCCCCCGCTCCACCGGCCGCCGCCGCCGATCCCCCGCACCCTCCCCCACTCCACCGCCGCCGACGACCCACCGCACCCTCCCCCGCTCCACCACCGCCGAGCACCCCCCGCACCCTCCCTGGCCCACTCCACCGTCACAAATGAATGCAACTAAAATTGCAAGAAAAAATTGATTATATTTTCAAATAACAATTTTGATGATATTTTCAAATAATAAATTTGATGATATTTTTTCATATTCATAAATATTGTCAAATAACAAATTTGATGATATTGCTTTAAAAATTATTACTGTTTTTATGAAAAATATTACTGTTATGATTTAAACAAGTTTGAACATATTTAAACACAAATAAATATCAAACAACATTTTGAATGTTGTTAACATGGCAACAAACTGCATATTATTTTTCTACATGAAATTCTGAGCATCTAGCATATGTGCCATGTTATATTTGGATGCATGGATAAAAAGATATGTGCAAAGAAAAAAATGCATAAAAAAAATTGGGGAGCCTCGGAATCGAACCCAGGACCTCTGAGTGTGTGTGCTGCGTGCTGACCAGTCGGGCTAGTGTGTGTGTTTTGATGGAGATACGGTTAGGTGGTATATAAATTGAGTGCTCGAACTGTAATAATTTTTTTTTACTAATGGCGCACTAGGGGGGAGGTGTGCCATCGCTGTCGTCGTACTTATGGCGCACTAGGGGGAGGTGCGCCATTGCTAACCCTCCCCCGCTCCACCTATTCCCCTCTGGCCTCTCTCCCTCCCTCGCCAGATCCCCACTCGACCCCAACCGTACGCCGTCGCCCGCCTTGCTCCACCCTCCTGTTCAGCCCGCAGACGCTGCCGTCGGCGACGACGCCGCCTCTCCTGGCTGTGGTCTTGCGCCGCCCCGAAGCCGCCGCCCTGACCCACGTCGGACTCCACCCCCGCCGCCCCCGCGCCCCCCGAACGGGATCGGCTGAGCGCGCGCACTAGGGTATCTCACCCCGCCACCCGCTCCTCTCCTCTCCTCCTCCCTCCGACGAACGAGGGCCTCCTCCGGCCCCTGTAGCAGCCGGCGAGCGCGGCCCCGACGCGACCACCCCGCCTGCCCCTCCCGTCCTCCGCCACCGGTCACCTCCGCAGCAGCCGGCGAGCCAAGGACGGTGCCGTGACCCTCGCCGCCACCTCCCGCTGTCTCTTCTGCAGCGTGGCCAGCGGTTGCTCTCCATCGATCATGGCCGTCTTCCTCTTCGACTATGAGGACCGGACGAGCTCGGACCCCGACCCCGACCCCTTCGCCGACCCCGATCCCGACCCCTCCGGCGACCGGCCGCGCCTGCCCAGGTACCTCTCCTCCTTCCTCCTTCCTCCCTCTCCACCCTTCCCCATTCCCTCCCTCCGTCCCCTCGACCGTGGCGACGCCGGCATCGTTTGCATCTGAACTCTGCAAATATGTTCACCTGGCATGCCATGCATATATCTGCGTCTGCCTGTCCTGATCTTTCCCTCTTTGTTCTGCATAGGAATAGATTTTTCGAGAAGAAATTTAGTTTGCAGTCAGGGTTCAGACAAATATAGTTTACAGTCAGGATCTTTGCCATGTTAGCATGGCGATATATGTTAAGGTTCCATGGTCATATACTATTTGTTTTAACAATTGCCATGATTTAGAAAACACAAACTTGTTTCGAGAATTGCCATGAGACAACTATAATTTTGTTTCAAGATTTTGCTATGATTTAGAAAACAGAATTCGTAAAAATTTGCCATGTGATGGGAAACATGATGTTCTCAATTTGTTGTGTGACCCATAGAAATTGATTTCAAACTTGCCATTTTATAGAGGAAAAAAATCCGCTCACCTTGTGCTGCCATGTTGCTGAATGTGCCTGATAATTCTTTCTCAAATTAGCCTGAATGTGCTGCGCTCACCTTTGATGATAGTGTATTTTCCTTTTCTGAATGCAAATTTATGATTTTTGATCCCTCTGGATTGATCACGGTGTACTCTTTGGATTGATGATCAAAGTTCAAAGAATTAGCCAGAATGCTCATTCATCTTCTTTCTCAAAGTTGAAAGCATTATCAACATTTAGCCTGAATGCAGGAACGCTGATGATTCCGCAGAATAAGCCGTTCAAATCAGCTAGGCTTTCAACTTTGATGATTTTCTAGTTCAAAGCACTTGGTATGAAAATCTCTGTAACAAAAAAATTAGCTGAGAGTATAATAAGAATTGTGAAAATGGGTGCCTCAAGTGGGAGCATCGACATAACTTGAAGGTATATGGGTGTTTCCTATTTTTAATCTTGTTTTCTAATTCTAGTTTCGAGTACAGACCAGACTGGTTTATAAACTGGTAGTAAACCTGAAACTAGTTCATCTTTGTTCATGTTCAACTAATCTTTGTATACTGAAACCAGAAACATCTATCATACTCCAGTCAGTAAACATATTTGTTCATGTTCAACTAATCTTTTTCACACTTGTGTGGGATCAGAAATGTATGTTGCTATTTTCTGCTGATTCTTTCTGGCCAGTTCATTCATCATGTAGGGTTTGATGTATGGAGGCTTGTCTACTTGCTGCTAATACAACATAATATTTGATATGAGCAGGGTGAACAACCTTCAGGTCCCGGGAATCTACTCAAGGCTGTAGACACTTCTTGTCTCACTTCTTTTATCATCGGTATAATATTCATATTAAGGAGTTTCTATAAGTTCATTGTTCTTATAAGCATCAGGACTTTTTTTACTGGAAATTTACAGTATGTTTGAGGGTGAACATTAAGCAATGTTTGTTGTCAAACAAATTAAGATTTTTTTAATTTATGTATTTACTATTTTTTTTATTTTACTGATCAAGATGGTGAATTTGAGCTCGGGAGCAGAGACTCCACGTCCTGAACTCCTGATTTGTCCTTCTATGCATGGTGTGCATATACTATTTGCCTATTTGGTAAAAAAAATAGTTTAGTTGTCTATTTGGTATGCTTGTCATGTCACTTGTACTACAAGCTTAGTTACGAGTACTCCATCTAGTAGTAATTAATTTGTGTGGCTGTGGAAGTCACTTGCTTTGGCATAGTAATGTTTTTATTCCAGTATTATTTTGTGGTTGTGTGGGTAGCAAGGTGCATGCACATAGGAGGGATTTACAAGGAAGAGATACTCCTGATAACAACAAAAGCTAACAAGGCAGTACTCGTAACTAAGTCAGTAGATGCATCATACTGCTTTTATTCCTTCTTGGGGATAAAAAAATCCGGGATAATGATTTTACTTGTGTTGGTAAAATAAATCAGTATGATGTTGTACTTGTGATGATGCTACTTGTGATCTTCTGAAATGACCCATTGGGGACTTCATTACGCGGGGATAATGATTTTGCAGGTACCCCGAGAGGCCCTTGTGTTTGCCGGAATGTCGATTAACTTTCGTTCCGGCAAATTTGGGTACTCCATATACCTATTTTCAGCAAAGGTCATGCTGAAAATTTCCGTGAATTTTAGCATAACTTTGCTAAAAATCGGACATATGGGGTACTTCCTACTAATGCATGGCCCGGGGTATCTTAGTACTTAGTTAAGTAGGATCAACGGCCTCGCCATTCTTGCTGCATTAAACCATAGGTGGCAATAGAGCCAAGTGATTAGGCCCAATTTAGAATTCTCCTTAGCATCGATAAACCCTAGCTGATAAACCCAACATAGATGGCAATAGAGCCAAGTGATTAGTGCCAAGTGATTAGGCCCAACCTAGGTTGCCTCGGCATCGATAAACCCTAAATGATGAAAACTTAACTTAGCATTTAGGGTGCCTCGGCGTCGACAAACCCTAAATGATGAAACCTTGGCTTTTAGGGTGCCTCGGTGTCGATGAGAACCTAAATGATGTACGCTTAGGCTTTTAGGGTGCCTCGGCGTTGACAAACCCTAAATGATAAAAGCTTAGCTTTTAGGATTCCTCGTTGTCGACAACGCCTAAATGATGAGACCATGATCTTGTTCCTTGACAATAACCAACTTCTTGACTAAACTTTTTTCCTATTTAGAGCAAAACATGGCCCACAACGATGAGGCCGGCGGTTCGGGCGGCAAGCAATTCTGGGAGCTGTCCCAGGAGTTGGAGGAAGAACCTCACCGCTATGAGGACGCCGCGGAGGTCACCGATCCGGACTACACAACCCCTAGTGGCGTCGGGGATGACACCACTGATGGTGCTGCTGAGGATTTGTCACTCCGTATGATGGAGAGGTATCTCTGGGCCCACTCGGTAATGCATCATCATAATGAGCTCAACGTGACCAAGTGGTTGGTCACGGGATCATGCATTACGGTAGGAGTAAAGTGACTTGCCGGTAACGAGATTGAACGAGGTATTGGGATACCGACGATCAAATCTCGGGAAAGTAACGTACCGATTGACAAAGGGAATTGTATACGGGATTACTTGAATCCTCGACATCGTGGTTCATTTGATGAGATCATCGTGGAACATGTGGGAGCCAACATGGGTATCCATATCCCGCTATTTGTTATTGGCCGGAGAGCTATCTTGGTCATGTCTGCATGATTCCCGAACCCGTAGGGTCTACACACTTAAGGTTCGGTGACGCTAGGGTTGTAGAGATATTAGTATGCAGTAACCCGAAAGTTGTTCGGAGTCCCGGATGAGACCCCGGACGTCACGAGGAGTTCCGGAATGGTCCTGAGGTGAAGAATTGTATATAGGAAGTCCAGTTTCGGCCACCGGGAAAGTTTCAGGGGTCACCGGTATTGTACCGGGACCACTGGAAGGGTCCCGGGGGTCCACCGGGTGGGGCCACCTATCCCGGAGTGCCACATGGTCTGAAGTGGGAAGGGAACCAGCCCCTGGTGGGCTGGTGCGCCCCCCTCGGGCCTCCCCCTGCGCCTAGGGTTGGAAACCCTATGGGTGGGGGCCCCACTTGACTTGGGGGGCAAGTCCCCCCCTTGGCCGCCGCACCCCCCCCCCCCTTGACATTAGATCTCTAGGGGGCCGGCGCCCCACCAGGGCCCCTATATAAAGAGGGGGGAGGGAGGGCAGCCGCACCCTAGTCCCTGGCGCCTCCCTCTCCCCCCCGTACGACCTCTCCCTCTCGCTGAGCTTGGCGAAGCCCTGCCGAGATCGCCGCTACTTCCACCACCACGCCGTCGTGCTGCTGGATCTCCATCAACCTCTCCTTCCCCTTGCTGGATCAAGAAGGAGGGGACGTCTTCCCCAACCATACGTGTGTTGAACGTGGAGGTGCCGTCCGTTCGGCACTAGCATCTTCGGTGATTTGGATCACGACGAGTACGACTCCCTCAACCCCGTTCTCTTGAATGCTTCCGCTCGCGATCTACAAGGGTATGTAGATGCACTCCTCTCTCTCGTTGCTAGATGACTCCATAGATTGATCTTGGTGAAGGGTAGAAATTTTTTATTTTCTGCAACGTTCCCCAACACATCCCTGATGCCCTACATGTTTTCGCAGGGCGCCGCCGACGTTCCTTGCCTCTCCTGCACTTCGTGGGATGCGAGTTGGTCGATGTCGCCAAGGCCAGAATCGTTCAACCGGGCAACCCCGTGTTCCATGGTAATCCGATGCGACCCAGAGTGTATAGGGTTGAACTGGTTCGAGTGCTGCCAGGCTACGGAGAGCTGTTACCTCCGATTCGACCCGTTGGGGCCGACGAGGAAGATGAGATGACCCTCAGCGCCTGCGTAAACTGGCCCCTGCTTTGGCCGAAGAGCCATATTCATTTGGGGGCAGGGGACACCACCCCACAGACAAGACCGCCAGTCGTGCCGGCGCCAAGCCATGGCAAGAACGCCGCAACGCTACCGGACATGCCGGACATCCCTATGTCACAGGATCCGGAGATGCATATGGCACAGGATCCGGACGACGACGACAACGACGACGGTACATTTACCAACGTCAATAATTACTTTGCCGAGCATGGGTACGGTGACGAGTTCGGCAGGCCTCCTTCTCAACAACCCAACCAAGACGACCGCGATCTAGCTGGTACGGCGGAGAAATCCAATTGCAACAGGCGTCGTCTGGCGTTCAGTTCTCAGGAGATGCCTCCAGCTCCCACCTTCACCGAGCCTCAGATAGCTGAGGTGCAAAATATTATCAGCCCCAACACGCTCAAGAAGGCGGTCTATGAGCAGAACTCGGTCCCATTACAGCAGATCAAGAAGAAGGGACGGAAACGAAAGACTAACAAGGGCGCCGGTGTGAGCCAGCCGGCATCGAGTACGGTCCGTGCTAAGGACGGGCCACCTTCACCTCAGGATATCTCGAGGAGGGTGCATGTGGCGGGTAGGGCGATGCTACCGACAAATATGCTCAATGCTGCAACCGGTGCTATGCGGAGTCTGCATGACAGCGTTCTTTCTTTGGAGAAGATGCGTCTCTGCCAGAATGATGTGGCATACCCGGTTTTCGTGGCCAAGGTGCCAGATGCAAGGGCATTGTGGATGGCGCCATCGGGGGTAATATCGTCCTGCGGTTTGATGACATCTTTGCTATGTTTAACCTTCATCCGCTGCGCTACACCTTTGTTCGGCTGTTTTCGCTGAGTATGGAGATGCGGATCATTCGAGACAAGACCCCGGACATCGTGATAGTCGACCCCTTCTACATGCGTGCCAAGATCTTGGGCAGCGCTGGGGACCGGCAAGTCGCGAGTTCACACCTCGAAGGCGTCATTCTGGCAAACCCAGATAAGGCTAACTTCCTCGTGCCGTACTTTCCCGAGTAAGTCATCCCCTCACCGCCCCATAACATATGATTTCTTAGATTTCGATCATTCTTTTTTTTCTAACATTCTGTGTTCTGTGCAGTGACACACATTGCACGCTCATCCTCTTAAGCCCGAAATATTCCACTGCCACATATTTAGACCCGGACCGTGACTCCAAGATAGACTACACAAATATCAAGAAAGTTCTTGATGATGCTCTCCCCGCTCGCCACATCTGGGCCTTTACCTTTAAGAGGCCAGTTCAGAGTCTGGCGGAACCGTGTTCACCCACAATACGACGTTCCCCTGCGTCTAGCAGCCGCCTAGTGGTCAGAAGGATGCCTACTGTCGTGGTTTTGTCACGGCAGATGTCCTCATGAAAGGACTTAGTCGTGGAGCCATCGCTACGGGCTAACTTGAAGGGGTTAAAGCGGACGCAAAGACACAAGAGTTATACTAGTTCAGCCCCTTCGATGAAGGTAAAAGCCTACGTCTAGTTTGTGATGGGATTGATGTGGTCTCGATGACTAGGGAGCAAATAAGCCTCGCCTAGGCCTCGAGTTGTTGTTCTCTGTCCCTTGAACCGCCCCGGGTCGTCCCCATATATACACGGGTGACGCCCGTCGGTTCCAGAGAGTCACAATCTCTGGTTCATATTCGTATCCGGGTTGGTCTCTCTCTATTCCTAACTTACAATACAAGTTTACATATCAGCCGGTTTACGGCCATGTGTTCTAAACCGACTATAGGCCTTGGGCCCTTACTTTCATGCCTCTTGGGCTTTTACACCTGTTGAACTATCGATGAAGTTAACCCGGCCCAGATAGGCGGTTTACGCCAATAGTAATATCCCCAACATTAGGCCCCAGTTGATTTGAACAGGTTCATGTCAATCCTTGATAAAAACCTTCATCTTCAATACCTTCTTGAAATCGTTGAACCGCCATGATGTCACCTTCTCCGATTCTTTGTAAACCGCATGACGTCCCCATAAAGATAGCATTCACAATATCTTCTTTGTTTAATAGATCCGCAATAATCGAGGCGACAGCTCCGCTTCCTAGGTTTGTGGTTCCTTGATTCTCGTGCCTGACACAGGTATCTTGCCTTATAAATAGGACCGAAGGGTCATTCCTTTTCTCCCCTTCGTCCCCTTTCTCTTCGTCTTCCTCGCATCGCTGGCCTCGGAGCTCCGCCGCCGCCGTCGACCTCTGCACCGTCTTGGGCCGCTGCATCAACCTGAACGCACCAGAGAAACGCAGACTCTTCCGCATCTCCTCAACTCTGGTAGGTCCTTGGTTCCCCTCGACCTAGATCCGTTCTAGGGTTTCCTGTTCTTGCCGTGCTCCATGAACTGTTCATGCTCATACTAGACTCCTGGATGGATCTGTAACACCTTGCTCTGATTAGCGGTGGCCTTTAGCATCTGCCTGTAGTCTCGTGCTCACGTCCATAGATCTCGCACATCATCTCTGCTCATTGCATCAATACTGCTCTGTTGTATTCCTTTTTGGATATTTTTCTTCTTTTCTCGATCCGCTTCAGATCCTTCGTTGTAGAGAAATCTTGCGAAACTTGTTTCTGCACACTTAGCCGTTCGCAACCTCAATTGTTTTCACTATATAGACCTTAGACCAGGCGGTTTAACTTAACATAGAAAAAATTAGATAAACCGGTATACACCATTAGTCCCCTTGTTGAACCGCCAGAACTTCTTAACCAGATACTGTCGCTTCATAGAACTCCGGTTAAACGTATTTGTCTCCGATTTAGCATTATACACCGGTTCTCTCTTTGTCCCAACACATTTCTTGAACCGGATTTATATATTTTTTGTAGATGGCCAAACAAGTATATGAGTGCAACTGGGCTCCTTCCCGTGTCACCGAAACTCAATTAAACAATCTGGTCCTGACTGGCGCTTTAGCCAGTAAAAATAGTATCCATTGGAGGGTTCCTAGCAAAGAATGTGCACCCACACCTCAAGAAGGAGAGGTTGTAGTTTTCGCAGATCACCTAGCCCGGGGTTTCAATCCGCCCGGTCCAAAATTTTACCGAGATGTGCTAGCCAATTTTCAACTCCGTCCACAAGATACAGGCCCCAATTTACATTACCAATATCTGTCACTTCCAAGTGCTCTGTGAGTCATACTTTCAAGAAGAACCTATAGTTGAACTGTTTAGAGACTGCTTCCATCTAAACCGCCGCACAGAATTCACTGACGGGCCCAACACAGAATTGGGTGGTGTGGCGATTCAAAAAAGAAAGGAGGTCACTTATCCTCATGTCAAACTGCACAGCCACCCCAAGGAATGGAATCAAACATGGTTCTATTGCAGAGACACTTCACCTGCCAACGAGAATCCCTTGCCCGGTTTTCGTCCGGAGCGACTCAGCAACACCCATCACTTTTCGCAAAGATTAACCGCCAAAGGAGAGAAGTAAATATGCTCCTCAACTCTCCAAGCTCAGAGCCTTCATGGCTAATGGTTTAACCGGAATTGATCTCGCGCGCTGTTGGATATCATGGAGCATACTGCCCCTCTCCCAGTGCTCCGGTTTAATGTGCGAGTATATAGGTAGTGTCGACGACCCCCTCCGACATATTAATATCCATCTTACCAATGATGAGGTCACCGAGGCGGTAAAGAAGATGTTGAACAAACCGGAAAACCTCTATGCCCGGACCGGTCTGCTCCCCTTCTGTGCTACCAACAAACCGCCATCTGTAAGACTTCTGACTATTTTTTACTAAATATATTACTGCCATCTCCAGTATCACTTTCAACATTAACTGCTGCTTAATCAGGGTGATGATCCATTCTGGAGCAAGAAACGTCCACAAGAGAAACCAGAGAAGCCAGACAAACCGGAAAAAACAATCCGGCAAAAGACCAAAGCTGTCAAGAAGACTTCTCATAAGAGGAAAACCACCGCATCTTCTGATCCGTCTGTGGACCATGATGTGGGTAATCCGGACCTTGAGGTAGAACTTGATTCACTTAGCTTACTTTTCACACGCCTAATTAATGATGATGTTTGTCAGGATGATGCTGAAACCAGTAATGCTGATGTTGTAGAGGTAACTATTCTCTCCTCTGACTCAAATCCTTTGCCTTCACTAAAAAACCGTCAGGCAAACCGGAAAATTAAATTTTCTCATCCCCTTGCTTACTTGGATCCCAAATTTCTTATGAAGACTCAACAACATGAAGCTCGCCGCACAACTCGCAAGACAATGCCAGGTAGTTACCTCCACCGGTTTACCGAACGTTCCGGTTCGGAAACGTCGTTCAGAGGTTTCTAATTTGCTTGTCAGTGCTTATCCTAAAGCAGGCTGGTTTCGACAACCCCTTAATCCGTCTGATTCCGATTATCAGGTCACTTCCCACTCCTCATCTGGCGAGTCATCAGCCACTCAGCTGCCACCACTAAAAACGGTGCTTGGGTAAGTTATACCTTTCATATTGTTTCTACTGCATCATTGTGTAGTATATGCCGTATTTGACTGTTGTTGTGCCTTTTCAGGGCCAAGCCTAGGCCGAGCAAAAAGGCTCGTCTGGATAAAGCGGCCGACGAAGATATCGCTTGAACCGGCAGCGCCCCAATCTTGAAGCGGCCATCTGTGAAGACACGCTCAATGATCCGCCACAGCAAGATGACGATTTTGTTGCTGAAGAAAGGCCTGTTGACACCGCCCTTCCTGCTGACCAGCCTAGAAGCCCGACCCGGATTGAAAAATCCACCAGTCCAATCCGGCCTGCTAACAAACCGACTGCCCCTGGTCAAACCGGTGATACCAAGGATGACGACGTTGTGATTACTGGCTTTGGCCACAGCGAACAGGGTAATCCATTCGCTTTATCCAAACATTCTGCCAAAGAAGAGTTTGCCACTATGAGCAAGGGCAAGTGGGATGTTGATCTGGCAACTTATGCCGCTCTGAACCCCCAAGACCTTCATTCTGGCTACTTGAACCGGCTGTATACCAGCCGTGACTATGAGGCTGGGCTGGTGAAGATGATGAAAGAGAAATTCGAGGTAACCTCCATGTTCTTTTCTCGCCTGAATATTTCAATTATTGTAAACTCTCCTAGCCCCCAAGGGCCGGTTCAACTTAACATAGTTAAACCGGGACTTAGTATAAACTCAATGCTTCAGAATCCACTGATGTAGCCCCCAAGGGCCGGTTCAACCTAGCATAGTTAAACCGGGACTGTAATTCATATCGCCGCCTCAGAACATGTTCGAGCAAACAGCCATTAGCCCCCAAGTGCCAAGTTGAATACCTGTATTGAGCTTGGGACTTTGTGATTTTATTGATAGACAAAGATCAAATATGCATTAGCCCCCAAGTGCCATGTGTATGACTGGTTATGCATTTGGGACTTGCAATGAAGATATTAATATACTCCCTTTTTGTTGCAGAATGAGATACGCCAACAAGCCTCCCAAATTAATGATCTCCAAGAAAATCAAGTCTCAACAAGCATAAACTTCTAAGGCCAAAGATGAGCTGAAAACCGCCTTGACTACCATGGAGCAGCTCAAGGAGTGGTTCAAGTCTGAGCAGACCGGCTGGGATACTGAAAAGGCCGCTTTAACCAAAAAGGTTGAAAATGCTGAAGCTGCCCTTAAACCGGTGGTTGATGAGCTGACCAGCGTGAAGCGGCAAGTGCATTCCATGACTGTTGCCATCTTCGGTAAGTTTCCTTTGGCTTCTTGTGATAATTTGACCTTCTTATGATAAGTCCAGTTTGTGATTTCTCTTGCAATGTTGTAGGCACACGCATTGGGCACTTGGGGTCAGATGTTCGGAAGAAATTGAAGGCTGCCTACACTTTAATAGAGCAGCTGTACCTTTGGAGCGCCAGGATCATCTCCACCGCATCACATAACAATCCAGCACCTTCCTTAATTCAAGATACTCTTAGGAGGTTGTCCATGCTTCCCGCCCGGATTGAACAATTTGAAGAAATCTGCTGCTCGAACCGGCGCCATCAACGCCTTTAATCCGGGCCAAAGCATGGGTGCGATTTGATCCCGTTGAAGCGGCTCAGGCTATCCAGTCTGAAGGAAGACGGCTCGTAGTTCAACGAAGATGACTCGAGAGCAATAAACCGGCAGGCGCCCTCCGCTTGCCAATTAGCTGAAGAGGCAAACTTGTCGCATTATCAAGCTCAGTATGACGATCATAACAAGCGAGTAGCTGCACCTATTCCTGAAGCGGAGAACCTGATTCCTCCGATCCGTAAGCATACTTACGCTCCTGATATTGACCCAACTTCCCTGATCCATGAGGAGGCTATCTTTCAAGCTTTAATGGAAATCGACCGACCATCGTTGACTTCAAGCAGCTGGGTAGAGATGAAGAAGCTGAAGCGGCGCAGGACGACCCACAACCATCAGACCGGGGCGGTGAGCAAGCATGAACCGGAAGCCGGTTTGAAGAGCTGCTTCATTACATTCCGCCAAGAAACAATGATCTTATTTGGGCACCATGTTCCCTTGTAATAGGATAGCCAACACTCTTGCTTTGAATATGCCTTCGTGCATAGGTGCTGATACTCTTACTTGAATGATCGAAATTTTCAATCTTATAACGCTGCAGTCACAAAATCTTAAACCGCCACGGCAGTTTGTGCCGCCAGCCGGTCTTGTGACGTTCATATAAATATGAAATGAAATATTAAGGTATATAATCAAAATTTATGATACAAAATACCTGCCATCGCTGGGCATAAAGTTGGCTTAGCCAATCTTGAAGCGGAGGTTGTATAAACCTCATCACAAAGGAGAAAACAGCTCCTTTTATTTATAATGCCGGTTTATCATGTAAACCGTGCCGGGTCATGATAAGCCCCCTGTTACTCCATAATAGGATGTTAACAGAAAAAACATCAAACCGGTGAAATTATCTCCGGATTAAAAAATTGACCGAATTCCGTCAACTGACAGTTTTGGAACCGGTTTACAAATGTTGTCGGTTTAAGAAACGCAACAAAAATCAAATAATAGTTATGAAAAAAACATGGAAGCAAAGGCAATGATAAACCGTTTGCAAAAAATAAGGCTTTACTGAGCCGATCAGATGGTGTTACCATGGTCGGACACGACCAAGCTCCCTATAAGGTGTAGCCATGGTTCAAGTCAGCCAGGTCCCCAACTGAAACCGTGGCATTATGCCGATCAAGTGGCGTGGCAATGGTTCGGGTTCGACCAAGCCCCCAAGTGACTCTATGGCCTTAAGCCGATCAAGAAGCGTGACTGGTTCAGACTTGACCATGTCCCCAAGTGATCTGGTGGCTTTCGCCTATCATAAAGGTTTTTAGAAAGCAAACTCAGGGGGTAAACCGGAGGCCGCTTTAAGACAGAACAACTCCATGTAACCACACATGATGTAACAGAACAGATACCCCGCTTTAGCCGAGGCTCCGGTTTATTACTTTATTCATAATATATACACTGTCATAATATGTACATAAGTAGAACCGATGGCTCAGGTATAATAAGGCCGAAGATGAGCTATGTTCCACGGCCTGTTGGTCCTCCTCTGACGTGCGTGAGTCCTTATGCTCTCGAATATCGATCAGATAGTACGAGCCGTTGTGCAGATTCTTGTTGACCACGAAAGGTCCCTCCCAAGGTGGGGACAGCTTGTGCATATCAGTCTGGTCTTGGATTAGCCGAAGCACCAAATCTCCTTCTTGAAAAGTTCTGGTTCTGACCCGGCGACTATGGTAACGACGAAGATCTTGTTGGTAAATCGCCGAGCGGGCAGCTGCTATGTCACGCTCTTCATCCAGCCGATCCAAATCGTCCTGCCGTGCCGTCTCATTGTCCGCTTCAATATAAGCTGCCACACGAGGTGAGTCATGACAGATGTCACTTGGGAGAACCGCCTCCGCTCCATAAACCATAAAGAACGGCGTGTATCCTGTGGATCTGTTAGGCGTAGTGTTGATGCTCCATAACACAGACGGTAGCTCCTCTACCCAACAACCCGGTGTCCTCTGCAAAGGGACCATAAGCCGGGGCTTGATGCCTCTCAAGATCTCTTGATTAGCTCTTTCCGCTTGACCATTAGGCGTGGGTGGGCTATCAAGAAAGCGTCAAGCGGATGTGCTCACGTTCGCAGAACTCTTTCACGGCACCTTTGGACAAACTGGTACCATTATCTTTGATGATACTGTGTGGAAAGCCAAACCGGAAAATCACCTTTTTGATGAACTGAACCGCCGTAGCCGCGTCACACTTGCTAACAGGTTCTGCCTCCACCCACTTTGTAAATTTGTCAACCGCCACCAAGAGGTGGGTCTTTTTGTCCTTGGACCTTTTAAAAGGTCCAACCATATCCAGCCCCAAATGCAAACGGCCAAGTAATTGGAATCATCCTCAATTCTTGGGCGGTACATGAGCACGTCTGGAAAACTTTTGGCAACCATCACATCGTCTCGACCAGATCTTCCGTGATCAAGATGGGCAGTCAACCAATAGAAACAGTGTCGTAACGCTTTAGCCACCAAGGATTTTGAACCGGCGTGGTTACCACAATCTCCTTCGTGGATCTCACGCACTATATCACAACCTTCCTCAGGGTACACACATCGTTGAAACGCATACGACACAATGCAATGATGCAATTCGCCATTAACAATGGTCATAGACTTAGATCGCCGAACTATCTGCCGGGCCAATGTCTCATCTTCTCGTAACTCGCCCCGGTTCATGTATGCCAGATAAGGAAGCGTCCAATCCAGAGTGACGTGCAGAGCTGCCACCAATTGAGCCTCCGGATCAGGAATAGCCAAATCCGCTTCACCAGGGATCTTGACTGACGGGTTGTGCAGCACGTCCAGAAAAACATTGGGCGGGACCAGTTTGCGTTGAGAGCCCAACCGGCTTAAAGCGTCCGCCGCTTCATTCTTCCGACGGTCCATGTGGTCCACCTGATAGCCCTTGAAATGACCTGCGACAATATCCACCTCACGACGATATGCAGCCATGAGTGGGTCCTTTGAATCCCAAGTGCCAGACACCTGTTGAGCCACTAGGTCCGAGTCACCGAAGCACTTAACCCGGCTTAGATTCATCTCCTTAGCCATCCGAAGACCATGGAGCAAGGCTTCATACTCAGCTGCATTGTTAGTACAAGGGAACATTAAGCGGAGAACGTAACAAAACTTGTCACCTCGTGGGGAAGTTAATACGACTCCAGCCCCGAGCCTCCAACTGCCTAGATCCGTCAAAATGGATGGTCCAATATGTATGATCCGCTTTTCTTCAGCGCTTGCAACTCCGGCCCAATCATTAATGAAATCCACAAGTGCTTGAGACTTCACCGCCGTCGAGGCACGTACTTCAAACCGTCGGCCCAAGCTCTATAGCCCACTTGGCAATTGACGGCCGCTTCTCGGTTCTGTATGATATCACCTAAGGGAGCTGAACTGACCACCGTGATGGGGTGCCCTTGGAAATACTGCTTCAGCTTCCGGCTTGCCATAAAAACTCCATACACCAGATTCTGCCAATGCGGATACCTTTGCTTAGATTCAATAAGCACCTCGCTGATATAATAAACCGGACGTTGAACCAGATGCTCCTTGCCTGCCTCCTTCCGCTCTACCACAATGGCCACGCTGACCCTTCGGCGTTAGCGACAACATATAGCGCAGCGGCTCCTTGTCGATGGAAGCGGCGAGCACAAAGCGGTTGGCCAATTGCCGCTTTAAGTCCTCCAACGCTTCATCGGCGGCGTGACTCGCATAAACCGATATGTCTTCTTCAAAGATCTCGGTACAACGGGATGGCCTTCTCTCCGAGGCGGTGATAAACCGGCTCAACGGCAATCCGCCTGCCAGACGCTGGACATCGTTAATACACGTCGGCTTAGCCAGGGATGTGATAGCCGTAATCTTCTCTGGATTAGCTTCAATTCCCCTGTTGGACACGAGAAAACCCAATAACTTCCCTGCCGGAACACCAAAGACACATTTGGCCGGGTTGAGCATCATCTTGTAAACCTGCAGGTTGTCAAAGGTTTCCTTCAAATCATCAATCAGTGTTTCCTTCTCCCTTGACTTGACCACAATATCATCCACATAGGCGTGCACATTACGGCCGATCTGTTTATGCAGGCAATTATGTACACGGCGTTGATAAGTTGCTTGGGTGCTCTTGAGCCCAAAAGGCATAGACACATAGCAGAAGACTCCAAAGGGGGTGATAAACGCCGTCTTCTCCTGGTCCTTAACTGCCATCTTGATCTGATGATACCCAGAGTACGCATCCAAAAAGCTCAAACGCTCACAACCCGTATTGGCATCAATAATCTGGTCAATGCGGGGGAGGGCAAAGGATCTCTTGGACAAGCCTTGTTAAGATCTGTGTAATCCACACACATGCGCCAAGTGCCATTTTTCTTAAGAACCAACACCGGATTAGCAAGCCACTCTGGATGGAAAACTTCAACGATAAAGCCAGTTGCTAAGAGCCTGGCCACTTCCTCTCCAATGGCCTTACGCCTTTCCTCGTTAAACCGGCGGAGAAACTGCTTCACCGGTTTGTACTTGGGATCAACATTAAGAGTGTGCTCAGCGAGTTCCCTCGGTACACCTGGCATGTCAGAAGGCTTCCATGCAAAAATGTCCCGATTCTCACAGATGAACTCGATGAGCGCGCTTTCCTATTTCGGATCCAAGTTGGCACTGATACTGAACTGCTTGGACGAATCGCCAGGCACGAAGTCAACAAGCTTAGTCTCAGCTGCCGATTTGAATTTCAGGGCCGGATCATGCTCTGTAGTTGGCTTCTTTAACGGAGTCATGTCCGTCGGATCAACATTGTCCTTATAATACTTCAGCTCCTCGGTGGCACAAACCGACTCTGCGTAAGCCGCATCACCTTCCTCACATTCCAAAGCGATCTTGCGGCTCCCATGAACCGTTATTGTCCCCTTGTGACCCGGCATCTTGAGCTGCAGATAGATATAACAAGGCCGTGCCATGAACTTGGCATAAGCCGGCCGCCCAAACAGGGCGTGATATGGACTTTGGATTTTCACCACTTCAAACGTCAATGTTTCTGATCTGGAGTCATATTCATCTCCAAAGACCACCTCCAAAGCTATTTTACCAACCGGATATGCTGACTTGCCAGGTACCACACCATGGAACACTGTATTGGACGGTTTGAGATGTTTATCTGTTAACCCCATACGACGGAAGGTCTCATAGTACAGGATGTTGATGCTGCTCCCTCCATCCATAAGTACCTTGGTGAACTTATAACCTCCCACCTGAGGTGCCACCACCAGGGCTAGCTGACCCGGATTGTCAACTCGGGGAGGATGATCCTTTCTACTCCATACAATGGGCTGCTCTGACCAGCGTAGGAAATGAGGCACGGCCGGTTCAACAGCGTTATCGCCCGCTCAAGCTTCCGGTCTCGCTTGTCTAAGCTAGTGGTGAAGACATGGTACTGCCCACTATTCAACTGCTTTGGGTTGCTCGATAACCCGATCGTTGTTGCTGCTGATTGTAACCACCTTGGTTATTCGATAGTTCGATTGTTATGTCCGCCGGATTACCATTAAATCCTGAACCGAATTTCCTCCACCGTAACCCGGCCCGGATCCTGAACCGCCGCCGGAGCCTTGATCATACCGGAAAGCATTAGAACTCTTGAACTCCTGCATAATGTAACAATCCTTCCAGAGGTGATTTGCTGGCGCCTCCTTTGTCCCATGCTTCGGACAGGGCTGATTCAACAGATAGTTCAAGCGGTCCGGATAGGGATTAGGCGCTCCACCTCGATTCGGCTGTTTACCCTTGCGCCGCTGGCCTTTGTCCTGCGCGTTGGTATTGGCTACGAAGTCCATGTTGCCATTCGCTTTACGCTTGCCTCCACCATTACCTGCCGAGTGATGTTGCTGGCCTTTGGAGTTGCTGTTCTTCTTTCCCTTCCCTGTCTCGTCATCATCAGACTTGGAATCCTTGGTACTATCAGAATCAGCATACTTCACTAAAGCGCCCATGAGAGTGCCCATGTCATTATAAAACCGCTTCATACGCCCCAACTTCAACTTCAAAGGCTTAAACCGGCAATTGCCCTCCGTGGTCAAGATCGCAGAGTCAGCGTTGATCCGGTCTGACGAGTACAAGATTTCCGAAATGCGGCGTACCCAATGGGTTGTTGACTCGCCTTCCCCCTGAACACAAGCCGCCAAGTCCACCACGGACATGGGCTGCTTACAGGTATCTTTGAAATTCTGGATAAACCGGGTCCGCAACTGGGCCCATGAATTGATAGAGTTGGGTGGCAAGCTCTTCAACCAAGTACGGGCCGTGCCTTCGAGCATCATGGTGAAGTACTTTGCACATGCGGCCTCATCCACATCCAGCATCTCCAGGGCCATCTCATAACTCTCTATCCATGCTTCTGGAGCCAAATCGGCGGTGTAATTTGGCACCTTGCACGGACCCTTGAAATCCTTGGGCAAGCGCACATTGCATAAAGCGGGGACGAGGCAAGGCACCCCCAAAGAAATAGAGGTAACCCCAGGCTCGATCGAGATGGTCGGACGAACCGGCGTAAGCGGATAAGCCTGATGCTGTGCTGCTAACTCGGCCTCCCTGCGCGCTCGGGCCCGGTCCACCACCTCCTGGGCGTTATCGATGCCACCTGCCGGGTTGTTGCCACGGGGCGCACCACGCCGTGCATTACTTGATACGGCCGGTTCATCCACGTGCCTGCTATAACTCCGGCTTGGGCGGGGGGTAGAGTGGATTCGGTCGCAGCTGTATGAATATGCTTCCTGTTGGACCAAAGCTGTCCTAAGGAGCTCCTTGACCCGCTGCCTCATCGCTCGTGGTGAATCGCCTACAATTGGAATAGCCTCCAGTCGTGCCGCAGCTGCAACAAGGTTATCCATCGGGTTGGAGTAGTGACCTGGGGGTGTTTGGCACAGCCTGAGGCGTACTGGCGTTATGGCGAGGTAGATCTATTACGCGGGGCTGAACAGGCGCCCGTCCAGTGCTTCCGCCGGTTTACCACCGGCGGATTATCGGTTCCCGCCCGGGTGTTGAAGAGATCTCTTCCTCGAAGACCGAAGGCAAACGGGATCTGTATTTCCTTTTCATGACTTCATGCGACGCGCTCGATCCAAGCATGAGCCTATAAGCTGGGCATCTAAAGCGGCCCGCTCTGCCGTCATCTGGCGTCTGCGCAGCTGCCAGATCCGCTTTAGCCCGAGTGATTTGTTCCTTCACCTTCGCAATCTCCGCGTTATGAGCGCCCTGGTCCACCGGGTTAACCTTCGCCATGAGCATGCCTAACGATCGAATAGGTCTGATAAAACTGAGCCGGGCGCGACAGGCCTCCTGCCCCGCAGCCGCCGCCGCTGTTGAACCGGCAACCATTGTCGCGGGCGGCAAGAGTGAAGCACCGCTTGTGTACCGCCATGAATATTCCAACCCGGTTGGGCAGATCGAGGGGTCCGAATCATCACCATCGAACAGCCCCCAATCCGGCCATCTTGTAGCTGATATAGAGATTCAGTTTCTCCGGTCGACGACTCGTCGTCAGAGTAGACAACGGTTTCGCCACCAGATTCTGATCCGCCCTCATAGCTTCCTCCATGGATGACTCCCACAAAGACACGCTTCACGGCCGGTTTAACCTGGGCGGGTCTCGCACGCTGAGCCGTCTTGACGAGGTCGGTGCAGATGTCCGGCTCAGGCCCTGGCTCACCGATCTTGCCGATGAAAACGTGTATGCCACCAAAGGGGACCCGGTACCCGCACTCAAACGAGCCGGCCTCGGGGCCCCAGCCTGCATCGTCGATTTAGAGCTTGCCGCGACGACTCTTGGTCATCCGGCCCACAGCGTAGCCTTCGAGTCCTTCGAACTTGCCCTCCAAGATCATCAAACCATCGTGTGATAGCCCCACGGTGGGCGCCAACTGTCGTGGTTTTGTCACGGCAGATGTCCTCATGAAAGGACTTAGTCGTGGAGCCATCGCTACGGGCTAACTTGAAGGGGTTAAAGCGGACGCAAAGACACAAGAGTTATACTAGTTCGGCCCCTTCGATGAAGGTAAAAGCCTACGTCTAGTTTGTGATGGGATTGATGTGGTCTCGATTACTAGGGAGCAAATAAGCCTCGCCTAGGCCTCGAGTTGTTGTTCTTCTGTCCTTGAACCGCCTTGGTCGTCCCCTTATATACACGGGTGACGCCCGTCGGTTCCAGAGAGTCCCAATCTCCGGTTCATATTCGTATCCGGGTTGGTCTCTCTCTATTCCTAACTTACAATACAAGTTTACATATTAGGCTGGTTTACGGCTACAGGTTCTAAACCGACTATAGGCCTTGGGCCCTTACTTTCATGCCTCTTGGGCTTTTACACCTGTTGAACTACTGATGAAGTTAACCCGGCCCAGATAGGCCGGTTTACGCCCAGTAGTAATATCCCCAACACCTACTACGCCCTCCATCACATGAGGGCAATCGTACGGGACCATAATCACCTTCTGCTACCAAAAAATGTCAAAGATTGGGCCGCAAGCTTGGCGGCAATCCAGGATGCGGACCTTCGACAAGAATTCTTTCGCATCCAGTTGGAGTTTGCAGAAATCATATATCAAGATGTCCTTCGTACCTCGGGGCAGTTCTACTTCAGAGAGCAACCGTCCAACAGTGAGATAGACACAACGCTTATTTGCTTAGAACGACGGTAGTAAATAAGATGATCCCTCATAAAAATTTCAAGAAAGTGTTCCCCCTGGCTGTGCACCGTTGCGAAAGTTTGTTGTTTCGAAGCACCACGTGATGATCGGGTGTTATAGATTCTAACGTTCACGTACAATGGGTGTAAGACAGATTTACACATGCATAAACACTTAGGTTGACTTGACGAGTCTAGCATGTACAGACATGGCCTCGGAACACAAGAGACCGAAAGGTCGAACATGAGTCGTATAGAAGATACGATCAACATGGAGATGTTCACCGATGATGACTAGTCCATCTCACGTGATGATCGGACATGGCCTAGTTGACTCGGATCATGTATCACTTAGATGACTAGAGGGATGTCTAATCTGAGTGGGAGTTCATTAAATATTTTGATTAGATGAACTTAATTATCATGAACTTAGTCTAAACCCTTTGCAAAATGTCTTGTAGATCAAATGGCCCAGGCTCATGTCAACCTCAACTTCAACGCATTCCTAGAGAAAACCAAGCTGAAAGAGGATGGCAGCAACTATACGGACTGGGTCCAGAACGTGAGGATCATCCTCATAGCTGCCAAGAAAGCATATGTCCTAGAAGCACCGCTAGGTGAAGCAAGCATCCCAGAGAACCAAGACGTTATGAACGCTTGGCAGTCGTGTGCTGATGATTACTCCCTCGTTCAGTGCGGCATGCTTTACAGCTTAGAACCGGGGCTCCAAAAGTGATTTGAGAAACACGGAGCATATGAGATGTACGAAGAGTTGAAAATGGTTTTCCAAGCTCATGCCCGGGTCGAGAGATATGAAGTCTCCGACAAGATCTACAGTTGTAAGATGGAGGAAAATAGTTCGCCAAGGAGCACATACTCAAAATGTCTGGGTTGCACAACCGCTTGTCCCAGCTGAACATTAACCTCCCGGACGAGGCGGTCATTGACAGAATCCTTCAGTCGCTCCCACCTAGTTACAAGAGCTTTTGATGAACTACGATATGCAGGGGATGGTGAAAACTATTCCTGAAGTATTTTCAATGCTGAAATCAGCGGAGGCGGAAATCAAAAAGGAACATCAAGTGTTGATGGTCAATAAAACCACTAGTTTCAAGAAAGGCAAGGGTAAGAAGAACTTCAAGAAGGACGGCAAGGGAGTTGCCGCGCCCTGTAAGCCAGTTGCCGGGAAGAAGCCAAGGAATGGACCCAAACCTGAGACTGAGTGATTTTATTGCAAGGGAAGCGGACACTGGAAGCGGAACTGCCCCAAATACTTAGCGGACAAGAAGGCCGGCAACACTAAAGGTATATGTGATATAATGTAATTGATGTGTACCATACCAGTACTCGTAGTAGCTCCTGGGTATTTGATACTGGTGCGATTAATCATACTTGTAACTCAAAACAGGAGCTGCGGAATAAGCGGAGACTGGCGAAGGATGAGGTGACAATGCGCGTCGGGAATGGTTCCAAGGTCGATGTGATCGCCGTCGGCACGCTACCTCTACATTTACCTACGGGATTATTTTTAAACCTCAATAATTGTTATTTAGTGCCAGCTTTGAGCATGAACATTGTATCTGGATTTCGTTTAATACGAGATGGCTACTCATTTAAATCCGAGAATAATGGTTGTTCTATTTATATGAGAGATATGTTTTATGGTCATGCCCCGCTGGTCAATGGTTTATTCTTAATGAATCTCGAACGTGATGTTACACATATTCATAGTGTGAATACCAAAAGATGTAAGATTGATAATGATAGTCCCACATATCTGTGGCACTGCCGCCTTGGTCACATTGGTGTCAAACGCATGAAGAAGCTCCATACAGATGGACTTTTCGAGTCTCATGATTTCGAATCATTTGACACGTGCGAACCATGCCTCATGGGTAAAATTACCGAGACTCCGTTCTCTGGAACAATGGAGCGAGCAACCAACTTATTGGAAATTATACATACTGATGTGTGCGGTCCAATGAGCGTTGAGGCTCATGTGGCTATCGTTATGTTCTCACTCTCACTGATGACTTAAGTAGATATGGGTATGTCTACTTGATGAAACACAAGTCTGAGACCTCTGAAAAGTTCAAGGAATTTCAGAATGAGGTAGAGAATCAACGTGACCGAAAAATAAATTTCTTACAATCAGATCATGGAGGAGAATATTTAAGTCACGAATTTGGTACACACTTAAGGAAATGTGGAATTGTTTCACAACTCACGCCGCCTGGAACACCTCAGCATAATGGTGTATCCGAACATCGTAATCGCACTTTATTGGATATGGTGCGGTCTATGATGTCTCATACCGATTTACCGCTATCATTTCGGGGATACGCTTTAGAGACAGCTACATTCACTTTAAATAGGGCACCATCTAAATCCGTTGAGATGACACCGTATGAATTATGGTTTGGGAAGAAACCTAAGCTGTCGTTTCTAAAAGTTTGGGGATGCGATGCTTATGTCAAGAAACTTCAACCTGAAAATCTCGAACCCAAATTGGAAAAATGCGTCTTCATAGGATACGCTAAGGAAACCATTGGGTATACCTTCTACCTTAGATTCGAAGGCAAGATCTTTGTTGCCAAGAACGGGTCCTTTCTGGAGAAAGAGTTTCTCTCGAAAGAAGTAATTGGGAGGAAAGTGGAACTTGATGAAGTACTACCTCTTGAACCGGTAAGTAGTGCAGCTCAGGAAGATGTTCCTGTGGTGCCTGCACCGACTAGAGAGGAAACTAATGATGATGATCAAGGTACTTCGGATCAAGTTACTACTGAACTTCCTAGGTCCACAAGGACACGTTCCACAGCAGAGTGGTATGGCAACCCTGTCCTGGAAATCATGTTGTTAGACAACGGTGAACCTTCGAACTATGAAGAAGCGATGGCAGGCCCAGATTCCAACAGATGGCTTGAAGCCATGCAATCCGAGATAGGATCCATGTATGAAAACAAAGCATGGACTTTGATAGACTTGCCCGATGATCGGCAAGCGATAGAAAACAAATGGATCTTTAAGAAGAAGACGGACGCGGATGGTAATGTTACCATCTATAAAGCTCGACTTGTCGCTAAGGGTTATCGGCAAGTTCAAGGGGTTGACTACGATGAGACTTTCTCACCCGTAGCAAAGCTGAAGTCCGTCCGAATCATGTTAGCAATTGCCGCATACTATGATTATGAGATATGGCAAATGGATGACAAAACGGCATTCCTTAATGACTATCTTAAGGAAGAACTGTATATGATGCAGCCGGAAGGTTTTGTCGATCCTGAGAATGCTAACAAGGTATGCAAGCTCCAGCGATCCATTTATGGGCTGGTGCAAGCATCTCGGAGTTGGAACATTCACTTTGATGAGATGATCAAAGTGTTTGGGTTTATGCAGACTTATGGAGAAGCCTGTGTTTACAAGAAAGTGAGTGGGAGCTCTGTAGCATTTCTCATATTATAAGTAGATGACATACTTTTGATGGGAAATGATATAGAACTTTCGGACAGCATAAAGGCCTACTTGAATAAGTGTTTTTCAATGAAGGACCTTGGAGAAGCTGCTTACATATTAGGCATCAAGATCTATAGGGATAGATCGAGACGCCTCATAGGTCTTTCGCAGCACATACCTTGATAAGATATTGAAGAAGTTCAATATGGATCAGTCCAAGAAGGGGTTCTTGCACGTGTTGCAAGGTGTGAAATTGAGCTCAGCTCAATGCCCGACCACGACGTAAGATAGAGAAAAGATGAGTGTCATCCCCTATGCCTCGGTTATAGGGTCTATTATGTATGCCATGTCAGTGTACTGCACTGATGTAAACCTTGCCGTAAGTTTGGTAGGAAGGTACCAAAGTAATCCCGGCATGGAACACCGGATAGCGGTCAAGAATATCCTGAAGTACCTAAAAGGACTAAGGATATGTTTCTCGATTATGGAGGTGACGAAGAGCTCATCGTAAAGGGTTACGCCGACGCTTAGCTTCGACACGCATCTGGATGACTCTAAGTCACAAACCGGATACGTGTATATTTTGAATGGTGGGGCGATGGCTGGTGCGATTTGCAAGAAAAGCGCCATGGCGGGATCTACATGTGAAGCGGAGTACATGGCAGCCTCGGAGGCAGCGCATGAAGCAATATGGATGAAGGAGTTCATCACCGACCTAGGAGTCATACCCAATGCGTCGGGGCCGATCACTCTCTTCCGTGACAACACCGGAGCTATTGCCCTTGCCAAGGAGCCCAGGTTTCACAAGAAGACTGTGCACATCAAGCGCCGCTCAACTCCATTCGTGAAAATGTTCAAGATGGAGACATAGATATTTGTAAAGTGCATACGGATCTGAATGTCGCAGATCCGCTGACTAAACCTCTTCCATGAAAGCAAAACATGATCAACACCGTAACTCTATGGGTGTTCGATTCATCACAATGTAACTAGATTATTGACTCTAGTGCAAGTGGGAGACTGTTGGAAATATGCCCTAGAGGCAATAATAAAATGATTATTATTATATTTCCTTGTTCATGATAATTGTCTATTATTCATGCTATAATTGTGTTATCCGGAAATCCTAATACATGTGTGAATACATAGACCACAACATGTCCCTAGTGAGCCTCTAGTTGACTAGCTCGTTGATCAACAGATAGTCATGGTTTCCTGACTATGGACATTGGATGTCATTGATAACGGGATCACATCATGAGGAGAATGATGTGACGGACAAGACCCAATCCTAAGCATAGTACAAGATCGTGTAGTTCGTTTGCTAGAGCTTTTCCAATGTCAAGTATCATTTACTTAGACCATGAGATCGTGTAACTCCCGGATGCCGTAGGAGTGATTTGGGTGTACCAAACGTCACAACATAACTGGGTGACTATAAAGGTATACTACAGGTATCCCCGAAAGTATCTGTTGGGTTGACACGGATCAAGACTGGGATTTGTCACTCCGTATGACGGAGAGGTATCTCTGGGCCCGCTCGGTAATGCATCATCATAATGATCTCAATGTGACCAAGTGGTTGGTCACGGGATCATGCATTACGGTAGGAGTAAAGTGACTTGCCGGTAACGAGATTGAACGAGGTATTGGGATACCGACGATCGAATCTCGGGCAAGTAACGTACCGATTGACAAAGGGAATTGTATACGGGATTACTTGAATCCTCGACATCGTGGTTCATTCGATGAGATCATCGTGGAACATGTGGGAGCCAACATGGGTATCCAGATCCCGCTGTTGGTTATTGGCCAGAGAGCTGTCTCGGTCATGTCTGCATGATTCCCGAACCCGTAGGGTCTACACACTTAAGGTTCGGTGACGCTAGGGTTGTAGAGATATTAGTATGCGGTAACCCGAAAGTTGTTCGGAGTCCCGGATGAGATCCCGGACGTCACGAGGAGTTCTGAAATGGTCCGGAGGTGAAGAATTGTATACAGGAAGTCCAGTTTCGGCTACCGGGAAAGTTTCGGGGGTCACCGGTATTGTACCGGGAGCACCGGAAGGGTCCCGGGGGTCCACCGGCACTACAAGAAATATGTCAACTAGTGACCTTCTGTCAGTGACCCTGGAAGAATTGGTCATAAATTTATGACCATTTTAGACCAATTGGTCAAAAGTCGCTCAGGGCTCCAAACCCTAACCCATAACGCACCATTCTCGGGTCGAAGGTCGTAATTTCATTAGAGGAAATGGTCATAAAGCAGACAACCCTGGTTCATGCCTCATTTCTAACAAATTACGACCAATATTAATGGTCGTTACACTTGAGTTTCAATGCAGTTGTATGATTAGGCGGCCACCTCAGCAGTCTCGCCTATGTGGATTGCTTAGTTGTCATTTTCGCTTACATGTGTATATTCAACAAGAGCTCGTTTACAGGAGGGACCCACTTGACAGGCCCTAAATTTGTTAGTAAAAAAGATGCGCGAGGCGGGACTCGGACCCACGACCTCGCGTTGTTTAACTTGTTCGCTACCACTGGGCTAGAGAGGGATTGTTGTCCATCTAGCGGAATGGCTCTGTATATTATATTATAGCGCCAAATCTAAGTATTGACAAGTGGGACCTATTCCGACCAGGTGGCGGCGGGCTGCGGGCAGAGCCAACACTTAGCCAAAATTTTCTAGGTCTTCCGACTGTGTGGCGGGCTGCAGGCGTGGCGTGGCCGGGCAAGCGACCAGCCAGGGCAGGCGACGGCGGTGGTGGGGGCGGGGGCAGGAACATCCTCGCTGCAGGTGACCTCGCGCACGGCCTCGCCGCAGGTGACCTCGCCCACGCCCTCGCCGCTCGCCTTGTCCCCGGTGGGGGCAGCAGCAGCGGGGGCAGCACTGGAAGCAACCCGCGGGTGTGGAGGCGGGGCTGGCTGCCGAAGCGACTAGCAGGGGCGCGGGCCACCTGCAGTGGTGGGGGCGGGCGAAGGAACGACGCCCACGCAAGGAGAGGCTCGCCGAGCATGGGGGACTCGCCGCCGGCGCAAGCACACCTCCCGGTATGCACCCCTCTCCTCTTCCCCCTCTCCTCTCTCACTATCTGCACCTCGTCGCCGAGCATAGATGAATTTTGTTGATGAATTTTGTCAGATGTTCTTCAGCATAGATGAATTTTGTTGATGCACTGTTAGGAATTAGGAGATAGCTTGCTTGTTTGGTAGATATTGCATAGATGAATTTTCTTGACGTACTATCGGGAGTTCTTCAGCTTGTTTGTTAAGAATTGTTCAGGCCTTGTTCGGTTATGATTTGGGGGGAATTTCAGCTAGATGGGATTTATTCCCTGCCAATATCTGTTAACCCCTCTCATTTATCAAGCCCAGAAACAAGGCCTTGGTCTTCAATTGTTTGTCTACAGATTGTTAGGATAATTGTTATTGTAATTGATAGAAACAACATAGTATTTGTTAGGAGCTAGCTAGCTAGTTTGGTTTAATTTGAGTTAGCCTTCTCTGCAACATAAATTCATGCCAATTTCAGTGTTGGTTTGATTTATAGTTTGGTTTGTTTCAATGTTGTGGTTAGGCAATTAGCATATAAAATTTTCTGGAATTTTAGCTTCCATTACTTCCATCCATTTTCATTAATTAATGTTGATGCACTTAGATTGATTTGCTAAGTTGCAACAATTTGTTGCCTTTAAGTGATGGACGTAAGCTGGATTAGAAAAGGAGTTAGAAAGTTTTCGAAAGAACATATGAAAGGAGTTGATGATTTCATGGCATTTGTTCGGGCAAATTTTACTAACGATGCTCACATTCTTTGTCCATGCTGCTAATGCCTCAACCGGCCCAAGAATGGCTCAAGGAAGAGTGGAAGATCATCTGTTCTTAATGGGATGTCCAGCACATATGATAGATGGATATATCATGGAGAACCTTTGGACAGTCAACCTCAACATTTTGAAGCTGATACAGAGGCCCCTCATATGATGGGTGGTGGTGATGCTGGCATTGATTTCATGGAAAAGGTTTTGCGAGATAATGCTGTTTTGAAGAGGATGGGCATGAAGATGATAGGATTCCTGACCTATTGAAGGATTTGTACGATGCTGAAGATCGTGCTGATGGACAGAAGTCTTTGTTTGCTGAGGTGTTAGAGGAGGCGGTTAAGAAGCACATGAAGGGGGTAAATTTTCAAGATTTACCTTAACCGTGAAGTTACTCCACATCAAGTCTTTCTACCGGATTAGCAATGCCGCATTCAACGCAATACTCCGTCTTTTGAGCTTGCAATTCCCTGATAGTTGTGTTCCTAGATCTTATGATGAAGCATTGAGCATAATCCGCAGGCTGGGGTTAGGTTATGTGTCAATACATGTGTGCCCAAATAATCGTGTCTTGTTTCGAAGGATTTAGCAAAGCATGACAACTGTCCAAAATGCAATACATCTAGGTGGAAAGATGTCGATGGGAAGAAGTCAATACCGTAGAAGGTACTTGAGGCACTTTCCCTTGATACCAAGGCTGCAGCGGATGTTCATCTCAAGAAATCATCACGTGAGGTACAAAGTGGCACAAGTCAAGCGGCAACCTGTGGACAATGAGTCGAGTCATCCAAATGAACGGAGAGGCATGGAAAGAGTTTGACCGTATACATATAGATTTTGCTACAGATCCAAGGAACATAAAACTTGGCATTGCCACAGTATGGGTTTAATCCGCTTGGGAACATGAGCACGCCTTATAGCATGTGGCCAGTTTTGTGGTGCCGTACAACCCGCCACCATGGGCATGCATGGATCAGTCCAACTTCATGATGTCATTGCTTATCCCGGTCCGTAGTCTCCGTGAAAGGATTTTTGTCTTTATGGAGCCCCTCGTAGAAGAACTGCTCTAGCTCTGGACTGGTGTACCTACATACGATGCCTTGAGTCCGGAAGAAAAGTTCAATCTACGTGCTGCAATCATACGGTCCATCCATGATTTCCGGCTCGCACACTCGTCTGGGAGGATCACACGGGTTATCGTGCTTGTGTCCATTGTGACAAAGACCCTTGCTCAAAGAGAATAAGGAGCAAGATCTCGCTATATTACACCACCGCTTTCTTCCCCGAAACCATCACTGGGGAAGAAGCAAAGATTTTAATGGTGAGAATGAAACCCGTGACAAGCCAACTGAATTCACTAAAGAAGAGCTGGAGCAGCAACTTCAAAAGGTGAAAGATGTGAGACCAGGAAAGCTGGCGAAGAAAAGAAAGCATGAGGAAGGTCAATGTTGGGACCGGAGGTCTTGTTTGTGGGACCTGCCATACTGGGCTGATCTGAAATTAAGGCATAATCTCGATGTAATGCACATTGAGAAAAACATATGCGAGAATCTGCTAGGGACGTTTCTGAACATTGAAGGGAAGACAAAGGACACGGTTAGTTCTAGGCTTGATTTGGAGGACATGGGCATAAGAGAAGATTTGCATCTATAGCACAATGAAGATGAAGATTCATTTGAAATGCCACGAGGATGGTATACAATGAGTAAAGAACAAAAGCTTGCATTCTGTGAATTCCTAAGAGCGGTGAAATTTCTAGATGGTTATGCTGCTAGCCAAGCAAAGTGTGTTACTTCTGATGGATTCAAGCTTTCAGTACTGAAAACTCATGATTGTCACATCCTCCTCCAAAGGATTTTACCAGCGGGCCTCCGAGGCATAACGGACAAGGATATATATGAAGCGGTTGCTGAGCTGGGAAATTTCTTTAGAGAACTGTGCTGCAAAACACTCAAGTTAAGTGTCCTGGAAAGACTTGAAAAAGAAATCCCAATTATTCTTTACAAGCTCGAGAAGATTTTCCCTCTAGCTTTCTTCACCGTGATGGTCCATTTGGCGGTGCACTTACCAAAAGAGGAAATGCTTAGAGGCCCTGTGCAATACGGTTGGATGTACCCAATTGAAAGAAGGTTGCTTACTTGTAAGTGTTATGTGCGAAACACGGCAAGACCTGAAGGTTCTATTGCTGAAGCATATGTCGTTGACGAGTGCTTGACTTTTTGTTCTAGATACTTTGGCGATGTGGAAACAAGATGGAACCGGCCGGGCAGAAATAGAGAGCGGTCTGATTCACAAAGTGGTGATGTCTCTCTTTTCAACCATGGTGTGAACTTTCTTGGAGCCTAACAATACTTGGAGGCTGGTGATGAGTATGACAAGATGGTTTGGTTTGTGCTCATCAATTGCGCCGAGGTTCTACCATATATCGAGTATGTTATATCTTGTGCACTCATTATATATTTTTTTGCTTGGGTTGGCACCAGCCTAATGTTTTAATTCACATGTTTTGTTGGCATTGCAGGAAATGCAAGGAAGAGTTAAATCAGGAAGAAAGCAATATCCATGTTGATAAAAGGGTTGCCAAGGGGTTTGCTAAGTGGTTTAAGAATCAAGTGAGATCTTTAGCCACATGCTTTATGTTTTCTGTGTTATTCACCAATTGTTAAATACCATTGTTTGCTAAATGGCTTATTTGTGCAGATTGGAAAGTTGCATGAGGAGAAGAAGGTCAGTGACGATCTATTTGCTTTGGCATGCTTACCGGATAAGCGAGTGAGAGTGTATTCAGCATGCATTGCTGACGGTGTCCGGTACCACACCGTTGACCGCGAGGAAAAAAGGAAGACACAAAATAGTGGAATCGTCACTGAGGGGTCACATGATCGTGAGATCATTGACATCTATGGTCAGTTGAGAAGCATCATAGAGTTGCAGTACAACTCTAGTGGAGGCATCCATCGCTCGGTTGTCTTATTTCGCTGTGACTGGTTTGAGCTTGGTAGCAAGAAGAAGAGAGACTCTTTTGTCAAATATGATGGCCACTTCAAAAGCATCAACACTGCAAGGTGTTGGTATAAGAGTGATCCCTTTATTCTAACAACACAAGCAACAATGGTGTTTTATCTGCCAGACACTCTTTTGCACGGAAAATGGCGAGTTGTGCAAAACTTTGAGCACAGACACTTGTGGAGTGTGACTGAAACAGAAGTGGAAAAGGGCCCCGATGATGGTGGACTAACATACCAAGATGATCATCAGACGGAAGTTCCGTTGCAAGTCGATGATGACTCTATGGAAGTTCCGGTGCAAAGCAGAGTGCGAAGGGACCGGGAACGTGTGATCGTTGGTGCTGCAACAGTTGAAGGAATCAAGAAAAGAAGAAAGGTGGTAGCGGATGAACATGAGAGCGAGGATGAGGAAAACTGGACTGATCATACTATGCTGCAATATTGTAGTGATGATGAGGAAAACAGGAGTGGGCATAGAGTTCATTGTTTTCGTATTGACGATGATGAGTAGCGAATGGACTGGCAAAGGTAAATAATATTACTTAATGTTCTTTGTTTCGTTATCTATGAGACTTGTGACCTGATGTGATCAATCTTCTCTCCAGGTAGAAAAATCCTTGAAGATTCTAGGAGCAAAATGAAGATCCTGATGGTTGTAGCAAAATGATGATCCAGATGGCTGTAGCAAAATCGAGATGTTATGCTTGCTGTCAAAATGTTGTCAAAATGAATTGAGATGATCCTGATCCTATTTTGAACTGAATTGAGATGATCCTGGTCCTATTTTGAACTAAATTGAGATGTTATTGTAGCTGTTATGCTTGCTGTCAAAATGTTGTCTTGTAATGCAAAAGATTGCAAAAAAAATACAGAATTGAGATGTTATGCTTGCTGTTTTGATCATACAGAAGATTTTTTGAACATCTTTAGTTCAAGTTTTTGTCAGAATGTTGTCTTGTAGTTGTTGTGATCATTTAGTAGTTGTTGTGATCTTATTGTTTTGGTCAGAATGTTGTCTTACTGTTTTAACTGAATTTTGGTCAGAACTGAAGATGCTATTTTAACTGAATTTTGCTTCAACCGAACCCATTTTCATTATGAGCAAAAAAAATATGCGCCAGCGGGGACTCGAACCCACGACCGTGCGCTTGTTTCACTATGTTTCTACCACTGGGCTAGGACGAGGCTATTAGTCTTCCATTCTATGCCAACCTTTTTGAATATATCAAACTAGTCAAGTATCAAGCACACACCTCACTGACAAGTGGGCCACTCGACCCACTCGCTGACAAGTGGGCCATTTTGCTATTGTACCCAAGCTACCAAAAATATGCGCGTGCGGGGGCTCGAACCCACGACCGTGCGCTTATTTCACTGTGTTTCGACCACTGGGATAGGAAGAGGTTGTTGGTTTTGTACTCTATGCCACTCTTTTTAATATATCAAATACAGAACTCGCTGACAAGTGGACCCACTCCTCCACTTGACCCACTCTTCCTCTCCACTTGACCCACTCCTCCTCTCCATTATCCACTCGACCCACTCCTCCTCTCCGACGCCGGCATCCCCTTCTCCTCCATCGACGGTGACAACCTCCATCGACGGCGACCCAATCCTCCATCGACAGCGACGGCGACGGCCTCCTAAGGTATGAATCCGCCGATTCTTTCCTGTTCCTCTTCCTATTGATTAGATTATGGTTCTGTGGCACTCATTAGGGTTCCTCTTCCTAAAGAACCACGAGATCAAGAGGAGGCAGTCCACGACACCCTTTGGAGTCGCCGTCCCCCCAGGTCCGTTCCGTTCCCCCCCTCTGCAGATTAGGGTTCTTTTAGTACGAGCTGGAGTAGCTAATTGGTGTTTCTGATCTTAATTTTGGGCGCCTAGCTTGGTTTCCATGTAGTACTGTACTAGTGGAGTGTAGGTTTGACTTGCCATGAGGAATTTTTGTTATTTTTGGTTGGGGTTAGATGCACTAGGTTGTGTTTAATTAAAGTATCAGGAATGCTCAGTGACAGATTTGATGATGCTCAGTGACAGATTTGATGAGTGGGGCTACATTATGTTGATTAGTGGGGTTACATGGTTTAGGTTGTCTGCTTGCACATTTTGTATTGGATTAGGTTGTTGTAAGATTTGTTGGTGTCTGTCTTGATAAGTTTCATTCATAGTTTGATTCTGAAACTTGGGCCTGTTCTGTTTCATTTTTAGTCGAGATAAACTTGGGCCTGCTTGTGATGGAAGACTAATAAACTTACACCAAACTGGAAGACTAATCTCACCAGATCGGTGATGCCACTGCTCTGTTCACACCATCATGATTGATTCTAATAGCAGCCATTACTTTTAGCAACTCTTTTGTTTATCAAGTGATGTTTGCCATGCCCGTGCCCTTTTTTCATTTATTTATCTGATTGTTACGTGTACTACTAAATTGAGGATCCTGTTGCCTATGATTTTATAAAGCAGCTCCTGTGTCGGTGTCGGCATAAGGAGAGCAGGGTATATGTATAACTCAGTGCTCCATTTCCTTGTTGGCTATTCGAAAGCATTAGCTGCTTATTTGAGCAGGATATATGTTGGTGCTACATTTTTGGTTGGGTTTAGATAGGGATATTTTCTGTCATTTATGTCAGTGTTCAGATATGTTCATTTATAGATATGCAACAATGTCCATTTATAGTAGATATGGTTCTAGTTGTGTTCTGGTCCTTTAGTAGATTTTAGTGTTGTTGATGTTGATGTTGATGTTTTTGCCACATGTAGTAATTATTCTACTATTTTGAAGTGCTTGTTTCCTATTTCTGTCCAGTCCTGTTGTTTAATTTACAATGCTGCTTTTCGGAGAAGTGAGATGGCTGGCTTGGAAGGTTTCAAGTTCTTCGAGATCGTAATTGAGAAATCTTGCAGTAGGCAGGTATGTTTATCAACACTCATTTCTTTATCATCACTCTGCTGTCTAGTGCTTGATTGCCACAATTAACCACTACTTGACCCTCGCTGCAGAGGCTGCCTGACAAGTTTGCAAAGATGCTCGCTGGCCGTGAGCCCCACAAAGTGAAGCTGCGGGAGGCCGGCAGCGGGCTTCACAGGCTGTGGGACGTGTCGTTGGTGTTCGATGGTGAAGGCCACATGTACCTAGGGCCCGGCTGGGAGCATTTCACCTGCGCCCATGAGCTACAGCTCGGGTACTTCCTTGTCTTCCGCTACGATGGCGATGCCATGTTCACCGTGAAGATGTTCGACAACACCATGTTCCGCATGTACTACCAGCACGACGACAATGCCAGTAAGCTCTCTGCCTCTCTTCTTCCTGTCCTTTTGGCTTCCTCCACCAGCACGACGACAACACCATGTTCACACTTTGTTGCATTTGGCCAGGCTGTGGGAGCAGCAGCGGGGATGACGAGGAGCAGAGCGGGAATGACGAGGAGCAGAGTGGGCAAGAACATGAGCAGAGCGGGGATGACGACCTTGCTATGGTGGTGGCTGACGACGACCTTGCTATGGTGGTGGCTGACGACGACCTTGCTATGGTGGTGGATGACGACGTCCCTGCTATGGTGGTGGCTGACGACGACCCTGCTATGGTGGTGGCTGACGACGACCTCGCGATTGTGGTGCATGACGCTGACCTCGCGATGGTGGTGCCTAACGATGACCTCGCGATGGTAGTGACGCCGGCGATTCCACAGCTGGGCGACAGGACCATGCCAATTGTGGTAGAGGAGTACATCTGCGTTGGGATTCGCCACTTTGAGTGCATTAGGTTGATGAAGGAGAAGAAGGAGGAGTGAAGATGTTAAGAAAATGAAGTGGCAATGTTAAGCATGTTGGGTTTAAGCTTGTTAATGTAATCTGAACATGTCAATGTTAAGTATGTCAGGTTTAATTTTGTGCATGCTCATGGATGTTGTATGACAAAGGTCATCTAAACATGTCAATTTCTTAACAATGAATATTTAGTTTGGTAATTGATGGAATTGAAATTTTTATGCATGCTCATGATGAAAGATAAAATTATGGGTTTTTGTCCATGCTCATGTATGAAACAATATAAGTTTCATTTTTGAATGCTAAAAACATGACTCAAACCCTAGCCACAGACGATCGCCAGAACGAAATCTGACGGTTTTTGAAAACACTGTAAAAAATTCAAAAACCGTTTTTCATTTTTTGAATGCTAAAGACATGCGTTTTTTCGTGAAGCGGCTACAAGGTAGGCATTTCATCACAGAATCGACAACAGATTTGCACGGCTCAAACCCTAGCCACGGACGGCCGCCGCGACGAAATCGGTTGGTTTTTGAAAACACCGTAAAAATAAAAAAAATAAAAAAATGGGAGACCTCCGCTTCACATCATTAAATGTGGCCTACCAACTAGCAAAAATACTAAACTTGCAATGGATGTTTTCTTGAAAAAATGTTCTAAAAAACGACCTACCATGAACGAAGATTCATGGCTTTCAAGCCAAACTAGCAATGATATGGCCTCGTCCGATGAATAGTTTCTGATAATATGCCCAAATTTGGCGCATGCCTCCGTCTTGTGACGGCAAACAATGTTGCCAAAGCGAGGTTCCAACTTGTTTAACAAGAAAAACCGTTTTTCATTTTTCAATGCTAAAGACATGTGTTTTTCATGAAGCGGCTACAAGGAGGGTCACCCCAAACGCCGCCATTCCATGTCTATCTCAAAGTAGACCCTATTTTACTTGACGGTCGCCAAAAGCATGCATTTCCTACCCTCGTAGCTACTCCCGCAATTCAGACCACCTTCGCCGATTCAAATGGAACCGGCTGGAATTTGAACTCATGGGTCCTCCATAGCTTGCCCGTTATTTTTGCCAAAAATGCTTTTTAGCTTCACAGGTAGGCATTTCATCACAGAATCGACAACAGATTTGCACGGCTCAAACCCTAGCCACGGACGACCGCCGCGACAAAATCGGCTGGTTTTTGAAAACACCATAAAAATTCAAAAAAATTCAAAAAAATGGGAGACCTCCTCGTCACATCATCAAATGTGGCCTACCAACTAGCAAAAATACTAAACTTGCAATACGGATGTTTTCTTGAAAAAGTGTTCTAAAAAACGACCTACCATGAACGAAGATTCATGGCTTCCAAGCCAAACTAGCAATGATATGGCCGCATCCGATGAATAGTTTCTGATAATATGCCCAAATTTGGCTCATGCCTCCGTCTTGTGATGGCAAACAATGTTGCCAAAGCGAGGTTCCAACTTGTTTAACAAGATAACCGTTTTTCATTTTTTGAATGCTAAAGACATGCGTTTTTCGTGAAGCGGCTACAAGGAGGGTCACCCCAAACGGCGCCATTCCATGTCTATCTCAAAGTAGACCCTATTTTACGGACGGTCGCCAAAAAGCATGCATTTCCGACCCTCGTAGCTACTCCCGGCAATTCAGACCACCTTCGGCCGATTCAGTTGGAACCGGCTGGAATTTGAACTGCGGGTCCTCCATAGCTTGCCCGTTATTTTTGCCAAAAATGCTTTTTAGCTTCACAGGTAGGCATTTCATGACAGAATCGACAACTGATTTGCACGGCTCAAACCCTAGCCACGGACGGCCGCCGCGACAAAATCGGCCGGTTTTTCAAAACAACGTAAAAAATTAAAAAAAATCAAAAAAATGGTAGACCTCCGCTTCACATCATTAAATGTGGCCTACCAACTAGCAAAAATACTAAACTTGCAATACGGATGTTTTCTTGAAAAAGTGTTCTAAAAAACGACCTACCATGAACGAAGATTCATGGCTTTCAAGCCAAACTAGCAATGATATGGCCTCGTCCGATGAATAGTTTCTGATAATATGCCCAAATTTGGCGCATGCCTCCGTCTTGTGACGGCAAACAATGTTGCCAAAGCGAGGTTCCAACTTGTTTAACAAGAAAAACCGTTTTTCATTTTTCGAATGCTAAAGACATGTGTTTTTCATGAAGCGGCTACAAGGAGGGTCACCCCAAACGTCGCCATTCCATGTCTATCTCAAAGTAGACCCTATTTTACGGACGGTCGCCAAAAAGCATGCATTTCCTACCCTCGTAGCTACTCCCGGCAATTCAGACCACCTTCGGCCGATTCAGCTGGAACCGGCTGGAATTTGAACTGCGGGTCCTCCATAGCTTGCCCGTTATTTTTGCCAAAAATGCTTTTTAGCTTCACAGGTAGGCATTTCATCACAGAATCGACAACAGATTTGCACGGCTCAAACCCTAGCCACGGACGACCGCCGCGACAAAATCGGCTGGTTTTTGAAAACACCGTAAAAAATTCAAAAAAATTCAAAAAAATGGGAGACCTCCTCATCACATCATCAAATGTGGCCTACCAACTAGCAAAAATACTAAACTTGCAATACGATGTTTTCTTGAAAAAGTGTTCTAAAAAACGACCTACCATGAACGAAGATTCATGGCTTCCAAGCCAAACTAGCAATGATATGGCGCATCCGATGAATAGTTTCTGATAATATGCCCAAATTTGGCTCATGCCTCCGTCTTGTGATGGCAAACAATGTTGCCAAAGCGAGGTTCCAACTTGTTTAACAAGATAACCGTTTTTCATTTTTTGAATGCTAAAGACATGCGTTTTTCGTGAAGCGGCTACAAGGAGGATCACCCCAAACGGCGCCATTCCATGTCTATCTCAAAGTAGACCCTATTTTATGGACGGTCGCCAAAAAGCATGCATTTCCGACCCTCGTAGCTACTCCCGGCAATTCAGACCACCTTCGGTCGATTCAGCTGGAACCGGCTGGAATTTGAACTGCGGGTCCTCCATAGCTTGCCCGTTATTTTTGCCAAAAATGCTTTTTAGCTTCACAGGTAGGCATTTCATGACAGAATCGACAACTGATTTGCACGGCTCAAACCCTAGCCACGGACGGCCGCCGCGACAAAATCGGCCGGTTTTTCAAAACAACGTAAAAAATTAAAAAAAATCAAAAAAATGGGAGACCTCCGCGTCACAGCATCAAATGTGGCCTACCAACTTGCAAAAATACTAAACTTGTAATACGGATGTTTTCTTGAAAAAGTGTTCTCAAAAACGACCTACCATGAACGAATATTCATGGCTTTCAAGCCAAACTAGCAATGATATGGCCGCATCCGATCAATAGTTTCTGATAATATGCCCAAATTTGGCGGATGCCTCCGTCTTGTGACAAAAAACAATGTTGCCAAAGCGAGGTTCCAACTTGTTTAACAAGAAAAACCGTTTTTCATTTTTTGAATGCTAAGGACATGCGTTTTTCGTGAAGCGGCTATAAGGAGGGTCACCCCAAACGGCGCCATTCCATGTCTATCTCAAAGTAGACCCCATTTTACGGACGGTTGCCAAAAATCATGCATTTCCGACCCTCGTAGCTACTCCCGGCAATTCAGACCACCTTCGGCCGATTCAGCTGGAACCGGCTGGACTTTCAACTGTGGGTCCTCCATAGCTTGCTCGTTATTTTTGCCAAAAATGCTTTTTAGCTTCACATGTAGGCATTTCATCACAGAATCGACAACATATTTGCACGGCTCAAACCCTAGCCACGGACGGCCGCCGCGACGAAATCGGCCGGTTTTTGAAAACACGGTAAAAAATTCAAAAAAAATCAAAAAAATGGGAGACCTCCGCGTCACATAATAAAATGTGGCCTACCAACTAGCAAACATACTAAACTTGCAATACGGATGTTTTCTTGAAAAAGTGTTATCAAAAACGACCTACCATGAACGAAGATTCATGGCTTTCAAGCCAAACTAGCAATGATATGGCCGCATCCGATGAATAGTTTCTGATAATATGCCCAAATTTGGAGCATGCCTCCGTCTTGTGATGGCAAACAATGTTGCCAAAGCGAGGATCCAACTTGTTTAACAAGAAAAACTGTTTTTCATTTTTTGAATGCTAAAGACATATGTTTTTCGTGAAGCGGCTACAAGGAGGGTCACCCCAAACGGCGCCATTCCATGTCTATCTCAAAGTAGACCCTATTTTACGGACGGTCGCCAAAAAGCATGCATTTCCGACCCTCGTAGCTACTCCCGGCAATTCAGACCACCTTCTGCCGATTCAGCTGGAACCGGCTGGAATTTGAACTACGGGTCCTCCATAGCTTGCCCGTTATTTTTGCCAAAAATGCTTTTTAGCTTCACAGGTAGGCATTTCATCATAGAATCGACAACAGATTGGCATGTCTCAAACCCTAGCCACAGACGGTCACACATTTAAATCGGGCCGGTTTTTAAAACACCGTAAAAATTCAAAAAAATCAAAAAAATGGGAGACCTCCGCGTCACATCATCAAATGTGGCCTACCAACTAGCAAAAATACTAAACTTGCAATACGGATGTTTTCTAGAGCTACTCGGTATGATTTTAACCATGATTTCTACAAAGTTTACAAAAAAAACCTATATTTTCTGCCTCAAAACCTCTAAAAACTGGTGAAAATTTCCCTCCCACCCCACCAAAATTTCCCTCCCACCCCACCAAAATTTCCCTCCCACCCCACCAAAATTTCCCACCACTTCTCTCCCACTACCATGCGGGACCCACCACCCCTCTCCCACTAAACACGCGGGATCCCCTCCCCTCCCTTCCCAAAATTTCCCCTCCCTCTCCCATTCCCCTCCCTCTCCCACTCCACGCCGCCCCGCTCCCACTCTGTCCCCTGCTCCGTGCCGCCCCGGCACGCCACCGCGCCGCCCACCCCGACGACGAATCCACCCATCTCTCTCCCCTCCACGACGACTGCTACATCGACAGCTACATCGACCGCCCGGGCTACGACTACATCAACGACAGGGAGTACATCGGCGATGGTGGCTACATCATTCACATCATCAACGATCGACAATGGCGACAGGTACCCCTCTCCTCTCCCCTCTCCCCTCGATCTTCTAGGGTTCGGTAGATCCCCCTCCTTGTCGACCTAGGGTTAGGATTCGGTTGATCTAGGGTTAGGATTCAATCGATCTAGGGTTAGGATTCGGTTGATCTACGAGCTCCTGGTGGTTCTTGTTCATGTTCATCGGACAAGTTGTTCATGTTCATCGAGCTCCTGGTTCTTGTTCTTGTTCATGTCGATTTAGGGTTAGGATTCGTTTTCTTGTCGATCTAGGGTCAGGATTCGCGCGTCGGCTCCTCCCTCCCTGCTCGAACCCTTCTGATCCAGAACATGCTCGCCAGATTCACTCATGGTGCTTGGCTTGGGTCACAGTTGGTTATGTTGCATGCGTGTCCTTGTGCACTTGTAGTGCTGGTGGTTTAAGGCACCGTTTATCAGATATATTGTTTATTTGTTTGGATCTTTCATGTCATAATCTTAAAAAATGCTTGTTTGATACTCCTGGAGCTCCTGGTGGTTTGTTTGATCCTACTCATGGTTTAGGGTTCATGTTGATGGAGAGGAAGTGCATGATTTTAAGGGATGGGGATGGATGAGGAAGTGGATGAGGTTTGAGGAAGACCTCCCTCTGGTTCATGTAGCTTGTGTATGATTTAGTTACTTAGCTTGTATCAGTAGCACTTGGAGAAGGTGCCCCTCAGGGCCTCTCATGCTGCCCATTCCTGTTGTTTTGAGGTTATGGGTGCGTTTGCTGTGCGTTTGGTTATATTGTGCTTGTGCGTTGGTCTGGTTTGTGGCGTGTTTACCGCTCTTGTGAGTGGGGCGCTGTGTCACTGATGTTTCTGAACCTGATGTTCATGCCGTATCTCTGTGATGAGATGTATGGCCAAGTGAATGCTGTCATGATGTAAGCCGCATACAGTAAGTAGACGGTGATGTGTTCAGTCACCAAGGTATAGTGGAATTACATGATTCAGATGAGCATTTCTTTATCATCATAGAGGCCGTCCCGTGTGGCCCTCTCTCCTTTTTTTGTTGTTGTTGCAAAGACCGGGAACTTTATTGAGCTGTTGAGAATAATTTTTTCATCTGCTTTTGTACTTCTGCAAGTACTGTTGTTTCATGCTTTACTAGTGGAAACATCTAATTATTTTGAAGGTCCTCATGATATACTCGTCTAGCTTGCTGTCAGACTGTCTAAGCATGTGTAAATGACACCAATTCACTAGTTCATGTTGCTTGCTTGCTAACATACATGTTGCTTGCAAGCATACATTCTTAATTAGGGTTTCCATCAGCAGAACTTGCTTGTATCAATAGCACATGGCGAAGAAGCTACTTGCTTGCTTATTAATTAGGGTTTGTATCAATAGTATTTGCTTGCTTCTTTTCAATTTCCTTCATTGCTTGCTTGTTTCTATCAGTAGCACTTTGCTTGCTTGCTTGTTTAGTGTACATATCTTTCCACTGTACATGCATGCTTGTTTAGTGCACTTACATGTTTGCTTAATTAATAACAGTACATCAGTGTATGTGCATGATGGTCCAAATGCTTCCCTTTATTGATACAAGTGCATCATTTTACTTTATCCCTGTTGTATCTGATTGTTGTTTATTCTATTTTGCAAGCACCACCTCAAGATCATCCATGGCAAGGATGACAAGGTCAAACGTGAGGCCAACCGTTGGTATGCAACTTGCTCCTTGTGGTTATACTGTCAGTTTCATAAAATATGTGTCTTAATATGCTAAGTGAAATGTATTGCTGCAATCTGAATAAGCTGGCTTAATTGTGCATGTGTTCTGTTAGTCTTCCTTACCTGAATAACTAGGATTAAATGATAATAAAATTGCATAAGATATGTTTGGCTGTCTGTCCATGCATTCCAAACATTCACCTAATAGTTATGTTCCTTTATCATGCAAAGAAGAGCCTCTCACCGAGTACGAGAAGGTTAGGGCTAGAAATATCATGAGGAACAATCGGATGTTCCAGTCCCTTGGCATCGGTGCAATAGCGTCGATGATTAGGAAAACAAATGGTGTACAAGAAGGTAGAAGTGATGAGGTTCAAGAAGGTAGTGGAGTTATCAATGATGGCCCAGTACAATCCTAAGGAGGATGAAGTTATTGATGGAGAGGAAGTGGATGATGTTGTAGTGAGAAAGACTGTTAAGGTGCAAACTCTGTCTTGCTTGGAGGGCTGGGGTTCTTTTATGCTATGTTATTCCTTGTGCTCACATATTTCTCTTGTGATCTAATGCTTTTTTCCGTCTTTGTTTATCTGAGGCAATCAAGGAATCTAGGACGAAGAGGCCTGGTGTTAAGAACACGATCGGCAAGAAGAAGAAGAGCTCGAAACATCTGTTGCAATGCCTCCGGGAAGGGTGATGGCCCCAGCTCCGGGACAAAAAAGAGGATCCTGGAACATGATGAACCTGCCCATGATAGAGTCACAAGGCAGAAAGCAAAGATGGTGATTGCGATGGACCATCAGGAAAGTCTGCTGCGCATGGACTCTGAGACCTCGGTGCAAATGGGTGATGAGTTGCCGCCCATGAATGAAGGAACCACTCTCAGCATGGATGGAAGTGGCATCTGCCTAGATGAAGGAGGAACCATCTGCATTGATGAAGCGAGTAATCGCCCACAGGACCTCAGCCTGTTGCACCTTCTATTGATAGGAATGCTGTCATCAATGAAGAAGAACAGCAGCTTGTGCTTCAATCAGGCAAGTTGACCTTTGCAATGCTATCTTTTACTAGTGCATTTTCCAAATGGAATGATCATGTATGCTTTTGTCGATTCCTGCATTTGTCGATTACTATTCTAATTTATGAGTTCAATTTCATTTTCAGATGCAATGACTACCAAGACTAGACTTAGAAAGGGCAAAGGGCTAGAGAGGATCACTAAGTCGCTTGGTAGCAAGGTGCCTATCAAAGTTGCCGAAGGGATGAAGCGTCCAGATAAGCCTCTGCAGTCAGCAAAGCTTGCTTCTGAGTATGACTCGTTGCAAGAAGCCATCTTCCGGTTCTTCCTCACTTCAAGCTATACAAAAAAAATGCTAGTCTATTGGAGAACTACATTGGGAAAGTTGATGTAAGCTACTTGTTTCATAGTTAATGTGCTATCTATTTTCTGTTACACCTATGCATGATCACTAATATTGTTCCTACCTTGTTTGCTGTCTTGGTAGGCAAATTTTGAGATGAACACGGACTCGAAGACCATCAAGACCGCGTGCAAAGATATTCTGCAGAAAAATTCAAAGAATGTATCGCCATCGGATCAAGAAGAAGTATTTTGATACCGTAGCCACAAATAAAGTCGACATCAAGTCTCCACTGATCCGACGGATGGTGAATGGCAAGCTCGTGGAGATGTGGTCTACCCCAAGACACAAGGTTTGTCTCTGCTTTGTTTGATGCTTTATGTTCTACACATGATATGCTAGTGCTAGATCATGCTGACAGTATGCTTTTTTGTAGGGAACCTGTGTGTCGAACAAGATGAATCAAGAAAAAGTCGTGTACAATCAGAAAACTGGTTCCAGGCACTACACAGCACACATTTTTGGCACTGTGAGAACTTTTCTCTAGAGACCTTACTGTTTGATCCTCGTTGGATAACATTTCTGATTCTTGCTGAATAACATTTTGATTTTTGTTGAAAAACATTTCAGAAAGAAGAGCGTAAGGGTGAGGAGTTGTCTGCGATTGACTTGTTTAAGGCCACCCACAACAGCAAGAAGCACGGGTTTTCGGAGCCAGTCAAGACTGCTATAGTAAGTCACTCCATGCTTTGTCCATGCCCTGTTTGATTCACAGCCAGCTTTGATGTTGTTTGATGCTTTGATGATTTGATGTTGTTTGATTCGGAGCCAGTTCCATGCTTTGATGTTGTTTGATAGTTCCATGCTTATAGTTCCATGCTAGGCTTAATGAAGATATTAGAACAGCTTAATGAAGATAGTTCCATGCTGTTTGATTCACACACGTTGTGTTCCATGCTTTGATGTTGTTTGATCGTTCAACAAAGATATCAGAACTTGTTGTAGCTATTTGTTGTATTTTTTATGACATGATGAAATTTGATCTGAATGTTAGTCGGGAAGCCATCTTATATAGAACCACCATTCTAGGCTTAATGAAGCGATCATATTGTTCCAATTGCATGTCTCCGTGTCACTAGTCATCATCTTCTTGTATAGATTTTGTGTCTTTGGTTTGGTTACTTCAAATAATCCATGTGTGTGCTGGTTTGGTTTCTCCACTAATGCCTATCATTTTCCTCCATATGCTAGCTTGAGATGGAAAAAAAATGAAGGACGCCGGTACCAGAAGGTGAAGAGCCAAAGTCTACTGTTCAAATTGTCGAAGAAGTGCTGTTGAAATCTATCAAGAAAAGCACATTCCTCACGAATGTTGGGCTCCAGTCATCTAGGAACAACTCCCGCAAAGCAACTGCTGAAGTGTTTGGTCATGTTCATGACCTTGAGCAGAAGCTGGAGAGGTCCGAGCTTCAAGCTGAACTGGTGCAAGAAGAATTGACGGCAATCAAGATGAAGGCGGAAGAATCAAGTCGCGCGACAAGGAACTTGAGCTGCTGCGCAAGAAGTCTCAAGAACAGGAAGAGAAGTTAGCCCACTTGATGGCTCTCTTTGGAGCTAAGGTAGTTTGATGGTTGTGTTGTGAACCTCTTTGTCTTTGAGCTGTTGTTGCATTTTGAACCTGTGAACTGAGCTGAGCTGAGAGCTGTAGCATTTTGTTGCATTTTGCTGTTTAAACTAGAGCACCTGTGAAGTTATGTGAGCTTGTGAACCTGTGAAGTTATGTGAAGTTATGTGGATCATTTTGTTTATTTTCTGTGAAGTTATGTGGATAACTTGTGCACCTGGGCCTTTCTGTTTATAGTTATGCAAAATGAGAACTTGGGCTCTAAAAAGGCCAAGGCCCAAACAAGAATTAGACCAAAAAAGCTTGGGCCTAAAAAAAGAAATGACTGGAAGAATTTTTTTTATAAAAGGCTGCATAGCAGAAAATAAAAAGGCCAAGGCCCAAATTCAAACTAGACCAAAAAGGCTGTGGCCCAAAATAATAGTGGACAATTAAAAAAATTCATTAGAAAAAGGCTCCATTCCCAGAAAATAAAAGGCCAAATTATTGGGCCAGGCCCATACACATAAGCAAAATAATGAGAAAAAAACTTAAACGGGCCGAATTATTGTGCTTGGCCCATGTAGACCGAAATGGACCGGGCTGATTCTATTTTACGACCTTTTCATTTGGTCGTAATTCTGCCACATCGGCTTGCCACGGTGGATCTGACGTGGTGTGGTTGGATTGCTAGTGACCAAAATAATTGGTCGTAAAATCTACGGCCTATTTTTTGGTCATAAACGTCTACGACTATTCCAGAAGAAAGGTCGCTATAGTCAGTAAACGACGGCCAGCTTTTGACCTTATGTTTTTGGTCACAAAAAGGTCACAAATTGAAAATAGTGACCATTTAGTGACCAGTAGTGGTGGTCACAAGTTGACATATTTCTTGTAGTGCGGGTGGGGCCACCAATCCCAGAGGGCCACAGAGGCTGAAGTGGGAAGGGAACCAGCCCCTGGTGGGCTGGTGCGCCCCCCTTGGGCCTCCCCCTGCGCCTAGGGTTGGAAACCCTAGGGGTGGGGGCGCCCCACTTGACTTGGGGGGCAAGTCCCCCCCTTGGCCGCCCCCCCTTGAGATTAGATCTCTAGGGGGGCGGCGCCCCCCCCCCCCCCGGGGCCCCTATATAAAGAGGGCGGGGCAGCCGCACCCTAGTCCCTGGCGCCTCCCTCTCCCCCCGTACCACCACTCCCTCTCGCTGAGCTTGGCGAAGCCCTGCCGAGATCTCCGCTACTTCCACCACCACGCCGTCATGCTGCTGGATCTCCATCAACCTCTCCTTCCCCTTGCTGGATCAGGAAGGAGGAGACGTCTTCCCCAACCGTACGTCTGTTGAACGCGGAGGTGCCGTCCGTTCGGCACTAGGATCTTCGGAGATTTGGATCACGATGAGTACGACTCCCTCAACCCCGTTCTCTTGAACGCTTCCGCTCACGATCTACAAGGGTATGTAGATGCACTCCTCTCTCTCGTTGCTAGATGACTCCATAGATTGATCTTGGTGAAGCGTAGAAAAATTTTATTTTCTGCAACATTCCCCAACACATCCCTGACGCCCTACATGTTTTCGCAGGGCGCCGCCGATGTTCCTTGCACTCTCCTGCACTTCGTGGGCGGCGAGTTGGTCGATGTCGCCAAGGGCAGAATCGTTCAACCGGGCGACCCCGTGTTCCACGGTAATCCGATGCCACCCACAGTGTATAGGGTTCAACTGGTTCGGGTGCTGCCAGGCTCCGACAAGCTGTTACCTTAGATTCGACCCGCTGGGGCCGACGAAGAAGATGAGATCACTACAGGAAACAATTAATTTGCCATCTGTTGATCACAGACGGCAAAGACGTAAATCCAGACGGCAAAGAATTTGCGTCAGGAAGTAGACGGCAAAGTCAGACGGCAAAGATTAATCGGCAAAGAATTCTTTGCCGTCTGCCAATTTTTGGGATGACGGCAAAGACTTTACCGTCGATCTATATCGCTTACCATCGGCCAGTAAACCGAACAGCAAAATTATGGCAATGAGCGGAGCGGATGGCGTCAAGTGCTTTGCCGTCACCGACTCCTGCTTTAGTAAGCGAAAACATCCCGCACGGCAAAGTATTTTTTATTAAAAAGCAGACTAACGGTCCAATTGCGGTGGCGAGAGATGTTCGGAAGCGTTGGCAAAATCATCACTTGCGTTTTTATAGTCCGATAATAGTTCACTTGTGCCATGTTCTAGTAGTCCGACAATCTTCTATGAATAAAAGAGAAAATCCTTTTGCTGTTCGGAGCACAAAATCCTTGCCGTTCCGAGCACGAATGGAACAACAGAATCGCATACTCAAATCACCACGTACTAGATCATACATACAGGAAATATGACAATCATCTATGAGGAATTTGCCTTAAAAAACAATGGAGCACTACTAAAACTGGAAGTGACTCCATGGCCGGCACGGCTAGCGGTGGTCGGTGCAGCGCAGCACGCAAGGCGGCGGGGGGTGGTGTCGGGGCCGGGGGCGGGGCGATCTTTGTCGAGGCCGTTAGAAGCGAGGCGATCTTGATCGGGTCGGGGCCGGGCATCGATGGGGTCGGGTCATGCGAGGCGCCGAGGAGACGGGCCGGGCGAGGCGCGCGAGGTGCGGTTGCCTAGTCGCCGAGGCGACGGGACGGGACCGGGGCGGCGACGTGTGGCCGGCCTGGTCGCCGGCTTCCTCCAAATGAGCTCGGCCGAGCAAAGAAGCTACCAGCCAGGCGGGCCCGAGGAGAGGAGCTCGAACGGCAGGCGCCATGGGAGGATCCCATGGCGTGGTGGCCGTGAGGTCGGGCAAGGGCACCGGTGAGCTCTGGATCGGATCGGGAGCAGAGAGAGATAAGAGAGGGAGAGAGTGAGAGAGGGGATCATGAGCAGAGAGAGGATCGTGGGGGTGTTGGGTGGATAAGGGAGGGATGGGCTGCGGGTGCTCGGGTGGGCCCAGCAACGGGCAAAGAGAGATAATGGGGTGGGCTGTGCATCGCGGTGGATCTGCTGCCACGTCATTGATCCGTGGGATCGATCCGTGGGCTGTGTTTTCTCTTTGCCGTCTGCGTTTTTTATTGCAGACGGCAAAGATCATACTTTGCCGTCTGTAATAAAAAATACAGACGGCAAAAAAATTTGCCGTCTGCATTTTTTATTATAGACGGCAAAGAGCATACTTTGCCGCCTGTAATATAAAATGTAGACGGCAAAGATCTTTGTCATCTGTTTTTCTCATTGCAGACGGCAAAGTAAGTGTTTTGCCGTCTATGTTTTCTTTTTGTTGACGGCCAAGTATATTTTGCCGTTAGTTTTTCTTTGCCGTCTATTGATGATGGCAAATCGTTTCTTAGCCGTCTGCCTGACGAAAAGCTGACGGCAAAGACGCCCCCTGACGGCAAATTACCTCTTTCCCGTAGTGGATGACCCTCACCGCCTGCGTAAACTGGCCCCTGCTTTGGCCGAAGAGCCATATTCGTTTGGGGGCGGGGGACACCACCCCACAGACAAGACCGCCAGTCGTGTCGGTGCCAAGCCATGGCAAGAATGCCGCAACGCTACCGGACATGACGGACATTCCTATGGCACAGGATCCGGACATGCATATGGCACAAGATCCGGACGACAACGACAACGACGACGGTACATTTACCAACGTTGATAAGTACTTTGCCGAACATGGGTACGGTGACGAGTTCGGCGGGCCTCCTTCTCAAGAACCCAACCAAGACGACCGCGATCTAGCTGGTACGGTGGAGAAATCCAATTGCAACAGGCGTCGTCTGGCGTTCAGTTCTCAGGAGACGCCTCCAGCTCCCGCCTTCACCGAGCCTCAGATAGTTGAGGTGTGAAATATTATCAGCCCCAACACGCTCAAGAAGGCGGTCTGTGAGCAGAACTCGGTCCCATTATAGCAGATCAAGAAGAAGGGACGGAAACGAAAGACTAACAAGGGCGCCAGTGCAAGCCAGACGGCACCGAGTATGATCCGTGCTCAGGACGGGCCACCTTCACCTCAGGATATCTCGAGGAGGGTGCATGTGGCGGGTAGGGCGATACTACCGACAAATATGCTCAATCCTGCAACCGGTGCTATGCGGAGTCTGCTTGACAGCGTTCTTTCTTTGGAGAAGATGCGTCTCTCCCAGAATGATGTGGCATACCCGGTTTTCATGGCCAAGGTGCCAGAGGGCAAGGGCTTTGTGGATGGCGCCATCGGGGGTACGATTGTCCTACGGTTTGATGACATCTTTGCTATGTTTAACCTTCATCCGCTGCACTACACCTTCATTCGGCTATTTTCGCTGAGTATGGAGATGCGGATCATTCGAGACAAGACCCCGGACATCGTGATAGTCGACCCCTTCTACATGCGTGCCAAGATCTTGGGCAGCTACTGGGACCGCAAGTCGCGAGTTCACACCTCGAAGGCGTCATTCGGCAAACCCGGATAAGGATAACTTCCTCGTGCCTTACTTTCCGAGTAAGTCATCCCTCACCGCCCGTAACATATGATTTCTTAGATTTCGATCGTTATTTTTTTCTAACATTCTGTGTTTTGTGCGGTGACACACATTGCACACTCATCCTCTTAAGCCCGAAATATTCCAGGCCACGTATTTCGACCGGGACCGTGACTCCAAGATAGACTACACAAATATCAAGAAAGTTCTTGATGATGCTCTCCCAGCTCGCCACATCTGGAGGCACCTTTAAGAGGCCAGTTCAGAGGTACGGCAGCACGCGTGTTCACCCACAATCTGACGTTCCCTGCGTCAAGAAGCCGCTGGAGGTCGGAAGGATGCCTACTATGCCCTCCATCACATGAGGGCGATCGTGCGGGACCATAATCACCTTCGCTACCAAATAATGTCAAAGATTGGGCCGCAAGCTTGGCGGCAATCCAGACGCGGAGTCAGGCAAGAATTCTTTCGCATCCAAATGGAGTTTGCGTAAATCATCCATCAAGATGTCCTTCGCACTCGGGGCACTTCTACCTCCGAGAGCAACCGTCCAACAAATTGAGATAGACACAACGCTTATTTGCTTAGAACGACGGTAGTAAATAATATGATCCCTCATAATAATTTCAAGAAAGTGTTCCCCTAAGCGTGCGCCGTTCTGAAAGTTCGTTGTTTCGAAGCACCACGTGATGATCGGGTGTGATAGATTCTAACGTTCACATACAACGGGTGTAAGACAGATTTACACATGCATAAACACTTAGGTTGACTTGACGAGCCTAGCATGTACAGACATGGCCACGAAACACAAGAGACCGAAAGGTCGAACATGAGTCGTATAGAAGATACGATCAACATGGAGATGTCCATCGATGATGACTAGTCCGTCTCACGTGATGATCGGACACGGCCTAGTTGACTCGGATCATGTATCACTTTGATGACTAGAGGGAAGTCTAATCTGAGTGGGAGTTCAGTACATAATTTGATTAAATGAACTTAATTATCATGAATTTAGTCTAAAACCTTTGCAAAATGTCTTGTAGATCAAATGGGCCACGCTCATGTCAGCCTCAACTTCAACGCCTTCCTAGAGAAAACCAAGCTGAAATATGATGGCAGCAACTACACGGATCGGGTCCGAACCCGAGGTTCACCATTTCAGCGGTAGCAGTTACAAAGGGTACACCACTAGGGCGGAGGCGGAATCTAGATACGTCCGCTATCTAGCGAGAGAGAGGAGGGCGTTGGAGGAACCGGGTGAAGACCAGTTTCATCGCGATGATGCTCATCGTGATGACCGCAACTCTCTTCTATGTGATGGTAGTTTAGATGATCGATATCGACTTGTAATGTGAAGACAAACTCGCTACTCGCGGTCTCCGAGACTTGTAATGTTCTATCTTCGTTCGGTCTTTTGTATTCGGAGACTAATATGATGAATTGTATTCGGAGACTTACCTTCTATTGTATTCGATGAATCTGCTGTTGCTGTGTGGTGCTGTCTATATTCTATCAAATAATACATTTTTTAACCTGTGAAAAAATCAGAAAAAAACAAAAAAAGACGTAATATTAATACTAATGGCACATCACAACACAGTGTGCCATTAGTATGCCAAAGGATACTAATGGCGCATCACACCACAGTGCGCCATTAGTATGCCGAAGCACATGGGTATATATGGCCCTCTGGGAGGCATACGAATGGCGCATGTTTCTCTATACTAATGGCGCACGGTGTGGTGCGCCATTAGTATACCAGATACTAATGACGCACCAGTGGTGCGCCATTAGTATATAATACTAGTGGCGTGGTACTAGTGGCGCACCAGTAGTGCGCCATTAGTAGGCAAAACTGGTGCGCCACTAGTAGGCCTTTTCCTAGTAGTGATGCCAGCAGTGAGAGGTCGTGTTCGTCTGTGGCGCCCTCCCGTCCAGTCAAATTGCGGGCATCATTACCGACTGCTGTATGCTCTGGGTCGGCATGAATGCGGCCCGGCAAATGGCGCGGGCGTTCGAAGGAAAGCGCAAAAGAGGTGGGTGGGGTTTTTGGTGAGACAGGTGGTCAGACGCGGGCATGGCAGCTATTCGGACGCTCGCAAAGCCCCATGTTTCTCTAGTTTACGGCAGAAAGTGCATTCGGACCGCCATGCGGATCGATATAGATCCGAGTTGGATGGCTTGCGCAGTCCGGACTGCGCATTTTGGATGTGTTTGAGGGTCATCGTTGGAGATGCCCTCACGTTGTTGTTTAAGTTTTCATAGGACATGTCCGTCGGTGCTCCCTGCTGTCCGACCCAGCCCACACGAGTACACGACAAGTTGCTTGACTTGACCTACGGCTGGTCCACTTCGTCTGCCTGTTTTCCTCTAGGGATTCTTTTGTAAAGCTGGGTCCACTTACGTCTCTATCTAACCTACGGGTTTTTTTCCATCCAGAGAGGAAAACCAAAGACACTCCTACTTCAGTCGGGTGTCACAAGTCTACCACTCCTCCATCCCTCCGCTGGTTCATCGCCTGCCGAGCCCGGGAGCAGACGGCGGTCGAGTGCTTCCGCCCCCGCAAAGCCGGAGACTGACGGCGGTCGGGTGCTTCCGCCCCGGCCACCCGCAGAGACGCAGACAGCGGCGGTAACACCAGGTACGTACTCTGGTTTCGCTCTTCACTTTCCTACGCCAGCACCAGCTCAGTATAGTGGTAGTTAGAGGATTATGCAGGTTCGTCGGATCAACGCAAAGTTCCTCTGATCTGCTAGTTTCAGCTATAAACACGAAACAGCCCATGAGCTTAAACTCAAACTCACTTGAGACTTGACCACCAAACATCTTTATGACTAATCAAATCAACAACCGCGCGGGGTCACGGCTGGAGAAGGGAGAGGCTGCACGTACGGCTGTCGGTGCTTGCTGCTTCTCAGGTCTGCGGCGTGGCGTCTGCTCCTGGTCGTGGAGATGGTAGTAGGGAAGAAAAGACGCCAGAACTGCCGCGGTGGCCTGGGGCGCACACGCACAAAGGAGCGAGTTGCCACGTGCAGCGAACAGGAAGCACGCGTCGACTTGTTACGGGGGGCGGCCGGCGAGGCAGCGACGACTGCTAGGCTAGGCGCTAGCTGCGCGGGGTGCGGGGTGAAGCGCGGAGGAAGAAGATAAGACATGGGCTGCCAGGTGGCCCAGCAATTTTTTTAGTATGCTTATTCAATTTTTATAGATAAATTTGATTTTCTGTAGTGATTATTCATCCATTTGCATTTTTGGCTAGTTTTTATTAAGATCAAATAATCAGTACATCATCTATTAAAAACATTACTGAGCTAGCATACGAGCCGCTTGATTAATACACAGATAACAATGTTTAAACTTTACCTTCCCAATAGAACCACTAATATCCACACATTCCACGAAGATTGTTGAGACCAACGTCCCACCAACATGGGATAATGTGGTTTTGTGTAACAGAGCTAGCTACATTGTACCCCTTATCTTAGCCATTCATTTTTACATCACAATCCGTGCAGAGACATTTGTCATTTTTGTTTCTCTCAAACGAAACAACGTATAAACTTCAAACTTTGCAGGACAACAAAACATTCAAATTACTATGTCGGAAAAGACTTTCAGAATTTTTCATGCCTTTAAAATGCTAAAATGATTTTTTTAATAAAAAATCCTCATTTGTATATTTATGTTCGTCCAAAAAATTTGAAGTTTTTTCACACATTTAAGTTGTAAAGTTTGTTTGATTTGCAAAGTTTGAAGTCCATATGTTCTTTCATTTGAGAGAAACAAAAAAGAGAAATTTTCTTATTGCAAGGTAGTGGAGAGTACGGATCTCAAAGCAATGTTGAAGGGTTGAAGATGAGAGGTTCCATGTAGCTCGACCTACAGAGAAACTTTACCTTGCTCAGTGCAACAGTCTATAACGATAAGAAAATCCATTTGCTGATTGTACCCATGGCATAGGTTACTGGAAACCGCTCTTGCGTTTTACATCGTTTGGGGTGGAGAAGGTGAAAAAGCACCTTCCTCCCACATCACTCCCGTAGGCGATGGGGAGGGCCCCTCCGCTGGCACCACCAGTTTCCACCTCCCTCTTCCTCCTCCTTGCTGTCGTCATATGCGCGGCGGGGCACTTCACCTCCTCAAGGAGGGGGCACAGTTTTGGGTAGCATTGTTGGACCGGGATGGCGCATTGGCGAGGGCCGCAGTGGGAGGACAATGGCCTCCCGGATTGGCGGTGCGTGGGTCTGCGGCGGCTTGGTGGGCCTCGCAGTTACGATGCATGACTGCGGTGCTCTGGTGGATTGGGATCGACCCCGATCTGGTTTTCGGCAGTAGCACAACTAGTGGACTTTGCAAAAAGGAGGACGCATGGATCGTTGCGGTGGTACGTGACAGAAGACGAAATTACTAGTTGAGGAGTACTCATTGCAAAGATCACTCCAACTCCCCAGATTGCAACAAGTGCCGCACATACAGCGCGCCACTTGTCGCAACCTGGGAATTTTCTCTTTTTTCATAGATCCGTTTATTCAAAACGTTTTATCTCTCAAACCATGCGTCCAAATCTGAAACCGCTTTCACCGTATCTTCAAAACTAGATCCCATGTTGATAGCTTTTGACGAACATTTTTTTCACAAAAAAAACCGCCCAAAAAACTGGACGAAAAAACTGAATCGGGAGCACGGGTTTTTTCCCTTTTCGAAAGACGAACGCCCGTGCCTCTCACGAAATCACAGCCGTGCCTCTCGCGGAAGCAAAACCGTGACTCTCGCGGAAGGAAAAAAAGAAGAGAAAACACGTTTTTTTCGTTTCCGAGGAGGCACAGCCGTGTCTCCCGTGAAAGCACACCCGTGCCACTCACGGAAGCAAAACCGTGACTCTCATGAAAAAAAACAGAAAACATGTTTTTTTTTCATTTTCGAGAGGCACGGCCGTGACTCGCGAAAGCACAATCGTGCCTCTCGCAGAAGCAAAACCATGACTCTTGCGAAAGGAAAAATAAAATAGAAAACGCATCATTTTTTCGTTTTCGAGGGGCACGGCCGTGACTCTTGCGAAAGCAAAACCGTGCCTCCCGCGGAAGAAAAACCGTGACTCTCGCGAAACGAGAAAAAAAACACGTTTTTTTGAGCAAAAAATCGATTTTTTTTCTGGTCGAATAGCTAGGGAAGACCGGTGAAAAACCAAAACGTCGACAAAAACCGAAAAAAACCATTTTAATAGCCGAAAACGCGTGCGTAAAAATAAAAAAATAAAATCCGTCCGGAGCGCCTAGAGCGCGACACGTGGCAAATGACTGAGAGCACGCCAAGTGACGCTGATCGTTGCGAGGCTCCCGAAGGAGCACTCGTTAACTAGTGGCTCCCCTAAGGTGGATCTGGTACAACATGCTTGATTCGGACCTTGGCTGGTGTGGCCTTTGTTCATGGAAAGAGGAGTTGTGGGGGATCGCCGAGGGGAGGGGTTAGGTGGCAAGCATTGTAGTGTGCTGCATAGCAACTGCAACATGGGTGGTCTAAGAGCATCTCCAGCCGTCCACCCAGGGAGGCCCCCAAAAGCACCTTTTCATCGCCGGTAGCCAAAAAAAGACCCACTCGTGCCCCACGACCTCAATTATCGCTGGATTTGGCCAAAAGTGTGGCCAACGAACCCACCCCAAACCCAGGATCCTGGGAGGGGGGGGGCAGCTGGGGGACGAGAGAGACTGCTTTGCATGCTATTGGGCCCGCCGTCAGCCTCCCACTGCCTCTCTCCTCACATTTCCTTCGGGGCCCACCCACGTGCTTCTCTCTTCTCTTCTCCTTCTCTCCACCCACCAGCACAGCACGGCGGGTAACCACGGCGGGGTGCGGGGCACGGTCGACCTCGTGGGGGCGCGAATCCGAGGTCAAAGCTGCCGCCAGTGGCCGCCGCGCCGGCGCCTTCTGGTCGGCCGGCGTCTGTGCGGCCGCACAAGACGGCCAACGTGCGGGACGACGTCTACCACATCGGGAAGAAGCTGGGGCAGGGGCAAATCCTTATCACCTACTTGTGTGTGGCCAGGGAGGACGGCTACGAGTCCGCGTGCAAGTCCATCCCCAAGCGCAAGCTGCTGTGCCTCGAGGACTACCCGGATGTCTGGCGCGAGATCCAGATCACGCACCACCTCTCCGAGCACCCCAACTTCGTCCGCATCCGCGGCACCTACGAGGAAACGCTCTTCGTGCACATTGTCATGGAGTTCTGCGACGGCGGCAAGCTCTTTGACCGCAGTCGAGCTTCCCGTCCGCGAGCATGGTGGACAACAACGATGCATGTGGGCATTGTTCCCGTCCTTGGAGGCATTGTCTTTGATATGCTCTACCTATCCCTCGTTTCTCAACTCCAATTTTTCGGAGTGGGCGGCGGTGGCGTCAACGTCGTAACCTCCTTGGTGATATGGTCTAGGAGAGCCAAGTTACGGTTTTCATGTAAGGCTCTCCCACCATCACGGGGTGGCGGCTCCAGGGTATTCGTTGTGTGGCAAGGCAAGAGTCTCGTGTAGCGGTGGGTCAAACGGTCCATGCTGCAGGGTTGCAGCTCTAACATGGATTTGCTAGCGTCCTTGAGATGAGGGGGCGGCAGGGTTGTCAGCCCGGTCGACGCCTCCTGATGGTTACAATTGGACGATATGTCAGGGTGTCTGCCGTGGTGTGACAACCATGGTCCACAAGCGGTGTCCCTATGCAGCGTGGAATGTGATTAGATGGGTCTCACAGTGTTGCAGCTAGAGGGGGAGCGGTCGTATGTCAGGGCAGTTGCCCCATAAGGTTGTGTGACTGAACGAGCAGGGCGCGACGAATGGTGGATATCTAGGCGCGACCGGTAGTTTAGCAACTTCAAGGGCTTTGACTTTGTGGGACGAGATTACCTTCGATATTGGTGATCGGCATGTCAGATGATGCAAATGGCACATGGATTATCGGTGCATGCCCTTCATTTCTACGAGGGAGTCCCATGACCGCTCCTTCGATATCATTCATGACTCCTTTCATTTCAGTAGTGGTGGAAGTCCCGCCTGTTTGGCAGTGGGGCGCCCATCAGTCTGTGAATGTGTGGTTGGTGGTTGTTGTGTCATTCGGCATATCGTTGGTGAGAGTTGGCTTGGCCATGCGTGTTTCGGAGTTCATAAGTTGGTTTGGCCATTGATGTATCGGGTTTCTCCCGGTTTTCGTTTTTTGCGAATGACCCCGTAATTAATTGGGCAACAATATTCTTCTTGATCAATGGAAAGGCCGGTGATTTTGCCTCGCATTTAAGAAAATACATAACAAACCATATTAACCTGATGTTATGACATTTAAGCATTCGCAAGAGACATACAACCAGGCATGTTAATTAAGTACACCGGCAATTGGAAAGAAACAAACATTTTTTGGATAACTCGAATCTTGACACACAACCAAGGGATGAGAATTCCTAAATACCTAATGTATGACCCATCTTATACTAAGCAGGCCAAATTATTGTAATATCAATTGCACAACCAACTCAGTCACAGGGTTTACAATAGTTTGGCATATATCTATTGAAACTATCGAGCCTTCTAGGGCCAGATATAAACATAGCACGAATAACAGATATAACTAATGGGAGTGTCTATTTAGCATTTGACTATTTTTCAATTCGAGAACATTCAAATTTCCGGACAAATAAACAGCTGACACATGTATGTCCAACTCCCTCCACCCCGACAACTGTATGTTTTGTATTTGAAAGAAAAAGGTTCGGGCTAATCTCTGACCCGGTTCGCCTGGACACAGCTCTCCTACTCCAATTGAAATAGGACGATCCACAGGTCAGCAACACTCCTACTCCAATTCCTTTTAAAAAAACACTCCTACGCCAATTGTTCACTCTCTTCACCTCTTGCATGAACAAATTAGGAGGATCTTTCTTCATCTACAAGAGACAGATCACTAGCAAACTGTAAATCTGGGAAATTAGATGAACTTTGCAAGCTACATGTAGCATTTACAGTGACATGAACATGGAAATTACATTGAAATTCTGACATAGTTCCAATGTAAGGGGTAAAAACAGTGTAAATACAAGACATATCAACAACAGCTGTAAATCAGGGAAATTACATAACCTTCGCATGCTACATAGCAGTTATAGTGACATGAACATGGAAATTACTCTAAAATATTGAGGTAGTTCCAATGTAAAATCTGGGGTAATTTTCAGAAACATTCAGTAGCAGAAACTAATGACAATGCAAGTAAAAACGGATGATACTGAAAATACTCAAGACTTACACTGAAAGTGACCAAGATTTACAGTGTAAATCCCCCTATAAATTACATAGTACATACACAGTAATTACACTGCAAGCACACAAGGAATTACACTTGTAAAAACTGATGAGCTTACACTAAATTACAGTGTAAGTGAGTAGGAATTACAGTGTGAAACCCAAGAATCCAAAGCTTGTCATTACAGTGCAAGTGACCAAGAATTACATTGTAAAACCTCTATAAAATACAGTATACATACAATGGAATACACAGCAAGTACCCATGGCTTACACTGTAATACCCAAGCATTACGGTGAAAGTGCTTACAGTACAATACCCTCAGAAAATACAGATAAAATACATAGGGAATTAGAATGAAATTATGCAGGGATTTGCAGTGATGAAGATATGCGGTAAAAACCCAATAAATTACAATGAAACTTCAGGGCTACTTCACTATAATTTACAGTGTTAGTTCCGAGGATACACTTGGAATACCCCAACTATTGGCAGCAAAAATACATAAAGTAGAACGGTTTAAGTACCCAGCAAAATTCATCTGTATCTAAACGGTTTGTTGCTCAATATTATGTTGACACTGGCATTTTTTGTTTAAATATGCCTGATGAGGAGCATGACAAAGATAGTAACTGAAGCAGATGTATTGAGATTGTCACAGGAAGAACTCATTCTAAATGTGAGTTACACATTTCTTTCAGAATATGTTGAAAGACAATATAGGAACATTCTAAATACATAAATAATAATAAAAGCTCACAACAAATATGCTGCAGGACACATTTTCTATCATTGCACTTCTACATTCCGACATTATATTCAAGGTAAAAGCAAAATTCATATACCACAGAGCTACCAATCTGAGAAAAGCACAACTACAGAAAACAAATTGCCCTTTTGCTTGCAGGTACACTCAGGAGATGGGCCTATGAACATGGAAGTAGATGATAATTTCCTTTCAATCATTTTACTTTCTGAAATGACAAAAACGCAAGGGCCAACCAAAGAAAATTCCCCAAACAAAATCAAAATAGTACAAGAAAAGAAGAACACACTTGATTCAGATAGAACTTCAAAAGGGCTTTGTCAAACCCTCCTTCATCACCAGATAGTTCCTGCAAAAAAATTAAAAAAGTCGACAGACTAAAATTAAATAAAACAATCTCAATAACTAAGAACAAAAAAATAAAGCTAGATAAGAAGAAAGAAATAACTACCGTAGACATAGGATAAGAACCATTTTCCGCAAAGTCGTTAGGCACAATAGGTTCACTCACATAATCTTCATTCTCAAGAGATTATACTAACCAAACGTCCGGGTGAGATTCTTTCCGTAGCCTACTCATTAAACTAAAACCTATAAACAGAATACATGAAGGAGGAAAAAGAAAAGAAATAAAATAGTAGAACAAATCTCTATACACTTCATTAAAGAATACACGTGAACAACTAATGCAACACTATCTACTAGACAAATCTAGAAAGAACACAAAAACAATCATCAACCTAAAACAGGACCTCGCTCAATACTACTGCAACAGAGACACTAGCATAAGGAAAGAAGAAATTAAAAAAAAAGCAAGAAATACATTGCAAAATCAGAGGTAAATCAACTGTGATCTATCTGACAAAATACGTTGTAAGCCCTACAACAATTACAGTGTTGAAGCATTCAAATTACAGTGTAAATCTGCAGTAAATTACAGTGTAAGCCCTCCAATTCAAAGGTAAAATCCACTGTAATCTACCTCGCAAATACCTACAATAAATGCAATGCCGAACCATACAAATTATAGTGTAAAACTATGGTATACTACAGTGTAAGCCAAGACGAAGAGCCAATGTAATCTATCTGAAACAATTACAGTTCTGAAGGATATAAATTACAGAGAAAATTTAGGGTATATTACAGTGATGAAGTATTTGAAAGTAGTCTATCTGACAAAAACTGAAAGCCCTACAACAATTACAGTGTTGTACCATGCAAATTACAGTGTAAAACTGTGAAATAATACAGTGTAACCATGCAACCATTACAGTCCTGAAGCATACAAAATACAGTGAAAAACTGGGGTATAGTACACTGTAAATCTGGGGTTAGTAAATTACAATGCAATTTTAGGCATATTACAGTGCAATCTGGACTAGAATACACTACTCCCTCCGTCCCATAATGTAAGACGTTTTTTGACACTAGTGTAGTGTTAAAAAACGTCTTACATTATGGGACGGAGGGAGTATAATTTTAGGGTACATTACACTGTAATTACAATAAAGAAGCATGGGGATCACACTCTAATTATGGGATAAATTACACTTTAATTCTGAGCTATATTGCACTGACAAAAACAAGAAAAATTCCTGGACTAACACTACATCAGCACTACGGGCCTAGTATACACAAATTCATAGAGATTCAGGAACCAGGGAAACTAAACACCTATATCTAACAATAAAAATTCATGAGGGATTCAGAAACTAAAAGAGCAAACATGTGCAGGTAACTAAACACATAAGGAGCGAACAATTCAGAAACCATTATAGAGAAGGAAACTTAAACAAATAGCACCTACATCTACATCACAAAGGGCTGTCCAAAATCAAACTAGAAAGGGCAAACAAATTCAGAGGAAGGATACACAAAGTAGCTACTACATCCACATCGCATAAGCCAGCAGAATCCCAGGCCAAGCCATCTACAACTACATGCGGAATAGACACCCAGGCCAGCAGAAATAAAACCGACAGGGGAATCCACCACTACAACTACAACTTCGCCTACCTCTACATCTACAGAAGAGGAAACAAATCAGCATGGGTGAAAACGACCACAACCACCAGATGACCTAGAACACCCACCTACCAGCGCCTACATCTGATGATTGACAGAACAAATCACACATCTCAGGCGAGTAGAAGGGGAGCAAAATGGTGGACTACACCAACACGGCGGCAACATGCATCTGCCACGGATCCAAACAAGAAACTCAACCTAGATTTTGAATCTACACGGCCAGAACACAAGCAAAATCACACCGGGGAGGGCGAGAGACAAAGAACAACTAACAGCGGCAGCGGGGGATCAAATTGAAAGGGAAGAGAAATCAAGATCGAGCGGTGGAACATCTCAGAATCCACATAAATAGAAGGAATCGTCTCCTCTGCTCCACCGCTCGAGCTGTCTCCCCTCAGCATTGTCAAAACAGAGCCACCAAATGAAAGGGGAAACAACACCCACTCCCAAATACAAAAAGGAAAAAAAATCAATAGTGCCGGGCCGGGGCGATGGTAACGGGCTGAGACACAAAACCACACCCGACAAAATAAAATCAACCCGAACAAAACAGAACCCAACGCAAATCTCCGCGCGAGAACGGACAGACATAGATTTGAATGACGACGAATTGGAAAACACTCGACTGTAAAATAGCAAATCCGTAACTAATTGAATCTTTCAGGTGATTAACCAATGGTCAAGCTTATGGCATCACTGCTACTGCTCGGCGTTGCAGTCATGCTATACCTAGCATCTATATCAGCACAACCTGCCCCTGGATGCCAACCATACTGTGGCGATGTCAAAATACCTTATCCATTTGGCATCGGTGCAGAGTGTGCTATCAAAAGGGGCTTTGAGATTAACTGCAATAGGACCACAGACGGAACCGAGAAGCCGTTCATTGCTAACGTCGAGGTTCTAGAGATATCACTGCTCCATGGTGAAACTCGGGCATTAAACTCTATCTCAACGTATTGCTACAACCATGACACAAGATCAATGTATGACAACACGTTTTGGCTTGACTTCTCATCATGGCCCTACCGGTTCTCTAATGTGCAAAACAAGTTCATAGTCATTGGCTGCAACACACTTGCTTACATCTATAACAGCAAAAACAGGACCGGGTACACGACAGCATGTGCATCAGTGTGTGCGAGCCCAGGAGCCGTGACAAATGGCTCATGCTCTGGTGTAGGGTGCTGCCAAAATGCTATTCCCAAGGGCTTAAGGCGCTATGATGTCTATTTCAAATATGTCTATAATGATTCAGATAGTTGGCAGTTTAACCCATGCAGCTACGCTGCCCTTGTGGAAACAGAGACGTTTAATTTCAGCTCCGACTACATAACCACAAAGAGGTTCAATGATACCTACAAAGGGAGGCAGCCACTGGTTCTGGACTGGGTAATTGGAGATGAAACATGCGAGGTGGCCAGGAACATGACTTCTTATGCATGCCGCAGCGCAAACAGCGTGTGTGTGGATTCAACCAACGGTCCAGGGTATATATGCAACTGCTCCAGGGGGTACGAAGGAAATCCTTACCTCTTGGATGGATGCACAGGCAAGTTATTCTCTTTGCTAAGCTTCCATATGACATTGTCATGTTGTATTCTGCAAACCAACAAAATATGTATTGGAAGTTTGAAACACATTGGGTTGCCGAGCAGAAGATTTAATTTCAAGTTGTAAAAATAAACTTCAGTAACAATGAGCAAAAAGGATATTAATGGATAACAAAAAAGTTTATAATCTCTTGTTGGTGTATTTGTAATAGAAAAACTGGAGTAACCAATACCAAAATCAAGCAAAAACAAATGTTGGTGAAAATATTGTATCTTTTTTTTTACTTTCTTCATCTAGGACAGATGGCCAGAATATGTGTCGCGTTTTTTCTAATCAAAGTTAATCACCTGTCTTTGGTGAGAAAATAATGAATATCAGACTCAATGTTGCTCATGCCATTTCATAGATATTTACTAGTAATGAATCTCAAAATTTATTCATATATACTAAACTATTCGATAAACCATTTGATAACATGTGATCTTTTTTCCCGTTGCAGATGTCAATGAATGTGAGAAGTATCCAAGTACATGCCCAAAGACTGCTGTATGCCACAATACAATAGGAGAGTACCGATGTTCATGTCCTCCAGGCAGAAAGTTGGCGAAGGACACAAACTCTTGTAACCCAGATATCACCCTAATCATAGGTAAATAACTTTAAACGTTAGCATCTTAACTTTAAATGTGAGCACACTTCACAAAAACGCCCAAACAGCATATGGATACGTGATGCACTGCTATGGGCTGTAAAACTTCAATAAATTTGACGAAGTATGGAAACATTGCTTTACAAGGAATGAATGTATTAGATCGCCATGTTTTAATCTGTTAAATGTTATAGACACAGTAACTTTAACAGGCTTTTGATATGCATGCAAGATAATTTTTGGAGTCCATTTAAGGGAATTAAATTCAAATCAATTTTTACAGGCACTTGCATCGGCTGTATTGTTCTAGTGATTATCATCTTCTGCATGCGTTTAATTTTCGAGAGAAGAAAGCTCACAGATGTCAAGAAACAGTATTTTCAGCAACATGGAGGTGTGCTATTATTCGAGAAGATGAAATCCGACCAAGGACTTGCATTTACGGTATTCACTGAAGCAGAGGTAGAAGAAGCAACAAACAAGTTTGACAAAAGCCAAATTCTAGGACATGGGGGCCATGGGACTGTTTACAAGGGCATTATTAAGGGTACAAATCCAGTGGCAATCAAAAGATGTGCATTGATTGATGAAAGGCATAAGAAGGAATTTGGTAAAGAAATGCTGATTCTTTTCCAGATTAATCACAAGAACATCGTAAAGCTGTTGGGCTGCTGCCTGGAGGTGGAAGTTCCTATGCTGGTGTATGAGTTCATCTCAAAAGGAACATTGTTTGATCTTCTTCACGGAAAGAACCGCACACTGCACATCCCATTCAGTTCGCTCTTAAGGATCGTAAATGAGGCAGCAGAGGGGCTTGCATTTTTACATTCGTATGCAAACCCACCAATTCTACACGGTGATGTGAAAACCTCTAACATCCTTCTTGATGACAATTACATGGCAAAGGTATCCGACTTTGGGGCTTCCATCCTAGTACCAACTGATGAAGCGCAGTTTGTGACAATGGTTCAAGGGACATGTGGTTATCTGGATCCTGAATATATGCAGACATGTCGGTTGACAGATAAAAGCGATGTCTACAGCTTTGGTGTCGTCCTTTTGGAGATCCTTACTGGGCAAGTGCCACTGAAACTGGAAGATAATGAGTCACAAAGAAGCCTGGCATCATGTTTCCTAGTGGCTATGAAGGAGAACAACCTTGATGCTATGTTGGATAGTCAAATAAAAGATCACGAGAGCATGGAGGTGCTTACAGGACTAGCGGAGCTAGCTAAGCAATGTTTGGATATGTGTGGTGACAACAGGCCCTCGATGAAAGAGGTGTCTATGGAGCTCAGCAGATTAAGGAGGCTTTCGAAACATCCTTGGGCACATCGTGATGCTGATACAGAGAGCTTTCTCAGTGGACCATCAACCAGTAGTTTTGAAATAGAACAAGGCTCTGAATACACAAGGAAGGATGAACAAATGCCCATGAATCCAAGCAGTTCTTACTTTATCAGATGAAGAGAAGTATTGAGAGTTCTATACTGCAGCATTTTCGTTGGTCCTTTATGTTATCCTTTCTTAAATTATTGGCGAAAAAAATACTTCCAGATTGTAAGAGTTTCTCATGGTAGAAATCTACAAGCATTGGCATCACGTAAGCAGCATAATATACTTTATCATCGATAATAAGAAAAGTTCATCTAGGCGCCCAAGAACTTTATTATCGGTGAATTTGAAAAAACAGTTCACCAAATTTGAAAAGAGTTCATCGTTTTCGAAAAAAATTCATCAAATTTAAAAAAGTTCATCTAATTTGAAAAAAACAGTTCATTGAATTTGAAAATACTTCATCGATTTTGAAAAAATAGTTTCCTGAATTTGAAAAAAGTTTATCGAATTTGAAAAAATAGTTCACCGAATTTAAGAAAAAGTTCACTGATTTTGAAAAAATGTTCATCGAATTTGAAAAAATGTCCATCAAATTAAAAAGTTGATCAAATTTGAAAAATAATCCGTGCATTTAAGAAAAAGAAAGGAAAAACAAAGAAAATGAGCAAGAAAAAAGAAAAAGTATAAAAACGTGTGGGAACTTTGAAAAAACCTGATGCTGGCGTAGTGGTTCCAGCTATTACATAGGAGCGCAGGGATCACGAGTTCGACTCCCTTAGCTGCATCTTTTTTCAGGCATTTTAGAACAGGGATAATACGCTATATGGGCCGGCCCAGCACGGGGCGCTGCAGGCGCCCGTTTGCAAAATACATGTTAATGGGCGCCTGCAGCGCCAAATAGGATATGCCGGAGGAGAGAGAGGGCGCATGCCTTGCCCCTCTATGGGTAATTGGGCCTGGGCTACGAGATGGGCCGATCATTGGTGGTTGGATCCTGACATACATTTTTTACGACTAAAGTTGTTATCTGAAAGATTTCTCAAAAAAAAAGTTGTTATCCAAAAAAAAAAAATTTTTGAAACTTGCCATCCAAAAAGAAGTTGCCATCCTTGACAACTAAAATTGTCATTCTGGCGTCCGTAAACCTATCATAACACACATTCGGAGTTGCCATGTGTTCGTGCCACACGTGTGACACTTATCAGAGTATATTTTATTATGTATAGTTGTTGCAATATTTATTGAATATAAGTAGATTAATTGAATGAAAACATTTTCTCATGCTTATTTGAATGTTGTGGTGGGTCTTTTCTCATGCATGATTGCAGGTTGAGGTAGGACTTATCCCATTCAAAATTATATGATCGCTTGCAAAAAAATGGCAAATTGACACGTTTGTGGCGTTTGGGAGTCAGATTCTATTAATGCAAGGTTGACATGTTCCTTAGTTCCGCATGTGGTTGAAAGCATTTTGTAGAATCCCGAACATTGTCACATTGTGGGTATGAAATCATATGGAGTAGAAGGTTGCGGGAGCTGAATCATAATTCAGATCATTTGATGAGTTACAGATATCTTTTATGTAGACTAAAATCTCTACTCCTGATGGAGCAGTTGGTAGTCTCCACCGGTCAATTTTCGTCCCACCTCAAACGGTTAATTTTCGTCCTCGATCCCACCTACCGCAAGCCAGCGATTCGCCCGTTTCGCCCTCGAGACCGACAAAAAAAAGGGTATACCACGCCGATGTCCGTTGTGAAACAATACGGTATATCGACAGAAAATCATTCTAAAAAAATCTATGAAATTTAACCTACGAAAATAAACCAGAACGTACTATTCCAAAGTGAAACCATCGCACCCGAATCGTCGTGCCCTCGATGCACTTGCCCGTCGCCGTCATTTTTTTTTCAAAACAGAGGCAAAAGTTTTGCCTCATTGATTAATTAAGAAGAAGAGAATTGCCCAGTTAATTACGGAAAACCGGGCGAAAACCGATACAAACAACTCATACGTGTACTACTCACAAAGTACAAAACACCCACACCACTCAAGAGGCCCTCCAAAGGTGCACCAATCGCAACCCTCGACACTTGCACAACACAATGACACTCCTGCCAAACACACCGACAACGGCAAAACCTGAGCACCCTCCATCATGAAACCATGGGCACCTTTCGAATGGCGCCACTCTTCTTACTTTTGTTCCTATTTGCTTTCTCCCTGCCTGGCTTCTCCTTTGAGGGGCAACCACTTGTCCTGCTAGATTGAGACTGATCTGCCACCCATTTGTCAAAAAAATCATAAAACTCCTCAAATTTTTGGGTGTCAATGTCGTCCACCAAAAGGCTCCGAGGAGCCAACATCAACACACCAGCTGCATCGACATCCTCAACTAGAGGAACCATCGACACGACATCATCAACCGTAGGGTCGACCGACATGATGGACTCATGCACCTTCAGTTGCTTAGATGACAGAGGCGAAACATGTCCCGCACACGAGGTCATCGATGAGTCAACCTCCAAATGCTCCACAGACAATGGCGAAGTAGGGCTCAGACATAGCTCCCGCAGCTCGGGCATGGCCTGCAGCACCGGAGCCTGAAGCACGACGACGGACTCACCCTCAGTGGTAGACAACACAGGGGACGAGGCCGACAGAGACGATGAACTGTCCCCAACACGAGGGGAGAAACATCCATATAGCTCTTGGTCCCCTTTCTCAATGGAGCCAACATCGGCCACACAAGGAGGGCGTGACATCGGAGTGGTCTGCGACAAAGCCGGTACAAGGGAGAGACTGCTCAAAGCAGCCTCCGCTCGTCCGAGAAAACCCCCAACACGCGCCAGGCAAATCTGCAACAGCGCTGTCTGATCCGCCAAAGCGGACTGTAACATCACATCAGGCGGTGTAGCCAAGCCAACAGGAGTAGACACGACGGACGCCCAAGACCCATGGTGAAGCGCCTTGGAAGGGAGCGTGGATTTCATTGGACCCTCACATGAAGCTGGAGCAGGACGATGCACGATACCGAGGACCGGCGGCATGGCAAGGCATGCCAAAGAGCTTAGAGGACGCCATCGATTGCGGCAACCGCGTGCAAGGTGACCGTTCTCCAAGCAACGACAACACCGAAGCGGATCTCGACAGTCAACTGCACGATGCCCTGGAGCAAGGCATTTGCAGCATCTACCATGCAGCCAAGCAGGGATTGGACGCGGGGCCATTGTCGGGGCTGGCGACGTGGGGTGACGCGGACCACGCCGGGGCAACACCTTCTGCCATCCCCCACTCGCCTCCGCCACACACCCCAAGCCGCCGTCATTCGTCCCTACGTACACGCAGCTATCGTCACCGCCGCTCAACCCTTCCCCGCCGCCAGCCAAGTGCAAAGGCGGGATCTGTACGATCGAGGACGATCCCGTTGAGGGCCCCTGGTCAGGATCGACTTCAACCCGATCAGCTGCTGGTCATCGGATCTGCGGCCATTCACGTAGAGTCCCCAAGATCAGGATCGGCTCGATCTGCGGCCGATCCCGTTGAGTGCCCAAGATCAGGATCGGCTTGACCCTCCCAGGTTGGCGTGGTTCGTTACTTGTAACTGCCACAGCCGATCACTCCCAACAAGGTACTGCATCATCTTACAAAACTGAATATTACAATTCTGGAACCAGTTTTTGGAGCAATCAGGATCGGCTTGACCCTCCCAGGCTGGCGGTGTTGGTTTCTTGCAGCGGCCGCCCCCGATCACTCCCAACAAGGTATTGCATCATCTTACAAATCTGCAACCAATTTTTGGAGCATGCTAAAACTGGAGACTCCACTCAAGCCCTTTAAGACCTGCAAACTGACACGGACGAGATTTGCCTGCTCCCTTCCCATGCTTCCATCCGTGCTCCCGCCTACGTGGCTTGATTTGATTGGAAAAAAATAAAACCCGGCCCCACCCCCTAAAAATCAGGGGGGGAGATGATTAGATTAGAAAATAAAAAGGAAAAAGGACAGCCGTAGGATGAAGTGGGAGCACGGATGGAAGCATGGAAAGGGAGCAGGCAAGCCGGATCCAACTGACACCAGAAGGAGCATAACTGACACCTGAACATACAAACAGCATGAGCATAACTGAATTTACATGTTTTTGTAGCAGCACATAACTGACAACCTGAATTGGAGTTTGCAGGCGGTGAGGCCTCTCGGTCCAGGGGTCATCAGAAGCAGCAACTGACACCATTTTCCGGAATTGCAGCTCACAACATCAGAATTCAAAATTGACACAAATCAGAGTAAGGAAGGACCATTATGGAAAATTACTGATTAGGTTTCCATGCAATTTTAAACATATGTAGGCCAAAATACGTACCTCATAACTGAATTTACATGTTTTTGTAGCAGCACATAACTGACAACCTGATTTGGAGTTTGCAGGTGGTGAGGCCTCTCGGTCCAGGGGTCATCAGAAGCAGCAACTGACAACATTTTCCGGGTTTGCAGCTCACAACAACATCAGCAGCCAAAAGTGACACAAATCAGAGTAGGAAGGGCACTTATAGAAAATAACTGATGTGGTTTCCATGCAGTTGTAAACATATGTAGGCCAAAATACGTAATAAGAAATTGAGTGCATTTTCAAGATGTATACGGCTGGAAACATATAACACATGGAGGGTGAAGGCAAGAGCATCTCATGTTTCACATTGACACAATCAAATGAGGGCAGAGGCTATGAAACATCATATACAGTGTACAAACCAAATATGTGTAGGGTTAGTCCCCCAGAGAATTTTAGGGTAATTTTAGGAACACCGTATAGCATTTTTTGGTCAGCTTTACCCCAGACACTCAGTTCAGTTGTAGATATGGAGCATCAGGTACACACAGCTCAAAAATCAGAGGTCGAATTCTACACAGCTATTCATCAATGCCCATTTTGTTGTCTGACAGAGCTATAAATTTTGTACTTTCTTTCTGATTTGGCATGTCAACCATTAGATAGATGACAAACTATCAAGAAAGCAGGCAAGAAAATATGAATCACTACTAAGATATTTTTCTACTCTTTAAAACATTATTAAATGACCATCCTTTGTATAAATTGAATGAACAATACTCTGTATGACAAAATAAGTAGTAAGCAGAGTGAGTGCATGCATTGAAGATGCGGACAGGAACATATAGACATATACAAAGCATACAGATCACGGCAGGCAAAAGTCATTTAATGTTAGCGAACTCCCATTCCATAGGTGCGTATGGGTAATTAAAAAAGCAAGGCAGTAGAACAACAACCAGAAGAGGACGTTACTACGGGTATGCTGCATTCTATCATAAATTGCCACACATGCGTTCTGTGCATTTCTGATATTCACAATCTTTATGCATAATGTTTTGCAGGCCTTACAAGCGAGAGAACTGTTGAAGATAACAATGCAAGCATCATAACTGTAGCTCAAAATGATGACGATACTTATACTACGGTTCCAGGTATAAGACTGTGAATATTGGTGAGAATATTGCCGCATGCATAGTCGCATGTAACATTAGTCTTATATTCATCAAGATTATAACTCTACAGATGGATCAATATCGTGTCCTGTTGGAGACCATAATGAGACTTCGTTGTCGGCTCCGAGTGTACTAACAGTGGATTATGGCACATACATAGCACAAGATTCATATGGTACTCACTCATAAGCATTTCATATGCCAAGAATGTTGGTTGCATATTTTGTTGCCTATGTATCATTGGTCTTATTTTCATACTGGTTACAACTCTACAGATGGATCTCCATCGCTACTGGTTGGAGACCATCATGATGCTTCATTGTTGGCTCCGAGTAATCTAACCCTCGATTGTGGCACAATTGTAGATGGCCGCATTTCAAGCTCACAGGATGAATATGGTACTGACTCATCCGCATTCCATATGCCATGACTTATAATTATGGGTGTTCACCTTCATGTACAACATGTCGCATTTTTATTATTGGTAAACTGTAGGCTGTGAACCTTCAAACGAGGAGATTGATGGTGCGACAAAGCTACAGGGTACTCCCATGCATGCTTATCCACCATCCAAACTATGAATTGTAATTTAGGCTTTATGTTTTTGGCTTTATGGGTTTTTTGGTTTTTACTTTTTTCATATTGCAGACGACAAAACAAGGGAGCAGTCCAACGCACAAAGGCGTGCAACTTATCGGAAAAAAAAGACCAGGATAAGGTCAGGTTGCAAGAGGAGAATCAGCCTTGCTTTTCAAATTCTGGTAAGTTGTTTGACGTGAGTATGCTGACTAATCATATGTTGTATCAGTGTTGAGCTAAGTGTGGTGTAAACAAAACCTTAATACAGGCTGGGGCTTTTTTTATTCACTAACTATCATACGTTTGATTCATCTTGTAGACCATAGGGGACTTAACAACGCGCGGAGGCGGGCATCTTATCGCAATAGCAAGTCAGAGGGTTTGAAAAAACAACATGATGATGGGCAGATTGTTCAACGCACCCATCTAGGTGATATCATGAATGTTCATGAACCTTCGTGTGTGATCCCAGGTACATCAAGTACTCTTGGTATATCAAGTCATCCAGATCTGCGTTCCCTTGTTATATCAAGTAAGATTACTGACCACACATATGGAATCAGATGACATGAATCACACCAAAGAAAATGCGCAAAGAACGGAAGAAGATCGCAAAAGAGGCCATGGAAACGCCCTGAGGAGAGCTTCTTATCGGCGGAAAAAAGATCGGGATCTCCAAGAAGAAAATCTCCGAGCCCTTAATTTATCAGGTGAGATTTAAATGTTCTAACCATTATAGTTAGTACCTTCAATTCATGACTTAACCATTAAGTTTTGAATATGTTTTATAAACTATGTTTAACGAGACAACCCAACTAGGTCCGACTATACAATATTATCGCATAATGATTCAGCATTTATTGCTAGAACTACGGTTACTTCTGGTCTGGATAATGACAATGATCTACAAGGTAATCAACTTGCGCGAAGAGGTCATCAATTGATGTCAGATGATCTTTTACTCTCTACATTTATAATATGTCCCGAATGACACCAGACGTTGACTTGAATGACACCCAAGAAACAAAGCAAAAAATGGAGGAAGAGCGCAAGAGAGATCATAGAAATGCACTGAGGAGAGCTTCTTATCGGAGGAAGAAGGATCAGATTAAAGCAGATGAAAATCTTTGGCCACTATCTACGTCAGGTAATATTTGTCGTTCAGTTTCAACTTGACGTACAAAGATTTTTTTCTCATAGCAAAAAAATTCTTTTAAAGACCATCATGCTCAAAGCATAGAGCTTAATGCTTGATCTTAATGCACATAGTTTGTATTTAATTAGTAAAATAAAGTTATAATATTATTTAGTAATAACCTCCATACATATTAATAGCTGGTTGTTCTAATAATGTTTTCACAACATTGTAAACCCAGCCAACCCTAATAGCCCAAGCTATACAAACTTCTTGCATGATGATGCAACATTTCCCCCTTCAACATTAGACGCGTCTGGTGTACCACATGATAGTGATGTATCTAAGAGGGAGCACAGAAACTCACGTAGCCGAGCATGTTATCAGAAGAAAATAGATGAACTAACAGTTGATGACAGAGAAGATCTGAATGAGAAGATACGAACGAAGTGCGTGCAACGCCGCAAAAGCATGTCGGTGAATGAGAAGGGGGATTCAAGTGCACAAAGGAAGGCCAGTTATGCTAGGAGGAAAAACACACCGTGCAAAGAATCCCTCGCACTCCCACGTCCAAACCTATCAAACTCAACATCTGAATGTCTCGCATTCACCTGCCGTGCAATACCCCTATCTCGGGCCGTCGAAAATGATTCATCCGATGGCGACCCTCCGACGAGCATGCCGAATTACATTGTTGGTACCAATGGTATGAAAATGCTATTGTCACGTTCTTATGCTCATTCTCATCGACCCTCTTCTGACATGATGTTGTCTATTGTCACATTCCCCACGACGATAATGCAGACGACATTGATGGCCTCCGAGACCCCATCATGGGCGATGAGCCGACACCATCCGACTTGATGGATGAGGAGTACTACATGTTTCGCGACCAAGGTATGGTCAACTCTGAACTATGAAGTCTTGTATATTTGTTGTAATTATAGTTATTAGTGAATATTTTTTTGAATATCATGTTTCAACAAATGCCCGTAGGATCCGATAATGACACCATGGAGGATGACGAGGATGCGAGCATGTCGTCTGCTATACCTAGCGAGGTTGATCCATTAGACATTGTATACACAAACATCCCAGAAACCACTCACATCCTGAAGCTCGCTGCAAACTGCAAACACTGCAAGGCCAAAAAGTTTGAGTCTCAGACTGACGGGTTCTGCTGTCGTAATGGCCAGATCGAACTTACGCAACCGGAACCAATCCCAGAGCTTATGAGGCTATGGTCCAGCATGGATGCAGATTCTAGACATTTTTGGGAGAACATACGGTTCTTCAACGGTCATTTCGCCTTCACAATCCTTGGCGTTAGCCTTGATGAGAACTACACAAACATGAAGTCTAGGGTGTACACATTCCGGGCACACGGCACCATATACCACAATGTGCATTTGTTCGGGCCTAGCTCACGTCCAGAACATCTACAGTTGTACTTCTATGATGATGACCCAACCATAACTCATCGTAAGGAGGCCACCAAGCAATTAGACCAGGATGTCGTGAAGAAGTTAGTAGACATACTCAAAGAAAACCCGTACTCCCAGCAGTTTAGGAGTTTGGGTGCACACAAGGACAACCTCGATGATTATAGGATAGACCTAAATACCGATAGGAGGCTTGACCAAAGACGATATAATAGACCGTTGTCATCTGAGGTTGCTGCAATTTGGGTTGAGGGCAACGACCTAGCAAAAAGGTTTGACCGGAGGATAACACTTTATGGCAACAACAACGAAAGGCACAGTATACGTGTGACCTCCGGAGCATATGACCCGTTGTCTTATCCCCTATTCTTTCCAAGGGGGGAACTAGGTTGGCATCCGAAGCTACCTAAACGTAATGTTCCTTGGGAGGTTGTACTACATCCTTAACTGGGCCATGATGATGATGAGGATGCAGGTTGCCGTATGCATCCCATTTTGTTACAAATAATATATTATTTCTCGAATATATCCTCATTTTGATGGTACTCAATCACGTGCAGAGGGGAATAGCAGGTTGTGCGTCTCTGTCAGAGACTACTACTGTTACATGCTGCAGACACGGCTCGCGATCTTCAATCTCATACTCTGTGGAGCACGCCTGCTGCAGCAATGGGCGGTCGACATGTATGTCAAGATTGAGAGTTGTCGGTTGAGGTGGTACAGGAAGAACCAGACGCAGATTCGGGCCGACTTGTTAAAGGAGTTGTTGATGCGATCACATTTGGGGAGACGCGAACAAGCGCTGTTGGGACAAGGATAGTGCTCCCTGGAACATACCCTGGTGGTGACCGCGACATGAAGAAGAGACATATGGATGCCATGGCAATTGTCCATACATACGGGAAGCCTGCCATCTTCTTGACCATGACTTGCAATCCAAAATGGGAAGAGATAACGAATGAGTTGCTGCCTAGTTAGACGGCGCAAGACCGACCTGATATTGTGGCTCGCGTGTTCTACGGCAGACTAGAGGCTATGAAAGACATGTTGTTCAAGAAGATGATCCTGGGTGTTGTTGTCGCTTATGTATACGTAGTACAGTTCCAAAAAAGGGGCCTTCCCCACGCACATTTTTTGTTGATCATGGACTCAGCATATAAGCTTATCGTCTCGGAGTAGTATGACCGTCTCATTTCCGCAGAGCTCCCAGACAAGCATAAGTATCCGAAATTGTATGCAATGGTGGTAAAACATATGATGCACAGACCATACGGTGCTCTCAACCCAAAGAATGTTTGCGTGCAAGAAAACGGATGCAAGTGCACATCCCCGTGGCCGTTCAATGAAAACACAGCACAGGGGAAGGACTCATACCCAGTTTATCGGCGTACAGACGATGGTAGACGTGCTAAGGTCCGAGGAAAGATGTTGGACAACAGATGGGTTGTGCCTTATAACCCATACCTTCTGCGGATGTTCAATTGCCACATCAATGTTGAGGTCTGCTCAAGCATAAAGGCCGTCAAATATCTTTACAAGTACATTTACAAGGGCCATGATAAGGCTTCTTTCAGCATCGACCAGCCCGACGCCGATGGTAACATTGATGAGATGAAGAGACACGTTGACGCAAGGTGGGTCACCCCTCCGGAGGCTATGTGGAGGATATTTGGCTTCCCACTTTGCGCCAATCACCCGCCTGTCTTGCAGTTGCCTCTTCATATCCCGAATATGCACAGGGTTGCACTACTAGAGAAAAGCTTACCAGTAGTGCTGGTTTTTGTGCTACCCGTAGCGCGGGAACCAGCGCTACTGCTATGGCACTACAGCTATTTTGTAGCTGTAACGCGTTTCTAGACCAGCGCTACTGGTAAGTTCAAGTACTAGTAGCACGTTTTTAGGCCAGCGCTGCTGCTAACATTTATGTTTTTTTAATATTTTGGCGTTGTACATGTTTAAATAGATATATCTTTTATACAATAACAACTCATCATGAATTAGTCTGTTTAAATAGCATATTCATTACCAGTAGTCATCACCACCAAACAATGTTCATCAATGAGACATCATATATATAACAAGTTGGTCACTAGTCATAATCACAACTCCTCATCCTCCTCATCAACTCTAACACATTATAGCACATAATAACACATTCTACCTAGGACCCACTTCTCTCATAGGACCTACTGTACCCTCTCTTAGGCAAAATATCATAAAATAAGATAGGCATTGACTCTTCATTAAGGAAACTGGACTCTCCATAGTGAAGAACGGAGATCATCCTGTCGCCAAGTCTTGGCCTACGCACAATGTTGCTTCCACGTAGCTCTCTACGATGGTTGAAACATTTTTTCCAATAATTTATTATCAGGGCTTCCTCGCTTTTAGAAATCTGGTATGGACGGGAGTGATGTGGATACTGCGGCTGACCTGGCCGTGGTGGCCGTAAGCTCATAACATCAACGCGACCTCTTGGCAACATCAGATGAGGCACACAATCCATCGGGATTTTCTGTTCAAAAACATAGTAATAACTTTGTAGTTAGCAATGTAGTTTAGTTTTAGAAAAAATTATGCAAAAGATGCACAGCTGTCGTAATAGTAGAAAATCTTACCATGCTATCTCCATTGATGTTACCGTAGCACACCGCGTGCACTAGTGGCACATATTGACCATAATTTTGACGAATTTGATAATATCTATTGTAATTCTCAAGATCAGTAATAAATGCGATAAGACCATCTTTCTCCTTATAAGTTAATTGCGCTTCATCATTGTAGTAGTAGGTTCTGTCTACCATCTTCCATACATTTTTTGAAGAATGAAAATAAGCTGTCAATGGAAATAAGCTGTCAAATATTTTGAAATAAACAATATAAATTACTTAGTAAATATGTTAAAGAAACTCACACAGCGGTAGAACTGGAAGCGTGTCAACAAGGACCCAAATGGTCATATCATTTTTAAATCGATGTCAGGATCACCAAGATCGAAGGTGAGAAGCATACCCTCATGAAAATCATACGCCTTGGAAAGGGCTTCCCAATTCGGGAAACCAAAATTGGATGAGTTCACATAATTGTATAGTTTTACAGCAAAATAATAACCATGATGGGTGCTTAGTTGAATTATCTTTGTCTCCATGCTTTCATGATCTTCAAAACCCATCTTCTCCAAGACATAGCGTCTTGCATGGCATGGGATAAGCTAGTCGAACTGTAAAAGACGGAAATTACACGTTGAAGAAGCAGATAAGTCATGCAAAAATAACAAAAAACACTTGCAATCGTTGTGTACCGTATCAACATCGAAGGTCTCTTGGAGCTTGATGCTGAAGCGCCGACCTTCTACCAGGTGAGGCATGTCGCACAGACCGCGCTCATCTTCGCAGTAATCGCACATAGCGAATTCCCTTTCGTCATCAGACATTTCCTAATAGGTAATTAATAATCCATCATCGAATACATATGTAGTAGTTTGTAGCAAAGATCATCATATAATCCATCATGAATACATATATAGTAGTTTGTAGCACAAACCGCGCTCATCTTTTGCATTCAATAAGCAAATAACTAATAGGTAATTAATAATCCATCATCGAATACATATATAGTAGTTTGTAGCAAAGATCATCATATAATACCACTAATACATCTCGAATAATAGCTCCTCTAGGTTCAGTGGGCAGCGGTGGACACCCAAAGAGAAGGAACCATCACCGGATCATAGCTTCGGTGAGATCCCCAAAGAATCTGCCAGGTATTGGAGAACCGGTTGTTCGCCAACGCAACCAAGTAGCGCTGGACGTGCGCGTTCTCCTCCGTGAAACGGTGTTGTACCACCTACGCGCGGGACTCAAGCCTCTCCACCGATGCAGGCCCATGTGACCGCCACCAAAGAAGCTCCGGGTCGACGACGGGCTGTCTCCTCACTAAGCTGCGCTCACCAGAAGGTAGCACAACCCAGTACCAGCCCAGTGGAGCCCAGTCCCGGACATGGCCCCTCGGCTCAACCAGGAGTCCTCCGCTGAAGTCGATTTACGAGGATGCGGGATAGGCATCATCGACGTTGAGAACAAAATGCTTAATTATGAAAACAAAATTAATAAAAACTTAGCAAAATTTGGCATGACCTTTGCTAAAAACAGGACCAATCGAGCGCCTGAAATTTGCCAGAACGTAAACGAATCGACATTTCTGGCAAAACATAGGCCACTCGGAAAAATATGACATGTCCAAAATTTGACATGTTCAAAATATGACATGTCCACTGCAAATTTGCATATAACAGGAAAATTTGCTTTAACTAAAAAAATAACAACAATTGCTTTAACTAAAAAAATACCTAGAATTCTGTTAACTACACCTAAAACAACTAAAACACCTAAAATTCTGTTAACCACACCTAAAACAACTAAACCACCTAAAATTCTGTTAACTACACCTAAAACTCTTTTAAATACACTTAAAACAAATTCAACATTATTCTAAGAACACCTAAATTATTCTAAGAACCTACATTTTTAACTAAAACACCTACAAATTTAACTAAAACACCTAAAAATTCAACTAAACACCTACATTATTCTAAGAACCTACATTTTTTCAACTAGGATTCGAAATAATTAATACTCTCTAATAAATATAACTAGGGAGGAAGGGAAGAGGAGGAAGGAGGGAGGAGTTCCTCTCGGTGGAGGAGGGCCATGGGGAGGGGGCGACCATGGGGAGGATGGCCGGTCTTGGGGCGGGGCGGTGAGGGACGAGGGCCGGTCTTGGGCGGCAGGAGGAGGGCGGCGGGGAGGGCGGCCGAAGTAGGTGATGGAAATATGCCCTAGAGGCAATAATAAAATGGTTGTTATTATATTTCTTTGTTCATGATAATTGTCTGTTATTCATGCTATAATTGTATTATCCGGAAATCGTAATACACGTGTGAATACATAGACCACAACATGTCCCTAGTGAGCCTCTAGTTGACTAGCTCGTTGATCAATAGATAGTCATGGTTTCCTGACTATGGACATTGGATGTCATTGATAACGGGATCACATCATTAGGAGAATGATGTGATGGACAAGACCCAATCCTAAGCATAGCTCAAAGATCGTGTAGTTCGTTTAGCTAGAGCTTTTCCAAATGTCAAGTATCATTTCCTTAGACCATGAGATTGTGCAACTCCCGGATACATGTAGGAGTGCTTGGTGTACCAAACGTCACAACGAATCGGGTGACTATAAAGGTACACTATGGGTATCTCCGGAAGTGTCTGTTGGGTTGGCACGAATCGAGACTGCGATTTGTCACTCCGTATGACGGAGAGGTATCTCTAGGCCCACTCGGTAATGCATCATCATAATGAGCTCAATGTGACCAAGTGTCTGGTCACGGGATCATGCATTACGGTACGAGTAAAGTGACTTGCCGGTAACGAGATTAAACGAGGTATTGGGATACCAATGTACCGATTGACAAAGGGAATTGTATACGGGGTTGCTTAAATCGTCAACATCGTGGTTCATCCGATGAGATCATCGAGAAGCATGTGGGAGCCAACATGGGTATCCAGATCCCGCTGTTGGTTATTGACCAGAGAGGCGTCTCGGTCATGGCTGCATGTCTCCCGAACCCGTAGGGTCTACACACTTATGGTTCGGTGACGCTAGGGTTGTAGAGATATGAGTATGCAGTAAACCGAAAGTTGTTCTGAGTCCTGGATGAGATCCCGGACGTCACGAGGAGTTCCGGAATGGTCCGGAGGTAAAGAATTATATATAGGAAGTCGAGTTTTGGCCATCGGGAAAGTTTCGGGGGTCACCGGTATTGTACCGGGACCACCGGAAGGGTCCCTGGGGTCCATCGGGTGGGGCCACCTATCCCGGAGGGCCCCATGGGCTGAAGTAGGAGGGGAACCAGCCCCTTGTGAGATGGTGCGCCCCCCACCCTTGGGCTCCCCCTGCGCCTAGGGTTGGAAACCCTAGGGGTGGGGGCGCCTCCACTTGCCTTGGGGGCAAGCCACCCCCTTGGACGCCGCCTCCCTAGGAGATTGCATCTCCTAGGGCCGGCGCCCCCCTAGGGGCCCTATATAAAGAGGGGGGAGGGAGGGCAGCCGCACCCATGCTCTTGGCGCCTCCCTCTCCCCTTGCTACACCTCTCCCTCTCGTAGAAGCTTGGCGAAGCCCTGCCGAGATCGCTGCTGCATCCACCACCACGCCGTCGTGCTGCTGGATCTTCATCAACCTCTCCTTCCCCCTTGCTGGATCAAGAAGGAGGAGACGTCTTCCTAACCGTACGTGTGTTGAACGCGGAGGTGCCGTGCGTTCGGCGCTAGGATCTCCGGTGATTTGGATCACGACGAGTACGACTCCCTCAACCCCGTTCTCTTGAGCGCTTCCGCTCACGATCTACAAGGGTATGTAGATGCACTCCTCTCTCTCGTTGCTAGATGAACTCACAGATTGATCTTGGTGAAACCGTAGAAAATTTTTTATTTTCTGCAACGTTCCCCAACAGTGGCATCATGAGCTAGGTCTATGCGTAGTTCTCTTTGCACGAGTAGAACACAAATTTGTTGTGGGCGTAGATGTTGTCAACTTTCTTGCCACTACTAGTCTTATTTTGCTTCAGCGATATTGTGGGATGAAGCGGCCCGGACCGACCTTACACGTACGCTTACGTGAGACAGGTTCCACCGACTGACATGCACTAGTTGCATAAGGTGGCTAGCGGGTATCTGTCTCTCCCACTTTAGTTGGAGCGGATTCGATGAAAAGGGTCCTTATGAAGGGTAAATGGAAGTTGACAAATCACGTTGTGGCTTTTACGTAGGTAAGAATACGTTCTTGCTAGAACCCTATTGCAGCCACGTAAAACATGCAACAACAATTAGAGGACGTCTAACTTGTTTTTGCAGCATATGATTTGTGATGTGATATGGCCAAAAGGTTGTGATGAATGATGAATGATATATATGTGATGTATGAGATCATGTTCTTGTAATAGGAATCACGACTTGCATGTCGATGAGTATGACAACCGGCAGGAGCCATAGGAGTTGTCTTAATTATTGTATGACCTGCGTGTCAATAATTTAACGCCATGTAATTACTTTACTTTATTGCTAAACCGTTAGCCATAGTAGTAGAAGTAATAGTTGGCGAGCAACTTCATGGAGACACGATGATGGAGATCATGGTGTCATGCCGGTGTGAAGATGATCATGGAGCCCGAAGATGGAGATCAAAGGAGCTATATGATATTGGCCATATCATGTCACTGTTTAATTGCATGTGATGTTTATTATGTTTATGCATCTTGTTTACTTAGAACGACGGTAGTAAATAAGATGATCCCAAATAATAATTTCAAGAAAGTGTTCCCCCTAACTGTGCACCGTTGCGAAAGTTCGTCGTTTCGGAGCACCACGCGATGATCGGGTGTGACAGATTATAACGTTCACATACAACGGGTGTAAGACAGATTTACACATGCAAAACACATAGGTTAACTTGACGAGCCTAGCATGTACAAACATGGCCTCGGAACACAAGATACCGAAAGGTCGAACATGAGTCGTATGGAAGATACGATCAACATGGAGATGTTCATCGATGATGACTAGTCCGTCTCACGTGATGATTGGACACGGCCTTGTCGACTCGGATCATGTATCACTTAGATGACTAGAGGGATGTCTAATCGGAGTGGGAGTTCATTAAATAATTTGATTAGATGAACTTAATTATCATGAACTTAGTCTAAAAACCTTTGCAAATATATCTTGTAGATCAAATGGCCAACGCTCATGTCCACCTCAACTCCAACGCGTTCCTAGAGAAAACCAAGCTGAAAGATGATGACAACAACTATACGGACTGGGTCCGGAACCTGTGGATCATCCTCATAGCTGCAAAGAAAGATTGTGTCTTAGAAGCACCGCTAGGTGAAGCTCCCATCCCAGAGAACCAAGACATCATGAACGCTTGGTAGTCTCGTGCTGATGATTACTCCCTCGTTCAGTGCGGCATGCTTTACAGCTTAGAACCGGGGCTCCAAAAGCGTTTTGAGCAACACGGAGCATATGAGATGTTCGAAGAGCTGAAAATGGTTTTCCGAGCTCATGCCTGGGTCGAGAGATATGAAGTCTCCAACAAGTTCTTCAGCTGTAAGATGGAGGAAAATAGTTCTGTCAGTGAGCACATACTCAAAATGTCTGGGTTGCACAACCGCTTGACTCAGCTGGGAGTTAATCTCCCGGATGACGCGGTTATTGACAGAATCCTTCAGTCGCTTCCACCGAGCTACAAGAGCTTTGTGATGAACTTCAATATGCAGGGGATGGAAAAGACTATTCCTGAAGTATATTCAATGCTGAAATTGGCAGAGGTAGAGATCAAAAAGGAACATCAAGTGTTGATGGTGACTAAAACCACTAAGTTCAAGAAAGGCAAGGGTAAGAAGAACTTCAAGAAGGACGGCAAGGAAGTTGCCACGCCCGGTAAGCCAGCTGCCGGGAAAAAGTCAAAGAATGGACCCAAGCCTGAGACTGAATGCTTTTATTGCAAAGGGAAGGGTCACTGGAAGCGGAACTGCCCCAAATACTTAGCGGACAAGAAGGCCGGCAATACTTGAGGTATATGTGATATACATGTAATTGATGTGTACCTTACCAGTGCTCGTAGTAGCTCCTGGGTATTTGATACCGGTGTCGTTGCTCATATTTGTAACTCAAAGCAGGAGCTGCGGAATAAGCAGGAGACTGGCGAAGGACGAGGTGACGATGCGCGTCGGGAATTGTTCCAGAGTCGATTTGATCGCCGTCGGCACGCTACCTCTACATTTACCTACGGGATTAGTTTTAAACCTCAATAATTGTTATTTAGTGCCAACTATGAGCATGAACATTGTATCTGGATCTCGTTTAATACGAGATGGCTACTCATTTAAATCCGAGAATAATGGTTGTTCTATTTATATGAGAGATATGTTTTATGGTCATGCCCCGATGGTCAATGGTTTATTCTTAATGAATCTCGAACATGATGTTAGACATATTCATATTATGAATACCAAAAGATGTAAAGTTGATAACGATAGTCCCACATACTTGTGGAACTGCCGCCTTGGTCGCATTGGTGTCAAGCGCATGAAGAAGCTCCATGCTGATGGACTTTTAGAGTCTCTCGATTATGAATCATTTGACACATGCGAACCATGCCTCATGGGCAAAATGACCAAGACTTCGTTCTCCGGAACAATGCAGCGAGAAACCAACTTATTGGAAATCATACATACTGATGTGTGCGGTCCAATGAGCGTTGAGGCTCGCGGAGGATATCGTTATGTTCTTACTCTCACTGATGACTTAAGTAGATATGGGTATGTCTACCTGATGAAACACAAGTCTGAGACCTTTGAAAAGTTTAAGGAATTTCAGAATGAGGTAGAGAATCAACGTGACCGAAAAATAAAGTTCTTACGATCAGACCGTGGAGGAGAATATTTAAGTCACGAATTTGGTACGCACTTAAGGAAATGTGGAATCGTTTCACAACTCACGTCGCCTGGAACACCTCAGCGTAACGGTGTGTCCGAACGTCGTATTCGCACTTTATTGGATATGGTGCGATCTATGATGTCTCTTACCGATTTACCGCTATCTTTTTGGGGATACGTGTTGGAGAACGTAGTAATTTCAAAAATTTCCCTACGATCACGCAAGACCATGGTGATGGCATAGCAACGAGAAGGGAGAGTGTCCGTCCACGTACCCTCGTAGACCGAAAGCGGAAGCGTTATAACAACGCGGTTGATGTAGTCGTCGCCTTCACGATCCGACCGATCCAAGCACCGAACGACGGCACCTCCGAGTTCAGCACACGCTCAGCTCGATGACGATCCCGGACTCCGATCCAGCAAAGTGTCGGGATGAGTTCCGTCAAGACGACGGGCGTGGTGACGATGATGATGCTCCACCGACGCAGGGCTTCGCCTAAGCTCCGCTGACGATATGACTTCTCCGGCGAGGGCTTCGCCTAAGCTCCGCGACGATATGACCGAAGTGGAATATGGTGGAGGGGGGCACCGCACACGGCTAAGGAACGATCCGTCGATCAACTTGTGTGTTATGGGGTGCCCCCTGCCCCCGTATATAAAGGAGCCAAGGGGGAGGTGGCCGGCCCAAGGGGGAGGCGCACCAAGGTGTGGAGTCCTACTAGGACTCCCTAGTCCTAGTAGGATTCCACCTCCCTTGTTGGAGTAGGAGAGGGGGAAAGAGGGGGAGAAGGAGAAGGAAAGGGGCTGCGCCTTGTCCACCCGACCTGAGGGGGCGCTGGCATCCTCCCTTTGGCGTTTCTCCTCTATTCCCGTATGGCCCAATAAGGCCCATATACTCCCCGGCGAATTCCCGTAACTCTCCGGTACTCCGAAAAATACCCGAATTATTCGGAACCTTTCCGAACTCCGAATATAGTCGTCCAATATATCGATCTTTACGTCTCGACCATTTCGAGACTCCTCGTCATGTCCCCGATCTCATCCGGGACTCCGAACCCCTTCGGTACATCAAAACTCATAAACTCATAATATAACTGTCATCGAAACCTTAAGCGTGCGGACCCTACGGGTTCGAGAACTATGTAGACATGACCTAGAACTATTCTCGGTCAATAACCAATAGCGGAACCTGGATGCCCATATTGGTTCCTACATATTCTACGAAGATCTTTATCGGTCAAACCGCATAACAACATACGTTGTTCCCTTTGTCATCGGTATGTTACTTGCCCGAGATTCGATCGTCGGTATCCCATACCTAGTTCAATCTCGTTACGGCAAGTCTCTTTACTCGTTCCGTAATACATCATCTTGCAACTAACTTATTAGTTGCAATGCTTGCAAGGCTTACATGATGTGCACTACCGAGAAGGCCCAGAGATACCTCTCCGACAATCGGAGTGACAAAACCTAATCTCGAAATACGCCAACCCAACATGTACCTTTGGAGACACCTGTAGTACTCCTTTATAATCACCCAGTTACGTTGTGACGCTTGGTAGTACCAAAGTGTTCCTCCGGTAGGGAGTTGCATAATCTCATAGTTACAGGAACATGTATAAGTCATGAAGAAAGCAATAGCAACATACTAAACGATCAAGTGCTAGGCTAACGGAATGGGTCATGTCAATCAGATCATTCTCCTAATGATGTGATCCCGTTAATCAAATGACAACTCATGTCTATGGTTAGGAAACATAACCATCTTCGATTAACGAGCTAGTCAAGTAGAGGCATACTAGTGACACTCTGTTTGTCTATGTATTCACACATGTATTATGTTTCCAGTTAATACAATTCTAGCATGAATAATAAACATTTATCATGATATAAGGAAATAAATAATAACTTTATTATTGCCTCTAGGGCATATTTCCTTCAGTCTCCCACTTGCACTAGAGTCAATAATCTAGTTCACATCGCCATGTGATTTAACATCAATAGTTCACATCTATATGTGGTTAACACCCATAGTTCACATCGACATGTGACCAACACCCAAAGGGTTTACTAGAGTCAGTAATCTAGTTCACATTGCTATGTGATTAACACCCAAAGAGTACTAAGGTGTGATCATGTTTTGCTTGTGAGATAATTTTAGTCAACGGGTCTGTTACATTCAGAGCCGTAAGTATTTTGCAAATCTCTATGTCTACAATGCTCGCACGGAGCTACTCTAGCTAATTGCTCCCACTTTCAATATGTATCTAGATCGTGACTTAGAGTCATCCAGATCGGTGTCAAAACTTGCATCGACGTAATCCTTTACTTACGAACCTTTTGTCACTTCCATAATCGAGAAACATATCCTTATTCTACTAAGGATAATTTTGACCGCTGTCCATTGATCTACTCCTAGATCACTATTGCACTCCTTGCCAAGCATAGTGGTAGGGTATGCAATAGATCTTGGTACACAGCATGACATACTTTATAGAACCTATGGCTGATGCATAGGGAATGACTTTCATTCTCTTTCTATCTTCTGCCGTGGTCGGGCTTTGAGTCTTACTCAATTTCACACCTTTGTAACACAGGCAAGAACTTTTCTTTGACTGTTCCATTTTGAACTACTTCAAAATCTTGACAAGGTATGTACTTATTGAAAAACTTATCAAGCGTCTTGATCCATCTCTATAGATCTTGATGCTCAATATGTAAGCAGCTTCACTGAGGTCCTTCTTTGAAAAACTCCTTTCAAATACTCCTTTATGCTTTGCAGAATAATTCTACATTATTTCCGATCAACAATATGTCATTCACATATACTTATCGGAAATGCTGTAGTGCTCCCACTCACTTTCTTGTAAATACAGGCTTCTCTAAAAGTCTGTATAAAACCATATGCTTTGATCACACTATCAAAGCGTTTATTCCAACTACGAGATGCTTGCACCAGTACATAGATGGATTGCTTAAGCTTGCACATATTGGTAGCTCCCTTAGGATTGAAAAAACCTTCTGGTTGCATCATATACAACTCTTCTTTAATAAATCCATTAAAGAAGATAGTTTTGACATCCATTTGCCAGATTTCATAAAATGTGGCAATTGCTAACATGATTCGGACAGACTTTAAGCATCGCTACAGTTGAGAAAATCTCATTGTAGTCAACACTTTGAATTTGTCGAAAACCTTTTGCGACAAGTCGAGCTTTGTAGATAGTAATACTACTATCAGCATCTGTCTTCCTCTTGAAGATCCATTTATTTAACTTGACTTGCTGATCATCGAGCAAGTCAACCAAAGTCCATACTTTGTTCTCATACATGGATCCTATCTCGCATTTCATGGCCTCAAGCCATTTCGCGGAATCTGGGCTCATCATCGCTTCCTCATAGTTCGTAGGTTCATCATGGTCTAGTAACATGACTTCCGTAACATGATTACCGTACCACTCTGGTGCGGATCTTACTCTGGAAGACCCTACGAGGTTTGGTAGCAACTTGATCTGAAGTTTCATGATCATCATCATTAACTTCCTCACTAATTGGTGTAGGAATCACTAGAACTGATTTACGTGATGAACTACTTTCCAATAAGGGAGAAGGTACAATTACCTCATCAAGTTTCTACTTTCCTCCCACTCACTTCTTTCGAGAGAAACTTCTTCTCTAGAAAGGATCCATCTTAGCAACGAAAAACTTGCCTTCGGATCTGTGATAGAAGGTGTACCCAATAGTTACCTTTGGGTATTCTATGAAGACGCACTTCTCCGATTTGGGTTTGAGCTTATCAGGTGAAAACTTTTTCACATAAGCATCACAACTCCAAACTTTTAAGAAACGACAGCTTAGGTTTACTATTAAACCATAGTTCATACGGTGTCATCTCAACGGATTTAGATGGTGCCCTATTAAACGTGAATGCAGCTGTCTCTAATGCATAACCCCAAAATGATAGTGGTAAACCGATAAGAGACATCATAGATCGCACCATATCCAATAAAGTGCGGTTACGACGTTTGGACACACCATAACATTGTGGTGTTCCAGGTGGCGTGAGCTGTGAAACTATTCCACATTATTTTAATTGAAGACCAAACTCGTAACTCAATTATTCGTCTTCGCGATCAGATCGCGGAAACTTTATTTTCTTGTTACGATGATTTTTCCACTTCACTCTGAAATTCTTTGAACCTTTCAACTATTTCAGACTTATGTTTCATCAAGTAGATATACCCATATCTGCTGAAATCATCTTGTGAAAGTCGAAAGTAACGATACTTGCCACGAGCATCAACACTCATTGGATCGCATACATCGGTATGTATTATTTCCAATAAGTCAGTATCTCGCTACTTTGTTCCGAACAACGGAGTTTCAGTCATCTTGCCCAAAAGGCACGGTTCGCAAGCATCAAATGATTCATAATCAAGTGATTCCAAAATCCCATCAGCATGGAGTTTCTTCATGCGCTTTACACCAATATGACCTAAACGGCAGTGCCACAAATAAGTTGCACTATCATTATTAACTTTGCATCTTTTGGTTTCAATATTATGAATATGTGTATCACTATGATCGAGATCCAATGAACCATTTTCATTGGGTGTGTAACCATATAAGGTTTTATTCATGTAAACAGAACAACAATTTATTCTCTTACTTAAATGAATAACCGTATTGCAATAAACATGATCAAATCATATTTATGCTCAACACCAAATAACACTTATTTAGGTTCCACACTAATCCCGAAAGTATAGGGAGTGTGCGATGATGATCATATCAATCTTGGAACTACTTCCAACACTCATCGTCACTTCCCTTCAACTAGTTTCTGCTCATTCTGCAACTCCCGTTTCAAGTTACTACTCTTAGCAACCGAACCAGTATCAAATACCGAGGGGTTGCTACGAACACTAGTAAAATACACATCAATAATCTGTATATCAAATATACCTTTGTTCACTTTTCCATCCTTCTTATCCGCCAAATACTTGGGGTAGTTCCGCTTCTAGTGACCAGTTCCATTGCAGCACTTAGTCTCAGGCTTAGGTCCAGACTTGGGCTTCTTCACTCAAGCAGCAACTTGCTTGCCGTTCTTCTTTGAAGTTCCCCTTCTTCCCTTTGCCCTTTTCCTTGAGACTAGTGGTCTTTGTCAATCATCAACACTTGATGCTCTTTCTTGATTTCTACCTTCGCCGGTTTCAACATCACGAAGAGCTCGGGAATCGTTTTCGTCATCCCTTGCATACTATAGTTCATCACGAAGTTCTAGTAACTTAGTGATGGTGACTAGAGAATTCTGTCAATCACTATCTTATCCGGAAGATTAACTCCCACTTGATTCAGGCGATTGAAGTACCCGGACAATCTGAGAACATGCTCACTAGTTGAGCGATTCTCTTCCATCTTTTAGCTATAGAACTTGTTGGAGACTTCATATCTCTCAACTCGGGTATTTGCTTGAAATATTAACTTCAATTCCTGGAACATCTCATATGGTCCATGATGTTCAAAACGCCTTTGAAGTCCCGATTCTAAGCCGTTAAGTATGGTGCACTAAACTATCAAGTAGTCATCATATTGAGCTAGCCAAACGCTCATAACGCCTCGCATTTGCTCCTGCAATAGGCCTGTCACCTAGCGGTGCATTAAGGACATAATTCTTCAGGCAGCAATGAGGATAAACCTCAGATCACGGATCCAATCCGCATCATTGCTACTAACATTTTCAATACAATTTTCTCTAGGAACACATATAAAAACATAGGGAAGCAACAACGCGAGCTATTGATCTACAACATAATTTGCAAAATACTACCAGGACTAAGTTCATGATAAATTAAAGTTCAATTAATCATATTACTTAAGAACTCCCACTTAGATAGACATCTCTCTAGTCATCTAAGTGATTACGTGATCCAAATCAACTAAACCATGTCCGATCATCACGTGAGATGGAGTAGTTTCAATGGTGAACATCACTATGTTGATCATATCTACTATATGATTCACGCCGACCTTTCGGTCTCCGTGTTCCGAGGCCATATCTGTTATATGCTAGGCTCGCCAAGTTTAACCTGAGTATTCGGCGTGCGCAACTGTTTTGCACCCGTTGTATTTGAACGTAGAGCCTATCACACCCGATCATCACGTGGTGTCTCAAAGACGAAGAACTTTCATAGCGGTGCATACTCAGGAGAACACTTCTTGATAATTTTGTGAGAGATCATCTTATAATGCTACCGTCAATCAAAGCATAATAAGATGCATAAAGGATAAACATCACATGCAATCAATATAAGTGATATGATATGGTCATCATCATCTTGTGCTTGTGATCTCCATCGCCGAAGCACCGTCATGACCACCATCGTCACCGGCGCGACACCTTGATCTCCATCGTAGCATCGTTGTCGTCTCGCCAACTATTACTTTTACGACTATCGCTACTCCTTAGTGATAAAGTAAAGCAATTACATGGCGTTTGCATTTCATACAATAAAGCAACAACCATATGGCTCCTGCCAGTTGCCGATAACTCGGTTACAAAACATGATCATCTCATACAATAAAATATAGCATCACGTCTTGACCATATCACATCACAACATGCCCTGCAAAAACAAGTTAGACGTCCTCTACTTTGTTGTTGCAAGTTTTACGTGGCTGCTACGGGCTGAGCAAGAACCGTTCTTACCTACGCATCAAAACCACAACGATAGTTTGTCAAATAGACTCCGTTTTAACCTTCTCAAGGACCGGGCGTAGCCATACTCGGTTCAACTAAAGTGAGAGAGACAGACACCCGCCGGTCACCTTTAAGCAACGAGTGCTCGGAGCGGTGAAACCAGTCTCGCGTAAGCGTACGCGTAATGTCGGTCCGGGCCGCTTCATCTCACAATACCGCTGAACCAAAGTATGACATGCTGGTAGGCAGTATGACTTGTATCGCCCACAACTCACTTGTGTTCTACTCGTGCATATGACACCAACGCATAAAACCTGGCTCGGATGCCACTGTTGGAGAACGTAGTAATTTCAAAAATTTCCCTACGATCACGCAAGACCATGGTGATGGCATAGCAACGAGAAGGGAGAGTGTCCGTCCACGTACCCTCGTAGACCGAAAGCGAAGGCGTTATAACAACGCGGTTGATGTAGTCAGACGCCTTCACGATCCGACCGATCCAAGCACCGAACGTCACGGCACCTCCGAGGTCTGCACACGCTCAGCTCGATGAAGATCCCGGACTCGATCCAGCAAAGTGTCGGGATGAGTTCCGTCAGCCTGACGGCGTGGTGACGATGATGATGCTCCACCGACGCAGGGCTTCGCCTAAGCTCCGCGACGATATGACTTCTCCGGCGCAGGCTTCGCCTAAGCTCATGACGATATGACCGAAGTGGAATATGGTGGAGGGGCACCGCACACGGCTAAGGAACGATCCGTCGATCAACTTGTGTGTTATGGGGTGCCCCTGCCCCGTGATATAAAGGAGCCAAGGGGAGGTGGCGGCCCAAGGGGAGGCGCACAGGTGGAGTCCTACTAGGACTCCCTAGTCCTAGTAGGATTCCACCTCCCTTGTTGGAGTAGGAGAGGGGAAAGAGGGGAGAAGGAGAAGGAAAGGGGCTGCGCCCTTGTCCACCGGACCTGAGGGGGCGCAGGCCTCCTCCCTTTGGCCTTTCTCCTCTATTCCCGTATGGCCCAATAAGGCCCATATACTCCCCGGCGAATTCCCGTAACTCTCCGGTACTCCGAAAATACCCGAATCATTCGAACCTTTCCGAACTCCGAATATAGTCGTCCAATATATCGATCTTTACGTCTCGACCAGTTCGAGACTCCTCGTCATGTCCCCGATCTCCTCTGGGACTCCGAACTCCTTCGGTACATCAAAACTCCGACACTCAGCAGATACGGGTCATCGAAACCTTAAGCGTGCGGACCCTACGGGTTCGAGAACTATGTAGACATGACCTAGAACTATTCTCGGTCAATAACCAATAGCGGAACCTGGATGCCCATATTGGTTCCTACATATTCTACGAAGATCTTTATCGGTCAAACCGCATAACAACATACGTTGTTTCCTTTGTCATCGGTATGTTACTTGCCCGAGATTCGATCGTCGGTATCCCATACCTAGTTCAATCTCGTTACCGGCAAGTCTCTTTACTCGTTCCGTAATACATCATCTTGCAACTAACTTATTAGTTGCAATGCTTGCAAGGCTTACATGATGTGCACTACCGAGAAGGCCCAGAGATACCTCTCCGACAATCGGAGTGACAAAACCTAATCTCAAATACGCCAACTCAACATGTACCTTTGGAGACACCTGTAGTACTCCTTTATAATCACCCAGTTACGTTGTGACGTTTGGTAGTACCCAAAGTGTTCCTCCGTAAACGGGAGTTGCATAATCTCATAGTTACAGGAACATGTATAAGTCATGAAGAAAGCAATGGCAACATACTAAACGATCAAGTGCTAGGCTAACGGAATGGGTCATGTCAATCAGATCATTCTCCTAATGATGTGATCCCGTTAATCAAATGACAACTCGTGTCTATGGTTAGGAAACATAACCATCTTCGATTAACGAGCTAGTCAAGTAGAGGCATACTAGTGACACTCTGTTTGTCTATGTATTCACACATGTATTATGTTTCCGGTTAATACAATTCTAGCATGAATAATAAACATTTATCATGATATAAGGAAATAAATAATAACTTTATTATTGCCTCTAGGGCATATTTCCTTCAATACGCTCTAGAGACAGCTACATTCACTTTAAATAGGGCACCGTCTAAATCCGTTGAGACGACACTGTATGAATTATGGTTTGGGAAGAAACCTAAGCTGTTGTTTCTAAAAGTTTGGGGATGCGATGCTTATGTCAAGAAACTTCAACCTGAAAAGCTCGAACCCAAGTCGGAAAAATGCGTCTTCATAGGATACCCTAAGGAAACCATTGGGTATACCTTCTATCTTAGATCCGAAGGCAAGATCTTTGTTGCCAAGAACGGGTCCTTTCTGGAGAAAGAGTTTCTCTCGAGAGAAGTAAGTGGGAGGAAAGTGGAACTTGATGAAGTACTACCTCTTGATCCGGTAAGTAGTGCAGCTCAGGAAGATGTTCCTGTAGTGCCTACACCGACTGGAGAGGAAATTAATGATGATGATCAAGGTACTTCAGATCAAGTTGCTACTGAACTCCGTAGGTCCTCAAGGACACGTTCCACACCAGAGTGGTATGGCAACCCTGTCCTGGAAATCATGTTGTTAGACAACGGTGAACCTTCGAACTATGAAGAAGCGATGGCGGGCCCAAATTCCAACAAATGGCTTGAAGCCATGCAATCCGAGATAGAATCCATGTATGAAAACAAAGTATGGACTTTGACAGACTTGCCCGATGATCGGCGAGCGATAGAAAACAAATGGATCTTTAAGAAGAAGATGGACGCGGATGGTAATGTTACCATCTATAAAGCTTGACTTGTCGCTAAGGGTTATCGGCAAGTTCAAGGGGTTGACTACGATGAGACTTTCTCTCCCGTAGCGAAGCTGAAGTCTGTCCGAATCATGTTAGCAATTGCCGCATACTATGATTATGAGATATGGTAAATGGACGTCAAAACGGCATTCCTTAACGGCTATCTTTAGGAAGAACTGTATATGATGCTGCCAGAAGGTTTTGTCGACCCTGAGAATGCTAACAAGGTATGCAAGCTCCAGCGATCCATTTATGGGCTGGTGCAAGCATCTCAGAGTTGGAACATTCGCTTTGATGAGATGATCAAAGCGTTTGGGTTTATGCAGACTTATGGAGAAGCCTGCGTTTACAAGAAAGTGAGTGGGAGCTCAGAGCATTTCTCATATTATATGTAGATGACATACTTACGATGGGAAATGATATAGAACTTTTGGACAACATTAAGGCCTACTTGAATAAGTATTTTTCAATGAAGGACCTAGGAGAAGCTGCTTACATATTAGGCATCAAGATCTATAGGGATAGATCGAGACGCCTCATAGGTCTTTCACAAAGCACATACCTTGATAAGATATTGAAGAAGTTCAATATGGATCAGTCCAAGAAAGGGTTCTTGCCTATATTGCAAGGTGTGAGATTGAGCTCGGCTCAATGCCCGACCACGGCGTAAGATATAGAAGAGATGAGTGTCATCCCTATGCCTCAGCCATAGGGTCTATTATGTATGCCATGCTGTGTACCAGACCTGATGTAAGCCTTGCCTTAAGTTTGGTAGGAAAGTACCAAAGTAATCCCGGCAAGGAACACTGGACAGCGGTCAAGAATATCCTGAAGTACCTGAAGAGGACTAGGGATATGTTTCTCGTTTTTGGAGGTGACGAAGAGCTCGCCGTAAAGGGTTACGTCGACGCTAGCTTCGACACAGATCTGGATAACTCGAAGTCACAAAACGGACACATGTATATTTTGAATGGTGGGGCAGTAAGCTGGTGCAGTTGCAAGCAAAGCGTTGTGGCGGGATCTACATGTGAAGCGGAGTACATGGAAGCCTCGGAGGCAGCGCATGAAGCAATCTGGGTGAAGGAGTTCATCACCGACCTAGGAGTCATACCCAATGCGTCGGGGCCGATCAAACTCTTCTGTGACAACACTGGAGCTATTGCACTTGCCAAGGAGCCCAGGTTTCACAAGAAGACCACGCACATCAAGCGTCGCTTCAACTCCATTCGTGAAAATGTTCAAGATGGAGACATAGATATTTGTAAAGTACATACGGACCTGAATGTGGCAGATCCGTTGACTAAACCTCTCCCTAGGGCAAAACATGATCAACACCCGAATTGCATGGGTGTTTGATTCATCACAATGTAACTAGATTATTGAACTCTAGTGCAAGTGGGAGACTGTTGGAAATATGCCCTAGAGGCAATAATAAAATGGTTATTATTATATTTCTTTGTTCATGATAATTGTCTGTTATTCAGGCTATAATTGTATTATCCGGAAATCGTAATACACGTGTGAATACATAGACCACAACATGTCCCTAGTGAGCCTCTAGTTGACTAGCTCGTTGATCAACAGATAGTCATGGTTTCCTGACTATGGACATTGGATGTCATTGATAACGGGATCACATCATTAGGAGAATGGTGTGATGGACAAGACCCAATCCTAAGCATAGCTCAAACATCGTGTAGTTCGTTTAGCTAGAGCTTTTCCAAATGTCAAGTATCATTTCCTTAGACCATGAGATTGTGCAACTCCCGGATACCGTAGGAGTGCTTTGGGTGTACCAAATGTCACAACGTAACTGGGTGACTATAAAGGTGCACTACGGGTATCTCCGAAAGTGTCTGTTGGGTTGGCATGAATCGAGACTGGGATTTGTCACTCCGTATGACGGAGAGGTATCTCTGGGCCCACTCGGTAATGCATCACCATAATGTTCTCAATGTGACCAAGTGTCTGGTCGCGGGATCATGCATTACGGTACGAGTAAAGTGACTTGCCGGTAACGAGATTCAACGAGGTATTGGGATACCGACGAGCGAATCTCGGGCATGTAACGTGCCGATTGACAAAGGGAATTGTATACGGGGTTGCTTAAATCCTTGACATCGTGGTTCATCCGATGAGATCATCGAGGAGCATGTGGGAGCCAACATGGGTATACAGATCCCGCTGTTGGTTATTGACCGGAGAGGCGTCTCGGTCATGTCTGCATGTCTCCCGAACCCGTAGGGTCTACACACTTAAGGTTCGGTGACGCTAGGGTTGTAGAGATATGAGTATGCAGTAAACCGAAATTTGTTCGGAGTCCCGGATGAGATTCCGGATGTCACGAGAAGTTCCGGAATGGTCCGGAGGTAAAGAATTATATATAGGAAGTCGAGTTTCGGCCATCCGGAAAGTTTCGGGGGTCACCGGTATTGTACCGGGACCACCGGAAGGGTCCCGGGGGTCCACCGGGTGGGGCCACCTATCCCGGAGGGCCCCATGGGCTGAAGTAGGAGGGGAACCAGCCCCTGGTGGGCTGGTGCGCCCCCCCTTGGCACCCTGCGCCTAGGGTTGGAAACCATAGGGGTTGGGGGCGCCTCCACTTGCCTTGGGGGGCAAGCCACCCCCTTGGCCGCCCCCCTAGGAGATTGCATCTCCTAGGGCCGGCGCCCCCCTAGGGGCCCTATATAAAGAGGGGGGAGGGAGGGCAGCCGCACCCATGCTCTTGGCGCCTCCCTCTCCCCTTGCTACACCTCTCCCTCTCGTAGAAGCTTGGCGAAGCCCTGCCGAGATCGCTGCTACATCCACCACCACGCCGTCGTGCTGCTGGATCTTCATCAACCTCTCCTTCCCCCCTGCTGGATCAAGAAGGAGGAGACGTCTTCCTAACCGTACATGTGTTGAACGCGGAGGTGTCGTCCGTTTGGCGCTAGGATCTCCGGTGATTTGGATAACGACGAGTATGACTCCCTCAACCCCGTTCTCTTGTACGCTTCCGCTCACGATCTACAAGGGTATGTAGATGCACTCCTCTCTCTCATTGCTAGATGAACTCATAGATTGATCTTGGTGAAACCGTAGGAAATTTTTTTATTTTCTGCAACGTTCCCCAACAGTAGGACGCGGGGGCGGCGGCCGGTTCGGGGGACGACTGAGGGATTCGATCTGGTGTGAGCGTGTGAGTGTGAGTGAGGGGAGAGGGGTGGTGCGCGGGCCGGCACGGGAGGAAGCAGAGGTGGGCTTAGCGGCAGCGCAGGGGAGGAGGCCCAACACTATACCTAAAGCTGCAACGGGCGGGGGGGGGGGGGAGCATGGCCCATTAGCAGTAGCGCTGGCCGTGAAATCCAGCGCTACTGCTAACGTGCGCCTGTAGCGCTAGTGCTGGCCGACGCTACTGCTAAATAGCAGTAGTGAGGGGTATCTAACCAATGCTACTGCTAAATGTCTACCTATAAGCATTTTCCTTGTAGTGTTGCATTCAATGCGCAGGCTAACTTGAAGAATGTTGTCGCCTCTGAAAATGGTTCAAAATCCATGTTAACGGAGTATTTCAAGGCTAATCAGGAACACCCTTGGGCTAGGCATATATTGTACAAGAATTTTCCCAGAAGCATCACGTGGCATCATAAAAAGAAGTCTTGGCAGCCTTGGGTCAAGCGTTTTCAACTAGGTCGCATCGTGTCTGCCAATCCTGCCGAGGGGGGGCGATACTACCTGCGTGTATTGCTAAACCATGTTACGGGCAAAACATCCTTCGACGACTTGCTCACCGTGGACGACATGCTATGTGGGAGCTTGAGAGAGGCTGCTGAACGGTTGGGTCTCATCGAGGCAGACAACACGCTCGATAACTGCCTTAATGAGGCTGAGCAGTGAGCGATGCCATGTTCTCTTAGGAGGCTCTTCGCAACCATCTTGGTGCACTGCGAGCCAGGCTACGTGGGCAGTTTATTGGATAGGCACCTCGAGCCTATGTCAGATGACTATCGCCGAACACGCACGTCCCCGAACGAGGTGGAGCAGTTCGTGTTGCTTGAAATTAGGGGTATGTTGCAGTCCATGGGTAAAGACATTGTTGATTTCGCTCTTCAAGCATCGATGATGCGTTTAACCCAACCGAGGGAGAGTGTAGAGAGGTCATCGAGGAATCAACCATTGATTTTGACATGGATGACACTAAATTGGCATCTTCCCTGAACTTGGAGCAGAGGGCCGCATACGATGAGATACTGGCGGTTGTTGAACGCGGTGATGGGGGTGTATTCTTTGTCGATGGCCCTGGAGGTACAGGGAAGACCTTCCTATACAGGGCGATGCTTGCCATGGTGAGGAGCGAGGGAAAGATTGGTATCGCTACCGCGACGTCGGCCGTTGCCGCTTCTATCATGCCTGGCGGCAGGACTGCCCACTCGAGGTGCAAGATCCCATTGAGTTGCGATGATGGAGCCTCGTGCAGCTTCACCAAGCAGAGTGGGACTGCGAAGCTGCTAAGGATGGCCTCATTGATAATCTGGGACGAGGCCAGCATGACAAAGTGACAAGCGGTCGAGCCATTGGACAATAGCATGCGCGACATCATGGGAATACGCGACAGACCCTTTGGAGGAAAGACTTTTGTTTTTGGTGGGGACTTTAGGCAGGTGCTTCCGGTTGTCAGAAGGGGGTCGCGGGGCCAGATAATTGATGCAACCCTCCACAGTTCTCATCTATGGAAGGGTATGCGCCAGCTTCGGCTCGTCACCAACATGAGGGCTCATAATGACACGTGGTTTGCAGATTACTCCCTCCGTTCCTAAATATAAGTCTTTGTAGAGATTCCATTATGAACTACATACGGATGTATATAGATGCATTTTAGGTGTGGATTCATTCATTTTCCTCCGTATGTAGTCCACCCAGTGAAATCTTCACAAAGACTTACATTTAGGAACGGAGGGAGTATTTGCTAAGGGTCGGCAATGGCACTAAGGATGTAGACGATCAAGGCAACAGACTACTCCCTGAAGACAATTGTCTGCCGTCTACAGGCGAGGTTGATGACTTGGAGAAGCTTATTGACCACGTGTTTCCGAGTCTAGATAACAACATGTCTGATTTGAATTACATGACTTCTCGTGCAATCCTTTCCACCACAAACGACAATGTCGACAAGATAAACATCCGCATGATAGAGCATTTTCAGGGAGATGAAGTAATCTACCATAGCTTTGACAGTGCGGAGGACGACCCGTATGGCTACTACGCTCAAGAGTTTCTGAATGGATTGACTCCCAACGGTCTTCCTCCGCATGCACTCAAACTAAAGTTGAACTGCCCTGTCATGCTGCTAAGGAACATTGATCCAACTAATGGACTGTGTAACGGCACTAGGCTTGTTGGTAGAGGATTTGAGAGGAACACCATTGATGCAGAAATCATGATTGGACAACACGCTGGCAGGAGGGTCTTCCTTCCTCGAATACCTCTCTGCCCATCTGAAAACAACATGTTTCCGTTCAAGTTTAAGAGGAAGCAATTTCCTATAAGACTTAGCTTTGCTATGACCATTAACAAGGCTCAAGGTCAGACCATCCCTATTGTTGGTGTCTACCTACCTAATCCTGTGTTCTCTCATGGTCAACTCTATGTTCCTTTCTCTCGAGCCACCGCGATGAGAAACATAAAGATACTCATTCAGAAGGAGAAGCCGAAGGAGAAGGCCAAGAAGCAAAAGGACAATCCAAAGAAGCGAAAAAGACCAATCGTGTCCTTACTGACCTCGATGAAGAACATCGTCTACAAGGAAGTCCTTACAGGCTGAAGTCCGATCTTAATAGACTGGCAGATTTTGTAATGACATATCATTTACTCTTGCGATGGTCAAGATTTGTTGTAATTCTTTTTTTTACATATATCTTTTTATTTGGTATTTTGATAGTTGGAGGTATACTCCATTTAGTTGAGCTACTAACTGCATTTCAATAATCAGCCGTCATATTGGCACCATCATCTCTGTTATATGTTTTCTACAAGCTGACTATTTCATATGTAACCTGGGATTTAGATATAATGATTGGAATAATGCTAGACCTGGAACATGCAATGCAACTTTTGTATTCCGACAAGTGATCATATCTGTTGTTATTATTTTGGTATTTTGATATTATGCTTGAATGTAAATTTGTTGGTGTCCTTATTATCCCTGTATTATATTGATAGGTCAGAACTATAAGATTCTGATTGGTCTTAATTATAAGACCAACACACGCAGAAGGAAAGTTTGTCTAGCTTTTGAAGATATATTTTGCATATGTACTACTACAAAATAATGAAATGCTAGCCTGCGTACTACCGAATAATGCTAGACCTGGAACATGCAATGAAACTTTTGTATTACGGCAAGTGATCATATCTGTTTTTATTATTTTGGTATTTTGATAGTATGCTTGAATGTAAATTTATTGGTGTCCTTATTATCCCTGTATTATTGTGATAGGTCAGAACTATAAGATTCTGATTGGTGTTAATTATAAGACCAACACACGCAGAAGGGAAGTTTGTCTAGCTTTTGAAGATATATTTTGCATATGTACTACTACTAAATAATAGAATGCTAGCATGCGTACTTGCGAATAAGCTTAAAAGCTCGTGCGCCTCTGGAGAATGTGACAATCCACATGTCTGATCCCTGAAGTGAACAATCTTTGGAAACGTGTATCCTTCTCTAGATGCCATGTAAGTCTAGGTTTCTCTTTTTACATTCTGATGAGAGCATGCACCAGATTGTTCTTTTGGGTACGTCCATACCAACTAGCATGGCGAGTAAGGCTCTTAGCTAATTATCTAGAGCAAGTTTCTGTATTACTTATGGATATTCTACTTTCACATTCTACATCTCATTATATATAGCTCCAAGTCCATGCTAAATAATCAAACCCTAGCAACATGAATCTAATAAATAAATCATTAGAGATAGATAACTCCTAAACGATATGTTTGGACTACTTTAGTAGGCCTCAGCCACTGAGATTTAACCAGCTTCCCCTTTGTGACCTAGCCGTTTGTGACAGGGTTGCCATGTGGTAGAGGCCATAGTGCACAAAAGTGTGTCTGTAACAGGATACTGCATCAGGCCTAATTATGTATCTTAACATTTGACACATGGTTGGAAATCCAACATTGAAATGCATTTTGCTGAAAACTTTATTCATTTGGTCCGGCAGTTATTTCTGACATCCTATACGGAGCGGTCAGCTGATAGAACCATATTTGTACTGCTTAGAAGATTGTAGCTGATCATTTTAGTTTACTGCATTGGTATTACTAATTTTCATATGTTTCATTTTTTTCTGTTCTTAGACTACATTTGTAGATGCCTATCCTTTTGTGATCACTTACCTTTTCAACCCATCTTAATAATTTGAGGGGACGGTTGCATCAAGAGTAGCCGAACAAGTTGGGATATACAATAAGATTTGAGGATGAAACAAACCCCGTATGATATAAGTTTTTCTCCTTACACTGAATTTCTTTTTCTGAATTCTACAACATGAAACACATTTGCAAGAAGTAGCAACCCACGGGCCTTCCAAAGTCGATGCCATTAGGAATAAATTGTTAAAAGGATGAATATTAAGTTTTTGTCCTACTATTTAGCATGCAGGTTATATTTTAATGGCATGTTTAAACCATAACAAAACCGGAAAAAGGATATAACTTAATTTTAATATCGGCAGACTTATTATTATATATCCAAAATAAAAGAAGCCAAAATCCCCATATAATATCCGGAAACAAATAATATTTTATCAGCATACTTAGTATTTATTACGGCAGGTGATCATATCCGGTGTTCATATAATGGCATGTTCGGTGTTTTCCCTTGTAAACTTCTACTGGGTTGATCACGCCGAATCACAACTTTGATTCCATCAAATATTATATGATTGTGATCAACTTAGTTGATTCATTTTCCAATTTTGTAGTAATTGTTTCCTTAAAAACATCTATAAAATGCTACACCCTTGAATCACCCAAACCCAAACCAGACCGCTCGAACACTCTTGCCACTCCAGCTTACTTTGACATGTCGCCATCCAACAACATCGATGGGGCTGAGGATAACCATCAAGATCAGGAAGAAACTAGGGAGCTTCACCCTGATGATCTTGGTTAACTAGAAGAAGATGAGGAAGAACCGCAACGAGATCGTGATCTTGGTGAGGGATCCGCACCGAAGTGTAAGAAACTAAAGATGCATGATCATAACCTGCCTGTTCAATTAAAATCACTGCTCTCCACAAACCACTTTGATAAACTAATCTCACGTCGCGAGGTGCATCACATCCCTCGTGCACATGTCCTCTCAGGGTGGGATATCCAGCGTGACATGGGTCAAATGTAGAAAGGAAAGATACATGGGGTACCAGCAAGTATGAGATTCTGCAGGCACAACAGCATACTAGGATGTTGGTGCAGACTTTGATTAACCAAATGAATCAGTTGACGCAGATGGTCGTCAAGCATATCCAAACATGCGACAAGAAGCCACCACCAGCTCCAAAGGACCAAGCATTAGGGGGTCTACAGTGTTATTTATATATCTTATTATGTTAGTTTTTGCATTGCTCCTTATGAGCAATTGTCAATGTAATCGTTCGGAATCAAATAACGAATGTTGTTTTTGCATTGCTTGTTTTATCTTATTTAAATGCTCGATGACAATGTGATTTTCAGTTTTATTTTATTTATCTCAGCAAACATGCTATTGTCATTGTGTTTTATTACTACATGTTGAGAAGAGCAGATGATTTTCTTAAGTTGCATGTTTGTTCTCATCCCCATGCCATGTTTTAGCAATGGAAGCAGTGATACAAGTGCTTACGCTCTTCAATCGCACAATTCGCTCATCGCACAAGGAGCATGATTTCAAGGAGGATGGATTGGGGAGACAAAGGACGATTTGATGTGAAACCAATTGGACAAAGGACGATCTGATGTGAAACCAATTACCTATTAGATAGCAAACAAATGTACGACAATATATTTAGAACTGAATGATATACATCCTATGTTTTATTTGGTGCAATATAAACTAACTTCTGTCCAACTACAAATTAGTCTCAGTTAAAAATAATAGTTCGAATGACTCTCTACATGATATTAAAATTAGTAGTAATTACGTTGCTAAGACACCTACACCAGTACAGCTAGCAAGCAATTTTGATAGAGCTACTCATGGTTCTATCAAAAAATTTAGTGCGTGTTGTTTATGCTTCAAAATAATTTAATATGTAATAATTGTGGTATTTAAAAAAGTTTACTGCAAAACACAGCAATTACTAAATCAGAAAAGGCTGACTAAAGAAACATGAAACCGTGATTGGCAAAAAGCTGACACACGAACAAATTTTGACATGCGTTCAAAATTTCATTTCATTTCATTTGAAGTATTAATAAATCCTTAAAAAAAATCTGGGTTGCATAATAACTCAATGCTTTGTTCAGCACAACTTATTTGTAAAAAGTACAAAGCATGTCGAAATTGTGCACACATATAAGGAAAATAAAATTATCTTATGCAAGCATTAGACGTAGCGTTGGTGCATTAATGGAAATTGATATATTACGTGACTACCCTTACTTTAACAGGGTATCTCCTTCACTATTTAGAGATCCACAATTATTGTGTTACTAAAAGTAAATAAACAGTAATTATTTTGATACTCGCCTCGATTGCAATCAGATCCTGTTTTGTTTGATTATTATAAATAATAAATTGTGTTTATTAATATGACAAAGATTGATCAATCTTTATTTGGTTTCCAAATTATGATCAAACTTTCTATTGTACACCTAAAGCCCCAAAACTAATTTTTGAAAGGTAATGCTTTTCCCGCCACCCACTATGGTAATATATATAAATGCCATGCATCACCATACATGAGTCTCCACATTTCTACACAGGTTCATCCATATCCTCTACATCCTCTACGACCATGGTGATCTCTTACAACTTGACAAGAACTAGGAGGGTGATGGCAAATCCGCCGGCTCCTATCATCCCTCGTGTAGAAATCCCTCCGATGAACCAGCAAGATCTATCATCATGTACGTTGATTTGCCATCACGCTCGACATGGAACATATATATCATATATTGATTCTATGCTATGCAGGAACTTGACTTTCCAGAACATGGACATGGAACATATGTATCATAATTGTTGGATCATTCGTGCTAAGGTGTTGTGGAAGGCCCAGATCAGGGAGAATGCAATGGGTAACCAATACCTTCGTTCTATACTACTTGATCATCACGTAAGTCATTACTCATCACCACATATAGCACTTTTTTTAGCATGCAGATGTGTCAAAGAGTTTCTCAACTTGATTTTTTAATTATTAGGGAACAAAGATGGAAGCAATTGCCTATAGCGACCAAGCATTCCGCTTCAACGACATGCTGCAGGCAGGGATGACTTATGACTTTACTTCCGTCGGTTTCAAACCCACAGAAATGCTAGATGGACATTTTTGGTATATATGCATGGAGTTTGTCATCGCACTACATTCTAGGACCGAGGTTAGCATGTCGGTCCACACGATATCATCGACAATTTGTCCACCGTGCTTCCCACAACTCGGGGCCATATTGTCGCTACGGGACAAAACCATCAGTGATGTGGCACCTTCAGATTTGTTATTGCACATTAGTCCATACATAGCATTGTCTCATTATGATTTCATTTTTTCAGATGTTGTTGGTATTCTTGTCTATGCTGGTAAGATACAACATCAATGGGATTCAGTATATAGACGACATGTCCCTTTCGTTGAGATTGGCTTCATGAATTTTTGGCAAGCTCCTTTCAGTATATGAGATTTTCATATTGTTATTTTAATTTTATTATTGTTCCCTACGCCTAACATTTGTTTTTCTATGTAGACGGGAGATAAATTTTCTACGCCTAAGTCAAGAGCATGCTGGTCGTCACTTGTACCATTTGCAACGCACAGAAAATCTGTTCGAGAAGATTGATGTCACTTATGTAAAGTTAAATCGGAGGGAACAATGCCTGCAAACTATGAGGGAGAGCACATTCTTCTTCTCTTGTGACATTAATGATGATGATCATTATCTACAAGGTAGGGTTTCTAAAGTATTTTTATTTTTGTGTCATTTGTGTTATTTTATGTAATTCTGTAATAAAGCTATCATTTTTACTAACACTTATTTTTATCAAAGATATCCATGAAGCCAGCCTGATGACTTATGATGAAACATCATAAACGTAGGACCCAAAAGTAAACCAGCCAGAAAGCTGGAGTTAGTGTAGGCAACAAAAAACACAAAATGCTTACTTTCCATGATAAAAAGGGCATTATATATATACAACTAGTCTGCGAGGCCTAGTCCAAACAGAAACAAATAATAATAATATGAGGATCAATAGATGCAACTGAAACAAAAAACGAGCAAACAAAGATCTCTCTCTCTCTCTCTCTCTCTGGTTGTTGCCTCGTCAAAGAATTCCAAGATGGCAAAAAGTAAAAGAATAATCCAATTCAAGCTGATGAACATACTCTATTCTTGTGGTGTTATGTTCTCATGTACAAGAACAAAATCTTGCATTCAAGACCATATGACTAAATGGAGAGCCAGGAAGACAATCTGGGTCTAGATTTCTTGATTTCCTCCCACCTTTGACTTACTCAATGTTACAAGAACATGAGAAATTTTCAAATAGTGTGAAAACTATTTAGGCTTTCAACATACTAGCTGAGTAAGGACACTCAAATAAAAATAAATAACAAAAATCACATGTTTTTTGGGCTTTAAAAATGAGCAAAAACAGTCAAATGAAATCAAAGTAATAATTCTACCAGGAGGCGTGTATGTGTGAGGCATAGAAAGCCGTTGTAATTTCAGCTTGAAGCATGTGACGTGGAAGCTTCCAACATGTCATGTGAAATGGTGAGGCATGCAAGCTGATCAAAAAGGGCAACAATCTGCATGAGATGGTCGATGTTAAGATTAGCTATGATGGGCAAATTATTTGGTCAACATAATAAATATGCATGCAGTGTAAATGAATTAATTAGTCTCAGAGTAAGTTGAGCGTGCAACATTACCTAGTTGTGTGGATCAACTTAGTTAACAATCTAGAGTTCTAATTATATTACGTGTGCCAGATCATGAAACCAAGATAGTAATAGGGCACACTAGCAACAAGACTGGAGGGTTCAAATCAAGCTTAAATAAAAACAGCAAGGCCCTAGTTAGTCTCTAGGAACAAGTGTGCAGCAAAAAAAGGAAAATGATTCATTTTAGGATCATGGTATCTCAACCTTTAATTCAAGAAGGTTCGAATCAGGCAAATCAGCTTTTTACGCAATCATATTCGAAAAAGCCAGGGTACCACAAGCGGTAGATACGATGTTGACTGTTCTATTTTGTAAATATGCTACAGTGTGACTTGTATGTCTCGAATTTGGCACATGATTGACATGTACGTTTTCTATCATCTGACTGAAGATTGTACCAGAATTGCCATTGTTGCTCCATTGTCATAATGATAGTGACGATGGTGGTGTCGGGCTTGAGATCCTTCGGAAAATAATGGAAAGGCAAGAGGATCATATCTGTGCATGGTGTCTTGTTTTCATCTCAACACTTAACTTACGTCAATGGTATACAAAAAGTGTCAAATTTTCAGATGGAGAGAATCAAATATTTATGTTTTCCACATACTAGCCCTGCTGTTTTTTGCTTTAAATATGAGAAAAGATGAGCAAAGAAACCCAAATGAAATATAAATAACCATTTGTTCAAAAACAAAACTAGTGATGTATACAAGATTTTTCCACTAGCCATTGCTTGATTTGCTTCAGGTGGATGCATACTAATTAAGGGCATGTAGAATGCTGAGAACATAGTCTTCTCTTGATCATCCGATGAAAATAAAAAATAGGTTTAATATTAGTACATGACTGAGAGATCCGAACAAAAATATTGTTTTATCTTCGGTTCTAAGAGATCATATCTTAGTTCTCTAATAAGGAAGTCACAAGTTCTTCTTTTTTGCATCTCTCTCTCCCTCCACCTCCCCCTCCCTCCCTCATTTATGAGAAGGGTGAGACTAGCTTCTTATGTGTGTGGTTGTTTCACGGGCTCGTACTCAAGCATAAACACCAATATAATCAGGTTACTATCGTAGCAGCATCCACCAATCTAATATTGTGTTGTGATATATACTACTGGTTTGTAGAAGCATCTGCCCATCTGAAACACCAATATAATTTACAGTTTGCCAGCCTGATACCATAGAAGTAGGAGCCTCCTCTCATTGTGGAATGGGGCAAGTAGCTAGGTGTAATTGAGGGCCGAAAAGAAGTCGAAAGCAACAACAACAAAGCGTACCACCTGGTCGTCGCCTCGAAAAAGAATTTCTACATGGCAAAATAGGAAAATAACAATAATACAATTCAATCTGACTCTCATGGTGTGCTATTCTCATGTACAAGAACAAAATGTTGATGTCAAGACCATACGACTAAATGGCGGGCCAAGAAGACAAGATGGGTCTAAATTTATTGTTTTGCTCCAACCATTTGACTTACTCAATGTTACAAGAACTTGAGAAATTTTTAGATAGTAAATTAAATATTTATGCTTTCTACCTACAAGACGAGCAAGGACACTCAAATGAAAAAAGTAATAAAAACCCATGTTTTTGGGGCTTTAAAGATGAGCAAACGCAGTCAAATAAAATCAAAATAATCGCTCTACCAGGAGGTGTGTACCTGCAGGGCATACAAAGTCGGTGTAGTTTCAGCTACAAGCATGTGCAGTGGGAGCTATCAACATGTCGTGTCCAACGGTGAGGCGTGCGAGATGATCAAGAAAGGCAATATTTGAATGAGATAGTTAACATTGAGATTAGCTATGATGGGCATATTATTTGGTCAACATGATAAATGTGCATGCAGTGCAAATGAATTAATATGTCTCAAAGTTAACTTACCATGCAGCATTACCTAGTCGTGTGGATTATTTAGAGGAAAAAGAGATGCTAGAGATTGTGAGAGGAAGAAAGGAGTTGTCTGATTCAGCTGCAACAAATACTACACATGTAAGCCCAAACAACCAAAATCTTAAAAGTATTAATGAATCAAAGCAGAATATCATATGCTACCATGTGTTGAAACAACATCTCGATGTATGTCAAACATCACACTAACAGGATGCATGAATACATGAGCAAAGAGAAATATGGTACCAAACATGTAAGATCTATCAACTTAGTTAAAAATGTAGAGTGTTTACTGATAAAATTATGTGTGCCGGATCATGAAACCAAGAGTAGGGTTCTTTGAATAATCTATTATCACGGGGCATGCTCGCACAAGATTGGAGGGTTCAGATCAAGCATGAAAAAGAAACAAGGCCCTCTGTATGTACAAGTGTGCAGTCTGTATCTACAAATGTGCAACAAAAAAGGAACATTTTTTCATTTTAGGCTCAATGTATCTCAACTTCCAATTCAAGAAGGTTAAAATCACACCAATCAGCCTTTTACTCTACCATGTTAAAAGTGGTACTTAAAGTGCCCACAGACGATGTTGAATGTACTATTTTGTAAATATGCTGCATTGTGGCTTGCATGCTCTGAAATTTGGTGATCATGAGCAATCAGACATAACTCACCAGTACGTTTTATGTCATCTGATTAAAGCTTGTACCAGAACTGTCATGATAGTGATGATGGTGGTGTCAGGCCTTAGATCCTTTGGAAAATAATGGAAAGGCGAAAGGAACATATGCATGCACGGTGTCTTGTTTTCTTATCAACACTTAACTTACGTCAATGCTATACAAAAAAGTGTCAAATTTGCAGATGGTGAGAATCAATTTTTTATGTTTTGCATATACAAGGTGAGAAGGACATTATGAATATATAGCAAAATATTCCCTGCTGTTTTGGCTTTAAAGATGAGCAAAGAAACCTAAATGAAATATAAATAACCATTTGTTCGGAAAACAAAAATACTGATAGTAAAACATATTTACTAATGAAAGGGAGCATTGGTCAGGTGCTGATGCATATCCGTGAGATCTGACGTGAAAATCCGTGCAAAATTTTCTTATTATCTTTTTATATATATTGTATCACTTGACTGAGACATGATTAAGTCCCAATAGCCGAGATCTAGCCACATGTCTAACATTACATTACATAAGGCGTCCATCTACCAGGTATAAGATATGGACCTACATGCGCCCATATACCAAGCAGAGCTCCTCAAAGAAAAGTACCAAGTACAACCCCTCAAAGAAACATACCAGGTAGAAGATATATATGAACCCACAAACGCTTATGTACTATATTTGGACCTAGTACATTCAGCCGGCACAACTATACTTGGACCTAGTACATTCAGTGGACTCATCAAATACTTGGACCTATCACATTCATCGAACAGGAACATAGTTGGACCTAGTACATTCAACCGCCCTAATCGTACTTGGGCCTGGTACATTTAGGCAACAGAAAGGTACCTGGACCTAGTACATTCACCTGACACAACGATATTTGGACCAAGTACGTTCAATGAACACATCCATACTTGGACCTGCTACATTCAGTGAATACAAACATATTTGGACCTAGTACATTCAGTTAACAGATCCATACTTGGACCTGGTACATTCACCGAACACAAACATACTTAGACCTGGTACGTTCACCTGACCTAACCGTACTTGTATTTGGTACATTCAACCGATGTAATCATACTTAGGCCTAATACATTCACCGTACATAACCATACTTGGACCTAGTACATTTAGTGAGCACATCCATACTTGGACCTGGTACATTCGGCGAACACAAACATACTTCGACCTAATACATTTAACCGGCTTATTTATACTTGGACCTAGTACATTCAGTCAACAGAAAGATACTTGGACCTAATACATTCGTCCGACACAATCATACCTGGACCTAGTACATTCAGACGACACATCCATACTTGGACCTGATATATTCACCCAACACAGACATACTTGGACCGGGTACATTCAACCGGTCTAACCGTACTTGGACCTGATACATTCAACTGATGCACCCATACTTGGACCTAGTACATTCAGTGGACTCATCAATACTTGGACCTAGTACAGTTCACCGAACACAAACATACTTGGACCTGGTATATTCAACCGACCTAACCATACTTGGACCTGGTACATTCGACCAACACAAAGATACTTGGACCTAGTATATTCACCTGCACAACCATACTTGGACCTCAGTCAACACATCCATACTTGGACCTAGTACATTCACCAAACACAAACATGCTTGGACCTGGCACATTCACCCGTCCTCACCGTACTTGAACTTGGTACATTTAACCGACGTGATTATACTTGGACCTGGCACATTCATCCACAGAAAGATTCTTGAATTTGGTGCATTCACCCAACGCAACCATACCTGGATCTAATACATTGCGTGAACGCATCCATACTTGTACCTGGTACATTCATCAAACATAAGTTCAAGGGAGCCAGACCTCGATGTCAAGGAGGAGGTCGTGGAGCAGCCGACTGTCACCGCGTGGAACCCTCATCTGGTGGGCCAGTGATGGAGCTGGTCGTGCTCGACACCGGAAATGGGCGACTCGGTGGGTCGGCCCAGGGTCAGCCACGCCACCGCGATCACCAAACCAGGATCATGAGCCATAGGAGGAGGTGGTGCAGGCGCCGCCGGCGCCTCCGGTCTGGCAGGGGCCACCAACCCACCTTTGGCTGCCACCTCCCTACGTCGACCTCAGCAGTGACGATGGCGAGTAGGACGGCGGCTCCTGAAGACGACAGCGGCCACCGGCGACAGGCCTATTTCTAGTTTGTTTTATGTCTATTATTATCTTTTAGTTTAACTAAGACCTGTGTTGGACTTGGGTACTATGGATATGTGGATGTTCATGTTTATATTTATGTTTTCATATTATTTGCAAGTTTATTTTGTTCGGCAAAAAATCGAAGTCCACAAATCTGGATGGCTTGGGACGAAGCGTGCTGGTTGGGCGCACCGATAGCCACACGACCATAAGAGAACGGGATTGTCCATTTTCCTGCCACAAACGCACGAAGAGGACGAAACAGACGTCCGTTTGGGGTCGTGTGCCTTGGAGTTGCCCTTATACCTATCGAACTAGGTATGCAATTCTTTAAATGCTCGGGATGCTCTCTCGCCAGCGCCGCAGTCACTGCACCATGATCGCACCGCGCCATCAATTGGTCAAGCGCATCGACCAAATATTTGGTATTGGATGAACAGTTTAATCAAATCGCATTCTCCGAATTGACATCGAAAAAATCATTTATCAAACCCTTAAATTGCCGAAGACTGACCGCACCTCACAATAAAAGTAAACAATCAAACGGAGAAATAAACATATGGACAAAAAATTAAGATATGTGCGCCAATCGTATATGGTTCATATCTAATTTTCTTTTTTCAGTTCATCTGATTCCTACAACCGTTAGACGTCTGAGCGATTATGTCATGTACATTTATAGTAGAAAAACAAAAAAGGTGTTTTATTTACCCTGGCCTGTGCCAGCTTGAAGTTTCACCTATGATGCTCACTGACAAGTGGATGCCTACACTATACACCACAACTCATTTGGAAGAGCAAACATGTGTAGTAGTGCTAGTTACGGCTGCATTGATCGCGTCCCTGCGTCCAATTAATTCCCATTGACTCGTTAGGATGGTGGAGTTTGTGAGCCACAAGTACGGTCCATCACATTCTAAAAGGAGAATGATATGTGGAGCCGATTTCAATGTGCTGTCAGTATTCACTAACGCCGGCTGGTGGGTTTAAAAAATGAGCCTCCTGGACCTGTGTGCCCCGTGAGCACCGTCTGCATGCTGTACTTTCAACCATCGTTTCAAATATCACCGTTTGCGCAGCTGCTAGGCCTACTCCTGCCAAGCCTATTCCTCCATGCCCGTCGTTGTCTGTCCCCTTAAAAAAGCCAGACTAAATCCACTAAGCCTGCTAAACGACTGCAGCTGCGCAGTGGCTCCCGTGAATTGTAACGCAGCTGGACAGACAGGATTATAGGGTGCCGGGACACCCGGGTGCGGTCGCACCTTTCCGATTAAAAAATACTGCTTTGGAAAATTAGAGCTGCTGTTATGTCATCCAACTGTACATCTCAAATGACAAAACCTGCTAAAACTAACTTTCTGAACACATAGACACTTGTATTTATTCTGAAGCAAATTCAGTAACATATATCGAGAGGGGAGAAGAAACATACATGCTAGTACATTGCTACCTTGTGAGTCAAACTGCTTGCTATGATCTACATGTTACTATGTACTACAAAAATTTATGACAGTACTACTCCTGTAGCCTCAAATCACCCAAATCTTGATGTATTGATGAACCAAAGAAGAATGGCATGTGCAACCTCTGTTTAAACAATATCTAAGTGCGGGTCAAACAACATGTATGTTCTTGGGAAATCCCTATTAGTACAGAACTAAAACAGTCGGTAATCACATTTAGCACGGGGAAAGAAAGTCAAGTAGGAACACTAAACATGAACTACATGGAACCTAAAAAAGTGTTTGTTTCTTTCCTCGAAAGATAAGAACATGGGTTTCATGGCTTATTGGCTTGATTACACATATTGCTGAAAATTTTGTCCTCACTATTACAACTTTTAAATATCCAAAACAGGAAGCCATAGAGAACGTTACTGCTTGTCCGGCGACTTGATGTCCACGCCTTGTGTTCCACGCCCAATAGAACCATCTCATACAATATTACATCAGGTTCACAAAAAAAAGAACTTGTCAATTGGTCTGGCAAGATTTCTATAAATAAGAAGGTTACCAGATCAAGAAATGGCGTCCTCTTACAGAAGAGGCGGACCAAACCAACAAGCTTCACCTTGTGATGAACGAGTGCTAGGCGGCGACAGCGACGCGCATGGCTGGCTAACCATGCTCAGGGTAAGGGCCACTACATGGCGTGCGCTAGGCATGCCGGCGGCACTCATGCCCCTACACATACCATCTCCCAGATGGATGGAGGAAAATGAAGAGGCGGGGCGCTTAGCAGAGACAATATCGGAGGATCAATGTGTGGGGCAGAACAGACCAGGATCAAGGGGCGGTCCATTTATATAGGAGATAGAGTGCGCGGCGTGGCCAGCAGGAAACGCGGGGAGACGTAGGATGGGAGCATGATCCGCGTGCGGCGTGCGCGAGGATGCGGCAGCCGAAGGATCGAAGCAGGCTGGATCACACGCGGACGAACAGGCGAAGGTGGGAGTAATGGAGGAGTAGGCGGCGCGTGCATGGATCGGGGCGATGGCAATTGAATAATGATGCGTAGGTTTTGGGAGAGGATTCATTGAGTGCCCCATAAATTGCGCGTGCATGCATGGTATCGAGAAGGAAGTCGGGGGTGGGAGTAACTGAGGAGGAGGGGGCATGTGTGCATGCATGGTATCGAGAAGGAAGACGGGGGTGGGAGTAACTGAGGAGGAGGGGGCACATGCATGAAGCGGGGCTATGGCAATTCCGGATTGATGGGAGTGCTCCATAAATGACGCGTTGGTTTTGGGAATGGATTGATGGGAGTGCTGCATAAATGGCGCGTGCATGGTCTCGAGGAGCAAGAAGAGGAAATCAAGGGAGAGTCACTTGAAGGAGACGATTGATTTATCAAGTTTCCTAAGAAGTACACCCTCAGATTAAGGCGGGTAGGTAGTTTCCATGCGTCGCGGGAATTATACAGTTTTTTTTATGCAGTCACATTTTCACCATTTGCTCATGTAAGATGAGACTCGTATTATACCCGGGTTTTTTTCTTTGAGAGTTGCTCACGTAAGACTCGTGTAATAACATAAAGACAACGAGTAAACATGCATGGCTCTAGTCCAATTTTTAGTGGCAAGTTTGAAAGTCACTGCATTTTATTTGTTCAAAATTTGTTGGATTGGAATTGAAAAAACAGTGGCACGAGTATTAATTGTTGTAACGTTTTACCTTGCAAGGGACAACCAGTCAACATTCATTCATTCTTGGCATCAACAAAATCGGTACAATCCAAAGCAAGGAATCCACTTGATTCCCAATAATCAAAAAGGAAAGATTTCTTAGCATATACCAAACACAAGTGTGGACAGACAAGCTACCATTCTACCAAAACTAACTTGTAAAGAATCTGGCTGATTTTGCAACTTCAATAAATTTTCAACATTATCTTGTGGTAAACAAAACTGCTTCAAGTATGAAAAGGGGTCCCTTGATGCAATTATATTAAGAATACCAACACAACTCTTGGTGAAATCAACCGAGAAAGAAAATTCCCATAATGCACAGCATTTTACATCACAACGTTCACAATGATATTACTTCCACCGGATTAGCTCAAATAGAAACAAGCATGCACACAACGCAATATATTTTGACCCATAACCAATATGATTATGTCATCAACTACTTCTTAGATGAGCTAATCAAAACATTCGAAGTCTACACATCCCAGGAACCACAAGTACTTCACGTCCTTCCTGTAAAGTAATAGTGCGATGAACAGTAATGATCACTGTTGATTGACTGCAATGATGTACATATTTATATGTCCAGAAGGGACACGTCGCACAGTCGCAACGCTTACAAGAGGCAAGATTAAAAGGACGCGTCCGTTACATTAGGACGTGACCCATCGGGGGAGAAACCGACTATCGGTTTGGAAAAGCTGGGATTTCCTTTAATTAAACTAATTAACTAAATCTTAACACTCCCTAATCCCTGCTTTCTTTATTCTTGTAAACATCATCATCACCATCAACATCATCATCATGATCAGTCTCCTCCAAAAAACCCTGTAAGAAAAATATGAGGAGATATATACAATATGCCGTCAAAAACTCCTTCCAAAAACCCAGTGGGAAAATAAGGAGAAACTGACATATCACAATGCCTGCATTACTATTGCCTCATTAAAACCTTCCATAAGAAACCATTTAGGAAAACTTATAAAGGAAAAGAGTGCAATATCAAAGATCGGAGGATCACAAACAGATTATCATTCAGGAGACACTCCCCTGAACTTTGCAAATCCCGAAGTCGTTTCATACCAATTCCATTGATGTACTTCACAAATAAAGAACTTGGTAATGATTTTGTAAACAAGTCAGCAAGATTATCACATGACTTCGCTTTGCAAAATATTTATCTCCCCAGTCTGCTGTAACTCATGGGGATAAAATAACTTAGGAGAAATATGCTTTGTAATATTACTCTTTATATAACCTGTTTGCATCTGTGTAATACATGCAGCATTATCTTCATAGATAATAGTGGGTGATTCCAATGATCCAATCCCACTTGAACTTTCAATAAAGTTAATCATTCTGCGAAGCCATGCACATTCACATGATGCTTCAAACAAAGCAATAATTTCAGAATGATTCGTGGATGTAGCCACCAGAGTTTGTTTTGTCGATTTCCAAGAAAAGGCCGTACCTCCACTCAAGAAGACAAAACCAGTCTGTGATCTGGCATTATGGGGATCCGATAGGTATCCAAAGCATCACAATATCCCACCATGGTCTTATCTTGATTTTTCCGATAGAACAAACCAAGATCTTTGGTGCCTTGAAGATATCTGAAAATGTTCTTCACACCAACCCAGTGCCTCTTTGTTGGTGATGCACTGAATCTAGCCAATAAATTTACTGCAAATGATATATCAGGCCTGGTGCAGTTTGCTAGATACATTATTGCTCAAATAGCACCGAGGTAAGGAAACTCAGGCCCTAATACCTCTTCATCATCACCCTTAGGTCTAAATGGGTCTTTATCTCTATCAAGAGATCTAACAACCATTGGTGTTTTCGATGGATATGCTTTATCCATATTAAATTTCTCAAGAATCTTTTGGATATAAGCATCGATGAACAAGTATTCCTGAAGGAAGATGTTCAAGTTGTAAGCCCAAACAAAATTTAGTCTTACCCAGATCTTTCATCTCAAACTCCGCCTTAAGATGATTACTTGCCTCATGTATTTCTTGTGTAGTCCCAATGATATTCAGATCATCCACATACACAGAAATAATGCAAAATCCATTCTTAGATTTCTTAATAAACACACATGGGCAATCACTGTTGTTTGAGTAACCCTTCTGAAGAAGGAATATACTCAGTCGGTTATACCACATTCTTCCCGACTGCTTCAAGCCATATAATGACTTCTGAAGCTTTACGCAATACATGTTATGATTAGCCTTTGGATTCGGAAGCTTCATTCCCTCGTGAACTTTCATATAAATATCCGAATCCAGTGACCCATATAAATATGCAGTCACAACATCCATCGCTTGGATAGACAAATTCATTTTCACCGCCAGTGATATTAAATATCGGAACGTTGTTCCACTCATAACAGGAGAATATGTTTCATCATAATCGATGCCGGGTCTCTGCGTGAACCCCTCGTGCTACAAGCCTCGCCTTTATATCTCACCACCTCATTGTTCTCGTTCCTTCTTCTAACGAAAACCCATTTTGCTCCCACAGGAACACATGTCGAGGAGTGGGTATTACTGCAGTGAATACCCCTCTTTTATGAGCGAGCACAATTAGTCCTCAATTGCTGCCTTCCATTTGGACCAGTCTGAGCGCTTCATGCACTCTGCCATGGACTTAGGTTCTCGATCCAAATCAAGGCCTTCTGCAATTCTAGAGGCGAAATAAATGTCGACAACTGTAGTCTTTCTATTGTATGATTCTCCTGAATCAATATAATTAATGGATATCTCATCAATACCTTTTGATCCTTCGTGATTTCCCTCAACAATTGGATCAAGGTCTTCCGATGTCCCAACACCAAAATTTGTGTGCACACTCGTGTTGGGTTCTCGATGTCCAACATCCTTCGTGTGTCCTTCAACCCTAGGTTGAATATCAACATCTTGTTGACTTGCATTTACCTTTTGAGGATTCCTCATTCCCTTGGACGCTTTTGCAAAGCCTTGTCCTTTGTGTCCAGATTCCTCCCCTCTTAGGTGGCTGAGTAGATCTATGGGTCACATCCACTCTCTCCGCACATTCATAAGCGGGAACATTTGATTTTGTGACACCTTTATAATCAGTAAATGCATCCGCAGATTATTTGCAATATTTTGCAAATTTATAATCTTCTGAACCTCCGCCTTCAGACTCATTCAGACGTGGATCTAAGGACTGGATGCCTTTCACATCCCAATCTATTTCTCGGCATTCTTTGTGGTTATTCTCTCCCCTAATGCCGGAAATTATCCTCATCAAAAATGCAATCAGCGCATCGGGCTGTAAACAAATCCTGTCAAGGGTTCCGTACTTAATGATTGACGGAGAATTGTACCCACATAGATCCCCATTCGCCTATGAGGGCCCATTGATGTACGCTGCGGTGGTGAGATCGGTACATATACCGCGCACCAGAATTGCCGCAGATGGGAAATACTTGGCTGGTATCCACGTACTAACTGCAACGTGTAGACCGTATGATATGCAGTTGGTCGAATTTGTATCAATTCTGCAGCATGTAAAACTGCATGACCCCAACATGAAGCTGGAAGATTACTATTCTGCAGGAGCGGTCTTGCTATCAACTTGATCCTCTTAATAAGTGATTCCGCAAGACCATTCTGGGTATGTACATAAGGTACCGAGTGCTCCACGTAAATGCCCAAAGCTAGGCAGTAATCATTAAATGCTCGTGAACTAAATTCCGCAGCATTATCCATTCCGATGGTTTTTATCCTATGCTCGTGATGATTTGCTCTCAATTTAATAATCTGAGCAATTAGCTTTGCAAAAGCATGGTTCCTTGTTGACAGTAGACACACATTTGACCATCTCGTTGATGCATCAATTAGGACCATGAAATATCTGAATGGTCCGGATAACGGTTGTATTGGACCACAAATATCTCCTTGAATGCGTTCAAGAAAATTAAGCGGCTCATCCTTTATTTTCACATAAGATGGCCTTGTGATCAATTTCCCAGCTTGCACATGCTGTGCATACAAAATCCGATGATTTTGGGAACTTTCTATCCGTTATGTTGTGTCCAATGTAACCATCAATAATTTTTCTCATCATCCCAATAGCAGGATGACCCAGGCGACCATGCCAAATCTTAAACTTATCAAGATTCTGAAAAATTATCTTGTACGCCAAATGCGTCTCTGGTTTAATGTATGTATAATACAACCCAGAAGATAGAGAAGGCAAATTCTCAAGGACTTCCTTTCAAAATCCCTTTTGCTGAGTTATGAGTAGGCATTCAGTCCCACTCTCTTCATTAGTTTCCACATGGAAACCATTTTGTGGATATCTTTAAAACTCAGCAAGGTACGAGTAGAATCTGGATACGAGAGCATCCGGGATTACCAATTTAGTACCCATAGGGAGTGTAATTGTAGCTTGACCAGAACCAACAATTACCGTGTCTCGACCAGCAATTGTCATGACACTTCCATTACTCTTCTTGAGTGTTTGGAAATACTTCATCTCCCTAAGTATCGTGTTAGTAGATCCACTATCCACTAAACACATTTCCTCCTCCATTGTATTATTTCTTGAAGTTCTATAGAGTAAAAGAACAAAGTTCAGTATATAATCAAACTCTTATAGAATCAGTACATACATTACAAACTATATATGTCTTGTACTTATTACAAGCCCTATGTCACACGACATAGCAAACACATTATGTCTAAGGACATAACTTATTTTACAACACATGTAATATGTCTAATAACATCATTACAATACTTAGACAAAAGAGACTAAATCTGGTCTCCATATATGTCAGTAGAACCAAGTTCCACTAGCATGTCATCGACATCTAGTATTGGATCTTCCACTTGCTGATTCTGCTCCTGGTTGTCCATGTTCAGAGAATCATCTCGAGAACCATCAACCGTAGGGGTACCATCTTCATTTCCAAAGAAGTGTGCTTCATACGGTTCCCCGAGCCTTCTTGCCCTTTCCAAGTGACTGTTGGTACAACTCCACCAAATGCTTTGAAGTGTCACACTTCTTTGCAATATGTTCCTTACAACCACACCTGAAGCAACCGGTGTTGCTAGCCCTTTCATTCTTCTTGAAAGAACCTTTTCCTTTTGGACGCCATACTTATTCTGCTTTTCATTACGCTTCCACTTTCCATTGAATGTCCTACGGTTCTTTTTGGAACCATTGAACTTTTGAGTATTCTTAGAGTTGAAGTGTGATTCAGGCAGAGGCATCGTTCCTGTTGGACGAGCCAAATTGTTCTTCTCAAGAAGCTCATTGTGCTTCTCTGCCTGAAGCAGTGAGTAAATCAACTCAGAATACTTCTTATACTTTTTTGGCCGATTTATACTGTTCAGCAAGTATCCTCATAGAAGGATGAAAAGTAGAAAGCGCCTTTTCAATAAGATCGGCATCGAAACTGCACTATTACGAATCTCAACTTGGAGTTGATCTTATGAACAGCAGAATTGTATGCAGCTACAGACTTAAAGTCTTGGAATCGGACTAGTGCCCATTCCCGTTGCGCTTCAGGCAACATCACCGCCCTTTGTTGATCATACCTCTCCTTTAAGGAGTTCCAGAGTGTCAGAGGGCTCTCCTCCATCGATACTCTGTCTTTAGGTCAGGTGAAGATGATGTCGAATGAAGTGCAACGCTGAATACCTTATTATGTCTCATTACGGATGCAGTCCCTTGGGCAGGTGTGGTTATAGCGGAATTGAGTCCCTTGGCCGTCAAATTGATTTTGACATCCATTGCCCATGTCAAATAGTTAGAACCATCGACGGCAAGTTCAGCAAACTCTTTTTTAGATATGTCAGCCATATTCTGCATGCAATCATCATGCTTATTAATTTACTCTCATAGCAAATTAATTGTGTTGTAAATAAAACAATGCATGTATATTGATCAACATATAGCAATTGCCAAATTGCCGGAACATATACGTTGACATACATTGTACTTGTACAATACAGTAATACACACTAATTACTGAACAATACAACATAGTAATTTACACAAATTACTAAATAACTAGTCACAACTTCAAACTGCTAGTTAAAGAACTAAATGAAAAAAGAAAAACGAAAAAATGGTCCTGGGTCGCATACAGGGAGACCCAAACCAGTAGCACAGCCCACTGCTACAGTAATTTTTCTTTCTTTTTCCGCTCAGAACGGGCACAGTCAAGCCCGCCTAGCCTTTCGCCCAACTAGCCCGGCACCGCTTTAGACGTTGGATAAAATGGATCGGCGGTTAGGGTTTTCCTACCGCCGATCCCCATTCCACGCGCGCCTTTCTCCCCGTTTCCACCGCCGGCCGGACGCGGCCATCGCGCGAAGCCGCCGCGGTGAAGAGATGAAGCCCTCCTCCTCGTCCGACGAGGGGTGTAGTCGAGATGTCCTCCCCATTCTGGGATCCGTTGGCGAGGCCGAGCGACGCTGGTTCCAGCGCGCCGACGGGCGTCTAGGGCGACGGTCGACGGCGGCGGCGGAGCGCTCAAGAGAAGACGGCGGCTCGCGCCGGTGTCAGGCGGACCCGCGCCGCCGCTCGTGCCAGCGACGTCCGTGGCGGGCGTCCCTCCTGCCCCGAAGAGGAAGATGCTCTGTTCGCCGGGAGGGGCAGGGGAGCGGCCAAACGCCCATGGGGCGCTGCTTGTCTCGGTGGCCATCTCGAGGCTCGACCGGGCGCTGCCACTTGCTCGCAGCGGTGACCGCGCTTCGCGGTGGCTATGGCGCGTCCCGGAGTTGGGATGAAGACGAGGCCATCGCTTCGGCGCTGGCGACACGCTGCCGGAGTCGGATCAGAAGCCGCGTGCGTGTACGCCGACGACTATCACCCGTTCCTCCTCTTCGCCGCGTGGGGACGGCAGCGCAGCCGGGCGGCAATCGTGCAGGTCCCGCACGCCCATGTCGGCGTTTCAGCGGTGGAAGAGCACTCGGTCCGCGACAAGCCACAGATCCAGGCTCCTGGCGGTGGACAACCGCATGGCCAGCGCCGGTTCACCGGGCGTGGCATCACGGCGGCGCCCAGCCGTGTGGTGGTGGCGGCGCCCACCAGCGAAGTTCTGGCGGCGTTAACGCCGAGGCCAGATTCTTGTGGTGGTGCGCCCATCGATGGCGGACGAACCGCGGCGCTGCTCGGCAAGGAAATGGCGGCGACCTTCTTCCCGAGAAGACCAAGGAGAAGGGAGGCGAGGGACGGCATCCTCACCGCTTTTCTTCTCCGCGAGTTCCTGTGTGGCCTATCGCTCTCGCTGGAGAGAAGTGCGTGATAACGTGTAAAGTAATAGTGCGATGAACAGTAATGATCACTGTTGATTGACTGCAATGATGTACATATTTATATGTCCAGAAGGGACACGTCGCACAGTCGCAACGCTTACAAGAGGCAAGATTAAAAGGACGCGTCCGTTACATTAGGACGTGACCCATCGGGGGAGAAACCGCACATCGGTTTGGAAAAGCTGGGATTTCCCTTTAATTAAACTAATTAACTAAATCTTAACACTTCCATCACAGACATTGCAACATGGCAGGGGCAAACTACATAGCTAAATTCTGGAACCAGTACCATCAACTGGAGTATTTCATTGCCATCGCCATGCACTGATGAAGGATACATGCCAACCTATACATCTGTTGATGGTCACAGTAAACAAGCTTGACAAATCGACATCAGGCAGCCCTTGAGCGTATCAAATTCCCTTGGCCTGTAACAACCATGATTTCCATCCAGATTTTTCTCTTCTGTAGATATGCTCTCCTGTGATAATGTTGAAAGAACCAAGTCAGTTCTCACTAATTAACACAAGACAGATGCTTACAAAATAACGAAAAAACTTCAAAGAAATGTAGTTGAATCATTCCCAATTTGCTCATACAGAAGCAATGAGGCGGAAGAGATCGCTACATACTGAACAGTGTTCCAAACTACTAGACACACAATGAAATAATCAATTTTTTATGAGCCTAGAAATATAAACTCAACACCATCAGTACAAAATATTAATAATTTATTTTGAACCTTCAAAAACATTGCCAATTTTCTAAGACATGGCGTATGTGGCTCCAAATGACAAGCATGAATAACACACTACTAAACAGGAGCAGAACCTCATTAAAATCAGTTTTACAAGTTAATGAGCAGAAACTCACAAATACACTAGCTTCGACGAACATAAGAGACAAAAACATGGTAGGGAGCATGAGGCCATGAGAGAGCAACATGAGATGGATAGAGGGAGGGTGTCGGGTGCAACCTTCTTCTGCCTGCCTAGGGCAAACTTGGCGCGTTTGGACGACGGCGGCGGAGCCTGCGAGAGCAAGCAAGCAAGAGAGGGGGTAGCATCAGTACGGGACGCACTGCTGCTACTATACAAACAATAACACTAAAACAGCAATGGAAGGAACAAATTTGGAAACCAATAAATAAATAATGTAAAAGGAGGTGTAATCATACATCAGCACAACCGTATATCCATGTATGCTGGTCATTCTAAATTCTCACATGATCAACAACACGATAAGTGAGCGTGCTCCCACATCTACAAATTGTTCCAATATAACCAGTTTAAGTAAAAGCATGCCATTTCCATTATGGCTAATTCCATTTAACTTGACAAATCTAAGAAAATATACGACACGTCTACATGAAGTCATGACCCTAGAAAGGATGTTCTAACTTCACCTTCCCCTTGGTCCACTTCTACAATGCACCCGCAGCACAAAAATAAACTCCATGAGACCGTGAGAAAGCAACATGACATAGAAATTAATAGCAGGAGGGTGAGGGGTTCAACCTTCTTCTTCTTGCCTCTGCCGAACTTGGCATGCTTGGAGGACAGCAGCGGAGCCTGCAAGAACAAGCGACAACGAAAGGGGGTGGCGTCAGTACTAGACCGTACTGCTGCTCTACTGTACAAGCCACAACACAAATAGTAACGGAAGGAGCCAATTTGGGAACCAGTAAAGAATTTAAACACAGATGTAATCATACATTAGTGCAACATGTACGCTAGCCATACTAAACTCTCACATAATCAGAAACACGATACATGAGTGTGCACAGACATCTACCAAAGTTCCAACATAACCAGTTCAAGTAAAGGAATGTCATTTCTAATGCGACCAATCCATTTGAATTGGCAAGTTCACAGCTCAAAATTCGACGGCACAATGCAAAAACACTAACATCACCATCTATGTTACAGAGAGAAGGAGAATTGCCTAGTGGTCCCAGTAAACGGCGTATACCGCCCACACATGGTGTGCATCACCGAGCATGCAGACCCTCATCTTGGAGCGCGAGACCGCCTTACCTGCATATATGAGTGTATACATTAAGTAAAATAAACCCATTTGAATGGAAACTCATTGAATGTTATAGAACAATGTTGTTTATTATCCAAGAAATAGCATATTGTACTAGACTATTGAATGAATTTTGAATTCTGAGTATATGAGGGCATCACTAGATTGGCCAGATGTGATGAACACAATAAAGTTTCGCCAATAAATAATCATGATGAAATACAAACACTGTTGCCCCTAAATCGCAAATCAAGATCACAATTCTTACGAAACGAAAGTTCATAGTTCATACTGTACATAGCAATGCCATGCTATAGAAAAATAAGAGTGCTCAAAAGCCAGAAATGGTATGACACAAAGTAACAGCAGCGGAAACATACATATCCTGCATCAATCTAGCATTTTTTATTAATGGTTTAGTTTTTTATTACTACATACAGAATGTAAGATGGTTTCCTTTTAGTTATAATAAATCATCAAGGAGTTTAAGTAAAAGAATGTCATTTCGATTACGGTCGATTCCATTTAACTTAGCAAATCTAAGAAAATATATGACGTCTACATGAAGTCATGACCCTAGAAAGGATGTTCTAACTTCTAACCACAAGAAGTGACCAACTAGTGGAGACAAGTAAAGTAAAAGATGACAGATCAATACACAACTCAAAATGTGAAAGGTCACGGGTAGTTTTACCTCCGCCCCGAATTACTTTTCTTAGGTTTGTCGTATCTAGACAAACCGAAGACAAGTAATTTGGGACAGAGGGAGTATTTGTGAACTGAATCTTGCAAGTTCAGACCCCTGCTTGAAGCGAGACAAAAAGAAAATAGAATGCTCACAGCAAGAACAAACAGAGGGAAGATGGACCTGAGTTGCTGCTGAAGTGACGAAGCTCAATGATGGCTGTACTTGCCCAACCTGTTTCCCCAGAGCCACCACCCGAAATCGCTCGTGACTGCTAGACAGGAAAGGACAGGACAAGGTAAATTCAGTTAATCATCGGGAAAGCAAGAACAAATCGATCGATTTGTGCCAATTCAAAGCATCGGACCTTGGCGGGGTTGAAGCAAATCAAAGAGGAGAAGAGCAGCAGCCTCCCCCTCGTGCTCATTATCGCCTCCATGGCCTGCACACAGCCACCACCGGCATACGGCCTCCTCCTGCTGCTGCTAAAACAACAACCACCACCACCAATCAGCCAAGTAAATCCTATTGTGATGAAACAAACAGAGGTACGGATGAACAACATTTCTCTCTGCTACAAACTGAACCCTTTTTTTTTGATACACAAATGGCTGCTGCAATACAAGCACAAGCAGGACCTGACCAAAAATAAAGACAGAACTGAAGACAAATCCTAGTTTAGCCATCTCTTACTATGTACTCTCTCTGATCCATATTAATTGTCGCTGATTTAGTACATCTTTTTGTACTAAATCATGACAATTAATACGGATCGAGGGAAAAGATGATTGATGCTATTCATGTTTCTGCTCACATTGCACATTGTTTTTGTGGAACCGTGTGTAGGTTGCACTTTCTCTTCCTAAGAGTATAAACTGTATGTAGGTAGTTGCTTTCCGGATTGTTGTTGGGAGTACAAACAATAATCTCTTCTCCCCACATAGTAACAGGGCAATGTCCGAAGTTTCACTTCAGAGTTCAGACTCACTTTCCAATCTCGTGATTTGTAGTCAAATGCCACTTCAGTTGCTTGCTTACTATGTAGGATCTAATTTGTTGGTTTACAACATGGAAACAAACCGGCTAAACTAGCATGGCTGTTTTTCATATCATATCAAAGTTTAGCCTAGTTCATGAAATGAGCAAGGACCATGCACAGTACATAAAAAACTCATAGATAGGGAAACCACGGATGCAATGTCATGCCCTGTTGATACAGTGCAATATGAAGGAAAGGATGTATGAGTGCATCATGAAAAAACATACAAGTTTCTTCAAGGTCTCATGTCACAATCACATGAAATAATTTAGCTAAGAATTAATACTACTCCCCCATAATATAAGAGCATTTTTTAACACTACACTAGTGTCAAAAACGCTCTTATATTATGGGATGGAGGGAGTAGCGTTTACAAGTAAATAAATACACTCAAGAAGTAATCATTTGAGAACTGAGAAATCTCTCGTCCCTGCTGCATGCAAACCCAATATTAATGTCAGACCTACAACCATCTCAACAAGAAATCTAACGGTAGTAGGCTATGGCCGGTATATGTGAGGACTGAGGAGTCGTCACAGAGAGTCAGAACTAACTAATACTAGGTATATGACTAGTTCCAACTTCAGAGTGTCGTGATACTGCTGTTCTTGTGCCAATTTGAGCCTACTGATAACTTAATCGACTTTTTTGATAGAAATATAGTCTTGTTAACATTTACAGCATTTTCAACATCGAGTCAAACTCGCACTTCAAGTTCAACTGACTTGATGGCAAGACGGGAAATGGTGCATCTTAATTCTCAAGAAACAACACTCAAGTTGCATGGTGAAACTTATCTGTTCATTAAAAGAAAGCTCAACATGTGATTAATTGAATGAAACTGAATCCTTACTGGAGCATCATGGGACCACCAAGTAGTAGGACTTGTTCAAATGAAGTGACGAAGCTCGACGATGGCTGCACTTGCTCAACTTGTTCCCCCAGAGCCACCACCGGGAATCGCTCGTGACTGCTAGACAGGAGAGGACACGAGACGGTTAAATTCAGTTAATCATCAGGAAAGCAAGAAGAAATCGATCGATTTGTGCCAATTCAAAGCAGCGGACCTCGACGGGGTTGAAGCGAATCAAAGAGGAGAAGATCAGCAGCCTCCCCCTCATGCTCATCATCGCCTCCATGGCCTGCACACAGCCACCACCGTCATACGGCCTGCTCTTGCTGCTGCTGCTGCTGCTGCTAAAACAACAAGAACAGTCAATCAATTAGCCTAGTAAATCCAATTGTCATGAAACAAACAGAGTTTCAGATCAACAACATGTCTCTCTGCTATAAACTGAACCCTTTTATTTTTTATACACACATGGCTGCTCCAATACAAGTACAAGCAGGACCGAACCCAAAAAAAAGACAGAACTGATGAGAGAGAGAGAGAGAGAGAGAGAGAGAGAGAGAGAGAGAGAGAGAGAGAGAGGAGAGAACCTCCTATGGCATCCTGTAGCAGCAGGCAGGCAGGCAGGGTGGGTTGGAGCAGAGCATCTTCTCCATGGCCCTCCTGTCTCTCTCTGTCCCGCATGCCCTTGAATTCCTTGACACACACATAATACAAGCAGATGAGATGAGATGAGATGAGATGTTGGAGGAGATGAAGAAAAGTAGTAGGTACAGTAGAAAGAAGAAGGCAAAGACAGGGGACGAGGGTTTCGTGCGTGCTTGAGGAGAAGGAGCTTCATCTCCATGGCGGCATCCTGTCCCATGAGGCCATGACGATGGCGCGCGTCCTCGAGCATCGAAGATTACCAGCCGGAGTCGCCAGAGTTGGAAGAGACCAAAGCCATTGCCGCCGGGGAGGGGAAGGGAGGGCCGCGAAGTGAATACCCCGAGTTCAATACCGAGTCGGTGATGCATGTACGTGGTTCTTCAATACCGAGTCATGAATATATACTGCACAGCAGCACAGGTGCGAAGGCAATTATATACAGATCGATCGCCGTTGGTACGCTCCTGGAACCCCACACATCACCGGGAAAAAGATCATGACGGCGACATCGTCCACGACGGAGGACGTGACGCGGCTTCTACCCCATGATGTGCTCGCTGACGTCCTCCGTCGCCTCCAGTCGCCGCGCCACATCGCCGCATCCCGCTGCGTCTGCAAGGCGTGGCGCGACATCATCGACACCTATCGCCTGCTTCGAGCAGACCTCCTCCCTCTGTTGTTGGCGGGCATCTTCACCGTTATGCACAGCTACAACTCATGCATCCACAGATACTTCTCACCCGTTTCATCCCCGGCCATCGCCCCCTTCCACTACCTGGACACCAAGGACGCCGAATGCTTGACGATCGTGCAACACTGCAATGGACTCCTCCTGCTGGGCTACCACAAGATGAGGGTGCTCAATCCCGCCACACGACAGTGGGCGTCCTTGCCTCCTCCCCCGCCCATGTTCACCCCTGGCTTGGAGGACGCCGATTGGTTTCTCGAGTCTGGCAAGGACCGCCATAATCAGTACCTTGTGTTTGACCCGACCGTGTCGCTGGATTACGAGGTCTTTTCAATCAAGTATGTACCTTCTTATCCCTTCCCTGATTGCATGCATTTGGCGTCCGATGAAATTTAAGAACGAGAATGGCCACCGTCGGCATTCGTCTTCCTCGTCTACTCGTCCAACACAAAGCAGTGGGAGGAGAGGACATTCCTTCGGGAAGGGGAGGCTGCGGGGAGCATTGGCCATATGTTCAACGTTCCACCAACAGCCCAGAACTATGCCGCGTACTGGCGGGGAGCACTTTACGTCTACCAGCATGATTTTCTTATGAAGTAAGCACCGTCCGGCTATTAAATTGCTAGCTTAATTTAGTTATGGGTTTGATACACGGCTAACAGAACAATTGCTTGATTTCTGCAGAATAAACTTGTCAAATAGCAAGTACCAACTGATTGACCTGCCGGAAGGTTGTGATCCACATTCTGAAAACTTTTATATAGGAAGATCGGAGAAAGGAGTTTATTGTGGTTTCCTTTATGCATTTGACGGCTTATGTTACGGATATGATGGGTATGGACTTAAGGTTTTGTTACTCGATGAATCCTGCAGCAAGATGAATTGGGTGCTGAAGCATGACATCAACCTTAAGCCTCTCTTGGCACATTTTCCATGGAATTACGATAATAGGCCCTGGACCTTGGAATACGGCAATGTCGATGATCACAACGACGCCAACAAAGCACCAATTAAAGTGGAATTTGATTGGGGTTTCGACTACTGTAAGCCACGGGATGCTGGATATATCCCCCGTCAATATGCCCTTTCTCTACTTGGATTTCACCCTAACCAAGAGGTCGTCTTCGTCCATACGCCCTCTAAAAGAGTAGTGGCTTATCATTTTGATTGCTCCAATATTGAAGACCTGGGGTGCTTCCCCATGGAAAGTCCCTACGATATAAGCATGTCTTTTCCATACACACCATGTCAGATCGGTGAACTATCAGACAACTAGTTTAGTGATACTATGAAATTTAATCAGCATATTCAGTTCTTGTTGTTTAGTTTATATACGAGAACGATTGATTTTTATTATAGTAAAACTTTGAGAACAAATGATGGTTTTGCTAGAACATTGTTGCTTACATCTCATACGTGGACCCGTCTACATGCATGTCTAAATTTAACCATCAACCTCCCTCCTTCGTTCTGAGGCACTACCATCGATACAGATAGAAGTTTGTATCATATATGTAAATAGTTTGTTTATTTTCTTTTGATTTTAAGGGTTTTGGAAATTTTGTTTTTTGTCATCCATATAGTTTTACACTGTAAAGAAGTTTTATCTTTGAATTTGTTTTTGTCATCCATATAACTTTCCGGTTTTGTGTTTGTTTTTGTTTATTACGCATGGCACTAGTTGGTAGCATTCGCCGTTGTGCATTTATACCTTTCTTTGGTTAGGCAGTTTCTCTCTCTTTCTCTCTCTCTCTCTCTCTCTCTCTCTCTCTTGTGGAAAGTGAAGGAGGAGAATGGATTCCCACCATCCGCTGCCATGGGTTCCTGCCTCCTCTATATGATGCTCGGCTCCTGCTTTTAGATATTAATTTCGTCGATCAACCAAAGGGGGGAAAAACACAGCTATTAATTTCAATGATCAACCAAAAGTGGGAAACGCAGCTACTAATTTCATTGATCAACGAAAGGGGGAAAACGTAACTAAGCAATCAGTAACCACTTCAAAGCACAGTAAAAGTATCCAAGCATGTATAAATGATAGTAAAACTAAGTGGATTCGAGTAAGTCATGTACAACAAAGATATAAAGAATTACCTAAGGTATAAAGGAAAGAGAGACATTACTGACTCCCATTCGAGGTTAAAATGAATATTTCCTTGATTTAATAAGTTTACTTTTATCTGGCAGCAAGACCTCTCATTCCTAATCAAGTGTAGTACAGTTATAGAGTTATATAAAGAAAGAGTACTACAGTTACGATAGATATATTAATTAGTTAAAAATTTATTTGGCGCCCATAATCTCCTAAAGTAGACAGATTCTTCCCCCCAAAAAAAAGTCGTGCAGGGCAATGGCGCGCCCGCTGAGCGTCGGCGCTGGGGGGTGGATCCGACCTGACTCCGGTGATCCGCCGTGTAACCACGACGTCTAGGGCGACGGCCGCCTTTCGGCGGAGGACTGGGTGATTGCGTGCCCGCAGGCTCCCGCGATTCCCTCAACGAACCGGGTGAGCGACAGCCTTCGTTCCTGCGCCAGCCTTCGATATGCCGCAGATGACGCGCTGGTTGTTCCTGTGCAGGTTCGCCGACACGGCGCCGGATCCGCGGTGATGCGGGGAAGGCCGTGCATGATGAACGCATGCCGCCGGTGATGCGGCAGATTGCGGCGAGAAGCCAGGGCGCGAAGGTCGTGAGAGAATTGGATTTTGGGGATCGTGGTAATGGTGGACGGCCTATGATGCAACACGTGGCGGACATCCATGATTCTCGCTTAGGGGAGACGTCGAAGACGGTTCCATGGAAGACGCCTCCTCGCCTGGTGGAACTACTTCGTCCGCTGTGGGGCAAACCAGCACCCGATAGGGTTTCATATAGTGGGGGGTGGCGTCAACTGCCGGCGCGGCTCTCGGATCGGTGTCGAATCTCGGCGGCGGCAGCGGCGGAGTGGCCTATGGTTGGTGGGGGGAGTTCCAACTTCTCCTTCGACGACTACTTGTCGCAGTCCATGGCCGGGCGAGGCGACTGGAGGGGACCGTGGCTGAGCAGCGCAGGCGGGGGACGCGGTGCCTGGACCGGGCGCGGCAATGCCGTTGGTGGTGGCGGCGGCGGCGGCGGAGGATGGCGCGGCCCACCACTGCAGCGCCCACATGCGCGACCTCCACAGCCCGTGCCTTACCAGGGCGGGGGGTTCAGTGCCGCGATTGGAGGGCTCGCGGCCGGGCAGCCAGGTCAGGGCAGCTACCTGGCTGGTCAGGCAGGTTTTGGTGCGGGCAGTTCAGGCCAGGGCGTGCAAGGAGGATACGTTGCCGGGCAGCAGTACTATGCTCCGCCTCCAATGCGGGGTGCAGGTAATCCCCAAATGCCTACCAATCTGAACTATGGCTATGATCAATTTGGGGAGCAGGGTGGTGGTTTTGCTGGTTGTTATCAACAGACTGGAAGTGCTAGTGCGGACTACATTCAAAATCAGGGTCAATTCTTTGTTGGTCCTAGTAAATCTCAAAGTACTGGTGTTGGTAATTCAAGCAAGCCTAGTGCTAGTGATGCTGCCGCTGTTACAGAACATAGGGCCCAAATGGTATGCTACAGATGCGAAATTGCTGGCCATGCCGTTAAAAGGATGCACTACGTCTGTCTGGTGTGTTAACTGCGTGAAAAAGGATGCTCATCTGTCCAAGAAATGTGCCCTCCTATATCAGCCCAAACATGTGGCGTGTCTGATTGGTAGCGCTGCTGATGGACTTCAAATGTTCTATCTAGGTCTGGGAAAAAACCTGACCAGGATAAAGCTAAGCAGGTTATTGCCATTGTCTTTGTAAAAGGTGAATCACTTACTGCCTTGCAACTAGTCAATTCTCTCAGCATGATATTCCAGTGGGGATGGGAATGGCAAGCAAAGCCATATCTTAAGGACAACTTCCTGGTGAAATTTCCGTTGATGCAAAAAATCGATGAAATGAAGGGATACCACTACTTTGGACTGATTGGTACTAAAGCAACAATCAAAGTTGACAGGTGTACTAATTCCCCAATTGCATCTTATAAGCTCTATGTCTGCTGGGTTAGAATTGATGGAGTGCCTGAACCACTTGAACATTACCAAGGTTTCTGTGAGGCTGGTTCTTTGATAGGGAATGTTCTCGAACTGGACACGGAGTTGTATAAACAGTGTGGGGTTGTGAGAGCAAAAATTGGAGTAATGGATCCCAGGAAAATTCCAGCTAGTGCTCCCCTGAATGAAAGTGGCTTGGTATATAACATTTTCTTTGAGTTAGAGGATATTGTGGAGGAGGGAGGCCAATTAATTGGAGGGGGGTGTTTTGGTCAGCTACCCCAGGCCTTTGGCTCCTACACAACAAACTACTGATAAGAGACCTAGGGACAGAAATGAAAAGGATGAGCTGATATGCAGTAAATCTCCAAGGCAAGATAGTGATGCTATTGGTATCGGAGGTAATGCGATAGCTGAGAATTCTGATGAGGTTATCCAGTCAATACGAGTTAGATAAGAACTTGCTAGCTGAAAGGGAAGTGAGACAAAAACTGCTAGACAAGAAGCATTTGATTGACAAGGCGGGATCTGGTGTAGAGCAAATTAATGCAGACTTTGCTAAGGATGCTGACATGATGGAGAACTTTATAGAAATGGCTGGTAGCCAACAAGATGATGAGTATGATTGCACTCAGGATCATGAAGATTTTGCTAGAAGGCTCGGGATTAGCACTCAAATAATTAAAGAGATTGAGGTTGAAGTGGAAGAGGAGTTGTTGGCTGAGGAAAATTGCAACCTGAGGCATGACAAGGAGAACCTAACCCCTACCGTGGTTAAAACAACCTGTGCTATTTCACCTCCTGGAAGAGCTGTTGCGACGAAGCAGACCTCCTTCTCTAACATGGTACAAGGGTGGTGTTGAATCCTTTGCAGTATCTTGGGGCGGCTGATATTACCAAGCAACAAAAGTTGAGGGAAGCTGAAGCTAGGGTCCAAAAGGTTAAAGAAAAGGCAGCTCTAGATGAGGCGGCGAGGAGAAGAAGTGACAGGAACAAACACAAAGAGGGGTGAATAGGCGCTTTAAAATAATTACGGTTTAGGCTTGAACAAATGCGGAATAAACCTAGCGGTTAATTTGTCAAGCACAAAACCTAAAACAACTAGGCTTACCTATGTGCACCAACAACTTACGCTAAAGAAGATAAACTACTAGGTGATAGCATGATATATGACAAGAAACAATATGGCTATCACAGAGTAAAGTGCATAAGTAAAGGGCTCGGGTAAGAGATAACCGAGGCACGCGGAGACGACGATGTATCCCGAAGTTCACACCATTTGGAGCGGTGTGGAGGCACAATGCTCCCCAAGAAGCCACTAGGGCCACCGTAATCTCCTCACGCCTCGCACAATGCAAGATGCCGTGATTCCACTAAGGGACCCTTGAGGGCGGTCACCGAACCCGTACAAATGGCAACCCTTGGGGGCGGTCACCGGTACCCGTCAAATTGCTCGGGGCGATCTCCACAACCTAATTGGAGACCCCGACGCTTGCCCGGAGCTTTACACCACAATGATTGAGCTCCGAACACCACCAACCGTCTAGGGCGCCCAAGCACCCAAGAGGAACAAGCTCAAGGGCACCAAGCACCCAAGAGTAATAAGCTTCTCAACTTGGAACTTTCACGTATCACCGTGGAGAACTCAAACCGATGCACCAAATGCAATGGCAAGGGCACACGAATTGCCCAAGTCCTTCTCTCTCAAATCCCACCAAAGCAACTAATGCTAGGGAGGAAAATGAGAGGAAGAACAAGAAGGAGAACACCAAGAACTCCAAGAACTAGATCCAAGGGGTTCCTCACATAGAGGAGAAAGTGATTGGTGGAAATGTGGATGTAGATCTCCTCTCTTTTCCCTCAAAAACTAGCAAGAATCCATGGAGGGATTGAGAGTTAGCAAGCTCAAGAAGGTCAACAATGGGGGAAGAACACGAGCTCAAAGGATAAGGTTCAATGGGGAAGAAGACCCCTTTTATAGGTGGGGAAAAATCCAACGGTTATGCTCACAGCCTTTTGAGCGGTAGTACCGCTTGACATCACAGTACTACCGCTAGGGGTAGCGGTACTACTGCTTGCGAGCGGTACTAAAAAATTACATCCGTGCCTACCACCGCTGGACTTGTGACGAGTTTTGGTCCCGAGCGGAAGTAGCCACGGAAGTAGCCGCGGTAGTACTGCTCCAAGCGTTATTACCGCTCCCAAGAGCGGTAGTACCGCTCCCAAGGGCGGTAGTAAAAAATTACTTCTGCTCCTACCCGCGGTAGTACCGCTGCAGCCTTTTCAGAACACCAAAACTACCACAACTTCTGCATTCGGATTCCGAATTCGACGAAACCAAGTTTGTTGGAAAGCTAGCAACAAGGGCTAACACAATATAGATAGAAATACCAATAATAAGCAAATTAGAAAAGTTCCAAAAGAAAATGGTGAGAACCCTTCCTCGGATAAGACCGGTAAAACCTCCAACACCAAAAACATCATAGAAGACGCATGCAAACTCCATTTTCGATGAACTCAAGCTTGTCATCAAGATGACCATAAGCTCTAAGACTCACAAAGAGAACCAAACAAGAACCAAGAAACATGATGCAAGGATGCAATGGTTTGAGCTCTCGACGAACGATACGATCAAGCTACTCACTTGAGAGCCCCCTTTGATAGTACGGCTATCGATCCTATAACCCGGTCCCCCAACTACCACCATGAGACCGGTAAAATAGAAAACCTATCAAGGGCAAACCTTTGCCTTGCACATGATCCACTTAAGCTAGATGATGACGATCTTGTCCTCCGCAAGATGGACCACCTTTCTTGATTGCGTTGGGTCAATGGAGACTAGATGATTGCTCCCCCATACTCCACTATGGGTGAGCCACTCTTCGGCACATCTTCACAAGTCCATTGACACCACAATGGATGGCAAGCTTCAAGCACTTGATCTCTCCGTGATGCTACACTTGAACTTGCACATGACAATCTTGATGACGATCACTACTTGATGTCATCCTTTCCACATGGGTTGTATGATATCTTCCTCTTGACGCAAGCCCATGGACATGTACCTAACCCCACACAGAACTCTCACATAGACCATGGGTTAGTACACAAAGTGCAATGGACAATGCTTACCATACCATGGGATCACTTGATCACTCTCGGTACATCTTTTACGGTCTGTGAGTTGATCAACTTGATTCACTCTTGACTTAGTCTTGATCAACCTTGAATCTTTCCAACTCTCTTAGTTTAGATGATGTCTTGAAGGTAAACATGAATGATCACACAATCTTCTTCTTCAAGACATGCTTGCAATAAGCTCAACACTCACATGACCAATCTTTGGATAATTCCTTAATAGCACCTTGGTCAACACATAAACTCCTTGAAACCAACACATGGACTTCAAGAAATGCCTATGGACAAATCCTTCAAATATAACTCAATGCAACCATTAGTCCATAGAGAATGTCATAAATTACCAAAACCACACATGGGGGCACCGCATGTCCTTTCAATCTCCCCCATTTTGGTAATTGATGAAAATCACTTTCAAGAGAGTTTATATAAGGAATTATGCATCACCATGCAATGCAACAACCAATAATGCATGCGTATGAGATGCAAATGCTTAGGAACAAAACCAAAGCAAGGAGAAATCTCAAGACTTCTCCACAAAACTCTGAAACTTCTCCCCCATTGGCATCGATTGCCAAAATGGGCGAAAAGCTAAGAAGACCAATATAAAAGGTGTTCCTCCAAAAGTTGTGCACTTCTTAACAAGAGAGTGGAATGCCATACACATATCCAAAGGTAATACTTGGAGGAAGACCAACTATAGTGAGTCACCAAGATTGCAAAATAATGATATGCCACAAAGACATAACAAAGAGAGAAACAAGCAATCAAGCAATCAAAAGATACCAATTGAAGCAAGCTATCAAAAGATACCAATTGAACCAACTAGACCAATGAACCTACGTGCCACATGAATAAAGATATTATGATATGAGCAGAGGAGTGTTCTAAAGAAATTAGAGAAGCTCCCCATGATTTGTGCACATCAACAATTTTTGTATTAGGATACAAAGTGCACAAAATAGGATCATAGCTCCCCCAGAATCAATAGAAACTTACAACAAGTGCAAGTGAGCATATAGGTAACTAAGCCTAGTACTTGCAACAAACACATGGTTGAGCAACAAGTAAAAGAGGCAACTTAAGAATGGGCTCAACAATGATGTGTGCGAGTCAAGGCAATGCACTTGAGAAGACTAATGTACGGATGAGCATTAAGCATCAACATAGTCTTGAATAGTGGAGATACAAGGTGCATGACATGTCCTTCCCACACACACCAAGCAAAGGCGTTCACAAGCACACTCAACATGCAAAAAGAATAACCAACGCTTGTGACAACCCATGGTGAAGAAAGAAAGTGAAAGCTATGTCAAGAGGAGGGATACCAATCGATATGGCAAAAGCCTCATCAAGACAAGCAAGAGACAAAATATCTTCACCACACAAGAGTGCATCAAGATGCAACGATAGAGGACACGCACTCAAGGCAAAAGCTTTCACGGAGCCACCAAAGAAATAACATAAGAAAGACAAGGTGGACATGAAAGAAAGGATATCAACTAGAGATGTAATTTCTCTCAAGTGTATAAGGTTCTAGGTAGACAAAATCATGATGATATATATCTACAAAGAGGGATGTACACCCGAAATAGTCACAACATGAAGGAACAAGATATCCACGAGGAAGTCATAAATATACCAATAAGATATTTTCTTGAAAGCATAGCACTTGGCTAGATATGGTCTTATTGTATATAAATGAATTCCTATCAAGATGAACATCAAAGACATCACAACTAGCAACATGAGATCATCGTTGAGATGCTTTGAGAAAGGAAACAAGTATCACAAGAAAGAATGAAATACATGCCATGATACAACCTACACAAGGTTGATGCAAGTAATGTGTGCATGTAGTAGATGATGATTATTACCGAGATACCATTGGAAGGATGTAGTAGATACCAATTGAAGGTAGATAGTAGTTCATTGATCATCCTAGCTTGACTCCAATATGCACATGGTGACAACACCTTCCTTGTGAGTGAGCCGAGCATCCAATGCATCTCCAAATGTTCCTATAAGAACAACACAAACTAAACGGTACCCAAACTCATCGGGACCAAATAGTTAGAAACACCAATACATAGGACAAACTCCACATAAATATGTGCATATAGATATGAAAATGAATATCATGCACATCTCATCCAAATTGAGACTAGGTGAAGTTTCTCCCATATATTGAGTCAAAGAAAGAAAGCATGCCAAATAAAATACATGAAGAAAACATGCATGCTCAAGACTTCAAAACCCGAAACCAAAAGACAAAGAAATGCCAAGTGAAAAGGATACCAAATGAATAAAACATCACTTGGAGGATATCCATAAAAGATACATCAAGGAATGAGATATCCATTGATACACTCAAAATAAAAGATATCAAACTCCCAAAAGAGAGGATGGTTCCAAACAAACCAAGCTCTCTACAAAGTTTCATGATAGCACAAATTACCAAAACAAAAATGGCTTGCCTTCCACCAACACACACTTGATAAGGATAGCAAGAAGAGTGTTCTATAGAGAATAGGATAGCTCCCCCAAGACTAGTGCATTATAGAGAATTTTCATTTGAATACAAAATGCACAAGGTGGGATCACCACTTTCACTATATCTATAAAACACTACACAAGGACGAGAAATAAACAAGATCCACAAGTGGTAGGGAAGACAATGGGAGTTGACAAAAACCTTGGCAAGAGAAAAGGCAAAAAAACAAAAGCCAATGTAAAGATGATCAATACATTCTACCACAAAAGTGAGTACCAATTGTCAAAAGACAAGAAGTAAATGGAAATAATTCCCGATGGTAGATAGCAAGGATATCCGACATCATCTTCACACCAAAAACAAGCAAATTGCAAATTGTAGAGCTATCATGCCACCTAGGAACAAGATAATTTACAATATCAATTCTAGGTGACAATATCTCAAATGTACACATTTTCTAGGCTAGTAATACACACATAGCATATTACTCCCCCATAATGTGATACCAATTAAAGATAGACAAGAGGCAATTAAAAAGATCCAACAAGAGATAATTAATGGAAAATTTAGAATTTGAATTTCTCATGAGAGATATACCACCTAGAGACTAGATAATCTTGAAATATCAATACTAGATGGTATTACTCATGTACACACATTTATAGGATTGTGAGGTGCACAAAGCACATCACTCCCCCATAATTGGATATTCCATTAATCTCTCACAAGAGCCAACTAAGAAATAAACAAGATGCAAAAAGGCTCAACACACAACACACATGTACATGATGTGCAAACCAACATGCACATACTTGGTTTCTCAAGATAAGCAATTTGGAAGCACAACATATACAAGCACATGCAAGATACAAAACCACAACATGCTAAGGGACAAGTAACTTTTAATGTAAGCAATTTAAGCACGAGTTACCGCAAGAGCAATTTAAGCACGAGTTACCGCAAGGAGGAACATTGGATATATGATAGAAAGATAATCCGAATGACTTGGCTTGACACAATATGAATGATGAGGACCCCTTAAATCTTCATAATGTAGCCAAGTCTCCAATGACCTCCAACAACACCTATTGATCAAGTTTGAGCTAGTTGGTCCCCAACCAAGTTGGGTCCTAAGAGGTTAGTCACAATAGGCTTGGCCACCCAAATGGTTCTTTTCTTGACACCACTTTGAGTACCAACAAACATGGCAAACACATTTCCAACCTTATCCTTCACAAGAGAATAGACATCATCAATAATAATTGGGTTGGATAAGTTACCACTAGTGCATGAAGAAGTGACGTGGCCTTTCTCACAACATAAGTAGCAACGTCTACTCTTCACTTTCTTCTCACTTGATTTCTCAACAAGAGAAGCATTAACTTGAGTCTTCTTGGGAAGTGGCCTTTCTTCAACTTGAGGTTGAGCATGAGATTGAACTTGTGCCCTCTTCCCTTGTTGCTTGACACTAATGGCCTTTTTCTTCAATGGGCAAGATCTAACATGATGCCCTTCTACTTTGCACTTGAAGCAAACAATCTTGGCCGATTTCTTGACTTGTTCCTGGCCCTTATTTTTGTTCATCTTGGACTTCTTCTTCTTGTTGGAGTTGAATCCAAGTCCACCTTTGTCATTGGGGGATTTTTGCACACTCAAGATATTGTTTAGTGTGGATTTCCCTTCATGACTCTTTTCCAAGTCTTTCTTCAAAGAAGTGACTTGGGCCTTGACCTCTTTGATTTCCTCTACATGGTTAGTCTCAATACAAGTACTAGAGGAAGTATAAGCTTCATTGTTAGAGCAACAAGGCAAGGAAAGCAATTCATCACAAGATGTACCAACATTGTTAGTAGATGAATTACAAGGACTAGCACATATCAATATAGCATTTTGACTAGAAGTAGTGCTAGTATCCACATGAGGCTTACTAGATGTTACCTTAGCAAGCATGACCTCATGAGCTATCTTTAGCACATTATGGGATACTAGAAGATCATCATGAGAGCTTGTGAGCCTTACATGATTTTCTTCCAACATCCCATAATTGCTAGATAGCAACTCAAGTTGATCCCTTAGCTCAACATTCTCCTTCAATATATGGATGCTTCACAAGAGATAGAGTTAGTAGCACAAGCATCATCATTAGAAACAAGAGGAGAAGACAACTTGGCAAGCTCTTTTGAATATGAAGCTTTAAGTTGAGCATGAGACTCGGTGAGTTTGATGAGCTCACTCTTAATGACCCTTGAGCCATTTTCGAGGTGCTCAAAGTCCTCAAGGAGTTTAGCATGCACAACTTCAAGCTCCTCATTTTAGTTTCAAAATCATTGGCCACCTCAAGAGCTCTATCACAAGATTCCCTCACTCTAGATAATTCTAGAGCAAAAGTCTCCTCAAGAGATTCCTTGGTGGTTTGTTCAAGTTCAAGAGCTTGAGAGAGGTCTGCAATCTCATTAGCGTAATCACGCTCATGACCATCCATTTTATCAATGGTGACCTCATGCTCCTCAATATGAGATTCCAACTCATCAATATATTTCTTGCGCTCAATAGCAATAGACATGATTTCCATGAAGTTGGAACGAGCAATTTTATTCTTAAGAAGAGCTTTAAAAATCATTTCCCCCTTAATTTTTAAGGAGGCAACGTCATCACTCTCTTCATCATAATCAACATCATCATCACTCTTGCCATCATCAATATCATCACAAGATATATTGGGATTCAAAGTGGGAGATACCTTTGAAGCCTTGGCCATAAGGCAAAATGCAATAGATGATGATATAGGATCCCTTGAAGCATTCAAGACCACATCTTGTTCCATGGAGTGTTGGGTTTCATCTACATTGTTAGCACAACAACTCGAGGAAATACATGCATTTTTATCATGGCAACAAGATATAGCAAGCATATCATCATGAGATTTAGTCAAGCAATTTCTACATGATATGCAAGGACTATCAACACAAGCAAGTGAAACATTTGGAGTGCTCGAAGTGCTAAGGCCCAAAGACGAAGCATTGCAATAATATAGTAATGAAGAATCATCCACAAAAAGCACACTATCATCATTGCAATGACCGACACTACTCACCATATCATTACCTTGTGGCAAACCACATGTAGGTGAAGTAGAAGAAGTTGAGAAGACTATACGGCCGGAGGTGGAGGGAGAACAATCATCCCTACAAATCTTGGACACACCATATTTATCTTGAAGCTTCGTCCACAACTCATGAGCATCCCAAAACGGCATGAGTTGAAATATAACTACATTGCTCAAAGCATCGAAAAGCACATTAGAAGCTTGAGCATTATGATAAGAGTTTTTCTCATCCTCTAAAGATAATCTTTGGGGATCCTTTGGAGGAGAAACACCCATATCTACAATTCGCTCCAAATTTGGGTCCATGACCCAGATTAAGCATGCGAATTACCCAAACATCAAAATTTGTGCCATCGAAACTAAGAGTGTCAGAGAATCCTAATCCCCTAGTCGACATCTTTACTCTCTAGGTTGTTAAGCCCAACAAAGAGAGACGAGGCTCTGATACTAATTGAAAGATCGAGGATGTCGCCTAGAGGGGGGGTGAATAGGCGCTCTAAAATAATTACGGTTTAGTCTTGAACAAATCCGGAATAAACCTAGCGGTTAATTTGTCAAGCAAAAAACCTAAAACAACTAGGCTTGCCTATGTGCACCAACAACTTATGCTAAAGAAGATAAACTACTAGGTGATAGCATGATATATGACAAGAAACAATATGGCTATCACAGAGTAAAGTGCATAAGTAAAGGGCTCGGGTAAGAGATAACCGAGGCACGCGGAGACGATGATGTATCCCGAAGTTCACACCCTTGCGGATGCTAATCTCCATTTGGAGCGGTGTGGAGGCACAATGCTCCCCAAGAAGCCACTAGGGCCACCGTAATCTCCTCACACCCTCGCACAATGCAAGATGACGTGATTCCACTAAGGGACCCTTGAGGGCGGTCACCGAACCCGTACAAATGGCAACCCTTGGGGACGGTCACCGGTACCCGTCAAGTTGCTCGGGGCGATCTCCACAACCTAATTGGAGACCCCCGACGCTTGCCCGGAGCTTTACACCACAATGATTGAGCTCCAAACACCACCAACCGTCTAGGGAGCCCAAGCACCCAAGAGGAACAAGCTCAAGGGCACCAAGCACCCAAGAGTAATAAGCTTCTCAACTTGGAACTTTCACGTATCACCGTGGAGAACTCAAACCGATGCACCAAGTGCAATGGCAAGGGCACACGAAGTGCCCAAGTCCTTCTCTCTCAAATCCCACCGAAGCAACTAATGCTAGGGAGGAAAATGAGAGGAAGAACAAGAAGGAGAACACCAAGAACTCCAAGAACTAGATCCAAGGGGTTCCCCTCACATAGAGGAGAAAGTGATTGGTGGATATGTGGATCTAGATCTCCTCTCTCTTTTCCCTCAAAAACTAGCAAGAATCCATGGAGGGATTGAGAGTTAGCAAGCTCGAAGAAGGTCAACAATGGGGGAAGAACACGAGCTCAAAGGATAAGGTTCAATGGGGAAGAAGACCCCCTTTTATAGGTGGGGAAAAATCCAACCGTTATGCTCACAGCCCGCACCGAGCGGTAGTACCGCTTGACATCACGGTACTACCGCTAGGGGTAGCGGTACTACTGCTAAGGGTAGCGGTACTACTGCTTGCGAGCGGTACTAAAAAATTACATTCGTGCCTACCACCGCTGGACTTGTCACGAGTTTTGGTCCCGAGCGGAAGTAGCCACGGAAGTAGCCGCGGTAGTACTGATCCAAGCGGTAGTACCGCTCCCAAGGGCGGTAGTAAAAAATTACTTCCGCTCCTACCCGCTGTAGTACCGCTGCAGCCTTTTCAGAACACCAAAACTACCACAACTTCTGCATTCGGACTCCGAATTCGATTTAAACCAAGTTTGTTGGAAAGCTAGCGACAAGGGCTAACACAATCTTGATATAAATACCAATAATAAGCAAATGAGAAAAGTCCCAAAAGAAAATGGTGAGAACCCTTCCTCGGATAAGACCGTAAAACCTCCAACACCGAAAACATCATAGAAGACGATGCAAACTCCATTTTCGATGAACTCAAGCTTGTCATCAAGATGACCATAGGCTCTAAGACTCACAAAGAGAACCAAACAAGAACCAAGAAACATGATGCAAGGATGCAATGGTTTGAGCTCTCGACGAACGATACGATCAAGCTACGCACTTGAGAGCCCTCCTTGATAGTACGACTATCGATCCTATAACCCGGTCTCCCAACTACCACCATGAGACCGGTAAAGTAGAAAACCTATCAAGGGCAAACGTTTTCCTTGCACATGATCCACTTGAGATAAATGATGATGATCTTGTCCTCCGCAAGATGGACCACCTTTCTTGAATGCGTTGGGTCGATGGAGACTAGATGATTGCTCCCCCATACTCCACTATGGGTGAGACACTCTTCGGCACATCTTCACATGTCCATTGACACCACAATGGATGGAATGCTTCGAGCACTTGATCTCTTCGTGATGCTACACTTGAACTTGCACATGACAATCTTGATGACGATCACTACTTGATGTCATCCTTTCCATGGGTTGTATGATATCTTCCTCTTGACGCAAGCCCATGGACATGTACCTAACCCCACATAGAACTCTCACATAGACCATGGGTTAGTACACAAAGTGCAATGGACAATGCTTACCATACCATGGGATCACTTGATCCCTCTCGGTACATCTTTTTACGCTCTGTGAGTTGATCAACTTGATTCACTCTTGACTTAGTCTTGATCAACCTTGAATCTTTCCAACTCTCTTAGTTTAGATGATGTCTTGAAGGTAAACATGAATGATCACACAATCTTCTTCTTCAAGACATGCTTGCAATAAGCTCAACACTCACATGACCAATTTTTGGATAATTCCTTAATTGCCCCTTGGTCAACACATAAACTCCTTGAAACCAACACATGGACTTCAAGAAATGCCTATGGAAAAATCCTTCAAATATAACTCAATGCAACCATTAGTCCATAGAGAATATCATCAATTACCAAAACCACACCTGGGGGCACCGCATGTCCTTTCAATAAGGTTGAGCTCAGTTGCAAATTATTATGGATGAAGTGAAAAATACGTTATTTTCTATGAAGCGCAATAGAGCGGCTGGCCCGGACGGCTTTCCTGCCGAGTTCTTTCAATTTTTCTGGAACCTCATTTGTAACGATCTCCTTAGGCTTTTTCATGACTTTTATGAGGGCAAGATTAACATTTCAAGGCTTAACTGTGGTTTAGTCACTTTGCTTGCAAGGGGCAGGGGGCTGATAGGATTCAAATGTACCGCCCCATTTGCATGCTGAACGTACCTTTTAAATTTTTTACAGAAGTTCTTGACAATAGAGCTATGAAAATTGCTGATCAAACAATTTCTAAAGCTCAATCTGCGTTTAAAAAGGGTCGCTACATCCTGGACAATGTGCTTATGCTACATGAAGCTATCCACTCTTTACATAGAAATAAATGTTCTGTTGTGCTTTTTAAGGTTGATTTCGAAAAAGCTTACGATAAAATTAACTGGAGTTTCATGATTGATGTCCTAAAAATGAAAGGCTTCCCTGAACGTTTTGTCCGGTGGACAAAAGATGTTGTTAGTAATGGAAAGGTTGCCATCACTATTAATGATGTTATTGGCCTGTATTTTGTTATTAGGAAGGGTTTGAGGCAAGGGGACCCGTTTTCCCCCCTTGCTTTTCAATTGGGCGGCTGATGTTCTTGCTACTCTGGTGCAAAGGGGGCAAGAAAAAGGATTTATCAAGGGAGTGTTGCCTAGGTTGTATGCAGGAGGTCTAAATATTTTGCAATATGCGGATGATACTATTTTCTGTTTTGAAGATGACCTTGAGGGGGCTAGGAACCTCAAAATTATTCTATGTGTTTTTGAGCATTTGAGCGGTCTGAAGATTAATTTTTTAAAAAGTGAAATTTCCTGTTTCGGTAAAGCTTTGGAGAAGCAACCTGATTATGCCGTCATTTTTACTTGTGCTATTGGGGGCTTCCCTTTTAGGTATTTAGGTCTTCCCCTACATTATAAAAAACTTTGCAATGCTGACTGGAAGCCAGCGGAAGAAAAAGTAGAGAAAGGAGCTGCAACGTGGCAGGGGGGTCTTTTATCTATGGGTGGTAGGCTTGTCAGCACTGAAACTTGCTTGAGTAACGTCATTAGTCATTTACTTAACTTTTTCCATCTACCAAAGGGAGTAGGCAAAATTGAAGGAAATATGCCCTAGAGGCAATAATAAAGTTATTATTTATTTCCTCATATCATGATAAATGTTTATTATTCGTGCTAGAATTGTATTACCCGGAAACATGATACATGTGTGAATACATAGACAAACATAGTGTCAGTAGTATGCCTCTACTTGACTAGCTCGTAAATCAAAGATGGTTAAGTTTCCTAACCATAGACACGAGTTGTCATTTGATTAACGGGATCACATCATTAGGAGAATGATGTGATTGACCTGACCCATTCCGTTAGCTTAGCACTTGATCGTTTAGTATGTTGCTATTGCTTTCTTCATGACTTATACATGTTCCTATGACTATGAGATTATGTAACTCCCGTTTACCGGAGGAACACTTTGTGTGCTACCAAACGTCACAACGTAACTGCGTGATTATAAAGGTGCTCTACAAGTGTCTCCAAAGGTACTTGTTGAGTTGACGTATTTCGAGATTAGGATTTGTCACTCCGATTGTCGGAGAGGTATCTCTGGGCCCTCTCGGTAATGCACATCACTATAAGCCTTGCAAGCAATTAATGTAGCTAATGAGTTAGTTACGGAATGATGCATTACGTAACGAGTAAATATACTTGCCGTTAACGAGATTGAACTAGGTATTGAGATACCGACGATCGAATCTCGGGCAAGTAACATACCAATGACAAAGGGAACAACGTATTTTGTTATGCGGTTTGACAGATAAAGATCTTCGTAGAATATGTAGGAGCCAATATGAGCATCCAGGTTCCGCTATTGGTTATTGACCGGAAACAGTTCCAGGTCATGTCTACATAGTTCTCGAACCCGTAGGGTCCGCACGCTTAACGTTACGATGACAGTTATAATATGAGTTTATAGTTTTTGATGTACCTAAGGCTGTTCGGAGTCCCGAATGTGATCACGGACATGACGAGGAGTCTCGAAATGGTCGAGACATAAAGATTGATATTTTGGAAGACTATATTCGGACACCGGAATAGTTCCGGGGGTTATCGGATATATATCACGATCAAGGGGTTACCGTAACCCCCCCGGAACTAATGGGCCTTGTTGGGCCCTAGTGGAGAGAGAGAGGGGCCAGCCAGGCAAGAGGCGCCGCCTCCCTTGAGTCCGAATAGGACAAGGAAAGGGGAGGCGGCACCCCCTTGCCTTTCCCTTTCCCACTCCTTCCTTCCCCTCCTTCTTGGACTAGGAAGGGAGGCAAACCTACTTGGAGTAGGTTTCCCCCTCCTAGGGCGCGACCCCTTGGCCGGCCCCTCCTCCTCCCCTTTATATATCACGGAGGAGGGGGCACCCCATGACACACAAGTTGATCTTTGTGATCGTTCCTTAGGCGTGTGCGGTGCCCCTCCACCATATTCCACCTCGGTCATATCAGTGGCGGTGCTTAGGCGAAGCCTGCGTCAGTAGAACATCATCACCGTCTCCACGCCGTCGTCTTGATGAAACTCATCCCGACACCCTATTTGGATCGAGTCCGGAATCGCCATCGAGCTGAACGTGTCGAACTCGGAGGTGTCGTGACGTTCAAGATTTGGATCGGTCGAATCGTGAAGACGTACGACTACATCAACCGCGTTGTTCTAACGCTTCCGCTTTTGGTCTATGAGGGTACGTGGACAACACTCTCCCCTCTTGTTGCTATGCATCACCATGATCTTGCATGTGCGTAGGAATTTTTTTGAAATTACTACGTTACCCAACAAAAATAATCAATTTCTTTCGAGGTCGGGTGCTTTGGCAAGAGAAAGAGGGGGTTAGGAAGTTTCATCTAGTTAACTGGCTTGATGTTTGTCAACCTAGAGACCAAGGGGGTTGGGTGTTACTAATCTAGATATCAAGAATATTAGTCGTTTGTGTAAATGGCTCTGGAGACTTGAGAATAAAGATGGGGATTGGCAAGAGATGATTAGAGCAAAGTATTTGAAGAGGAAAACATTGTCTCAATGTGAGTCATCTCCTGCCAACTCTCACTTCTGGAATGGTATCATGAGTGTTAAAGATATCTTTTACAACTGTTGTCAGAGAATTGTCGGAGATGGGTGTAAAACTAGATTTTGGGAAGATGCTTGGATCCACAACAAGCCTCTCTGTCAACTTTTTCCTCGCTTGTACAAACTTACTTTCCATCAAAACATTCACTACAAGAAATATGTCAACTAGTGACTTTCTGTCAGTGACCCTGGAAGAAATGGTCATAGATCTATGACCATTTCAGACCAATTGGTCAAAAGCTGTTCGGGGGGCTCCAAACCCTAAACTATAACGACCATTTTGGTTAGAAAGGTCATAATTTCCTTACACGAAATGGTCATAAAGCAGATAGCACAGGTCCGCTACCTTATTTCAAGCTGATCATGACCAATATAGATGGTCATAACCTTGTAAATTGTGGTGGGTTGCTATGACTAGGCGCCACCTCATCGCTTTTACCTATGTGTCATGTCCATGTGGCGGTTTTGCCCTAGGTTGTGAAGCAACCTATATTTATGTCATTCCCAAAATTCCCAAAAAAATCTCATAAATTCTTTGGGTCATATCTTCATCAAATATGTAAAAAACCTTCCTTGTGTAGTTCATAAATAATTCAAAAAATATTCATTTTCTTATTTTGTTCAGAAAAACACTTTGTGAAGGAAGTACCACTTTGGCACGTCCAAATGGTATCCATTTTCTACAGTGCTTTCCTCTACCCAAATAACCATCATCCACCAAATGCCAGCTTAATCCATTCATTATTTTGAGCCCGGCTTCAACATTCGTATTTATGTCTACTGTGGTACTTTACAAAGCAAGTACCACCTAGGCTCCTCCTTTTGAGCTGAAAATTTGTCAAGATGGTCTTCTTAGTAATTGATCATCCTCAGCCGAAACTCACAGCCATTAGCCATGTGCATTTCCCGTACCGCTAATCAAACACTTGGCTGCTTATTCATGTTTGAGCATCGATCGGTCTCCTCGTGAGAATCTTATGTTGTGATTTTCTTCCTAGCACCTACCTGGGGAGTTCCCAACCCACTAGACATGCCTAGGCAGCCCAGAACACATGGCAACGCCACGGTCATGCGGTGACCACGCGGCGGGCATGCGAGTTTACGCGCTCTATAGTTGGGGGCCTCAGCCACCGTCCAAACCTCGACGTATCACCACCAAACCATGCATTTATGATTAAATAGTTACTTATGTAACTAGAAATGATTTTTGGAAAAAATAAATAGCAAACTATGAGGGAGCTGCAGTTGAAATTTGACCCGCTTCCAACTGAATCGGCGGGATTTTGTCTTTTTCACCAGAGGTGGATCAAAACTTTTGACACCCAACCATTTTCTCAATTGTGCATTAAATATGTCCTAGTATTTTATAAAATTGATTTGGTCCAATTTTGCAACAAATATATGGTAGGTCCTTCATAAAAAAACTCATTTCAGGCACTCGGAAAATGGAAAATGAATTTTTTGTGCAAAGAAAATGAAAACTTCCTTAGGCAACATTGTTTGTCATTCCAAGATGCACCCTTGTGCACAATATGAGATCATTTGAACAAACTATGCCATGAATGTGGCCATAAGATTGGTCATTTGGCTTGAAAGCCATGAATCTTCACGCATGATAGCTCATTTCTGAGAACACTTTTTTAAAATAATTTCCATATTACAAGTTTATTATTTTTCCTGGAAACTTGGTCACATATAATGACACAATGCGAAGGTTTTCCAATTTTTTTGATTTTTTTTGAATTTTTTATGCCCGTTTCAAAATGCGGTTAAAACGGCGGGCTTGACTGTTCCTAGCTAGGGGTTGAATCTTGGAAAACTTTTGATGTTTCTCTGATTAAATAGATACTTATGTACCTTTAAATTATTTTTGGAAAAAATAAAGAGCAAACTATGAGGCTGCTGCAGTTCAAATTTGACCCGCTTCCAACTGAATCAGCGGGAATTTGTCTTTTTCACCGGAGGTGGATCAAAACTTTTGACACCCAACCATTTGGTCAATTGTGCATTAAATATGGCCTAGTATTTTAGAAAATTGATTTGGTCCAAATTTGCAAGAAATATATGGTAGGTCCTTCATAATAAAAACTCATTTCAGGCAGTCGGAAAATGGAAAATGAATTTTCCGTGCAAAGAAAATGAAAACTTCCTTAGGCAACATTGTTTGCGATTCCAAGATGCACCCTTGTGCACAATATGAGATCATTTGAACAAACTATGCCATGAATGTGGCCATAAGTTTGGTCATTTGGCTTGAAAGCCATGAATCTTCACGCATGATAGCTCATTTCTGAGAACACTTTTTTAAAATAATTTCCGTTTTACAAGTTTATTATTTTTCCTGGAAACTTGATCACATATAATGACACAATGCGAAGGTTTTCCAATTTTTTGATTTTTTTATGCCTGTTTCAAAATGCGGTCAAAACGGCGGGCTTGACCGTTCCTAGCTAGTGGTTGAATCTTGGAAAACTTTTGATGTTTCTCTGATTAAATAGATACTTATGTACCTAGAAATGATTTTTGGAAATAATAAAGAGCAAACTATGAGATAGCTGCAGTTCAAATTTGACCCGCTTCCAACTGAATCGGCGGGAATTTGTCTTTTTCACGAGAGGTGGATCAAAACTTTTGACGCCCAACCATTTGGTCAGTTGTGCACTAAATATGGCCTAGTATTTTAGAAAATTGATTTGGTCCAATTTTGCAACAAATATATGGTAGGTCCTTCATAATAAAAACTCATTTCAGGCACTCGGAAAATGGAAAATGAATTTTCCGTGCAAAGAAAATGAAAACTTTCTTAGTTAACATTGTTTTCCATTCCAAGATGCACCCTTGTGCACAATATGAGATCATTTGAACAAACTATGCCATGAATGTGGCCATAAGATTGGTCATTTGGCTTGAAAGCCATGAATCTTCACGCATGATAGCTCATTTCTGCGAACATTTTTTTAAAATAATTTCTTTATTACAAGTTTATTATTTTTCCTGGAAACTTGGTCACATATAATGACACAATGCGAAGGTTTTCCAATTTTTTGATTTTCCTTGAATTTTTTATGCCCGTTTCAAAATGCGGTCAAAATGGCGGCCATGACCGTTCCTAGCTAGTGGTTGAATCTTGGATTTTTTGGTGTTTCTCTGATTAAATAGATACTTATGTACCTAGAAATGATATTTGGAAAAAATAAAGAGCAAACTACGAGGTAGCTGCAGTTCAAATTTGACCCGTTTCCAACTGAATCGGTGGAAATTTGTCTTTTTCACGAGAGGTGGATCAAAACTTTTTACACCCAAACATTTGGTCAATTGTGCATTAAATATGTCCTAGTATTTTAGAAAATTGATTTGGTACAATTTTACAACAAATATATGGTAGGTCCTTCACAAAAAAACTCATTTTGGGCACTCGAAAAATTGGAAATTTGTGTTTTCGTTATTCTAGGGAATAACACTACTACTTATTAGGAAACTTAACAAACATTGTCATAAAAAGAGAAGGAAAATTTACCACCGGGCGTCGTGGTGTTTCCGTTGGAGCTCACGCTGCAATGGAGCTTCGCCGGGCACCGTGGTGCTGCGTTGGAGCTCTTGGTGTGCCGTTTAGAGCTGCAACGAAAGGCTCGTGGGGGCTTTCATCGGTGCTGCGATGAAGCTTTTTCACGCTCGGTGCTGTCGTGACATATTGATGTGATCAAATGATCACCAATTCACAGATCCGGCGACTGCTAGGTGGATGATTTCTAGACAAAATCAGCTAGCTGACTGGTAGGGCCTATTGTTGATCAATTACGACCAATTTAGTTGGTCATAACGTCATCAAAGCCTATACTTCGTTCTGATTGGTCTATGGGCATGTCACGCGGATCAATCATCAGAGACCGTCGGATACTGCCAGATCCAACGGCCCACACCCCCTCACAGGCTCACCCTCTCACCCACCCACCGCAAGCTAACCCTAAAAAAAACCAAACCCACCGCCAGCTCCTCTCTCCCCCGCACACCACTCCTCTCTCTCTCCCTCCCGCAGATCCCTCCCCTCCCCTCGCCGCCACCACCCCTCCCCTTGCCGCCACACCTCCCCTCCCCCCTCAGATCCTCTCCCCTCTCCGCCACACATCTCCTCCCCACCTCAGATCCAACTTGCCACCGCCGCCTCCAACGCCCGATCCCGGCAGCCTCTGGTGGGAATCAACGGCACCCAGCACAATAGAAATCCGGCAAGATCCGGAGTCCGCAGCACGCCCCGATGCCCCCCTCGTTCCGGGCCTTCATCCTCTCCGACCAGATCCATCGGGTGCGGCCCCTACCCTCGCCCGCGGTTAGGGTTTCGGGAGTCTCGAACAACGGCGTGAAGTACTGGATGATGGCATCCCTACTGCTGCGGCAACAGGGAGGAGGGGCGATGGAGGCCGTGCGTGTGTGGGATCCCAATTATTTGACGTCGTTCGATTGTTGTTCCTGATCTGTTTGGTTTTGCTTCTCGCAGGGCTTCGTCGCCAAGCCAGAGACGCTAGGCGACGGCACGGTCAACCTCATGGTCTGGCATTGTGCCATCCCCGACAAGCTAGGGGCAAGCTCCGCCTCCGCCTCCGCTCTGCTCCCGATTGTTTGACAAAGGGCTCACGTAGCCCTCCTCTTGTTTCACCCTAGATCGGGGTGCTTAGCTTGGTTGTTTCCGCTACCCACCCACAGCTCTTAGAGCGTGCATTGTGTGACTCAAGCGAGAGAAAGATATTGGATAAGACCTTCCGTGTTATTTCCTTAATGCAGATTAGTGCTTATTTAGTTCGTTTGACCCTTCAATTGCATTGTGTTGTGGCCTGTGATTGTTTCTTCATGCTTTTTTACTATGGCCAAGGATTACCATTTTAATGTTAGTCTAACTGTAGCTATCTACAGAGTATGTAGCTGCTACTGGTTTATCCATAAATGTCTACACTAGTAGGTTAGTTCATGCTTCAACTAGAGGTTGACTGGGAGTTCAATTCTTTCTGTATTCTTATGCACAACTCCAATTGCAAGGTGGTTTCGGTACCTTTTAGCTAATAGGTATCCGTGAGTAGTGTTAGCATACGTGCGTGTGCGGCAACAACCCTGGATGGTAGCTTTGGTGATTACAATTGAAAATTAAACAAACAACAACACTGTTGTATTTGTAAGATGTAACTGCCGTGTGTCTGTAGTGTAGGTCTTGCTGATCAGTGTTGGCTTACTGTGAACATCTCACAATTTTTTATAGATTGAAATTATTCACATACAACTGCCTAATAGAATGATCTTCCATGAACCTGCAACTAATGTTTGTGTGGTGCTCGTTTATGAACTTGCATCACGTAATTTAGTGATTTTGGCATGCAATTACAGAGTTCTTGGCTGGCTCACCATTACTTATGATGCTGGATGAATGCAGGGAGCTCCTCGACCGGAGGCTGCTTTCCTCAACGCATCGCTGGTACTGCGCCGCACTCGGAGCTCGTCTACAACTACTATGGCTAGAATTTGTGTTCGTGTCATGAAAGGATTTCTTTTGCTATGCAGGATCCCGAGGGCCTCTTTCCTTGCATTCTCGGTGACAAGGCTGCTGGCCGCTGTTGCAGATGATGAGCCTTTGGTTGTTCTCGCTTGATCAGAATGGATATGGCACTGCCATCAGCTTAACTCGGTACGCATATTGACTCACCGATGCTTGTACGTGTTGTTCAAAATCTGTGAACACCATATATAGAGAACTAGTACTAATTTATGTTCTGAACATGCATGATTTAACATGTCTAAATCAAAGTCATCTTGTATTGTTTCTGGTTGATTTTGTTGTGCTGATTGCTCACAACAAATATATATCTTTCAGACTCGATACATAAAAGACCGCAAGAGATTATATGGAAGGATACTGGACCCTAACATTGTCAAGTCCTCCATTCAAGCAAAGTCCAAGGATCGGTCCGAGATGGAGTAGTTTGTCCTGCCTGTGCAATGTTCTTTCCAGCATCTCAGCTGTGTACTCTAATTACTGGAGTATTATGTATGTTTTTTAAATTAAAATACTCCAGAGATGAGTCTTTTCCATTAACTAAATCTAAATGAAACATTAGATGAAACTTGCCAGAGATTAAAATATTGCAGTATATATTTGACACAAATATTGTCATGCATCAGTAGTAACATTATATGAAAATTTTATAGTAGGACTTGCTATTACAGTGGGACTTATCTCTGTAATTTAGCCAAACTTCATGTCACCACGCGACTAATGTTTTTGCTCAGAATTCTTTTCTGTTTGTGTGGTGCTAAACTGCCAATAGAAGACGAGATGTCTTGTTGAACAACTCCACAATTGCATTGTTGTATGTTATTTAGGTTTGTCCCAGTTGCATAAGACCTGGAGTAAGAACAGGTCCAGTACTAATTTTGTGTTTGTGTGCATGTACATGTACACTTGGGCCTTCTATATACACATAATTCAGAGCATCTTTTACTGTGCATTTTGTTTCTTTGCTCAGTACAGAATGTATTGCAAGTGTTGTTCATTATTTTTTCCTTTTGTCTAAATATATCACAAAAAGTTATGTATGGAGTAGTGATTGTCTAATGTCCTCTTAGGTTACCAAATGGATGAAGCGAAATCTTGTGTGACCCCGTAGCGTAGCACGGGCATCCTACTAGTTAGTATGATAAGTATGTGTTAGGTGTGTCCAGTCCATCAATGTCGGTAAATGTGTTGTGGTCTGTGAATGTGTATAGATTTTTTTTAAATTTTGTTGGCTGTTGCAACACTTGGATTATTTATTAATATAACCCAGCAGCGATGCTTCCATTTTAACACATGTACTAGTGTGCTAAAACTACTACTATACCTACTTCTTCTTAGCCTAAGTAGTACATCAGGCTTGTATTAACCTGTGTTAATTGTATTAACTTGTAGCCTAGTCACTGCAGTCATCTTGTGCTTTTATCTTCTCTGTGATATCATGTGCCTTTGAGTCTACTTGTTGAAGACCTTATGCTCATATATCTTTTTAGTCTCTCTATTTCCATAAATGTGACACTGTTTTGTTTCTAAATACTTGATACATACAAGTTTGAGGGCATTATCCTAAACCCCTGCTATGATTGATCCATCTCCTCTACTTTGTTACTTGTGCTTAATTGAGATGTTACTCAAGGGTAGTGTTTGTGCCAGCATATATAAATGATATGGTCTCTTACTTTAATATGTGTGTTGACTAAAAACTGTCAAAATATCTAGAAAGAGAGTGAACTCACTTCACAGATTCTTTCAATCTTCAATGGTTATGGTTTTGCATTATAGATTCTTAATCTCGGCTGATTCCAGATTCTTCCAAGTGCTAGCTAGCTCCAAAAGCAAATCGTCTTCATTTGGGAGATGCAACATTCTATCATAATCCATTCTCCTGCTCTTTTTCTTGTATTGTATGTCATCCATTGTTCAAACCTATTGGCAAGTTCTTGTAGTGTGTCGTTCTGTTCAAAGTGCATTTTTATTTTAGGATTTGCTTCCTGTGTGGTACTGGATGGCTGAGTATTAAAACAATTTGGTTACTTTCGGAAGCACTTTAATTCTCTAGAATTAAACTTTGACAAGCATGCATATATGTGTTCAATTTTTATGGATTACGTGATGGCATTCTATGATTTTGTTTAACAACTTCCGTATTATCTTCTTATTTCTCTTGTCCTTGTGTAGCAGGATTTAATTCGGTACAAGGGGTTCATCGTGCCAGGCTCCTCTTTTCTGCTGCTTCCATGCAATGGTGGTGGCGGTGGTGCTGTTTGGCATTGGCTAAAAAACACCCAAGGTGAGATCCTTTCCTTCCTCTACACCCCACCTCTGTGGTTGGTCTGAGCTTGTCGTGGTCATGGACCCATGACTATGGTGGTCGCTCTGCGTTCATGTCCATTGTGCCATGTCTATGCCTTCTACATCAAGTTAGCATCCTTCTGCACAAAATTTTGTATGTGTTATTGGTCTAGTGGAGGATTAGCATCCTTTTCTGGTTTGTTGTGAAACGCTTTGGTTTACTCCCTGGTTTTGTTGTGCAGGGAGTTTGAGTGAAATTCTGAATGTTGGTCCTTCCTGTACGGCTTAAAACTGCACTCTTTTTCACTAATGAGTAAACCAAGTTAACCATGAAGTTTTACTATGTGTAATCTATTCAAGTAAAAAATTCAACTTATGATCTGAATGTTTAAAATTTTATTGTAATAAATTCTACTGAACCTGAACACTGATTATTGTATCACTTGCCAAGTAAGAGTGTTTTTCTCGTGTTTTAAGATATCTGAAGGTTGTTCACCCAAGTGCTGCGCCTTTAGGGTCAACCCCACGGTGAATTTAGATGGCGTTCATTTGGTAACCCCGTTTGAAATTCTGAACAGATGTAAGGAGAAAAAAGACCATAATCTCTATGTTCTGTTTTGTCTATTTATACAAGTGTTTATGGGGCGCTAAACCTAATGGGAATGGCATCAAGGATAAGAAATATTCAGTTTTTGTTTTACTTCAGTTCATGTTGAGCTCCATAACAGAACTGCTTGATGTTGTTGCCTGTGGAAATCTTGTTGCTTCTCGCAGAGTGCTCCCTTTGTTGTTACATCAGTTTTGTCTAGTTTCTGGCAGAGCGCTCCCTTAGTGTTGTTAAAGCAGCCTTATTTAATCTTCTTCAGGTTTTCAAGGGGTTTTGTTTATGATAGCCATGCAGCAGGAAAAACCGACATGCTACTAAAGCTAAGATGGTACTGATTCTGATTCTCGTCTCATTTCGTGAATGAAATATGTGTCTTGTCAATGCTTGCTGGATGCTAGTCATGCTGTGTAGTATAGCTAATTCTTTGAGTATCTTTATAACATTCAAGAGCTCTTTAGTCCTGACAGGACAAGGTTTGATGGAAATTCGTTGGAGCCTTTCATTGTTTCCTTGCTTGATGCAGCAAATTCGTACCTGCTATGTTTGTGCTTGCTTAGTTTAGCTATTGTATTTGCGATTTGTTATTTTGGGGTGAGATGTGGTCTGTGTCTAACTGTTGTGTAGAGATGCATGTGCTTCGAGCCTTGCTGTATATGTTTGTATCGCCTTCTTTGCAAGCTACTCGTTTCGTTTACCTTTTGTATAGTCCCAAAAAGGTTTCCAGGTTTTATAGCAAAGCTGAAGCCTATTGTGTTCATATGTTTCACTGAGGAAAACTTCAAATCTTAGTATGTAGAGAAAATGCTTTGTGTCACATGCTCAACACACTTTGAACTATATACCTGGTTTAGTTTTAGAGAAAAATGATCTTGGTTGTTTAACACAGTTACTGAACTAATCAGCCTACCGACTAACTACCATCAGTATCCACCAAACGGTTGTGGAAATAACTTTTGCTGATAATCCTTTGTTTTAAACAAGTACTAATATTTTGGTAGGACAAGAAGTTTCAAATTCTTATGCTGGTTTATGTTCTCTTTTTAGGTTATGAGAAGATATGCTGCTGGAAAGATGCTCTTAGCAAACTGGAAGGGCTGCAACCAAATCCAATCGACAACATGGCAGTGGTCTCTGAATATCTAAGCTAGTGATCATCTTTTCAGCGATTCCTTTTCTGTTTGGCCTTCTCGTAGGTAGTGTACATTAGTTGTCTGTTGGAGTTGTGATGGCAGTATATCCTTTTTGTTGCTTCGCTGTCGTTTGATATAGATGGCATTCTTTTAGTTGCTTCTGCTTATGTATACATAGTCTGATGAAGATGTACATATGATATATGATTGTACGGTGAAACAAATATTGCTTTGATAGCAAAATAAGAAAAACTCATCTATTTCTCTGTTGTCCAGTCCAATGAATTAGCGGGCTGACATATTTGATGGGCTGGAAGAGGCTTTGGCCCAAACAATGCTGGACAAAGATGAAACAAAAAAAGTCTTAAAAATAAAAATGGACCGCAAAAAGGCCGAGGCCTAGAAAATGGAAAAGGCTTAGAAAACAAAAAGGCCAAATTGTTCGGCTAGGCCCATGTAGCTAGCGAAAATTAATGAAAAAAACAAAAAATGGGCTGAATTAATGGGCTTGGCCCATGTAAAACACCTAATCGGACCGGGTTGAATCTTGTCAGTGACCTTTTGAATTGGTCATAATTTTGCCACGTCAGATTGCCACGTCGGATCCGACATGGCCTGGGCAGACAACCAGTGACCAAAATGAAAGGTCATGGGTTCAACGACCTTTTGTTTTGGTCGTAAACGTCTACGACCTTCTCACAGAGAAGGTCGTTAATTTCAGTTTACGACCGCCAGCTTTTGACCTTCTGTTTTTGGTCACAAAAAAGGTCGCAAATGAAAAACAATGACCTTTCAGTGACCAATAGTCAAGGTCACAAGTTGACATATTTCTTGTAGTGATTACGGTTGCTAAAGCATTTGAACAAGATTTTAACTGCATTATATTTAGGAGATGTTTATATGGGGAGACATTGGATATGCGGAATAAACTTCTAGATATGTGCAGTCAGGTTGTTCTGAGTGAGGAACCTGACAAAGTCAAATGGCTTTTGACCAGCTCTGGTCAGTTCTCTGTTAAATCTCTTTATCAATATATTATTGCTAGGAGAGTAGTGTTCCCTTTTAAGTTTCTGTGGAAACTGAAGGTATCTTTAAAAATTAAGGCTTTTATTTGGTTAGTTATCAAAGGGAGGATCCTGCCCAAGGACAACTTGTGTAAAAAAGGTTGGAAAGGCAACAACAAATGTGAATTTTGTGATGCCAATGAATGTATTGACCATTTGTTTTTCACTTGCTCTTTTGCTCGATTTCTTTGGAATGTAGTTGGGAGTGCTTTGGGAAATCCCCAAACACCCTTGTTAGTCTTTGACTTTTGCCAGAATTGGCTTCCTAAGTATACTGGGAAAGATAGAGTGGTTATAGCTATTGGTACGGCTGCTCTATTGTGGTCGATCTGGAAAGCAAGAAATAAATCTTGCTTTCAAAGTTCTTTACCTAAAGATCCTACTGATATTATCTTCTCCTTATGTTTTGTGTTGGATTCGTTGGTTGTGCTACAGAAAAGAGGAGTGCAAAAAACTCTTAAGGAAGTGACCAAGAGGTTAGCCCAGATAGCCAGGGACGTCTTCCAGCGTGCTTACGGCAGGGGCCCTGCTGTATGGAGGCTCTGTTGATCAAGTGCTGATAGATGTAGCATTTGCGATGATCTCTCTTGTTCTTTTGCTATAGCAACCTGTAGGTGCAGAGTTTGGTATCTCAGTTTGTAGGAGTTTATTTCCCTGATGCAATATGTTAGGCAAATATGTAGCGATGGTGCTTTGGAGCCGTCTTTTGTTGTAGCATCCTGTAGGTGCAGTTGTAGTGCCTCAAGATGTAGGAGTAGTTTTTTCCTGATGCATATGTTAGGCATCGGAAAAGTTAAGTTTGTATGGAACTTGATGTGTATGCTGTGACTCCATTTTCATAATGAAAATGGGGGCCGTGTGGCCCTCTGATCGAAAAAAAATTCTCCTAAAGTAGACAATTTTCGGCCACCCTTCTTCAATTTAAATCATCCGTCCCTGGAAGCCACTAGCTGCAACAGAATTCAAAAATTATTCCTTATTAGCAACCCTGTCAAGGAAAGAACCTGATAGCTCCAACTCTCAAGGAAAGAACCTGAAACACGATGGATTAGAAATTAGAGTAACTTCCCATTCATAAACCCACAAGTTCGCAGATGGTTGTATACACCTTCGTAAACACGCAGGGCACATATGTACATTCATTAAGACAACGGCTTTCCTTATTTTGCCAATGGGCGCTCACATTCATGAACCTACAGGATCTAAAATGCGACTAAGGAATCAACAGCAACCTTGCCTAGCAAAAATTCAAACACTTCCCCGGGAACTGTGCAAGTGGGAGCTACTTGCACCGGGCTGCCCTTTTTTTATAGACGATGTTCTTACTTCCATCACAAGATGCATGAGAACCAAATAAATATGAATAAATGTGTTTGAAGGGAACAAAAAAATGCATTGACTTGGTTATATCGAAGAAAGAAATATGAAAGTAAAAAAAGGGTATCTGAATATCCTAGTCATAGCCCTTTCTTGTCAAGAAAAGTCAATTGGAACGCTGTCTATTCAAGAGTTAAAACAAACAACTGAGACCAATATGGCCAATAATCCTAACTGGTTCCATGCACAGCGCATATCTCAGCCGTTGCTCCCTTTGCATGAGCATGGCCCCTCTTTCTCTCCTTTTCTTCTCACAATCTGACACATGCCTTTCCTCTTTCCGAAGGCGACTTGGGAAAAGGCCTTCTTCCCCTTCATCTTCGCCGGCGAGCCTGTGAATTCGCCTCTCCTCCACCTACCGCTCTGGCGGCCGGTGGCGGGGAGGAGATTCCTGGTGCCTCGGCTCCGGCTAGTAGATAGGTAGCGTTTTATTCCTCATAGAGATGGAGCTCCTTCTTCGAGTCAGTCTTCCAAGCTACGATCTTCCTCAAGTTTGTCCATTGGGACGAATTAGGCAGAGCTCCAGCGTAGATTCCGGCCAGCTCCTTGTGCGACGAGCACTATTAGGGAAAACTTTATACACAGAATGTTACCAGCAGCGCGGTTTAAAATAAGGCGCTACTGCTACTTAGCAGTAGCGCGTCAAGAGGAAACAGCGCTACTACTGCAACTGCCACGGCCTAGACGCCAGACTAGGTATAGCAGTAGCGCCGGTTTCGTAAAGGCGCTACTGCTATGGTGTTTAGCAGTAGCGCTTTATCCTAACGCGCGCTACTGCTAAAGCCATCCTATCTTCTCCAACCGGCCGCCCCTCACTCTTCCCTCTCTACTCCGCTCACACTCTCCCCCTCACCTCCCGTCGTCCGCCGCCACCGTCGTTCCCCGACCACCATTGTCGCCCACCTCCGTCGACGCTCCTGCTCCTCCTCCACTGAGGTAGTTCCTCCGTCCTTCCTCCTTCCACCTCCCTCCCCTCCTAGTACCTCTCCCGATCCCTCCATCGCTCCCTCTCCCACCTCACTCCCGCCTCCTCCCTCCCAGCTCCCTCCCTGCCTCGTCCCTCTCCCGATCCCTCCCTCCCTCCCTCTCCACCCTCACTCACCCCTCCCTTCGTTCCTACTCCCTCCACTTAGTGTAGAAATTTTTAGGTATTAAGAATATAATTTTTTAGATATTAAATTTAGTAATACAAGTAAGAAAATTTAGGGTAGAACTAGGGTACTAGAATTTTAGCAAGTGTTTAATAGAAATAGTTTATTTAGTAATTGGTTAATATAACTAGTTTATTTATAGTAAGTGCTTAATAGAACTAGTTTATTTAGTAAGTAGTTAACAGAACTAGTTTATTTAGTAAGTACTTAATAGAACTAGTTTATTTAGTAAGGGCTTAATAGAACTAGTTTAGAAAGAGAGACCTGTATTAGCAAATTTAGTTATGTTAGGATTATATATAAGATATTTTGAATTTTTTTTGTTCATATTTTCAACCATTGAAATGCAATGACCATCAAGTTTGAATGCTCATATGATGTAGATATAAGCATGTATATCTAGTGTTATTCAAATAGGATATGTGCTTGCCCAAGTGGCCATGTTTGCACGGAACACCTCCGAGTGGCCTACGTTTTGCCGAAGTGTTGATTAATTACCGTTCCGGCAAATTTCAGGCGCTCGATATGTCCTTTTTTAGCAAAGGTCATGCCGGATTTTTCGGTGAAATTTGGCATGGCTTGTGCTACAATATAGAAAATATCGACTACGTTGGACATGACGGAAAGAGCATTTAACGCCATTTTGGGTTTTGCCATCGAGTTATAATCTTTGAATTTTGAACACAAGAGATGTCCGATGATGATGGGACGGAGTGCGGGTACTGCCACGATGACCGGGGTTTATGCGACAAGTTTCCTCACCTGCAAAATGATAGGTTTTTCAAAGTGAAGCTCTAAGAGACCTTTGATGTTTGTGCGGTACACAACGACAAACATTTCATCGTAATTAATATCATCGCTTGTGCTTCTTTTGTTCAACATGTAATTTTTGGAATTTTTCAATTCGATTAAGTACATCCCGTGCCATGCTAAACCATATGTATTGGAGAAGCTTGGTTTTGGTTTAGATGACTTTGAGAATGTGGAGACGAGGATGGCTCACTTAAGAACTAAACATGGTTTTGAGTTTCTGGTTAAGCTGTACAATGCGGTTAATAACTCCCATTTGAGTTGCTCTAATTGGGAAGCTCTCTACAAGGCATATGGATTTGAGGAGGGTATGCAAATAAGATTTGATATTCGTCCTGAAGATTATGATGATGATGATAATATCGACATCTGGGTGGATGTGGATATGCCTCCAGTTTTGTCTAGATGTGAGTTTGTCAAACTAATTTGTTAGGTTGAGTAATTTATATTGTTAATTTAAAAATATTTGGTGTTCGTTGGTACTAAACTTATTTATTTATAATTGTCAGCTTATTTCTTATCTTCAAGAAATACTCGGAAGGTTGTAGACAGCACATACTACAGCTATGACTTCGAGCTTAATTGTGAGAAGAAAGGTTATCTTGGCTCATTCATATAAGATGTTGAGGCCTTTAAAACAAATCACTCTATCAGCCCAAATTATACTAGATACATGCCACTAGTCCATAAATTACTTGATGGTAACTTCATTGCCAAAAACTTGTTAAGATTTTGTTAATGATGGTAACTTCATTGCATACATTATTCTTAAGTAAACTACATTGCTAACTATATATGTTACTATTACGTTTTTCAACAGAGGCTCCCGAAGGAGGTTGTGCCTGACTTGATGTTTATCGAAGGTGATATGCATATGGTTAGCTTACGACCAACTCCTTCGAAGGCTTACCACATTCCATACCCAATTTATTCAAATGATGGAAGGCTCAAAATGAAAGAATGGAGCAAAGTGATGAATGTGCACACGCAACTAATTGGAGACAAATGAATGTGCACAAGCCACAAGTTGGAGATAGGTTTATTTCCATTCTCCATTATGGAGATGGATTTGTTTTATGGTATTTTACCTAGGAGAGAGGAGTATGTCCTAGGTATTAAGAACAATTAGTTAGTGTTGGTTATATACGACTATGACAATGATGAGAAGTTGTTATTATGTGATATAATGTGTTAGAATTCACTACTAGGAAAAGGCCTACTAATGGCGCACCTAATTTGGCCATTAATGGCGCATTAGTGGTGCGCCATTAGTGCCATGCCATTAATATGAGGACGACGAAGGGCCGAGAAGAGAGCCGTGTCGCTGACGCGGCGGGCCCGCGCCTTTTTCGCGCCAAAACAGTTCGCCCGGCGCCCAGGCGCCCCAGCGCCGGGATCGGCCTGGGTCCGCCGGCGCTAATTTGGCCCAGGCCGGTGAAAATCGGGCTCCTGGGGCGCGACTGGGCCGTTTTTTCGGCGCCGGCGCGAAAAAAACGCCTGGGGAGGCCTTCCTGGGGCGCGGCTGGAGATGCCCTAAGATCTTCACTGTGGTGGCAAAACTTTGGCGGACGGCACTTCTTCTATAGCTTGTGTCGTCAGCCGTTGTCGAAACTCAGGAATATACCGCCGTACATTTTCTCTCTCTTCCACTGGACACATGAACCTATACCTTCAGCTCTATGAAGTGCATTATATGTCACAAGGATAAGCACTGGTATTACCCAAGTTCTGAGATAACATTTTCAGAAAGTAGAACCCAACCAGCTATCTCTATCTTGTTCAACAATTTTGCATGCTATGCATGAATTTGGTAACCTCCAGGTTCTCACAAAGCTCATTACATTTGAAGGTTATGGTTATCTTATTGACGGTCTCAGAACATGGATATGGTATTAACGAGGAAAAGTGGACGTATATATAGAGAGGGGGGGGGGGGGGTGAGTAGGGGGTCTTCCAACCTTTCAAGATGTCATTTCTGTTAACACATTGAGAGTTAAATGAGGATAAAAGACATGATAGATCACACTTAATCTTGCAACACCCAATATTAGGATGAGCACAATTTCCTGGTAACCCATGGTTAGTTTGAGCAGATACTTCTCATATTGGCTGTTAGAAGTAGGCACACAATATTTTGATGGGAATAAGACTTCATTTCAAACAATAAGCGATAGAGACCTGCTTAGGTACACCCCTCCTTCCATGCCCGCGCGCGTTCCCACCCGGCGCTAGCTGCCCGCATTCATGCCACTGTAGAGCGCGCCGCTCAACATTAAAGATGGCTCAGGATGGACGCGACCTTTCACTGCCTCCACCATTGTTTTGTTGCGCTGGCCGAGAGCGCCGCCCACGATGCATCTCCGCCATCCGTGCCTGTTCCATGCCGGAGATGCGTGACTGGAAGGGAGGACGGATATCTACTAGACCAGTTCAATGCCCCATCCGTTCATATGCTACCATTAAGCAGGCTTGCCGGTAGAGAAACCTACTTCAGTGCCGCGCATTGATACACCCAGGCGCCTCGCCTCACTGAAATCCGCTATTTAAAGGCTGCCACACCAGGCAAACTTCACACCACAACACAAGCCCCTCCGCATCCTCTCCCATGCACTACATTTGTCATGACTACAGGTGGCGAAGCTATGTGGGAGATCCTTTCCACGGTTATAAGACACACAGTGCCCGCCCTTGCCACAGCCTGGCAGAGCCACCATGCCAAGCGGATCGAGGCCAATTTGTTGGCTAGCTCGCCCGAGGTCTTCAACGACGAGGTCGACACTGCGATGAAGACGGGCTCCGACGACACTGCCCCGACTCCCGCCCCTCCTGTGCACGCCGGCTTCACCATGGAGCAAGTCCAGACACACTACAACGACACCATGGCAGAGGTGCAGCCTACGCCGGCACCTTTGTCGGTGTTCTAGCAGACACAGGAGGAACAACGTTACAACATGTTCCTCCTGGAGCGGCACCGGCTGGCAGAGGACTAGATCAACGGCGAGCGCGCGAGCGAGGAGGGCATGGCGGCCATGGCCGCGGCGAACCCCAACTTCGTCACGGAGCAGTGTGCCATCTATGATGCCGTCCGCGCTCAAGCCGCCGCTTGCCAGGAAGTGGCCGCCGCTGAGGCGCAGTTGCATGCGACCGCAGAGGAGAACAATGCCAGCTACATCTCCTATGAGCCGCCGACGAACCATCAGACAGCCGGGTGGGACAACGACAGTGCCGGCACCATTAGTTAATGTTGATCAGTCATATTAATTTACTCAGACTCATACCCCCTCTCGAGCTCACGCCACGATCCACAAATGATCCATCATTTTTTGTTAGTAGCAACCATTCTTCCATGACATAGTTCCTTGACCCGGCCAATCTTGATTGATATGAATCATTATTTTCTCCCGTTATAACGCACGGATATTTTTGCTAATTTTAAATAAAGCGGCAACGTTAACTCAATAAAAAAACGTGACGTGCGCTAGCTGCGTGTAGTTTTTTTTCTTTATATACTGAACGGCTGAGAAGGTAATTAGGCAGATCAATCGCCCTAAGCTGCTGGAACGCAACAGATCACGGCGAAATCGATCATGACGACGACTTCGTCCATGGAGGACCTGACGCGGCTTCTACCTCACGACGCGGTCGCCGAATTCCTTCGCCGCCTCGGGCCGCCGTGCTGCATCGCCGCGTCCCGCTGTGTCTGCAAGGCATGGCGCGACGTCATTGACGCCCATCGCCTGCTGCGAGCGGAACTCCTTCCACTCTCGCTGGCGGGCATCTTCACCGTCATGCACAGCAACGACTCAGGCATCCACAAATACTTCTCACCCATTACTTCCCCGACCATTGCCCCCTTCGACTACCTGAACACCGACAACGCCGAATGCCTGACGATCGTGCAACACTGCAATGGCCTCCTCCTGCTTGGCTATGAGGAGGCGAAGGTGCTTAATCCAGCCACACGACAGTGGACGTGTTTGCCTCCTCCCCCGCCCATGTTCACGCCTGGCATGGAGGACGCCGATTGGCATTTGGAGTCTGGCATGGACAATCATCTTCAGTATCTTGTCTTTGACCCGACAGTGTCTCCGGACTATGAGGTCTTTTCGGTAAAGTATGTTCCTTGGTATCCCTCCCCTGATGACATCCATTTGGCGTCTCACGAAATCCAAGAACGAGAATGGCCACCGTTGGAATTTGTTTTCCACATCTATTCATCGAGGACAAAGCAGTGGGAGGAGAAGACTTTCCTTCGGGAAGGCGACGCTGCAGGGAAGATTCGCTATATGTTACAGACAATGCAAACAACCCAACGTTATGCAGCATACTGGCGGGGATCTCTTTATGTGTGTCAGCATGAATTTCTTATGAGGTACGACCGGTTAACTCACACCTTATTAAGCCATAAACATAATTTGCATGTGTTTGATGTACCACTAATAGAGCAATTGCTGGATTTTTGCAGAATAAACTTGTCAAATGGCACGTACCAAGTAATTGACCTGCCAAAAGGTTGTCATGTAGTGTTCTTTGAAAACTTTTATATAGGAAAATCAGAGAAAGGAATTTATTGTAGCATCCTGTATGGATTCTACGGACTTCAAGTTTGGTTCCTCCATGAGTCATGTAGTCAGCCGAAGTGGATGTTGAAGCGTGACATCAATCTTAAACCTCTATTGGCAGACTTTCCATGGAAATATGGTAATGTCAATGATGATCAGGATGGCATGAGCAAAGCACCGATGGACAAGGAATTTGATTGGACTTTTGAGGACTGTAGACCACAAGATAGTGGATATGCCCCCCATAGATATGCTATTTCTCTGCTAGGATTTCATCCTAACGAAGAGGTGGTCTTCTTCCATACACCCTCTAAACGAGTAGTGGCCTATAACTTTGATTGCTCCAAGATTGAAGACCTGGGGAGCTTCCCCACACAAAGTGACGATGAAATACGCATGTCGTTCCCATACACACCTTGTCAGACCGGTGAGCTATCAGACAACTAGTTTAATTATACTATGAGAATTAATTAGCATATGCAATTCTTGTTGTTTAGTTTATATACACAAGAGCGATTGATTTTATATTGTTGTGAACATTTGTGAACAAATGGTGGTTTTGCTAGAACATTTTTTCCCACATTTCAACATAAGCAAACTTGATTAATTTCCATCATCGGACCTCATATCGGGACCCATCTACACGCATATTCGGAACTTAACCATCAACCTCCCTCCTCCTTTCTGAGACCCTACAATCGATACGGGTAGAAGTTTGTGTCATATATGTAAAGAGTTCTTTTTTGGGGGCTTAAGGGTTTTAAGGCCATCAAAAACCTGGTGAAATTTGGACATTCGAGGAGCTCATTGCAAAAAAGACGAATTCCAGGTGTTTGAGAAACATTTTAATAAACACTGTTAGGAGACGATTTTATCTTGTTTACCATGGGCTCCTTGAATGTCCAAACATTCCACGGACATCACGCACTTGAGCATACAGCAGGCCCAAAAAATTCAGACTTTTATAGAAAAATTCTGCTATTTGTTTTATTTTATTGTTCATCGGGTGCAGATGAGCCCGGCACTGTTTGGAATTATCCAAAGAAAGAGTACTACACTGACGATAAATATATAAATTAGTTAAAAGTTATTTGGACGGCCATAATCTGCAAAAGTAGCTAATTCTCGGACACCCTTCTTCAATTTAAATCGTCCGTGGATACCACTAGCAAGAGGCTGCAATGGAATTCAGTAATTATTCCTCATTATTAGCAACCTAATACCTTCAACCCTCTCAAGGAAAGAACCTGATAGCTCCAACCCTTTCATGGGATAAATCCAGCCTGGACCTGAAGCACGAGGGATTAGAAAGTAGAGAAACTTTCCATTCATAAACGCCCAAGATCGTAGATGGCTGTATAAACCTGCATAAACACATACATGGCACATACGTACATTCGTCAAGACATTCCAGGATGCAACTGATTGACGTCGGATTGACAACTGCATTCCTTATTTTGCCAACGGGCACTCACCTCCATGAACCCACATGATCTAAAATGCTTGCAGTACCAGTCACGTCTAAGGATTCAACAGCAACCCTCTCTAGCAAGAATCCAAAATCATAGATAGAGTTCTTTCTTCCATAAAAAATACATGGTAAAAGACCAAATAAATATGATGAAATGAGTTTCAAGGAAACAAGAAAATGCTTCGACTTGGTTATATCCAAGCAAGAATATGTGAAAGTAAAAATAAAAGGGTATCAGAAAATCCTAGTCATGGTCCTTCCTTGTCAAGAAAAGGCAATTGGAATGTTGTCCATTCCAGAGTTAAAACAAACAATAGAGGTCATCTAAACAAAACGTAATATTGTGAAGTAGTGCAGCTAGTCAAATAAAGTTAATTTAAAGATAGTTTTAACAACCTCTGATTTAGAAGCTAATGCAGAGGAGTAATATCTAAGTTGGCTAGCTTGCACAAGCGGAGGAGACAATTATGTGTTTTTCATATTCTTAGAGCAACTCAGCTGAAATTCTAAAAACATTCTACAGGCTAAACCATTAGAAAACTATACTAGAAACTTAGCTAGTCCGTACGATCCATATTAATTGTCGATGATTTAGTACAACTTTATACTAAATCAGTGAAGGGCATGGACATTTAGCAAGTGTATTCTTATTTTTTCTTTTTGTGATAGTTTTCTGGGAACAAAATAATAATCTGGATCGACAACATTCTGCTTTAGCCCCGGCGGGACGATTAGTTCGCTGCAGCTTTCAGCTGACCTTCCCTAGTTATTTGGGTTCAGGAATATTACTTGGGTACACACCACGCCAGCTGTTTGTAACATCCATCCGACGAAAAAGGGTTACCCCGCTTTATATTATATAAAGCAACCACCACACCATCGATCAACAGATCTAAGCACAGAGGGAAAACATCAAAGGTACATGATACCGAAAGAGCCGCATCGAGGCTCTCGGCGAACAAGATCCTGCATATGACATGACAAGGACGAGGGAGTAGCCCGCCGCTGGAGGAAGACCGTGCTCCATCAACTCCAAAGGCCAACCATAGTTGGTTCGTCATCCGTCTCTGCCGCCAAAGAAGGCATCCTTGAGCGGCAGGAATAAGACCAATGGGTTGCCATTGAGAGAATGAGAGGACAACTTCCTCACCTTGCAAAGCGACACCCCCAAATTCATCATGGCCGTCGGCAAGGATCACATCCAGTGCAAGCTGCCAAGCGGTACCCCCACTGAAGGTATCTGGTAGACCACCCCCGTCACCACATCCCCGGCCACCACGCCCCAGTCCAAAGGTGGCGTCTTCAAGAAGACCAACGACGCCGAAGCGCCGTCTCCACCCAGTCCATGGACTTGGGGTTTTCACCCGGAAGATGGAGGAAGGGGGCACTGGAGGATAGCGATGCCGCCTTCAGGAAGGGGAGCGACGCCCAAAGGCCACCGACATCGCGGCCACAGCAGCCAGCCAAGGGTTTCCCCCGATCCAAAGACACCAGCCACCAAGGGGGACCACCAGCCCCCAGATCTGCTCCGAGGACCGCGGGGGAGTCCCGGGCGCAAACTCCATGCCCGGCGCTAACCCGCCGCCTGCGCGGCCAGGCTGGCGTTTTTCAGCATCCGTCCCCGCTACCTGCTGCAGGGGAACAGGGAGCCACGCGTGTGTGGCCGCTGCCACACCTCCAGGCGCATCCGCGGAGAACAACACAGTGTCCAACGCTGCCGTCAGTCACCGGCCCCGCCACTGCCGCGCCGCTAACCCGCCGCCTGCGCGGCCAGGCTGGCGTTCTTCAGCATCCGTCCCCGCTACCTGCTGCAGGGGAACAGGGAGCCACGCGTGTGTGGCCGCTGCCACACCTCCAGGCGCATCCGCGGAGAACAACACAGTGTCCAACGGTGCCGTCAGTCACCGGCCCCGCCACCGCCGCGCCGCTGCTCGCTGACCCTGACCCGTGTCGGCCCTAGCGAGTAGGGGAAGAAAGGCCCCGCCGCCGCAGAGGCTGGCCGGGCTTCGCCCGTCAGCACGAGCCGGCGGCAGCGAGGGTGGAGTCGAGGAGGAGGGGGCCCTACGACTGGCGGCTAGGGTTTCCCCTCTGCGTCGCTCGTGGGAGCGATCGGGAGGGGAAGGCGGGTTTTCTGGTGATATCTTCACATGTCGCTCAACCGAAGGTGCGATGCAGATGGATGGCGGTGTGATGGTGATGTGTAACATCCATCCCACCCACGGTGCAGCTAGCGCACGTCATGTTCGTTTGTTTTCGATGGCAAATCAGATGTGTGTCGTACCAACATTATTACAGTTCGAATTCAGTACGAGGTTCCCCTAGAAAAAGAATTCACTACGAGGTTAAATTAAGACTATACCGATGCCTAATTCAAGTCGTCTTCAGTTTGACCGTGTGGTTTTGCATATATAGTATAACGCGAGTTCATAACCGAGTCGGTGATGCATGTGATGTACGTACTTACCTATCATGAATATATACTGCACAGCAGCACAGGTGCGAAGGCAATTATACAGACCGATCGCCGTTGGTACGCTCCTGGAACCCCACACATCACCGGGAAAAAGATCATGACGGCGACATCGTCCATGACGCGGCTTCTACCCCATGATGTGCTCGCTGACGTCCTCCGTCGCCTCCAGTCGCCGCGCCACATCGCCGCATCCCGCTGCGTCTGCAAGGCGTGGCGCGACATCATCTGACACCTATCGCCTGCTTCGAGCAGACCTCCTCCCTCTGTTGTTGGCGGGCATCTTCACCGTTATGCACAGCTACAACTCATGCATCCACAGATACTTCTCACCCGTTTCATCCCCGGCCATCGCCCCCTTCCACTACCTGGACACCAAGGACGCCGAATGCTTGACGATCGTGCAACACTGCAATGGACTCCTCCTGCTGGGCTACCACAAGATGAGGGTGCTCAATCCCGCCACACGACAGTGGGCGTCCTTGCCTCCTCCCCCGCCCATGTTCACCCCTGGCTTGGAGGACGCCGATTGGTTTCTCGAGTCTGGCAAGGACCGCCATAATCAGTACCTTGTGTTTGACCCGACCGTGTCGCTGGATTACGAGGTCTTTTCAATCAAGTATGTACCTTCTTATCCCTTCCCTGATTGCATGCATTTGGCGTCCGATGAAATTTAAGAACGAGAATGGCCACCGTCGGCATTCGTCTTCCTCGTCTACTCGTCCAACACAAAGCAGTGGGAGGAGAGGACATTCCTTCGGGAAGGGGAGGCTGCGGGGAGCATTGGCCATATGTTCAACGTTCCACCAACAGCCCAGAACTATGCCGCGTACTGGCGGGGAGCACTTTACGTCTACCAGCATGATTTTCTTATGAAGTAAGCACCGTCCGGCTATTAAATTGCTAGCTTAATTTAGTTATGGGTTTGATACACGGCTAACAGAACAATTGCTTGATTTCTGCAGAATAAACTTGTCAAATAGCAAGTACCAACTGATTGACCTGCCGGAAGGTTGTGATCCACATTCTGAAAACTTTTATATAGGAAGATGTTAGCAGTAATCTTGATTAAAGATGCTAGTACTGATTAGTAGTCAATTAGATTAGGAGAATCACAAGTAATAGTCCGGCTAGGATGCATATTGGTAGTACTATTAGGAGTCCTAGTCGTTTGTACTAGGTTAGCTGGTAGTACACACGTGAGTGTCCGAGTTGTATTAGGACATCTAGTACGTATAGGATTAGTTTTGTGTTGGGTCGGTGGCTGTTGTGCATATATATATGCACTTGGCCGTGAGTTTTGTAACCGTGAGAAGAAGTGGAGAAAACAGAAAATAAAGAGAGGAGAAACAAAGGGCACGACAAGAGCCCTTGGCTATCAAAGTTTTCTGTGTGCGCGTGTTCATCATTATTTGATGTGATCGATTCTGTGGGCGAGTTCCAACAATTGGTATCAGAGCTAGGTCGATTTGAAGCTGCGCTTGCCCCGGGGTCGCGACCCGACTAGCGCCTCGGGGCGGGCGATGTTGTCGCTGGGAGATGCAGCTATGAGGAGGATCAGGCGATCGTCATTCGGCGGAGCGACATGGAGGGAGATGGCGGGCTGTCGTCGGCAAGGCGGAGGAATAAGATCGTTGACGGGGTAGGTGGTGCCGGAGTGCGGTGCTGGAAGTTCGTCAAGATCGTCGTCCATGGGAGTTTGATAAGTCAAGGAGTTGTCCGAGTCAACACGTCTCGGTCGGTCAGTCGGTCGTCGTCGGCGCGTCAGTGAGTCGTCGTCGTCATGTCCAAGTGCTCGTCTCTGTGAGGATCAGTTCAAGATGAAGCGTGTCACGGTCGAAGGGCTGTCTGGTGTGGTGTAGCACCAAGGGCGGACTGTGAAGTGGAGATCAAGCTCAAGCGTATAGTGGGACGTTGACCAGTGAAGGGGAGCCTTTTCAAGGAGGACCTGTCTCTACATGAGGCTATGGGTGGATGGTAGTCCACAAGTTAGTCGGCATGTATTGCGCTAGGTGTGGACGGTGTAGTCTGCATGGCAGCGTGACTGGGAGTCTGGATCATACGTTGAGGAGGATCATCAAGTCGCGGATCTACAACAAGTCAATATCGGGAGAAGCATGAGGAAGACGACAGGTCAAGATTAAGGAGAGATTGTTAGCAGTAATCTTGATTAAAGATGCTAGTACTGATTAGTAGTCAATTAGATTAGGAGAATCACAAGTAATAGTCCGGCTAGGATGCATATTGGTAGTACTATTAGGAGTCCTAGTCGTTTGTACTAGGTTAGCTGGTAGTACACACGTGAGTGTCCGAGTTGTATTAGGACATCTAGTACGTATAGGATTAGTTTTGTGTTGGGTCGGTGGCTGTTGTGCATATATATATGCACTTGGCCGTGAGTTTTGTAACCGTGAGAAGAAGTGGAGAAAACAGAAAATAAAGAGAGGAGAAACAAAGAGCACGACAAGAGCCCTTGGCTATCAAAGTTTTCTGTGTGCGCGTGTTCATCATTATTTGATGTGATCGATTCTGTGGGCGAGTTCCAACAGAAGATCGGAGAAAGGAGTTTATTGTGGTTTCCTTTATGCATTTGACGGCTTATGTTACGGATATGATGGGTATGGACTTAAGGTTTTGTTACTCGATGAATCCTGCAGCAAGATGAATTGGGTGCTGAAGCATGACATCAACCTTAAGCCTCTCTTGGCAGATTTTCCATGGAATTACGATAATAGGCCCTGGACCTTGGAATATGGCAATGTCGATGATCACGATGACATCAGCAAAGCACCAATGAAAGAGGAATTTGACTGGGGTTTCGACTACTATAAGCCACGAGATACTGGATATATTTCCCGTCTATATGCCCTTTCTCTACTTGGATTTCACCCTAACCAGGAGGTCATCTTCTTTCATACACCCTCTAAAAGAGTAGTGGCCTATCATTTTGATTGCTCCAATATTGAAGACCTGGGGTGCTTCCCCACGGAAATTCCCTACGATATAAGCATGTCTTTTCCATACACACCATGTCAGATCGGTGAACTATCAGACAGCTAGTTTAATGATACTATGAAATTTAATCAGCATATTCAGTTATTGTTGTTTAGTTTATATACACGAGAATGATTGATTTTTTTGTAGTGTAATAACAATTTGAGAACAAATGATGGTTTTGCTAGAACATTGTTGGCTACATTTGAACAGAAATGAAATTGGTTAATTTTCATTGTTAGACCTCACACACATCTTAATTTACAAATCAACCTCAACCCCCCCCCCCCCCCCTTTCCGAGGCGCTACCTCAATACGGATAGAAGTTTATATCCTATATGTAAATAGTTTGTTTATTTTCTTTTGGTTTTAAGGATTTTGGAAATGTTGTTTTTGTCTTCTATATAGTTTACAGGAAGTTTTATCTTCGAAATGTTTTTCTGTCATCCATATAACTTTCCGGTTTTGTGTTTTTTTTTGTTTATTACGCATAGCATGTATAAAAGATAGTTAAAAAAAGTGGATTCGAGCAACTCATGTACTATAAAGATATAAGAAATTACCTTCGGTATAGAGTGAGCCCGCCGCCAAGCTTACATGTACGGAAAACAAGAGGAAAGGGCATCGAGCAAAGAAATAAGGAGGGTGGTGGGCAATGTGGAGTGATATTGCAGCATCTGCTATCAGGCACCCCATGTCAAGAAGGAAGAAGTTGAGGGTATGATGGGATATACGATGGAGGGGCACCCTAGAAGGAGGAGAGGACAGTAGTGTGTTTGGGGCCACATCTATTGCTAACATTGGGAGTCACGTCCTAATTATGATTTGCACAACATCAATTTCTTAATTAGTCTGTTGAGAAATATTTTAAGTCAGTAATCCTACCATTCATTCCAAGAAACGAAAATTGAGGGGTCACACATTTAAAAAAAATATGGAACTTCAGTTGTCGAAATGTATAGCTGCACTTCAACGACTAAACTTACACATGATGTTTCCGCAAAGGCTAATTACTTAACTGAACACGGAAACATATTAACATAAATCTAAGTAACAAATAACAAAGTTGCTTTAGAAATAACAAATTGTTGTGTTTATAATAAATTCATGAATCTGAATACAACGGCTAGCTTCACAAGCAGCATCTCAAGGAATTTTTCCTATCCAAGTTGCTATTCACACAGTTGTTGCTGATTTATAAAGGAAAGAGATACATGACTGACTCCCACTAGTGTTGATAATGGACATTTCCTTGATTTCAGTTTACTTTTATCTGACGGCAAGACCTCTCATTCATAATCAAGTACAGTTACAGAGTTATATAAAGGAAGATTACTACAGTTATGATAGATATATAAATTAGCTAAACAATTATTTGGCGGCCATAATCTCCGAAAGTATAAATTATCGGCCACTCTTCTTCAATTTAAATCATCCGTCCGTGGATGCCACTAGCAAGAGCCTGCAACAGAATTCAGTAATCGTTCCATATTATTAACTTGATACCTTCAACCCTCTCAAGGAAAGAACCAAATAGCTCCAACCCTTTCATGGGATGCAACTCAACCTGAAGCACGAGGGATTAGAAAGTTGAGTAACTTCCCATTCATAAACCCACAAGATCACTGATGGTTGTATCTTCATAAACCTATACAGGGCAGATACGTACATTCATTAAGACATTCCAGAACGCAACTGATTAATAAGGGTTTGACAACTGCTTTCCTTATTTTGTCAATGGGCGCTCACCTTCATGAACCCACATGATCTAAAATGCTGGGAGAACCTGTCACAACTAAGGATTCAACAGCAACCGTGCCGAGAAAAAAATTCAAAATCATAGACAGAGTTCTTGCTTCCATCACAAGATGGATTTTTTTTCAAAACTATCACCTTTTTTGAAGCAAATTCGGAAACTATATCACAGAATGAAAAAAATGCAAAACTATGACCCTGTCGGCCACGTGGAGGCCGAAAAGGGACTTTTCGGCCAGCCTTCGACCGAAAAGAGGACGCCGTCGGCCATGGTTGACCGAAAACGGGCTGTGGTGGGCCGAAGAGTTGCTGTCGGTGGTGGCCGGGCCGAAAATAATAGCTTCGGCCAGCTGGTGGCCGAAATGGGCCCTTTTCGGCCCAGCCCAGGCCGAAGTGTACTTCGGCCACCCGTAGGCCGAAAAGGCTGGATAAGCCCGAGCGGTGGCTTCTTCCTCCTGTGTCGCTGTTGTTCTTCTTTCTCTCCTTTCTCTCTCGTTCTTCTCTGTAGGTCGCCACCCCACCCCGATCTCCTCCATTTGCCACCCATTTTCACATCCAAGCCACAGAATCGGTAGATCGTAGCAAACTCCGACGGCCTATGGTGTTTTTTTTGCTATGGGATAGTTTTTGATGCATTTTGGGACCAAAAAGTACTTTTCGGCCTAGAGTAGACCAAAAAGTGCTTTTCGGCCTAGTGTAGACCGAAAACAGCCATTTCGGCCAGCTCAAGCACTTTTCGGCCATGGCACGGCCGAAAACACTACTTCGGCCAACAGTTGGCCGAAAACTACCTTTTCGGCCTCCACGTGGCCGACAGGGTCATAGTTTTGCATTTTTTTCATTCTGTGCTATAGTTTCCGAAATTGCTACAAAATACATCATAGTTTTGAAAAAAAATCTCACAAGATGCATGGTAGAAAAACCAAATAGATACGAAGAAATGAGTTTGAAGGAAACAAGAAAATGAGTTGAGTTTGTTATATCTAAGAAAGAAATATAGAAGTTAAAAAAAAAGGTATCCGAAAAGCGAAAATCCTAATCAAAGTCCTTCCTTGTCGAGGAAAGTCAATTGGAATGCTGTCCATTCAAGAGTTAAAACAAACAACAGAGGTCATACTTCACAAAAGGTAATATTGTGAAGTAGTGCAGCTAGTCAAATAAAGTTAATTCAGAGATAGCTTTTAAAACATCTGATTTAGAGGCTAATGCAGAAGAGGAATAGCTAAGTCAGCTAGCTTAGACAAGCAGAGGACACAATTATGTGTTTTTGCATATTCTTAGAGCAACTCAGCTGAAACTCTGAAAACATTCTACAGGCTAAAACATTAGAAATCTATACTCAAAACTTAGCCAACTAAATTAAATCTTCAAAAAATATTAGGGGGCAGGGGCATTAGCGAGTGCATTTTTATTTGTGCTTTTCCCTATGGAAACAAAATAATAATAATCTGGACAGCACAAACCTTTACAGTGAACGGATAAATTTTCCATAGCCCAGTGATTTAGTCTACAAAAGCTATTCAACTAAACCAAAAGACACACTTGTGACTGTATACCTCTAAAATGAATAATAGCAACATAACCAAAGTGAAATGCATGATTGTGTGACAAAGCAAAAGGTCGAATCGAATTACTGCACCGCAGTGACTGGGTATTGTTCCTTGCCAACATCCTGTGCAAACTGAAACTACAAATCGTGCGAGGAAGGCATCATAAACAGGGATCCAAAACAAGAGGTAAAAGAATGAAAAGAACACCAGAGCAACCAGACTGGATATATTCCCTCCGTTAACAAAAATAAGATGTTTTGGGTAATTCAATATGGGCCTACATATGGATTGAAGTGAATGAACACACTAAAATGTCTCTATATACATCCGAATCAGAAAAAAGTTATAACATCTTATAATAGTGAACGGAGGGATCATATAAGCTTAAAATATAGTAAAAGTAATAATTATATAGCAAGGAAAAATGGATAAACATGATATTCAATTATTGTAGTTTTATCAAACGGGTGTACATGAAGGGCCGATGCGGCAATAGCAGGCATCCTATAGGATAAAGGTAACAAAGAAAATGACAATGGACACTCCATGTAGGAAAAAATGGCATACCACATACAACAAAGTCTACACAAATGTTTGCCTAAAATGCACAGATAGCTAACGCTGTGCTTGGTTCAGCTTCAGCTGCCAACTTCTGGGTCCAAAAGCTAAAAGCTGGACCGGAGGGGGTTTCCAAGAAACCGAATTCTTAAGGGTGTGTTTGGTTTGGGGGAATGAAGTGGAATGTAACGGGTTGGACCTGCACCTGGGAGTGATTCTCGTGTTTGGTTGAAAAATGGAATGGAACACACTGGTTCTTGGGAGAGGGATATTCCTGCTACATGGCGAACCGGGTAGTTCCTCCAAATTGGCCAGACCACGCAGAACGCCTCGCTTGCCCATGACCTCTGCCCCTCTCTCACCCTCGATGGCCACCCATGACCTCTGCCCGCCCATCCCCCCCCCCCCCTCCTCCTCTCTCTCTCTCTCTCTCTCTCTCTCTCTCTCTCTTCCTGTGAGGCGGGCGTTCGTCGCCGGTGGAGGATACCGCCACCAGGACATAGCAGACTCAGGCACCACATCTGCACTCCGTGCACCAGCTGTGTCGAGCCGGCAGAGGCCAAGGAAGATGATACGAGCAAGGCCGGGGAGGCCATGCTGTCGCCGTGCTCGCGCGACACGCCGGGAAGCACCAAGCCGCCACGCTTGCAGGAGCAGCCGCTCCAAGCGCCGGCTGTTGGCATCGCCTGAGCACACCCCGCCAGAGTATAAGTTCTCACCTCGTAAAAAAATACCAATATGAGAGCACATACATATTTTGGAGAACACTATGCATCTGATATAGAAGCAAAGTTATGATTTAAAAAAATCAATGTATAGCTATGGCATGCTTTGGTTTTACTGATAAACTGTTACCACATCGAAAACTGCTTCATAAACATTCTTTTGCTTTTACTGATATGTATTGCTGCCGTACAAACAGGAAAATTAACTTTTTCGCTTAAAGCAAGGTACTACTAACTCACAAGTTCCATTCCTATCGGTCTACGTTCCTTTATTTTCTTCATTCTGTCAAATGATCATGACACCACTCATTTTTAGGAAGCTGCAAACAGATGGTAATAACAGTGAAAACTAACGAAAACTAAATTAGCATGCCCTTTTTCTTACTACGTAGTGCTTACCTGCCCACTGTTCTCCTATTCAAGTCATACAACCTAGTGCTGATTTTTCTCCCAACCGGGCCTCCACACCTTTCCATTAATTGCTCAACGGAATATAACCAGTTCTTACACCACATTACAGTCAGATATGAGAAGGGAAAACCACCAAATGCTGATAAGAGAACCAAATCCAAATGAAAATGACACATGAATTTTAGAAGCACTGAGATAACTAGTTAGATGCAATTTGGAGCAGCTGGCCATGTGAATGAAATATACTGGGAGTATTTTACTTAGAAACTATTTAGTTTTCATTTTCTCTAGTCTTCATGTATGAGACCAATGTAAAAATCCTATAAAAACATTAACTATGACTCTGCAATTGATGAAGTTTTTATATGATTCATGCATGGTGATACAAAGTATGCTCAGCTGAAACATACAAAGGAAGCAATTTAAAAATTGTATACCTGGTGCAGACGAAAATCCTACTGATCAACTGAATCATGCGACCACCTACATCAAGCATAAAAAATAAATAAAGATTTGCAGTGGATCCAATTCTCATGTTCTAATGCAGAAAAATGTATGCAATTCTGATTTGTGCCACTAGCCGACAAACTAACAGAAGCCCTTTCCCTAAAAGGTAGCTGTAACTGAAGTAGCAAGTTTTCTTCATTCTATGTCATCTACCCCCTCCGTCCCATAATATAAGAGTGTAGTGTGAAAAACACTCCTGTACTATGGGACAGAGGGAGTAACTAATAGCGAAACCAAAGTTTTCGAGTCGATGAGTCGATCTGAGGTAGCGACTCTTGAATAGTTGACCCTGAAGTTGCGACTAGCCGCGACTCGTCGTCAGGTTGTTGAGCGAACTTTTTTTTACGACTCATCGACTAGTCGTGACTAGTGGTTTGACTCAAAAACAGTGAGCCAAACTATAGATGTGTGGAGCTCCTTTCCCTAAAATGTAGTTATAACTGAAGTAGCAAATCTTCTTCATTCTATACCATCTAACTAATAACTAAACTATAGATGGGAGACGTTTAGTAACAAAATATTATTGCACAAAACAGGAAAAAAAATTAGATGGGTCCATGGGCTTGGTGCTTCACCATCGTCCATCATTGTGGATTTAAATGTAGTTGCCTTGATCCCCATGGAAGAGGCTGAGATCGACGGTTACACTCAGTGAGCCCCTTTCCATCACACCAGGACTACCATGACAGTGATCACCCAATACGGGCGCAGTAGCTTGACAAGGCGCCAGATACCATGGAGGAGTGCACAGAGAGTTGGGTGGGGAGGGGCTGGATTATTATTCATCATGAGGTGTAGGCTTGGACCACTCACTTGATCGGTTCTTACCATGGAAAGGAGCACGTGGCTGCTGGGCCCAAGAGTAACTAGGGCCCAGTGGAAAGCGCTAGGCAGATTAACCAACGAAGAGTATGGTGAGAAAGGAAACTACGGAGCAGCTCTCAAGCAGGAAGATACACATCAAATGAGGATATGGCTGTGCAGAAAAGCAAAGGCAAATAAGCTAACCTAAACATCAACATAAGCAAATAAGCTAACCTAAACATCGACACAACTTGGATGAATACTGAGGATATGACCTCTTGGATACACGAAGCGACATTTCTACCAAACCCGACACTTTGCCTCATGGCAAATGTGGGACAATGGTCGAAAAGGATTTGTGAAAAGGAGAAAGGGATGTGGTGAAAACGAAGTCGAACCCCAAAACATGACGTGATGAAAATCGGCAGCTCCAGGATGGAGGCCCCACTACGAGAGAAGCAGCAACCAAATTACCAAAGTCCATCAGCTTCGATGAAAACAAACAGCCAATACCGATAAAGAAAGAAATGACTACCAGATTGAGCAACCCACAATTGCCAATCTCTGGGTAGCTCTCCCAGCCCAAGTCCAGGACCATTTGAAGAAAGTAATACATTCATACTATACTACATGTGGTGGGATTGGATTTGCTTGCCCGATTTGATTAATGCATAAACCTGTTCAGATTTCAGAGTATACATCCCATTTTTACTGTAGCCACACTGTAGTTAATGATCTACCTAGGAAAAATTCTACTTTTGGTACCCCGACTATTGCCTTGGTTTAATTTACCCCCCAAAACTCAAAACCATGCAAAATTTGCACCCTCAGTTGTCAACTATCAAAACTATACTGGCAAGACTAGAGGAAAAGAGTGCAGAGACACACGGGTTCAGAATTCCATTCAGAGTCCCAACACCCAGGAATCAACTTGTCTTATGATAGGGATAGCATAGGAAATGAGGTTCTATCTCTTACAAGTGACAACTAGTATCAACTAGCACATAGGTTGTTTCCCCCCAAAAAAAAGAAGAATACATAAGCGAGGCATACCACAGCATCATGATTGTTGCGACATTAGTGATAAGGTATTGTATGGAAGAACAAATGTCTGAGTTGAACTAGTAGTAAAATAAAGAGACAATTGACAAAGTCGCAAGGCTTTTTCTCTCTCACAGCTAAACACAAGGTGCCCACTTGGTATGAGTCATTCATCTCATTAAGAGAAATATGCAGATCATACGAAATTGCAAGGTTCACAAGATGTATGACAATATAGGATTATGTACCCTGCAGCTGTGGTGGCTCAATTGCTGGAACAGTATTTTGATGCTGTGTTGGCTCAATGGCTGGAACTGTACCTGTGCAGCAACCAATCTCATTAATGATGACTACCCAAGGCATAGCTCAAAAATATTAGTAAAAATTAACTTCACCATCACCGAATTAATGACTGAACTTTCTCGAGTAAAGATAAGGTAAAATAGCTTGAGAAACCCAGTGTTTGAGCACCCAAATAAGGCTCAAGGCCACCCTAACATCGCTAAAATATGAAATTATCAAAAAAGACTCAATATTCATTTCAAATAATGTTGCATTTTCTGGTTGTTCTCAAATCACCAGATTCCCATGTATGAACAAGCATTAATAATTACGAGTTATCGTACAATTGGAAGCTGCCAACAATACTCTCAAATGTTAAAGTAATGCAGCAGCAGAGGGATTATCATCGCAGCCTTGTTTTTTTTTTGTAAACAATAATCATCTTGACATCTAGACAAATTTCTGTGAAACAGGTATTATGAATAGTAACCAATTTATTACTCAATTTGTTTTGGTATGTAACTGTTGCAACGGAATGATCAGATTCTTCTGAGAAATTCTTCACACGACCAAACGACAAATGGAATAAAACATACACAAAAAGTCAAGATGACAGTACATAATAGCAATGGATACCTGAATTTAGGGGCATATGAGTGATTTTTTTGAGAAAACATGAAGGACCTTTGCGCTTCATTTCATTGAAAAGAGAGAGTTTTTGGTTACAGTCCTCCTAAGAGATAAGTTACAGGTAGGGAGCAAGACTAACGCAGGTCCCAGGTCGTGGATAGCACAGTTCTAAGCCCGGTGGCACCTGCCCTAGCCCATAGGCTAGCCTCATCTTTGATTCCATGACCAATGTGTTAAAAGAAGGCCCTGAACGGTCAAAATGCAATCACATTTCGGTGCTTCCAAAACAGGACCACATAATCCGCGGAGAGCGAGATGGGAAGGATCGAACTTCGAGGCTGCGGCTGACAAAGGATCCCATCTCGGTGGCGTGCTTGAACAAGCGGCCAAGAGTGTCAACGGCTAGGACGAACAACTGTGGTGACATGGGATCGCCTTGGCATAGCTCCCCAATGATGCGAAATGGTAGGCCCGGTGTCCCCATTCAGCACGGTCGCCAGAACAAGAGCCAGAGGATGCCACAACAGGGGACGCTCCGGGGAGGGGTGGGGATGTTGTTGGGAGGGCCGCCGGCAAGGATTCATCGAAAGGGAGGCTAGGGGACGGCTAGGTCAGGCTAGGAAGGTAGCGGAAGGAGCGTGAGCGATAGCAACATTTCCTGGGCATTGAGATGACACCTATACTGTTTACCATTGGCGATTGCACGCACGTCAAAATGGTCATGTGTGATCGCCATATCAAACACAGAGAATCCAGTCCTAAAATTATTAAACTAAAAAGAGGTGAGTAAAATCAAGACACGAGTTCCAGTAATTTCACAAATAACAATTGAGTATGAGCCGCACAGGTATAAATTTCTAACCATTCAGTCAGCATGTTAAAATGTGTGTATGTGTAAGGTATACTTAAATTAAGGTGTACGCTTTGCATGAAAGGTGCCATTAACTACACTTATCTTAATCAAATTGACCAATTATCACAATGTTTTTCTAAATGCTGCAAGAACCTGATGTTAGGACAGCAGACCAAACCCGGGGCATGTGCACACCCACTGATCAGACTAGCTAGGATGGTCCCTCACAATGAGGTTATATAAAATGTTTGCTAACCTTCGCGGAAATGATATGATAGAATAAATAGTGAAAATATTTTGCTACCTTTCAGGACAAATACAGTTCAATTATAGAAAAAAAACTATTAATTTTAATGATCAAGAGAAAAGGATAACTAAGTTGTTAGCAAACACTTTGAAGCACAGTAAAGACACTCCTACAACCATGTATGAACAATAAGCAGAGATTCAGCTACTCCTATGATGTAAAGGTAAGCAATTACCTGCAGTATAGAAATCTGCGAACAGATGGTAGGAATTCTCAAATAATATCTGATTTAGTTTCCTGGACTGCATGGACTCAAGTTGAACAATGAAGGTATAGTATTGTAAATAGCCAGACACCGATATAAAAACCGCGTTAGCATCCTCGGAGTACCCCACTATAGCTCCCTTCCCTGTCTTAATCCGACGTGGCAGACCAATGATCTTGTGAATGCCAATAATCTTGTGCCGCACCCATGAAGCAACACCCTCACTACTGACCTTGCGTTTCCACATATTGAAGCTCGGATACAAAAAATACAGCAAGGCCAACACTGCCATCCTCTAACCTGATGATCCGACTGTTGCCGCGGTTGATGCCCGCACTTGAAGGCCTCTCTATCACAGCTAGTCTCTGGCTATCCAAATCAAACTCGAGTATGCCATTGTCCGACCCATGCAACAACCAGTAGAGGACATTGCCCACAAGCGTGCAGGGGAGACGGTTAACCATACCGGGGAGATGGTAGACCAAACCGGCACATGGTTGCGTCGTCGAAACTTGATCTCCCCACACGCCGGTCTCTGAGGAGTAAACCCAGGCGATGGTTAGATCTTGTTTCTCTCTGGTGCCTACCAAGACGACCTTGAAGGGGCACGAGTGGCAGTCTCCGTGCACGTGGCCCTGGTCGTCGCCTGCAGCGCAGAGCACGGCTCCGCTGAAGCCGCGCGCACACTGTAAGAAATCTGACGGAATGTCCACGCTGCGGCAGTCACCGGAGACAGGATGAAACACGAGGAGCATAGGCCAAAACCGGATGACGATAAGGACCCAGCCGTGGCGGCACCCGAGCAGAACCCAGGAATTGAACGGGCCACTGAAATCGTCGCCGTCGCCGCCGGGCCGCAGGGAGAAGCGCGCGCGAGGGATGCGGTCGGGGGGGTCGAGGATGGGTGTGAAGACCAGCTCCCCGTCGCTCTTCTCGAAGAAACTGAGGACGGGGGGCCTCCGGCGGTGGGCGACGAAGCGGCGGCTGAAGGAGGGGGCGGTGGCGACGCCTCCGCGCAGCTTGGAGACGAGGGAGGCGCGGAGGAGCGAGGAGTACAGCGGGGGGGACGCGGAGGAGGATCTCCCCGAGGAGGTCCTCGTCTTCCAGCGGCGCGGCCGTCGGCGGGTGGCGGCGGCGCAGGGCCATCTCGTCGCCGCCGGCCTGGTGGCTCATCTGGATGTGGATGTGGGGTAGGGTTTGTTTGAAACGGAAATGGGGGGAGCGGAGACGTACTCGACTGGAGAAGTGAGGAATACACGGGCTGGCCTCACTACAAAAGCTCAGTGATGGATTACGGCCCAACAAACATAAAAAGATATCTATGCTTTTATTGCGGGTGAGAAAAAAAACATGCCTGTGCTGATTCATGGGAACAACTAATGCTAGGGTTAATTAGCTAAAAAGAACTAATGTTACGGTTATCCCGACAGACAATTCACTGCAAGTGCAGAGTGATTGTTCTGTGATTCCTTTCTCTGATGCTATCAAGGTCTTGAGTACTCCCAGCGTTGTGAGACATGAAAAGTCTACTACAGTTCAGGAATGTTGTGTGACTCCTTCGATGTCCAGTCAGAAATAGTACTGCTCGGAGTTGCTAAGGGAGGTGGATGATGCTGACTCTGACACTTGTAGTGATGCTGCTGGGTCTGATGAAGAGATGGGTACTTTGGATGCTTCTGTGGTCAGTGGACTGAAACTTATGGCCCTGGTAGAAAAGCTGCCCCCTTCCATTGAACAACCTGCTGTCAAGAACAAATGGGGCCCGGTGGTTGCTACAAGGCCAAGTACCAGAGCTCATAACAAACAGAATATCATGGAGAAAGCCGCTGCCTACAAGATGAAAAAGAACTTGGAGGTCCCCAACACTTTCAAAAGTAAGTCCTTTACTTCTGAAGTTGCATCTAATTTAGGAGCTTATGCTTCTGCTGTTAACTTAAGAATTGGGGATAATGAAAGTGAAAAAAATCAGATTATTCATGATTTAATTAGAGATGAAACTGAAAAATGCTTAGTTTTTGCTTCACAAAACCCTGAAATATCTTTACCTGACAAATTAGACACTGACATCTGTGAGGAAAATGGAGTTTGTACTCCTGTCAGTTGCATCCCAAACAAAAACACATCAGAGGGCACTGCTGATGCTGTTTTTGGCTCTGGGAATGCAGTAAGAGGTGGACTTTTTAGTCTGACACACCCCTTCAAAATCCCATGATTGGTATTTTTTGGAATATTAGAGGTCTTGGTCAAAAAGGTAAATTACAGTGCCTATCTGATTTGGTGAATAAGTATAAGCCTGATTTTTTGGGTTTTCAGGAGATTAAAAGAGAGACCCTGTCTGATTCCTTCCTTAATACTTTAGCTGGGTCCACTGCTTATGAGTGGCATTTACTTCCTGCAGTGGGCACCGCTGGTGGTATCCTTGTGGGTACAAATTCTAATGTCTTTGAGATTTTAGATGTTAGTACGAAACAGTATTGTATTAGTGTTACCCTGAAGAATAAAAATGATGACTTCTGTTGGCACCTAGTGGTAGTATATGGGACAGCTTATGCTGTGGATAAGATAGATTTTATTGCAGAATTGCATGAGACCATGGAGGGCTTGTGCTATCCTGTTTTGCTTGGGGGAGACTTCAACCTAATTAGGGAGGCTAAGGAAAAAACCTCAGGCATTATCAACAATTCTTGGGCCTTTTTGTTCAATGATTGGATTAACAAGTGGGGGTTAATGGAGTATAAACTGTCAAATAGGGTTTTTACCTGGTGTAATAATCAAGATAACCCCATTTTTGCCACTATTGACAGAGTTTTCTCTGCTACTAGCTGGGATAGCCACTTCCCCCTTACCTCTTTGTGTGCCCTGCCAAGGGTTGGGAGTGACCATGCTCCCATCCTGTTAGATTCCGGGGCAGGTGTACACAACCCAGCTAGGCCTTTTAAATTTGAGAAATGGTGGATTAGGCAACCTGATTTTCAAGCGTTAGTTGAAAAAATTTGGGCTACTCCTTCCCCTTTTACCTCTGCCATTGAGACCTGGCAGTTTAAAACTAAGTTATTCAGGAAACAAGTTAAAGGCTGGAGTATTAATATTGAGGCTTCTATGAAAAAGAAGAAGAAAGAGCTCCTTCAGGAGTTTGATATTTTAGATGTTTTCTCTGTACAAAACAGACTCACTAGTGAGGATATCCTCAGGATGAAACAGATCAGGGGAGAACTTCATGAGATCTGGAAGAAAGAAGAAACTGCCATGTGGCAGAGATCTAGAGATAGGAGAATTAGAGAGGGAGACAGGAATACAGCCTATTTCCATGCTATGGCTAACCAAAGAAGAAGGAAGAATCAGTTATCCATCTTAGAAGGCCCTGATGGCCCTGTATATTCTACCAAAGATATGCTGGAAGTAGCAACTAATTTTTATAAGAACCTTTTTGGGTTTGAGCCTAAACCTAACATCCACCTGGATGATCATTTTTGGTCTGAAGAGGAGCGAGTGACTGTAGCTGAAAACGAGATATTAGAAAGGCCTTTTTCAGAAGAAGAAATTAAGGCAACCGTTATGGGCTCATACGCCAATGGGGCCCCTGGACCTGATGGTCTGTCCTTTATTTTTTACCAACAATTTTGGGAAATAATCAAAGGGGACTTTATGGCGCTTGTGAGGGATTTTGAGAAAGGGTCTCTGGATATCCAGAGGTTAAACTATTCTATAGTCACTCTTATCCCTAAAGAACCAGATGCCAAGAATATGAAAAAAATTCGACCTATTTGTCTAAGCAACTGCTCTGTGAAGATCTTTAGCAAGGCTATGATGAATAGGGTTTCCCCTATTGGACATAGGCTACTTGCTCCATGCCAGTCTGCTTTTGTAAGAGGTAGATTTATACTTGAGAGCGTTGTGACTGCCCATGAGGCTATCCACGAAATTCATAAATCTAAAGACCCTGGGATTGTTCTCAAGTTAGATTACGAAAAAGCGTATGATCGTGTCAACTGGGATTTCCTAGTGGAGATGTTAACTTCCAGGGGTTTTGGCCCTAAGTGGATTCGGTGGAACCTATCGATCCTTAAACAAAGCTCTTTTTGTGTCAAAATCAATGATGTTCTAGGCCCTTACTTTGTGGGGGGAAAGGGCTGAAACAAGGTGACCCTGGCTCCCCTATGCTTTTCAATCTGGTGGCAGATGTTTTCTCCCGGATGCTGATGAAGGCAGTTAGTAATAATATAATAGCTGGGATTGTCGCTCACATTATCCCACGTGGTCTTATCTGCTTACAGTATGCAGACGACACGATTTTATTCCTCAACCCTAAGACTGAATATATAAAAAACTTAAAGTGGTTGCTTGCCTGTTTTGAGAACCTATCTGGGTTAAAAATCAATTATGATAAGTGTGAAGTGGTACCCATTAATGTGAATACTGACGAGGCTAAAATGCTATCCCAAATTTTCTGCTGTAAAATGGGGGATTTCCCTCTTAAATACTTGGGGGTTCCCCTCCACTACCTTAAACTTAGAAGAGAGGATATCCAATACATTATAGATAAGATCATCAAAAGAATCTGCGGCTGGAAAGGGAGATTACTCAGTTATGAGGCCAAACTTGTGCTGCTTAAAGCATGTATTACTAGCATTCAAATGTATTTGATGTCTGTGATTAAATTTCCTAAATGGGCGATAAATGCTATCACTTCTCAGATGGCTCATTTCTTCTGGGGTGACCAGGGAGATGAGCATAGATATCATCTTGCCAAATGGGGGTTGATCTCTCAGAAAAAGGAGTTTGGAGGTCTAGGGATCCCCAACTTAAGAGAGTTCAACATGGCCTTACTTGCCTCTTGGGCAAAAAGATACTTTACTAACCATGATAATGATTGGGGTAGGCTAATTGACCATAAATATATAACGGATAAACCCAACTTGCTTTGGGCAAAGCAAGGTGTGGGGTCACCCTTCTGGAAAGGGGTCACATGGGCCTTTGAGGGCACTCGACCTTTCTTCAGGTGGAACTTGGGTAAAGGAGACAAAATCAGTTTCTGGGACGACACTTGGGTTGGAGATTCTTCTATGAAAACTCAGTTTTAGGAGATTTATGAGATTTTTCAACAACAAAAATGTGTGGTAGCTGAGGTTTGGGATGGTACAAATTTGAAACTTACGTTTTGTAGATGTGTGGATTCTAGGTTTATGGGCAGGTGGCATGACTTAATTCAGGTGATCTCTGCCAAAACCATAACTTATGAGGAGGACCAGCCTGTCTGGCTTTTGGAATCCTCTGGAATTTATTCTGTTAAATCCTTTTACAATATGATAAACTGGGGAGGGGTATCTACCCCAATTTGGAAAAAGTTCTAGAAAATTGCTGTTCCCAACAGATACTTGGTTTTTTTGTGGTTAGCATATCATAATAAAATTCTTACTAGGGACAACTTAAGTAAAAGAAGGGTGGTTGACAACTTGTGTTGTTTGTTTTGTAATGAGAATGAAACTGTTCATCATCTGTTCTTCGATTGCGTAGTAGCTAAGCAAATTTGCTCGACGTAGCGGATACTTTTAGTTTCATTATCCCAAATGACATGACTGAGATGTCATCCTTGTGGATGTTGAACAACAAAAAATCTGTAGTTAACATTGCTTGTGTTGCCTCCATCTGGGGGATTTGGACTATGCGTAACGATATATGTTTTCAGGGAACACCGTGGACAAGCACCCGGGCGGTGTTGAGTCGGATCAGCTCGTCTCTACACCAATGGAAGATTCTATGCAAAGGCGATCAATCGGTGCTCCTCCAACGCTGCCTCCTACTCCTGGACCGACCAAGAGGCGAGCTGCTCAGGATCGCCTGGGCTGAGGACTGAGAGCGTGCTCCAAAAGACCCCGGGGCGGGGGTGTTCTAAAGGCACATCTGGTGTGAGGCTGATGCTTTCATCTGCGTTACGGTTATCCCTGAAAAGAAAAACTAATGTTAGGTTTTCTCTAAAAAAACTGATATTAGTGTCTTTTCTAATAAAAACTAGGATCGCGTTGGACGACGTTGGGTGATGGCTACGTGGCGCCGTGTGGAGGGCCCGGGATCTGGGTGCCTGCAGTGGTGGTGTTGGCGGAGGTCGGTTGGCGGTGGACGGGCTCGGACTCGGCCATGGTGAGCGTTGGAACCGTGGATTGGGGCACCGACGACCTAATCTGATCTCGGTTGTGGCACGTGGTCTTGGCCTATGTTTTTTTGCACGTGAAAAAAGAAAGATGACTATGCTGATCCGTGGGAGCAACTAATGTTAGGGTTCCCCTAAAAAATGTTATGACTGTCAAAAGGAATTCTATTGTTTCTCTAAAATAACTAATGTTACAGTTTTCTCCCTAACTAGTAATGGGGCTCGTGTCAATTCGTAAAAAAAATCTCAATATGGCCATTGTTGGTAGTTTTTTGTTTAGAGAATGCCAATATTGGTAGTTTGTTATGTGACGAGCTTTGGAAGCGAACATTACATTAACTGGAATGCTTAATAATTAAACTAAGGAAGCAATTCTTTCATGTAATAGTCAGTGTTGTAGTAGTGATTTTCATAAAAGAAGTAAATACTAGTAGAAAACAAGGTTTTTGTTGAGGCTAGGATAAGGGCATTAATACCGGTTCACTCACGAACAGGGACCAAAGGGTGCATCAGTCCCGACTCGTGAGGCCAGGTCACCGGCGGGCCTCGGGGGCCATTGCACTACTAGAAAAAAGGCTATTAGTGGCGCATCATTTTTTGCTATTAATGACGCACTATAGGTGCGCCACTATTAACACGCCACTAGTAACATATAGTAATTTTTGTTTTTGTTTTTTTTCTTAATCTCGGGTCACTATGGCTTAATCTCGGGTCAATATACTTTATCTCAAGTCAAATCGCACTCCATGGTCAAACTTCCTGGAAGATCACTCATCCTCACACTACTCCAGCCCAAGCACGCTTAACTTTAGAGTTTTATCCAACCCCAGCACCAGCTCACTTAACAGGCACTTGTTGATATATCTATCATATCAATCCTATTAAACCTTGTTGATGTCTAGGACTTTGTTCATGTTCATGAGTGTGATGAAATGTTGAAAAAATATTTCAAACTTCCCGGTCATATTACGTATCATATTTTGAATATTTTTTCCAAAAAAAATTCGAAACCAATTTTTTTTCTGTTACTAGTGGCGCTCCTAGCAAATGGTGCGCCATTACTAAGTTTGAAATTTTTTCCATTCCCCCCCTCTAGATTTTAAAAGCCCCGTATCTTTTATTCTGTTAGGTTTTTGTGGATTCTAAAAATCTTCAACAGGGTTCCCCCCCCCCCCCCCCGGTTGAATTCGGATGTAACTTTTCGAGTAGATGATTTTCATATAAAAAACTTTTTAATCTGAGTTCGTATGCAAAAATTATGCCCATTTTACTAAATTCCAGAGAGATTTTGCAAATAAAGTCGAAATTCATATTTGTAAATTTTCCCAACAACTAGACCACATGTCACATGGGGAACTTATTTTCTTTTATTTTTTTGACATTTCCATCATTTTATTTTATTTTTTTAAACTGAAAAGCGGTCCCGGGGGTGCTTTTGGTGAAAAAATTTAAATTTAGTAATGGCGCACCTTCACAAAGTGCGCCATTACTATGTGTACGACTTGGTCAAACCTTGGTCAAAGTTAGTAATTGCGCACTTTGTATAGATGCGCCATTACTAAGTTTGACATAGTAATGGCGCACCTATGCAGAGTGCGCTTTTCACCTGGTGTGCCATTACTGTTTTGGTTACTAATGGCGCACCTACACATGGTGCGCCACTGCTATATAGCAGTGGCGCACCACATGTATAGTGCGCCATTATGTACATACTAGCTATAGCCGTTTTGTTGGGGAACGTTGTAGAAAATAAAAAGAATTCTACGGTTTCACCAAGATCAATGTATGAGTTCATCTAGCAACGAGAGAGAGGAGTGCATCTACATACCCTTGTAGACCGCGAGCGGAAGCGTTCAAGAGAACGGGGTTGAGGGAGTCGTGCAATGCGTGATCCAAATCACCGGAGATCCTAGTGCTGAACGGACAGCACCTCCACGTTCAACACACGTACGGTTGGGAAGACGTCTCCTCCTTCTTGATCCAGCAAGGGGGAAGGAGAGGTTGATGAAGATCCAATAGCACGACGGCGTGGTGGTGGATGCAGCAGCGATCTCGGCAGGGCTTCGCCAAGCGTCTGCGAGAGGGAGAGGTGTAGCAAGGGAGAGGGAGGCGCCAAGAGCATGGGTCCGGCTGCCCTCCCTCCCCCTTTATATAGGCCCCCAAGGGGAGGAGGGCGCCGGCCCTGGAGATGGGATCTCCAAGGGGGGGCGGCCAGGGGGTGGCTTCCCCCCCAAGCCAGGTGGAGGCGCCCCCACCCCTAGGGTTTCCCAACACTAGACGCAGGGGGGCCCAAGGGGCGCACCAGCCCACCAGGCTGGTTCCCCTCCACTTCAGCCCATGGGGCCCTCTGGGATAGGTGGCCCCACCGGTGGACCCGGGACCCTTCCGTGGTCCCAGACAATCTTAGTGACCCCGAAACTTTCCCGATGGCCGAAACCTGACTTCCTATATATTATTCTTCACCTTCGGGCCATTCCGGAACTCCTCGTGACGTCTGGGATCTCATCCGGGACTCCAAACAACTTTCGGGTTACTGCATACTCATATCTCTACAACCCTATTGTCACCGAACCTTAAGTGTGTAGACCCTACGGGTTCGGGAGACATGCAGACATGACCAAGACGCCTCTCCGGTCAATAACCAACAGCGGGATCTGGATACCCATGTTGGCTCCCACATGCTCCTCCATGATCTCATCGGATGAACCACGATGTCGAGGATTCAAGCAACCCCGTATACAATTCCCTTTGTTAATCAGTACGTTACTTGCCCGAGATTCGATCGTCAGTATCCCAATACCTCGTTTAATCTCGTTACCGGCAAGTGACTTTACTCGTACCGTAATGCATGATCCCGTGACCAGACATTTGGTCACATTGATCTCATTATGATGATGCATTACTGAGGGAGTCCTGGATTAGGGGGTGTCCGGATAGCCGAACTATCACCGTTGGCCGGACTCTTGGACTATGAAGATACAAGATTGAAGACTTCGTCCCGTGTCCGGATGGGACTTTCCTTGGCGTGGAAGGCAAGCTTGGCGATACGGATATGTAGATCTCCTACCATTGTAACCGACTCTGTGTAACCCTAACCCTACCCGGTGTCTATATAAACCAGAGGGTTTTAGTCCGTAGGACAAACAAAAATCATACCATAGGCTAGCTTCTAGGGTTTAGCCTCTTTGATCTCGTGGTAGATCCACTCTTGTACTACCCATATCATCAATATTAATCAAGCAGGAGTAGGGTTTTACCTCCACCGAGAGGGCCCGAACCTGGGTAAAAACATCGTGTCCCTTGTCTCCTGTTACCATCCGCCTAGACGCACAGTTCGGGACCCCCTACCCGAGATCCGCCGGTTTTGACACCGACATTGGTGCTTTCATTGAGAGTTCCTCGGTGTCGTCATATTTAGGCCCGATGGCTCCTTCGATCATCAACAACGACGTGGTCCAGGGTGAGAGTTTTCTCCCCGGACAGATCTTTGTATTCGGCGGCTTTGCACTGCCGGCCAATTCACTTGGCCATCTGGAGCAGATCGAAAGCTACGCCCCTGGCCATCAGGTCAAATTTGGGAGTTTGAACTACACGGCCGACATCCGCGGAGACTTAATCTTCGACGGATTCGAGCCACAGCCAAGCGCGTTGCACTGTCTCGATGGGCACGATCTAGCTCTGCCACCGAGCGATTGCCACGGAGGCCGCACCAGCGACCGCTCCGACCCTTAGCTCAGAGCCGACTCTGCCGATCGAGGACGAGTGGCTGGACACCGCCTCGGGGGCTACGATCTATACGGCAATTGAGCCGAACACCATCCCTGTCCTTTGCGAATCCCGTGACTCCAAGGTGCCGGACTCCGAACCTCCCGCGCCCCGGCCAATCGAATCCAATTGGGCGCCGGTCATGGAGTTCACTGCCGCGGACATCTTTCAGCACTCGCCCTTTGGCGACATCCTGAATTCACTAAAGTCTCTCTCTTTATCAGGAGAGCCATGGCCGGACTACGGTCAGGAAGGTTGGGATGCGGACGATGAAGAAATTCAACACCCACCCACCACCCACTTTGTAGCCACCGCCGATGATTTAACCGACATGCTCGACTTCGACTCAAGACATCGACGGTATGGACGACGATGCTGGAGACGACCAAGAACCAGCGCCCTCTGTGGCATTGAAGGCCACCTCGTCATACGACATATACATGGTGGACATCCCAAAAGGTGGGAACGGCGATGGAACAGCGGAGGATGACCCTCCAAGAAACAGCCCAAGCGCCGGTGTCGTGGCCGCGCCGCCTAAATCCCGCCACAGCAAAACGGTGATTCCGGCACGGAGATAATAACACCCGGATAGTGCGAAGACAACCCTCCAGCAGGATTCAACACAGAGGAGGGAGAAGCCAGCCCTCATGATAGAGCGGCAGACAGGAGGTGGAGGACGATAATTATATGCCTCCCTCCGAAGATGAGGCAAGCCTCGACGACGACGAATTTGTCATGCCTGAGGATCCCGCCGATCAGGAGCGTTTCAAACGCAGGCTTATGGCCACGGCAAGCAGCCTCAAGAAAAAGCAGCAGCAGCTTAGAGCTGACCAAGACTTGCTAGCTGACAGATGGACTGAAGTCCTTGCAGCCGAAGAGTATGAACTCGAGCGCCCCGCCAAGAGATACCCAAAACGCAGGCTGCTACCCCAATTAGAGGAGGCAGCACCCAAACCTACATCACCAGCGCATGATGCGGCCGACCGGCCACCCCGTGGTCGCGATAGAGAGGCCTCTAGACCCTCCATTCAAGCCGCACCCCGACGTTGCTCGAAAAATACCAAGGCACGGGGAAACGCGCCAGACCTGCGAGACATATTGGAGGACAAGGCAAGGCAAACAAGATCGATCTATGGATCGCGTGGGCGCCCCATGACACGCGACGATAACCGTCACGCCAGATACAACAATTCCGGCCGGGCCAAACACAGTAGACAAAGCTCATTTGAGTTGCGTCGTGATATAGCTCAATACAGAGGCGCCGCACACCCACTATGCTTCACATACGAAGTGATGGATCATCAAATCCCCGAGGGTTTCAAAGCCGTAAACATCGAATCATACGATGGCACAACAGATCCTGCGGTTTGGATCGAGGACTACCTCCTCCATATCCACATGGCCCGCGGTGATGATCTACACGCCATCAAATACCTCCACTCAAGCTTAAAGGACCAGCTCGGCATTGGCTTAACAGCCTGCCAGCAGAATCAATTGGTTGTTGGGAGGACCTGGAAGCCGCATTCCTTGATAACTTCCAGGGCACATATGTGTGACCACCAAACGCCGATGACCTCAACCACATAATTCAGCAGCCAGAAGAATCGGCCAGACAATTCTGGACATGGTTCCTAACCAAGAAAAATCAAATCGTTGACTGTCCGGATGCAGAGGCCCTTGCAGCCTTCAAACATAACATCCGTGACGAGTGGCTTGCCCGGCACCTAGGACAGGAAAAGCTGAAATCCATGGCAGCCCTCACAACACTCATGCCCCGCTTTTGCGCGGGAGAGGACAGCTGGCTAGCTCGTAGTAACAACTTGACCAAAAACCCTGGTAGTTCGGATACCAAGGACAGCAATGGCAGGTCGCGTCACAACAAGCACAAGTGTCGCATTAACGGCGATAATGCTGAAGATACGGCAGTCAATGCCGGATTCAGAGGCTCTAAACCCGGTCAGCGAAAAAAGCCGTTCAATAGAAAAACTCAGGGCCCGTCCAATCTGGACCGAATACTCGATCGCTCGTGCCAAATGCATGGCACCCCCGAAAAACCAGCCAACCACACCAACAGGGATTGTTGGGTCTTCAAACATGCAGGCAAGTTAAATGCCGAACTCAATGACAAGGGGCTGCATAGTGATGACGAGGAGGAGCCCCGGCCGCCGAACAATAGAGGACAGAAGGGCTTCCCCCCACAAGTGGGGATGGTGAACATGATATACGCAACCCACATACCCAAAAGGGAGCAGAAGCGTGCACTAAGGGACGTATATGCAATGGAGCCAGTCGCCCCGAAGTTCAACCCATGGTCCTCCTGCCCGATCACCTTTGATCGAAGGGACCACCCCACTAGCATCACCCACGGCGGATTCGCCGCATTGGTTCTTGACCCAATCATCGACGGATTTCACCTCACTAGAGTCCCGGTGGACGGCGGTAGCAGCCTGAACCTGCTCTATAAGGATACAGTGCGCAAAATGGGCATAGACCCCTCAAGGATTAAACCCACAAAGACGACCTTTAAAGGTGTCATACCAGATGTAGAGGCCAATTGTACAAGCTCAGTTACACTCGAAGTGGTCTTCGGATCCCCGGATAACTTCCGAAGCGAAGAGTTAATCTTCAACATAGTCCCGTTCCGCAGCGGCTATCACGCACTGCTTGGACGAACCGCATTTGCAAAGTTCAGTGTGGTGCCGCACTACGCGTACCTCAAGCTCAAGATGCCAGGCCCCTGTCAGGACCCCGATTCCACGTCACATCGACCTAGCCGGTAACACCTCATATCACTTTGCGGCCTCACGCACGGTATTCCCACGGGTGTCGCCTTACCATGGCCCAGGACCGTTTGCGCCTTTTGGCTCACGTATATGATAGTGTCGCTAGCATCCATATGACAGAGAACCGGGCCGACATGGCTAGTCATGAACCCAAAGCGGCACTAACCCATGGGGACAGGCATACATGAATCACATCGAGCATGTCGGTCATCAACGTGTGAATCCGGGCTGTAGCACTGGGCTAACAGGACTCCGGTAACCCGGGCTGTAGCAGGCTAGGCAGGACTCCAGATGTCACCGCGTGACATTTCCCCGAAGGGACAGACATAGGAACGAAGTGAAACACATGCCGGCCAGTCAAGTGTCCAAGCAGTAATGCTGGGCTAGCAGGACTCCGGTGAACTGGGCTGTAGCGGACTACTATCGCTCAGAAGCACAAGACTACATTTCCCCATATGAGAGGCTGCCAAGGATAAACAACTAGATTGTCGGATCCCACACATACCAAGCATTTCAAACATACACACAATATGCTCAATATGTGTAAATACAACATGGCATCACAACATAACTCTACGACTCAAATATTTATTCATTAGGCTCCGAGGAGCGAGATATTACAAACATGGGTCTCATGACCCAACACTCAGAGCATACAAGTCAAAACACAAGCGAAAGCTTAACATGTCTGAGTACAAACATCTACAAATTAAAAGGGCTGAGAAGCCTGACTATCTACCAGATCCTGCCGAGGGCTCGAGATCATAGCTGAGGTAACAAGCTAAACGTCGAAGTCCACGCGGAACTACTAGCGAGACTGAAGTCTCTCTACAAAACATAAAATAAGCAAACGTGAGTACAAATGTACTCAGCAAGACTTACATCAGAACTATCTACATATGCATCATTATCAACAAAGGGGGTGGTGGAGTTTGACTGCAGCAAGCCAGCTTTGACTCGGTGGCTATCCTGAACTACGACTGCAAGTAACTCTTTTGAGGTGGCGCACACGAGTCCACATATTCACCATATCAATACACCACTATGGATCCGCTCCCGTCTCCCTCACGAGAATGCCATCCATAGCACTCACGCTTATCTTGCGCATTTTAGAGTATCCACTTTCACTTGTCTATGAACTGATATAGGCAACCCGTAAGTCCTTTTCATGACACGGCTATTCGAATAGATCATATTAACCCTGCAGGGGTGTACTTCTTCACACACGCTCTCACCACTTACCGCCGTTTACGCGACATGTACTCGGCAACCTTCAAGCGGAAGCCCAACGTGGGTGTCGGCCACAGCCTACCTAAACACTCAAGTCCCTAGTCCAGGTTTATCGCCTATTCGGGTTCCATCTGTAGGAGTCCGCCGAGGTTTCCCCATACGGCCCCGAACGATGTGTGCAGGGTTCCCGAGATACCAAACGGGCATTCAGACACCGGCCACGGTGTATCTACCGCATCATAGCCCACCCCTAGGGTCAGCGCTACGCACGGCCTCCAACACATATCCTACAAACACCCGAAACTAGTTGCAACTCCTGGACAGAGAACAAGGGTGGTTAAGAAGCCGAGAGGGTCCATTGGTTTCGGGCCCAATGCGTGGTAGTAACTGTTTCATGGATCACAAACACGTAACTCAGTTCACGAGGGCGGCTGCAATGAGACAACCCACCATGTACTCCTACATGGCCTCTCACCGCTACCTTTACCAAATCGTGTTCACACACTTAGCTCCCAACAAGAGGGACATGTTCACACACCATTCCAATTCATTCCCGATGAATCAGACCTGACTCAACTCTAAGCAGTAGCAGGCATGACAAACAAGCATGAATGAGTAGGCACAACAGGACTCAAACAACTCCTACTCATGCTAGTGGGTTTCATCTATTTACTGTGGAATGAGAGGTCATGTAGAGGATAAAGGGGTTCCACTACCGCAGCAAGTAACACATGAGTCGTTGTTGTCCTAATGCAGTAAAATAGAGCAGGAGCGAGAGAGTGGGATTATATCGGAATGAACAAGGGGGGTTTTGCTTGCCTGGCACTTCTGAAGATAATATAGTTCTTCATCGGTGTCATCGAACAATCGTCGGAACGTCGTCTATCGAGAGGGACAAACACCGCAATCGAGAAAGAACACAATCAATGCAATGCACATTCACATGAATGACATGTCATGTTAAGGTACTGAATTGACCTAATGCAGCAGTAAGCCAAGTTAATTGAAGTGGAATTCAAACAAGGTTAAACTCCAACTCCAAATACTAGTTCATAAATTGCCCTAATTATCATTTGTCCTATTCAGTGAGGTTAACTTGTTCAAACATGCATGATCATGGCATAAACAGATTCTTCATTTTTTTCTGATCATTTTTCATATATAAATTATTTCATTCTGAGCTATGGTTGAATTACTATGAATTTTAGAAGTTTAGGATATTTTCTGGAATTTCCTGAATTATAATAAATCCAGAAAAGGTATTACTGCGTCAGCCTGACGTCAGTGTGACGTCAGCTGGTCAACGGGACACGGTCCGGGTCAAACCTGACAGTGGGTCCGCGTGTCGATGTAATTAGTTTAACTAAATTCAATTAGTACTAATCCTAATTAACTAGCGGTGGCTGGGCCCCACCGCCATTGACCAAGGGGTCAAACCGGCCCACCATGGTCAACTTGGTCATGAGGTCAAACCCGCCGGTGACTCGGCCGGGCGAGGCCGAGACGGTGGCGCTGGCTCGGAACGCCCACAGAGACGCAGGTGAGGCCGTTCTTGGGCTCGTTGGAGAGCTCTAGCAGACGCGCATCTAGTGGTGGTGGAGGCCGGGTCTATCGTGGTCGGAGCCAACGACGGCGAGCTCCAAAGCGGCGGCCGGAGTTCGGCCAAGTGCGGGGTTGGGGCTGCGGCGTGCAAACGCGGAAACTGAGGCGCTAGAGAGGCACTACGCGATGCGACAAACATGTTGGCTAGCACGGTATGACCAAATGGTCGCCGGAGCGACGCCGGCGACAAGCTCGAGCAGAGGCGAGCTTCGGCCATGGTGGGACAATGGCCTACAGGGCACAAACGCGTGGGAAAGAAGAGGGGAAAAGCGGCGGAGCTCACAGGGAGGTCGATGAGCAGATCAGTGGGCTCGGGGGCGACCGGAGCGAGGCAAATCGATGAACGGCGTCCGGCGGGTACCGAGGTTGAAGACAACCAGATGGCGGCGATGCAGGGCCTCCGGCGAAACATGGCTCGGTGGGGAGGGCGAGAGCGTCGCGGTGGAGCTTCTGGACTCATCGGTAGGGCGAGGGGTGGTCGGTGGCTGCGGCAGCAGCGAGCGGTGGCGACGGCAGCGTTCGGCTGTGGGGAGGAAGGCGAGACAGAGGAGGGGAGGAGCTGCGGGCGTGAGAGAGAGAGGTCAGGGGGGCGCGTGGCGTCGTCTGGAGGGGTCGGGGTCGTGCGGCTGAAGCAGGAGGTGGCAAGGCGTCGTCGGCGCGCTCGCCACGCACCTGCCTGTCCTCCTGGCAGGAGGAAGAAGACCACACAGCCCCTGGTGGGCTGGGCCTCTTCTGCCAGGTAAGGCCCAGGTGAGGTTTCTGTCTTTCTCTCGTATTTTCTGTTTTTCTATTTATTTGCTCTGTTTTGGTTTAGTTTATAAACCAAATCATTTTAATAAATCCTGAAAATAATTTTGGGCATTAACTAAAAATATTACAGAGACCCTTAGCTATTTTCAGAATATGTTGGAGCATTTAAAATTATTTATAGAATTTAAGTGCCCCAATTCAAATACAATATGGATTAATTCAAATACCAAAAATGTCTTGGAAAAATATCCATCATCTCTGGATATGGTTTTCACCCTTTTCCATTAATCATGAACATTTTTGCAAACCAATTTGGGTTCTTTGAAAATATTTTGAAGTTGAACCTATTTGCATTGTTTCAAGATTAGGGGTTTGATCAATCCCCATTTCAAATTTCATGAAATTTAAACATGATGCATGGATGCAATGCCATTAGTTGCAACAATTCTAGGGCTGTGACAACTCACCCCCACTAAACAAGAATCTCGTCCCGAGATTCAAGACGTGAGGTAAGAAGATAGAGGGGGCACAAGTTAACACGATCTTCACGATCCAACTGTCCTTCTCGAGATGTTGATTCATTGCTTCATATTGATCTTGATGTCTTTGCTTTCGAGAACTTCACTCGACACGACAACAGAAAGAAGGGGAAAGCCCTACAGGATTTAATCTTCTTGAAGATCGAGCAACTCAAGATCAGCTCATGGAGTGAGACGTAAAACAACTCTTGAGTTGAGACACCAAACACACATTAGGAATGATGGTAAAGAAATGGATGACGAAGGTTCAAATTGGTAGGCAACCATTCCATGCTTAAGTAGGATGGTGCATGGTTTCAAAGTAACAAGGAGATGATTGCCATGATTCCATAACGGAACATGTAAGTGCATCTAGTGCCCCTTAGTGATTTTGGTGTATTGAAGACTTATAGGTTAAGTAACTAATGCGTTTGTGAGTGTACACAGGTCTATAAGTCTATGAGGAGTTTGATATTTACAAAGAAAGTCGACCCCTAAAAATGAAGTTCTTCGATCAAGACTTTGATATTCTCAAGACTTTCAAGACTTTGAAAGTGAAGAAATTGGTGTGACCTTGAAGACTTGGTATTCATTTGAGGAACATGAAGCGTGAAGACTTTTGTTTTCGTAGTTTCATTTTCTCTTTCTTGAGTCATAGGAAACACCGTCTTTGTTAAAGGGGTCGAGGAAATACTAAGGAAAAATTTCCATGTGATGCTCAACTCAAAATCCTACACCTACCAATCCCTTCGAGTGAAGCCTTTGGAAATCTCATACAGCTCAGCCAATTTCTTCAAAGGATGAGACGAAGTTCTTACGGTCATTTGAGGAATTTGTTCGACCGAGGAGTTAGGAATTCGCCAAAGGTCGGATTGCCTACACAAAGGAGGAACATGATAGCCCCGAGGAATTTGAGAGTCAAATTTCCGATCGTTGTTGTGCGCTTGGCCAGACTTCCCAAAATATCTTATCCACCTAACGGCCATATCATTGAAGGGCATTTATGTCTTATCATGTCGGGCTACTCCCTAGGCTATAAATAGCCGCCCCCTACAACCACTAGCTGGTTGGCTGCTCCGAGAGAACTTGACACTTGTCATTTGAGAGCAACCCATCCTCTGAGGACTTTGAGCGAAAATCATCAAGTGAGGAAAAACCCAAAAACCAAACCCCTACAAACCCAAAGTGATTGAGCATCACTGAAGAAATTGATCCTGCGTGGATCCGACGCTTGTTACCTTTGAAGATTGTGCTTCTTCCAGACGGTTAGGCATCATGGTCTAGAGCATCCAAGAGGAATTGTGGATCGCCGAGTGACCAAGTCTGTGAAGGTTTGGAAGTCGCTCAAGACTTACCACGAGTGATTGGACGAGGTCTGTGTGACCTTAGTTCAAGGAGAATACGGTGAGGACTTGGTGTCCCGAGCTGCGTGCTCAGCGATCGGGTGTCCGGACTGTGTGTCCTCGAGTTTAAATACTCGGCCGCTCCAACCAGACGTACAAGCCGAGACAGCAGTTGGAACTGGTTTACCAAATCATTGTCTTCACCAACCTAACTGGTTCTATTTCCTCAACCCTTTCATTTCCTCATTCTTGTGTTGAGTGTTTGTTCATATCTGTGTTTGAAGACTTTGATCAAGACTTTCTCAATTTCCTCGGTTCAATTTCTTCACCGTTTGTCTTCATCTTGTGTTATCCTGTGTTTACGCTTTCTGTACTCTGTGAATGTTTTCATTTCATCATGATAACTATGCGTGTATTCTGTTATGCTTACTTCTGAGTACTTATTCCGATGAAAGTAGTTCTTCGCTAAGGAATTTCCTCACCAGCAAATTCCTCGATGAAGAATTCCTAAAATCGCCTATTCACCCCTCTAGTCGATATAACGACTTTCAATTGGTATCGAGCAAGGTACTCCCTTGTTACGTGTGATTTTGGTTTAACCACCGGAGTTTTAGTTATGTCGACCGCAGGTATGATCAAGGTCTCAGCAGGGTGTCCTACCTTCGATGGGACGGACTACCCCTCTTGGAAGAACAAAATGCGAATGCATCTTGAAGCAATTGACAACGATCTACGGTATGTTGTGGAAAATGGTGTTCCCTCGGTCACACCTTCTCCGAATGCTGCTGATGTGAAGAGATTCAAGCAACTCGATTCTCAAGCGAAGAATATCATATGTGGCCATCTGAGCAAAGGACAATATGGAAGAGTGAGTGCTTTGGAAACTGCCAAGCTCATCTGGGACAGGCTGTCCAAAGTAAATGAAGGTGTCTCAACTCAGCGTGACTCTCGAGTTGATGTTCTTCGCAATCTCTTCAACCGCTTCAAAAGACTCGACAACGAAAATGTTCAACAAACCTTCGATCGCCTCACTGACATCTCAAATGAGCTTCAAGCACTTGGCGCCACTGACATCACCGACCATGAGGTGGTGAAGAAATTGTTAAGATCGCTTGATTCTTCATTTGATACTCTGGCACTGATGATTCAAGAACGAGCTGACTACAAGTCTCTTGATCCTGCCGATATCCTCGAAAGGCTAAATACTCACGAGTTCTAGCTTGTTGAAAAGAGAGATCTCTATGGTTCTGCCTATGGAAAAACACGTGCCCTGAAGGCCAAGGCTGTGCCGAATCTGAGTGTGAAGACTCTGGTAGTAGCATTGGAGATCCTGAAGAATTAGGCCAGGAGCTAGCACTGCTCGTGAAGAAATTCCAGAAATTCTCAAGACGTGGTCGCTTTGGAAAATCCTCAAGAAGCAGTGATTCCTCATCTAGTGACTATAAGAGAAGACTTTGTCACAAATGCAAGAAACCTGGTCACTACATCCAAGATTGTCCTCAGTGGGAAAAGGAATTAAAGAAGAAGAAACACAAGGATTACAGTTCTGATGACTCGAAGAAGAAGAAGAAATCATCAAAATCTTCATCATCAAAATCCTCAAAGCCTTCTTCTCACAAGAAGAGCAGCTCCAGAAAGGCTCGGGCATTTATTGGCAAGGAAATGGACTCTGAAGCTGAATCTGAGGAACATGAGGAAGAGGAGGAGTCTGAAGAATCCGAATCTGGTGTGGCTAGTCTGGCTCTTGCTACTGCTTTTGTTAGCAAGTCCATCTTCAACACTGAAGAAACTGACTCCACCAACGAGCCTGATGAGGAAAATGATGACTACGCTCCCACCTATTTCTTCATGGCAAAAGGTGCCAAGGTACTAAATTTCACCTCCTCTGAATCTAGTGAAAATGAATCTGATGAGGATCTCAAGCCCAGCTACTCTAAACTTGCTAAGATTGCTATAAAACAACAAAGGGCTTTTGAAAAGGTTCAAAACATGCTAGACAAAAGTGATGATATGTTGGGTGAAGAAATGGATCGCACTAAAGCCCTGACTGAAAATCTTCAGAGACTTGAGTCTAGGTTTGACAGCCTTCAAGGTCATCATAACACTCTCTTATCTGATCATGAGAAACTTTCTTATGAATTTCTTCAAAGAAAGCAAGATCTTGAGAAGCTAAGAGTGAGTTATGAAGATCTTCATAAGGAGTGCGATTCATTACTTGCTCAACAAATCAGCGCTTCTCAAGAAGAATTTGCTCCTCCATGCTTAAAGTGCATTGAACGTGAATCTGCTAATTCTTCACCTGAATGTTCAAATGCTTCAACTGTTACAAATTCTTCACCTGCCTCTGCTATCACTAATTCCTCATCCGAGGACATTGCTAGTATCACTTTGAAGATGCAGGGCTGAAGGAATTGTACATGACAGCATGTACAAAAGCCTCAAAGGGCATCGACTCTTTGTGATGTGCTTAAAAGCAGATCCTCAACAGAACCCTAGGAAAGAGGGTATTGCCTTTGAGAGGAAACTCAATGCTGATGGAACATCTTTGGAAGCCTAAGCAGTATCCCAAAACCTCATGGGTTGCTGCAAAGGGACCTCCAGTTGATCCATCTACCTTATCTGGCTTTACGTGCGAATTTCCTCATTCTGCTGATGAGTCATTTGACTCAAACTATAAACTGTTCAAAAATCAGAATGGTGAAGTATTTGCTAGATATGTTGGCACTAACTGCAGGAACGGTTCCCCTATGAAGAAACTCTGGGTTCCCAAGAAGTGCCTTGAAAGTCTTCAGGTGAATGTCCTCATGACACCACCAAAGGAAGAATAGGAACCCCGGATCAATTTCTTCATATGGACCAAATTCTTCATATGGATCCAAGTCCTCATACGGACAAAATTCCTCACGTGGATCAAATTCCTCAAAAGGATCAAAGTCCTCATATGATTATCATCGTGCTAACGACTCTGTTTCGCAGGGTAGAGCTAAGGGCTATGAATATGTGCATTATTCTTCAAATCAATACGTTCATAAGTCCTCAAAGAATTTCTCTGCTTATTCATATGCTTACCCTAACCCCTCTTATGTGAAACGAAATGGTTTGGCTTCTATGCCACCATTCTCGTATGGTGCTCGCAGAGTGATGAACTCTTTGCCACCCCTTCAAATGTGGGTGGTGAAGAAAAAGAACTAATCTCTTCTGCAGGGTCAGGTCTCCAGACGTGCCTTAACGTCTAAAGAATTTGCTTTGGGGGCACGACAAATTGCACGAAAGGGCCTTGAGCTAATCATGATGAAATGAAGTTTCATTTCACACGTCCTCATCTTGCTTATCTGAATACTTGGTCGATGAAATTCATCGATGAACTTGATATCATATTCTTCACCGATGAAGTATATGAGATCGTAAGTTGTACTAATTCATCTGCAGGATGATCAACCCAAAGCCAACCGAGTGGGTTCTCGATAGTGGATGTACAAACCACATGACTGGTGACAAGAATCTATTGATGGATGCTCCCTTATCACCGTCACATCTGAAGCATATCATCTTTGCTGACAAAGGCAAAAGTCAGGTATTGGGTCTTGGTAAGGTTGCTATCTCTAAGGACATGCACATGGACAAAGTCATGCTTGTTGAGTCCTTAGGATACAACCTCATGTCAGTCTCAATGCTTTGTGATCTTGATATGGTTGTTATCTTTGGCAAGTATCGTTGTGTTGTGATTATGGAAGCTGACAATTCCAAAGTCTTCGAAGGTTTTAGGAGAGGAGACTTGTACATTGTTGACATTTCCACAGGACCACAACCAGCCGTGTGGCTACTTGCAAAAGCTTCAGAAGGCGGGCTATGGCATCGGCGACTTGGTCATGCAGGCATGAGGAATTTGCACACGCTTGTGAAGAAGAAGCATGTCAGTGGCATCGAGAATGTCAAATTCCTCAAGGACCATTTATGTGGAGCCTGTGAAGCTGGAAAAATGACCAAGGCCAAGCATCCAGCAAAGACTATCATGACCACTACTCGTCCCTTCGAATTGCTTCACATGGACCTTGGTCCCAATCATTACTCAGCTGTCGTTAATGAAGCATCACTATATGGCTTTGTTATTGTTGATGATTACTCTCGTTACACATGGGTACACATTGTTACTTACAAAAATCAAGTGTAGGAAGTCTTCAAACGATTTTCCTCGAGGGCTTCAACTAACTTTGGTGTGAAGATCAAGCACATCAGAAGTGACAATGGAACTGAGTTCAAGAATTCCGGTCTTGATGACTATCTTGATGAACTTGGTATTACTCATGAGTTATCTGCTCCTTATACTCCTCGGCAAAATGGCGTCGTGGAGCGCAAGAACAGAACTCTTGTTGAGATGGCTCGCCCTATGCTTGATGAATACAAAAGCGCCTAGTCGTTTACGGATTGAAGCAATTAACACTGCGTGCCACATCATCAACAGAGTATATCTTCACAAATTCTTCAAGAAGACTGCCTATGAACTCCTCACTGACAAGAAACCTAATGTAAGTTATTTCAAAGTCTTCGGTGCTAAATGCTGGATTAGAGATCCTCACCACAACTCTAAATTTGCACCAAAAGCACATGAAGGTTTTATGCTTGGTTATGGAAAGGACTCGCACACCTACAGAGTCTTCAACATCACTCTACACAAGATTGTTGACACTGTAGATGTGCGGTTCGATGAAACTAATGGCTCGCAAAGAGAGCACCTACCTTACATGTTAGGCGAACCAGCACCGAGGATTCTATCAGGTTCAAGGCAACCGAGGATGTCATTCCCATCAAGAAACTGCTGAAGAATTCATTCCTGTCTGCGAAGAACGTCGAGCTGATGCACTGAAGATAATGTGAAGAAAATGGTGCCGAGGAAAATGATCAAATTCCTCGATGACAACCAGCTCATCCTCGCGTTGCAAAAAGAAGTGCAAGTGGAGAAGATCATCGATGACATTAAAGCGCCAGTCCTCTCACACGCTCAAAAGCTTCACATTTATCTAACTTTTGTGGGCACTATGCTTTTGTCTCTATCACAGAGCCCACTAAGGTAGATGAAGCATTTTCGAGCGGAGTGGATTCAGGCCATGCAAGAAGAATTACATCAGTTCGAGCTCAACAAACGTCTGGGAACTGGTCAAACGTCCAGATCCTCGCAAGCATAACATCATTGGCACAAAGTGGATCTATCGCAACAAGCAAGATGAAAATGGTCTTGTGGTGAGGAATAAGGCACGACTAGTAGCTCAAGGCTACACGCAGGTTGAAGGAATTGATTTCGATGAAACTTTTGCACCTGTCGCTAGACTTGAGTCTATTCGCATATTACTCGCCTATGCTAACCATCACAATATCACTTTATATCAAATGGATGTGAAAAGTGCATTCCTCAATGGTAAGCTTGAGGAAGAAGTATATGTTGCTCAACCCCAGGTTTTGAAGATCCAAAGAATCCTGACAAAGTCTTCAGACTCAATAAGGCCCTCTATGGCCTCAAGCAAGCCCCTCGGGCGTGGTATGATACATTGAAGGAATTCTTTGTGAAGAATGGCTTCACACCCGGTTCACTCGACCCTACTCTCTTTACTAAATCTTATGATGGTGAACTTTTTGTGTGCCAAATATATGTTGATGATATTATCTTTGGCTGTACTGACCAACGTTATAGTGATGAATTTGCCTATATGATGAGTGAAGAATATCAAATGTCTATGATGGGAGAGTTGAAATTCTTCTTAGGTCTTCAAATTAAATCAACAACACAATGGCATATTCATATCTCGTGAGAAATACCTCAAAGATGTCCTGAAGAAATTCGGCATGCAAGATAGTAAAGGTGTCAAAATACCTATGCACACAAATGTCCATCTATGCCTTGATGAAAATGGTATTGACTTCGATCACAAGGTATACCGCTCCATGATTGGTTCTTTATTGTACTTATGTGCATCTAGGCCAGATATAATGCTTACTGTTTGCATGTGTGCCCGATTTCAAGCTACACCGAAGGAATCACACCATAAGGCTGTGAAGCATATTCTTCGATATCTAGCTCACACACCAACACTAGGATTATGGTACCCCAAGGGCTCTACTTTTGATCTCATTGGATATTCTGAATCTGACTATGCTGGTGATCGTGTGGACCGCAAGTCAACATCTGGTACTTGTCATTTCCTCGGACGATCTTTGGTCTGTTGGTCCTCGAAGAAACAGAACTGCGTATCACTGTCTAATGCGGAAGCTGAATACATTGCTGCTGGCTCGTGTTGTGCTCAATTGCTATGGATAAAGCAAACTCTCAAGGACTACGGCATCAACGTGAAGAATGTGCCTCTCTATTGTGACAATGAGAGTGCCATCAAGATTGCTCACAACCCAGTTCAGCAATTTAAGACAAAGCACATTCAAATTCGTCATCATTTTCTTCGTGATCATGTTTTGAAGGGCGACATCTCCATCGAGCACGTGAAGACTGAAGAACAGCTAGCTGATATCTTCACTAAGCCCTTGGATGAGAAGAGATTTAGCAAGTTGCGGTGTGAGCTAAATATTTTAGAATCTTCGAACGTTCTTTGAAAAAGACACACATCCTAACACTTATGCAAAATTGATGACTTAGATGTGCAACACATGAAGAAATGTTTTTCTTCAATCAATGAAGAATAACACTCTTAGTGTGAAGAAATTAATGAAGAATTTGATTCTCGTAACCCTCGACAATTATGCAGCGGTGTCTGAAATCATCATTCTTATACGGTGGGTCACGCCACCACCAAAGTTGAAAATCTTCAATTTGAGTTTTTCCTCAGTTTTGAAATTCTTCAGTTTTTCAAATTCTTCAGTTTTTCAAATTCTTCAACTTTGCAAAATCTTCACTGTTTCCATCGTCTTTCTTCATTGGCTATTCATATATATGGGTTTATGTCCTCTACAGCATTCACTTATGGCTATTTCTTCAAGTCGCTTTTCCTGCTAAGTGAATGTGATCGGACCCTTCCCCCTCTATGCTATACTCAACCCAATCCATTCACAAATTCTTCATGTGCGTTCTACTTTGAAACTCGTTCAAATCTTCACTGTGTCCTTGACAGCTGAAGAAATTGCAACGGAACGTTAAAACTGATCTTATCCAAACCTTCGTTTTTGCCGCTCAAACCGTTCCGCATCCCACGATGCATTATTCTAATCACCCACGATCGTACACGATCTCCACTACACAGTACGTGGGTGACACATGTCGTGAGAAGGGAAATGGTCAGGGCATGTTCGTCCCTAAATCTTGGGCGATCCGCTTTTCACCGTCTCTATAAATACCCCTCTCCCTTCCTCACTTCTTTTACCCTTTCGACCTCTCTCTCCCGTTCGAGCTCCTCAAACCCTAAGCGCCGCCCGCTACTCCATAAATCGCCACGATGAGGAAAAGCTTCGCTGCCTCGACCTCGTCGCCGACGTACTCGCGCCGACCGCGGAAATCCTCACTCCACCGCCGCCGTAGCTGTCTTCCTCCGCCAAGTTAGGGCGTGGAAGATCTGAACGGACGAACTTCCCAACTGTTCTTCTCAGTTCGTCATGTTCTTCACTTCGGGTAATTAAAAGTTACTTTTATTACTCGCTTTGATTCTCAAATCTTCTTGAAAATCTTCAAAGGAGTTTATTCTTCAAATCTTCACACATATGAACACCTCAAATCTCTTGATTCATTTCTCTAAGAAATGACTTTCTTCAAGATTCCTCAATTGTGTGGATCCTCGATCTATACAACTCTGGAACCTAAGACAAAGAACGCTTAGTGAAATTCCTCAAGGCTCATCTGGTCAAAATCCTCAAAACCTGTTCTTTTTGAAAAACCTTCTGAGAACGCATATGACCTCTCCAAATTCCTCGCAACTATACTCTGTTCACAGGTACAAATGTCCGCTGCTGAATCCCTAGGTTCTCATCAACTTAACTCATTTGCAGCGTTCCTCGAAGAAAAACTGCACACTTCTTCAGAGAACTCAATTGTTCAAATTCCTCAGCTGAAGAAAATGGCAGACGGTAAGAAGCCACAGAAAGGAGGAAATAAACCTGAGGTTATGACTGCGTTTGAAATCCCTGAGGAAATCTATGCTGACTACTGCACACCGGATGAAGAAAACAAAAATCAACGCAAGGTGCATATTCAGAAGATTGAACGAAGATGGGCACGGGAATGGATGGAATACAGATATGTAACTCCTAAGTACATGAAGAAATTCGCTCTAAATCCTCCATGCCCAAGAGCTCCTTTGGCACCTGGCCAAGTAGCTGATCCCACAAGCATCAAACGAGGTGAGGACTTTCCTGATGAATGGGCTAAACGCCAAGCAAAATTGGCAAAGCAAGCAAAGGAGGCAGTGAAGAAATTCAATGAGGATTCTTCCGCTGCTACTGCCACAGAGGCCTCGGTCAAACCGAGGAAATCCATGCAAAAGAAGCCTGCTCATAAGCCAAGTGCTTCATCATCTGCGCCCTCACGGCCAATTTCCTCAGCAGCACCCTCCAAGCAAATTCCTCACACTGCTGCTGCTCCACCAAAGTCCTCAACAGCTCCGTCAAAACCTTCAGTTCCTGTGCACCTAGCTACATGTCAAAGGACTGCTGGCTTCTCAATTGCCTCAGGCGTTTCTGCAAGTTTCTCAGCCGCTCCCATTTCTTCTGATGATGAGGCATCTGATGATGATGAGGCATCTGATGATGAACTTGCGGAAATCATCAGAGACCGTCAAGTGAAGGCCGCTAGAGCCAAAGGTACATCTGTGCCACTGCTGTTGGATCCAAAGAAAATCCTCGACTATATTGATCTCTGGCACAAGGATCCCAATACCCCTATGCCTGACCTTCATCTGACACCTGGACAAAGTCATATGTTGACTCACTTCATCGCTGAAGAAAAATGGAAGTTTGAGAAGGCAAGGGAAATCAAAAAGGCTCAATACAGGAAGGAGAAGTTCCTGAAGAAAAATGTTGTCAAGATGACACCTGAGGAGCTTCTCAAGGTCCAAACGGAAATTCAAGACCTCAACAAAAACTTCGATTCATACTATGCTGATTGGCAAGGAGCCAAGGTCGAATTTGTGAACCTGACGAAGAAATTCACAAATGTTGCAGCCCCAGTGCAACATGAAATTCCTCAGGCTGAAGCCTCGGCCAACCTTGAAAGAACATGCCAAGCACCGATGACGTTCAACCTGCTGATGAAAATGCTAGTTCAGGCTGATGATCCCATTCCGGTATTTGAAGTAATTGCCAGGGCACCCATTAGTGGTGTGCCTGAAGAAACTGCTCAAGACAGGGCAACTGCATCAGTTGCGCGTGAAGAAACTGAACCACATTCCTCAGCTCCTCCTGCGCCAACTCCAACTCCAATTCTTCCATCTGCCTCTGATGTGAAGAAAACCAAGGCTGCAGAACAAGCCGCTGTGAAGAAAAGGAAAGCATCAGCTGCGTCAGATTCTTCGGCTGCGAAGAAAATGAGGCCTATGACCAGCTCATACGAAAAACCAATTGATGATGTTCCAATTTCCTCCATGCCATCAAAGGAAGTTGTCCTTTTGGAGAAGACTATGAGATCCCAATCGGATCTGATGAAGAACATCATTCTGCTGCTTCGTCAGAGCAGATCGATGAAGAAATTGAAGTGGATGCAATCCCTTCAACCCCAGTCATTTCCTCACCTATGCCTCAGTCCACAGCTGAAGAGGCTGGTGCTGAGGAAATTGAAGATGAAGATGTGGATATTGGATGCACCACACCGGTGATAAATGATGACTTTTGGGAAAGTCTGCATCCCAATACTCCTCTCTTCACCCCGCTCCAACAGATTCCTCAGTCCCCTACACAAACAGTCCAAGTGGACTTTGAAGAAAATCAACCCACTGGTTCTGTGCATGAAGAAATCCCAGCCACTAGTGCTGATGAAACTGCTGCTGCTGATCCTCAGACTGCACCTGTTGAGGAACAAGAAATTCCTCAGCCTGAAGAACCTGAACTTACGATTCCTGAGGTGGTGATGCAACTCACTGACACCCCTCTGCCCAAGCAAAAGAATCCGTTCTCAAGTAAGCAAAAGTTCAAGGCTGAAGATTTCTTTGCCGAAACGCGTGTTCTTCACCGATTATAATCCATATGATTACGCTCGCATTAGGAAGAGGCGTTTACGGACTGCCAGCCAAGCCAACTTCTATTCCTCGGTGCTCTTCAACAAGGATAAAATCTTCGATCATGCTCATATTCCTCATGTGGATATGGAGTCGCTGCCGAGCTTTGAGCCAGTCCTCGGTGTTCTTCACGGCCGCAGACTTCTAAATTTCTGCTTGATATACGTGGATGGAATGAAGAACTAATTCTTGAGTTTTATGCAACGCTGCACATCACCGGAGATCTTTGAAGACGTGAACTCATGGGTCTTAGATTGGATGACTGAAAATACTCACTACAAGGCACCAGCAACTGAATTGCTTCGTGCCCTACCACTCAGTCCTCCACTTGATGGTGCACGTCATATCTACGACGAAAAAGAACTTTCAAATCACTATATGCAAGTGCTGATGAAGCCTTTGAAACCAAGGCAGGCCCCAAGAACCAAATTCCTCGTCAAGGAATTACTATATGTGCCTCGGACTGTCTATCGGATTCTGACGAAGACAATGAGTCCTATCAATGGCCACGACTTCGAGCGATGAAGAAGTCGTTGGCATCATGAAGAATATGCTTTTCAACATCATCCATGGCGTTCCGTCAACTTCCATGATTTCTTCATGAGGACTCGGCAAACATAGCTATGTCACCATTTGAGCTGAAGCCTTATGCCTTGGATAATGAGATTCATCAGGACAAGGTCTTCACTCAATTACAAGGCTGATACTCTGAACCACTGCAGCTACTTGCCCCCGATTGAAGTCCTCAAACGGACATTTACCTCAGATGATGACAAGGGCAAGGCTACTACTGTGATCGATGAAGGCATTCGTCCATTGGATGGACAGTTTCGCAAAGCAGCATCCTACTCCACCAATGATGACTCTGCCACACATGACTCAGCCGCAAATACCTCAGACAAGCAAAGTCCTCAAGCTCTCGCACCCGTGGTGATGATCGATCGTGAGTTACTCCTCAATCTTCATCAGAAGGTTGATCGTAATCATAAATGGGTCAAACGTCAGTTTGGTACTTTTCTTCACAACATGACCTCAACACACAATGCAGTGAGGAAAAACCACTACTACCTCCATGAAACCTTCAAACGCACCTGGGCTATTCTTTCACATGTCTACAGTGAAGAAGAACTGTCGTCCATGGGTCTCAAGGAAGAATTTGACTGGTCTGCACCTCCTCTGAAGAAATTCAAGAAGGTCAAAGTTCCTTCCTTGGTGGCCAGCTCCTATTCTTCATCTCACGACACTGATGAAAATGAAGACTTGCAAGACACCGCGGCTGGTCCTACTTCAACAAACAACCCCAACAATGCTGGCGCTCCATCTTCAACTTGAAATTCTTCAAGAGCGTTAGTCCTCAGTTTCGATCCTTTTGGTCATTCGATGACAAAGGGGGAGAAATTTGAGTTAGTCTTCAAGCGGGTCTAGTTTATTGTCTATATACAATATTTTTATTCTTATTAAGTTACAACTCTCGTTCTTCTGAACCTTTTATTGGATCGATTTGTAATCTTAAACCCGATGGTGCTTTGATACTTTTGATGCATTATGCTTTTGCACTATGCTACTGAAGATCCATGAAAATCTTCATAGCAAATCGATTTGTGCTCTGATACTCTTGATGCGTTATTTTGCATACTCTGAATAACATCAAGCACCATATTTCATCATGCATTTCAAATTCTTCATATTATATGACAAATGATTGTATGAATTACAAGATATAGGGGGAGATCTCCATGATTCAATTCTTCAAATGTGCATTGCCTCAAAAGCAAATTCCTCACTATGCACATCTTCGGGGAGTTCTTCTATATCTTGCAATCAAATTCCTCATTATCAGTATTTACAATTCATATGTTTATCCCCGTTGAAAACTTAACCTATATTGTCATCAATCACCAAAAAGGGGGAGATTGTAAGTGCATCTAGTGCCCCTTAGTGATTTTGGTGTATTGAAGACTTATAGGTTAAGTAACTAATGCGTTTGTGAGTGTACACAGGTCTATAAGTCTATGAGGAGTTTGATATTTACAGAGAAAGTCGACCCCTAAAAATGAAGTTCTTCGACTGAAGACTGTGATATTCTGAAGACTTTCTGAAGACTTTGAAAGTGAAGAAATTGGTGTGACCTTGAAGACTTGGTATTCTTTGAGGAACATGAAGCGTGAAGACTTTTGTTTTCGTAGTTTCATTTTCTCTTTCTTGAGTCATAGGAAACACCGTACTGTCAAAGGGGGTCGAGGAAATACTAAGGAAAAATTTCCATGTGATGCTCAACTCAAAATCCTACACCTACCAATCCCTTCGAGTGAAGCCTGTGGAAATCTCATACAGCTCAGCCAATTTCTTCAGTGACCGAGACGAAGTTCTTCTAGTCGCTGAGGAATTTGTTCTGACCGAGGAGTTAGGAATTCGCCAGTGTGGATTGCCTACACAATGAGGAACATGATAGCCCTGAGGAATTTGAGAGTCAAATTTCCGATCGTTCTTTGTCTTCTTGGCCACTATCCCAAAATATCTTATCCACCTAACGGTCATATCATTGAAGGGCATTTATGTCTTATCATGTCGGGCTGCTCCTAGGCTATAAATAGCCGCCCCCTACAACCACTAGCTGGTTGGCTGCTCCGAGAGAACTTGACACTTGTCATTTAAGAGCAACCCATCCTCTGAGGACTTTGAGCGAAAATCATCAAGTGAGGAGAACCCCAAAAACCAAACCCCTACAAACCCAAAGTGATTGAGCATCACTGAAGAAATTGATCCTGCGTGGATCCGACGCTTGTTACCTTTGAAGACTGTGCTTCTTCCAGACGGTTAGGCGTCACGGTCTAGAAGCATCCAAGAGGAATTGTGGATCGCCGAGTGACCAAGTCTGTGAAGGTTTGGAAGTCGCTGAAGACTTACCACGAGTGATTGGACGAGGTCTGTGTGACCTTAGTTCAAGGAGAATACGGTGAGGACTTGGTGTCTGAGCTGCGTGCTCAGCGATCGGGTGTCCGGACTGTGTGTCCTCGAGTTTAAATACTCAGCCACTCCAACAGACGCATAACCGAGACAGCAGTTGGAACTGGTTTACCAAATCATTGTCTTCACCAACCTAACTGGTTCTATTTCCTCAACCCTTTCATTTCCTCATTACTTGTGTTGAGTGTTTGTTCATATCTGTGTTTGAAGACTTTGGTGAAGACTTTCTCAATTTCCTCAGTTCAATTTCTTCAGTCTGTTTGTCTTCATCTTGTGTTATCCTGTGATTACGCTTTCTGTACTCTGTGATTGTTTTCATTTCATCATGATAACTATGCGTGTATTCTGTTATGCTTACTTCTGAGTACTTATTCCGCTGCAAGTAGTTCTTCGCTAAGGAATTTCCTCACCAGCAAATTCCTCAGTGAAGAATTCCTAAAAATCGCCTATTCACCCCCCCTCTAGTCGATATAACGCACTTTCAGAACACCTTAGGAAAGGTGACTCGAAGAACTACTCCCTTAAGTGGCAAAAAGAATTACTTTTGATTCAGAGATCATTGACACTCTTTGTACCAGCTTAAGGCAATTTACAATTGATTGATTGGAAGAGCTCGAAGAAATGGCATAGTCGGACTAGAATGGATGATGTGGACTACCTTGTTGAAGACAACGCGATGGATGATTTTTCTTATCATTGGAAATGGATGGGACCCATGGTAGGACCACTTCTGAAGATGATCCTAGACATCAATTACTGAGAAGGGCAGCCCATGGAAAATTGGCACGATGGGATGCAAGCTGGGAACAAAATGCAAATGTTGGGAAGGTTCCAACCCTCATATCTGCCTGAGATTCAGAGCACGCCTGGCACTACCTTGTTGGGAAGTAACCTACAACAAGACCGCCTGGCACGATCCGAGCACGCGTAGCAATCCGGCCCCAACCCCAGCCCTCGCGAAATTGCAAAGCCGATTACGCTGGCGTACATAACTACGCTCTGGAGATACCATGGGCATAAAGGGAGGGCACGACCACGGCACGCCTGCACGCGGCTCAACCGCACTGTGGGCCCCGATTGTGTCATTCTTTTTCTTTCTTCTTTTCTCTTACTTTCAGGACTCCGTTTTCCGAAGCCTTGTCCGCACTAGAATTGCCGAACTCACGATGCAACAGCCAGGAAGCGAAAGTTACGTCGAAAGTGTCCAGGTGGTCTCTACTACGAGCATTATACCTGTTTTACATACTATCCCGCAGCTTACCCCTGGAGGGGGACATGTTAAATAGTCCCGTCCCTTGCTTATCGCACTATTTGTATCGTTCTGCTTTCATTGCAGTCCCTTTTTGAATAAACAATACATAGATTTTTCCTATTATTGCACCCCTTTCTTTATCTATATATATGTTCATTCATGACATGTTGCACCCGTATACTTTGGTACGGCCAATACACCAGGGGCTTAAGTACCCCAAAAATATGGTGTGATAAGTCCAAACACTTTCACAAGTGCGGCACCCCGAACTTATAGCATTATATGCATCGGCTCCGAATCATGTCTTGGGTCAATAGTTGGGTTTGCCCGGCTCCCATGTTTTGTTACCTTACGTTCCCTTATATCGGCTAAGGTAGCGCTGGGAGAACAACTGCGATTGTGCCCCGGTTGAGCTGGGTTGAGCACCTCAGTGGAGAAAGCTAAAACTGACCGTCATGATAGGGCGAGAGCCGGTCGCTATTCGAGAGGTTTTTTTCGGGTACCTAAAGACTTATGCCGCTTAGAGCGAGGAGTCGGCATTGTCCGGAAAGGCGTGGATAGCACCCCGAACTCGGTCTTCCGAACACTAGGGGCTTCACCGAAATTTAAATTATAGAATTCTATGGCTAAGTGAGAGTGTTCAAGCACTATAGTCCGGTTGCCTTGTTTGTTGCGTTGAGCGCCTCCCTCGAAGGACCCAAGAATGGGAACAAGAGCGCTCAAGTTTATCCCGAACACCCCAGCACTCGTGGCATGGGGAATGAAGCCAACGACTTTCCATCTCTCAAATTTGATAAACGGCCGCACAGAAGGTAATATTTTAAATTCACAAGCGTTGCTTAGCGCATATGAACAAGTTTTCAGCGTACAGGATAACAAACGCGAGTCTATTCAAAAATTACATCTTTGGAGCATTCACCCGCTATAAGGCGGGCACCCTTCAGGACGCCCTCATAGTACATTTCAGGCTTGCGATGCTCCTTGCCCTTCGGTGGCTCGTCCGTCACAAGCTTCTCAGCATCCAACTTGCCCCAGTGCACTTTAGCACGGGCAAGGGCCCGACGGGCACCTTCAATGCAGACGGAGCGCTTGATGACTTCAATCCATGGACAGGCGTCCACCAGCCGCCGCACTAGCCCGAAGTAGCTCCCAGGCATGGCTTCCAATGGCCATAGCCGAATTATGAGGCCCTTCATGGTCTGTTCGGCGACCTTGTGGAGCTCGACCAGCTGCTTCAGCTGGTCGCTCAGGGGCACCGGATGTCCGGCCTCAGCATACTGAGACCATAACACCTTTTCCGTCGAGCTCCCCTCCTTGGCGCGGTAGAACGCGGCAGCATCAGACACACTACGGGGCAGATCTGCGAATGCTCCTGGAGAGCTCCGGATTCGGGTAAGTAATAGATAATCCACTTTCACATGCTTGCTTTGCATAAAGAATGCCTTACCCGCCGCTGTCTTCTTTAATGATTCAATTTCCTGGAGGGCTTTTTGGGCTTCGGCCTTAGCGGCTTTGTCACTCTCAAGAGCCGAGGTGAGCTCGGACTCTCGAGTCTTCGAGTCACGCTCCAAACTCTCATGTTTTTCCACGAGAGCCCGGAGCTCTTGCCGCACCTCCGCCGCTCGCGCCTCCTGCCTCTCTCGCTCGGTGCGCTCCGCGGCCGCTTTGCTTTCGGCCGTGGACACTGCTTCCTTCAGGGTCGCCACCTCGTTCGTGGCCCCTACAATACCCACGTTAGTCTGTCCTCGAGGTGCTTCTTGGCAAGGCCGAGCTCATTCTCGGACCGCTCGAGGCTCTGCTTCAATGCATTGACCTCCGCAGTCAGTGCGGCAGAGGTCAGCAGCACAGGCTGAATTCCCATATTGACATACTTATGTTAGACTCCTGCGTATATCTTTTTAGATCCTCAGTCCGGTTTTTCTTTCCGAACACCGAACTAAGCATCAGGGGCTACTGTCTATGCGGTAATATTTTTACATATTCTAAACTTACCTCAAAGCCTGTTAGAAGGCTGGTACAGGCTTCAGTCAGCCCGCTCTTGGCGGACTGAACTTTCTGGATCACCACACTCATAACAGTGCGGTGCTCCTCGTCGATGGAGGCGCCGTTAAGCGCCTCCAGCAAGCTATCTGGTGCCTCCAGATGGACGGAGATCACCGGCGTCGCAGTCTTGCCCTTCTTACGAAGGGGCCGCTTGCCGGACTTCAGAACCAATAAAGGTTCCGGTACGGAGTCCGGCACAGGGCCGGACTTAGAGCCCTCCGGGGTCTCGCCCCCTTTGCGCCCAGAGTCCGGGAGGTCGCCTTGCGGCGCCTCCAGGACCACCTCCTCCTGGCTGGGCCCCTTTGGGACTCCACCATGTGTCGCTCAAGGCCACGAGGAGAGGAGGCGATCGGAAGTGAAGTGCTATTCACATCCGATGAATCCGAGAGCCGCTCGACGAAGCGGCGAGCTCGTCCTTGGGCGGGCTACATGGTTATATTCGGCGTTAGAAGACACTATGCGACAAATAAAAAGTCATGAGCTATTCTGGAGTCCGGACACTTACGATCTCGCCAGGGGCTTGGCCCTTGGTGGCCACTCCTCCTCCTCGTTGTCGGCGTTGGTGGAGAAGTCCGGAGGAAGGGTCCTTCCTTTCTTGGACCCTCCGGCCTCCCCAGTCGGGGCGGCCTTCCTTTTCTTCTCTGCTTCACCGGGAGAGGCTTCTTTCCTCCTCCCGTCCTCGGGGAGGATTCCGCCAGAGTCGCTTGGACGATGAATCCGACAACACCTGGCGTCGGGCGCTCCTTCGAGTCCCCGTGGCCTTCTTCTTGGCCTTCTTCTCCGGCACCACGTGAGGTGCCGGAGCCAGCAGCCCCGTCAAGCGGGCATCCGCTGGGTCTTCTGGCAAGGGAGCCGGACAGTTAACCTGCCCGGATGTGTTACGCCAGTCCTGTCAAAGGTAAGGGAGTTTAGATCCCACATAGAGTCAAACTATGAAAAACAAGAGTCCCATAAAGGGCAAAATAGCTTACCTCGGTAGCTTGGCGCTACGAGCTGAATCCGCGATCTTGATGGCGGATGTGGGAGCCTCGGCGCCTTGAACAGCACCTTCCGGGCATCTTCGCACGTAGTGTCAAGAGCCTTTTCAGAGTTTGGTGTTGTGCTGGATCGAACTCCCACAATTTGAAGGCCCGTTGCTGGCATGGGAGGATCCGGCGGATGAGCATAACCTGGACTACATTGACAAGCCTGAGATTCTTGTCCACCAGGGTTCGGACGCAGGTTTGGAGTCCGGACGGCTCTTCCGAATCACCCCACGTCAGGACCGTCTCTTTCCATGATGTGAGCCGTGTGGGGAAGCCGGATCGGAATTCGGGGGCCGCCGCCCATTGAGAGTCGCGCGGCTCGGTGATGTAGAACCACCCCTTTATGGACTCCACAAAGGAGCCCTCGAGTCATAGGACTTTGGCCATCTTGCCAACCATGGCACCTCCGCACTCCGCTTGGCGGCCGCCCACTACCTTCGGCTTGACATTGAAGGTCTTCAGCCATAAGCCGAAGTGGGGCTGGATGCAGAGGAAGGCCTCGCATACCCACGATGAACGCCGAGATGTTGAGGATGAAATTCGGGGCCAGATCGTGGAAGTCCAGGCCGTAGTAGAACATGAGCCCCCGGACAAATGGGTGAAGTGGAAAACCTAGTCCGTGGAGGAAGTGGGTGAGGAACACCACCCTCTCATGGGGCCTGGGGGTGGGAATGAGCTTCCCCTCGTCGGGGAGCCGATTCGCGATATCGCTGGACAAGTATCCGCCTTCCGCAGCTTTTTGACTTGTCCCTCCGTGACGGAGGAGACCATCCACTTGCCTCCCGCCTCCCGACATGGCTGGAGAAGGTTGAGGAGGGATGTGCGGACTTGGGCGCTGGAGCTCGAAAAGGAAATCGGTGAGCAAAGGAGGAAGAAGGCGTAGGTGAAAAGGTGGATCCTTATCCCCTTATATGGACGGACGAAGCTATGCGTCCCTCGCCAGCCTGGTAAAACTCGCTTATCTCCCAAGCGCCGTAATCAATGGCGCGGTTGGGTTACCCACGTCCGTATTGATGGGAATCCTGGAATAAGGGGGCACGATCTCCGCTCTGCTAAGACATGCCAAGGAAACCGCCTCGCTAAATGCGCTGAGGTGGAACAGTAAAAACGATTTGTATAAAGGCCTGGCCGTGGTGTGATGTCACGCCATGAATACGTCGACAGATCTGTGCAAAGGTTATTCTCTCTACGGTGGTATGTGGAACTTGTTTTGCAGAGCCGGACACAATCCTTGTGTTCAAAATCTTCTATGAAGTATTCGGAGGAGGAACCCGCCTTGCAATGCCGAAGACAATAGGCGTGCCGGATTCGTTGTCATTGAAGCCTGGTTCAGGGGCTACTGAGGGAGTCCTGGATTAGGGGGTGTCCGGATAGCCGAACTATCACCATTGGCCGGACTCCTGGACTATGAAGATAAAAGATTGAAGACTTCGTCCCGTGTCCGGATGGGACTTTCCTTGGCGTGGAAGGCAAGCTTGGTGATACGGATATGTAGATCTCCTACCATTGTAACCGACTCTGTGTAACCCTAACCCTACCCGTGTCTATATAAACCGAGGGTTTTAGTCCGTAGGGATCTAACAACAATCATACCATAGGCTAGCTTCTAGGGTTTAGCCTCTTTGATCTCGTGGTAGATCCACTCTTGTACTACCCATATCATCAATATTAATCAAGCAGGAGTAGGGTTTTACCTCCATCGAGAGGGCCCGAACCTGGGTAAAAACATCGTGTCCCTTGTCTCCTGTTACCATCCGCCTAGACGCACAGTTCGGGACCCCCTACCCGAGATCCGCCGGTTTTGACACCAACAATTACCGAGTGGGCCTAGAGATACCTCTCCGTCATAAGGAGTGACAAATCCCAGTCTCGATTCGTGCCAACCCAACAGATACTTTCGGAGATACTCGTAGTGCACCTTTATAGTCACCCAGTTACGTTGTGATGTTTGGCACACCCAAAGCACTCCTACGGTATCTGGGAGTTGCACAATCTCATGGTCTAAGGAAATGATACTTGACATTTGGAAAAGCTTTAGCTAAACGAACTACACGATCTTTGAGCTATGCTTAGGATTGGGTCTTGTCCATCACATCATTCTCCCAATGATGTGATCCCGTTATCAATGACATCCAATGTCCATAGTCAGCAAACCATGATTATCTGTTGATCAACGAGCTAGTCAACTAGAGGCTCACTAGGGACACGTTGTGGTATATTTATTCACACGTGTATTACGATTTCCGGGTAACACAATTGTAGCATGAATAATAGATTATTATCATGAACAAAGAAATATAATAATAACCATTTTATTATTGCCTCTAGGGCATATTTCCAACAGTCTCCCACTTGCACTAGAGTCAATCATCTAGTTACATTGTGATGAATCGAACACCCATGGAATTCTGGTGTTGATCATGTTTTGCTCGAGGGAGAGGTTTAGTCAACGGAACTGCTACATTCAGGTCCGTATGCACTTTACAAATATCTATGTCTCCATCTTGAAAATTTTCACGAATGGAGTTGAAGCGACGCTTGATGTGCCTGGTCTTCTTGTGAAACCTGGGCTCCTTGGCAAGTGCAATAGCTCCAGTGTTGTCACAGAAGAGTGCGATCGGCCCCGACGCATTGGGTATGACTCCTAGGTCGGTGATGAACTCCTTCACCCAGATTGCTTCATGTGCTGCCTCCGAGGCTGCCATGTATTCCGCTTCACATGTAGATCCCGCCACGACGCTTTGCTTGCAACTGCACCAGCTTACTGCCCCACCATTTAAAATATACACGTATCCGGTTTGTGACTTAGAGTCATCCAGATTTGTGTTGAAGCTAGCGTCGACGTAACCCTTTATGACGAGCTCTTCGTCACCTCCATACACGAGAAACATGTCCTTAGTCATTTTCAGGTACTTCAGGATATTCTTGACCGCTGTCCAGTGTTCCTTGCCGGGATTACTTTGGTACCTTCCTACCAAACTTATGGCAAGGTTTACATCAGGTCTGGTACACAGCATGGCATACATAATAGATCCTATGGTTGAGGCATAGGGGAGGACACTCATCTCTTCTTTATCTTCTGCCATGGTCGGGCATTGAGCCGAGCTCAATCTCACACCTTGCAATACAGGCAAGAACCCTTTCTTGGACTGATCCATATTGAACTTCTTCAATATCTTATCAAGGTATGTGCTTTGTGAAAGACCTATGAGGCGTCTTGATCTATTCCTATAGATCTTGATGCCTAATATGTAAGCAGCTTCTCCAAGGTCCTTCATTGAAAAACACTTATTCAAGTAGGCCTTTATGTTGTCCAAAAGTTCTATATCATTTCCCATCAAAAGTATGTCATCTACATATAATATGAGAAATGCTACAGAGCTCCCACTCACTTTCTTGTAAACGCAGGCTTCTCCATAAGTCTGCATAAACCCAAACGCTTTGATAATCTCATCAAAGCGAATGTTCCAACTCCGAGATGCTTGCACCAGCCCATAAATGGATCGCTGGAGCCTGCATACCTTGTTAGCATTCTCGGGATCGACAAAACCTTCCGGCTGCATCATATATAGTTCTTCCTTAAGATGGCTGTTAAGGAATGCCGTTTTGACGTCCATTTGCCATATCTCACAATCATAGTATGCGGCAATTGCTAACATGATTCAGACGGACTTCAGCTTTGCTACGGGAGAGAAAGTCTCATCGTAGTCAACCCCTTGAACTTGTCGATAACCCTTAGTGACAAGTCGAGCTTTATAGATGGTAACATTACCATCCGCGTCCGTCTTCTTCTTAAAGATCCATTTGTTTTCTATCGCCACGATCATCGGGCAAGTCTGTCAAAGTCCATACTTCGTTTTCATACATGGATCCTATCTCGGATTGCATGGCTTCAAGCCATTTGTTGGAATCTGGGCCCGCCATCGATTCTTCATAGTTTGAAGGTTCACTGTTGTCTAACAACATGATTTCCAGGACAGGGTTGCCATACCACTCTGGTGTGGAACGTGTCCTCGTGGACCTACGAAGTTCAGTAGTAACTTGATCCGAAGTACCTTGATCATCATCATTAACTTCCTCTTCAGTTGGTGCTGGCACCACAGGAACATCTTCCTGAGCTGCGCTACTCACCGGTTCAAGAGGTAGTACTTCATCAAGTTCCACTTTCCTCCCACTTACTTCTCTCGAGAGAAACTCTTTCTCCAGAAAGGACCCATTCTTGGCAACAAAGATCTTGCCTTCGGATCTGAGGTAGAAGGTATACCCAATGGTTTCTTTAGGGTATCCTATGAAGACGCATTTTTTCGACTTGGGTTCGAGCTTTTCAGGTTGAAGTTTCTTGACATAAGCATCGCATCCCCAAACTTTTAGAAACGACAGCTTAGGTTTCTTCCCAAACCATAATTCATACGGTGTCGTCTCAACGGATTTAGACGGTGCCCTATTTAAAGTGAATGTAGCTGTCTCTAGAGCGTATCCCCAAAATGATAGCGGTAAATCGGTAAGAGACATCATAGACCACACCATATCCAATAAAGTGCGATTACGACGTTCGGACACACCGTTACGCTGAGGTGTTCCAGGCGGCGTGAGTTGTGAAACGATTCCACATTTCCTTAAGTGCGTACCAAATTCGTGACTTAAATATTCTCCTCCACGATCTGATCGTAAGAACTTTATTTTTCGGTCACGTTGATTCTCTACCTCATTCTGAAATTCCTTGAACTTTTCAAAGGTCTCAGACTTGTGTTTCATCAAGTAGACATACCCATATCTACTCAAGTCGTCAGTGAGAGTGAGAACATAACGATATCCTCCGCGAGCCTCAACTCTCATTGGACCGCACACATCAGTATGTATGATTTCCAATAAGTTGGTTGCTCGCTCCATTGTTCCGGAGAACGGAGTCTTGGTCATTTTGCCCATGAGGCATGGTCGAGAGACTCTAAAAGTCCATCAACATGGAGCTTCTTCATGCGCTTGACACCAATGTGACCAAGGCGGCAGTGCCACAAGTATGTTGGACTATCGTTATCAACTTTACATCTTTTGGTATTCATACTATGAATACTAGTCGTCAACCCGTGCACCTGCACGGTCTAGCAATTTCAATATTTAATATAACAAAGTAGTGAAAATTCAAAAATGTCAAACAATAACAATATGAATATGTTCGTGTAGATTATTATTATTATTATAAAACATGCATGTGAGTTCAATCGTCGCTTGGGGTCGCTTGTCATCCCGTGCGGCACCTGACTTTGGGATGTTTGTGTTTTGCCAATGGCCATGCTGGTGGGAGAGGGCACTTGATGGTGAAGGGGATATTCTTCACTGAGAAAAATTGCTGGGGTCCATCGATAGGAGAGGAGAATCGAAGGAAAGGAGTCAACAGTCATGTATAGGAGTTGACGGAGATGTTTTTCCTTTTACTTTCAGGAAGAGATGTGTTTCCTTTTTGGTTTTTGCATGAACAGTTTTCCCCGTTTTAGTGCGAAGAAGATTTTATGGTCATCACACTTTCTTGACTTACATGACAAACAAAGTATCAAACTCATCCTAGATCCACGATAAAAGCAAACGTGCGTCCTGAGTATAGAGAAGACTAACCAATCTAGCTGTTTCAAATCTTGTATTCTCCTTGGGCCAAGAGAAATGTAGTCTTTTTTTGGAAGTATACAGACATCTATGCTGGTGTTTCTTAGGGCCATAATGAGGACGAAGACGGACCTCACGCCCGACAAACCAAATGTTGGGCGTGACTCTGGCGATGCATGGGTGTGGAGGAAACATCTACCCTTTGGAAAAGCACCCGTCATCGTTGCACCCTGAGATTACGGCCACTGGATCGATATACAAATGGGATGGAAGCCGACATAGTTTGAGATGGTCATGCATGGACGAACCATCGATGCACCCCCTTCAGAGCATCATCCATCGTGACTGGCATGGAAACTGAGAAGATTGAATGAATCTCCCGTCAAATATGAATTTAAAAATTAATTTTCATATTTTTATTGTAGTGCCCTCTTATCCGATCAAATCTATACAACTTTCTATGTGTCCGTTCTTTGTTTCCACATGCATATAAAAGTTCCAAGGATGCAATATCTGCTTGATGAATAAATATTGTTTCCCATTACTGAAGGACGCCCTTATATATTTTTCGTTTGCAACCACGTTTCCATGGACGTACATTTTTTTGCAGGGATTCAATGGCCGTACATGCAGCCCTTATTTGTTTGCATGGGCCCTCGTATTGTTTTTGTACACATGTATTTATACATGGACACATTTGTTTCTAAACGTACGTGCATGGGTAGTACTGTTTGTTCTATCATGTCGGACTTTTTCCCGCAAAAAAAATCACGTCGGACTTTTTTTTTCTTAAAAGAAACATATCACGCCAGAATTAAATCATGCATGTCGTATGACTTGTACCATAGATGGACTCTCCAACATGCGTACTTATCCTGTTGGACTAAAATCACGCACGATTTGTAGCATTTTTTTTTGCGGGATGACAAATCGTACCATATATGGACTCCCTTATTCTAGCGTGCAGACATGCTAAAGCACTATTATGGACTTGCTCTTTTTTTAATTTATCACGCCAGACTTAAATCACATCTTAAGTTTAGCATATATACTGATGGATAAAAATCACATACCAACGTGAACATCTTTTCTTTGGAGGATACGATGGATGCTTTTTTTGTTTCACTTCACGGGAGAAGATTGGAGTTTGAAGGGTAATCAAACGGATCTGCTCTCCTATTTTCTTTCCTTTTCATTGCTAGATTTTTTATGGAAAAAATGCTATCATTTTTTTAGGCAACGTGGTTGCAGTCTTTGTTTTGCTTCACCAAAACGTGGCATGAGTCCTTTTTTGGACCATGTGTTACGTAAGTTTCTTTTTCATCTCGGGCGTTAATTATTTAATCCAACGGTGCAATTAATTTCAATGATGTGGATTAATGAGAAAGCTTGAATGGTGCCTCCAATTAGTAAATATATAAGATATATAAGATATAAGATGTGTAACATCACGTTCAAGATTCATTACGAATAAACCATTGACCATCGGGGCATGACCATAAAACATATCTCTCATATAAATAGAACAACCATTATTTTCGGATTTAAATGAGTAGCCATCTCGTATTAAACGAGATCCAGATACAATGTTCATGCTCAAAGCTAGCACTAAATAACAATTATTGAGGTTTAAAACTAATCCCCTAGGTAAATGTAGAGGTAGCGTGCCGACGGCGATCACATCGACCTTGGAACCATTCCCGACGCGCATCGTCACTTCGTCCTTCGCCAGTCTCCGCTTATTCCGCAGCTCCTGCTTTGAGTTACAAACTAGCGGGTTGACCCGCGCATTTGCGCGGCTAGATTTGCCACACGTTTTTAATTTAGATTTCACCTTATTTGATATATTATATTTGGCCATGTGATTTCTTCTCAATCCGGTTCACTTCCCTTGAGAAATTAGGCACCAAAAGTAGCACCACAATATGAGGATTGTCTATCTTTGTAGAGATATGAAAAGATATTGAAATATTGATGGCTCATAAATACAATGTTCGTTTTTCCTCCCGATTTCTTATAATTAGATAATTAGTGGTAGTTCAATCAAGTTACAATAGGGAAATGAAATGCATTGGCATGTGTCATAACATGAACGTTTTACTCTATTTATATGTTGCACTCCTATTAATGTTATGTCTTCATATTCACCAGCAGTTTCTAAAACATTATATGTCTTCCAACCCTTGCGTATATACCTTGTCTTCCAAAATATGTTCTTTCACAAATTAAATTGACTTTTTACATACTTGATGTGAAATTTTGTTTCTAACATTTTCAAATTAAAAATCAACATGCTGGAACTATGAAAAATGCAACTCGGTGTAAAAAAAATACGTTCTCTCTCAGCACTCTGTCATAGTTTATTTTCTAGATCATGGTCATGTTTTTTCCCTCTTTTTCTTCCCTATCTTTCGCAATATAATTATGAGAGAAAAAGTAGGCTAGCTCTCGGTAAGAGGAGTGGATATGCAATCTCGTCACCTAGATTTGTACTTATTTTAGTGTCAAGGCCTCTCCTATGGTATAGGTGAAAGACAAATAATATATCTGGATTTTCTAAAACATTTCCTTTCATTCTGTCCAATCTTAACAGCTTCTTGTTCGGGCAGATGCAATGTCGTTTAGGTATGACTTATCTTTTTAGCATGATTAAATTAACTTATTTAATAGTATCTGCTTTACAATATACATATTATTTATTTGTAAAATTGACTGTAAATGTTATTTCATTAATATTTAAGAGGAAGATAATCCCATGAAAGCAAGAGTTTGGCAAGTCAATGTCCTATATATTGTAATATATGATGTGTACTACTTGAGGTGATTTTTTGGAGCCAAGACACAATTGTGTTTCCATGATAATCCCATGAAAGCAAGAGCTCTGTCAAAAACTATCATTGAATACTAACCAAATTCACGGTCAATCTAACCTGGCTAGCAGTCACGTACTAAGCAAACCTATTAAATTTCTTGACTGCTGACATCAAATAATGGAATTCTCTCTAATAAACTTTATGACATGAATACCAACAAATATTTACTTGATACATATTGGTGTATTGACATATTTGTTAAAATGGCAGTGCAAATAAATTACCATGGGGGTGAAAATAAAATTAACCTGGATATACCTAGGAGGGGAGTTAGCAGTGGCTGATTAGTTAGCTCATATTGGAAGAAAAAAATGAGGAAAGCGATTAGTTAGTTTTTTTTTGCGGGATAGAGATTAGTTAGTTTATGAACCGTACATGTTGGTGTATGCATGTTCTGTTCAACTTCAAATTCTTTTTTTTTTGCGAGATATCCAACTTCAAATTCTATACAAATAGACACTCTGAATCATCAATCTAAGTATATTAATCCAGAATCCAACCATCGTGAGGATGAATTCATTAGTTCTAGCATCTACTCCCTCCGTTCCAAAATAGATGACCCAACTTTGTACTAATTTTATTACATAGTTAATACAAAGTTGGGTCATCTGTTTTGGAACGGAGGCAGTAGTAGTTCCGTCTGGTCCTTGTCAAGTAAATACTATATATCATCTAAATAGGACTACATGCCAAGATTAATGTACGCACATAAAGAGTGACCTCAGGAGCTGTAGGACGGCAGCTATCCCACATGCATGGTAGTCGTTCGTGGTCAGGTTTTGGCATCCACGAAGACAAAGTCCACCTGACTCCTGCTGGAGGCTAGACTTTTTTTTTGACGGGTGGAGGCTAGACTTTTTAATATACTTCCTAGTAGATCGAATTACATAGGCGTGTCTTCTTTTTTCTCAGAAGGACCTGCCCATGTTTTTTCATTATGTGTATAAATGACTTAACTTTCAAGGGGCCCATACTGAAATCAGTACGTGAAGGATTATTTATTTATGTCTGCCGTTTCCGTGTCCAGAAAGAAGAGTTTTCTAATTCATTCCGGTGTCCTAGTTGGATTTTTTTTGCTGTGGTCCACGTTAGATTTGGTTAAACTTTGTAAGGACACGTGATGGTGGAATGAGAATTTTTGGTATCCTTCTCCTACACGTAGATCTCTCTTCTTTCCAACTTTTTGTTCACCTTTTTTCTACAATCACTTATTTCTACACCTTTTGAACGTGTCGGTTCACATATAACTTTAGGCACGTAATGTAATATCTTTAAATCTCAACCGTAAGAATTAGTAATCAACGGTGTATATTAATTTAGATTATGTGGAAGCACGTGGTGTCTTATTTGTCTTCTGTTTTATGTATATAATAGATAGATAGATATATATGAGCAACGGCACCGGTATCAAATACCCAGGAGCTACTACGAGTACTGGTAAGGTACACATCAATTACATGTATATCACATATACCTTTAGTGTTGCCGGCCTTCTTGTCCGCTAAGTATTTGGGGCAGTTCCGCTTCCAGTGTCCGCTTCCCTTGCAATAAAAGCACTCAGTTTCAGGCTTGGGTCCATTCTTTGACTTCTTCCCGGCAACTGGCTTACCGGGCGCGGCAACTCCCTTGCCGTCCTTCTTGAAGTTCTTCTTACCCTTGCCTTTCTTGAACTTAGTGGTTTTATTCACCATCAACACTTGATGTTCCTTCTTGATTTCTACCTCCGCTGATTTCAGCATTGAATATACCTCAGGAATGGTCTTTTCCATCCCCTGCATATTGAAGTTCATCACAAAGCTCTTGTAGCTCGGTGGAAGCGACTGAAGGATTCTGTCAATAACCGCGTCATCCGGGAGATTAACTCCCAGCTGAGTCAAGCGGTTGTGCAACCCAGACATCTTGAGTATGTGCTCACTGACAGAACTATTTTCCTCCATCTTACAGCTAAAGAACTTGTCGGAGACTTCATATCTCTCGACCCGGGCATGATCTTGGAAAACCATTTTCAGCTCTTCGAACATCTCATATGCTCCGTGTTGCTCAAAACGCTTTTGGAGCCCCGGTTCTAAACTGTAAAGCATGCCGCACTAAATGAGGGAGTAATCATCAGCACGAGACTGCCAAGCGTTCATAACGTCTTGGTTCTCTGGGATGGGAGCTTCACCTAGCGGTGCTTCTAGGACATAATCTTTCTTTGCAGCTATGAGGATGATCCTTAGGTTCCGGACCCAGTCTGTATAGTTGCTGCCATCATCTTTCAGTTTGGTTTTCTCTAAGAACGCGTTGAAGTTGAGGTGGACATGAGCGTTGGCCATTTGATCTACAAGACATATTTGCAAAGGTTTTAGACTAAGTTCATGATAATTAAGTTCATCTAATCAAATTATTTAATGAACTCCCACTCAGATTAGACATCCCTCTAGTCATCTAAGTGATACATGATCCGAGTCGACTAGGCCGTGTCCGATCATCACGTGAGACGGACTAGTCATCATCGGTGAACATCTCCATGTTAATCGTATCTTCCATACGAATCATGTTCGACCTTTCGGTCTCTTGTGTTCCGAGGCCATGTATGTACATGCTAGGCTCGTCAAGTTAACCTAAGTGTTTATGCGTGTGTAAATCTGTCTTACACCCGTTGTATGTGAACGTTAGAATCTATCACACCCGATCATCACGTGGTGCTTCAAAACAACGAACTTCCGCAACGGCGCATAGTTAGGCGGAACACTTTCTTGAAATTATTATGAGGGATCATCTTATTACTACCGTCGTTCTAAGTAAACAAGACGCAAAAACATGATAAACATCACATGCAATCAAATAGTAGTGACATGATATGGTCAATATCATATAGCTCCTTTGATCTCCATCTTCGGGGCTCCATGATCATCTTCGTCACCGGCATGACACCATGATCTCCATCATCATGATCTCCATCATCGTGTCTCCATGAAGTTGCTCGCCAACTATTACTTCTACTACTATGGCTAACGGTTTAGCAATAAAGTAAAGTAATTACATGGCGTTGAATCAATGACACGCAGGTCATACAATAATTAAGACAACTCCTATGGCTCCTGCCGGTTGTCATACTCATCGACATGCAAGTCGTGATTCCTGTTACAAGAACATGATCTCATACATCACATATATATCATTCATCATTCATCACAACTTTTGGCCATATCACATCACAATCACATGCTGCAAAAACAAGTTAGACGTCCTCTAATTGTTGTTGCATGTTCTACGTGGCTGCAATAGGGTTCTAGCAAGAACATTTTCTTACCTACGTAAAAGCTACAACATGATTTGACAACTTATATTTACCCTTCATAAGGACCCTTTTCATCGAATCCGCTCCAACTAAAGTGGGAGAGAAAGACACCCGCTAGCCACCTTATGCAACTAGTGAATGTCAGTCGGTGGAACCTGTCTCACGTAAGCGTACGTGTACGGTCGGTCCGGGCCGCTTCATCCCACAATACAGCTGAAGCAAAATAAGACTAGTAGTGGCAAGAAAGTTGACAACACCTACGCCCACACCAAATTTGTGTTCTACTCGTGCAAAGAGAACGACGCATAGACCTAGCTCATGATGCCACTGTTGGGGAACGTTGTAGAAAATAAAAAATTTCTACGGTTTCACCAAGATCAATCTATGAGTTCATCTAGCAACGAGAGAGAGGAGTGCATCTACATACCCTTGTAGATCATGAGCGGAAGCGTTCAAGAGAACGGGGTTGAGGGAGTCGTGCTCGTCGTGATCCAAATCACCGGAGATCCTAGTGCTGAACGGACAGCACCTCCGCGTTCAACACAGTGCAGTTGGGAAGACGTCTCCTCCTTCTTGATCCAGCAAGGGGAAGGAGAGGTTGATGAAGATCCAACCTGACGGCGTGGTGGTGGATGCAGCAGTGATCTCGGCAGGGCTTCGCCAAGCGTCTGCGAGAGGGAGAGGTGTAGCAAGGGGAGAGGGAGGCGCCAAGAGCATGGGTGTGGCTGCCCTCCCCCCCTTTATATAGGACCCCAAGAGGTGGGGGCGCCGGCCCTGGAGATGGGATCTCCAAGGGGCGGCGTGACAGTGGCTTCCCCCAAGCCGGTGGAGGCGCCCCCCTAGGGTTTCCCAACCCTAGGCGCCAGGGGGCCCAAGCGCACCAGCCCACCAGGCTGGTTCCTCCCACTTCATCCCATGGGGCCCTCCGGGATAGGTGGCCCCACCCGGTGGACCCGCGGGACCCTTCCGGTGGTCCCGGTACAATACCGGTGACCCTCGAAACTTTCTCGATGGCCGAAACCTGACTTCCTATATATTAGTCTTCACCTCCGGACCATTCCGGAACTCCTCGTGACGTCCGGGATCTCATCCGGGACTCCGAACAACTTTCGGGGTACTGCATACTCATATCTCTACAACCCTAGCGTCACCGAACCTTAAGTGTGTAGACCCTACGGGTTCGGGAGACATGCAGACATGACCGAGACGCCTCTCCGGTCAATAACCAACAGCGGGATCTGGATACCCATGTTGGCTCCCACATGCTCCTCGATGATCTCATCGGATGAACCACGATGTCGAGGATTCAAGCAACCCCGTATACAATTCCCTTTGTTAATCGGTACGTTACTTGCCCGAGATTCGATCGTCGGTATCCCAATACCTCGTTTAATCTCGTTACCGGCAAGTCACTTTACTCATACCGTAATGCATGATCCCGTGACCAGACACTTGGTCACATTGAGCTCATTATGATGATGCATTACCGAGTGGGCCCAGAGATACCTCTCCGTCATACGGAGTGACAAATCCAAGTCTCGATTCGTGCCAACCCAACAGACACTTTCGGAGATACCCGTAGTGCACCTTTATAGTCACCCAGATGTGACGTTTGGCACACACAAAGCACTCATACGGTATCCGGAGTTGCACAATCTCATGGTCTAAGGAAATGATACTTGACATTTGGAAAAGCTTTAGCTAAACGAACTACACGATCTTTGAGCTATGCTTATGATTGGGTCTTGTCCATCACATCATTCTCCCAATGATGTGATCCCGTTATCAATGACATCCAATGTCCATAGTTAGGAAACCATGACTATCTGTTGATCAACGAGCTAGTCAACTAGAGGCTCACTAGGGACACGTTATGGTCTATGTATTCACACGTGTATTACGATTTCCGGATAACACAATTATAGCATGAATAATAGACTATTATCATGAACAAAGAAATATAATAATAACCATTTTATTATTGCCTCTAGGGCATATTTCCAACACGTTTTTCTAGTAGTGTTGGTCCCGGTTCATCTGACCCCTTTGGTCCCTGTTCCAGACGCGAACCAGGACCAATGGGCCTCGCTCCTGGCCCAGCACCTTTAGTCCCGGTTGGTGGCTGGAACGGCGACCGAAGGTTGTCCTTTAGTCCCGGTTTTAGCCACAGACCGGGACTAAAGAGAGGCCTATATATACCCCCGCCCCTTCTCTGTTTTTTTGGCCGGCCGTGGGAGAGGTTCGTGGTGCTCTAGCCCCCCTCCTATGCACATGAGGTGCTCGATGAAATGCCCGAGCCACACTTAAGCTTTCTCCTCTCCAAGCTCGACCTCCAAGCTTCATTTTACTCAAGATTTGTCTAGGTTTGGTGGTCTGTCCCGTCCCGTTCCCGTCCTCACCGCCGTTGATGGCCCGCCCTGATCTCGTCCCGGCACCATCGTGGTGAGCCTCTTGTTCTTATCTTCTTTCTAAAAGAAAAAAGTCTTACTTGTATGATTTAGATAGATACTTGTATAATTTTCTTACTTTTATTATTTTTTGTTATCATATAGTGCGATGGTTTTGGTATCCACCCCCGTCGGCCCTCGTCCTGTCTATGATTCAGATGTGGTATATTATCTTTTATAACTATTTGTTTCATTTAGCATTTATGACAATTAATTATGCCGACCAACGTGACATAGATGTTTTAATCTAGGAGGTATGTGAACCAGAAATTCCAACCGACCCTCTTGTCGAGAGGTCAAATTTAGTTGAAAAAAAAACAATTGCTTGAAGAAAAATTGAAAAGAATTAAGGAAGAGAAGATGACATTGGAGTTGCATGTTGCGGATGTCGTCGATTATCACAAGATCAAGATGGATGCAATGCGCTTGAAGATTAGAGATTAGGAAATATGCCATTCATACTAAGGCTTGGTATCATTATGCCGTTGGATCAATTGTTATCTTAGTTGCGATTATGATCACATTTGTTGTTGCATTGAAATGTTTTACATAGGTTCTATGTATGGTTTAATTAGATACTCTAGAGAGCTATATGTTGTTCAATGAGAACTATGTATGAACTTAATGTGATGATGAACTTCTATTAATTTGGTCACTTATCTATTCACGATGTTCTGTAATGATTTTGACACACTTAATTATATGTAATGCATGCAGATGAACCAACAATGGATGTACGGTGACAGACACACCTCGGAGTACCTTAAGGGCGTGCATAATTTTCTCGAAGTGGCTGAGGCAAACAAGCAGAATGGTTTTATGTGTTGTCCATGCCCTATCTGGGAATACAAAGTCTTACTCTGACTCAATAACCCTTGACATCCACTTGCTTGAGAAGGGTTTCATGTGACACTATAATGTTTGGACCAAGCACGAAGAAAGAGTGGTTATGATGGAAGACAACGAAGAAGAAGAGGATGATGACAACTATCCGCCCCTGAATACGATGATGCTGCAAAGGGGGGAAGCTGAAGATCAAGAGGATCCGGACGATGTGCCCGATGATGATCTTCGTCGGGTCATTGTTGATGCAAAGAGATAATGCCAAAGTGAAGAATAGAAGTTGAAGTTCGATCGCATGTTAGAGGATCACAAAAAAGGGTTGTACCCAAATTGCGAAGATGGCAACACAAAGTTCGGTACCACACTGGAATTGCTGCAATGGAAGGTAGACAATGGTGTATCTGGCAACGGATTTGACAAGCTACTGAAAATATTGAAGAAGAAGCTTCCAAAGAATAATGAATTGCCAGACAGTATGTACGGAGCAAATAAGGTTCTATGCCCTCTAGTATTGGAGGTGCAGAATATACATGCATGCCCTAATGATTGCATCCTCTACCACGGTGCGTAGGAGGATTTGAACGCATGCCCGATATTCGGTGCATTGCGGTATAATATCAGACAAGATGATCCTGGTGATGTTGAGGGCAAGCGCCCCAGAAAGAGGGTTCCTGCCAAGGTGATGTGGTATGCTCCTATAATACCACAGTTGAAACATCTGTTCAGCAATAAAGAGCATGCCAAGTTGATGCGATGTCACAAAAAGGACTGTAAGAAAGAAGGGAAGTTGAGAGCACCCGCTGACGGGTCGCAGTGGAGAAAAATCGAGAGAACGTGGGGGGACTTTGCAGGTGACGCAAGGAACGTATGGTTTGGTTTCAGCGCGGATGACATTAATTCTTTTGGGGAGCAGAGCAGCAATCATAGCACCTGGCCCGTGACTCTATGTATCTAATTCCTTCCTCCTTGGTTGTGCATGAAGCTGAAGTTCATTATGATGCTAGTGTTCATGCAAGGCGGCAGTATACCGGACGGATGGAACGACACCATCGTAGTACTAATCCCAAAGGTACAGAACCCAAGTAATTTGAAAGACTTACGCCCTATTAGCTTATGCAACATTGTGTACAAGCTTGTGTCAAAAGTTATTGCAAACCGGTTGAAACAAATATTGGGGGAAATCATTTCGGATAATCAGAGCGCTTTTGTTCCGGAGAGGCTGATTTCTGACAACACGCTACTAGCATACGAGATGTCACACTTCTTGAAAAGGAAAAGGACTGGGGCCATTGGCTATGCAGCATTGAAACTAGATATGAGTAAAGCTTACGATGCGTGTCGAGTGGGACTTTCGGAGAGGATCCTACATCAGCTGGGATTTTGTGGTGCTTTTGTGCAGCTTATTTCTAAGTGCATCCGTTCGGTTTCCTATAAGTTCAAGATAAATAATTCTTATACTGAGATGATTGTACCAGGAGAGGCTTGAGGCAAGGGGATCCTATATCCCCGTATCTTTTTCTGCTGTGTGCGGAGGGTTTTTCGGTGCTACAGCAAGCGGAGCAAGCGGGTAGTTTGAGAGGCATCCAGGTGGCTTCGACAGCTCCAACGGTTAGCCATCTCCTTTTCGCCGATGATTCCTTGGTTCTGTTTGAGGCCACCGCTGAAGGTGCGTTTGAGGTCAATCGTATTTTGCAAGCATATGAAGCAGGCTCGGGACAGATGATAAATCGAGACAAGTCGTCTATAATGTTCAGTAGGAATACCAAGGTTGCTGCGAAGGATGCAGTGATGCTTGCGCTGGGGCTTCAACAGGAGACTACCAACGGGAAGTGTCTAGGCCTTCCAATGTCGTTGGTCGATCTGTTTCACAGTGCTTCAATATATCAAGGATCGTTTGTGGTTGAGGATACAGGGCTGGCTTGAGAGGTTTCTGTCAATGAAAGGGAAAGAGATCTTGATAAAGTCGATGGCCCAAGCCATTCCGTCTTACGCCATGAGTTGTTTTGATCTTACAAAAGGGCTGTGTGAGGAGTTAAGTAAAATGATCTGCAAATATTGGTGGTCGCAGCAGACTGAGGAGGAGAAAATGCATTGGTAAGTCGTTAGATTTAAGAGAATATATTTCTTTCAAGTACTGAATGTGTTGCATGGCGGCAGTATACCGGACGGATGGAACGACACCATCGTAGTACTAATCCCAAAGGTACAGAATCCAAGTAATTTGAAAGACTTACGCCCTATTAGCTTATGCAACATTGTGTACAAGCTTGTGTCAAAAGTTATTGCAAACCGTTGAAACAAATATTGGGAAATCATTTCGGATAATCAGAGCGCTTTTGTTCGGAGAGGCTGATTTCGACAACACGCTACTAGCATACGAGATGTCACACTTCTTGAAAAGGAAAAGGACTGGGGCCATTGGCTATGCAGCATTGAAACTAGATATGAGTAAAGCTTACGATCGTGTCGAGTGGGACTTTCTGGAGAGGATCCTACATCAGCTGGGATTTTGTGGTGCTTTTGTGCAGCTTATTTCTAAGTGCATCCGTTCGGTTTCCTATAAGTTCAAGATAAATAATTCTTATACTGAGATGATTGTACCAGGGAGAGGCTTGAGGCAAGTGAATCCTCTATACCCGTATCTTTTTCTGCTGTGTGCGCGAGGTTTTTCGGCTGCTACAGCAAGCGGAGCAAGCGGGTAGTTTGAGAGGCATCCAGGTGGCTTCGACGGCTCCAACGGTTAGCCATCTCCTTTTCGCCGATGATTCCTTGGTTCTGTTTGAGGCCATTGCTGAAGGTGCGTTTGAGGTCAATCGTATTTTGCAAGCATATGAAGCAGGCTCGGGACAGATGATAAATCGAGACAAGTCGTCTATAATGTTCAGTAGGAATACCAAGGTTGCTGCGAAGGATGCAGTGATGCTTCTTGCTGGGGCTTCAACAGGAGACTACCAACGGGAAGTGTCTAGGCCTTCCAATGTACGTTGGTCGATCTGTTTCCACGTTGCTTGAATATATCAAGGATCGTTTGTGGTTGAGGATACAGGGCTGGCTTGAGAGGTTTCTGTCAATGAAAGGGAAAGAGATCTTGATAAAGTCGGTGGCCCAAGCCATTCCGTCTTACGCCATGAGTTGTTTTGATCTTACAAAAGGGCTGTGTGAGGAGTTAAGTAAAATGATCTGCAAATATTGGTGGTCGCAGCATCGAGGAGGAGAAAATGCATTGGTAAGTCGTTAGATTTAAGAGAATATATTTGTTTCAAGTCTTGAATGTGTTGCATGGCGGCAGTATACCTGGACGGATGGAACGACACCATCGTAGTACTAATCCCAAAGGTACAGAACCCAAGTAATTTGAAAGACTTACGCCCTATTAGCTTATGCAACATTGTGTACAAGCTTGTGTCAAAAGTTATTGCAAACCGGTTGAAACAAATATTGGGGAAATCATTTCGGATAATCAGGCGCTTTTGTTCCGGAGAGGCTGATTTCGACAACACGCTACTAGCATACGAGATGTCACACTTCTTGAAAAGGAAAAGGACTGGGGCCATTGGCTATGCAGCATTGAAACTAGATATGAGTAAAGCTTACGATCGTGTCGAGTGGGACTTTCTGGAGAGGATCCTACATCAGCTGGGATTTTGTGGTGCTTTTGTGCAGCTTATTTCTAAGTGCATCCGTTCGGTTTCCTATAAGTTCAAGATAAATAATTCTTATACTGAGATGATTGTACCAGGGAGAAGCTTGAGGCAAGGGGATCATATATCCCCGTATCTTTTTCTGCTGTGTGCGGAGGGTTTTTCGGCGCTGCTACAGCAAGCGGAGCAAGTGGGTAGTTTGAGAGGCATCCAGGTGGCTTCGACAGCTCCAACAGTTAGCCATCTCCTTTTCGCCGATGATTCCTTGGTTCTGTTTGAGGCCACTGCTGAAGGTGCGTTTGAGGTCAATCGTATTTTGCAAGCATATGAAGCAGGCTCGGGACAGATGATAAATCGAGACAAGTCGTCTATAATGTTCAGTAGGAATACCAAGGTTGCTGCGAAGGATGCAGTGATGCTTGCGCTGGGGCTTCAACAGGTGACTACCAACGGGAAGTGTCTAGGCCTTCCAATGTACGTTGGTCGATCTGTTTCACAGTGCTTCGAATATATCAAGGATTGTTTGTGGTTGAGAATACAGGGCTGGCTTGAGAGGTTTCTGTCAATGAAAGGGAAAGAGATCTTGATAAAGTCAGTGGCCCAAGCCATTCCGTCTTACGCCATGAGTTGTTTTGATCTTACAAAAGGGCTGTGTGAGGAGTTAAGTAAAATGATCTGCAAATATTGGTGGTCGCAGCAGACTGAGGAGGAGAAAATGCATTGGTAAGTCGTTAGATTTAAGAGAATATATTTGTTTCAAGTACTGAATGTGTTGCATAGCGGCAGTATACCGGACGGATGGAACGACACCATCGTAGTACTAATCCCAAAGGTACAGAATCCAAGTAATTTGAAAGACTTACGCCCTATTAGCTTATGCAACATTGTGTACAAGCTTGTGTCAAAAGTTATTGCAAACCGGTTGAAACAAATATTGGGGGAAATCATTTCGATAATCAGGCGCTTTTGTTCCGGAGAGGCTGATTTCTGACAACACGCTACTAGCATACGAGATGTCACACTTCTTGAAAAGGAAAAGGACTGGGGCCATTGGCTATGCAGCATTGAAACTAGATATGAGTAAAGCTTACGATCGTGTCGAGTGGGACTTTCTGGAGAGGATCCTACATCAGCTGGGATTTTGTGGTGCTTTTGTGCAGCTTATTTCTAAGTGCATCCGCTCGGTTTCCTATAAGTTCAAGATAAATAATTCTTATCTTGAGATGATTGTACCAGGGAGAGGCTTGAGGCAAGTGAATCCTATATCCCCGTATCTTTTCTGCTGTGTGCGGAGGGTTTTTCGCTGCTACAGCAAGCGGAACAAGCGGGTAGTTTGAGAGGCATCCGGTGGCTTCGACGGCTCCAACGGTTAGCCATCTCCTTTTCGCCGATGATTCCTTGGTTCTGTTTGAGGCCACTGCTGAAGGTGCGTTTGAGGTCAATCGTATTTTGCAAGCATATGAAGCAGGCTCGGGACAGATGATAAATCGAGACAAGTCGTCTATAATGTTCAGTAGGAATACCAAGGTTGCTGCGAAGGATGCGTGATGCTTATTTGGGGCTTCAACGAGAGACTACCAACGGAACTGTCTAGGCCTTCCAATGTATCGTTGGTCGATCTGTTTCACAGTGCTTGAATATATCAAGGATCGTTTGTGGTTGAGGATACAGGGCTGGCTTGAGAGGTTTACATCAATGAAAGGGAAAGAGATCTTGATAAAGTCAGTGGCCCAAGCCATTCCGTCTTCACGCCATGAGTTGTTTTGATCTTACAAAAGGGCTGTGTGAGGAGTTAAGTAAAATGATCTGCAAATATTGGTGGTCGCAGCAGACCGAGGAGGAGAAAATGCATTGGTAAGTCGTTAGATTTAAGAGAATATATTTGTTTCAAGTACTGAATGTGTTGCATGGCGGCAGTATACGGACGGATGGAACGACACCATCGTAGTACTAATCCCAAAGGTACAGAACCCAAGTAATTTGAAAGACTTACGCCCTATTAGCTTATGCAACATTGTGTACAAGCTTGTGTCAAAAGTTATTGCAAACCGGTTGAAACAAATATTGGGGAAATCATTTCGGATAATCAGGCGCTTTTGTTCCGGAGAGGCTGATTTCGACAACACGCTACTAGCATACGAGATGTCACACTTCTTGAAAAGGAAAAGGATGGGGCCATTGGCTATGCAGCATTGAAACTAGATATGAGTAAAGCTTACGATCGTGTCGAGTGGGACTTTCCGGAGAGGATCCTACATCAGCTGGGATTTTGTGGTGCTTTTGTGCAGCTTATTTCTAAGTGCATCCGTTCGGTTTCCTATAAGTTCAAGATAAATAATTCTTATACTGAGATGATTGTACCAGGGAGAGGCTTGAGGCAAGGGGATCCTATATCCCCGTATCTTTTTCTGCTGTGTGCGGAGGGTTTTTCGGCGCTGCTACAGCAAGCGGAGCAAGCGGGTAGTTTGAGAGGCATCCAGGTGGCTTCGACAGCTCCAACGGTTAGCCATCTCCTTTTCGCCGATGATTCCTTGGTTCTGTTTGAGGCCACTTCTGAAGGTGCGTTTGAGGTCAATCGTATTTTGCAAGCATATGAAGCAGGCTCGGACAGATGATAAATCGAGACAAGTCGTCTATAATGTTCAAGAGGAATACCAAGGTTGCTGCGAAGGATGCAGTGATGCTTGCGCTGGGGCTTCAACAGGAGACTACCAACGGGAAGTGTCTAGGCCTTCCAATGTACGTTGGTCGATCTGTTTCACAGTGCTTCGAATATATCAAGGATTGTTTGTGGTTGAGAATACAGGGCTGGCTTGAGAGGTTTCTGTCAATGAAAGGGAAAGAGATCTTGATAAAGTCGATGGCCCAAGCCATTCCGTCTTACGCCATGAGTTGTTTTGATCTTACAAAAGGGCTGTGTGAGGAGTTAAGTAAAATGATCTGCAAATATTGGTGGTCGCAGCAGACTGAGGAGGAGAAAATGCATTGGTAAGTCGTTAGATTTAAGAGAATATATTTGTTTCAAGTACTGAATGTGTTGCATAGCGGCAGTATACCGGACGGATGGAACGACACCATCGTAGTACTAATCCCAAAGGTACAGAATCCAAGTAATTTGAAAGACTTACGCCCTATTAGCTTATGCAACATTGTGTACAAGCTTGTGTCAAAAGTTATTGCAAACCGGTTGAAACAAATATTGGGGGAAATCATTTCGGATAATCAGAGCGCTTTTGTTCGGAGAGGCTGATTTCGACAACACGCTACTAGCATACGAGATGTCACACTTCTTGAAAAGGAAAAGGACTGGGGCCATTGGCTATGCAGCATTGAAACTAGATATGAGTAAAGCTTACGATCGTGTCGAGTGGGACTTTCTGGAGAGGATCCTACATCAGCTGGGATTTTGTGGTGCTTTTGTGCAGCTTATTTCTAAGTGCATCCGTTCGGTTTCCTATAAGTTCAAGATAAATAATTCTTATACTGAGATGATTGTACCAGGGAGAGGCTTGAGGCAAGTGAATCCTATATCCCCGTATCTTTTTCTGCTGTGTGCGGAGGGTTTTTCGGCGCTGCTACAGCAAGCGGAGCAAGCGGGTAGTTTGAGAGGCATCCAGGTGGCTTCGACGGCTCCAACGGTTAGCCATCTCCTTTTCGTCGATGATTCCTTGGTTCTGTTTGAGGCCACTGCTGAAGGTGCGTTTGAGGTCAATCGTATTTTGCAAGCATATGAAGCAGGCTCGGGACAGATGATAAATCGAGACAAGTCGTCTATAATGTTCAGTAGGAATACCAAGGTTGCTGCGAAGGATGCGATGATGCTTGCGCTGGGGCTTCAACAGGAGACTACCAACGGAACTGTCTAGGCCTTCCAATGTATCGTTGGTCGATCTGTTTCACAAATGCTTCGAATATATCAAGGATCGTTTGTGGTTGAGGATACAGGGCTGGCTTGAGAGGTTTCTGTCAATGAAAGGGAAAGAGATCTTGATAAAGTCAGTGGCCCAAGCCATTCCGTCTTACGCCATGAGTTGTTTTGATCTTACAAAAGGGCTGTGTGAGGAGTTAAGTAAAATGATCTGCAAATATTGGTGGTCGCAGCAGACTGAGGAGGAGAAAATGCATTGGTAAGTCGTTAGATTTAAGAGAATATATTTGTTTCAAGTACTGAATGTGTTGCATGGCGGCAGTATACCGGACGGATGGAACGACACCATCGTAGTACTAATCCCAAAGGTACAGAACCCAAGTAATTTGAAAGACTTACGCCCTATTAGCTTATGCAACATTGTGTACAAGCTTGTGTCAAAAGTTATTGCAAACCGTTGAAACAAATATTGGGGGAAATCATTTCGGATAATCAGAGCGCTTTTGTTCCGGAGAGGCTGATTTCTGACAACACGCTACTAGCATACGAGATGTCACACTTCTTGAAAAGGAAAAGGACTGGGGCCATTGGCTATGCAGCATTGAAACTAGATATGAGTAAAGCTTACGATCGTGTCGAGTGGGACTTTCTGGAGAGGATCCTACATCAGCTGGGATTTTGTGGTGCTTTTGTGCAGCTTATTTCTAAGTGCATCCGTTCGGTTTCCTATAAGTTCAAGATAAATAATTCTTATACTGAGATGATTGTACCAGGGAGAGGCTTGAGGCAAGGGGATCCTATATCCCGTGATCTTTTTCTGCTGTGTGCGGAGGGTTTTTCGGCTGCTACAGCAAGCGGAGCAAGCGGGTAGTTTGAGAGGCATCCAGGTGGCTTCGACAGCTCCAACGGTTAGCCATCTCCTTTTCGCCGATGATTCCTTGGTTCTGTTTGAGGCCACTGCTGAAGGTGCGTTTGAGGTCAATCGTATTTTGCAAGCATATGAAGCAGGCTCGGGACAGATGATAAATCGAGACAAGTCGTCTATAATGTTCAGTAGGAATACCAAGGTTGCTGCGAAGGATGCAGTGATGCTTGCGCTGGGGCTTCAACAGGAGACTACCAACGGGAAGTGTCTAGGCCTTCCAATGTACGTTGGTCGATCTGTTTCACAGTGCTTCGAATATATCAAGGATCGTTTGTGGTTGAGGATACAGGGCTGGCTTGAGAGGTTTCTGTCAATGAAAGGGAAAGAGATCTTGATAAAGTCAGTGGCCCAAGCCATTCCGTCTTACGCCATGAGTTGTTTTGATCTTACAAAAGGGCTGTGTGAGGAGTTAAGTAAAATGATCTGCAAATATTGGTGGTCACAGCAGACTGAGGAGGAGAAAATGCATTGGTAAGTATGGGAAAAAATGATGCTATCCAAGGAGGAAGGCGGGCTGGGCTTCCGGGATCTATATTCCTTTAATATATCATTGCTCGCTCGGCAGGCTTGGCGTCTGATTCAATCGCCTGATTCGCTTTGCGCTAGGGTGCTGAAAGCTAAATATTTTCCTGAATGTGACATTCTCTCAGCTACTCCGATGGCCAACATGAGCTATACGTGGAGAAGTATTCTCAGAGGACTGGAAGTTGTAAAGGAAGGTTACATCTGGAGGGTGGGGACAGGAGAGAACATTAGGATTTGGTCTGACCCATGGATCCCGAGAGACCATTCCAGGCAGCCGCTGACTAGACAAGGTCCTCATCTGCTGGCCAGGGTCTCGGAGCTGATTGATCCGATGTCATCTGTATGGGATGAGCAGTTGGTTCGACAGACGTTCATACAACCTGATGCAGAAGCAATATTGTCCATTCCAGTCTGCGAGCAGCACGACGATTTCATTGCTTGGCACTATGATACAAGGGGTCTGTTTTCTGTCCGCTCTGCTTACCGGGTACACACCGACATGTGTAACAGACAACTAATCAGACCAAGGGGTGAAAGTACTGATAACTAAGCTTGGAAGAAAGTAGTCTGGTCTGGCATTTGGCGTGTGAATTGCCCTGGGAAAATTCATCATTTCATGTGGCGTTTTGCACATAATAGCCACCCGTTGCATATGAATATTGAGAGGAGAGGTGTTCAGCTTGACACGCGATGTGCTGTTTGTGCCCATTTTTTTGAGGATGGAGGGCATTTTTCTTCCGTTGTAAGCATGTCAAAGCCATTTGGAGGAGGCAGGTTTAGAGCAACAACGAAACATCCTAATGCAGGCTTCTACGCCGCTGGAAGTCCTAGAAAAGGTACTGACTATGCCGGAAAAGGACAAACTGATGATTATTTATCTGCTGTGGCGCTGGTGGTCAGAAAGGAATAGGATCAGACACGGCGAACGTCGACTTATGCCCAGCTCCCTCGTAAGCCAAGTTTGAGATGATTACTGAATGGCAGCGTACAAATATTTCAGAGCACAAGCCCTCTGCGAAAACAAAACCAAGTTGGAAAGTCCCTCCCGCTGATTGGGTGATGATCAATATGGATGCAACTTTTATTAGCGACAGTAGAATGGGAGGGTGGGGATGTATTGCTCGGGATGCGTCCCGTGATGTGTTGTTTGCTGCGGCTGTCAAGCTAACAAATATTTCTGAACCTCTGCAAGGGAAACAATGGCCCTTTTGAAAGCATTACATTTGGCGGAGGATTTTGGAATGGGACGAGTTATCTTCAGTACAGATTGCCTGGTCCTAAGTCAAGCTCTCGGCTCAACTTCTGCGGATCGTGCAAGACTGGGGACTCTATTCCGTGAGACAAAGTTTCTGCTCCGTATGGGTTTTATTGAATACAAGGTTGTTTTTCGTCCCCGTGAGTGTAATGTGCCGGCACACTTGCTTGCTGGTCGTGGTGTGAGGCTAGAACCAGGATGCCAACGTGTTTGGCTCACTGGCTTGCCCTCTGATGTAATGGGCGCTGTGGCCGCCGATTTGGTCGAGCCCACTAGTTAATGGAATGCATGGTGTTCCACGTCAAAAAAAAAATCACTATATTTGGCTGACCCAGATCAGATCTCTCTTTAGGCGAGCGGTCTATCTGTCTTGCAAACAGCGAGATAAGCGTCATGGTTTTGGTGGTAAACTAAAACTGACACTTATTTTAGAACAGAGAAAGTACATCATTAGTGTCACCTACATATTTGGGTTAATAAATCGTCATTTTCTGAGATAAGGGCCTATAGCAAGAAATTATTCACTCTTTTTGTTTACCTAAGAAAATCAACTTGTCTAGCTAAGATAAAAGATTTACAATTGCAAATTAATGCAGAGAATGCTCTTCCGACAAGCTAGGGAGATCAGCATCAGCTGTTTGCACGAGGGCAGTAGTACGAATGAGGCATAAGGCAACCTGGCGCATCTATCTCATCTCTTTTTTTGTTTCTTGTTTTTATCTTATCTCTTGTTCTTTGCTTTTCTTATTAACATACCAGCATTAGCATATGTAGAACAGATGATTATAGGCAGAAAGAGGCAAGGCAATTCCGGAAAATACAGATAGACTATGAACAAGTTACTCAGCTGTAAACGAGTTATTCCAAACAGACAGCTAGATTAACTTTTCTTTCCTCTTTCCGAAGGCGGCTTGGGAAAAGGCCTTCTTCCCCTTCATATTCGCCGACGAGCATGTGGATTCGCCTCTCCTCTGCCTGCTGCTCCGGCGGCCAGTGGCGGCTAGGAGATTCCTGGTGCCTCGGCTCCAGCTAGTAGATAGGTAGGGTTTTATTCCTCGCAGGGACAGAGCTCCTTCTTTGAGTCAGTCTTTCGAGCTCTGATCCTCCTCAAGTATGTCCATTGGGACAAATTAGACGGAGCTCCAGCGTAGATTCCAGTCAGCTCCTTGAGCGGCAAGGTTAGGGTTTCTCGTCGTGCGTACGCAACGGCGATATGTGGTGTCAGGTTCTTCAGATCAATTCAAGAATTTAACGACGACGATTACAGCTCTTGAGCGTTGGTCCTTAGGGACACGTGCACGAAGACTTTCCGGCTGTCATCGACAAGTTCAAGCCGTCTCTGGTATGGAAGCGGCGACAGTGGCACATCGGCGGCTCGTTCTGACGGCGGCAATGGTCGTTCGGTGGTTCATGGATCTTGATGTAACTTTTATTATGTTTGAGGTGCCTTGTACTTCCAGTGAATCTTTATACTTCCTCCGTCCCAAAATTCATGTCTTAAATTTGTCTAAATACGAATATATCAAGTCACGTTTTAATATTAGATACATCCATATGTAGACAAATCTAAGACAAAGAATTTTGGTACGGAGGGAGTAATAGATTTGGTCCTTTTCGCTAACAAAAAAAACTAGGTGAACAAGTTGAGGATCTTTTTTTCTCCTTTTATAGGGGAATATAAGTTAACGATCTCAGAATTGTTATCTGTGTCATCGAAGCCCAGTGGATAGTTCGGCCGGCCCAATTTAGTCCGATCCAACTCCATCACGCCCTAATACAAGTATCGAACCATTATACTCGATCGCAGCAGCACCAAGTTGCGCAGATAACGATGGAGAGGACGACGTCGGCGGAGGATCTGACGCAGCAACTACCCGACGACCTGCTCGCCAATATCTTCCGCCGCCTCCGGACGACGTCGCCCAGCCTCGCCGCGTCCCGGTGCGTCTGCAAGGATTGGCGTGCCATCATCGACGGCCGCCGGCTGCTCGAGGACCTCCCGTCCTACTCGCTGACCGGTATATTCTTCCACCTGAACGGCGAGTCGCTCCCCAGATACTTCTCGCCCGCCTCATCGTCCGTGAACGTCGACCCTTTGGACTACGTGGATACCGGCTCCGATTCCATTAAATGCTTGGCAATCACGCAGCACTGCAACGGCCTTCTCCTGCTCAACGACGACGACTGTAAAGAAGCATGGGTGCTTAACCCCGCCACACGACAGTGGACGCACCTGCCTACTCCTCCACCCATGTGCACACCGGGCATGGAGGACGTTGATCATGTAGATCGTTACATGGACTTCCATGATCGATACGTCGTGTTTGATCCTGCGGTGTCACCGCACTATGAGGTCTTCTTAAGCAAGTATGTTCCCTTTATTCCGTTGTCAGATATTAACAAATTGGTGGATCCTCATATACAAGAGAGAGAATGGCCACCGTCGATTTTTGTTTTGCTTGTCTTCTCGTCGAGGACAAAGAGGTGGGAGGAGAGATCTTTTGTTCGTGAAGGGGACGCCGCGGGGACCATTCGCAACATGTTACACGTTCCTCCGTCCAACCACTGGTATGCCGCATACTGGCGGGGATCACTTTACTACCACCAACATGGCGTGTTCATGAGGTAAGTGGCTACTGGCATCTTAAATACCAATTTATATATTTTACGCTTTTGTGTAGCTAGTTATTGTTCTAATTTTGTCCATGGTTTATCTTTGGCAGAGTAAACTTGTCAAGCCATAATTACCAAGTAATTAAGCCGCCGAAAGGTTCCCAAAAAGATCTTTGGGGCCATTATTTAGGAAAATCTAAGAATGGTGTATATTGTGCATTACTTCATGGCCCCAGACTTCGGATTTGGTACCTCGTCGAAACGGGTGATCAGATAAAATGGGTCTTAAAGTGCAGCATCAACGATAGTTATTACGACAAAACTCTACTTGGATTTCATCCAAACAAAGAGACCGTCTTTGTCTTCCAAAGACCCTCCAAAAGAGTAATGGCTTACCATTTCAATAGCTCCAAGACCGAAGACTTGGGCCCCTTAACTGCAGACGACGTATGGCTGTCTTTCCCATACACATTGTGTTTGATGGAAGAGCTTTCAAGCAACAAGCAGTAGCTTAGTTAAGGTACAGGGGATTAGCTGAACGTTTTACTTTTTCATGAACTTTAGGCGCAAGAGTGATCGATTCATATAGAGAAATGAACATCTTATGAATAAATTTATTTATTTTATTTTATGATGGTACGAAGCAACAAGCGGTAGCTTAGTTATATATATGGCTTATTCATGGCAAGGAAACAGAGACATTGATCTGCTAAGTCCTAGGTACAAAAGGTGTAGAAATTCTTTTGGTTACAGTTTTGTATGGTGGTCCTCGAATGGAATTAGTTTTAAAAAATTGTTCATTTCTCGGTTATTATCAGCGCATTACTCCTCCTTCATAGGAACATATTATAGAGGTGGAAATATAGTTATGCCACTTATATGTGGGTTACACTCGAGTGATATTTGATTAACCAAGATTTAAGAGAATATATGCACCAGGAAGGTGCAGTAGCATTCCTACACCTATTAGATGAAATCTTCAACCACAAGAAAGAATACGAAAAGAAATTGAGTGAAATAGCTTTAAATTAGTGAGTGACCCAAGAGCAACCCCAACTGACACCTTTAGCACCCCACCCTGTCGACGTCCCTCGGTGCCATTGCAACCAACGCCGCAATGGTGGCGGCACACACCCCAAAGAGGGGTGGGATGTTCCCAGGCCACAAGATGTTGCCTCGTGATAGTGTGGCGGTTAATGCCGTGGCTAATGCTTGTGGACAGGACGATAGAGCAAGAGGCAGCGCTTGGTGGTATCATTTGATGTAGATCTATCACTGGTTGCCGCTTGTGAGGATGGTGTGGGGCTGCCGAAACGTCTTGAATTGGGATTTTGGCATCCCTCATTGACTCCGCCACATGTGCGACGTCGAAATTTCGTCGCTCGGTGGCTTTTGTGGTGAGCGTCTCTTGTCGCGGCCTGACTGCTTGCTTGTGCAGGAATGGTCATCATTCGCGTGGCCTGACTGCTTGCTTGTGCGGGAATGGTCATCATTCGCGTGGACCGTGCACGTACTAGTTGCTGAGACCACAAAAGGCGGAGGACATCAAGGAGGGCTTTGATTTGGTGGTGCTTCTTGTGTACGTGATCTCAAACTTCAAGGTGAAAATCCTAGGTTTGACCTTAGTTGACCATACCTGACAAAAGCGTTGTTTTTGTATCATTATCTTGTAGACGACATTGCTTAGATTTTGCCCAAACGTGATTTTCAATGTGAAACCATGATCTGGCCTTCAATGATTGGATCTGACAACTACGATGTGCTCGTACTTAGTCTTCAAGGTGAAAACCCATAATCTGGCTTTTAGTGGTTGGATCTGGCAACGACGGCGTGTACGCGTCTACTCCTTTTTCTGCAGGCATTAATTTTGGAGAACCGTTCGTAGTCCTTGTATTGTCAGGAGATGTTTGGTACCAATGGTCGTTGTCTGGTCGCTTCGCGTCCTAGTTCCCTTTTCCTCCGTCTAGAGCATAGTTTGTAGTCCTTGTATTGTCAGGAGATGTTTGGTACCAATGGTCGTTGTCTGGTCGCTTCGCGTCCTAGTTCCCTTTTCCTCCGTCTAGAGCATATATAGATTCTGTTTGTATTACTTTGTTCTTTGTACGCAAGATCCTTTGTACATGTGAGTTGCCGTTAACTGTGTCCATTAGTCATGCAAAAAGCAGGTTGTGTGCTTATTGTGCTAGTAAGTATCCCCTCCATAACTAGAAAGCAACTAGTTAACGAGCGCTCCTTCGGAAGCCTCGTAACGATCAGAGCCACTTGGCGTGCTCTCAGGCATTTGCCACGTGTCGCATTCTCGACGCTTCTTTCAAGAGCCTCGCAATGATCAGCGTCACTTGGCGCGCTCTTAGCCATTCGCCACGTGTCACGCTCTGGACGCTTCCTCCGGATTATTTTTTTCGCACACGTTTTCGGCTTTTTAAACGGTTTTTTTTTCAGGTTTTTTCGACGTTTTGGTTTTCCCTCAGTCTTCCTTAGCTTTTCGATCAAAATATTTTTTTGCGAAAAACGCGTTATCTTTCTTTTTCTTTCACGAAAGTCACGCTTTTTCTTTCGCGAGAGTCACGGCCGTGCCTTTCGGAAACGAAAAAAAACGCGTTTTCTGTTTTTTTTTCCTTTCATGAGTCATGGTCGTGCCTTTCGGAAAGGGAAAAACAAAATGTGTTTTCTGTTTTTTTTTCGCTGAGTGTCACAGTTTTGCTTTCGCGAGAGTCACAACCGTGCCTCTCGGAAAGGGAAAAAATACGCGTTTTCTGTTTTTTTTTCTTTCGCGAGATGCACAGTTGTGCTTCCGCGGGCCGTGACTCGAAAACGGAAAAAAAAACGTGTTTTCTGTTTTTTTTTTCCTTCCACGAGAGTCATGGTTTTGCTTTCATGAGAGACACAGTCGTGATTTCGCGTGCCTTAGGCACAGGCGTGCCTCTTTCCGAAAGGGAAAAAACGTGTTCCTGGTTCGGTTTTTTCGCCCGACTTGTTTAGTCCGGTTTTTTTGAAAAAAAAATCATCAAAACCTATCATTATGAGATCTAGTTTTGAAGATCTCGACACGAGGAATCCAATGGTGAAAACGGTTCGAGATTTGGACGGACAGTTTAAGAAATAAAACGTTTTGAATAAACGAATCTACGAAAAATGGGAAAACTCTCAGGTTGCGACAAGTGGTGCGTGCGACACTTGTCACGACCTGGAAAAGTGAAGTATTCTTTGCAACGAGTACTCCTTAATTAATAATTTCGCCATAACTACACATCTGACAAAAGTTCCGAGTGATGTTTTCTGCGCAACTTAGCATGATGGCGTACGTCTTTTATCTACTTAGAACCACAATTTTCTACTAGTTGCCTTAGGAATAATATAAATTACTGATATTATAATAAATACTCCCTCCGTCCCACAATGACATCAGACGCTTCAAATACACCATCTCAGTAGTATTTTTCATATCCAAGTTGCTATTCACACACTTGTTGCTGATTTAGAAAGGAAAGAATGGCTTCACTGAGACTTCCATTCATGGAGAAAATTGGATATTTCCCTGATTTAAGCCTTCAGTTTACTTTTGTGTAACAGCAAGACCTCGCCGTTGAACTAGACCAAAACCAGCAACTAACATTTCCCTTGGACGTCCTCGACCTCTGATCGATGATAATTCTCAGCAGATCGTCTCCGCTTTAAATCGTCCATGGATAACAACATTTGCAAGAGCCTGCAATTAAATTCACAGATTGTTTTCATTTGGTGATGATGGCCTTCCGTGTAATTCTTCTCCATCACACCTTCTAGGGCTAGCTGCCTTCTCTGGCTAGAGTTTTCGATTCACAAAGGTTGGATTGCACTGGCACCCAGAAAAAATGCACAATAAAAAATCTCTTTCTAATAATAAAGCACGGATTGGGTCATCGGGTTCACCGTCGCGCCGCTTTTGCAAAAGAGTCCCTGCGGTTTTCGAAATTCAACCCGCGGTCCTTTATTTAGTGGATATCTGGAAAACGTTTCGTTTTTGCAAAAGAGACCCTGTGTTTTGGCACATTCAACCCGTGGTCCTTTCGTTTCGTTTCTTTGCAGGGGCGGCAGGAAGTGGAGGCGGCGCTGCGCTCGATGCGGCGGCAGGGAGGCGGGAGCCGCGCGCGGAGACGAAGGAGAAAATGGGAGGCGTGGAGGAGAGGCAGGCGAGCGGGAAGATCTGGGGTGTTCCCCACAACACACACGAGACCGGTGGCGGCCTTGCAGGGGCTCGCGGTGGCACGGTCGGCGAGGACCTGCCGGATCTCGCCGGATCCGGTGGGAAATGGCGCGCAGGCGGTGGATCTGGAAGGAAGACCTCCGGAGCTTGGAGCACGACGGCTGGTGGGCGCGGCATTGCTTCGGGTACCTGGGAGAGAAGAGAGAGATGAGCGGGAGAGAAAAGGAAGGATGGAAGGCCGGAGGGAGAGAGAGAGGGAGCGGTGAGATGCGGCGGTGGTCTTGCTGATGCTGCTCGCCGGTGGCTCGCCGGCCATCCGGGAGACGGAATTGCGGCCTCCCGCATCACGTGGTGACGCCAATGCCCAGGTCAGTCTTGCGATTGCTGACCTGCTGCCTCTTTCTTTCCCATGTAGAAATTCATCGGTCTTGCAGATGCATTCATGTGTTGCTTTTCAATCTTACAAATTAGAGATTTTGATTGATACGTACATGGCAAGCAGCAGCACTACATGAATATAATAAGAGAAGATACACCAAATCTGAAGGTGCTACAATTGATCTACTCATCTTTCCCCTGATTTGAATAATTGTCAGTTTGTGAACACGTCACTTAGCATCTTTTCTAATGTATGTGAGGGGCTTAGCTGGGGAAATTTTGAAGCGGTTCAGATGGGGATTTGTATCATACCCTGCTGCTGTGTATGCTGTTCTTTGCTCTGCCTGGGGCAATTTTGTATCTCTCTCTATCTCTCCCTAATAATCACTGTTTTAAATAGCCCGATATAGCTCCGCTATAGCACGCTATAGCGTTTACAAAAGGTCTTGCGCTAAGAGAATTTGATGCAAACAAATGAACAAATATTTTAAATAGCGCGCTATAGCTCCGCTATAGCACGCTATAGCATTTGAAAGAGGTCAGACCACTCAGGGTGGGCTCGTGAATACGATAAGCGAGGCGTCTGGCTATTTAAGAATAGAAGGCGATGCGTGCTTACTTGAGCCGAGACAATGGGCACGGGCATGCTGGGCCGGCCGACTGCCCATTGGGAGCAGGCTGGAGGCTGTTTTTCATATTTGTTTACTTATTAAATAGTCCCGCCTTGCTATTTTACATAATTTTTTACCAGTTTATATACATTCTTAGGTTGTCCAATATCAAGGAGCTGCTTCGGAACTTATGCAAAGAATATGGCATGAATAAGATTTGTGCTTAGCGAAACAAATGAGGGGAAGAGCGATAGCTATTATACATAATTAAGCCGGCAAGAAAGAAAATAAGCACTAATTGCATGAGAAATAAAGAAGGAAGGAATTAGACGGTAATTACAGATTCCTTTTGAAGGAGGTGCGGGAATCAATGGCAGGCGTGTAGTGCCGTCATTTATATCTTATGAATAAAAATGATGTGGCATCTTTTTCCTGCATGATCCTCACTAATTCCTTGCACTTATAATCCATAATAAATTTGCGCCAAATTTATAACGCATTGAACGTTATGTTTGTGCATACAGTCCTCGCTAAATTTATGTTAATTGTTTCTACCGTTGTAACCCACGGGCATATATACTGTTTTTTTATATTTATATAAATGGAGGTATAATCTTATTGGTCCTCCCATTTCGTATGTCCATGGCATTTCTTCATACCGAGCTAGGTTATTTTACCGATCTTCTGTCCTGGGCCACTTGGCCTCTGCCCCATTGGTCCGCTTAACGTTCCACCAATAGAAAAAACAGTGCCCTCCCAACCTATCCGTGTAACCCGGCCCAACAAATCAAACCCACCAACCCATTTAGGAGATGAGGCAAAAAATAGTTGACCATGACTGGAATCAAACTCGCAATGTCCACTGTTTTTTGTGTTGATCGTGTTAGCCCGCAAAAAAAGGTGTTGATTGTTTTAAACTAAAGTTAAATTTGGTGGTTGTTTGTGTCCTTCACATACTGGTACTAAACTATTACGATGTAAAATCTGGATAACACAAACACAAGGCACAAGCATTAGATTGTGCAGATGTGGCCGGGGTCTCAAACGCGACCGTTCGTTGGTTGTCCATGCAGGCAATGCAATTCTTTATTGGTTCCAAACTTAGGTGGAATGTTTGCTGTGTAGTGAACATCGTGACCGACAATGATAATAAAGAAAAGAAATGACAATAAGGATGAAGGAAGTATGGAGGCGCTACGGGTGATAATTTGTTTCTCCCGTTGCAACGCACGGGCACTTTTCCTATTTTTAATAATAAAGCACGGATTGACTTTGTCAAGTTCATCGTCACAATACATTTTTTTTCTCATATCATAATACGCTTTTACAATTCGTGTAGACAAAATCATGAAATCTCACGTACGTAATCGGGCCAGCCCGTAACCAGGAAACGAAAAACAAAACCACACTTGATGGGTTCGATCTCGAGACCTCACGCTAGGTAGCGGGGACGCCAACCACATGAGCTAGCTGTTGATTATGCTCAAACTGCAGCGCCCGAGTTAAAGTAGTTTAGCGACAGGTCTATCTATTTTTCTTAAATACTTTCAACAATTCTTGGAAACAAGTGTGGACGATTTTCCTTAAAATATTTGAATATGAATACGTTTTTAAAATCGTGGATAAATATCGAAAATTCGAACAAAATTTTGAAACCTGAACAAATTTTGCAATTCCAAACGTTTATTTATTTTTGATATACGTTGTATTTTTAGAAGAATATACATTGAACATTTTCTTACATAAATTTTAAAATTTTACATACAAATTGAACATTTTTCTTCCGTTGCAACGCACGGGTAAATATCAGTTGAGCAAGCAGGCATAACAAAATATGAAAGAATTACACCCGAGGGAACAACCATGAAAATAGAGCAACTTTCCAGCGGCATGAGAGATTAGAAAATAGAGCAACTTTCCAGATATGTACATTCATTAAGACATTTCAGGACACATGCCTTACTTAGCTAACATGCGCTCACCTCCATCAACCCACAAGATCTCAGATGCTTGCAGAGCAAGTTACGGATTCCATATCCTTGCCATGCCAAGCAACCAAGGATTCAACATCAACCCTCCCTACAAGGAATCTAAAATCATGTGTAGATAAGAGTTCTTGCTTGTATCACAAGACACATGAAAAAAAAACAAGTAAATCTGAAGAAACTGTTTTCGAGGAAACATAAAAAAATGCCTTGACTTAATTATCTCCAAAAAAACGACATGAATGTAAAAACGGGTATAACAAATCATAGGCACAAAGTAATTGTTAGTCACAAATGGCAAATTGTGAGCTAAAAGCAAACAATAGGGGTCATACTTCATCACACTAGGTAACAGTATTATGATGGAGTGCAGTTAATCAAATAAAAATATAATACAAGCATGGTTTTCAAAACATCTGATGGAGACTAAATCAATAAAACAATGGGGAAATAACTAATTTAGCTAGCTTAACCAATCAGAGGAGATAATTCTTTGTGTTTCATTTGTGTTTCATATTCTTAGAGCAAGTCAGCCAAAATTCTGAAAACATTATATTGTAGAGATTAAACTGATGGAATCCATACAAAGAAACTTGGCTAACCAAATTTAATCTTCCGAACAATTACAGGCATGGACATTAGCAAGTGTGTTCATATTAGTACAAAAACTAATATTGAAATCAACAGATCTTACAGTGAGAGTACAAAATTTCCATAGCCCGCTGATTCAGTTTACAGAAGATATTCACCTAAAAGACTGATAGTGACTGCATACTTCTAAACTGAATAGTAGCAAAATAACCAACAATTAATAATGCAGTCCAGTGATTGTGTATGTTGACTTGCAACATCCTGATGTAAAAGTAGTCAGCTAAAATGAGCAATTGAAATTTCAATTAATCACTGAAGAAATGAAGGGGTTAATACAAAAAAAAAGTCTTAAATGATTGATTAACCAACAATAAAAAAAAACAAGTCGTAAAGTGTGGTAGATTGTATTATCTTCAAATCTACATAGAACAGATTAGTAAATTGAAATAGTAAGAAAGTAGTCTAATTCAATTTCTTCTTTAATCGCATCCACATTCAATCAAGTAAAAATAAAGAAATAAAAGACAAATTCTTGATCAAAGAATCCATGAAAAGAAGGAAAAATGACACAAGAATAGACTGTAATAAAAAGTAAAAGAACTAAAAGAAAAAGGGACTGGAGATATCCAACAAGGGGAAATCTGCGTTGCAAGTTAACATCAGGGGAACCCTAGGGCCGCCATCTCCGATCTCTCGCATTCGCCACCGCTGCCGTCGGCCTCCACCGCGGTGGCAGCGTGCCCTGCTACCAAAGGTGATGGGGAGTTCTTGCTCTCGTCGGTACACTTTGGTGATCGGCCCGCGGTTTGGTGTGGCGGCACTTGGCGGACTAGCGTGTGGAGGTCGGAGCAACGGCCCCAGGACGAGCTCACCAGAGGGCCACATGTGGGGGAGGCGGGAGCTCGGGTGGTGGTCGGTGGTGTGCTTGGCGCCCATGCTCGGCTGCGGGTGGTTGACTATCACAGCCACAAAGTGCGGCGATCCTGTCGACACGGCCTCGCCGAACCTAGGCTGCCACGCCCGGATCTGCCCTCAGGGGTTGTGCGGGCTGTGTGGCGGCAGCCAGGGAGGGCTCGTTGATGCTGCTCTGGATCTGTCCTTTGTCTCCTGGATCGGCCCACGGTCTGTCGCAGTAGTGGTCTTGCTCCAGACCTGGAGGGTTCCAGTGTACATGGAGGCTCGAGTGGCGGCTCCGGATGCGACGGTTGCTGCCTGGTGTCGAGGGTCCCCGGGGAGGCAGGGCACCGGTCACTGGTGGTTGTTGGTGCCAGCATGTTGGCGCCCATGGTGTCGTTACTTGGTGTGCCATGGACGAAAGATGGCAGCATAGCGTCACTCACACATGGGTGTGGTTCGGGGATGGCCATGGCAGTTCAAGGAACTAAGCTATTGATCGGCAGGGTCTTAGAGCAACTCTAGCCTATTCCTTAAAATTTAGACGACTAAACTGTCAAGTATCATTTAGTGGAATATTCCTTAAAATTTAGAGGAGTAAACGGTCAAGTATCATTCCTTAAAATTTTCGTCGTTTCTAACTGATCCCATAAACTTAACTGAGTAAAAAAGAATAGGTGCACACAAACACAAATTTGATTTGAACAAGTACTTCATAAAGCACACTAGAAACGACATTCGGTGTGGATTCATAATATTTTACATTGACCAAAACTTAGTCTGAACTAATTGAAACTTACTAAAATTTAATCGCTATACGTCTCGTCGGCGAGCCCCTACCAATCGCAGCTAGATGGTCCACCGATCGTGGGGTTTGGGTCTTGGTCGTCAGCAACATCGTCGCCGACATCATTGGCGCCTCCGTTGCCGCTAGACAGAACGATGGCGTCCGCCCCCAGCCGCTAGCTGCTCGTACAAGCGGCGCTCCACCCTAAAAATAAAAATCTTACATTATGGGCCGGATGGAGAATACATAGTTATACCATTTGTACTTGGGTTAAAATCAAGTGAATTTTTTTTCGAGAGTACAAATCAAGCGATATTTGATTAACCAAGATTTAACACAATAAATAAATTGATTGAAACAGCTCTTTTTAAGACAAAAAAAGAAGCTAAAAGGTGGAAACAGGAGTCGTGATCAGATAAGCGGACAACTAACAACTTGCCCGTCCAATGCAACCGACCCGGATTCAATCACGTACGCGTGACCAACTCTCCTTGTTATAACGGTTCTACATCGAAAGTTGTGTAGCAACAAAGCGACAATGGTGCAGACGATTGAGACGCCGTTGTCCTCGGAGGACCTGACGCAGCGGCTACCCGTCGACCTGCTCTCCGACGTGCTGCGCCGCCTCCAGACGACGTCGCCGCCCAGCATTGCTGTGTCCCGCTGCGTCTGCAAAGCGTGGCGTGACGTCGTCGACACCCGCCGGTTGCTCGTGGACCTCCTGCCGCGCTCACTGAGCGGCATATTCGTCCATCTCTGCGGCGACACACGTGAACTGCTCACACAATACTTCTCGCCCGCCATGTCATCCATCGGCATCGCGGCCGCATTCGACTACGTGGACGCCGCCAAGTGCTCGACGATCAAGCAGCACTGCAACGGCCTCCTCCTGCTCGACAACGAATGGCCACGAGGCCGAGCGCCTACCAAGGAGAAGGCGTGGGTGCTTAACCCCGCCGCGCGAGGGTGGGAGCGCCTGCCCCCACCCCCGCCCATGTGCACCCCGGGCACGGAGGACGTCTTCGATTATTACATTGAAAAAGTCATGCAATGCCATAACCAGTACCTCGTTTTTGATCCCGCCGTATCGCCGCACTACGAGGTCTTTTTAGTTAAGCGCGTTCCCTCCCTCCCCTGGCCTAGCCATGAGTATTACATGGAGGATCATGTGGGAGAAAGAGAATGGCCGCCATCGACGTTCGTCTTGCTTGTCTTCTCATCGAGAACAAAGCGGTGGGAGGTCGCACTTTACTGGAGGTCAAAGTGCGACATCAACCTTGACCCTCTTCTAGCAGAATTTTCCGGGGAACGCGGTGATACTTCCTCAGAACAGTGTGATAACAGAGGTTCCCTACTTGGAATTCATCCGAACGAAGAGACTGTCTTCTTACATACACCTCTCAAAAGAGTAGTGGCTTATCATTTCGACAGCTCCAGGATGGAAGACTTGGGCTGCTTACCTGTGGAACCTCGAGACCACATACATGTTTCTTTCCCATACACTTTATGTCTGATGGGGGAGTTTTCAAGCAACCAGTAGCTCAAGTAAAGTACCATCTTGGACTAAGGGCATGTTTAGGCAGTTCATGCTCTTCGCGCGTTGGTCGGCGAGAAGGAGAAATCATGGTGCATTGCTCACGGTTTTGTACTTCGTCGCGATCTACAAAAGAAAACGGTTTAATCAAACTTTTGCCCATTCTCTTATTATCAGCGCATCACTTTTTCTCCCTTATATAATAATAGATCATAGAAGAGAGAGAGAGAGAGAAAATGCAGTTATGTCATTTATATGTGGGGTTCACTCGGGTGATGTTTTATCTGGGGAGTGTGACTATGGTTTATGTAACTCACTCAACCAGAATATATGCACTAGCCAGGTGCCTGAGCATTCCTACACGCATTAGCACGGATCTTCGAGCACATCGACGGATCATGAAATGATCGATTCAAACCGTTGTAAATGATGTTGTACATCCGGTGAAAATAGGATTCGTGAAAGATAAAATTAAAACTAGAATGTACTGCTATAGACTATCTCTAAAATAAAAGGGCAGCCCCGGTGCACGTAGCTCCCGCTTGCGCAGGGTCCGGGGAAGAGTCCAGCCACTTTGGGTCTATAGTACGCAGCCTTTCCCTACATCTCTGCAAGAGGTTGTTTCCAGAACTCAAACCCGTGACCTCATGGTTACAAAGCAGCAACTTTACCGCTGAGCCAAGGCTCCTCTTCTGCTATAGACTAACTCTGACGAGTGAACCCGACTCAACACCGGCGGAAGATTTCTATCGAAAATGCAGGGGCAATAAACAACCATCAGAAACAGGGCACGCAACAAATTGGCCATGTCACTACTCTAGTGAGACGATGACAACAAATTGGCATGTTAACCCAAGCACTTCTCTATCCCACCACTCTTTTGTTTCTTGCTCTAATGTTTTATATCGTCTCTTGTACCCTGTTTTGTTTCATGGGTGTTTTTATCATAGCATAGATATAGAGCAGGGGATTAGGAAGACAATTATGGTTAATATGGATAGGTGAAGTGAACAAAGCGGGGTGTTTAGAAATTGTTATCTGTCATCCTAGCTCCCACGGTAGTCTCTCATGTGCGCCGCAAAGTATTTGGCCGGACTGGTCCCTGCAGTCCCGTCAGAGCAGGATAAGAAAACACATGGATTTCTCAATGCGTGTAGAGTTTTGTTATTTATTTTGTAAAGTCTTCCAATTTTACCCCTTGAACAAAATGTACTCGTGATTTTTTTCTAGCAGTGTTGATGGATCTAGTCCGTTGAGTGACTGGAAATGGACGGCCGTAAAAGGTCTTAAACCTAGTGGTTTCTACCTCTGAGGCTGTAGAGACATATATAACCCCTTCTGTGACGATTGCTCCACGGGGTGGGTGAAATTCTCGATGTCTTTTTTGTGTGGCAAAAAATACGGTATGGCATCACAATTTGGAACGGTGGAGAAACACAATCGAAATTAGATATAGCTGGTGCGACCATGCTCCTGCAACCAACCGCAGCTTACGCAGGCTCAGCGGTGCCCATGACGTCACCGTGATGACATGAGCAACCTTCCTCGCAAGAGAAGAAAAAGACATGAGCGACCCAAGCGCAAGCACATGTATCCCATGCCTTGCTCTTTCTCTATTCTGTTTCTTGTTTTAATTAATGTTTATTTTAACTCATGATTTGTTTGTTTTTATCATAGCAGTAGCATGGAGTATAGAGCAGAGGACTACACAGACAATTTTGGAAAATACAGGTGTAGTAGGTGAACATGTGGAGGGTTCAAGAATCCTCTTGAGTAGTACACTATAGTTCTGCATGTGTATTATTTTCTTGACCAAATAAATGGAATGTAACTGGTGTTGAGTCTGTAGTTTATAATGTCCAAGCTAATCATTGGGCTCAAGAATGTGTTATCACAGAGTAAATTTCACCGGTTTAAAAGTCACACAAGTTAAACAGCACCAAGCGGTCTTGGAAACCACAGAGTAATCATGTCACACAAAGCAGCCTGGGAGTAAACTAGGCTGCTCCTCACCTACACAGCACCAAGCCGTCTTGGGAAACACGCTCTGCTCAGCTCAGCTGGAGCGGCAGAGGCTCCAGCCGCAGAGCATATATATTGCAGGCATCCATGGCCGGGCACACTTGCTACTTGGTAGAGGTATAGCACCACATACCACCACCAGGGCGACGACCCATGAGGAGGCCGGCGGTGGTTGCGGTGGCGCTGCTCCTCCTCGTCGCATGGCAGCCGTCGCCAGGGAGGACGGCGGCCGCGCTGGACGAGCAGGACGACGATCCTCCCGCGCCGCCGCCGCCGGACGAGCAGGACGACGATCCGCCCACACGGAGCATGCCGCCGCCGTCAGACGAGCAGGACGACAATCCGCCTGTGCGGAGCATGCCGCCGCCGCCGCCGGACGAGCAGGAGGACAGTCCACCTGTGCGAAGCATGCCGCCGCCGCCGCCGGCGGACGAGCAGGAGGACAATCCATCCTGGCCTGGGATTCCGTTGTTGCCGTCGCCGCCCCCGCCCCCGCCGGAGGAGTCAGGTGCGCCAGGAGTACCCTCGCTGCCGGGCTCCTTGCCGCTGCCGCTGCCGCCGCCGCCGGGCGGAACCAGCAGCGCCGCCGACTTCGCCCACGGCGTGCGCGGCTGCCGCCGAGGCACGACGATCCGCCGGAACCTGAGCCGCCGGAGCTGCCTCGCCATCGGCGGACGCCGAGGGACCCGACGCCGCCACGGACGGTGGTGCCACCGCATGAACCGGGGTGGGCCGCGGTGCCGCTGCCGATGGCACCAATGCCGGCTCCTGGGAGGCCGATCAACTACAGCACCACCGGCTGGACGACCATGCTGGTGTTCGGGGACTCGACGGTGGACCCCGGGAACAACAACCGGCTGCAGACGGTGATGAGGGCCAACTTCCTGCCGTACGGCGCGGGCTTCCTTGGCGGCAGGCCCACCGGCCGGTTCAGCAACGGCAGGCTCATCACTGACATACTCGGTACAGACGCACTCTTCTTTCCTTGCATCTATTTCACTGGTAAATCATGCATGCACAAGGTATCAACTGGGCTTCTCTTCCAAGCAAATGGTGGTGGAGCTCATGTGAAGTTTTTGGTCGAAAGGTGGGTGATGCTCACTGTTGGTTAGTATGGTATTTACGGTGCAGTTTTTGGGATGTGCAGCGGAAAGACTAGGTGTAGCGAGGAGCCTTCCAGGTTTCCGTGAGCCGAGGTTGAGGCCAAGGCAGCTCAGAAGGGGTGTGAGTTTTGCATCAGCAGGCTCCGGATACGATGATGCGACCGCCAGGATATCGGTATGTCAGCAGTATAACCTGCAACATTTTTTTCCATCAGAGCACAAAGTCAGGCAAATCGTATGAATTAAGTCAGGCAAATCTAAAGAAAACATGGTAAAAGGCTACCAAAAATAGTTTTTAAAACTAATGCAAGCTATCCCGATTATTCAGAGCTGGTATTTGGTACTAACTAGCTAGCTGTGTTTTCATTTTTTTTCTCTCCGTGATAGAATACACTATCATTTTCCAATCAAGTCGAGGACCTATGGCGTTACAGAAGAAACCTCCAAAGATTAGTGGGACCAAGAAGAGCTGGTCAACTTCTCAGGAGGGCTACATTCGTCATAAGTGCTGGAACAACCGATCTGTTTAACCACTATCTTGCCGCAAACCGTTCAGGAACAGAGAGTTGGCCGCCGTATGAGAACCTACTGATAACACGTGTCGCTAACTATACCCAGGTAAGCACTTGTCAAATGATAGTGTACTATCTTTTGTATGTTAGCTCAGTGCTGTGACTTAACCCTTATCATTTTACTCAGGCAATGAGAGCACTCGGAGGAAGGAGATTTGTATTTGTTGGAGTGCCCCCAGTTGGGTGTTTACCACTTGTTAGAACCTTGCTAGGCACGGGTGCAGAAACATGCCATGAAAACATGAACTCCATGGCAACTTCATTTAACAGAAGGCTAGGTGAAGTGGTGCGCTTTCTGAGGAACCAACGAGATACCAGAGCTACTTTTATTGACGTTGCTCCAATCATAAGCATGGCGACAGTAGACCCCAAAATCTTTGGTAAGTTGTGATACATTTTGGTCCCTTTTAAATGAACAGAAGGGGAAAAAAGTGTAATGACAATGTTTTCTTATGAACGCCAGGGTTGACAGAGACATCAAGAGGCTGCTGTGGAACAGGGGTTATTGAAGTTGGGCAAACATGCAGAGGCCGATTAACATGCACAGATCCCAGCAAGTACATGTACTGGGATGCTGTCCACCAAACAGAGAGAATGAACGAAATTATCACAGATTATGTGATTATGAATTCAATTGGAGAAATTTATGCCTAGATCAAGATTGTGAATTCAAGCCTACATCCCACAGAGATTGTACCTAGTATTTTATATTTTATTGTAGTGCATATTCGATTGCAGTTCAATAGAACAGATCAGTCATACCATTTTCTACTATATTCCTTATTCCATGATTGTGACTACGAGATGGAACGATTTTTCTAAAGATGGCACAGATATTACATTCGGTAATGAAAGTGCTTGCGCAGTCATAACTAAATTTGGCCCTGTCTATTTGTTCTTCATCCTCTGCACACCCCCACACCCCCAACCACACACCAATGGATAATCTCCAGCAATATGGACACCCGTAGCACAAACCGGTCTAGCACTCCTGATTCGCGGAGGAAATAAGCCATGCAGTCAGGAATAGAGCTCCATAAGTAATTGCCTTCGTCTCAGTGATAGCTTAACTTTTGCATATGGGTCAGTAGAATCATGCTTAGAACCTATAGAACCTTATGAGGGAGAGTTATTTTTAACACCCAATGGTGGCTGAAGCTGTTACCTAATGATTATGTAGAAGAGGCCAGCAAATAGGACATTTTGGGTAAATATAATACTGGTCATTATACTACGTGTGTGGGAAATAAATTGCTGGATCAAAGAAAAGTTGGATAAATGAAATGGTTAAGGTACCTCAGTTAGCATGGATCTTGAACAGGCCTCGCCAAAGCAAAAAAAGTTTCTGATTTTACCGACATCAACAACTCAATTGGGACAACCTTAGCAGGACGTGAAATTTTAAGCCTAGGCTCCAGAAAGGCTGACAATATCCATTTGAAAGTATCAGACAGGAGAAAATATATAGCGTAAGTATAATCACAAATAGTAAGAATAAGTTCTTGAGACAATCCTAATACCTGGAGAAAGCTTCCGCCCCTCATACAGCAGTGTTGCTAGTGGATTTTTGGCCCAATGGTTCACAGCTAGGCGGCTTGTCGGCTGAAAACCTACCAATTTACCTTCTTCTGACATCACCACCTAAATAGAAGAATCAAGTGACAAGGTGCAAGTTATAGCATTTGACCAAAGAGAATGAATAACATATCAATTTATTTTAACAGAGGGAGCATTAACATTATAATTATAAAAGCAATGTGGAAAAGAATATTAAAAAGAAGCAGTGTGGAAAATAAATATAGGTGTCTTATGAACCAGATCACACATAAAAGTAGGCAAACACTGCACGCACAGCTTATTCAAGAGGTATAAGGGAGTAGTTTACAGTTTTTTTTGTCATATAACTGAAGTAAAGGATTAAGTCCAATTGCAGCCAAAGTATCAATAAGCATGCAATAGCTGAGCAAACAGTAAAAGAAAGTGTAGACTCTTTCATGTGAGTCAGGACCAAAGAGCCAACTTGATACATGAAAGACAAGGTATTACACAAGGTTCACTCTAAATCATAATATTATGTAAAAGTCACGCATACACTGCTGGAGTAAGATAAGTGTGAAACGGATTTGAAGGATACCAAAACTAAAATAATAAATTGCATTGGCATAATATTTAAGGCGGCAAAACAAATGCATTATGCTTCAGCACGCGTGACAAAAAATCGAATGGCAAACAACAGATATAAAATTAAGAAATGGAACGTTATTAATTCATGACTGTATAAGCATATCGATATCAGACTCGAGTTGTAGATACACCATCAAAAACAACAAATGTCTTCATCTGCTACAGAGATGTCTTTAATAAATCAGGCAAACTTACCTGAAAGCTAGCAATGTTCTGCAGACTTTCCTGGGTATTATCGTTTTGTTCCAGATGAGAAGTCATCTCGGTGGGAGTTGATATCAATGGGTTCTTATTTTCTTTGATAACAGTACGGGAATACTGAGCATCATCAGAAGCAGCATTATCGCCAAGATTGATGGCCTTGAAGCAGTCAGGTAATTCTCCAATCCAAGCACCAATATTTTCATCAACCACTATATCCCCAGGGCAACCACATGAATCTTTTATTTTCTTAACAACAGATATGCAATAACCTCGTACCTGCTCAGGGGAACAAATCAGAAGAGGAAAAATTGCAGAGCACCTGATATACGAAAATGCAGTGTCCACAATTGATACTATCAGTGCTTTCAAGAGAAAAGAAAAAGAAAAGAAGAAGAATAAGATACTATCAGTGGTTCCAGAGCCACAGAGACAGAGCACTAAACTCTTGAGAGCTGAATAGTTCTTGGAGGGTAATTATTTGTCATCAGATATGCCCTTAATTATGCACAGTAGGTAGGTCTGCTGGACATTCCAAAAGAGTACTGTAGTGGTTGAAATATATAATCTACATGCTACATGATGTTAGCAACAAGAAGAAAACAGAACACTCGTCATGAAGCAAAAGCGGCTTAAGAAATGACTTTTCCATAAATCATCTTTAACATCTTCCAGAGACTCCATGGTTTTATAGTGAGCAGTTAACAGTTACTACATGCAAGTTGCAACAAATGAAGGTCTCCTATTTAGAGTAACATCAAGTATCAAAGTTAGAATCGGCTAGAAAGAAAACAAAAATTAAATCTGAAATACTATGGGGAAATCATGATGAATCAATATCCTGTGAAAGGGCCAACAGCATATCACGCATAAACCCCAGAAAACAGAAGCGGTCACAAAGGAATTCAGGCTAAAAAACAAATTTCTCCACAGAACAAGCATGAACATCACAAGGAATGAGTATACCTCACTATTATCCAGAGAATGAACATCAGAACAATAGCTCTGTGATGATGAGGTGGGTGAACTGCCCATAAACAACCTTTTGCCTTTAAGAGATTGAGGCCAGCATAACTGAGCAACGACGCCGACAATAAAAATAACAGAACAACCAGCCAAGAAAGAAAAAAGGTTGTTCAAATAACCCTGCACCCAAAGAAGCAATGTTGGAAAAGAGAAAATAATAAATATTTTTACAGGCAAGCTTCGACTGAGATAAAGTAGCAGCATACATTGTTCCTTCTAATCTTGGATGGTTCTGCATTCCAGTGAGAACAGAAAGTTTTTCCAGGAATCGTAAATTGATCTTCAAAATACATGTCAACAACATTCCCTAGTTCCACCTACAGTTGCAGAAAATTAAATAAATAATACTGATCAAAACAGCGGTATGTTTACATCAAGGATAGTGATAGATTAACCATATACCAGTTGGAAGTGGGATATGGGAACTTCACACATATTATTTACTAACTCATGACAGCCCTCAAGCTTCGTATTCTCGAATGCATTGGCATTAATTTGCAGTTTATAAGAAGGAACGAACTCATGGGCCCAAAGGATAAAATCAGGACCCCCGATCTCCGCCAACCTTCCATATTTTGGGGCTGGCCACCACGCATTCTTTAATCTGCCCACTTCATGAGAGGACTTGGTCAGATTAAAACTCTCCAAGCATCTCCTAGCATTATTTGCAACTTCTGCCTCGGAAATTCTGTGTATACAAACAGTGGAATCAGATGAGCAGTTCAGCTTCTGCGATTGAAAAAACCCGCCTGTGCCACCGAAGTAACTCTTTTCGGTATCCTCAATGACACATGAGAAAATTGCTTCAGCAAGAGCGGATAGAAGTTTTCCATCCGATGAACTGATGCTGAAATCCACAGGAACCTGGTATGCAACCACAAATTAGCAAGTGCTAAACAGACAAACAAACAAACAAAATTCAGTATCAAGCCCCAATGTACACCTTTTGGGGTTTGCTCCAATCCTGGAAGTTCCTCCCTGAACCTGGGGAGAAGATTTCTAGCCGATAGTTTGAAAGCTTGTGCATCACAACTTGCTTAAGGGCCATAGCCAAGATGCTCTCGGAATCAGGTTCATTTTCAGAGAAAATATCATCACCAAAGTCCTTCTTTATCTTAGTGGCCTTCTCTTTGACTTCCTTGGCTTGCAAAATCTACAAATACAGCAAAACTTCATCAAGAACAAAATGAAGCAAGACAATCAGACCAAAAGTAACAAGCCCTGCCGTATTTCACACATACAAACAGACTAATAAGCTCCTTCCTGGATAAACTACAATTAAACAGGGTAAACAACGATCCATTCTTAAACTACGCACATGTCAACTGCAGCATGAATGCCTTGTCCACCTGCACTGCCATGGGGAATCTACATGCTGAATCTAGCTTTTCAATGGGTTTCACCTTGTATTGGCTGCATATTTCTTATAATGGAAGTGCGACTAAACGCTGCGTGTATTCGAAGAATGTTTCCTATGGTTGGTGCGGCATGACGGCAGCCTATCCTAATCGAGTGACAGGCACTGAAGCACCGCAAAGTAAGGCGCTCACCACTCGAGTGGACGCGGCGCCGCCGGCTCCGGGGAGGAAGGCCTCCATGACCATGGCCTCGGAGCCGGCGCCGAGGTGCGCCTCCGCGGCCGCCCCGCCGTCGGCGGCCGCCGCGGCCGCGACCGCCTGCTCCCGCCGCGCGGCGCCGGAGACCTCGAGCCGCGCGAGGCCCGCCTCGTAGCACCGCGCGATGGGGATGACGCGCCCGCGGTCACCAGCCGCGCACCGGTTTCCCTCGAGGTCACCGCCCCCGCCGGAGCGAGCCGCCGCGGCGGGGAGGGCGAGGCGAGGAGCGGGGGCCAGCGATGGTAGGGTTCTGAGGAAGGGGGGCGGGTAGCGGGAGGGGGAAGGGGAGGCGAGGCGCGGGCAGAGAGGCGGCAGGTGGAGCGGGAGGAGGAGGGACGGAGATGGCATTCTGTAGGAGGGGCTCGCCGGAGACGAGGGCGGCGGCGGCGGCGGCGACCGGGGAGACTCGCGGTCGGCTGCGGGCGCGGGCAGGAAGGGGGGAGGCTTTCGGAGGTTTATCGTGTCAGCAATTCGTTTTCTTTTAAATCATATACTCACGGTATAATATTTGTATATTCAAATTAAATGCAAAACATGATATTTTGCAACATATAAAGCGTCCTTTTTTTGGAAAATTTTCAATCTATTCTTCTCCAATGCGGTACAACAAACATCGTGAATAATAAACATTACATCCAGATTTATAAACCACCTAACAACGACTACGATAATTGAAGCGAGCTGAAGACGCGCAACTGTTATCGCCCCTCCCTCGTCGGAGCCAGATAGACCTGGCCATGGGAAGCCTGGCCCGGCCCGACGCTGCCCCCGGGCCAGACTCGGGTCTAGATTTTGAGCCCGAAGGCCGGGCCCGGGCCCGTCGTTTTTGCATTTCTCTAAAGGTCGGGCTGGGCCGGTCCGGAGCCCGACGCGGCTTTTACCAGCGGTCATGAGTCGATTCTCAGCGGCGGCGCGGCTGGTGCAAATGGGGCTGCTCGACTGCTGGAAGTGGTGTTGCTCACCTGCCGCCACTGCTCGCCGGACTTGGATGTTGTGTGCTGATTATATAAAGTCCCAATTTCAAAATGTTGTACTTCCTTTGTCCAAAAATACTTGTCATCAAAATAGATAAAAGAGGATATATCTAGATGTATTTTAGTTCTAGATACATCTCTTTTTATCCATTTTGATGACAAGTATTTTCGGACGAAGGGAGTACCTAAACAAGTCCATTCAACTAACTTTTGTACCTATAATATAAACAATGTTGTGTTTGTGCGGCATGTTGCGGCATATATTTTTAGCAAATGTTGATACTCCCTCCGTTCGAAAATACTTGTCATCAAAATGGATAAAAAAAAGATGTATCTAAAACTAAAATACATCTAGATACGTCCCCTTTTATTCATTTTGATGACAAATATATACGGACGGAGGGAGTACTATTTAAGAAACATAACATGAAAGGTAACTTGTAGGCATGGCAAGTAAGGTATTCAAATACATGCAAGCTCTGTGTCCCAAATACATAGGTGAGTGGAGAATTATGAAGTTTGATTTATGATTTTTGTTTGTGTTGGAATAAAAGTATATCAGCAATCAGCATAAGACAGAAAAGTTGCAATGCCATGTGATATAATGTTCTTCGGTATGTAGTTGGTAGACTTGTGATGAAATCCGTGTAGATTCAGCCTATTTTCGTATATTGTTGTCTCAATGTCAGGCAATATATAGAATATCTATATTATCCTTCTAACATCGGTTTGCTGAGTATGTTTCTTGGGCAATTCATTTGTAAAACAAATAAAACATCCAAATTAACAAAAAGTGTATCGCTTTCGGTCTCTTGAGTCTGCTCTAAGCCTCTAGTGTCACTGCCTCTCACCTTGACCTCCTTGTAAACTTATCTGATTTAATTCTAACCTTTTTTAGGAAATAAAGACTAAGAGCATATGTGACCCTTCCCCAAAAAGCCCTAACTCCCTAAAAAAATATTATCTTGAGGAGTTAAGCCCCTTCCATCCCTTCACACCAAACCTAATTCCTCAAATATTTGAGGAAACCTCGTCAAACCCTCAATATTGACCACGAGATGTTGCAGTATCTCATAGGTCAACCAACCATCGGACACTCCAATTTGTCTGTCATCCAATAGAATGGAGGGATGCTAAAAATGTTCCATCATTGCTGACAATTTCCATTGAATTGGAGGGAGAGTGGTGGGTTGATGAAACTGGCGACACCCTACCTCCTCAAATTTTAGCACCCAACACCAAGTTTCCATAAATTTTGTCTCCTTCCGTGACTCTCTCTTAAATTTTGTCTCCTTCCGTGACTCTCTCTCTCCCCCCCCCCCCACCTCTCTCCCTCTCTCTTTCTCTCTCCTCGTTGCAGAATGTGGATCTAACCAATATTTGTGTTTTTAGGTGATCCCTACATACTCTATCAAATGCGCATATTTGAAGCAAACGGGACATTCAGTTGGAATTGTTCTGGTGAGTAATTTTGTGCCTGCCAAACTGGTGTTCAACTTGCATCCACTTTGTCAACAAGACAGCAAAATGTATTCAGGAGGACCCCTAGATTAGCAACATCTCCCGACTTTTTGGGAGGGAGAGGGCGTTTTTTTGGAGGAGGGGGGGGGGGGGTAGAAGATTTTATGTGATGGTCTAACTCCCAATAGAGATATGAACAAACTATTGGGGAAGGGTTAGAAATGCTCTGATGCACGGCTGGATTATGTATGTATCTTACCAGTGCGATCTAATTTAATAACAAAAATGTAGTGCAGTGTGTATTTTATTTACTTACTAATAAGAAAAATACAGTTGGTTGGCAACGGAAATAGTACACCCCGTGGAATCCTTTAACAAAAGATATGATATAAAATAGATGACTAACAGATTTAAGGTTCCTTTGATTAGATAGAAGTTCATAGGACCTTTAGAGAATCTGGACATTTAGGAGATTTGTTCTTATGTTGGTCGTTTTATCTGTAGGATGCTAATCCCTAGAAAGTTCTATTTATAATTAAGTTGCCCTCTATTTTAGAGGAAAATATCCATTCACTCAAACTTCTATTGGAACTAAGTTGACATGACACGACAATCCTACTTTTTTCTTATTTTCGCGTTGTAAGAATAATGTGAATCAAAGAAGTCCTTTGCTTTCAAAATGTACTACGGTCGACAGTTCGAGAAAGAACAAAACCCTCTTTGGTCTGGGGCGGAGCATTAAAGTGGTGGCCTAAAATAATTTACTTTATAGGTTATTACTGAATTTTGCGTAGTGGACACGAGCTAGGGCTGTTCATTATGAGTTTTTTTTCGAACCGGGCTAACCCCCTTTCCATTACTTAGAACGGAAATACATCAGCCTGGGAAACAGAAAGATAGTCTGAGAACAGGGAGAAGGGGAGAGCGAGTTCGACGCACTACCAGGAAACCCACCGCACTCGCCCGCCTTCGAAACGAGTGCTATGGGGCGAAAACCTAGTAGCACCATACAACTAGCCCTATTACAGAAGGCAGCCAAAAAAGCCATAAGTCTTGACACGAATAAGTTCCAGGGAAGTTTTAAAACCGCACAGCTGGCAGCTAACGACGAACAAGAAAAGGAGGCAGCAGGACATGGCACTTGGGACGATCAGCTCGAATCTCCAATCTTGACAGTCGCATCACATGTCCTCATCAGCATCAGAGTCCCGTTGCGAATCGTCTCTGCCCCTGCTCGAAGTTGCTTGATGTCGTCCCCACCCTGAAGACCTTCCCAATAAAGAAGAAAGGAGATCACCGCAAAAACAATCTCGAAAGGGGTTTTTATCATCTTCTTCTCAAAAGTGACCGCACCCAAGGCCACAGTATAGAAGGACTCATATCCGGGCAGGAAGGAGTAGCACCACACAAAGAACTGCCATTGGTTTCTAGGACAAAGGTCAGTTCCGAGGGTCACTCCAATAGATCGCCACACAACCCTGGAAACAGGGCAATCAAAGAACAAATGCTGAGAGGTTTTAACTTGCTGGCAGAAGGAACACATTGGATTCCCCGGCCACTTGCGCTGTCGCATCACATGCCAGAGGAAGATCTGGATTTTAAGTGAAATCTTAGCCTTCCAAATCCATCTAAAGTTGCACCCACTAAGGGGTTTTTTGAGCCAATTATACATAGACTTAGTAGTGTACTTGCCCGATTTGTTCAGGCCCCAGTACACAGAGTCAGGGGCGTCTGACAGGCGCATGCCGTGGATCTGTTCACGGAGATTAGCCCATTGATCCATGAGATCTGAGTCCAGTCTTCTACGAAAGAAGCTGGAACAAACTACATACCCCATTTTATCCAGAGTGCAGTTCTGATCGACACAAATGTCAAACAGGCGGGGAAATTATTCCTGAAAGGGGGCCAGCCCATTGATAGAATCTTTCCAAAGCCTGGTCAGATTGCCAGCCCCCACATGGATTTTCCTGCCTATCATATATAAGTTCTTAATTTTCAGCAGGTTTTTCCAGCTGGGTGAGTCAGAGAAACGAGGGCCCACAGTCGCAATAGTTTGATCACGCAAGTATCTAGCCCTGACAATATCTTGCCAGATCCCATTCTGGGTGTCTAGTTTCGACCACCACTTAAGCATAAGGCTAATATTCTGTTTGCGTAAATCTTTAACTCCGAGCCCGCCCTTATCTTTAGATCTACAGATTCTATTCCATCTGACCAGGTGGTATCTCTGTTTCTTATGGCACCCCTGCCAGAAGAATCTCCTCCTATGTTTGTCCAACCTTTCCACGAAGGTTTTGTTCATCAGCCACATAGACATGTGGTATAGCGATAGCTGTGTGACTACCGAGTCTAACAAGGTGTGTCTCCCACCCATAGAGGCAGCGTTACCAACCCATGCATCAAATCTAAGGAGGTATTTGTCGACAATGAATTCCCAGTCAGAATTTCTGAGAGCTGTGAAGCTAACCGGCATACCCAAATACTTAAGAGGAAATTGACCTATGTCACAATTTAAGAGATCAGCATAAGCTTTGGTAATCTGGGCACCCGCCCCCCCCCCCCCCCCAGTTAAAATCTCACTTTTATGGAAATTAACTTTGAGGCCAGACATCATCTCAAAGATATATAACAGGAGTTTAAGGTTGGTGGCTTTTTCTGGGCATTCTGGATCATCTTAGTAAGGCACTCCACGGCCAAGTTGAACAGGAAGGGTGAGTAGGGGTCCCCCTATCGCACCCCTTTGGCGCTTTGAAAGTAAGGTCCGACACAATTGTTTAGTTTGATACTAACCGTGCCATTATGTAGGATTTGCTTGACCCAACCACACCATTTAGGATCAAAACCTCGGAGTTTATGACACTCCAACAGGAAATCCCAATTGACCTTGTCGTATGCTTTTTCAAAGTCGAGTTTAAGAATCACCCGAATCCTCTTCTTGACATGATTATAATTCAGGAGTTCATGGAGGGCCAGCACCCCATCCGTAATACTTCTGCCTTTAACAAAGGCATTCTGGGTGGGACTGATGAGAATATCAGCATACTTAGCCACCCTTCTATCCATTACTTTGGTGATCAACTTGTAGGGGCAACGGAGGAGGCAAATCGGCCGGAATTGTTGGATGCGGTCGGCCCCCGAGATTTTAGGAAGTAAGGTAATAATGCCATAGTTAAGACGTTGAACATCAAGGGTGCCCTTATGAAAGCTATCAAACAGCCGCATGATGTCATTTTTGACAATATCCCAGCAACACTGATAAAATTTGGCAGGAATGTCATCAGGCCCCGGGGCTCTGTTGACATCCATGTCAAACAAAGCATCTTTGACCTCTTGTTCAGAGAATTCTCTAATCAAGTCTGCATTATTTTCAGCCAAAAGTTTCTCATTGTTCTCCCAGATATCAGGATCCATGTGAAAAGGATTTCCAGGAGCCAGACCAAAGAGTTCTTTATAGAAGTTAGTGGCATGGGTCAATAAGTTATCAGTGCCGTCGATCTCCACCTCTCCATATTTGAGAGCATGGATTGCATTTTTTCGTTTGCAGCCATTAGCTATCTTATGAAAATAGTCCGTGTTACGGTCTCCCCTGAGCAGCCATCGTTCATGTGATTGCTGCAGCCAATAGATTTCTTCAGCAGCTAGCAGCTCATGAAGCTCAAAGCACACATCGAGTTTTCTACAGTATAACTCAGGCAAGAGGGGGCCCTCCTCCTCTGCCTCTTCTAGTAGCTCGAGCTCGAGATGTAGGTCCTCTTTTCGCTTTTTGACGTGTCCAAATTTATCCGAGCCCCACCCCTTGAAATAAGATTTAAATCTTTTGAGTTTGATATTTAGAATATCAATGGGGTCCGAGGCAGCAAGCCTTCTGTTCCAGATGTTGGCCACTAGGCCAAAAAACCTGTCATCTTTTAGCCATGAGAGATCAAAATGAAACTCCCGGGTTTTGGTAGGTGTTCTCTTTTCCCCTTCAGTGTATATCAAGAGAGGATTGTGGTCAGATAGTTCTCTGACCAGTTTTCTCATGGAGACGATGGGGAACATTTTCTCCCAAGAGTCAGACATCAACACCCTATCAAGTCTCTCGAGTGTGGGGTCGGATTGGTTGTTAGACAGGTGTACTTGCCCCCACACATATAAATTTCCCTAAGGCCCAGAGTATTGATGATGGAGTTGAAAAGATCGGTCGATTTGGACTTATGCAACTTTTTATTTTTCTCACCAGTGTGTCTCAGAATGTTAAAGTCGCCCCCAACAATATAAGGAATATCAGTGTTATGGCAAAAAGAGGCCAGTTACATCATGTAGCGACCTGACCCAGAATCGGTCAAGTCTCTGTGTCTGTACCATCCCAAGATCATGCTGGTACTCACAGTACATCGATAAAGTAATCAAAGTTCAATCACACCTGAATATTATTAATCGATTCTCATATAGAGTCTTTATTACAAGGGAATAAATTCGGCTCAAGGCCAACTCATGAGAAATAAACTACTAATGCTGCGGAAGCGTCGAGGTAGCGAGTCCATCCGACTCAAAGGGCAATCGCCCGGCCAGGGCGTAGCCTCACTCTGATCGAATATATCTCTGCAACATAATACGTTGCAGCCATGTAGGTCAGCTTTTGGAATAAGTGGCAAGTCATGAAGAATAACAATAATAAAGTTACTACACTATATGCATTTTGGCTGTGGAGCTCTAAGTTTCATCATTTTGCGTAAAGCCAATTTTATCCTACTACAAAGGACTTATTTGCAAATTACTACAAATTGTTGGTAGTTATTGAGATGGTTCCGCCAACCAAAATCTCGTTCCCAAATTATTAAGTCATAAACCCTCAAATTAATTCATTAGTTTTAGTGTTGAGATATCCGAATACTTCCAAGTTCCAGAGGCTCAAATGTCCGTAACCGGGGACACGGCTAATCGATTAGGTTATAACTCTGCAGAGGTTTGCGCACTTTCCCCGCAAGAATCATTCCCTCCTTTAGAGTCTTCGCACTTCATGGTGTTTGAAGACGGGACGAATGAAACAGGGTCTTCCAAAGAGTTCTTCCGCCCTTTGCCGGTACCCATCCAATCCTACCGTCCGTCTACTTCTCGTAGTACCGTCCAGCCAGCGTCACTACTAGGGTCAACCCAGCGAGCCCATAATGGCTTGCGGCTGCAGTAAGCTTCCGGTCATGGGGCATCCATCCTTCTCTTCGTGGCTGGGTGAAGCTTTCCGCAGGATGTCATGGCGCTTCTCCATGCATCCCGCCACCACTGGGTGCTCAGGTGCCCGTCACAACCGCCCTCCACCCAGTAGTGATTTTCCAAGTCCATCTTGATCATTGTAGTCCATGGGTTGTCATCATCATTGACTCTCACATCTTGCTTATGAATTTCACTCATCCCAAATCCCGTCTCTGAGCATAGCAAAATAACTACTACGTCCGGGGTCATGGTAACAAGGATTGGTTCATCCTACCACATGATACTACTCAAGTTTAATGACTTCAAGATTTCACTACTGCATGCATGGTGGGGTGGTGACAACTACTAATGCACAAAAACATAGGTATAGAAATAACATGATCAAAACTTGCCTTCTTGATGATCCTCGTAAGCTAAAGAGTCGTAGTAGCAGGCTTCGCACTCCGGAAACTCTACCGAGACAAACAATAGCACAATAAGCATAAAGCAAGAGGATCACACAAGATAACAAAGGTAACATAGCACAACAAAACAATCAAAACCAAATCAAAAGGAAAACTCAAAGAAATCCAATTCAAGGTTTTTCCCTACTCCAAACAATAGCAAAAATAGTTTTTATAAAACAAAAATTTCTTAATATAACCTAATCATGGTTTTAGGTTAACTTAACAGAAAAGGATTAACTAAGTAACTAGGAGCAAAAAGAATTAATTAAATAGCTATTATAAAACTCATTTTAGGCCTAATCCAATTTCTATTAAGAAAATTAATTATAAACCTTTATTAATTATAAATAAAAGTTCATCTAATAGAGTGACAGAAACTAACCTAGAATAACTAATCACAAGTTAAAAATAAATTAATTTACTAATTTATTAATTAGGAAAACAGGAACTAGTCAATTAATTAGGATTAATAGGATTCTGCCTAGAATTAATTATTTATTAATCCTAAAATACCAAAGTTAATTTCTAGGGTTTGGCAATATCAAAATAAAGTGATGACAAAAAGAATCATGCAAAAATAATTTTTCTAACTAAAGTTATAACAGATTTGCTATTCTGACTAAAATAATATTAAAGCATTTTTAATTATTTTTAACATAGCTAAATATATATTTTACAGAAACTACATAAAATTTGCAATCCAACAAAAAAGAATCACTCAAAAATATTAAACAGAATAAAAGATATACATTTTTGAAAATTGGAACTATTCGCTAAAACAGAAAATCAAATTAAAAGAAAAAACCCAATGGGCCTATCTTGTGCACTAGGCGTAGTTTAGTCTAAACGGGCCTAGGGTTAACTAAAAACGAACCGGCCTAAACAAATAAACCTAACTAAAATAAACCGCTCGGGCCGTCCGGTTTTCTAATAAAAACATACCCCTTGGGGTTCTAATCGAGCCGTCGATCTAAGATCGAGCAGGAGGGGATGCTTAGGGACTTACTGGGACTCGGCGGCAGCGGCGGCGAGAGTGCTCCAGGCGTCAAGGCGTCAGCGAGCTCAGCGACTCGTCGGGAGATGCTTGAGGAGCACGGGAAGGTTTCGGTGGTGTTGGGTGGGGTCGGGGTGGACTCGGGTGGCGACGGCGGCGACTATGGCGGCGGGGCGAGCTCGGGACTCCGGCGAGCTCGGGAGGGAGAGGGAGAGGGGGTCCGGCGAGGCTAGGGGGGGGAATGGGGTGCGGAGCCTCTGGCTTTTATAGCCAGGGGGTCGGGCGAGGGGCGGAAAGGCATCGGGGGCTGTCGGGGATCCCGGATCCTTCGGGATCCGGTGGATCTCCGGCGAGGTCGCGGCGTGGGCGAGGGAAGGAAGGCAGGCGGGGCCCATGGTCGATGAGAGGGAGAGGGAGGGTTCGGTCGGGTGGCCGAAGCCTAGGAAATCAGTGAGGCGAGGTGCTTTGGTGGCTCGCTCGGTTAGGCTGGCCTGGTGGGCCGGCTTTGGCCAAAGTCTTGAGTGCGGAGGGTGAGGTGGCGCTGGCTGGGCACAGGTGGCTGGTGGCGCCTTGAAAGGGTTTTTCTTTATTTTTTAATTAAAACAAAACCAAAAATAAAACCTAAACTATAAATATTTTATATAGGGTATATATATACCAAAATGATCGGGGAATATTCCCTTTCATTTGAACATTTTTCCAAAGGCAAAATCCAAACTTTATAAAAATCCATTTTTTCAAATTCAAATAAAATTCAGATTTGAATTCCAATTCTTTTGGCATTGTTTCCTCTGATATTTTTGGAGTGTCATGTTTGCTCCTCTCATACTTTTGATCAAGTATTTATCGTGCTTAGTTTTTGAATTGTTTCCCACAGGCCAAAGTTTGGAATTCAGATTCAAATAACTCTGAAACTTCAAATGGCATTCAAATTCAAACAGGATGCATAGGATGCTTAGCTATAATTGCAAAACATTCCAAATAGGAAATTTGGGATGTTACAAACCTACCCACCTTAAGATGAATCTCGCCCTCGAGATTCGGGCTGGCTAGCAAATAGGTGCGGATGGTCTCGACGAAGGTCTTCTTCGCGTTCCCAGGTGGCTTCTTCCTCGGTGTGGTGACTCCACAACACCTTGCAAAATTTGATGACCTTGCTGCGGGTGACTCTGCTTGCAGTCTCGAGAATACGGACGGGTTTCTCCTTGTAAGTCAGATCACTGTCAAGTTGTATGGCCTCTAGGGGCCTTTGTGTCTCTCAACGGAACATCGGCCATGTCGGCATGGCACTTCTTGGTGAGAAAGCGTGGAAGACATCATGAACTCCGGACAATCCTTCCGCAATTCCAACTTGTACGCAACTTCTCCACGACGTTCGAGGATTTTGTAGGGGCCAATGAATCGGGTGCTAACTTTCCCTTGACTCCAAACCTCTTGATTCCACGAAGTGAGACACACGAAGGTATGCTCGGTCTCCCACTTCGTAGGTCACCTCCTTGCGCTTCTTGTCGGCATAACTCTTACATCGCGATGTGCTATCTTGAGCTTTGTCTCGAATCAGCTTGACTTTCTCTTCGAATCCTTGATAAGATCGGAACCGAAAAGTGATCGATCTCCAACACTATCCCACAAAGAATGGCGTTACGCACCTCCTTCCGTATAGAGCTTGAAGGGGCCATCTTGACCGATTGATAACTGTTGTTGTATGAGAATTCTGCGTCTGGCAAATTATCATCCCAGCTAGACCCATAGTCTAGCACACAAGCTCTCAACATGTCCTCCGTAATCTGATTGACTCTCTCGGTGCATCCATCTGCTGCGGATGAAAAGCTGTCTTGAATTCCAGCCTCGTACTCCAAAGTTTCATGCAATCGCTTCCAAAACTTTGAGGTAAACTGCGTTCCTCTATCGACACGATTTTCCTCGGAACTCCATGCGGACATACGATCCTGGTCATGTATATCTTGGCCAACTTAGCACTCGGTATAGGTAGTCTTCACGGGAATGAAGTGAGCTACCTTAGTCAAACGATCAACTACTACCCAGATAGAATCATAACCTGAACGGGTCCTGGGTAATCCTGTGATGAAATCCATACCAAGTTTCTCCCATTTCCAATCGGGAATCGGTAAAGGTTGAAGTAACCCTGCTGGCTTCTGATGTTCTGCCTTTACACGTTGACAAACATCACATACGGCTACGTACTCGGCAATATCCTTCTTCATACCTGTCCACCAGAAACTTTGCTTCAAATCCAGGTACATCTTGGTGTTGCCGGGGTGAATCGAGTACGGTGAATCATGAGCTTCCTGAAGAATTAGCTTCCTGAGCTCGGGATCATTGGGCACATAAATACGATCCTCAAACCATATAGTTCCATGTTCATCCTTACGGAACCCTTTAGCTTTTCCTTCATCCATCTTTTGCTTAATCTCATCAATTTCCTTGTCCGACTTACGGGCTTCACGAATCCTTTCGGTCAAGGTGGACTGTACTTCCAGAGTTGCCACAAATCCTCTCGGAACTATCTCCGGTCGGAGATCTCGAGGTCATCGACTAACTCTGGGTAATCCTCCTGCGGTAAGAGTGTTCACATAACTCTTACGGCTCAAAGCATCTGCTACAACATTAGCCTTACCGGGTGGTAATGCAATCTCATGTCATAGTCCTTTATCAATTCTAGCCATCTCCTCTTTGAGGTTCAATTCCTTCTAGTGAAAATATACTTCAAGCTCTTGTGATCCGTAGACATCACAACGATTTCCAATGAGGAAATGTCTCTGTGTCTTGAGTGCATGCACTACATTTGCTAACTCCAAATCATGCGTGGCATAATTCATCTCATGAGGCCGTAGCTGTGCGGAGGCATAAGCTACAACCTTACCTTCTGCATCAATACTCCTCCGAGTCCTTGACGAGAAGCGTCTAATAGACCTGGTATTCCTTATGTATGTCGGCATTATCAACACTTTGTGTGACCAACCGCTTCTTCAATTCCTGAAAACTGGCTTCACAGTCCTCGGTCCAAACATTAGTGGCTTCCTTCTTCAACAACTCAGTCTTGGGCTTGGCTATCTTTGAGAAGTTCTCATTGAACCTCCGATAATATCCTGAGAGTCCGAGAAAAGCTGCGGATCTCCTTGATCGAGGTAGGTGATCGCCAATCGATGGATCGATTCAACCTTGGCGGGATCAACTGCTATTCCTTCTCCTGAAATAACATGTCCGAGGAATCCAACTTCCTTCAGCCAAAATTCACATTTGCTGAACTTGGCATACAATTGATGTTCTCGAAGTTTCTCGAACTAGGCATAAATGTTCCTTATGCTCTTCCTCGCTCTTGGAGAAAATCAATATATCATCGATGAACACCACGACAAATTTGTCCAAATACTCCATGAACACCTTGTTCATCAAATTCATGAAGTATGCAGGAGCATTAGTCAATCCAAATGACATGACGGTATACTCATATAAACCATACGGTGGTGAATGCTGTTTTGGGTATATCCTTTTCACGAATCTTCAATCGATGATACCACGATCGAAGATCGATCTTAGAGAATACCTTGGCTCCAACAAGCTGATCAAACAAGTCATTGATCATCGGCGGAGGGTACTTGTTCTTGATGGTTACTTCGTTCAATGCACGATAATCCACAACCATCCTCAAGCTTCCATCCTTCTTCTCTACCAAAAGAACTGGGGCTCCCCAAGGTGATGAGCTTGGACGAATATATCCTTTCTCCAATAACTCATTTATTTGATCCTTGATCTCTTTCAACTCATTCGGTGGCATCCGATAAGGTCTCTTGGATATTGGGGCTGTCTTAGCAATAACTCAATCAGAAATTCAATGTCCCTGTCCGTGGCATTCACAGTAATTCCTCGGAAACACATCGGGAAAATCTTGCACTCTTGGCACTTCCTCCCTGAACAACTCCCGTGAGGGAATGCACTGATTCTTCATCCGGCTGTGCTGGCTACATACTTAATCCTCTTACGCTCCGGGGTGGTGAGCTGAATAGACTTGCGGGCACAGTCAATGTTCCCTTCATACTTTGACAACCAATCCATGCCTAGGATTACATCCAAGGTCTGAGTTTCCAACACTATGAGTTCCACGGGAAATTTGTGGTTCCCGATGTTGAGGGTTGCAGGACAGCTTAAACCTGCCATCATTTCTCCTCCTGCTGAACTGACGCGAAGGGGGCTTCTAAGGGTTCTAGTGCGCATTCCGTTGTTTTCCACATCTAACCTTGATATGAATGAATTCGTTGCACCGTAATCAAAGAGAACCAAAACTGAACGTGAATTCAATAAAAACTTACCAACCACGATTGTCCGGCTGATCATAGACGTCCTCCACGTCGATGTGGTTCACCGAGCACGAGGGAACGGATTGGGCTTCTTCGCTGAGCCTCCATTGCCATTACCATTCCTCTGCTTGGCCTCCGGCAGTCGGTGGCGTAGTGCCACGCCTTACGGCACTTGAAGCGGTGATGTGGCTCGAGATCCTTGAGCCGGGCGAACGGTCTTGATTGCCATTACCATTTCCATTGCCATTGCCATGGCACGACTTGTTGTCCTGGCTGCGGTTGTTCCCATTTCCTCCATGGTTATGACCTCCATGGTTATGATGGGTGTGCCCTCCCGAGTCTGGTGCATAGCGGGGCTTCTGGAGCTCTGAGTTGTGCTTCCCCCGGCTGTACTTCCGCTTGCGGCTTTCTATCTGCTGCTTGCCTTCCGAATGGTGGCCTTGTCTACCAGCTCCTGGTAGTTGTTGAAAGTAGCCACAATAAGCTGCATGCTCGGTTCATCATTGAGTCCCTCAAGGAACTTCTCACCTTGGCGGCGTCTGTGGCCACATCATCGGGGCATAGCGAGCCAGCTTGCTGGAATTCATCCACGTCTTTGTGCCGAAGACGATTCCCTGGCGTAAGTTGCGGAACTCACGCTTCTTGAGACTCATGGCTCCGGTGGGACATGAGCGGTCACGAAAACTTTCTTGGAATTGGTCCCAAGTGATGCCACCCATGGGAAAAGTGGCGGTGTAATTCTCCCACCAAGAAGCTGCAGGTCCATCCGGTTGATGCGCGGCAAAGCGCACCTTCTCGACATCGGTGCATCCAACGGTGACTAGCTCTCTTCCAATCTTGCGAGCCAATCATCAGCCACAATCGGCTCGGTGCTACTAGAGAACACCCGGATTCAACCTCGTAAATCGAGTCAAGTTGTCCACAAGGGTGGTGGTGGTGGTGGATTGTTGGCGGTGTTGTTACGATTACGAATCGGGGAGCTGCATCGATGCATTCTGCTGCTTTGGAGCAGCTGGGTGAGCTCCGGCCCGGAAAACCGATTATCACGTCTCGGAGGCATCTGGTGTTTTTGGAGTGGATGAGAAGATTAGAATAGAACAATGGTCTATGAGAATAACACTACCCATATGAATGCACAATCATAACACACCAATCATTTATTCATTCCACTCAAACATGGTTCAAACTCGATTACAAAAGCTCATGACTAATCGAAGGAAAAACATCGGCCTAACTGATCGACGAAAAGTAAAAGATAACATGGTGGTCGACTAAAAGTCTTCATCAGTGGCGCCTCCTCTTGGGGTTTCCTTCAGTGGTACTCCCTTGAAATCCTGATCATTGCTCACGAGGGTGCTTCATCTCCACTCGGGTAAAGGTCCTCTCCCAAGTCCATCTTCTCCTCAATCGCGGCAAGCTTCATCTTCGTGTCGTCGACTATCTCCATGAAGTCCGTGATTTCTTCCTCATGGCCAAGGAAGTCTGCGCGTGCCTTCTCCTCCAGTTCGATTCGCGGAACAAAAGCTTCCGTGTGTCTTGAGTTCTGGCGATGCAGAATCTCCCGTTTCGAGAAGACACTCCAAGTCCTGGATGTAAGAGAGAGTGGAATCGTCCTCAATGGTACGGATGATATCTCCATTCCTTGCCCTGCGAGAAACCATGGCGAGTGCGAGTGATCGAGCTCGGCCTCAGACTCCTCGGAGATGTCCAAGCGCTCGGTAGATCGCCACGTCCCTTCCGATGATCCAGTTGAACTCGGTGAACTCAAAGTTGATAGGCTCCGTGTGTCCTCCAAAGGTTCTCCACAGGATATGCACCTCAATCACATGGCGGGTGTCGTCGGAAGTGCATTAGTGGGTTTCCGGTGATCGAGGGTAGAGCTATCTTCACCGCTTCACCATCTGGACCAGCTTTCTTCCGAAGGGCATCGTCTCATCGGGTGGCGTAACTCCGTAGCAAAAGCGGGGTGAACTCGGACGGCCATCTAGAATGTTGCAAAGGGAGAAGAGTCGAGAATAGAACAGGAAGAATTATAGAATGAAAAGGGGTTCAAAGTAAATGGTCTCTCGCTTATGGCTTTCCGATCCTAGGGGTTACGATCCTACGGTCAGCGTGTGCTCGATACCATCTCTGTGGCGACTGACCCAAAACCGGTCAAGTCTCTACGTATGCATACCATCCCAAGATCATCTTTGGTACTCACGATTACATCGATAAAGTAATCAAAGTTCAATCACACCTGAATATTATTAATCGATTCTCATATAGAGTCTTTATTACAAGGGAATAAATTCGGCTCAAGGCCAACTCATGAGAAATAAACTACTAATGCTGCGGAAGCGTCGAGGTAAGCGAGTCCATCCGACTCCAAAGGGCAATCGCCGAGCGCGGGCGTAGCCTCACTCTGATCGGAATATATCTACTGCAACATAATACGTTGCAGCCATGTAGGTCAGCTTTTGGAATAAGTGGCAAGTCATGAAGAATAACAATAATAAAGTTACTACACTATATGCATTTTGGCTGTGGAGCTCTAAGTTTCATCATTTTGCGTAAAGCCAATTTTATCCTACTACAGGTGGACTTATTTGCAAATTACTACAAATTGTTGGTAGTTATTGAGATGGTTCCGCCAACCAAAATCTCGTTCCCAAATTATTAAGTCATAAACCCTCAAATTAATTCATTAGTTTTAGTGTTGAGATATCCGAATACTTCCAAGTTCCAGAGGCTCAAATGTCCGTAGCAGGGACACGGCTAATCGATTAGGTTATAACTCTCTGCAGAGGTTTAGCACTTTCCCGCAAGAATCATTCCCTCCTTTAGAGTCTTCGCACTTCATGGTGTTTGAAGACGGGACGAATGAAACAGGGTCTTCCAAAGAGTTCTTCCGCCACCGCGGTACCCATCCAATCCTACCGTCTGCCTACTTCTCGTAGTACCGGCCCAGCCAGCGTCACTACTAGGGTCAACCCAGCCGAGCCCATAATGGCTTGCGGCTGCAGTAAGCTTCCGGTCATGGGGCATCCATCCTTCTCTTCGTGGCTGGGTGAAGCTTTCCGCAGGATGTCATGGCGCTTCTCCATGCATCCCGGCCACCACTGGGTGCTCCAGGTGCCCGTCAACCGTCCTCCACCCAGGTAGTGATTTTCCAAGTCCATCTTGATCATTGTAGTCCATGGGTTGTCATCATCATTGACTCTCACATCTTGCTTATGAATTTCACTCATCCCAAATCCGTCTCTGAGCATAGCAAAATAACTACTACGTCCGGGGTCATGGTAACAAGGGGATTGGTTCATCCTACCACATGATACTACTCAAGTTTAATGACTTCAAGATTTCACTACTGCATGCATGGTGGGGTGGTGACAACTACTAATGCACAAAAACATAGGTATAGAAATAACATGATCAAAACTTGCCTTGCGATGATCCTCGTAAGCTAAAGAGTCGTAGTAGCAGGCTTCAGACTCTAAACTCTACCGAGACAAACAATAGCACAATAAGCATAAAGCAAGAGGATCACACAAGATAACAAAGGTAACATAGCACAACAAAACAATCAAAACCAAATCAAAAGGAAAACTCAAAGAAATCCAATTCAAGGTTTTTCCCTACTCCAAACAATAGCAAAAATAGTTTTTATAAAACAAAAATTTCTTAATATAACCTAATCATGGTTTTAGGTTAACTTAACAGAAAAGGATTAACTAAGTAACTAGGAGCAAAAAGAATTAATTAAATAGCTATTATAAAACTCATTTTAGGCCTAATCCAATTTCTATTAAGAAAATTAATTATAAACCTTTATTAATTATAAATAAAAGTTCATCTAATAGAGTGACAGAAACTAACCTAGAATAACTAATCACAAGTTAAAAATAAATTAATTTACTAATTTATTAATTAGGAAAACAGGAACTAGTCAATTAATTAGGATTAATAGGATTCTGCCTAGAATTAATTATTTATTAATCCTAAAATACCAAAGTTAATTTCTAGGGTTTGGCAATATCAAAATAAAGTGATGACAAAAAGAATCATGCAAAAATAATTTTTCTAACTAAAGTTATAACAGATTTGCTATTCTGACTAAAATAATATTAAAGCATTTTTAATTATTTTTAACATAGCTAAATATATATTTTACAGAAACTACATAAAATTTGCAATCCAACAAAAAAGAATCACTCAAAAATATTAAACAGAATAAAAGATATACATTTTGAAAATTGGAACTATTCGCTAAAACAGAAAATCAAATTAAAAGAAAAACCCAATGGGCCTATACTGTGCACTAGGCGTAGTTTAGTCTAAACGGGCCTAGGGTTAACTAAAACGAACCGCCTAAACAAATAAACCTAACTAAAATAAACCGCTCGGGCCGTCCGGTTTCTAATAAAAACATACCCCTTGGGGTTCTAATCGAGCCGTCGATCTAAGATCGAACGGGAGGATGCTGGGACTTACCGGACTGGCGACTCGGCGGCGGCGGCGAGAGTGCTCCAGCGTCTCAAGGCGTCAGCGAGCTCCGGCGACTCGTCGGGAGATCTTGAGGGAGCACGGGAAGGGTTCGGTGGTGTTGGGTGGGGTCGGGTGGACTAGGGTGGCGGCGGCGACTATGGCGTGAGGCGAGCTCGGGACTCCCATGAGCTCGGGAGGAGAGGGAGAGGGGTCCGGCGAGGCTAGGGGAATGGGGTCTGAGCCTCTGGCTTTATAGCCGTGGGGCGAGGGCGGAAGGGCATCGGAGGCGATCGGGGATCCCGGATCCTTCGGGATCCGGTGGATCTCCGGCGAGGTCGCGGCGTGGGCGAGGGGGGAAGGAAGACGGGGCGGGGCCCGCGGGTCAGTGAGAGGGAGAGGGGGAGGGTTCGGTCGGGTGGCCGAAGCCTAGGGACATCGGGCGGCGAGGGTCTTGGTGGCTCGCTCGGTTGGGCCTGGTGGGCCGGGCTTGGCTGGGCCAAAGGAGTCTTGGAGGGGTGAGGTGGCGCTGGCTGGGCTGGGTGGCTTGGCTGGCCTCAAGGGTTTTTCTTTATTTTTTAAATAAAACAAAACCAAAAATAAAACCTAAATCAGAATATTTTATATAGGGTATATATATACCAAAATGATCAGGGAATATTCCCTTTCATTTGAACATTTTTCCAAAGGCAAAATCCAAACTTTATAAAAATCCATTTTTTCAAATTCAAATAAAATTCAGATTTGAATTCCAATTCTTTTGGCATTGTTTCCTCTGATATTTTTGGAGTGTCATGTTTGCTCCTCTCATACTTTTGATCAAGTATTTATCAGGCTTAGTTTTTGAATTGTTTCCCACATGCCAAAGTTTGGAATTCAGATTCAAATAACTCTGAAACTTCAAATGGCATTCAAATTCAAACAGGATGCATAGGATGCTTAGCTATAATTGCAAAACATTCCAAATAGGAAATTTGGGATGTTACACATCAGGAAATCCTCCCTATGCTCCTCATGAGCAGATCCATAAACCACCAGGAGACTCCAAATATTTTTTGTTCTAAGGTCTTTAACATTCAACTATAAGATATATTTTCCCATGATGCATTTCAACAACTCCAGGTTGCTGCTGTGAATCCCACAGAGGATGCCCCCAGATTTACCAATAGCAGGAATCCATTCCCAATGAAAAGAGCTGAAACGGTCAAGCCTTCTAAGAAGTTTGGGGGAAAAGTCCTTTTTCAAGGTTTCCTGTAATCCTAGGAAGTTAATGGAATGGTCACTAATAATATCAGAGAGGCAGGTGGCCATCCCCTTCTTGCCCACCCCTCTGCAGTTCCAAATGAGATCACTCATTTGGAGCGGGTAGTTTGTTTTTTGGCTCTAGTGACCCTACCAGGAAGCAGGGTAGAGTCACCTGAAATACCAGCAGAGTCATTTTTCTTCTTTTGACTCCTAGTCACAGGCCTAGGTAGTCGAACCTCCACTTTTTTCTTACTCTTCTTAGCGGATTTGGATTTCACTAATTTGTCATTAACCAACTCATCCTCATCCAGCCAGGCCAGATTTAGGGGGGAATTTTTACCCAGCCCATTGGTAATATACACCTCCTCATTATCTAAATTCTCCTGATTGTTAGATTTCTTATCAAGCAAATTAGCTCTTACTATTTCCAGTTCTCTCAGGATGTCAACAGAAGCAAAATCATTATCAGGAATCAAGACACCCATATTAGAAGCTCGACTAATAATTTCAGAATCAGCAAGAGCAACAAAGGCATTTTTGTCATTGAAATTGGATTTACCTTTCATATCTCTGGCATTGATTAGATCCGCAGCTCTGGTTTCCATGTTCATGTGCTGGAGATGGGTGTTGCGCTGACTGAATCGGAGATGCTACTCAGGTGCAAGGGGAGGAGTAGGAATGATCTCCTCGCAGTCAAGGTGAGGAAGTTGTACCGTGTAGTCCATGGAAACCTTCAGGTTTGGTTCAGCATCTCCCACCACCTCAGAAATCTGAGTTAAGTTAGAGGTTGTAGAAGCAGAAATAGGAGGATCAACATCAGTAAGATTATTCACCTGCAGAGTTGACCACTAGAAGCCACTTGATCAACAGGATCACGCTCATAGTCGCCACTCGAAGGAGGTAAACAATCGCCCAGCTGGTGATCAACAGTCATTTCCAGGGCCATCTTTTCGATCAGTAGTGGGCTGTTGCCACCACTATGCTCACTCTCATAAGAAGCACTGTCAGCAGGAAGATAATCCTCATCCTTAGGTGATGGCAAGCGACAGGCTTTACCACCACGATATGAGGAGGATTTATTTTTATCATTCCTATCAAAAGATTTGATGTCCTCTTTAGGAGGTGACTCATTCCGTTTACGCTTGGGAGTGGTATTGTTCTGACCAGCGTAGTGCGACACATGCACAGGTTCTTCCTCTCGGATCGTGTTTCTCACCAGAACCTCTTCCACCTCATATTGAAAACGATAAAAATGACCCCCCCAAACAGCCTTAAGTAGAGGTAGGCAGCTTATCAATCTCACGACACCCCAGCTTGGCCCACACAGAGGAAGGGCGGTTGAGAGTCAACATGTCAATGTCCAGGGTCACCCCAACCAGCCCTCCAACATAAGCCGCATTTTTATCAGACCGTTTGTTAGGGGGAATTTTACTGATTTTCACCCAAGCTACTTCGAGCAAACCTTCAGATTCTACATCCTCAGACCAGGGAGTAATGCGAACTACCACCCCCAGAGCTTTGCGAGGGATATATTCTACAAACAGAGCTTTATCCACCTCCCTTTGATTAGGAAACCGCATCACATACTGCTTGGGGGCGATCAAGTGGGCTGAGCATCTCCACCCCTGCCCAATATACTTTTCAAATTCATCTACCAGTTGCTTAGTGGTAATTGTTGGGGAACGTAGCAATAGTTAAAAAAATTCTACGCATCACCAAGATCAATCTATGGAGAGACTAGTGATGAGGGAGAGGGGAGTGCATCTTCATACCCTTGAAGATCGCTATATGGAAGCGTTACAAGAACGCGGATGAGGGAGTCGTACTCGCGGCGATTCAAATCACGGAAGATCCCATCTAACGCCAAACGGACGGCGCCTCCGCGTTCAGCACACGTACAGCCCGGGGACGTCTCCTCCTTCTTGATCCAGCAAGGGGAGAGGAGAAGTTGAGGGAGAGCTCCGGCAGCACGACGGCGTGGTGGTGGAGCTTGCAGTTCTCCGGCAGGGCTTCGCCAAGCACTACTGAGGAGGAGGTGGAGTTGGAGTTGGAGAAGGGGGGGGGGGGGGGTTGCGCCAGGGGCCAGGGGTGAAGCTCCCATGCGCCACCCCACTAAATATAGAGGGGTGGAGGGGGCTGGTTTATTGCCTTCCAAGTCCATTGGGGCGTTGGCAAAGGTGGGAGAAAGAAATCCCATCATTTCCTTCCCCACCGATTGTTATCCCCCCTTTTTAGGGATCTTGATCTTATCCCTTCGAGATATGATCTTATTCCTTCTAAGGGGGGATATTGCTGCGCCTTGACCAGGGGTGTGGGGCCTTGCCCCCACTACCCATGTTCATGTGGGTCCCCCCATGCAGGTGGGCCCCACTGCGGAACCTTCTAGAACCTTCCGGTACAATACCGAAAAATCCCGAACATTTTCCGGTGGCCAAAATAGGACTTCCCATATATAAATCTTTACCTCCGGACCATTCCGGAACTCCTCGTGATGTCCGGGATCTCATCCGGGACTCCGAACAACAGTCGTTAACTGCACACTAATTCCCATAACAACTCTAGCGTCACCGAACCTTAAGTGTGTAGACCCTAGGGGTTCGGGAATCATGCAGACATGACCGAGACAGCTCTCTGGCCAATAACCAACAACGGGATCTGGATACCCATGTTGGCTCCCACATGTTCCACGATGATCTCAGCATATGAACCGCGATGTCAAGGATTCAAGCAATCCCGTATACAATTCCCTTTGTCAATCGGTACGTTACTTGCCCGAGATTTGATCGTCGGTATCCCAATACCTCGTTCAATCTCGTTACCGGCAAGTCACGTTACTCGTTCCGTAATGCATGATCCCGTGACTAACTACTTAGTCACATTGAGCTCATTATGATGATGCATTACCGAGTGGGCCCAGAGACACCTCTCCGTTATACGGAGTGACAAATCCCAGTCTCGATTCATGCCAACCCAACAGACACTTTCGGAGATACCTGTAGTGCACCTTTATAGCCACCTAGTTATGTTGTGATGTTTGGTACACCTAAAGCATTCCTATGGTATCCGGGAGTTGCACAATCTCATGGTCTAAGGAAATGATACTTGACATTAGAAAAGCTCTTAGCAAACGAACTACACGATCTTGTGCTATGCTTAGGATTGGGTCTTGTCAATCACACCATTCTCCTAATGATGTGATCCCGTTATCAATGACATCCAATGTCCATGGTCAGGAAACCATAACCATCTATTGATCAACGAGCTAGTCAACTAGAGGCTCACTAGGGACATGTTGTGGTCTATGTATTCACACATGTATTACGGTTTCCAGTTAATACAATTATGGCATGAACAATAGACAATTATCATGAACAAGGAAATATAATAATAAACATTTTATTATTGCCTCTAGGGCTTATTTCCAACAGTCTCCCACTTGCACTAGAGTCAATAATCTAGTTCACATCACTATGTGATTGTAATGAATCCAACACCCATTGGGTTTGATCATATCTCGCTTGTGAGAGAAGTTATTAGTCAACGGGTCTGAATCTTTCAGATCCGTGTGTGCTTTACAAATCTGCATGTCATCTCCTAGATGCAGCTACCACGCGCTATTTGGAACTATTCCAAATAACTGCTCTACTATACGAATCCGGTCTACTACTCAGAGTCATCCAAATTAATGTCAAAGTTTGCATCGGCGTAACCCTTTACGACGAACTCTTTTACCACCTCCATAGTCGAGAAAATTCCTTAGTCCACTAGTTACTAAGGATAACCTTGACCGTTGTCCTGTGATCCATTCCTGGATCACACTTGTACCCCTTGACTGACTCATGGCAAGGCACACTTCAGGTGCGGTACACAGCATAACATACTGTAGAGCCTACGTCTAAAGCATAGGCAACGACCTTCGTCCTTTCTCTCTCTTCTGCCGTGGTCAGGTATTGCGTCTTACTCAATACTCACACCTTATAACATAGCCAAGAACTCCTTCTTTGCCGATCCATTTTGAACTCCTTCAAAATCTTGTCACGGTATGTATTCATTTGAAAGTATCATTAAGCATTTTTTATCTATCCTTATAGATCTTGATGCTCAATGTTCAAGTAGCTTAATCCAGGTTTTCCATTGAAAAACACCTTTCAAACAACCCTATATGCTTTCCAGAAATTCTACATCATTTCCGATCAACAATATGTCAACAACATATACTCATCAGAAATGCTATAGTGCTCCCACCCACTTCTTTGGAAATACAAGTTTCTCATAAACTTTGTATAAACCCAAAATCTTTAATCATCTCATCAAAGCGTATATTCCAACTCCGAGATGCTTACTCCAGTCCTTAGAAGGATTGCTAGAGCTTTGCATACTTGTTAGCATCTTTTAGAATTGACAAAACCTTCTGGTTGTATCACATACAACCTTTCCTCAAGAAAATCATTGAGGAAACAATGTTTTGACATCCTATCTGGAAGATTTCATAAATAATGCAGGAACTGCTAATATAATTTCAACAGACTCTTAGCATCTCTACTAGTGAGAAAGTCTCATCGTAGTCAACTCCTTGAACTTTTCGTAAATCATCTTAGCGACAAGTCGAGCTTTCTTAATGGTGACACTTACCATCATTGTCCGTCTTCCCTTTTAAAATCCATCTGCACCAACAGCCTTACGACCATCAAGTAGTTCTTCCAAAGTCTACACTTTGTTTTATACATGGAACCTCTCTGGATTTTATGGCCTCGAGCCATTTGTCGGAATCCGGGCCCACCATCGCTTCTCCACAGCTCGTAGGTTCATTGTTGTCTAGCAACATGACCTCCAAGACAGGATTACCGTACCACTCCGAAGCAGTACGCGTCCTTGTCGACCTACGAGGTTTGGTAGTGACTTGATCCGAAGTTTCATGATCACTATCATCGCCTTCCACTTCAATCGGTGTAGGCGCCCACAGAACAACTTCCTGTGCCCTGCTACAGATTGGTTGAAGTGATGGTTCAATAACCTCATCAAGTCTCCACCATCCTCCCACTCAATTCTTTCAAGAGAAACTTTTCCTCGAGAAAGGACCCGTTTCTAGAAACAATCATTTTTGCTTCCGAATCTGAAATAGGAGGTATACCCAACTGTTTTGGGTGTCCTATGAAGATGCATTTATCCGCTTTGGGTTTGAGCTTATCAGGCTAAAACTTTTCCAAATAAGCTTCGCAGCCCCAAACTTTTAAGAAATGACAGCTTAGGTTTCTCTAAACCATAGTTCATACGCTGTCATCTCAATGGAATTACGTGGTGCCCTATTTGAAGTTAATGCGGTTGTCTCTAATGCCTAACCCATAAACGATAGTGGTAATTCGATAAGAGACATCATGGTATGCACCATATCCAATAGGGTGCAGCTATGATGTTCGGACACACCATCACATTATGGTGTTCCAGGCGGTATTAGTTGTGAAACAATTTCCACAATGTCTTAATTGTATACCAAACTCACAACTCAGATACTCATCTCTATGATCATATCATAGACATTTTATCCTCTTGTCACGATGATCTTCAACTTCACACTGAAATCACTTGAACCTTTCAATAATTCAGACTTCTGTTTCATCAAGTAAATATACTCAGCATCTACTCAAATCATCTGTGAAGTAAGAACATACCGATATCCACTGCGTGCCTCAGCACTATTGGACTGCACACATCAAAAAGTATTACTTCCAACAAGTTGCTTTCTTGTTCCATCTTACTGAAAACGAGGCTTTTCAGTCATCTTGCCCATGTGGTATGATTTGCATGTCTCAAGTGATTCAAAATCAAGTGAGTCCAAATGATCCATCTGCATGGATTTTCTTCATGCGTACATACTAATAGACATGGTTCATGTCTCAAACTTTTCAAAAAGCGAGTGAGTCCAAAAGATCCATCAACATGGAGCTTACATTTGGGGAACGCAGTAATTTCAAAAATTTCCCTCGCACACAGGACCATGGTGATGGCATAGCAACGAGAGGGAGAGTGTTGTCTCACGCACTCGTGAGACCGTGGCGGAAGCGATCACAACGTAGAGGAAGTAGTCGTACGTTCTCCTCGCGATCCTGCCGATCCCAGCGTCGTTACTCCGGCACCTCCGAGTCGATGATGACGTAGAGGAAGTAGTCGTACGTTCTCCTCGCGATCCAGCCGATCCCAGCGTCGTTACTCCGGCGCCTCCGAGTTCTTGGCACACGTTCAGCTCGATGACGCTCCACGGGCTCCGATCCAGCAAAGCTCCGGGGAGAAGGAGTTCCGTCAGCACGACGGCGTGGTGACGATCTTGATGTTTCACCGTCGCAGGGCTTCGCCTAAGCACCGCTACGATATGACCGAGGTGGAATATGGTGGAGGGGCACCGCACGGCTAAGGAACGATCTCAAGGATCAACTTATGTGTGTCCTAGGGTGCCCCCTCCCCGTATATAAAGGAGGGAGGGAGGAGGTGGCCGCCCAAGGGGGGCGACCAAGGGAGGGAAACCTACTCCAAGTAGGTTTCCTCTCTTTCCTTATCTTATTTGGAGGGGAAGGAAGGAGTACTAGTATTTAGGAATAGGAAGAGGGGAAGGAGAAAGGAAAGGGGCTGGCCCCTCCCCAGTCGGATTGGGCTTGGGGGCGCCTCCCTTGTTCCTTCTCCTTATTCCTACATGGGCCCAATAAGGCCCATATACCTCCCGGGGGTTCCGGTAACCTCCGGAGCTCCAAACTTCTCCGGAACCTTTCCGGTGTCCAAATATATCCGTCCAATATATTAATCTTTATGTCTCGACCATTTCGAGACTCCTCGTCATGTCCGTGATCATATCCGGGACTCGAACAACCTTCGTACATCAAAATACACAAACTCATAATATTACCGTCCTTGAAACCTTAAGCGTGCGGACCCTACGGTTCGAGAACAATGTAGACATGACCGAGACACATCTCCGGTCAATAACCAATAAGCGGGACCTGGATGCCCATATTGGCTCCTACATTTTCTACGAAGATCTTTATCGGTCAGACCGCATAACAACATCGTTGTTCCCTTTGTCATCGGTATGTTACTTGCCCGAGATTCGATCGTCGGTATCCAATACCTAGTTCAATCTCGTTACTGGCAAGTCTCTTTACTCGTTCCGTAATACATCATCTCACAACTAACTCATTAGTTGTAATGCTTGCAAGGCTTATGTGATGTGCATTACCGAGAAGGCCAGAGATACCTCTCCGACAATCGGAGTGACAAAACCTAATCTCGAAATACGCCAACCCAACAAGTACCTTTGGAGACACCTGTAGTACTCCTTTATAATCACCCGATTCGTTGTGACGTTTGGTAGTACCCAAAGTGTTCCTCCGTAAACGGAGTTGCATAATCTCATAGTTGTAGGAACATGTATAAGTCATGAAGAAAGCAATAGCAACATACTAAACGATCAAGTGCTAGGCTAACGGAATGGGTCATGTCAATCAGATCATTCTTCTAATGATGTGATCCCGTTAATCAAATGACAACTCATGTCTATGGTTAGGAAACATAACCATCTTTGATTTAACGAGCTAGTCAAGTAGAGGCATACTAGTGACACTCTTTTTGTCTATGTATTCACACATGTATTATGTTTCCGGTTAATACAATTCTAGCATGAATAATAAACATTTATCATGATATAAGGAAATAAATAATAACTTTATTATTGCCTCTAGGGCATATTTCCTTCAGTCTCCCACTTGCACTAGAGTCAATAATCTAGTTCACTCAAGAATGATTCTAACACCCATGGAGTCTTGGTGCCGATCATGTTTTGCTCGTGGAAGAGGCTTAGTCAACGGGTCTGCAATGTTCAGATCCGTATGTACTTTGCAAATCTCTATGTCTCCCACTTGGACTTGGTCCCGAATGGAATTGAAGCGTCTCTTGATATGCTTGGTCCTCTTGTGAAATCTGGATTCCTTTGCCAAGGCAATTGCACCGATATTGTCACGAAGATCTTCATTGGTCCCGATGCACTAGGTACAACACCTAGATCGGAAATGAACTCTTTCATCCAGACTCCTTCATTTGCTGCTTCCGAAGCAGCTATGTACTCCGCTTCACATGTAGATCCCGCCACGACGCTTTGTTTAGAACTGCACCAACTGACAGCTCCACCGTTTAACAAAAACACTTATCCGGTTTGCGAATTAGAATCGTCCGGATCAGTTTCAAAGCTCGCATCGACGTAACCATTTACGACTAGATCTTTGTCACCTCCATATACGAGAAACATATCCTTAGTCCTTTTCGTGTATTTCAGGATGTTCTTGACCGCTGTCGATGATCCACTCTGGATTACTTTGGTACCTTCCTGCCAAGCTTACGGCTAAGCATACGTCAGTCTGGTACACAGCATTGCATACATGATAGAGCCTATGGCTGAAGCATAGGGAACATCTTTCATTTTCTCTCTATCTTCTGCTGTGGTCGGGCATTGAGTCCGACTCAACTTCACACCTTATGTCTGAGTAAAAACCCTTCTTTGCACGATCCATTTTGAACTTTTCAAAACTTTATCAAGGTATGTGCTTTGTGAAAGTCCAATTAAGCGTCTTGATCTATCTCTATAGATCTTGATGCCCAATATGTAAGTAGCTTCACCAAGGTCTTTCATCGAAAAACTCTTGTTCAAGTATCCCTTTATGCTATCCAGAAATTCTATATCATTTCCGATTAATAATATGTCATCTACATATAATATCGTAAATGCTACAGAGCTCCCACTCACTTTCTTGTAAATACAGGCTTCTCCATAAGTCTCAGATAAACCCAAATACTTTGATCACACTATCAAAGCGTTTATTCCAACTCCGAGATGCTTGCACCAGTCCATAAATGGATCATTGGAGCTTGCACACTTTGTTAGCTCCTTTGGATCGATAAAACCTTCTGGTTGCATGATATACAACTCTTCTTCCGAAACCCATTCAGGAATGCGGTCTTTACATCCATTTGCCAAATTTCATAATCATAAAATGCGGCAATTGCTAACATGATTCGGACAGACTTAAGCATCGCTACGGGTGAGAAGGTCTCATCGTAGTCAACCCCTTGAACTTGTCGAAAACCCTTTGCGACAAGTCGAGCTTTGTAGACAGCAATATTACCGTCAGCGTCAGTCTTCTTCTTGAAGATCCACTTGTTTTCTATTGCTTGCCGACCCTCGGGCAAGTCAACCAAAGTCCACACTTTGTTTTCATACATGGATCCCATCTCGGATTTCATGGCCTCAAGCCATTTTGCGGAATCTGGGCTCACCATCGCTTCTTCATAGTTCGTAGGTTCATCATGATCTAGTAGCATGACTTCCAGAACAGGATTGCCGTACTACTCTGGTGCGGATTTTATTCTGGTTGATCTACGAGGTTCTGTAGTAACTTGATCTGAAGTTTCATGATCAACATCATAAACTTCCTCACTATTTGGTGAATATGTCGCAGAAACTGGTTTCGTGTGATAAACTACTTTCAAATGAGGGAGAAGGTACAGTTACCTCATCAAGTTCTACTTTCCTCCCACTCACTTCTTTCGAGAGAAACTCCTTCTCTAGAAAGGATCCATTCTTAGCAACAAATGTCTTGCCTTCGGATCTGTGATAGAAGGTGTACCCAACTGTCTCCTTTGGGTATCCTATGAAGACACATTTCTCCGATTTAGGTTCGAGCTTATCAGGTTGAAGCTTTTTCACATAAGCATCGCATCCCCAAACTTTAAGAAAGCGACAACTTTGGTTTCTTGCTAAACCACAGTTCATAAGGTGTCGTCTCAACGGATTTTGACGGGGTTCTATTCAGCGTGAATGTGGCCGTCTCAAGAGCATAACCCCAAAAGCGATAGCGGTAAATCTGTAAGAGACATCATAGATCGCACCATATCTAGTAAATTACGATTATGACTTTCGGACACACCATTGCGCTGTGGTGTTCCGGGTGGCGTGAGTTGCGAAACTATTCCGCATTGTTTCAAATGTAGACCAAACTCGTAACTCAAATATTCGCCTCCACGATCAGATCGTAAAAACTTTATTTTCTTATTACGATGATTTTCAACTTCACTCTGAAATTCTTTGAACTTTTCAAATGTTTCAGACTTATGTTTCATTAAGAAGATATACCCATATCTGCTTAAATCATCTGTGAAGGTGAGAAAATAACGATATCCGCCACGAGCCTCAACATTCATTGGACCACATACATCTGTATGTATGATTTCCAACAAATCTGTTGCTCTCTCCATAGTACCGAGAACGGGTTTTAGTCATCTTGCCCATGAGGCACGGTTACGCAAGTGCCAAGTGATTCATAATCAAGTGACTCCAAAGTCCATCAGTATGGAGTTTCTTCATGCGCTTTATACCGATATGACCTAAACGGCAATGCCACAAATAAGTCGCACTATCATTATCAACTCTGTATCTTTTGGTTTCAACATTATGAATATGTGTATCACTACTATCGAGATTCATTAAAAATAGACCATTCTTCAAGGGTGCATAACCATAAAAGATATTATTCATATAAATAGAACAACCTTTATTCTCTGATTTAAATGAATAACCGTCTCGCATCAAAAAAGATCCAGATATAATGTTCATGCTTAACGCTGGCACCAAATAACAATTATTTAGGTCTAAAACTAATCCCGAAGGTAGATGTAGAGGTAGCGTGCCGACCGCGATCACATCGACTTTGGAACCATTTCCCACACGCATCGTCACCTCGTCCTTTGCCAGTGTTAAGCAATCTGTAGTCCCTGTTTGAGTTGCAAATATTAGCAATGTAACCAGTATCAAATACCCAGTGCTACTGCGAGCTCTAGTAAGGTACACATCAATAACATGTATATCACATATACCTTTGTTCACCTTGCCATCCTTCTTATCCGCCAAATACTTGGGGCAGTTCCGCTTCCAAAGGACCAGTGCTTGCGGTAGAAGCACTCGATTTCAGGTTTAGGTCCAGACTTGGGTTTCTTCCCTTGAGCAGCAACTTGTTTGCTGTTCTTCTTGAAGTTCCTTCTTCTTCCCTTTGCCTTTCTTCTTGAAACTAGTGGTCTTATTGACCATCAACACTTGATGCTCCTTCTTGATTTCTACCTCCGCAGCTTTCGGCATTGCGAAGAGCTCGAGCATAGTCTTTACTAACCCTTGCATATTATAGTTCATCACGAAGCCTTTGTAGCTTGGTGGCAGTGATTGAAGAATTCTTTCAATGACACAATCATCCGGAAGATCAACTCCCAGTTGAGTCAAGTGATTGTAATACCCAGACATTCTGAGTATGTGCTCACTGACAGACCCATTCTCCTCCATTTTGCAGCTATAGAACTTATTGGAGACTTCATATCTCTCAATCCGGGCATTCTGTTGAAATATCAACTTCAACTCTTGGAACATCTCATATGCTCCACGACTTTCAAAACGTCGTTGAAGACCCGGTTCTAAGCCGTAAAGCATGGCACACTGAACTATAGAGTAGTCGTCAGCTTTGCTCTGCCAGACGTTCTTAACGTCGTCAGTTGCATCAGCAGCAGGCCTGGCACCTAGCGGTGCATCCAGGCGTAACTCTTCTGTGCAGCAATGAGGATAATCCTCAGGTTACGGACCCAGTCCGTGTAATTGCTACCATCATCTTTCAACTTTGCTTTCTCCAGGAACGCATTAAAATTCAACGGAACTACTGCACGAGCCATCTATCTACACACAGACATAGACAAGCAAGATACTATCAGGTACTAAGTTCATGATAAATTTAAGTTCAATTAATCATATTACTTAAGAACTCCCACTTAGACAGACATCTCTCTAGTCATCTAAGTGATCACGTGATCCAAATCAACTAAACCATAACCGATCATCACGTGAGATGGAGTAGTTTTCAATGGTGAACATCTTATGTTGATCATATCTACTATATGATTCACGCCGACCTTTCGGTCTCCGTGTTCGAGGCCATATCTGCATATGCTAGGCTCGTCAAGTATAACCTGAGTATTCTGCGTGTGCAAAACTGGCTTGCACCCGTTGTAGATGGACGTGGAGCTTATCACACCCGATCATCACGTGGTGTCTCGACACGACGAACTTTGGCAACGGTGCATACTCAGGAGAACACTACTTGATAATTTTAGTGAGAGATCATCTTAAAATGCTACCGTCAAACAAAGCAAAATAAGATGCATAAAGGATAAACATCACATGCAATCAATATAAGTGATATGATATGGCCATCATCATCTTGTGCTTGTGATCTCCATCTTCGAAGCACCGTCATGATCACCATCGTCACCGGTAGCGACACCTTGATCTCCATCGTAGCATCGTTGTCGTTTACGCCATCTATTGCTTCTCGACTATCGCTACCGCTTAGTGATAAAGTAAAGCAATTACAGGCGTTTGCATTTCATACAATAAGCGACAACCATATGGCTCCACGCCGATTGCCGATAACTCGGTTACAAAACATGATCATCTCATACAATAAAATATAGCATCACGTCTTGACCATATCACATCACAACATGCCCTGCAAAAACAAGTTAGACGTCCTCTACTTTGTTGTTGCAAGTTTTACGTGGCTGCTACGGGCTGAGCAAGAACCGTTCTTACCTACGCATCAAAACCACAATGATACTTCGTCAAATAGACTCCGTTTTAACCTTCTCAAGGACCGGGCGTAGCCACACTCGGTTCAACTAAAGTGAGAGAGACAGACACCCGCCAGCCACCTTTAAGCACGAATGCTCGTAACGGTGAAACCAGTCTCGCGTAAGCGTCTGGCGTAATGTCGGTCCGGGCCGCTTCATCTCACAATACCGCTGAACCAAAGTATGACATGCTGGTAGGTAGTATGACTTGTATCGCCCACAACTCACTTGTGTTCTACTCGTGCATATGACATCAACGCATAAAACCAGGCTCGGATGCCACTTTGTTGGGGAACGCAGTAATTTCAAAAATTTTCCCACGCACACACACGGGACCATGGTGATGGCATAGCAACGAGAGGGAGAGTGTTGTCTACGCACCCTCGTGAGACCGTGGCGGAAGCGATCACAACGTAGAGGAAGTAGTCGTACGTTCTCCTCGCGATCCTGCCGATCCCAGCACCGTTACTCCGGCACCTCCGAGTCGATGATGACGTAGAGGAAGTAGTCGTACGTTCTCCTCGCGATCCAGCCGATCCCAGCGCCGTTACTCCGGCGCCTCCGAGTTCTTGGCACACATTCAGCTCGATGACGCTCCACGGGCTCCGATCCAGCAAAGCTCGGGGAGAAGGAGTTCCGTCGGCCTGACGGCGTGGTGACGATCTTGATGTTTCACCGTCGCAGGGCTTCGCCTAAGCACCGCTACGATATGACCGAGGTGGAATATGGTGGAGGGGGGCACCGCACACGGCTAAGGAACGATCTCAAGGATCAACTTATGTGTGTCCTAGGGTGCCCCCCCTCCCCCGTATATAAAGGAGGGAGGGAGGAGGTGGCCGGCCCAAGGGGGGGCGCACCAAGGGAGGGGGAAACCTACTCCAAGTAGGTTTCCCTCTCTTTTTCCTTATCTTATTTGGAGGGGGAAGGAAGGAGTACTAGTATTTAGGAATAGGAAGAGGGGGAAGGAGAAAGGAAAGGGGGGGCTGGCCCCCCTCCCCAATTCGGATTGGGCTTGGGGGGGCGCCCCCCCTCCCTTGTTCCTTCTCCCTTATTCCTACATGGGCCCAATAAGGCCCATATACCTCCCGGGGGGTTCCGGTAACCTCCCGGAGCTCCAAACTTCTCCGAACCTTTCCGGTGTCCAAATATATCCGTCCAATATATTAATCTTTATGTCTCGACCATTTCGAGACTCCTCGTCATGTCCGTGATCATATCCGGGACTCGAACAACCTTCGGTACATCAAAATACACAAACTCATAATATTACCGTCATCGAAACCTTAAGCGTGCGGACCCTACGGTTCGAGAACAATGTAGACATGACCGAGACACATCTCCGGTCAATAACCAATAAGCGGGACCTGGATGCCCATATTGGCTCCTACATTTTCTCTGAAGATCTTTATCGGTCGAACCGCATAACAACATACGTTGTTCCCTTTGTCATCGGTATGTTACTTGCCCGAGATTCGATCGTCGGTATCCAATACCTAGTTCAATCTCGTTCTTGGCAAGTCTCTTTACTCGTTCGTAATACATCATCTCACAACTAACTCATTAGTTGTAATGCTTGCAAGGCTTATGTGATGTGCATTACCGAGAAGGCCCAGAGATACCTCTCCGAGCAATCGGAGTGACAAAACCTAATCTCGAAATACGCCAACCCAACAAGTACCTTTGGAGACACCTGTAGTACTCCTTTATAATCACCCAGATTCGTTGTGACGTTTGGTAGTACCAAAGTGTTCCTCCGTAAACGGAGTTGCATAATCTCATAGTTGTAGGAACATGTATAAGTCATGAAGAAAGCAATAGCAACATACTAAACGATCAAGTGCTAGGCTAACGGAATGGGTCATGTCAATCAGATCATTCTTCTAATGATGTGATCCCGTTAATCAAATGACAACTCATGTCTATGGTTAGGAAATATAACCATCTTTGATTTAACGAGCTAGTCAAGTAGAGGCATACTAGTGACACTCTTTTTGTCTATGTATTCACACATGTATTATGTTTCCGGTTAATACAATTCTAGCATGAATAATAAACATTTATCATGATATAAGGAAATAAATAATAACTTTATTATTGCCTCTAGGGCATATTTCCTTCAGCTTCTTCATGCGTTTTATACCAATATGACTCAAATGGCAGTGCCACGAGTAGGTGGTACTATCATTACTATTTTATATCTTTTGGCATGAACATGTGTATCACTACGATCGAGATTCAATAAACCATTCATTTTAGGTGCAAGACCATTGAAGGTATTATTCAAATAAACAGAGTAACCATTATTCTCCTTAAATGAACAACCGCATTGCGATAAACATAATCCAATCATGTCTATGCTCAACGCAAACACCAAATAACAACTATTTAGGTTTAACACCAATCCCGATGGTAGAGGGAGCGTGCGATGTTTGATAACATCAACCTTGGAAATACTTCCAACACATATCGTCACCTCGCCTTCAGCTAGTCTCCGTTTATTTCGTAGCCTTTTATTTTGAGTAACTAACACTTAGCAACCGAACCGGTATCTATTACCCTGGTGCTACTAGGAGTACTAGTAAAGTACACATTAATATAATGTATATCCAATATACTTCTATCGACCTTGCCAGCCTTCTCATCTACCAAGTATGTAGGGTAGTTCTGCTTCAGTGACCGTTCCCCTCATTACAGAAGCACTTAGTCTCGGGTTTGAGTTCAAACTTTGGGTTTCTTCACTAGAGCAGCAACTGATTTGCCGTTTCATGAAGTGTCCCTTCTTGCCCTTGCCCTTCTTGAAACTAGTGGTTTCACTAACCATCAACAATTGATGCTCCTTCTTGATTTCTACTTTCGCGGTGTCAAACATCACGAATAGCTCAAGGATCATCATATCTATCCTTGATATGTTATAGTTCATCACGAAGCTCTAGTAGCTTGGTGGCAATGACTTTGGAGAACCATCACTATCTCTTAAGGAAGATTAACTCCCACTCGATTCAAGTGATTGTAGTACTCAGACAATCTGAGCACATGCTCAATGATTGAGCTTTTCTCCCTTAGTTTGCAGGCTTAAGAAACTCGTCAGAGGTCTCATACCTCTTGACGTGGGCACGAGCCTGAAATCCCAATTTCAGCCCTTTGAACATCTCATATGTTCCGCGACGTTTCAAAATCATCTTCGGCGCCTCAATTCTAAACCGTTTAACATTACTGAACTATCACGTAGTCATCAAAACGTGTATGTCAGATGTTCGCAACATCCACAGACGATGTTCGAGGTTCAGCACACCGAGCGGTGCATTAAGGACATAAGCCTTCTGCGTAGCAATGAGGACAATCCTCAGTTTACGGACCTAGTCCGCATAATTGCTACTATCAACTTTCAACTAAATTTTCTCTAGGAACATATCTAAAACAGTAGAACTAAAGTGCAAGTTACTACATAATTTGCAAAGACCTTTTTGACTATGTTCATGATAATTAAGTTCATCTAATTTAGTGAACTCCCACTCAGATGGACATCCCTCTAGTCATCTAAGTGATACATGATCCGAGTCAACTAGGCCGTGTCCGATCATCACGTGAGACGGACTAGTCATCATCGGTGAACATCTTCATGTTGATCGTATCTGCTATACGACTCATGTTCGACCTTTCGGTCTCTTGTGTTTCGAGGCCATGTCTGTACATGCTAGGCTCGTCAAGTCAACCTAAGTGTTTTGCTTGTGTAAATCTGGCTTACACCCGTTGTATTCGAACGTTAGAATCTATCACACCCGATCATCACGTGGTGCTTCGAAACAACGAACCTTTGCAACGGTGCACAGTTAGGGGGAACACTTTCTTGAAATTTTAGCGAGGGATCATCTTATTTATGCTAACGTCGTTCTAAGCAAATAAGATGTAAACATGACAAACATCACATGCAAATCATAAAGTGACATGATATGGCCAATATCATCTTGCGCCTTTGATCTCCATCTTGAGGAACGGCATGATCACCTTCGTCACCGACATGACACCATGATCTCCATCATCGTGTCTTCATGAAGTTGTCTCGCCAACTATTACTTCTACTACTATGGCTAACGGTTTAGCAATAAAGTAAAGTAATTACATGGCGTTATTCAATGACACGCAGGTCATACAATAAATTAAGACAACTCCTATGGATCCTACCGGTTGTCATACTCATCGACATGCAAGTCGTGATTCCTATTACAAGAACATGATCGATCTCATACATCACATATATATATCATTCATCACATCCTTTTGGCCATATCACATCACACGGCATATGCTGCAAAAACAAGTTAGACGTGCTCTAATTGTTGTTGCAAGTTTTTTTACGTGGCTGCTATAGGTTTCTAGCAAAAACGTTTCTTACCTACGCCAAAACCACAACGTGATATGCCAATTTCTATTTACCCTTCATAAGGACTCTTTTCATCGAATTCGATCCGACTAAAGTGGGAGAGACAGACACCCGTTAGCCACCTTATGCAACTAGTGCATGTCAGTCGGTGGAACCAGTCTCACGTAAGCGTATGTGTAAGGTCGGTCCGGGCCGCTTCATCCCACGATGCCGCCGAATCAAGATAAGACTAGTAACGGCAAGTAAATTGACAAAATCGACGCCCACAACAACTTGTGTTCTACTTGTGCATAGAAACTACACATAGACCTAGCTCATGATGCCACTGTTGGGGAACGTAGCAATAATTAAAAAAATTCTACGCATCACCAAGATCAATCTATGGAGAGACTAGCAATGAGGGAGAGGGGATTGCATCTTCATACCCTTGAAGATCGCTATGCGGAAGCGTTACAAGAACGCGGATGAGGGAGTCGTACTCGCGGCGATTCAAATCGCGGAAGATCCCATCTAACGCCAAACGGACGGCGCCTCCGCGTTCAGCACATGTAAAGCCCGGGGACGTCTCCTCCTTCTTGATCCAGCAAGGGGAGAGGAGAAGTTAAGGGAGAGCTCCGGAAGCACGACGGCGTGGTGGTGGAGCTTGCAGTTCTCCGGCGTGGTGGTGGAGCTTGCAGTTCTCCGGCAGGGCTTCGCCAAGCAGTACTGAGGAGGAGGTGGAGTTGGAGTTGGAGAGGGGGAGAGTTGCGTCAGGGGCAAGGGGTGAAGCTCCCATGCGCCTCCCCACTATATATAGGGGTGGAGGGGGCTGGTTTCTTGCCCTCCAAGTCCATTTGGGCGTTGGCAAAGGTGAGAGGAAAGAAATCCCATCATTTCCTTCCCCACCGATTGTTATCCCCCTTTTTAGGTATCTTGATCTTATCCCTTCGGGATATGATCTTATTCCTTCTAAGGGGGGATCTTGGCGCGCCTTGACCAGGGGTGTGGGGCCTTACCCCCACTACCCACGTTCATGTGGGTCCTCCATGCAGGTGGGCCCCACTCCGGAACCTTCAAGAACCTTCCGGTACAATACCGAAAAATCTCGAACATTTTCCGGTGGCCAAAATAGGACTTCCTATATATAAATTTTTACCTCCGGACCATTCCGGAACTCCTCGTGACGTCCGGGATCTCATCTGGGACTCCGAACAACATTCGGCAACTGCACACTAATTCCCATAACAACTCTAGCGTCACCGAACCTTAAGTGTGTAGTCCCTACGTGTTCGGGAATCATGCAGACATAACCAACAGCGGGATCTGGATACCCATGTTGGCTCCCACATGTTCCACGATGATCTCATCGGATGAACCAAGATGTCAAGGATTCAAGCAATCCCGTATACAATTCCCTTTGTCAATCGGTACGTTACTTGCCCGAGATTCGATCGTCGGTATCCCAATACCTTGTTCAATCTCGTTACCGGCAAGTCACTTTACTCGTTCCATAATGCATGATCCCGTGACTAACTACTTTCGTCTTCGCCCAGCCGCCGCCATCCTCCTTTTCTCGTCTCTCTCTCGTATGTCGTCTGGGATTCTCAGTTGCGCAGCCGCCGCCGAAATCCCCAGCCATGTAACGATGCCTCCTCTTCGCCCAGCCGCCGCCATCCTCCTTTTCTCGTTTTATTCTCAAGATACAACAGGAAGGGGCTGCACTCTCTGATCGGTCACGGCGCAACACCAGCGAGGCCCGACCCAGATTTGTTCCTACGTCCAGGGGCGGAGACAGGGGGGACCCCGTAGGACATTGAGGGGCTCGCTGCCCCGCTCGCCAAAGGCAGAGCGCTGCTCCAGTTTGACGGCGGCCGACAGCTAGCAAACTACTCCGATCACTATGAGGGCAGGTGCTTCCATGGTGGTGTTAGCAGCTCTGTTGATTCAGCGATGGAGCCTCGTCATATAGTCCGTCAAAGCATGTGCGGTCCCTACTGCTAGAACTTCTTATGGATTACGACGTAGCAGGCAATCTAGCACGCAGGATAACAGATGAATTTACAAATTAGATGTTTCTTTGAAATTTTGAGAAATTATTGCTACTAGTTGCTATCCTTCTGTTCATAATTAAATTTCTTAGTTGTATGTCCAATATATCTTCCGATCAATATTTACAAGATAAGTATTAGATTATGCACATGTAGATAATTGTCATGGAAGGTTATTTATGATGGTTAGCTAAAAAAGAGGTCTATTTTCAATGCGGTCGGGGTTGCGAACTTGGTGAGATCTCTGTAATCGGTGTTATGTACCATGAGGTTTGATCACCCTTTATTTCATGGTACCTATTTAAACGGTTCAACAGATTGTTTATTTGGTTTTTGTTCTGTATGGAGAAGATTTCATCTACCGATTATAATATCAGCCCTTCTCGCCTTGCCGGCTTGGAGATGCAGTTGGTCGTATGACTTGGGCAAGAGGGTCTCGCGTCGCATGGTGGGGCGACACCATGGCGCCGTCGTATGTTTCGCGTCCATATAGTCTCCTTGGTACGGTGTTCCACCCCCTCCCCTTTCGTGTTATATGACCATGCTCGACGACTTAGTGATAACCAGTTGGTTTTATACTATTTATAGGAAACATGTTAATTCAACCAGTTGCTGTTATAAACCATAGAAAACATGGCATACCTGAGATACTTATGATTTTTTGTGAACACAGTATGGATGCAAGCGCTCATATACACGTGCATAAACTCACCTATGAACGCGCACACGCACACCCTACCCCTATGAGCACCTTCGAAAGACTGAGCCGGCATATCATCTTGAAATTTACAATGTTAGCACCCAGAAATATCATTGACATCTAGCTAGTTAAATGATCTCAATTTTGATTTGCCCCCCGCAATTGTTTGTATGATTTGACACCCACATGAATGACAATGTTTGTAATTCTAAAATAATGCTCTCCACAATACGTGGAAACTAGGACCATGCCGAGTTACCGAAACTTCGTAAAATTGATGAAGCTCCTAACCACTACGAGCCTACAATCCGTCAATTTAGCATTTCCTTGCAAGCTGCCCATGCAGGACTCATGCACACACGGTCACACTGATGCTGTGTATTGGCTTAGCAATAAAAATGTGAAGGCTTAGCATGCATGATCCATCTCCCCAGCCCATCTATATATATGCTAGAGTTATTGGCGGTTGATTCAGACTTTAGAGGAGAGATGATTACTTAATTAATGGTTTGTAAAGTACTTGAAACTTTCATTTGGTTCACTAGGATATTAGAGGAAACCAAAAAAATTCATCTTTTATCAGTGATGTAATTGTCCTCCTCCGCATCCCATCAGGCAGCAAGGGCATCCCGGATTGGAATCAGCCGTACCGAGTCGGGGAACATTAAGGTCAGCTTCGCATATGCCACCTGCAGGTCTTCCAGTAGTGTGGTTGCAGAGTCATAGTTGGAGAGGACCGAGACTGCGTCCAGTGCTGATCTCCTACTCAGTGCAAGCTTCACTAGTTCTCTGTGACCGCCAGACCCTAGCGTTGACAGGATCGATTTGTACTTCTCGTCGAAGGGGAGCTCGATTGCCGGAGGATCACAGTTGGCAAACAGCTCCCCCCACCCTTTCAAGTGGTACGTCTGCACCTTCTTTGCTGTACCCGAGATGGTACAGGTCATCGTCTGATATGTACATTGTGACTTAGTCCTCCCCACGTCCCAGCATTTTGAATAGTATCTTCCTTTTACATCATGTCCATGTATACTAATTAATAGAACAATCTGCTACTAAAACAATAGCTCTACAGTTGTAGGTAATTCTTCAATAGGCTGAACTATATCATGTCAGCTTGAACGAAAAATGTTATGATGAATATAATGCTTTGTCATTTGAACTTTAGAATTCTACTGTCCTTGTATTTTCCTTCCCCTACATAAATTTTTTATGTATGGCATGTAACCGAAGTATATGAAACCATGATTTTTTCTATTCATGTGTGTTTGTTATACCTGAAAGAGATATGGAACTTTATTTTGTTGGTTGATAATTAAGCGTCTTTAACCAGGACATAATTTAAAACTGTAGGAAAATTCTAAGCCATCATATCTACCTGGGAACACATGATCTATAATCATTATGGGAATCCGGGTGATGATAGACTGATATAATTTGACCAATAAAAAGTCAAATAATAATAATAATGTGGCCTACAGTTTTCTTTGCTCCATCTACAGTTGCTAATAACAATAATTAGCAGGGAGAAAATAAAAATAATTTGCACAGCACTGATCTCCAGTGTAACAAATTTAGGATGTCTGCTTACCAAAATAAGTTTTGTGCATAGAGATAGTGACATTTTAATTAGGTAGGTTTTATTAAAAAGAAGAAAACTATGAGCCTTTTTTATTTTGTCCTTGTAAGAACAGTCGCATGAAAAACATCACATTGGCTTCTGGTAGACCGTCGATGGGGCAGGCCGAACTGGCCGACCGCACAGGGCCGCCAGAATTTTGGGCCCCCCAAATCACTACAGCTGGCTTAATTAGATAAAAAAAAGCCCATTAATCCAGCCAGGAGCTCAGCGAAACGGGCACGGCGCCTGCGGCACGTAGTGTACGCCCATGCCGATAATTCCAATCCGATCGCTCTCCCCGCCGTCTTCGCCATCCTCCCCCTCTTGTCTCCTCGCCAGATGGATGTAGCCGGTGTAGCTGCTAGTGCACAATCCCTAATCCCCACGTGAATGCCGAAGATATGTCTGCTACAGGCCGGTTTGTTTCGGAGTTCACATTGCATATTTCTGAATTTTTGCACAGAAAACGGAAACCGTTCTACATCTTCTGATCTTCAAAAACTAAGGTCCACACTCCCGGTAACACTATCATACATATGTTCTTTGTTTTGCGAATTTTTGTGCAGATAATGATCACATTGATAATTAATAAACTGCAGTATTAGCCATTGTACTTCAGCTAGATTAATGCTATGTACTTAGAGGTTTAGAGGGTGCTTGGATACGTTTTAGTCCCATGACTAAAAGTAGTGGGACTAAAACTTGCTAGCCTCACCCATGCTTGGATACAAATACTAAATAGACTAAAATGAGTTGATGAGCATTTATTATCCTCCAAACCCTCCAATTCCGAACTCGCATGTGTTAAAGGAGAGGAGTTAAATGAGGAGAGAGAGGACTAATTCACATTTTAGTAGGGTTCCCCTGACTAAAACTTTTTAGTCTCAAGACTAGTTCTAGCCTCTCTTTAGTCAGGGGTGATTGGAACTTTAGCCTCTAAAAGAGACTAGTTTTAGTCAGACTAAAAATAGTCCCTTGGATCCAAGCATGGCCTTAGACTTCACGTGGTTTAGACTTCAACTATTTTCGGAGATAGTTGCTCATGCATCTAAGATTTTCAACATAGTTGTTCATTCAAATTTCAAAGTACGGTCCTCCTCTATTTTCTTGTATTGAAATGATAAGATTAGAACTCATGTAGTGTTTGAATCGTGATTTTCTTGCTTAGAAAACAGGAAGACATTTTTCTTAGATTAAACATGAGTTTAGTACCATCTTTACTCTTTTAGTGTTAATAATTGAGATATTTCTAATATTGTATAAAAGAGCACACATATTTGAATGTATATAATTAAGTGAGTGAGAGCAAGCTTTAGTTATACTCGTTTTTTGATTTTATGATTTTCTGAAACTCAGGGCCCTAGTTTATAATTTGCCCAGGGCCCCCAAATTTCTGGAGACGGCCCGGTATCATGTAATAAAATATTACTATTCATCATACGCAATTACTTTGAGGTAACAATTACCAGGATCAATCACAAATTACAGAAAGTAACTGTTGACCGCCAATTGTTGATTTGCGCTCCAGCATTGGGAATTTCATGCCTGGGTAGTGGGTATATGCTTTTGCCAATTACAATCAACAAAAAAATATAATAGTTCTCCATGGGTGCCTATAGCTAGGATAAACATGATTAAATTCATTGTTCAATTACTCGTTAGACGCTCTAAAGTTAAATTATTACTGGAAACATGCGTGCAATATTCTTTCATACTAAGCGTTACGACAAAGTTAAATACTTCCAGTTAGTTTATGATTGGACGCTTCACATGTGTTTATGGGCTTCAACATTTTATCTACCTACTCTTTTGATTCATATGCAAATTCTATCAGTTATCTACCTTATATTCTTTGTTAGATTCTTTTTTAAATGGAAAGGCATTCTTTGCAGCACCGGATTGCACATGCAATTTCTTCTTCTATAATATATGATATGCACACTCGTGTGTATTTGGGAGAAAAATTGCACATGCAATCCCTTCATTCACTTAACATAAAAGAACTTATGTTTTCTTTGTATAGATATATACATGAATACTGAACTAAATCCATGGCACATGTATAAGCATGTTAGTGTGAGATATAAGTCGTGGCCCATTATTATTCTCGGAAAGAAAAGGGAAAAGACGCATACTTCCCTGCATTGTTAAAGTCAGTGCAGTTATAGCCGTTAACAAAACTGAAACTTTTGACTAGAAAAAACTGAATCTTCTCCACATTCATTTTTAAGACTACTTTTCATTAAACACTAACTTTGATATAAGACCATCCCATAAAACATAATTAACAGATATGTGCTAAAGATACATGTTCGATCATACCTACGATTTGAACATCTGAGAAGCTATTTCTCTGGTCATATAGTCGACATGACAACTTTATTGCTATATTTCCAATGAATTTGAGTAATAACGTACATTCAAGTGACGAGAGACTTAAGAGCACCATTTCCTATATCAGGTATATTAAAGCCTTTGTTCTTGCCAATTCTTACCCAATCAAATTGACTTGTTTTGTATTCTTTAGTGCGATCGAATATGCATGGGAAGCAAGGGATGAGTTGCTAGATTCCTTCCTAGGTAGTTATTTTTTATTTGAAAAGTAGAGAAAAACATAATATTATTTTGAATGATATAAATATCTGACCCACACAGATAGTGCTGCATAATGTACAATAAATTCAGATACCAACTCAAGGACAATACTGTTTCAGAAATATTGCACATGTAAGTATCACTATGAGCTAAATTCCAACATATACAATTAGCTATTATATCAATAAAAAGAGTAGGTCATATGGATCACTTCTTACTTTAAGATACTTTGACACCATTCATGGCACTTCATTATTTGCCGAAAAAGGCTTTCGTCCCGCTTTATATATAAAACAATGACCATCCTCAACCCGGACAAACGCATGCCACCACAACACACGCACACACCCTAGGCAGGATACATAGGTGCTGAGCGCAGTAACATCACCACTAGCACTACAAGAGCAACCGGGTCCTCACCGTGAACACGCCACCGCGAAGAGATGAAGCCGCATAAGACGAACCGTGGGCTCCAAGGCGGTGCCTTTAGGAAGGATATGACATCGGAACGCCGCTACCGCCTGATCCGAGGATTAGGGTTTCCCCTGGAGCAACAGGACGAGCAATGAGAGTCGCAATGATGCCTTAAAAAAGGGAACGAGCTCCGCCGCCGCCGGTCTGTTCGAAGATAGAACCGGTTTTCACCCTGGCCAACACTCACCGCAACTGAATGCCACAGCCCGGCTACCACACCGCCCACACGGCCATGGCAACCGGGAAGCACCAAGCCACGGGCTCTGCCCATAAGGACCACGCCCCCACCACCAGTGCCGCCGACCCGGCATCCATGACCCTGACACCACCTCACTGGAGATACGCTGCTACACCAACCAAATAGAAGAGCGGAAAGGCCCCTCCTTTCGCACCACTAGGTGGCCCCCAACGCCAAGGCCCAACTAGGCTGGCGAAAACTGGTCTCCCTCGACCCGTCCTGCAGCACCCGAGCGCGAGACGAGCTCCTCAGTAGCTCCACCACCAGACGAGAGGCAAGGATGATTCCGCGACCACCCCTGGCGGCGGAATTATCCCTCAACGATGGACAACAGCTAGAGAGGTCCAGCCCTTAAGAATGCAGCACCCGGATGACAAGGAGAGGGACCGAGGGCCGAAACAGTCCACCTGGAAACGAGTCGTTGCTGGCGGAGAATCCAGTCGGCGCTGCAGCCAGAACTGTCGAGCTTCCAGGTAGCCACCAAGTAGCAGGAATGCCACACCATACCTCATCGTGCCATTGTAGCCCATGACCAAAGGAGCCACCATGCCGGGCCGATGTCCTATCTTGTGTCGTCCGCCGGGACCAAGCAGTCAGGTCCGACCGAGCCCCCCCCCCCCCCCCCCGCGAGGGGAAGAAAGCCCCCCCTCCCCCCCAGCACCCACCGGGCTTTGCCCGACTACGAGGAGGTGGAAGAGAGGAGGGGAACGACGGGACCGGTGACTAGGGTTGGCCCCTCGGCCACTCGCGGGAGCGATGCGAGGGAATGAGCTTCGGTTCAATGCAAGTGTCTCCTTTATTATTTCTAGATAACCCAACACTAATATTGATCAATAGTTCTTCAGCCGGTTGATTCTCTTCAACGTCTTCATTCTAAGGCACTGCATGGTCATATACGTCAGAACTTGCCTCATATGTGAATATTATACCAAACATGAACCATTTTTAAAATCCTGAACAGTTTTTTGAAAATTATGTACACTTTTAGAAAAACGCGAACAAAATTTGAAACAGGAACATTTTTTAAAATTTTCAAACACATTGTTTTAAAACACCAACTTATTTTTATCAAAACATGAACATTATTTGAATTTGTGAACATTCTTTTGGAAAAGGAACATGTGGAAATATTTTTCAAAATAGCAACAAAATCTTGGAATTATGAACATTTTCTATAATTATTTTTTTGAAATTCTGAACTTTTTTTGAGAACTTTGAATTTATGAAATAAATTCTATAAGAAAAATAAACTTGGAAGTGAAAAATTAATAGGCCAGCCGATTATTGGTTGTCCTGTGCGAAGCTCCTACTATTTGTCGCACTGTGCAAAAAATATAATTTTCCCAGCTGTGTGGGCAGAAAAATAAATGGGCTGGCTTCGCCGGGCCACAGCGCGCGGCCGACGTACGAAATTCTGGAAAAGCCTTCTTTTCCTAAGAAGAACGCATAAGAATTTAGTACCACCTCGGATGAAAAAAATTCTTTTCTTTCGGCGGTGAACTGATGAACAAAATTGACGAAACGCACCTTGCTTTATTAGTAGGTATAGATAGATATAGATATGGTATCCATCAAATATTTCTGGCAACATTTAGACTGAATTGGAGGGCGAGAACAAACTTGGGATTCTGAGTTTCCCTTTTTCTGTCATTTGAGGGCTTCCTTTCATGTCTGTTATTCAGGTCTGGAGGTTTTTAATTGTACTTGAGAAAGAACATTTAGTGATCGCCAAATTCTGCTTATGCATGTACAGAGAACATAAATGTACCCATCTTATTGTTATGTAATTCAGGAAATCTGCAAATGTGTGATATCTAAAATGTGGCCAAGATTGTAACATCTTATGTGAACATCTAATTGGTTGAGATGATATTATGAAATTGAAAAACCTTTTAGCCTATCCTCAGGTATGAACATGAGAGGTTAGTTGTTATTTGTTACCCTTTGTTGGGTGACTTGAATTTTTTTCCTCAGTAGTCGAAATAACATTTGGTGCGCTGATAACGAATACATGACACTTCCATATTATTTGCTATCACATAAGTATAATTAGTTGGTCTTTGTTTCTTTCGAAATTAATTGCTATAATTTGCCGCTGCAATGCGCGAGGTATCATCTAATTCTAACAATATTGTGCCCAGAAAATATCATTAACATCTACATGGATGACAATTTCTATTTAGCTCCAGATTGTTTATCTGATTTGACACCTACATGGATGACAATGTTTAAAATTCTAAAATAATGCTCTCAACGACACGTGGAAACTAGGACCATGCTGAGTTACCGACCCTTCGTGAAATTCATGAAGCTCCTAACCATTACGAGCCTACAACCCGTCAATTTAGCATTTCTTTGCAAGCTGCCCATGCAGGACGCATGCACACATGGTCACACTGATGCTGTGTATTGGCTTAGCAATAAAAATGTGAAGGCTTAGCATGCATGATCCATCTCCCCACCCCATCTATATATAAGCTAGAGTTCTTCGCGGTTGATTCTGACTTTAGAGGAGAGATGATAACTAAATGTTTAGTAAAGTCCTCGGAATTTCAATTTGGTTCACTAGGATATTAGAGGAAACCAAAAAAATCATCTATTATAAGCATGGTGGTCCCATCTTCGCCGTGGTCCAGCGGCTTCTGCCGGATAGTTCCCGGCCGCTATATTAACTATGGTCATAGTCAGTAAACAAGTAAGCTCATATGGAACTTCAGAAGCCACCCCAGCTTTTCTTGGCCATATTCATCTTGAAAAGCGTACTCTGTGTCACCAGCCGTAGGTGACACCGAGTACGCTTTCTCTAATTCATTTCTTAGCCAACTGTTATTCTCTAATTCATTGTATGCTTTCTAGAATGGCTCGGATTGCTGGAATGGCTCGGATTGTAAGTCATGCACACGCTGTATGTACTCGGTGTCACCTACGGCTGGTGACACTAAGAAGAGCAGCAGACATGCCGCCGCCAAAGAGGATGCCGGTGATGTGAGCGACCATCTTGTGCTTCTTGGTGCTTGATCACGAAGAGGGCGCCCAGCCGGTTCGTGAAGACACCCCGATATCTTCTGGTTCGCCGATGACTAACAGTTGATGCACTAGGATTGTTTTGCTTGATTTTTGTGCATCCGCACAGTCATCACCTTAGCATATATATAGACGCTTGGGAGCAACCTAACAGAGGCAGAGCTATTTTTGAACAACTAATCAACAGCAACCATAGGAGGCAGACCTACATGATAACAACTACTCCCTCCGTTCCGAATTACTTGTCTTAGATTTGTCTAGATACGGATGTATCTAGACTTATTTTAGTGCTAGATACATCCGTATCTAGACAAATCGAAGACAAGTAATTCGGAACGGAGGGAGTAGTCAACAGTAACCGTAGGCGGCAGACCTACTCAGTAGCAACCTGTCAACACTAACCATACGAGGCAGATAAAGGACTGGTCAGCGCTAATCCCAACAAACCAAACCAGTGAAACGCAAATGGCATACTACAAGTAGTTTTTATGTAATTTTATTTATTCCACTTTTGCCATGTAACAACAACGTTAATGTTGAGGTCTCTTTATTTCTCATGTCTTGCGCATTACCACTGGCAACATACTGGTGACTGTGGAAATACTGAACATGTTGAGGCAAACAATATTGCTAATCCAAGTATGTTGCTGGAAGGAGCAGATTCTCCTGCTAGGGGACTTGATGCAAACAATAATGACGCTGTTGATACAGATCAAGTCCACTTGGAGTCACCAATTAGCCCAACTACCTTACCAGTGTCTACTGAATTTGAAACTCAGACTTGCCAATCAAGTATGCATGTGGAATTGTAAGTGTACCCGCCCAACAATGTTTAGCAACTTTTCAATCAAGTATCTATCAAGTATGTCTCCTGAACAAATCTTGCGATTTGCAGCCTGAAGTGCAACATTCAACCTCAATGCAAGATCAACCTGCAGAAAAACGAGCATGTATCGTGGGTACCGAGGCAGCAATGCAGGATTAGCCAGCAAAGGCAGAGCGAGCAGGTAACTTGGGTGCCATATAAGCTCTGGTTTTGCCGCTTGAAATGCAATCATCATCAACCTCAATGCGGGGCGTTCCCTTTTGTGTCTGGTCTGCAGAATGCGTCTGTCCATCAAAGCATAGTACCTTCACTGGATCCACATGCAGGAGTAGAGTTATCTGGCACTGTGACACCTCATGCTATACAACCACCAGCCTCAATGCCTGTGGAACAGAGTGCAAGTCTACCTGCCCAACAAAGCTTAGCAGGAGCAGAAGCAGAACCAGTAGGTATTCTGGCCACAGAGGCAGCTTGTGATTTGCAGCCTGAAGCTCGACTGTCAACCTCAATGCATGATCAACCTGCATAAGAAGGAGCATGTATCTTGGGCGCCACTCACTGCTGCTCGAGGTTCGCAGCCTGAAGTGCAACCATCAATCTCAACGCAGTGTGTTTTGTTTGAAAGAACCCATCTGTCTGGCATGCCTGTGCTACATAGTTGTACTATCCATCAAAGTGTAGAACCTTCATTGGATTCACATGCCGGAGCAGAATCAACAGATTGGGTGTGGTGACAGCTCCTGATATGCAATCGGAAATACAACATGTGGCTGCAGAAGGAGCATGTGTTCTAGGCACGACAGTAGCCCAGGAGTTGCAGCCTGAACTGCAAACAACAACCACAGTTCAGCATGACCCACTTGAATCTGAAGAAAAGAGACAAGCTTCACCGACGACACCACCAGGAAAAGCAGAAATGCCTCCGCTCCCACCAAAGCAGAGGATGAGGTGAGACTGATCTGCCCGGACATCTTCTATAGTTCACCGCCATGCTCACTGGTTCATGAAGAGGATGCCCCACCTTCTTCGTTGGTTCACCGCTGGGCGCTGGCGCCGCCGACTAACACATGATGTTATCTTGTAAGAATATATTTTATATATTCATGTGTCCCATGTAATTTACTGGAATAATTCTAATATCAAGTTGTCTAGCCTGATGATTACTAGACGTAAAAGATTTAGAATTATGTATGGGGTTGAATATCCTCTTCTCTCATAATGGTGGTGTATATATATCTGCATAAAGGTACATATAAGAGTGCAAGGCATGCATGTCTTGGTTCATGCCTTAAAGCATCACGTGTGTTAAAGAAAAGATAGTGGCTAATTATTTGACCTTATGTTATTAATTAAGGAACCTAATTAGTACACTGCTAATTAGACGGACGGCCGGCTAGATGCATGCACGTCGTTGATTGGAAGAGGTGCAACCTTTTGGAAACGACATGCTAATGGCCGGTGGCGGTAAGTACTATAGCATTCATGATAAACTACATGCTAATGGCCGGTGGCCGACATGCTAATCTCTACGAAAGTATACGAAACCAAGATTTTTTTCTATTCATGTGCGATTGTTATACCTGAAAGAGATATGTAACTTTATTTTGTTTGATAATTAAGCGTCTTTAACCGGGACAAAATTAGAAACTGTAGGAAATTTCTAAGCCATCATATCTACCTGGGTACACATGATCTATAATTATTATGAGAATCTTGGTGATGATAGACTAATATAATTTGACCTATAAAAATTCAAAAATAATAATAATTGGACCAATAGTTTTCTTTGGTCCATTTACAGTACATATTGCTAGGAAGGCCTAGTGAGTTAGAAGTCAAAATAATTTGCACACCACAGATCTCCAGTATAACAAATTTAAGATGTCTGCTTACCAAACTATGTTTTGTGCATAGAGATAGTGACATTTTAATTGGGTAGGTTTTATTAAAAGGAAGAAAATTATGAGCCTTTTTATTTTGTCCTTGCAAGAACAGTAGCACAAAAAAAAAGTCACATTGGCTTCTGGTATCAGCTAGTAAAATATTACTATTTATCATACACAATTACTTTGAGGTGACAATTACCAGGATCAATCACAAATTACAGAAAGTAACTTTCCATCGCCATTCGTTGATTTGCACTCCAGCATTGAGAATTTCATGTCTGTGTAGTGAGTATATGCTTTTGACAATTGTAATCAACAAAAAATATAATAGTTCTCCAGGGGTGCCCATAGGATAAACATGATTAAATTCATTTTTCAATTACTCGTTAGACACTTTAAAGTTAAATTATTACTGGAAACATGCGTGCAATATTTTTTCATACTAATCGTTACGACAAATTTAAATACTTTCAGTTAGTTCATGATCGGACGCTTCACATGTGTTTATGGGCTTGAACATTTTTTCTACCTACTCTTTTGATTCATATGCAAATTCTATCAATTATCTACCTTATATTATTTTGATAGATTCTTGTTTAAGTGGAAAGGCATTCTATGCAGCAACGGATTGCGCATGCAATTCCTTCTTCTATAACATATGATACACACACTCATATGTATTTGAGAAAAAAAATTCACATGCAATCCCTCCATTCATTTAACATAACAGAGCTTATGTTTTCTTTGTATGGATATATACATGAATAGATTGAACTAAATCCATGGCACATGTATAAGCATGTCAGCGTGAGATATAAGCCGTAGCCCATTATTAGTCTTGAAAAGAAAAGGGAAAAGACGCATACTTCTCTGCATTTCTATAGTCAGTGCAGTTATAGCTGCTAACAAAACTGATACTTTTGACTAAAAAGGAACTGAATCTTCTCCAGGTTCATTTTTAAGACTACTTTTCATTAAACACTATCTTTGGTATAAGACCATCCCATAAAACAGAATGAACAAATTCTTTTTCTACCAACAAAGGGTGGATTTTATTGGCTCAAAATGAAGCATCAAAAGAATACAGACACAATGAGCACACGCCCAGCCTCTGGATAGTAAGGATGCACACAACCAACACCAACACACGCACACACAAAAACGCGCCGACAATAGCAAAGTCATATAAGACCAACGCTATATGTTGGCGAGGAAAAAAAAGAGAAATCCAGAAGCGAATCCGCAGTCGATAAACTATAAAGATGACCATATGCACACCAACTATCTCATGTCAACACACAAATGACGAGGTTCTTCAACAACGACGCCTTCAGAAAGGGAACGACGCTTAAGTGTCACTGTCACCGGATCCAACCAACAAAGGCCAGAATCTAGGATTTCACCCTGAAGAACATGTCCGAGTTTATCCGAGCAATGCCTTCAACAAGGTAACAACGTAAAATCATCGCCATTGCTAGGTATAATCAACTTGGGTCAAACCTAGGCTTTCATTCCGGAGTTCGAGACCGGATGCGTGAGTAGCACCACCATCGAAGCCATTCATGTGTTATCGCTGCCACTTTTCCGTGATCCCACCAGCTATATGTGATGTGTGGTCGCCGCTGCACAGTGTTTCCTCTGTGTCAAACCATCGTACATAGTTTGCATCTCCTCACTGAAGTCAACCATGGATCTGGAGTGAGGAACCCTCATAAACCAACAGATCCGTGCCGCATATCCAGGCCGAAGCACTTTGCCCGCCCTGAGCTCGCTTGCGATCGCACGTCAACCACGGTGTGGCGCTGCCACCTTGCATCCGCGCCACCACCAAAAGCCAGCAGTCGCAGGAACCTTTCTGTATCTGGGTGTAGCAGACACCTTGGCCCAACAGGAGAGAGATTCCCGTCCAGCCCACCGATAGAGGCGTAGAAGGAGAGGGATAGATCAGCAACTCCATGCAGCCGAGGCGGTCGGATCCAAAGTGCCGGCGCCCCAAGAAGCACCGTGAAGCTCAGAGAGCCATCAGTGCAAGGGCACGTTCGTTACAGCCCCGAATCGCCACCAGCCGCAGCAGCCCACAGAGCCAGCGAGCTTGTGAAGGAAGGCCACCGGAGTTGAGGGTGGGACGACCAGATCGGCTACTGGAGAGGACCTTGGCTTCGGGAGGAGGTGCCCATGGGAGGATGTGGGCTGAGGGGAGAAGAGGATGGACGAGTCTCGCCGCCGCCATCCGCCATGGACGGCTTCCACCGACGGCGGCAAGGAGATGGGGTGGCTACGGGGTGGAGGTTTGGATGGCGGCGGGGAGGCCTCCGGAGTTGCTCGGGATGCTTAGGTCACTGGTGGAAAAACAGGCTTTCGTCCAGCCCCATAAGTCGTGAAGCTGTAGGAACCGCGACTAATGGGACCTTTAGTCGCGGTTCTGGAGGTGAAACGCGACCAAAGGCTCGCCTGTGGCGCTCGGTGGCTAGTCATGGCGCCGCGTGAGGTCTTTAGTCGCGGTTTGCCGGGACAACCGCGACTAAAGGCCTTCAGCACCTTTAGTCACGGTTTGCCGTGCCAACCGCAACTAAAGCCCTCCCCTATATATACCCATCCAAAGCAGCCAACACTTAGCCATTTGGAGCCATTCTCTTCACAAGTGGGTGTAGGTTTGCTTTTGGTTCCTCTTATGCACATAAGGTGTTTGATGAAATGCCCCAAGAGCATGAAACAAACATGACATGAAGTGTTGGAGCCACACTCCTCGATCGCGGTTAGCAACTTGATGAACCTTTGATGTCTCATTGATAAAATATGCATGTGTGTAGTTCATTGTTTAATTTATATTGTTTGTAGCTAGTTAGTTTAACAAATGCATGATGGTTAATTATATATTTTATATTATAATAATGCAGATGAATCGGCAATGGATGTACGGTAACCGACTCTCCGGCGAGTTCACTACGGGTTTGAAAGATTTCCTCGTAGTGGCTAATGCGAACAAGCCGGGGTTTTCTTATCTGTCCATGTGTTATCTGTAAGAATCGAAGGGTTACTCTTCCTCAAGAGATGTTCACATGCATCTGCTTCGGCACGGTTTCATGCTAAGCTATAATTGTTGGACCAAGCATGGAGAAAGAGGGGTTATAATGGAAGAAGATGAAGAAGGGGATGATTTCATCGATGAAAGCTATCTTGCTCATTTCGTGATACTTTCATGGAGGATCTGCTCAAGGTGAAGGGAAGGTGAAGAAGAGGCACGTGATGATCCCGTTGATGATCTTGGTCGGACCATTGCTGATGCACGGAGACGCCGCGAAACTGAAAAGGAGAGGGAGAATTTGGATCGCATGTTAGAGGATCATGTAAAGGCGCTGTACCCGGATGCGATGATGGTCTGAAAAAGCTGGGCTGCTGCTGGATTTGCTGAAATGGAAGGCAGAGGCAGGTGTAGCTGACTCGGCATTTGAAAACTTGCTGAAAATGTTGAAGAATATGTTTCCAAAGGATAACGAGTTGCCCGCCAAAGACGCATAAAGCAAAGAAGGTTGTCTGCCCTCTAGGTTTAGAGGTTGAAGATACATGCATGCATCAACGATCGCATCCTCTACCGCGATGAATACGAGAATTTGAATGAATGCCCGGTATGCACCGCATTGCGTTATAAGATCGTAGGCGATGACCCCGGTGACGATGTTGAGGGCCGAAACCGTGAAGAGGGTTCGCCAAGGTGATGTGGTATGCTCCTATAATACCACGGTTGAAACGTCTGTTCAGGAACAAAGAGCATGCCAAGTTGTTGCGATGGCACAAAGAGGACCGTAAGTCGGACGGGAGTTGAGACACACCGCAGATGGAACGCAATGGAGAAAGATCGACAGATGGTTCAAAGATTTTGCAGCTGACGCAAGGAACATAAGATTTGCTCTAAGTACGGATGGCATGAATCCTTTTGGCGAGCAGAGCTCCAGCCATAGCACCTGGCCCGTGACTATATGCATCTACAACCTTCCTCCTTGGTTGTGCATGAAGCGGAAGTTCATTATGATGCCAGAGAAGAACTTGTGGGAAGACAGAGGCGGCCGGGAAGAACTTCTCTGAATTTTTTGATATATTATTTGTATTTTTAGAATTTTGAAATGAATTAGTTCTATTTTTCTGAATTTTTTGATATATTATTTGTATTTTTAACATATTGAATTGAATTAGTTTTATTTTTGACATATTATTTGTATTTGCCTCGTAGGGTTTGGAGACGGTTCGTAGATATAAAGGACGTAGAACTTTATATGCATTAAATTATGTATGGAAACTTGTTCAAAATTGTATATGGTCATCCGATGATATTGAATATATATTGTATATTCCTCTTGAATTCTTTTTGGTTCTAATTTCAAATTTGTTTGAAATTGTACATTCATATGCATGTATGTAGTACCGTAGAATATGTGAAACTCCTTCAAAATTAAAATAAAGCACAAAAGAAATAAAACAATACAAATTAAACAGAAAACAATACAAATTAAAAAGAAAACAATACAAATTAAACAGAAAACAGGTTTGGGGGGGAAAACCCTAAACCTGCGGCGGCCTTTAGTCGGTTGGCGAACCAATCATGACTAAAGGTGGCAACTGGAACGCAAAAACCCGCCAAAAACCCTTTAGTCGCGGTTGGGCAGGCGACCATGACTAAAGGGTACCTTTAGTCATGGTCTCGCCAACCGCGACTAAAGGGGGGAACGCAAAAACTCGCCAAAAACCCTTTAGTCGCGGTTGGGCAGGCGACCCATGACTAAAGGGTACCTTTAGTCGCGGGTCTCGCCGCCAACCGCGACTAAAGGGGGCTATAAATACAAGGCTCGATTCTCGTCTTCTCCGATTCCGATTCTCGCTTTGTTCGTCTCTGCGCCCTCGCGCGCCGCCGTCGCCCTCGCCCTCGACGCCGCCCGCCCGTCGCCCTCGCGTGCAGCAGCCACGCCCGGCCAACCTCGGTCTTGCCGCCTCGCTCGCCCGCCCTCAACGCCGCCGACCGGCCTCCCTCGCCCACCGCGCCGCCTCGCTCGCCGCCCTCGGACGCAACTCGGTAGTGCATCCGCCAAGGCCACCTCCGGCTACTTCACATGCGCGCTCTCCAACGCCTCGACCCATTCTTGGGCTCACGCGCGCAGACGCCGCCATGACGCATCACCCTTCCTTGGCTTCTCCAGCGTGCACGCCGGCAAGCGGCGGCGTGCGCGTTCGGCGGTGGAGGCCGGCAATGGATAAGTGGCAATGATGGCGGTAATGGATAAGTGGCGATGGTGGCGGGGTTTCTATAAAAATAAAACATTATCTCATCAGGAACACACTTAAAGTAGGACTGTGGGTTGAATTCTCAGAAACGAAGGGACTTTCATGCAAAATACCGTAGAATATATGAAACTCCTTCAAAATTAAAATAAAGCACAAAAGAAATAAAACAATACAAATTAAACAGAAAACAGGTTTAGGGGGGGGGGCTAAAACCCTAAACCTGTGGCCTTTTAGTCGTGGTTGGCGGAAGAATCGCGACTAAAGGTCCTCCGCCCAACCGGTCACTTTGGCGCCCATGTGGACGGGCCGTTAGTCGCGGTTCTTAAGCAGCCGCGACTAAAGGTGGGGGGCATTAGTCGCGCTTATTTGGTCGCGGTTGCCCAACCGCGACTAATGGCAGTTGCGAACCGCGACCAAAGGCCTTTTTTCCACCAGTGGATGCCAAAGATGGAAAGCATGCCATTTCAAGTTGAATCAGAGACATACAAAGGATACATGTTTGATCATACCTACGATTGTACACCTGAGAAGCTATTTCTCTGGTCATATAGTCGACATGACAACTTTAGTGCTATATTTCCGATGAATTTCAGTCATAACGTACATTCAAGTGACGTGAGACTTAAAGCACCATTTCTTATCCTCTATAACACTAAGCTCCGAGATCTTCAATTTAGAATTAGGTTACCCAATTTTGACCGGTTCAACAATTTCACAAGGAGCTTCCTCATTCTCAATTTTTTCATACACTATGCTTCCTAATTTTAGAGCTCTCCCATTTCATTGTTGTGTACAATTTTAATGTCTTGATTTTGAGTCGGTCAATCCTTGGTTCTTGCAATGAAATATCTAACTTCATTAGGCTCTAATTTTAAAGCCCCTTGTTCAACTTAGGTCTTCAATTTCGATTGGATACATGATTGATTGGGTCGTTAACCTGGGCTTCATGGTGGGATCTCTCAGTGAATGGGTCCCCTTGGCTAGTGCCTGAATTGGTGTGGGCCTTCCTTAACAAAAGGAAGTGCCACCTACGACACACGTGGCCAACGAAGTAGGTAACTTTCTCATGTATTTGTATTAACTAAAAGATGTCAATCAATCACATGGTCAAAAAGACCCACCCAACCACCATAATAAAATAAGAAAAATGATACAGTCATGGACAATTCGCTACGGATTGGTCATACCAAACACTCTCTCATCAAACACTTCCTTGATTTCACCGTTGGGCACGCTTCCCCTAATCTCCAACCATAGATTGACTCGTTCATCTGTAACCATGATTCCATTACATTAAGGACAATATAACTGCACCTAAAGCGAGAACTCTCAGCGCTTTGCGTTTCTGACCATCCGTTTATGCGATCTGGACATTTTTGATTGTCGGATCTCACATGTAGAGCCATCTATCCCGCCACTGGCTCAGCTGTCCTATGGGCTGCTGCTCCAGAGGCCGAAAGCAAGCCCTGTGGTTAACTAGGCCGGTGGGCAGTCCATTTATCAACCGAGCACATACACAGCCCAGCACGGTCCTACTCCTCGCTCCCGTGCCCGCGAGCCTCATCTTCTCCCTCACACCTTTCTTTCGTCTTCCTCCTGCTGACCTCTCGACCTGGCCGACCTAAAGATCTTCTCTGATCCGCCGCCGCCTCCTCGCTGCCCCGCCTTGCCTTAGCGCCAGCCAGGGCCGACGCTTCAATCCCTCACCAAACCCCTTGTCTCTCTCCTTCGCCCGCTTAATCTGGTGCTCGATCTCGAAATCCTCCGCCCGTCGGAGTCGACACCAACGGAGGCGCTGCTGCTCGAGGACCCCGCGTCCGAGCCCCCTCCACTCGCACCCTGTGCCTTCGCCTCACCGTGCGCCTCCGCAAGCCGTCGCTCCCACCACCGCCTTCCCCGCCGTGTGCACCCGGACGACGCCCTCGGACCCTCTGCAGGCACCCACCGTCACGCTGGCTCCAAACCCTGACGGCGCCCTGACTAGGTGTCCTCTCTAGAACGGGCGATCGGCAAGGATGCCGGTGATGCACGGGGTGCGGTCGAGAACTTCCAGGTTGAGCTGGTTGCGGTCGTCCCGCCGGCAGACCATCTTGTCGTTGTAATGCTGCTCTTTGTGATAGGGCATGAGCAGGATGTCCGCACGAACCTCGTCCGGACAGCGCCGGATGGTCTTCAGGAATCCCGTGGCTGCAGCATAGGTGCGCATCTTTCTCCCTGCGATACAGCCAGATGAATACTGTCCTTACCGGTTTATTTCGTGAGAGGGTAAAATATATCTGTACATTATTTACAAGCGTATCGTTTTACCTGTCTCTCAAGTGCGCCCTTACCCATGGTGTTAATGACCACTGTGACGACCTTCCTCTCTATTCAGGACGATGGATTCACGCACACCATCATGATTAAAATTGTGCGCCTCTCCACCGCCACACCCCATTTCCCTTCCTAAGGTTGTCTCTAATTTCACATTGATCAATTTGTCGGGAGCAGGCCCACATGTAGCAAGGTATGGCACTGCAAAATCAATGTAGAATTCGTTCCAGACATTACAGTTTGAAACTCTTAATGATTTATTTTCCCCTCGTTTGCAATGCCAATTAACTACTGATTTTTTTCAGGAGCAAGCTGCACAAGAAATTTCTTGGAATCAAGATACTCATCTTGAATTTAATAGTAAGGGGTTGAGCCTTGGACATACCAGAACAAGAACAATTTAATATCAAGATATCAGCTATGCAAATCTGCAATGAGATCATCAAGGATCTTCTATGACCTGACTCTGGCCCCCTTCGCTTGTTAGATGATCCCGAGGTTTGCAATTTTGTCCACGCGCGGGCACGCACAAATACACATGATTAAAGAGAAAGGAAACATCATGGATAAGTTGGATGAAGGAATCGCCAAGGACAGCCAGTATCTAAGAGGGTGCTTGGATACGTTTTAGTCCCATGACTAAAAGTAGTGGGACTAAAACTTGCTAGCCTCACCCATGCTTGGATACAAATACTAAATAGACTAAAATGAGTCAATGAGCATTTATTATCCTCCAAACCCTCTAATCCCGAACTCGCATGTGTTAAAGGAGAGGAGTTAAATGAGGAGAGAGAGGACTAATCCATATTTTAGTAGGGTTCCCCTGACTAAAAATTTTTAGTCTCAAGACTAGTTCTAGCCTTTCTTTAGTCAGGGGTGATTGGAACTTTAGCCTCTAAAAGAGACTAGTTTTAGTCAGACTAAAAATAGTCCCTTGGATCCAAGCATGGCCTAAGGCATCTAATAGCCGTTTGTGAAGGCACTGCTACATATGTATGTATGTATGTATGTATGTATGTATGTATGTATAGCCTACCATCCAAGAAAGAAGAAGATGGTGTAGTGATAGTTACCTAATGACCTTCCAAATAACTGCAGAACAAAGACAGGTTGGGGAAGCTGAACTAAACGCAAGTTTACGTTTCCACCAAATCATTTGGCTGGTACGTATAACAAGAACCAATCAAGTTTTAGATTCAATCTTTCTAAGGAAAGCATACATAGAAGATGATTAACCTTTCTTTTGTCGTTTATATCTATATCCAGATTGTGGAGAGTATGCTCCATGAAGCGCCACACTGTGTTATATCTTTTGCTGCTAACTTGGTAAGCTGACATTTCTGCTTTTGGAGCATGGTATGCTGATTATGCATGGTTGATCCGTACGAATTAACTTTTGCTTTCACAGAATTCCGTCGACCTTGTTGGAAGCGAGCATGCTGCACAAACACATGTTGCTGGTGCTAGGTTGAAAGAAGGCGCCATATTAATCGTAGCTTGTTGACTTTGACTATTGTCATCCGAAACTAAGGTTTGGATTTCTTCTCAAAACATAATTTCCACTTGTACATCACAAGTTTGGATAGCGCTCTCAGCAAGTTAATGGGCACTTGCCTCCTAATGAATTTCACAAGGGAGTGCACAGCAGAAGTTCTCATGAACTGCATGATGAACATATTCTTGATAAGCTACTCTTTTACGTGAAAAGCTTAGGTTTCGTACTTTGAATTATTATATAATCTAAATTGTTGAAGTATAGGATGAACATATTCTTGCTAAGCAGATTTTTTTTTGTTGCACGTGGCTACATCTTTTAAAATGCATAAAATTGCTGAAATGTCATTCACATTATGTGAGTCAATCATATTGGTATCTTGATTTTAGTAGCAAAATTCGATGAGATCAAGTTTAAACTTGCATTGCAGCTCAGAGAAGATAAGTTTCAAATCATAGGATCCTCTGATGACATTTCTACCATACAAGCAATAAGCTTTGAAGTTGGCAATGTCAACTATTGAGTGGCAACTAGGAAAAATTAAGTGGCAACGAACCTCTCTGATAATGAAAAACTATTATCTGTAACCTTTCCTATGTTGATTACTTGTTGACTCTTGTGATTTAAGGCTCTTGTATTAGTGTTTGGGCTGGTACTGGCAGCGCACGTGTGCTATTAGTTTGATTGGCTGATGATTTTTGTATTGATCTATACCCTCCTTTAGAATATAAGATGATATCACATCTATTGTAATGAATAGACATTGAATTGTTTTTTCAATTGCAGTGGTTATTGTTTACCTTCCGTACGGAAGAAGAATCATATACTTCAGCAGGCCAGGGCTTTATTGTAGATCAGTTCATCTTGCCAATGTTTATGTCATAGTTTGTCTATATTTATATTTTCCCTTCAGTTCTTCAAGACTTGCATTGATTTCTTCTCCAGAAATTTGTGTGCTCTTGCTCCTGCAGGAAGGATTAATGGATTTGGCTGCTCTTGGCTTGATAAAATTTAGGATTGCTAGGTTTTCTGTTTAGTTTTTCTTGATACAGTATCCTATGTAATTGGTAATTAGAATTTAGAATCCTATAGTTCAGTTATACATATTTAAGGAGACAGCCAGTTCCATGAATGCCGTAGAATTTCCGGTCAACCACAAGGATTTCTCAAAAATGTGATGTTCAAATTCAAAGAGTTAAATTCTTGGCAAGAGCAGAAGGTGCTATCTGAAGAGGATATAATGTGATAAATTTGTGTGAACATTTTTTGCAGCTTCTCTTTGCATTAGTGTGCAAATATTGCTTGTTTCATGTGGCTATATATTCACGAAAATTTATATCATTCTATTGTACAAATGCACGGGCATGACAAATTAACTTATATCATGTAATCATATATATACTAATGAACATTCTATACCTTCAGTTTTTGCTTTCTTTTAGATGTCTTTGTGGCCACTAACGGTGCTATCATGTCTTTTTTCAGTATTATCCTTGATGCATTTTATTTTTTTATTGGAAGAGCATGCAATTGTTGTGTTTCCATTTTATTTTTTATTTTCCCCTGGCAATAAGATTGTCATATATGTTGTTGTATCAACCAAATTGTATGTGAGCATTTACTGAGTGTGAAATTATCCTCAACTCATTAGCTTTGAACTTCTGTAATTCATGTGCAATATAGTTATACCAATATGATTATTTTATTATACAAATTGACGGGCGCAGCAACGCGCCCCAGCAATGATCTAGTCTTTATAAAAAGAACACACTTTATTGTTTCCCTCACATGTCAAACCAACAAGCACGTAAATAATATTCACAACTTAGAAAAATTACCACGTAAAAATAAAACATGTCCAACCCCAAAAACATAAGCGGCGCAGCAAAGCGTGCACTACCCTTCTAGTATTAGGTATACTTAGGCTTTTGTTCTTGCCAATTCTTACCCAATCAAATCGACGTGTTTTGTATTCTTTAGTGCGATATACGCATGGGAAGCTAAGGATGAGGTTCTAGATTCCTTCCTAGGTAGTAATTTTTTATTTGAAAAGTAGAGAAAACATATTATTAAATATTACTCCCTCCGTCCTGAAATACTCGTCGGAGAGATGGACAAAATTGGATGTATCTATAACTAAAATACGTCTAGATACATCCATTTCTCCGACAAGTATTTCCGGACGGAGGGAGTATATCATTTTGAATAATATAAATATCTGACCCACACAGACGGTGCTGCATAATATGTAGTAAATTCAAATACCAAGTTAAGGACAATACTGTTTCAGAAATATTGCACATGTAAGTATCAACATGAGCTAAATTCCAACATATATAGTTTGCTATTATATCAATAAAAAGAGTAGGTCATATGGATCACTTCTTACTTTAAGATACGTTGACACCATTCCTGGGACTTTATTATTCCCAGATAACCCACACTAATATCGATCAATAGTTCTTCAGCTGGTTGATTCTCTTCAACGTCTTCATTCTAAGGCACCATAACATGTGTCGTTGTCCACCAATATATGCCAGAACTTCCCTCCAACAATAAGATGTGTCGTTGTCGACCAATGCACACTTGCAGTATGACAGTTTAAAAGAATCATACGTGGCAAATTCGAATTTGCATATGCTCCCTCCGTCACAATATAAGTGTGTCAATTTTATAGTACTAACTTAAATACAAAGTTGCACTAAAATCGAGACATTTTTTTGGACTGAGGGGGTAGCATCTTATAAAAGGCTGTCCTATCTGCACCAACATTAGCATTTGTTCCTTCAGTGTGTATGTCCAAAGCATAATATTTTGATTTTGGATAGTAATTAATTTAACATTACCTCCAAGGAAATAGCACCCATATGTGTTTTCAGTACACATCACCAGAAAAACATGTGGAGCTCTGACAGGAAGATGGATGGGTCAAGATTGGAGCTGGGTAGAGAAAAAGGTCCACTTTGCATTTTTTTAAGGAGGAAAGCCCCCGGCCTCTGCATCGATCGATGCATGCAGTCATATTATTAAAAAAAAATAGCGTAACAAAGTATTAGATCCGCAATAGCTCACAACCTGAGCGCAAGAACGTATAAAAAATATGCCACATCCGTCGATAAAGAACAGACTACGATGCCTATACACCTAGCCTATTATTAGCTCGTCATCCAAATCTGCAGAAGATAGCCCGTGCTACCGTCTCCCAATGGTTACACCCAATAGCCAAAAGCTCTCTGGAGTCCGCATGAGTGAGTAACGACCATGTATGGATCCAAGCTGCAGCTCTGTAGATAATCTGCAAAAAATGAGTGTAGTTTGTCCCATTAAAAATTAAATCATTTCTAGTGTTCCATATAGCCCAAAATAGTGCGCATATCCCTATCCGAATATGTTTCGCTATATGTACGTCCACTCCATTAAGCCACATCCCAAATAACGTGTTTATGCTCGATATGGGGGATGAACATTAAAAGGTACATGTATTAAGCGCCATAATAATTTTGCTAGTTGACACTCGAGAAAGAGGTGTTTAATCGTTTTATTTTGATCACAATAACAACATCTGAAATTACCAACCCAATTTCTTTTCGCCAAGTTATCTTTGGTCAGTATGACTCCTTTGTGTACGAACCACATGAAGATTTTAATTCGAAGCAGAATTTTAATCTTTCATATATGGAATGACCTTGACAATGGTCCGGAATCAATTCATAGCTAAGTTTAAATACAGAGATTTCACTGAAAAGGATACATTCGTAGCAAAGTTTGCATCCGTTGTTTTTTTTCTTTTTCTGCTAAAAGGAGTTCCATCGGGTAGATTTTGTCATCATAGGAGCTTATCTGCTGTCAGGCCACATCCACCGAGGTTTCATGCCACACTGATGTTCCCGGCTCCCGCACTAAAGAAGGCCGTAATCCTCCCGCAGAAGCTCCTCCGCTGGGCGCTGTCTTGCGATTGGCATCACTGTCGTCTCGATCATGAGCAGACTTTTTTACCGTTTTGACCGATAATCGAAAGTTTAGCCCGATTTGAACCCAGTTCAGAAATTTTCTCGGATCTGGCCACGCCACTATCTCCGGTATCTGGCCCTGGCACATCTTCAGGTCATTTGTTGATTGGCCAAATGCCAAATGGTAGACGTCGTAACCTTTTGCGTTTAGGTCCAAGACGTGCATGCATGTGCAACTTTATTTTTGTGCTTCCTTAAAATCAATGCACAAAGTACAAATATACTTTTTAGCGGGAGCACAGTATACAGATATTGGCTTAGAGCATCAACATCCGGTACTAAAATTTGTTAGTCCGGATGTATAGGGCCCATACGAGGGGTATGGCTGGGTTGCATTTTCATGACACTCATTGACCGGGCTGTCCGCTCGGATGTATAAGAGGTGTTTGAGGAGTCTGGCTATAGATGCTCCCCAAACTCTTCCTATACGCTCGAGCAGACGGCCCGGTCACTGACTGGTCAAAGAAAACCCGACCCAGACAGGCTCCCCAAACCTTTCATATACATTCGGTCTGACCGGCAACCCTCATATTAAGCCCATATCTGGGACAGATATGGAAAGGCCTGGGAGTGTTTGCTACGTCGCATCCGGCCCACGCTAGCCCACCCTGACCCCATATATATTTGTCCCCATCAGCATCCCTGAGCAAATCCGTGAGACTCCACTTCACTCCACTCCACTCCATCCCCAAGCTCGCTTCCGACGATCTCTCGCCTTCCCCAGTATGGCGGGCAGCAGATCCGAGTCCCACCTCTCCATGCGGGCCCGAGAAGGAAAGGACCATCTGCATTGCTCTCCGCCGCCACTGGGAGGAGTCCGCCCGACAACTGTCAAGCTCGATTCGACGGGAATCCATCACGATCAGGCTTCTTCTACTAGAAACAGAGGAGAGCGAAAACTAAGTCAAAGGGGGGGAGAGCTGTTTATGAGCATTTTAAGCCTCGCAAATTGCGGTTGGATCCATCGGCGGGAGGCACATGTCCGCTGCCTCGCCAGAGGTGGTGCGGCCTGTCATGGGCGCTTACGCCGTGGCAACGACGCAACCCCTTCGGTGGCGCGTCAACCCCAAGGGCTCAGAGCCGGTGGCCGGATCTTGACTTCGCGGGTCTCTCACGGAAGCCGGGCATGGACACGGACGAGGAGGCGAATGAGCATCGGCGAAACTTTTGACTAAGTTTTACATGGCATGTAATTGTATGGACTTAAAAATTTGATTATGAGGTGTTCGATTGTGGGAGATGACACTTAAGTCACTGTTCGCCAATATCTATACAATGTTTAGACTGGTTTTTTTACAGCGCACTGTACACTAGGAAGCTTTTCAGAGATATTAAAATACAACATTCTTTCACCACAATACACCAGGGGCCACGCGCAAGGTGCCAAATACTTTATATTATATGGCCACACCTAACACATCACGTGCATCATGATGGTTTAATCCATTTTTGCTTGTCACATGCATGCACACATAGGAAGCAAGCTGAGGTGGTCTTGGACGTAACGTGAACGCCAAGGTTTTTGGCACTTGGCCGATAAAAGAAAGCTATTATGAAGGCGGGCCAAAGCTAGACGTCGGAGATCGTGGCGTCTTCATTGTAACCAAGACACCATGGTTACTGGCGTCTGCAGGGTCAGGGAAAGCGGTTGTTTTGGGTTGGCCTCTGGTGTTGTGCTGGTCTTTCTGGACAACTAGAAACAAATTTATGGTCAAGCATATTTTCCCTAACAAGCCGGCTGATTATTTGTTTAAATTATCCATCTTCTTGCAGCAGTGGAAATTATTGATTAAGGGAGATCGGGAAGTGATGGATGTGCTTATAAGCAAGGTTTGGGCCTTGGACTTCATGCTCTCGCAGCAGGATGTTGATGGCACGACCTAATCGTCCCTGAGCGTTCCCTTTATGTTCTAGCAGTATGTTGTTAGCCTGCGTGTCGTCTTATCTCCGAACTATTTGGTGGCCTGCCTGCCTTATATTGTGTCGTACTTTGTCCACTCATTGGTCTCATAGGCCAGATGTGTGTGTTTCTGTTGACTCTGCCTGGTAGCTTTATTTAAAAGTCAGGCGTATGCCTTTCCTTCAAAAATCAATCACCACTGATTGGATTCTACCATCCATGCAATTTGATCGACCGATTCTAAACCTTGGTTGGAAGAATCAGACAGTCTGGTAGCCGGTGAAGCAATCAATCAATCCTGGTTCAACAGCTAACCGATCGCTTATCAGAAAATTGGATTGCTGGCCTAGTTACAGGTGTCCAACGTTGCAGCTAATTTCACACATGGTGCAAACTCTGAGGTGGGCCTCATGCAATTTCATCGACCGATTTTAAACCTTGGTTGGAGGAATCAAACAGTCTGGTAGCCGGTGAAGCAATCAATCAATCCTGGTTCAACAGTTAACCAATCTCTTACCAGAAAATTGGATTGGTGGCCTAGTTACAGGTGTCCAACGTTGCAGCTAATTTCAGCCATGGTGCAAACTCTGAGGTGGGCTTCCGACTGATCTATCTTGTACGCTGATGACCTCTTTGGCTTCTGCAAGACACATGGGGCATCTAGAGTTTTTAACATTTCATTTTCTTCATTTTACCTTTTTATTTTTTCTTTTTTCCTATTTCCAATAAGTTGAACATAAAAAGTTGAGAATATTGAAATAAAATGTTTTATATATCATAAAATGTTGGCTTATTAAATAATGTTCAAAATTTTGAACATAAATTTTCAGAAAAATAAGAAAATGTTCATGATTTTTAAAACTTCATGAGATATAAAAATAAAGAAATTGAACAAAATTTTGCAAATTCAGAAAATGTTCTTAAATGGAGATGTATCTTAAAAATCCAAAAATGATCCTTCCAAAAAAATGGTCGTTGATTCTAGAAATGTTTGTGTATTCAAGAAAATTGTTTAAGAAAATATTCACAATTTTAAAAAATGCTTGCAAATAAAATAAAATTTGCATGAATTAAAAAAAATTAATTTTAGAAAATGTTCAATTTTTTTTAAATTGTTCAAGAATTTAAAAATGTTCAGTATTTAAATATGTTCATGATTTTGCGAAATTGAGAGTGATAGTGTATCTCGGTGATGCATCAAAATGTGGTCATGACCATTCGAGTTTGTGAGCTTGATGTGTGTTTCACATGTGGCCGAACTATCTTGATGGAATGACATTTGTGGAGGTCCTGGACAAAAAAAATGATGCTCCAAAAATACTATTTATGGAAGCATTTTGGAGCATCCTTTTTTAGGAGACATGCATTAATGTCATCCGCCATAAAAAGTTGCACGCATATGAAACACACATTAATGCTTGTTACAAAAAAACATATTTTTTGTTTTAATATTTTTGAGGGATTTTACTGTAGCCAAGGGTGCATGTTAGCTCAAGCTCACGAGAACACTTTCGATCCAAACTCTCTATGCCGCTAAAGAAAAATTAGAGTGGGAATAAGGACCATGGAATGAAAGGGCATCTAGGCGTGCCGCGTGCATGTGAACCTATGTGGTCGTCAAAGTCTCCTCTGTCCGCCAATCCATGGCGCTTCCTGTGCATTTTCTTTTGTTTCTCTTCCTATTCCCTCTGGCCCTTTCTCTTTATCCATCAACTAGCCGCACGACAGGGTGGCAGACGATGGTTGGAAAAAAATCAAAAGGAAAAGAGGGGCCCTAGGAAAAGGAAAACAACTGAATTCCATCGATTGGTGGTTGCGTTTCACCAGTCGGGTGCAGGACTGTTCGATCTTCTTTGCCCTCGTAACTACTCCATGTTGTGTGTTGGACCCCACCAAACCAACCACCCACCACCAAAAACATTTCCACACGGAGTAATGCTACATCTACAAAATGTTACTTACTTTGTTTACAAACAAACTGATGTGGATGATTATGATTGGTAATAGGAGGATGAAGGGGCTCACCCTAGTTGAACAGGGGGAGAGAATTATGGTTTGAAAAGTTAAATAAACATTTGTAGATTCTTTGTAGGTCTAGCATTATTGTTGCACACAAGTAACACGTCGTCGTCCTTATCCTCCCATGCTCGCAGCTCCGCCTTTCGTTTTCGTTGGACAAACTAGAAAATACCCTGCGCGTTGCTGCGGAACTTTGTAGGCTGCATTGGTTTAGGATTAAATAGGAAGATGAATTATTTTGGAAGTAAAGCAACATTAATTGTAGCCAGGCCAGAACATTACAGAAAGAAAATTGGAATTAGTGAACATATGCAGCAATCAGTTGTAGACCTTGGTAACTAATTTTAAAGTTACACATATATACACATTGAATTCTCGTTAGATGTAATGATGCAAAGGAAGCTCCAAAGTGCTTTTAGGGAGCTTGCCTTGATGTTGGTCGTGTAGGTGTGCCCATCACATTTAAAGTAACTGCTAGTTTGGCCATTAATGGCGCATTAGTGGTGCGCCATTAGTATATTTTACTAATGACGCATCACTGGTGCGTCATTAGTATCTGGTATACTAATGGCGCACCACTGGATGCGCCATTAGTATATACAACAGTGCGTCATTAGTATGCCTCTCAGGGGGCCATGTATACCCAGGTGTTTTGGCATACTAATGGCGCACAACAGCAAGATGCGCCATTAGTAACTTCGGCATACTAATGGCGCACTGTTTAATGATGCGCCATTAGTATCCTTTGGCATACTAATGGCGCACTGTGATGTGATGCGCCATTAGTATGAATATTAGGTTTTTTATTTTTTATTTTCTTTTTTGCACAGGTTACAAAATGTATAATTGGACAAAATATAGACAGCATACATCAACAACAGATTCATCGAATACAATAGAAGATTAGTCTCTGAATACAATTCATCATATTAGTCTCTGAATACAATTCATCATATTAGTCTCCGAATTGAAAATGAAGGAAATATGCCCTAGAGGCAATAATAAAGTTATTATTTATTTCCTTATTTCATGATAAATGTTTATTATTCATGCTAGAATTGTATTAACCGGAAACATAATACATGTGTGAATATATAGACAAACAGAGTGTCACTAGTATGCCTCTACTTGACTAGCTCGTTAATCAAAGATGGTTATGTTTCCTAACCATAGACATGAGTTGTCATTTGATTAACGGGATCACATCATTAGGAGAATGATCTGATTGACATGACCCATTCCGTTAGCCTAGCACTTGATCGTTTAGTATGTTGCTATTGCTTTCTTCATGACTTATACATATTCCTATAACTATGAGATTATGCAACTCCCGTTTACCGAAGGAACACTTTGGGTGCTACCAAACGTCACAACGTAACTGGGTGATTATAAAGGAGTACTACAGGTGTCTCCAAAGGTACATGTTGGGTTGGCGTATTTCGAGATTAGGTTTTGTCTCTCCGATTGTCGGAGAGGTATCTCTGGTCCATCTCGGTAATGCACATCTCTATAAGCCTTGCAAGCAATGTAGCTAATGAGTTAGCTACGGAATGATGCATTACGTAACGAGTAAAGAGACTTGCCGGTAACGAGATTGAACTAGGTATTGGATACCGACGATCGCATCTCGGGCAAGTAACATACCGATGACAAAGGGAACAACGATGTTGTTATGCGGTTTGACCGATAAAGATCTTCGTAGAATATGTAGGAGCCAATATGGGCATCCAGGTTCCGCTATTGGTTATTGACCAAGAATAGTTCTAGGTCATGTCTACATAGTTCTCGAACCCGTAGGGTCCGCACGCTTAAGGTTTCAATGACGGTTATTATGAGTTTATGTATTTTGATGTACCGAAGGAGTTCGGAGTCCCGGATGAGATCGGGGACATGACGAGGAGTCTCGAAATGGTCGAGACGTAAAGATCGATATATTGGACGACTATATTCGGAGTTCGGAAAGGTTCCGAGTGATTCGGGTATTTTTCGAGTACCGGGTAGTTACGGGAGAAGTAATGGGCCTTGATGGGCTTTAGTGGGAAGAGGAAAAGGCTGCTGCGCCCCCTCCCCTCTAGTCCGAATTGGACTAGGGAAAAGGGGCCGCCACCTTCCTACTCCTCCACTTCCTTCTCCCTTCCTCCCCTACATGGAAGGATTCCTAGTTGGACTAGGAAGGGGAATCCTACTCCCGGTGGGAGTAGGACTCCCCTTGGCGCCAAACATAGGGCCGGCCTCCTCCCTCCCTTGCTCCTTTATATACGGGGCAGGGGCACCCCATAGACACACAAGTTGATCCTTGAGATCGTTCCTTAGCCGTGTGCGGTGCCCTCCACCATATTCCACCTCGGTCATATTGTAGCGGTGCTTAGGCGAAGCCCTGCGACGGTGAAACATCAAGATCGTCACCACGCCGTCGTGCTGACGGAACTCCCCTCCCCGGAGCTTTGCTGGATCGAAGCCCGTGGAGCGTCATCGAGCTGAACGTGTGCCAACAACTCGGAGGCGCCGGAGTAACGACGCTGTGATCGGTTGGATCGTGAGGAGAACGTACGACTACTTCCTCTACGTCATCATCGACTCGGAGGTGCCGGAGTAACGGGCGCTTGGGATCGGCAGGATCGCGAGGAGAAAGTACGACTACTTCCTCTACGTTGTGATCGCTTCCGCCACGGTCTACGAGGGCACGTGAGACAACACTCTCCCCTCTCGTTGCTATGCCATCACCATGGTCCTGTGTGCGTGGGAAAATTTTGAAATGACTACGTTCCCCAACAGTGGCATCCGAGCCTAGGTTTTTATGGTTTGATGTTATTTGCACGAGTAGAACACAAATGAGTTGTGGACGATACAAGTCATACTGCCTACCAGCATGTCATACTTTGGTTCAGCGGTATTGTTGGTCGAGACGATCCGGACCAACCTTACGCGTGCATTTTACGCGAGACCGGTTCCTCGACGTGGTTTGCACATAGATGGCTTGCTGTATACTGTCTCTCAAACTTTAGTTGAACCGAGTGTGGCTACGCCCGGTCCTTGAGAAGGTTAAAACGGAGTCTATTTGACAAACTATCGTTGTGGTTTTGATGCGTAGGTAAGATGAGTTCTTGCTTAAGCCCATAGCAGCCACGTAAAACTTGCAACAACAAAGTAGAGGACGTCTAACTTGTTTTTGCAGGGCATGTTGTGATGTGATATGGTCAAGACATGATGCTAAATTTTATTGTATGAGATGATCATGTTTTGTAACCGAGTTATCGGCAACTTGCAGGAGCCATATGGTTGTCGCTTTATTGTATGCAATGCAATCGCGATGTAATGCTTTACTTTATTACTAAGCGGTAGTGATAGTCGTGGAAGCATAAGTTTGGCGAGACGACACGATGCTACGATGGAGATCAAGGTGTCGCGCCGGTGACGATGGTGATCATGACGGTGCTTCGAAGATGGAGATCACAAGCACGAGATGATGATGGCCATATCATATCACTTATATTGATTGCATGTGATGTTTATCCTTTTGCATCTTATCTTGCTTTGATTGACGGTAGCATTATAAGATGATCTCTCACTAAAAATTATCAAGAAGTGTTCTCCCTGAGTATGCACCGTTGCAAAAGTTCTTCGTGCTGAGACACCACGTGATGATCGGGTGTGATAGGCTCTACGTTCAAATACAACGGGTGCAAAACAGTTGCGCACGCGGAATACTCAGGTTAAACTTGACGAGCCTAGCATATAACAGATATGGCCTCGGAACACGGAGACCGAAAGGTCGAGCGTGAATCATATAGTAGATATGATCAACATAGTGATGTTCACCATTGAAACTACTCCATCTCACGTGATGATCGGACATGGTTTAGTTGATTTGGATCACGTAATCACTTAGATGACTAGAGAGATGTCTATCTAAGTGGGAGTTCTTAAGTAATATGATTAATTGAACTTTAATTTATCATGAACTTAGTCCTGGTAGTATTTTGCAAATTATGTTGTAGATCAATAGCTCGCGTTGTTGCTTCCCTATGTTTTTATATGTGTTCCTAGAGAAAATTGTATTGAAAAATGTTAGTAGCAATGATGCGGATTGGATCCGTGATCTGAGGTTTATCCTCATTGCTGCACAGAAGTATTATGTCCTTAATGCACCGCTAGGTGACAGACCTATTGCAGGAGCAGATGCATACGTTATGAAACGTTTGGCTAGCTCAATATGATGACTACTTGATAGTTTAGTGCACCATGCTTAACGGCTTAGAATCGGGACTTCAAAGACGTTTTGAACGTCATGGACCATATGAGATGTTCCAGGAGTTGAAGTTAATATTTCAAGCAAATATCCGAGTTGAGAGATATGAAGTCTCCAACAAGTTCTATGGCTAAAAGATGGAGGAGAATCGCTCAACTAGTGAGCATGTGCTCGAGATAGTCCGGGTACTTCAATCGCTTGAATCAAGTGGGAGTTAATCTTCCTCATAAGATAGCGATTGACAGAATTCTCTAGTCACCATCACTAAGTTACTAGAACTTCGTGATGAACTATAGTATGCAAGGGATGACGAAAACGATTCCCGAGCTCTTCATGATGTTGAAATCGACGAAGGTAGAAATCAAGAAAGAGCATCAAGTGTTGATGATTGACAAGACCACTAGTCTCAAGGAAAATGGCAAAGGGAAGAAGGGGAACTTCAAGAAGAACGGCAAGCAAGTTGCTGCTCGAGTGAAGAAGCCCAAGTCTGGACCTAAGCCTGAGACTAAGTGCTTTTGCTGCAATGGAACTGGTCACTAGAAGCGGAACTACCCCAAGTATTTGGCGGATAAGAAGGATGGCAAAGTGAACAAAGGTATATTTTGATATGCAGATTATTGATGTGTATTTTACTAGTGTTCGTAGCAAACCCTCGGTATTTTGATACTGGTTCAGTTGCTAAGAGTAGTAACTTGAAACGGGAGTTGCGTAAACTAGTTGAAGGGGAAGTGACGATGAGTGTTGGAAGTAGTTCCAAATTTGATATGATCATCATCGCACACTCCCTATACTTTCGGGATTAGTGTGGAACCTAAATAAGTGTTATTTGGTGTTGAGCATAAATATGATTTGATCATGTTTATTGCAATACGGTTATTCATTTAAGTAAGAGAATAAATTGTTGTTCTGTTTACATGAATAAAACCTTATATGGTTACACACCCAATAAAAATGGTTCATTGGATCTCGATCATAGTGATACACATATTCATAATATTGAAACCAAAAGATGCAAAGTTAATAATGATAGTGCAACCTATTTGTGGCACTGCCGTTTAGGTCATATTGGTGTAAAGCGCATGAAGAAAAATCCATGCTGATGGACTTTTGGAATCACTTGATTTTGAATCATTTGATGCTTGCGAACCGTGCCTGTTGGGCAAGATGACTAAAACTCCGTTCTCCGGAACCATGGAACAAGCTATTGACTTATTGGAAATAATACATACCGATGTATGCGATTCAATGAGTGTTGATGCTCGTGGCAAGTATCATTATTTTCTGACCTTCACAGATGATTTGAGCAGATATGCGTATATCTTCTTGATGAAACATAAGTCTGAAGTAGTTGAAAAGTTCAAAGAATTTCAGAGTGAAGTAGAAAATCATCGTAACAAGAAAATAAAGTTTCTGCGATCTGATCGTGGAGATGAATATTTGAGTTACGAAGTTTTGGTCTTCAACTAAAACAAAGTGGAATAGTTTCACAGCTCACGCCACCGGAACACCACAACGTTATGGTGTGCCCGAACATCGTAATCGTACTTTATTTTGATATGGTGCGATCAATGATGTCTCTTACCGATTTACCAATATCGTTTTGGGGTTATGCATTAGAGACAGCTGCATTCACGCTTAATAGGGCACCATCTAAATCCGTTGAGGCGACACCGTATGAACTATGGTTTAACAAGAAACCTAAGCTGTCGCTTTCTTCAAGTTTGGAGTTGTGATGCTTATGTGAAAAAGTTTTCACATGATAAGCTCGAACCCAAATCGGAGAAGTGCGTCTTCATAGAATACCCAAAGGTAACTATTGGGTACACCTTCTATCACAAGATCCGAAGGCAAGTTATTCGTTGCTAAGGTGGATCCTTTCTAGAGAAGAAGTTTCTCTCGAAAGAAGTGAGTGGGAGGAAAATAGAACTTGATGAGGTAATTGTACCTTCTCACTTATTGGAAAGTAGTTCATCACAGAAATCAGTTCCAGTGATTCCTACACCAATTAGTGAGGAAGTTAATGATGATGATCATAAAACTTCAGATCAAGTTGCTACCAAACCTCGTAGGTCTTCTAGAGCAAAATCCGCACCAGAGTGGTACGGTAATCGTGTTCTGGAAGTCATGTTACTAGACCATGATAAACCTACGAACTATGAGGAAGCGATGATGAGCCCAGATTCCGCGAAATGGCTTGAGGCCATAAAATCTGAGATAGGATCCATATATGAGAACAAAGTGTGGACTTTGGTTGACTTGCTCGATGATCAGCAAGTCAAGCTAAATAAATGGATCTTCAAGAGGAAGACAGATGATGATAGTAGTGTTACTATCTACAAAGCTCGACTTGTCGCAAAAAGGTTTTCGACAAGTTCAAAGTGTTGACTACAATGAGATTTTCTCAAACTGTAGCGATTCTTAAGTCTGTCCGAATCATGTTAGCAATTGTCACATTTTATGAAATCTGGCAAATGGATGTCAAAACTACATTCTTTAATGGATTTATTAAAGAAGAGTTGTATATGATGCAACCAGAAGGTTTTGTCAATCCTAAAGGAGCTAACAAAATGTGCAAGCTCCAGCGATCCATCTATGGACTGGTGCAAGCATCTCAGAATTGGAATAAACGCTTTGATAGTGTGATCAAAGCATATGGTTTTATACAGACTTTTGGAGAAGCCTGTATTTACAAGAAAGTGAGTGGGAGCACTACAACATTTCTGATAAGTATATGTGAATAACATATTGTTGATCGGAAATAATGTAGAATTATTCTGCAAAGCATAAAGGAGTATTTGAAAGGAGTTTTTCAAAGAAGGACCTCAGTGAAGCTGCTTACATATTAAGCATCAAGATCTATAGAGATGGATCAAAACGCTTGATAAGTTTTTCAATAAATACATACCTTGTCAAGATTTTGAAGTAGTTCAAAATGGAACAGTCAAAGAAAAGTTCTTGCCTGTGTTACAAAGGTGTAAAATTGAGTAAGACTCAAAAACCCGACCACGGCAGAAGATAGAAAGAGAATGAAAGTCATTCCCTATGCCTCAGCCATAGGTTCTATAAAGTATGCTATGCTATGTACCAGACCTATTGTATACCTTGCTCTGAATTTGGCAAGGAGTACAATAGTGATCTAGGAGTAGATCACTGGACATTGGTCAAGAACATCCTTAGTGAGGACTAAGGAAATATTTCTCGATTATGGAGGTGATAAAAGAGCCCGTCGTAAAGAGTTACAACTGATCCAGATGACTCTAAGTCTCAATCTGGATACATATTGAAAGTGGGAGCAATTAGCTAGAGTAGCTCCGTGCAGAGCATTGTAGACATAGAATATTTGCAAAATACATACGGCTCGACAGATTGTGACAGACCCGTTGACTAAGCTTCTCTCACGAGCAAAACATGATCATCCCTTAGTACTCTTTGGGTGTTAATCACATAGCGATGTGAACTAGATTATTGACTCTAGTAAACCCTTTGGGTGTTGGTCACATGACGATGTGAACTATGGGTGTTAATCACATACAGATGTGAATATCGGTGTTGAATCACATGATGATGTGAACTAGATTATTGACTCTAGTGCAAGTGGGAGACTGAAGGAAATATGCCCTAGAGGCAATAATAAAGTTATTATTTATTTCCTTATTTCATGATAAATGTTTATTATTCATGCTAGAATTGTATTAACCGGAAACATAATACATGTGTGAATATATAGACAAACAGAGTGTCACTAGTATGCCTCTACTTGACTAGCTCGTTAATCAAAGATGGTTATGTTTCCTAACCATAGACATGAGTTGTCATTTGATTAACGGGATCACATCATTAGGAGAATGATCTGATTGACATGACCCATTCCGTTAGCCTAGCACTTGATCGCTTAGTATGTTGCTATTGCTTTCTTCATGACTTATACATATTCCTATAACTATGAGATTATGCAACTCCGTTTACCAAGGAACACTTTGGTGCTACCAAACGTCACAACGTGAATCGGGTGATTATAAAGGAGTACTACAGGTGTCTCCAAAGGTACATGTTGGGTTGGCGTATTTCGAGATTAGGTTTTGTCACTCCGATTGCTCGGAGAGGTATCTCTGGCCCTCTCGGTAATGCACATCACTATAAGCCTTGCAAGCAATGTAGCTAATGAGTTAGCTACGGAATGATGCATTACGTAACGAGTAAAGAGACTTGCCGGTAACGAGATTGAACTAGGTATTGGATACCGACGATCGCATCTCGGGCAAGTAACATACCGATGACAAAGGGAACAACGTATGTTGTTATGCGGTTTGACCGATAAAGATCTTCGTAGAATATGTAGGAGCCAATATGGGCATCCAGGTTCCGCTATTGGTTATTGACCAAGAATAGTTCTAGGTCATGTCTACATAGTTCTCGAACCCGTAGGGTCCGCACGCTTAAGGTTTCAATGACAGTTATTATGAGTTTATGTATTTTGATGTACCGAAGGAGTTCGGAGTCCCGGATGAGATCGGGGACATGACGAGGAGTCTCGAAATGGTCGAGACGTAAAGATCGATATATTGGACGACTATATTCGGAGTTCGGAAAGGTTCCGAGTGATTCGGGTATTTTTCGGAGTACCGGTAGTTACGGGAGAAGTAATGGGCCTTGATGGGCTTTAGTGGGAAGAGGAAAAGGCTGCTGCGCCCCTCCCTCTAGTCCGAATTGGACTAGGGAAAAGGGGCCGCCACCTTCCTACTCCTCCACTTCCTTCTCCCTTCCTCCCTACATGGAAGGATTCCTAGTTGGACTAGGAAAGGGGAATCCTACTCCCGGTGGGAGTAGGACTCCCCTTGGCGCGCCAAACATAGGGCCGGCCTCCTCCCTCCCTTGCTCCTTTATATACGGGGCAGGGGCACCCCATAGACACACAAGTTGATCCTTGAGATCGTTCCTTAGCTGCGTGCGGTGCCCCTCCACCATATTCCACCTCGGTCATATTGTAGCGGTGCTTAGGCGAAGCCTCGCGACGGTGAAACATCAAGATCGTCACCACGCCGTCGTCGACGGAACTCCTCCCCGAACTTTGCTGGATCGAAGCCCGTGGAGCGTCATCGAGCTGAACGTGTGCCAAGAACTCGGAGGCGCCGGAGTAACGACGCTGTGATCGGTTGGATCGTGAGGAGAACGTACGACTACTTCCTCTACGTCATCATCGACTCGGAGGTGCCGGAGTAACGGCGCTGGGATCGGCAGGATCGCGAGGAGAAAGTACGACTACTTCCTCTACGCCAGATCGCTTCCGCCACGGTCTCACGAGGGTACGTAGACAACACTCTCCCCTCTCGTTGCTATGCCATCACCATGGTCCTGTGTGTGCGTAGGAAAATTTTGAAATTACTACGTTCCCCAACAGAAAAGACCGAACAAAGATAGAACATTATATTACAAGTCTCGAGACCGCGAGTAGCGAGTTTGTCTTCACATTACAAGTCGATATCGATCATCTAAACTACCATCACATAGAAGAGAGCTGCGGTCATCACGATGAGCATCATCACGATGAAACTCGTCTCTATCCGGTTCCTCCAACGCTCCCTCCCCTCTCCCGCTAGATAGCGGGCGTATCTAGATTCGGCCTCGGCCCTAGTGGTGTACCCTTTGTAACTGTTACCGCTGAATCGATGAACCTGTCTCCGACACTCCTCCCAGTCGTCGTAGAGTCCGGGAACCTTACCCTTGTACACGACATACGAAGGCATCGCTATGCACTAGCCAAACGAAACGTTAGTACCAATTCACAGACAATACATAAGCAATATATAAGTATGGAACAGAACGATCGGAAGAGAAAAGCAAGACATTAATAGCATCGATTACATCTAAGTTGAACGACTCTCAAACCAAAGAGACATACTACAAGTTCATTAAAGTTTAATTACAACATGAGCCAATCGATGTTTCAGAACTAGACACAACATCACTGCTTTCGACTCGACTCAAGGGACCGGAGCGTGGATGAAGCCGCCGTCTATCGTGGGAGTCATGAAAGAACGGGCGTTGTCAGCCTGCATTTGTAGCATTGTGTCGATGTCACTGTTGGACGGTTGATCAGTGGTGGCATCAGTGGGGTCATCCTCGGCGGTACCATCAGTGGTCTCAGGATCGGTGGGGAAGGCGGCGTCCTCATACAAGTGAGGTTGTTCCTCCATCTCCTGGGACAGCTCCTGTAATGCCTTGCCGCTCAACCCCGGCCTCATCGTTGTTGGCCATGTTTCTCTCTAAATAGGAACAAAGTTTGGTCAAAAAGTTGGTTATTGTCAAGGAACACGATCATGGTCTCATCATTTAGGGTTTGTCGACACCGAGGCATCCTAAAAGCTAAGCTTTTATCATTGAGGGTTTTTCGACGCCGAGGCACCCTAAAAGCCTAAGCTTTCATCATTAGTCACAAGTACCCGCCCATGCATTAGTCACAAGTACCCCATATGTCCTATTTTTAGCAAAGTCATGCTAAAATTCACGGAAAATTTCAGCATGACCTTTGCTGAAAAATAGGACATATGGAGTACCCGAATTTGCTGGAACGGAAGTTAATCGACATTCCAGCAAACTCAAGGGCCTCTCGGGTGGACAAGGCAAAAAAGGTCTTCATCACAACATGGAAAATACATTGGCATGTGAAGAGGTGAAACAATATATGCATCTCCAAGCAGTATCATTCAACATTTTGGACAAACCACTACAAGCAATACTGGATCAGAATGTTTTTATACATAACTGCTAAAACCCTAGGAGTTAACCGAGCCACCAACAGAATGTGGACTTAAAAAGAGAGAGTCACGGACAGTGACATGATACATTTTCATAAAATTAGCTAGTTTTACTTATGGTGCACAAAGGAACAAGTACTGCAGTGCACTTAGAAAAAATGAGCACCGCAAAACAAGAAGACTCGTTTCAGGTAAACGGAAGCTGTCGGCTCCATCAAGTGGAGGCAAAAACAAGTGTAATTGCAAATGAATGCAAACCACGTTAAGACTTAACTGCTAAGGCCTAGTTTGGCAACACGGTTTTCCAAAACCATGGTAATTGAAAACCTCGGTATTCCAATGTGTGGGCAATGAATACTTTGGTTTCTAAAAACTGCAGTTTTTCTCAGTTTTAGCAAAACTATAGAGATGTTTGGCAAGTGCAGTTTTTCTTAGTTTCTTGGTTTTGACCACTCGTTGCATGGATAATCCTAGATACAACTAGCTGAACCAAATTGAGCTATAACAAAGGAGTTATACAACGACGTGATCAGCTTGTCACCTGCCCTGTGAAACCATCTCCTCTCGGGCACAAATCACCATCAGTATTTTTTTCAAGAGACAACATGCATGAAGAATGGTTTTAATCCTGTTCCTTTTCGATTGTATATAAAAAAGAAGAAGGGAAGATGCTACTATCTATGAAAAAGGAAATGCAAAACCATGCATGCAAAATTAGACCATATCAAAACAATCAAGTAACTCATCGATAGGAATTACAACCAAGTTGTGTGCAAGTGCACTACTTGGCTTTCGTCAGATCATAACTTTGATCAACCAACTTGGCATAGGTAAATGTTCATGATATACCCTACTAACCCTCTAACGATGGAGGTTATTAAGCACATGAGCTACTACATATCCTGATTAATGTTCTTAGCCCATGTCAATGTGATGCACTGCACATGATACTTACTTCTCACCTACATCTCCCTACATTGCTGCTACTGATGTATCTGTCACCTACGTACATCAATCCGAAAACAGAGACACTACATTGCAAGGGATCCATCCAACTAATACACCAGATTATCAGTGACTCAATGATAATATTTAATTTGCTCATCATGTCATCTACTACCCTAGTCAAACTTCATCATGCAGTAACAGCAAACATACAATCAAGCTGGCATTTATCATACTCATGTCATCAATCAATCGTGCCATTTGAACATATTTGAACAGCGAGGGGGAGAGGGGGAGAGGAGGAGGGAGAGCTCACGGGGGCGGTGGTGTGGACGGGGCGACGAGGTGGGGCGACGAGGTCCGGGTGGTGGTGGTGCGACGAGGTCCGGGTGGTGGTGGTGCTCTGGCGACGGTGGTGTTGACGGGGCGGCGTCCGGGCCACCGGTGACGAGGGCGGCGGGGCGATGGCGCCCAACGAGGTGGGGCGACGGGAGAGCGGGCGCCGAGGAGACGAGGACGACAGGGCGGCGGGGCGGCGGCGTCGGGAGAGGAGAGGGCGGCGTTGCGGCGTCGGGGCGTCGCGGCGGAGATGAGGACGACGGGGCGGCGTCGAGGCGGTGTCGGGGCGGCGCCGAGGCGGCGGGCAGCGTCGGGAGAGGAGAGGAAGGGATCGAGGGCGAGGCGAGGAGAGAGAGGGATAGGTTTGGGCCGGATATGGATGGGGCAGCACAATACTAATGGCGCACCACCCCTCGGTGCGCCATAAGTACATCCATACTAATGGCGCACCTCGCCTGGTGCGCCATTAGTATTTTTTTTTATTTCTGCTCGAGCCAACAGGTTATCTTCCACCTGACCTGATCCACATCAAGTTTCCTCTACTAGCTCGACTGGTCAGCAGCCAATTCTCACACCAGGAGGTCCTGGGTTTGATTCCTAGGCTCCACAATTTTTTTTATGCATTTAAAATGCTGTTTGATACTTATTTGTGTTTAAATATGTTCAAACTTGTTTAAATCATAACAGTAATATTTTTTTTATAAGAGAGTAATAATTTTTTAAAAAATATAATCAATCAGTAATGCCGGTGGAGCGGGGAGGGTGCGGGGTGCGGGGGTCGGCGCGGTTGAGTAGGGAGGGTGTGCGGGGGTCGGGCGGCGGTTGAGTAGGGGAATCGAGGGTGCGGGGTGTGGCGGCGGCCGGTGGACTGGGGTGCTCATGGCGAGGGGACCGGATCTGGCGAGGTGGGATAGCGATCGAGATGGAGGGGGATCGAGATCGAGTGTCCATGAAATTTAAAAATATTCATGATAGTTCAAAAAGTGCCCATGAAATACAATCGAGAAATGAAGGCTACGATTTAAATGCAATCTATCTTAGCTAGTTATCTGTTCACAATCTTATTGCCCTTCTTTTTCGCAAATGGAGTTCTTCTGTGGAACGGACGTCCTTTAGGTAGGGTGGTCCTGCTTCTTCTTGTGGTGTATGCTGCTACTTCATCATCGTCGTCATGTTCGATCCTCGGGTCGCCATACATGTCGAAGTCTTGCTCATTGGCTACTCCATCCATTCCAATGATCTTCCTTTTGCCTCTCCTCACGACAACACGACTGGGCTTTGGCGGGTCGGTAATGAAGAAGCATTGGTCCACTTGGGAAGCCAGTACTCATGGCTCATTTTTCAAGGTGACGCTTATGCGCCATGATCTTGATTTGGCTTCGTATAACCATGGTGGTGAAATATCGGTCTTCTTTTAGGACGCTCTTGGCCCATCTGACACGGAACATCGGCACCTTCTCTCCAGCGTAGCTCAGCTCCCAGATCTCCTCGATCCTTCCGTAGTATCTGTCATTGGCCTTACCGGTGTAGGATTCCATCGTTACCCCGGAGTTCTGATAACCATCGCTCTTCATGTCCTTGTCCTCGGTGTAGAATGTCTAGCCGTTGATATCGTACGCCTCGTAGGTCATCAGGTTGTGCTCGGCGCCCTGTGACAAGGTGAATATGAGTTGTTCTTCCGCGGAAGAATCTTCATGTAAAGGGTACGACAGAAGCTTCTGCTTGAACCAACGCGTGAAACATGAGTTGTGCTCTTTGAGTATATCTCCGTCCCTCCTCTGTTGGCCTCGGTCATTGTCGTCTTCTCAATAAAGGTTTTGTGCTCTACCACCCAAGGATCGACCACGTCTATGTGTTGTAGCGCGACTAGGTTTGCTCTTTCAAAGTCGGCGAGTCGACCCTCGAAGTGGACATGCATTTCGCGGCGACCCTCACGGTGACCCCATCGAGCGAGCCTGCCGAGGTGCCTGTTGATGGGCAGACCAACGGGGTTCTCGATGCCTAGATAATTCGTGCAGTAGGAGATGCACTCTTCGGCCAGAAAGCCCCTAGCTATACTTCCCTCTGGACGTGACATGTTCCGAACGTATCCTTTGATGACACCATAACGTCGAAGAATGCGGGCGGGAAGTACATCTCAAGCTCGCATAGTATCACCACGATCTCTTCCTGTAGCCTTCTGAGTTGCCTCACGCCAATCGACTTCCGAGAGATGACGTCGAAAAAGTTGCATAGGCCAAATAGCGTTTCACGGACGTGCGGCGTCCATGATCCCTGGGTTGCAACTGGAAGTATCTGCGTCATCAAGACATGACAGTCGTGAGACTTCATCCCGCTGAACTTCGTTACTGGGTCTAGGTATCTGCTTATCTTCCCAGCGTAATCAGAAGGAAGTTTTACTCCTATGAGGCAGGTGAAAACTGCTCGATCTCCACCTGACTTAGAGTGAAGCACGCGAGAGGGTAGTCATTTCCGGTCTTCTTGGCCTTTTTGCCTTTGCGACGACTTTCTGTGTCCTGCTTCGCCTCATCATCATCATCATCATCATCATCACTAGCGTGAAGCTCCTGCCTGATGCTTGATTTCAAGTCTGCCCTTACTTTCGGCCCATCTTTGGTCCTCTCTGGCATGTTGAGCAGGGTACCAAGCAGACTCTCGCACACGTTCTTCGTGATATGCATGACATCAAGGCTGTGAGGCACACGGTGGATCTTCCAGTACGGCAAGTCCCAGAAAACAAACCTCGTTTTCCATACCTTCAGCAGCGGCTCTGGCGCCTTTCGCTTCTTTCCCGGTAGTGGGCAGTCTTTCCAATTTTTCAACAGCTTGTCTATTTCCTCGCCGCTCCTCGTACACGGGCGTTTTCGGGGTTCGGTTTCACCATCGAACAGATCCTTGCGTTTCCTTCACGGGTCATCGTCGCGAAGCCACCTTCGATGTCCCATGAACACGGTTTTCGAAGACCCGGGATCTCTATCCGTGGACTACCTGCCCCGCGAGATATCCATAACCGAGATAGTCGTGCACCGTCGTGAGCAGTGCGGCTCTCATAGGGAAATATTCTTTCTCTGCGGCGTCCCACATATTGGCTGGCGTTTTCCACAGCGTGTCAAGCTCCTCTTTCAGCAGCCCCATACAGATTGATGTCGTTCCTGGTTGTTTCGGCCCTTCAATTAGCATACTCATGTGAATGTACTTCCTCTTCATGCACAACCAGGGGGGAAGGTTGTACATCCACACAAACACATGCCAGGTGCTATGTGTGCTTCTCTGGCAGCCAAACGGATTGACTCCATCGGTGCTCGCGCCCAGCACGATGTTCCTTGGATCGTTCCCAAATTCTGAGTCTTCGAAGTTCAACGCTTGCCACTGGCTCGCATCCTTAGGGTGACTCAGCATCCTGTCTTTTTTATCTATCTCCGGATCATTTGCGTCATCTTCTCGCTTCTTCTCCTCCCTATCCGCGTGCCAACGCAAGAGCTTTGCTACCTTAGGGTCCGCGAAATACCGCTGCAGACGAGGAGTGATCGGAAAGTACCACACCACTTTTCGAGGAGCTTTCTTCCTCTTCTTGTATCGAGTGACGCCGCACACCGGACATATGGTAGACTCCGCGTGCTCGTCCCGATAAATGATGCAATTGTTCATGCACACATGGTATTTCACGTGCGGTAAATCCAGAGGACACACGATTTTCTTCGCCTCCTCCGAACTGGTCGGACACTTGTTCCCCTTGGGAAGACGTTCGTGCCAGAACGACATGTTCTCGTCGAAACATGCGTCGGTCATTTTGTGTTTTACCTTCATCTCCAGAGCCATGAGCGTTACTTTCAGGCGGGTATCCTCGGGCCTGCATCCTTCATACAATGGAGTAACCGCGTCTAACTCAAGTTGATCCATCTTGACTTTCTCTCGGGCGGCAGCTCTTGCGTTATCCGTCTGCTTGAGAAGCAGCTCTTGAATATGAGGGTCCTGCACCCAGCCCATCGATGGTCCAGCGTCGTCTGCTCCGCCGGCATCATCATCTTCATGATCAAGCACGTAAATGCTCCGGCATCTTCCTCATCATCATGTCCTGCATCTTCTACATGATGACTGTATACAGCATCACCGTCGTGATCATCTCCGGGATTCTTCGTCTTCGCCCGCCCGAGCCGCGGTGGTTGTCTTGCTGCCCTTCCTCATTTCTTGCCCGGCCCCCATGGACGACTTCGTAGTCATCTTCATCACCTTGCCACCGATAGCCATCCATGAAACCACGCAAGAGCAGGTGGTCCCGCACCTGCCTGGAATCCGGGTCCGCAATAAGGCTCTTCAGCTTGCATCTTCGACACGGACATCTTATCTCCGTCTCGTTCTTTTGAAGCATCTCGGCCTTCGCGGACCTCAAAAAACTATTCACGATGCCTTCGGTCATCGTGCGGACCATGGTCGCCTGCGGGGTAGAGCAAAACGATATTTTAGAACCAAGAAAAAATTTGGCATGACTTTCCCTAAAAATAGGACCAAAAAGAATGCTTAATGCCAAAATTCTCGCCGAAACGGAAATGAATCAACATTCCGGCAAAATATTGGCAACTATCGCATTTCAAATACCGGTACACCTCCAAACACAAACACATATGCAACACCACAAACATATGCAACACCACGAACATACATAGATCTAGCTAAGCCATAAAAAGTGCATGTGCACATTGTTGTAGGGAGAACAACATAAATATAGCTTCCCCTTACTTACCTATCAAAACAAGGTAATTTAACCACTTAATTTGAATGAATCTATGGTGGAAATGAGGTGAAAAGAAGAGGCACCTGAGACAAGGAGGAGGTGGAGAGAATGAAGTGGGGAGAAAGTGAGTGTGGGTAGGAGAGGCTGTCCAAAATATCTTGTTGCTGCCCACTTACTAATGGCGCACCAGCACTAAATGCGCCATTAGTAATCCAGGTTACTAATGGCGCACCTTCTGGCGGTGCGCCATTAGTAGTTTTGCAAAAAAAAAACATACTAATGGCGCACTGATCTACAGTGCGCCATTACTAGTTTAAACTAGTAATGGCGCACGGTTGAACAGTGCGCCATTAGTAGTATTGCAAAAAAAGGAATAAAAAATATAATAAAAAAAACAACATTAGTGGCGCACTTTCCGACGGGTGCGCCATTACTAGTTACAACTAGTAATGGCGCACTGTGTCTGAATGCGCCATTAGTATGTTTGGACAGGCGCACTAGTTCAAAAAAAAATTTTGATACTAATGGCGCACCTTGGGCCAGGTGCGCTATTAGTAGTTTCAACTCTAATGGCGTATCAGAAGGTGGTGCGCCATTAGTATATACTAATGGCACACCCCTTGTCTGGTGCATCATTAGTGTCAATCCCATCTATAGCCATTTTTCTAGTAGTGGTTGTTTCTGCTCTGAAGAACGAAGAACGGGACATGTCATGGCTTGGTGCTATTTGTAGTGATATGATATGGGGCGCAAAATTCCAGAGTTTCTTATTGTATTTTTCTTAAGATCAGGAGAGGTCAAATCTTTGTAGCCCATGAGATTGTGTCTTATGTCTGTCAGGTCGGTATCTGAGGTGTGTGGAGCTCCCAGGTGTTGGACCAGATCTCTCATGTTGTTGCTAGACACTGTACTTATACTGCCATGGTTTCTGAATTAAGATCCCTTCTTCTGCCCTCAAAAGGGAAAAGGAAAAATTCACATATACCTGATGTCCTGCGCAACCTCTATGTTTAACGTTGATTTATTAGCATGGAGAAAGATCACTTGATAAAACATATGGAACTATAATTAACCTGAAAATGTAAGGCAATCAGTTTACATGTTGTATATGGCGAGGAGATAATTTTGTAACTTTTTTGGATCCAAATTGGTAAAAATGCATTCCTAAAAAATTGACTAACTGTACAACGATATATATACCGACAGGTATTTTTTGGAGAAGTAACATATGTTTGAGCGATACATGGCAATGGCTTAAGTACAGAGTTGCGCAACAGTACCATATGCTTATCGATTAAAGTAACCTGAGAGCAAGCTGTGGATAGCTGATTTATAACCAAGAATCAATGACATAAAATGCGGTTTAGTAACATACCTGTTGAACTTCTTTTATTCCAAAAATGAAAATTATGAACAGCTATAGCAGAAACTGAGGGATCACGTATTGGCCGGCGCTCCAAAACAGTGACCAAGACTTCTCTCAAGAGCATCATTTACGCAAATCCACACTGCACATAGCTATACATGGTCGGCGGCATCACGTATTGGCCGGTGCTCCAAAACAGTGGGCTTGGCTAAAAACATCCGATGGAGAAGGACCCGACCTTATGGCAGTAATGGACCTGACCGTTTCCTGTGATGGCTGATGACTTAGACAGTTAGCCAAGACCTGACTTGTTGCACATCAAATTTTTTTAGAAAGGTGAGACATATAAACATATTAGTATATTTGAGGAGATACCTATCTAGTTACTTTGTATGGCAGTGAGAGCAAGATCTTGCAATCAGAATATCATGAAATAAACGTAGGCTAGTGCTAATAGATTGGGCTTTCTTAGAGCGCAAGAGGATGAGGCTTACCAAATAGGAGTACAACTTAAATATAGTGGGTGCAGGGTAAGCATAATATAACAGTAGCAGGCTAAACTAAAAGTAATTGCTTAAAAACCAAAAGCAGAAAACTAGTGAACCACAAAATATTTAATAAGAGAGAATGATAAAAGTCACACTTGTTGAATTGGTAGTGTAAGCCGGGAGATTTGCCAGTGCTCACACCTGTAAGGAAAACATGAAGTGAACCGTCATCCATACTTTTCAAGGCAAAGATGGGCCTCAATTGATTAGACCATGCTATCAGTAACCTGAAGAAACAACCAATGCACCGGAATCAAGCGTTTTAAGATAGAATATGGTTAAAAAAACAAATTTGGTGAAGTTATGGGAATTACCTTTCCTACTATTTCTCCGACTCTCCTTTGACATATGCATGAGGTTGTGTTGGTTCTCTAGTCAAGCACCCTGCAATTCTAAAGAAAACTCGAGGTTGATCCAAGCCTGAGTTACCATCAGCACATACCTTCGAGGCCGAAAAGAAAGTTATCCACCGGCTGGGCACTTGGCTGGCATGCCATCTACTCCATGTTTGAGTTGCCGGGCAGAGAATCCTTACCGGAGAGACTCCATCGGCCGGAGGAGGGGAGGCAGTGGGCAGCGCTGGCAGAGGCGGAGGGGAGGTGTCGCGGACGGGCGACTGTGCCAGAGGAGCGGACCGAATGCAAGGATCTATTGACATGGGAAAAGATTTGTCCTTTATTTAGGGGGAGAGAGAGGAAACGAAAAGGATCGTGGGGCAGAATGATTGGGCTTTCTTACCTGTCTGCGAATTGACACCGTTGGGCTTTGGTGGTATTTTAAGACTGGAAACGAAACGACGACATGGAAGTCTAGATGAGATCCGACGCATGCAGCAGATTAGAGATCAGAGAGCTGCAGATGGCTAGGATATATTGAATCAACGCCTAAAACAATATTGATGACCCACTCCGATGGGAACCTAACGATCTGTTGATTTTTTTTCTTGCTGATGTGGAGGCTGCATGTTGAGAGAACATTGACGTGGCAACATGATTATGTGAACAGTGTGCATGATGAGATAATAGGGAGAAGTGGGGAGCAACTTCTTAAGAATGTTAGATGTTAGATTCCACCATAGCATTGCTTATTGCTACTCCGCCCCCTCTGTCTCTCTGCATCTAGCTTTTACCAAGTCATGGAAGCACCAAAAGCTACATAGGGGGTGCGAGCTGCCGCAAATCGCCGTGCGCTCTGCATAATGCTGTGAGCTGATGATGACACCCAATACAGTGCTTGGGGACGACCTTTTGCAGCAAGCCGAAGCGGTTTCCACAAGAGAGCCGCACGCTTCTAAAGATTTGGTGCCGATGCTTCACTTTTGAGCGGAGCTCGCCGCTCACTGACAAAGCACTCGACGTTGTCTGTCGCCAATGCTGCAAGGACGACATGGGTGCTGCAGCCGAAACGCGTTGTTATAAAGGCCAACCACGGGGTTGCTGACATGGCGCCTGCGGTGATGGAAAGCTAACACCAGTGTTGTGAGCGGGCGAGGGCGATGCTTCGAGGGGACGCACGAGGCTGGTAGCGACTGTCGCGAGTGAGACATGGATTGTTGAAGGGGGTTGCTGTGAGCGGGCTTGGGGCTATGACGACCCACACGGCTCTGCTGCTGCAAGCAGCGGCGCGACTAGTGCAAACTGGGAGTGTTGCAACTGCTGCAAGTGTTGTTGCTCGCTTGATGGTCGCCACCGCTCGCTGGAGTTAGAGGTAGTGTGCTAATGTTGCATTGCAACATGCTCGATCGCTGCAGGTATTGTGCATGTGGGGATGTGAGAGGGGAATCAAGCGTCCCTAGTCAATTGAAGCGGGGCAAACCTTTGCCCTGGATCAGCCGGCTGGCAACTAGAAAAATAGATGTGGAAAACTAAGATAGGCACATGTACAAAACCGATAAGCTTGACAAACGCGAGTCAGAAAAAAAAACAAGGCAACAGACGCTGCGATTCATGCGAGATTGTTTATGGTCATGATTTCTTATCTATTAACAAAGTATTGTAACAGAAAAACTATGACTAGAACTTGAATTTGAAATTTCATACAAAATAAGCTTTTAGTAAATAAATGTAAGCAAAGTTTCGGATTTCGTCCGAGAAAACCGAATTTCCAGCGATTTTCGGCCATCTCGTTAGGGCCCGGTAATAGGGTGTACCGGCCCAAACAATTCGGCCACTTTTAAACTCACAGCCCAGCCCATGGTCTACTACAGCCCACACAAACCCCCCAGTGGTATAAAAGCACGAATTCATCTCCTCCTAACCCTAAAATTCACTTTTCCCGTCTCCATCCGACTGAGCGGCGGCTGTGGGCAACGAAACCCTAGCATAGTGAGGCGGGGGCGCGGTGCAGCACCGCCTCCTCCCATCCAGCTCGTCTCCCTCCCGCTCAATCTCCTCCCTCGTCTCCCTCCCTCCCAGTCTCTTTTCCGTCCATGGACGGTGGTGGCAGCGCCATGGAGCACGGCCGCACAACTTCGATGTCGGGGCAGGTGGGCTCGGGCGTTGAACGGCTCCACGGGAGCAGCAGCATGCGGCGCATCCAGTCGGGCTTGGGCAGTGCCCCGGCGCCGGACGCACGCGCTGGTTTCCGACAAGCTGGACATGGTACTGACGTACTGTAACAATGTTCCTCTAATCTTGTACATGCACGTATGCTGGCTCATCTTGCAAGATCTGTAGCTAGCTTTTCATTTGTGAAGATCTGTAGCTAGGTTCATTTGTTGTTCTGTTGTACTTCAAAATTTTAGGCAAATTTCGCCCATTTTTCGTTCATTTTTCGTCCCAAAATTCAAATTTTGTTTTACGATTTTCGTCCGAGATTTTCCGGAAAAACCCGAAAAATCCGAATTTCGCCCATTTCGTCCAGGACCGGTAAAAATCAAAAAACGAAATCCGAAATTCTGAATGTAAGTAATATCTTCAGTGGGTCATCAAAGTAAAATTGGACGAGCGCACATATATGAAGACCCAGTTCCAAAATGTTGTACATAAACAAGTCCATTCAGTATCCATGAATATAAATAATGCAGAGTTTGTGCGGCGCGGTGCTGCATATTTGAAGGAGAAATGTTGATATTAGTTAAGGAACATAAAATGAAAGATAAGTATGGTGTTCAAATACATGCAAGCTCTGTAAGTGCATACAAACTCATTTACACAAATACATAGGTGAGCGGAGAATTGTGAAATTCAATTAATGATTTTTGGATGTATCGCAATAAAACTATATCAACACTAGACAAAGAAGTTGTAATGCCATGTGATATAATGTTCTTCAATATGTAATTGGTAGACTTGTGAGGAAATCTTTGTTAGATTCAGCCTACTCTAAGCTTTTGTTTTCTCAAAGTCGGGCAATATAATTGATCCTTTCAACATCGATTTGCTGAGTATGTTTCTTGGGCCATGCCGTCCACCGCCTCCTGCTGCCCCTCCTCCTCTTCTCTGCATGGCAGCCCCCACCCCAACTGCGTCGGCCTCGGCCTCCTCCTGACGGCAGCCACCACCACCAATTTGTCCAGCCCCGCTCAAATCCGCCCCGTCTCCCGCCCCACCCATTCCCAATGGAACACCCTTCTGGTCTCCTCCCCGTCCTCCAAGAGCGCGCCATATGTCGCTGGCGAGGACACCTACCAAGGGAAGGATCTCACGGCCGCGGGAGGTAGCGAGGTGGAGGAGGGTCGGGACGAGCGGTACGGCTTCGAGGGGGAGGTGCGAGAGCTACCGGGGAAGAAGAATCGGGGGCTGGTGCGTGGGCGGGTGCGGGTCAGCGCGCCGCTCAAGGCCGTCTGGGCCACGCTCACTGACTAGGAGGGTTCTCGCCGGCTTCATCCCCGGCCTCTCCAACTGCTGCCTCCTCCAATAGGACGCCGCCTTCGCCCGCCTCTAGGCGCTGCGCTGCACATCTATGCGGAGGAGATTTGGGAGAAAGGAATAACCTGAGACAGGGTACGCTCGATGGACTCTTGGTGTGGTCCGCAGTGTCGACGCCGTCATGACGCCGTGAGGACGGAGGAACCAGAACGAGAGAGCTCAGATCTAATCTCGACGATTTGGTGAAGAGGAATAATCGGGAGTATTTGTGGGAGGGTGTTTAGCGGGGAGGTTAATAATTTGTGGCGCCAGAAATACTAAATTATCTGGTGCGAAATTACCAAAATAGTTGGAGGGAGACTAGGGCATTAGCGGGAAGGTTAAACATTACTTCCGTAGAGCAGAGTACATGCTTAATTATTTGCGTAGAAAGTAATTTTTTAAAGGAAATGTTTAAAGTAATGAAATAAATTGGAGAAAATATATTTTGAGTCAATATGGAATATATCTGCTGCTGAAAATAATATTACTTAAATTTGTTCGTAAAAGGTTATTTCACAAACGGGCCGAGATAGATATCTGCGCCGTTGGCAACCGTACATGACGATTGTGATGGCGTGAAGAGTACGCAGTTGACACAAGAACAACAATCGAGCCGGCGAGGGTAATGGAGGTGTTGTGCGCTACACTCATTGATAGAATCCTGATGTCACCCTCGCTTTAAAACTTTTATGTTATACTCTTGCCTTGAAACATAAGTAGATATGGGGTGATGAGATGGTCAATCTATGTCGGTTCCGATCTCACGGTTTGATTTTGAGATGCGGTGATAAGATGGGAGATGGCGAAGAACACGAATATATAACACGATGTAAAACCGCTTTCAACTCTTTCTTCTTACCGGCCGGTCTGCCGACCAAATAGAATTGAATCCAAAAAAGACCCGACGACCAGGCTTGGAAATACCTACACCAAGTACGTATATAGATCATCTCCGTCGAAGGTCTTGTGTTTTCCATACATATGGGGGAATAGATCTAGAGCTCATATATCTCATCATCATCTTTGTCCCATATCAAAAACTAGTTTATACATACATATATAGGGGATCATCATGTTAATAATACAATCAAATCCAATGCCACCACATACATTCAAACATTTTCCAACTAGTAAACCTTAGCTAATCAATCGATCTAGCTAGCTAACCATAACGGGCGCTCCCAAGCTACCAACCCACTGTGGCTTCTAGTGCGAGGACAATGCTGATCAAATATAATCCAATTGAGGGAAGACCTGACAGCCACGCTGAAGTAGAACCTCGCAAGGGAAATATTGTCGTTGTGTATAATAGAATCACATGGGAGAAAGAGTAGCTATCAGGGCATACTAGATCCTCGCATGGAAATACATAGACCAAGAACATATATAGATCATCTCCATCTACGTCTTGTGGTTTCCACACATATGGGGGAATAGAGCCATAGCTCATCTATCTCATCATCGTTGTCCCATATCAACAAGTAGTTTGTACATACATATATATAGGGGATTATCATGTTAATCATACAACCCAAAATCAAATGCCACCGCATATATTTGACATTTTCCAACTAGCAAACCCTAGCTAACCGATCTAGCTAGATAATTGTAACCGACGCTCCCGGGCTACCAACTAACCGGCAATTCTAGTGCGAGGATGTCGTCGATCCAATATAATCCAATCCAAGGAAGACCCAACAGGCTGGACTCGGATGGAGATCTATTTGTAGAGAAAGAAGCCATGTACGTCTAGTTTGTCTACATAAACCATGTTTGGATTGAATTTATGCACTCATCAGAAGGTCGTGATAGAAAATACACCTCAGTTCTGCAAACAGTTTGGAAAAATCGGTCAAAACTCTGTTGACCCGGAATTCTGTCGCCTGGGCCTCTGAATACTGCCCTGAATATACTACCACTCTAAATTAGCCCATCAACAAATCTAGCCCTACTTCTCTTCTCCTTCTTTCCAGTTCAACTACGCATCTGCCGCCCTCCATTGCGATCCCGCTGAATCGCTTGGTCCGGGAGAACCTTATTTGATACGTCAAGGAGCCGCGGCATCGATGAAGGCGCCTAGTCCCGATGCCCAGTTTGGGCCAGCCCACAGTCGAGCTTCACTGTTTCTTCATTTATTCCTATTTATGTTTCCTTTTCTCCTTTTTCCTTCTGTTTTCTTTTTTTCTATTTTTGTTTATTTGTATTTTATTTTATTTTTTATTTTTATTTGTTCAATATTTCTATTTTTTGGTATGATACAAATGTTTACTGTGTATTAAAAAATGTTCATCTTATATTAAGAAAAAAAAATCATGATATATCTAAAAAGTTCAACATATATTAAAAAAATCAAAAAATTTCAATGAAATACTAAAAATATTAATTATGTATTTGATTCTTATTCAGCATATATTACAAAAAAACTTCAATGTGTATTTGTGAATTATTCAACGTATATTACAAAAATATTCAATCGCATTCGAAAATTATTGAACGTACATTACAATATGTTAATGTGTATATGAAAATTGTTCATCATATATACCGTCAGTCCTTGGTGAACTTGGGATCTTCATGTCTCGACCTCCTGTTTTGTGGTGTGACAACCTAGGAGCCACTTATCTATCTGCAAATCCGGTATTCCATGCCAGAACGAAGCATATAGAAGTGGACTTCCACTTTGTCCGTGAACGAGTTGCAACCAAGGCACTTGATGTTCGATTTATATCTTCCAAGGAACAAGTCGCCGATAAATTCACAAAGCCTCGCCGAGGTGCCGTTTGTCTCAAATAGGCACAATCGGAATCTTTGTGTAGGAAGTTCAGATTGAGGGGAAATGCTAAACTGTATAGTTATCTGATATGGTTAGTATCTAGGATTGTAGTTATCCCTTATAACAACCTGTACTTATCTCTTTGTAAACCCTAGCGGCAGCCCTAGAGGCGCTCTATATATTGATCCTGCGGCCACCGTATTTGGTGTGTCGATCCAATCTCTTTTCCCTTTGCTTCACAATGTACACACATGCAACAGCCTCCAGTAGAAACACAACGCACGCATGCACACCAACACAGGGCTCATACTTATTGTACCTGGTGTTTTTTACTCCCTCCTGCTTATAATGTAAGATGTTTTTTGGTACTAGTGAAATGTCAAGAAACATCTTATATTATAGGACGGAGGGACTACGTTGTTGCTTCAACTCACGGTTTTCACAAGGGGATACGTAAGTACATATATATACTAGTTATCCAACTAGTACTAGTCCTACTCGGTGATTTGCTTTTGAAACCGACATGTACGCATGCATGGAATGGACACGCGGGTAGTCATGTTTAAATCTAACCGAAGCTCAGCCTACTAGGTAACTTCGTCGATCGATCTAGCATTGCTGCTTGAGGAGCCCACTCTGGCCTTCAAACCTCACAGCCTTCTTTACGCGTCCACTGGCTGCTTCTTTTTAGGCAAGCACGGGCTGCCGGCGAGGAGGGTGTGATGGCGTGAGTGGAGGAAGGGGCGACCGCTCATGTGGTCCCTTTCAATGGTTATTTTTTTTAAATGGTCATGGGGAGCTAATCCCATTCCCATCTGAATGTTTTCATTCGATTTTGCCAAGAAACTTCATGGCTTCATACAAGATAGGTTCAAATGAATCAGTGTACATGAAAAATACAGTAGAAGAGACACACCTGAAAAACACCCGCGCATATAACCACACACGCCACAACACATATGCACACGAGAAACTGAGAGCATCCCTACAAGCAAGTCACGCAGGGAACCACGAAACCATCGCACCGCTGAGACAATGCAAGGGCACCATCAGAAGGCGACGCATAGCCTATAATGCACGGAAAGCACCAACCACATGAAACCACTGGCAACCACCGCAAAGACCGTGACAAAACGAACATACCTACATTGCCCGAGAAGCACCATCACCGTCAACGAAGAGCTCCAATCAGCCGAGACCAAACCATGACACCTCAATGCTATTAGCTCAACCGAGTCTACAACACCTATGAAGATGAAGAGCCACTTGTTGCCGAGGTTACAACACAACAATGATATAGTTCGCAAATTTGAAGGGCGCCACCGAATAGGGATGTGAACAGATCGGACTGGATTGGATAATGCTTTTACCATATCCTTTACCATATATTTTTTACGGACTCGAAGCGGACCTGATAATGACCGAATGCGGATTATATCAGACTATGGATTTGGAGCAGAGGCGGAGCGGATTTGGACCGGAAACGGACAAAAAATATCAGATGATACGTGCGAAAAACATTGGAGGGTGATACGACCATACTCTGAACTGAACTTGCACTTGTCGAGACAATCTATAGAAAGAATAATAATATATAAGTAACTAGTAACTTTTTACAAATCAAAGGAATGTATATCTTAGAAGCTACATCAAGTAAGACATTAAACATCATGAATTCATACTGTTTTGTGGTCTATTCCCATAGTGGGAGTAACTTCAGCACTAACATAATTTAATGAAAAGAGAGATGGTTTGAGTAACATCATACAAAGACAAGATGAGTCTACAAACTAATAAATAAAGTGTCGCATGACACCACACATATATTACTCTCCAGTATAGACATAGTAAAATAGAGTAGTTACATATGCATCGTGACTGCATGCAAGGAAGAAGGAACCACTACCAGTGTTCATACTTGTTCATACTAAGTATTCCTAGTGTATATACGCAGACCACCGTCCTGTCGCACCGCCGTTGTATGCAGTATATGCCGTCTCAATGCGCCGCCGCCGTATATGTACGCAGATCGTCGTCTCTACATCGCCGGCATATATGTGGATTACCCCTCGTCATATATATATGGGTGTACCCTAGATCATGGCCGCGACTAGCACCGATTTAGCTCACGGTGATCTACCAGACTACCACCACGACCTGCTCTGAAGGTAGAGCAAGCTGCATCTGCATGGCGTGGATGCGTTCAAGCATAACAACCTACCTACCATCGACGCCCCAAACTTACATGATTCATTGCATCTAAAAGAACATGGAAGGTCAAACAGAGTGCTCACCTCCGTTGCTTGGACCGGCGCCGGCATCTTTGCCCATTGTGCCGGACAACCGACTTGCCAGAGAGATGCAGCCGCTGCTGGTGGCGCTAGACAAGACGATGCTAAAATGACCACGGTTATTGCTGCGTGTGAATTGTGATTGTGGTCGTCTCGTACTAAGGCTAGGTTAAATTCTATTTGTACATGGTAATTTTATTTAGTGATCCACGTGGGCATTTGGGCTTCTCAAATGGGCTAAATTTATCGAATAATCCTGTTTGACAACCTCGGATAATCTGCAAAAATTACCGAAGAATCCATATCCTCGGATATTTCCAACACCATATCCTCTACCATATCCGCCGGATATCTGATTGACCAAAATCCGTATCCGCATCCATATCCACCGAATTTGTGTAAGTGCATATTCTTAAAAACAGATGAGGAAGCGAATTCGGCGCTGAAATTATTTGTACCATTTACATCCCTAGTCACGGAGCCGAGTGCACACCCGAATTGCGTGATAAACACACGCACTCACTGTTGTGTGAAGTGCCATGAGAGCACCTAAAGGGGACATCATGGCCAAGGCCGTACTGTCCACCAGCACTGCCGAAAGGCAACATTAGCCAAGAATCCAAAGCCAAGGCACCACTAGTGGCAGCAACATGCTAAAGAGGAAGAAGCAGCCACACCTCGGGCCACGACACTCCCGCATTAGAGGATACAACATCCATGGAGCTTGCCAACCCAATGGAACAACGCCCACCAGGGTTAACAGCAAGACAAGGCGTAGAGAGGAAGCCACCTCCACAGCTGCCATCTGCACACTGAGATACTGGCAACTACTTCCTCCGTCTCAAAATAAATGACCCAACTTTGTACTATTATGGAAACGCGCTACAACAACCTGCTAAGACGAGTGGAAAGACAACCAACAGTACCATCCGACACCATGCTAGCCCGCACCATACCAAGAATATGACCAGGTGCAGCCACACATAGGACCGGCCTGCCTACCATCGGCAGCAGCACATCGTCGCCCGCCTGACACCATGCTGGCAAGCAAATGCCACTTCCTAGAGTGATATTTACCGCTGAGCCAGCCACGTGCACCATGCCCAGGGCAGTGTGACCCGCCACCGTTGCCCGCTGGTTCTGGCACAACGCACGACTGGGCAGATCTTCCGTGCCATGCACGAGGCCAAGCCAAAACCATCGGGAAAGAGCAATGGAGTTAAGTATGGGAGGAGACTTGGAGCACTGTGCACTCGTGATGGTGTTGTCGTGTGCTAAACTAGTTTGGCGTCGGGAACTCCCATTAGATCACATTCTCATGCAATGCAACACATCTAGAGAAATCTGGCATCGCTGCTTTGCAACACTAAACATCACGGTTGAGATCCCCACAACCACAGATATATTGGAGGCCTGGTGGTTACAAGCGCGGATTTTTTTGAAGAGCAAACACAAGTGAGGTTTGACACTTTTGGTTGTTTTAATTACATGAAACTTGTGGATGCAACACTATAGTGTTTTTTTTCTTTGAAAAGCAATACTATAGTTTTTAGCAAGAGATCAACAACGTTCTGTGATGGGACTTGTTCTAGCTAGTACATTACTAGCTTAGCCCGCGCGGCGACACGCCGCGCTCGTCGATAAGTCGAGACTACATAGACTATGATCCAAACAAAAGAGTAATAAATAGTTAGCTATCAATTAAGGAGATGCATAACAATATATAAAAAAGTTGAAGATGACAAAGAAGTAAATTCCCCATCGATACGTTGTGTTTATACTTTATACATGATGCCTTCTTTTTGTTGTGCGAGTGAATTTCACATTCAAGTTAAATAACCGTGGGAATAAGTTGTAATGACAATCAAAGAAGTCATTCTTAGAAGTAATTGAAAATGAGACATTTATTTTCACGAGGCATGATACATATTAGGGAACATGAAGCACATGCTGATACATTTCTAATAAGATTAAACACGGTGTACATTCACTTTTGGTCTACATAATTCTGGTAGAGCTCCCTACGGGATTGGTTCCCGTGATGAACTGGTAAAGGGCCTTTGCAAATTGTTGCTGAGAGCCCGAGACATTATGTGAAAAAAAATGTGTAGCATATTTTCTTTACTACTGGTCCATATAAATTGTCACTGAAATTGATGTATCTAGACGTATTTCAATGCCAGATACAATCATTTGAGCGACAATTAATATTAATTGAAGGGGGCATTAATATTTTTTTTCTTTAACAAATAGTCATTCGAGTTGTTAATACTTGTATATTGCATTTGTAGAATGTAGTGTTGAAAGTGTAGATATCCTCTAAGTTACATGTTCATTAGAGCCACTGTTCACTGGATGGATCTTCTGTTATTTTCTGTATACTATATGAATTAATTCTTTAATGCACTCCAGGTCAATGTAGCAATGCATTATAAGTGAAACCAAGATATCTGGAATGACCAGTGGAGCAAAATTGTACAGCTGATGCTAGCAAAATGTACTAAACCTTAAAAAAAAATGCAAGGAAGCCTATCCTTGTAATTCTGATCTTACTTGCTCGTGCATCATAGAGCAAGTTTAGATATCTTGAGACATGAGCATACCATTGGGATGAACATTGATCCAATCGAAATATGTCGATACACAACAAGACTAAGGTAAAATTGAGAAGGACGATGAACATTGATCGCCACATATATGCACCAAGACATGTTAATTTTCTTTTTTCAAGGATCCAAATAAAGTGGATCAATTGGCCATAATGTAACAGTTTGGTATACACCAAGGTTTCAGATTTCCAAGACTCTAACAGAGCGAACTGACATATAACAAAATTCATTGAAATAGCTTCCATGGATCCAATCTAAATAATGTATAAAGAGACCGCAGTGAACCCTACCCTAAATAATATGTACCCTCTAATCTCCTGAATATGTTGATAAATCCAATCCAAATAACATACAGATTGCAGTAGAAACCATCTCTCGTCATTGCACGTTCCATAAAAAACAAAGGAACAATCTTATATAAGCTGGTCCGCCAGTAATTGTTGTTGCTACTTTACTATCTTCCGTGGACCTATAAGCGATGTTCCATGTGCTTGCAATCTATACACAGCCATGCACCTTTCCGTAAAATGGTTAGTACATTAGTATAGTACTAGATTCAAACTTCCAAGGAATAAGAAACCTATTTGGATCTCTACTATAGATTCCCAGGCAATTGGACATGGTGAAAGTTTGAAATATTTCAGCATGTAAAAAGAACAAATGTCTCCTAAATTTCTATGATGATTCTACAATTTGAGTTCCGTCGGTAGGGAAATTTGGATATAAGATCCCCGGAACTACGGAAAGTGTAATAAGACCAATCGATATTGAAGCATCTATAGTTTCTTAGCACTATCTTCTTATTGTTAAACCGTATATAGCTGTACACGTCCTCTTCTTATCCTAGTCTTTAGGATCTGACGCACTTTCCCTGGCTGGCGTGCCTTCAATTTAGGGAGCGTAGTTACCGGCCTCGTTTCACCGAGAGCGAGGCCATATATATCATGAAATACATGACATATTTAGTAGGGCAAAGATGTAGCTTATGCACCCCATTATAAAATAGATTCATCCCCATTACAATAAAGTCAGGCAAACTAAAATAGATCACGCCGTGGCCGTTGAGAAGGCTCACGACGTGTAGCACCAGCGCGTTCTCATGTGGAGGGCTCGGTCGTGCACTATATTGCTGCAACCGCATGCCCACCTGGTGACCACGTCCTGGACGCATGCACCAGCCGGCATCCATCACCTCCAGCGAACCTCCACCGGCCGCCTGGCTTCTTTGCGATCGTGTTCATCATCCAGGAAGTAGCCTTTGGCACCAAGAATCTTCACACCGTCAAGGACTGCCATGGCAAGGCGTGAGTGCAGCAAAGGCCAGAATACTGACCGAAGCAGCATTTTCGTGCGCACGTGCGTGCACGTACGGGCTTCGACGACGCTCTAGTCGGCGCGTCCGAACCTGTCAATGACGTTGGACATCTCCTCGGAGCCCTGCCTCCTCGTCGATGTCAGCCATCGAAGTGGGCTAACCGACTGGCTGCTGCCCGCCCTTTGCATTCACAACGTCCATCACAGGCCGGGTAACACTGGTGGAAAAAAGGCCTTTGGTCGCGGTTCGCAACTGCCATTAGTCGCGGTTGGGCAACCGCGACCAAATAAGCGCAACTAATGCCCCCCACCTTTAGTCGCGGCTGCTTAAGAACCGCGACTAACGGCCCGTCCACGTGGGCGCCAGGCGGCCGTCGGGGCGGAGAACCTTTAGTCGCGGTTCTTCTGGCCAACCGCGACTAAAGGCCGCCACAGGTTTAGGGTTTTAGCCCCCCCCCCCTAAACCTGTTTTCTGTTTAATTTGTATTGTTTTATTTCTTTTGTGCTTTATTTTAATTTTGAAGGAGTTTCATATATTCTACGGTACTACATACATGCATATGAATGTACAATTTCAAATAAATTTGAAATTAGAACCAAAAAGAATTCAAGAGGAATATACAATATATATTCAATATCATCGGATGACCATATACAATTTTGAACAAGTTTCCATACATGATTTAATGCATATAAAGTTCTACGTCCTCGTAATAGTGTTCTCCTTTAGGATGGAGGACTTCCCTGCTGAACCATCCAGCTAGTTCCTCTTGAAGTGGTCGGAAGCGAGCTTACGGACTAAGCATCATCCGGAGGTTATTCTTACGAGCATTGGTATCACTCGGAACCCGCTCAGAGGTGTATCTCCGGATCATCTCACAGACATAGTATCCACATAGATTGGTCTCCGGTGGCTGAATATCCCCAGCATTCTTAGGCTTTGACCTTTTGAATTCTAGCTCTTTTTTGAATTCACCGACCTTTGTATCTACGAACCGTCTCCAAACCCTACGAGGCAAAGAAAATTAAATGAACAAGAGAGTTATTAGTTACTTGATATTAGGAAATGAACGAAATAGGCCGATCGATATAGAGCGCAATGAATGAAAATAATTACTTCTGCAGCATTCTTCTCATGCCGCCCCAAAGCTTTGGATCCATATTCAGAGAGTCGTGGACGAGACATTCTGAGGTGTTAACTTTAATTACTAGCAGAATCCAGTGGAACCTGCGGACACGATTCATGCTCAGTACGTCATGAATAACCCATCGATTAGCCGGCCACATACCATGCATGGAGTAAACAAAAGAGAATGTGCTCAAGACAGAAACACTCACCCAAAATGGTAAGGAAATAGAATATCACTTTTGAGTTCCTGCTTTGTAAGAAACTGCCACAGGTCTGCCTCCACGTCGGCGGGGTGACGCTCCAACACATGTCCATTAACGATGTGTGGGTCAATGAACCCAACATCATGGATGTTCCTTACTCTGCATTCCTTAATCTTCATTCTGCATGTATAATAGCGGACACAACAATATAGTTAGGACATATATATAGTGCAGGCAATATGAACGAGATGGGGTAGAAATTAATAAATCACTTACGTAGCGTAGCAACCGATGATAGATTTGTCGAGCTCGCGCAGATTGAAAAGCTGGAACAATTCACTCAGTTCAATTTGTACATAGTAATGTTTGAAGTGATGCTCATGTCTAACTTCCGCATAAATATATTCTTTGGCGTTTTTATTTTTTATGTAACCCTTGTACCATTTCAGCAGACCTTTCATTTGTGGAGGTAGATCCTTTTCCTGCGCAGGCTCGACGAGAGGCTCATTCTTGACATATGTAATTACTACCTCCTTCACTGGCGCCTCATCAAGGCCTAACAGTTCACGAAGAGTAATACCTAAGTTGGCCGCTTGTTCTCTGGCACTCGTTACAGTCAATCCCTGTGCTGCCGCAGCTTGTATGATCTCGGGGCATCCGGACAGAAGGCTTCCACTATAAGCGGGGCAATCGATTGTTTACTTTGTTCCCCGAGCTGGGCAACTTGTTTCCCGCTTATTTTACTTTCGTCCTTCTCCCGCTCTTTGTTCTCGTTGAACATGAGTGCCTGCCTGCGAAGTTCACGTGCATAGTCGTTAGGCAGATTCTTCGCGGCTTGGGACGGTGTGCTCAAAAATGACTTAGCCCACTTCTTTTGCTCATCAGAAAATACTAGCTTGGGCTCGGGCTCTCTTTTCTTCTTGCAGTCCGCCTTCCATTTCTCCAAATCAGCAGCCGCGTGCCGACTTCCTCGGCACTACGTTCCCAAGGCCTTGTGGGGAGAGGCTTGATGATGGCTCCGGTACCTTTGTGGTCTTAGGTACATAAGGGTCCGGGTTAATAATCCAGGACTGCTTCGCTTCTTTGCGGAGGTGGATTGGGGCGGCGTCGATCACCCGCCGGACGAGGATCGGGGCGGCGGCTGATCACCACGGACGTCAGGATCGGGGCGGCGTCGGCCGACGTGATGCAGGTGTAGGTGAACCGCCACCACCACCACCACCACCACCACCGCCACCGCCACCACCACCACCGTAGGGGTGGACTTGTTGTCCTTGGCGCCTCGCCTCGAAACTTGATAAACTTCTTTTGCCATAGAATGAAATGGCGCTTGACATCTCCAAGTCTTTTCTCCCCTTCAGGTGTAGCAATGTCAATCTCCGTGTCCTCAAACCCTTGGACTATGTCCTCCACCGTGACACGAGCATAGCCATCTTGAATGGGGTTGTTGTGGTGGAGTGCTCCAGTAAACATGGTAAAGCACTGCCAATGGCTACCTTCATGGACATGTTCCCGATAGGATAATACAGATGACATTCTTTCATCTCCTTTATATATCGTACACGGGGTAGCGAGGAGGCTCCGGTGCAGTAATTTCGACCACCAGAGGCTCCGGTGCAGTAATTTCGACCACCAGAGGCTCCGGAGCAGTAATTTCGATCGTCGGTGCATCTGCACCAGCCGGTGGGGCCTCCGTGGAAGCCACGCTGCTTCTCCGCTGCTGGCTTCCGAGATCCGCTGGATGATCTTCATGCTGCACCCGAGCTGCATCTCTTTCGCTACTAGTACACTCATGGTTTTCTTCATCACATCCATTTCCGATGCCAACCGCGCCACAACATCTGATTCCCGATCCATCTTTCTCTTACGGCTTCAGAATCAGACGGGTCATCGCTCGGGGAACCCTATTTTCCACGGAATGTGCCCCATGCCTCGTCACGTCCTCCGTGTTCAGGATTCCCGAGGGCTTTTGTCGGTAGCGTCGTTCTCTCTGTTGAACTTGATCTTCCCCTGTTGAGCATCCTTCATTGCGTCAATAAGGGCTTGGGTGGGTTTAATTAATTTGCCCGGTAAACACACTCCCCTGTCTCCGGGTTCAGCGTTCCCCATGCCCGTACCACCAGCTTTTGGCCCTTGGGTCCCATCCTCCGTGCACTGGACGGATTCCTCGCGCCCTCAGCTCGTTCTCCATCTTCTCCAACCTAGGCACCCAAATGCGATACCCTCCTGGCCCCATAACATGATTGTACTCCTTCTTAGCCGCATTTTCCTTATTTTTTCGATATTTGAATGAACTGCTCTGATTTCTTTTGCTTCACAAATTCTGGCCAATCATGTTTCAGTTTCTCATATTGTCCTTTGAAATCCGGAGTCTTGTTCTGCTTGACAAAGTCATGGGCTAGATTTTGCTTGAATTTCCGGAATGCGTCGGCCATCTTATGAAGAGCGAACTGTTTGACTAGCCTCCTCCTCTCCTTGTTTTCCTCAATCTTGTTACCCTCCTCATCGAATTTGTTGTATTCCGGAGGTAGAACGAAATGTTCCATAAGCTTCTTGAAGCAATCTTTTTGTTCTCTTATCGACAAAAGTGAAACCATCAATTCGTGCCTTATTTGGCTCATTCCACTCCTGGGACGGTGATCGAGACGTTGTCTCTAACAATGGCTCCGCATTGGCTGACAAACTTGGTGGCGTTCTTGCGGGGCTCCAGCGGCCTGCCGGTTGCACAGTCGACAACCTCGATGGTGCATGTTTCTCCTTGTTTCATCGTCTTGGTTGCGCTACGCTATGACGACGTACTCGATTGTTTTGACGATCCGCCGAGGGCTAAAATAAGAAAGAGAGTCGCTGCGTTAGTACACACATATTTATTCAAATCAGTTAGTTTGTATCACCAGAGGCTCAATGTATATATATACCTCGGCGCGGAGGTGGTTGCTACTTCCATTTGAAGATAAATGCGTTTATCGACGCGTTTGTTCGGCATCATCTTGCTTGTGGCGCCCTTCATCTTCTCCGGTCGGCACATATAGAATATCGCCGTTTATGATGCCGAACATATGTGCTTCACCGTCCGGATCATAGTTGTCCATAATCGGGTCAGCTCTATCGTCCGCCATTATGTCAGTCCTGAAAACATGTAGTAAAAACAAATTAATTAAGTGAAGAAGGCGGTGGCGGTGGCGGTGGCGAAAGGCGGTGGCAAAAGGAGGCGAGGAAGGGGTGGGAGAGGGTGTCGCGGTAGAGCGCGAGACGGGCGGCAGACGGCGGCGTCACGGAGAGGGAGGCGAGGATAACACACACGGAGAGGAGGCGAGGACAACAGACAACCACGTCTTCACGAATGTCATTTTGTGAAGAAACTTTGCAAGCAATTAAACATTTGTCAATGTTTGGTAAAAAAAATACAATTTGTTTTTGGTTTTCAATTTGGAATGTTATACATTAGATCATCATGCATATCATATTTTCTCGCATTTTCCGATCCTAGGAAATTTCACGCAACTCAAGGACCCTCGGAGAGAGTTGGAAGTTTCATTATTTTCATATTTGGGATTTCTCAAATTTTGGAAATAGGATCATTGGATTTATTTAAAATTATCTTCATAAAGTTTTCCTATAAAAATCTCAAGAGAGGGAATAATATGACTTTCCCAACATTTAGGAAAAATGAAGATATTATAAATAAATCAAATTTGGTTTTTGAAAGATTTATTTTGCTTAGGCAAAAATGAGCATTTAAATTTTTTATGCATGTTGCAGTTTTTAAAAGTTCATTTTGTTCGACTCATTTTTAGGAGTCGGGGAAAAAATTGTTTTATTTAAATCGGAGTTCGTTTGATATTTTATTTATTTCGTTTTGTTTTAATTTTAAAAAAAACGAGCGCTGCCCCCCCTGGACCGAGGCCCAGCCGGCCCAGCCAGCCAGGCCCCAGGCCCAGCGCCCCGCCTCCCTCTCCCTCACAAGACGCCGCCGCCTCGAGTCCCTTCGGGGCGACTCACGCCGCCGCCGCCGAGTCCGGCCTCGCCCGGCTCCGTTGCCCCTTCCCCAAGCCGAGCACCCTCCTATTTGTTTTTGGTTTACAGAAGTAGCCGGAGGTGGCCTTGGCCGGATGCACTACCAGGTTGCGCCGAGGGCGGGCGAGCGAGGCGGCGCGCTGCTGTGGGCGAGGGAGGCCGGTCGGGCGGCGTTGAGGGCGGGCGAGCGAGGCGGCAGACGAGGCCGGGCCGGCGCGCTGCTGTAGGCGAGGGGCGACGGCGGGCGGCGCCGAGGGCGAGGCGACGGGCGGGCGGCGCCGAGGGCGAGGGCGACGGCGGGCGCGCCGAGGGCGCGGGCAGAGACGAACAAAGTAGAATCGAATCGGAGAAGACGAGAATCGAGCCTTGTATTTATAGCCCCCCTTTAGTCGCGGTTGGCGGCGAGACCCATGATTAAAGGTACCCTTTAGTCGCTGGTCGCCTGCCCAACCGCGACTAAAGGGTTTTTGGCGGGTTTTTATGCCTCCCCCTTTAGTCGCGGTTGGCGGCGAGACCCAGCGATTAAAGGTACCCTTTAGTCGCTGGTCGCCTGCCCAACCGCGACTAAAGGGTTTTTATGGTTTTTTATGCTCGCCCACCTTTAGTCGCGGTTGGTCTGGCCAACCGCGACTAAAGGCCGCAGGTTTAGGGTTTTAGCCCCCCAAACCTGTTTTCTGTTTAATTTGTATTGTTTTCTTTTTAATTTGTATTGTTTTCTGTTTAATTTGTATTGTTTTATTTCTTTTGTGCTTTATTTTAATTTTGAAGGAGTTTCACATATTCTACGGTACTACATACATGCATATGAATGTACAATTTCAAACAAATTTGAAATTAGAACCAAAAAGAATTCAAGAGGAATATACAATATATATTCAATATCATCGGATGACCATATACAATTTTGAACAAGTTTCCATACATAATTTAATGCATATAAAGTTCTACGTCCTTTGTATCTACGAACCGTTTCCAAACCCTACGAGGCAAATACAATATGTCAAAAATAAAACTAATTCAATTCAATATGTTAAAAATACAAATAATATATCAAAAAATTCAGAAAAATAGAACTAATTCATTTCAAAATTCTAAAAATACAAATAATATATCAAAAAATTCAGAGAAGTTCTCCCGGCCGCCTCTGTCTTCCCACAAGTTCTTCCCGGCCAGTCTTCCCGCCAGTTCTTTCCCGCCTATGTCTTCCGCCATTTCTTCACGCCTCTATCTTCACAAGATATCGATGGTCCTTTTATAGGCACGGCGCCGCTTCTGCTTTGTCTTGTTCCTCCGACAGTATGTCAGGCGCTACCCACGCTGTTCTGTCTAACCTTTAGTCCGGTTGCACCAACCAGCCGGGACTAAAGGTTAGATGACCAACTCTGGATTCCTCTTCTTCCCGCCATTTCTTCCCTGTCTTCCCGCCTCTTTCTTCCCGCCACTTTCTTCCCGCCTCCTGTCTTCCCGCTCCCATTTTCCCGCCATTTCTCACTACATATATGTAGCCCGGCTTGGCCAGCATTATCACATCTCTACAATCTCTCATCACTCTCTCATGGCTTCCACCGCACCCACTCTAACCTACTAGCAGGTGGAGGAGCTTTGCGCCTCGAACTACCCTTGTCCACCGGGCTACCGCGTCCCCACCGGCTGGAGCCTAAGCACCGGCGGCGTGCCGTCCCTCCGTCCCTCGTGGTACTGCACGGGCGGCCATCACGAACCACTACTACCTCGACCTCACGCCGAGCAGCGGATGAATCCCGCTGGCATCCCGATAACCAGCATACTTGGGGACGCCTTCTTCATCAATCGGCGTGAGAGGGCGCCGCCAGTATGAGGAGGATGGTCTGCCTCTGGGAACTTCCACGAGGCGGCCGTCGGCTATGGTGGTATGGCCGGACTCTGCAGAGCGTCATGGACTACATCACGGCCGGCGATATCCCCCGCCTGCGCTACCCTCAGTTCGAGCCACGAGCGCCGCCCGACGACAGCGACGACAGCAGCGACGACGACGGCGGCAACTTAGAAGGCGACGACTACCAGTACAACGACGACGGCGGCTATGAAGACTACGAGTATGCATATTATACGCCTAGGCAGGAGTATGACTAAATCACTCCAAATTTCATGTATCATCAGTGCTATCTCGAATCATTCAAAATGGACACCAAACACATCACGGGTAATATAATTCACATGATCCATTCAACAAAGTTTGGTACAATAAATTATTACACATCATTTTTCTTCCCTTGTGTCCCTCCTTGCTTACGATTGTGCCGTATCCATGGAGCATCCTCATCATTTAACTTAATGCTTGGGTCGGTGTTCACTTTGAAGGGCGGAATTTCAGCAAACATATTATAATCTTCTGACATGTCTGTCTTTGTCCTCCACTCCCACGATGTTTCTTTTCCCTGAAAAGAACAATGTGGCGCTTTGGATCATCGCATGATGTACTGATCGTTTTCTTATCTTTCCGTTTCCTCGGTTTGCTACTCATGTCCTTCACATAGAAAACCTGAGCGACATCTTTCGCTAGGACGAATGGTTCGTCAAGGTAACCAAGATTGTTGAAATCCACCATTGTCATTCCGTATTGCTGGTCCACCTTTACCCCACCTCCTGTTAGCTTGAACCATTTGCACCGGAACAAAGGGACCTTAAAGGAGGGTCCATAGTCAAGTTCCCATATCTCCTCTATGTAACCATAATATGTGACCTCTTGCCCATTCTCGGTTGCTGCATCAAAGCGGACACCACTGTTTTGGTTGGTGCTCTTTTTATCTTGGGCGATCGTGTAAAATGTATTCCCATTTATCTCGTACCCTTGGAAAGTCGTTATAGTCGAAGATGGTGTCTTGGCCAACATGTACAGCTGATCTACAACATCATTGTCATTCATTAAATGTTTTCTCAACCAACTGCGAAAGTCTCCATGTGGGCCTTCCTAATCCAGGATTCAGGCTTCCCCGGGTTGTCGAGCGTAAAATATTCTTGTGTTTCTCAAAGTGCGGAGCCACCAAGCTGGAATTGGTCGAAGAAGGTGGTGTGCTTCAGTCGAGAGAATGGTCAGTCCATACATATCGTTGATTTCATTCCGATCGTGCCTTTTCCACTTAGTCTCCCCTCGTGCATGATCGAGGAAGACCAATCGGCTTAAGGTCAGGAACAAAGTCAACACAAAAATCAATTACCTCCTAATTTCCATAGCCCTTGGCGATGCTTCCTTCTGGCCTAGCACGGTTCTGAACATATTTCTTTAATACTCCCATGAACCTCTCGAAGGGGAACATATTGTGTAGAAATACAGGACCGAGAACGAAAATCTCTTCGACTAGGTGAACCAGGAGGTGCGTCATAATATTGAAGAAGGATGGCGGGAACACCAACTCGAAATCGACAAGACATTAGATCACATCGCTCAGAACCGTGGTAGAACTTCTGGATTGATTACCTTCGAGAGATTGCATTGAGGAATGCACATAGCTTCACAATGGCTACTCGAACATTTTCCGGCAGGAGCCCCCTCAAAGCAATCGGAAGCAATTGCGTCATAATCACGTGGCAGTCGTGAGACTTCAGGTTTTGGAACTTTTTCTCCGCCATGTTTATTATTCCCTTTATATTGGACGAGAATCCAGACGGGACCTTCATACTGCTCGAGGCATTCAAAAAGATGACCTTCTCTTCTTTGGTCGAGCGTAGCTGGCACGACCTTGAAACCATTCCGGATGCGGTCATCGTGGTCTTTCAAACGTTGCTGGTCCTGCCGTGCTTCCTTTGTATCATTTGTCTTCCCATACACGCCCAAGAAGCTTAGGAGGTTCACGCAAATATTCTTCGTAACGTGCATCACGTCGATTGCAGAGCGGACATCTAGGACTTTCCAATATTCTAGCTCCCGTAATATAGATTTCTTCTTCCACATGGCTGCGTGCCCGTCAGCTCCCTTCGAACTGATTGTCCGCCAGACCCTTTTCAAAGATGACTTTCAAATCCTTGACCATATCAAATACCTCAGCACCAGTCGTTCGCGAGCTTCGCCGGTGATCTGCCTTGCCGTTGTAATGCTTGCCTTTCTTTCTTCTTGGATGAATTTTCGGAAGAAATCGACGATGCCCAAGGTACACGTTCTTCTTACAATTTGGCAAATGTACACTTTCAGTCTCATGTAAGCAGTGCGTGCATGCATTGTATCCCTTATTTGACAGTCCCGAAGGTTACTAAGAGCAGGCCAATCGTTGATGGTTACGAAAAGCAACGCTCGTGGGTCAAATTCCTCTTGTTTGTGCTCATCCCACACACGGACACCACCCCACAGCTGTAAAAGTTCATCAACTAATGGCCTTAGGTACACATCGATGTCGTTGCCGGGTTGCTTCGGACCTTGGATGAGCACCGGCATCATAATGAACTTCCGCTTCATGCACAACCAAGGAGGAAGGTTGTAGATGCATAGAGTCACGGGCCAGGTGCTATGGCTGGAGCTCTGCTCGCCAAAAGGATTCATGCCATCCGTTCTTAGAGCAAATCTTATGTTCCTTGCGTCAGCTGCAAAATCTTTGAACCATCTGTCGATCTTTCTCCATTGCGTTCCATCTGCGGTGTGTCTCAACTCCCCGTCCGACTTACGGTCCTCTTTGTGCCATCGCAACAACTTGGCATGCTCTTTGTTCCTGAACAGACGTTTCAACCGTGGTATTATAGGAGCATACCACATCACCTTGGCGGGAACCCTCTTCCTGGTTTCGCCCTCAACATCGTCACCGGGGTCATCGCCTCTGATCTTATAACGCAATGCAGTGCATACCGGGCATTCATTCAAATTCTCGTATTCACTGCGGTAGAGGATGCGATCGTTGATGCATGCATGTATCTTCGTAACCTCTAAACCTAGAGGGCGCATAACCTTCTTTGCTTCAGACGCATCAGCGGGCAACTCGTTATCCTTTGGAAACATATTCTTCAACATTTTCAGCAAGTTTTCAAATGCCGAAGTTAGCTACACCTGCCTCTGCCTTCCATTTCAGCAAATCCATGCAGCCCAGCTTTTTCAGACCATCATCGCATCCGGGGTACAGCACCTTTCTGTGATCCTCTAACATGCGATCCAAATTCTCCCTCTCCTTTTCAGTTTCGCAGCGTCTCCATGCATCAGCAATGGTCCGACCAAGATCATCAACGGATCATCACGTGCCTCTTCTTCACCTTCCCCTTCACCTTCAAAGCATCCTCCATGAAAGTATCACCGAAATGAGCAAGATAGCTTTCATCGATGAAATCATCCCCTTCTTCATCTTCTTCCATTATAACCCCTCTTTCTCCATGCTTGGTCCAACAATTATAGCTTGGCATGAAACCGTGCCGAAGCAGATGCATGTGAACATCTCTTGAGGAAGAGTAACCCTTCCGATTCTTACAGATAACACATGGACAGATAACAAAACCCCCGCTTGTTCGCATTAGCCACTACGAGGAAATCTTTCAAACCCGTAGTGAACTCGCCGGAGAGTCGGTTACCGTACATCCATTGCCGATTCATCTGCATTATTATAATATAAAATATATAATTAACCATCATGCATTTGTTAAACTAACTAGCTACAAACAATATAAATTAAACAATGAACTACACACATGCATATTTTATCAATGACACATCAAAGGTTCATCAAGTTGCTAACCGCGATCGAGGAGTGTGGCTCCAACACTTCATGTCATGTTTGTTTCATGCTCTTGGGGCATTTCATCAAACACCTTATGTGCATAAGAGGAACCAAAAGCAAACCTACACCCACTTGTGAAGAGAATGGCTCCAAATGGCTAAGTGTTGGCTGCTGGATGGGTATATATAGGGAGGGGCTTTAGTTGCGGTTGGCCTGGCAAACCGTGACTAAAAGGTGCCGAAGGCCTTTAGTCGCGGTTGTCCTGGCAAACCGCGACTAAAGACCTCACGTCGCCCAGCTGGCCACCGAGCGCCACTGGGCCCAGGCCTTTGGTCGCGGTTCACCTCGTAATCATGACTAAAGGTCCCATTAGTCGCGGTTCCTACAGCTTCGCGACTTATGGGGCTGGACGGAAGCCTGTTTTTCCACCAGTGTAATGCTACATGTACAAAAGGCTACATATTTTTACATAAAGGTGGGTTTTGATTGGAGATTAAACGGGAGAAGGGGCCTCACCCTATGAAAATCAGGGGGAGAGAGGTTAGTTAGTTAAAAAAACCCCTAGTCGGCGTGTTGTTTAGCATTATTGATCACAGGCCTCCATGCCCCGACCTGCTCCGGCACCCAGATCCATGTAACGTCCCTGAACGGCGACTCTTGCCGCGACAGAGAAAGAAGCACAGCCGTGAGGGTGAACCAGAGAAAATAGAATCAAACAAAGTTTAACCCCCTCTCTCAATGGGGGAACCGCAGAGCAGCGGGTTAACCACCGAGGCTGGACTGGGAATGCCTGAGCGGTGCATGTGGGTGTCAACCGTGTGGCTCAGTCGGAGAGGTCGAAAACGCCGCGCTAGATGCAGACCCGGAGCGACGGAAGTCGAGGAAGACAATACCTAGCCTGAAAATCGAGTATGAATGCAGCGGAGTCATCTAGTTATCATTATTATCTAGGAAAGAAATGAGCAGAACCTAAAAGAAACTCAGACACTCTAAATGCACCCAAAAAACTTTACAGTGAATGACAAACGATCTGCACTTAAAATCGCACACACACCAACCAGCGCAAAAAAAATTAACGGGTAAATAACAGTCTCACACTATTATCACCAGTACACAGTTCTTCATAGAAGAAACACTGCCTAATACAGACCTACCTAAGAGTAGAGCAAGGCATAAATGATGGAGGAAGAGAAGGAATACCTGGGCAGAGAGCACGGTGCCGCTGCTGCATACCAACGCGGCGATCATCCGGTGAAGCACTACTCGGCCGCGGTCCAGAGATCCGCGCGGCACCCTCGGCCCGTCGCTGCTGTCCCTGACATCTGAGGCCATCCGGTGAAGTACTACTCGGCGTGCAACACGTGACACAGGAGAGCGCGGCCACGATGCCCTCCAGCGGCACGACGTCGATGGCATCCGGCCCGGCAGCGGCTCACCCCTGCAGGCGTCCGGCACGACGGGCACATACAAACTGACACCACCCAAATCACAACCGCCATGCGAGAAAGAAAATCGCAACCGCATTCAAGCGTCTGAAGCGGTAGACGTGGTCAAATGAAAGACATGCATCCCCGCAACGCTGCAAAGACCAAATCTCTTATAAAATCGCTGGGTACACCCAGAACGTACACAGCCAGATCCCCCACTATATAACGTGGCAGTCTCTGATTGGATGGATTTTCACTGATTGAAACAAGTAAAAAAAAACAGGGTAATTCAAACCTAGCTACGTTTAGTATATTAAGAATATTAGAGGAGTTAAGCAATGGAAGAGTGCTGATGTTGTGTGTTTCGAAGGGTTTCCTGACAGTATAAGCTTTGTGATGTTGGTGTCAGGGAAAATGCTAGACTTCCGTAAGGTTGTTATGTAACCTACATAAACTTCCTTAACCTCTAGCTAAACATCTCCCCCCTAATTTTCAGGGTGGGCCCCAGCCCCCACTAAAGCCCAATTAAAGACAGCCAAATCATCCCATACGTAAGGTATGTAAAATCCCTTCGTAGATGTAGCATTGCTCTTGGTGTCAGTGTAGGAGTTTACCGGAAGCACTGTTTGCAGTGTCATCGGAGTCTTTTAACTATACTAGGTAATTGCCCGTGCGTTGCAATGGGAGCATAAAATTAAACGGACAAGGAGCATAAAATTCTAGTGGTCCAACACTAATCATGTCAAATTTATACACATTATTCTTGTTTTCTTATTTATTTTCTTCTTCCTTTTCTTCTTCTTTTTCTCCTTCTTCAAATTATTTCCTCCTTCCTAGTCCAAGATTTCCACCACCCTCAATTGCACATCTAGCGATTGTTTTTTGGGGTTGCATCTAGCAATATAATGCGTAGATTGATTGTGCTTTTATTTGGACGGGGTGTTTGGCAGCCATGAAAAAAAAATATTCCTCCTTCCCAGTCCAAGATTTCCACCACCCTCAATTGCACATCTAGCGATTGTTTTTTGGGGTTGCATCTAGCAATATAATGCGTAGATTGATTGTGCTTTTATTTGGACGGGGTGTTTGGCAGCCATGAAAAAAAAATATTCCTCCTTCCCAGTCCAAGATTTCCACCACCCTCAATTGCACATCTAGCGATTGTTTTTTGGGGTTGCATCTAGCAATATAATGCGTAGATTGATTGTGATTTTATTTGGACGGGGTGTTTGGCAGCCATGAAAAAAAATATACAAATTGATTAAAGCAATATAATATTTCGCACCGATGAAAAAACTATTCTGTATTTCAGACTCACTGTCCACCTGTTTTAACTAATATACAAGATGAACAAGCCGACAACAAATGTTTTGATGGGCAAGCCTGTTACTATGTTTTAGTGTGTGCCAATATGTGCTCCATCTTTTAAGATAAAGACCAAGTGACAAAACAATGGTGGTTATTTCAAGAAAATAACACATTCTCAAGATACCACCTGGTATCATTAGCAGGTACAACTTGTAGTGTCACAAATGCAACACCAACATACCGCTTCAAGTTCCAACGTAATAAAAGGACACTAGTAGAAAAAGGGGCTATCGTTGAGGCCTGTTTTGCCCATTAGTCCCGGTTCAATCCAGAACCGGGACTAATGCGAGCATTTATCCCGGGTCGTGAGCCCAGGGGGACGGCCGGGCCACGTGGGCCATTGGTCCCGGTTCGTCCGGACCTTTTGGTCCCGGTTGGTGGGACGAACCGGGACCAATGGTCCTGGCTCCTGGCCCACCACTATTGGTCCCGGTTGGTGGCATGAACCGGGAACAAAGGCTTCCCTTTAGTACCGGTTCATGCCACCAACCGGGGATAATGGTGCTGCCTATATATAGCCCCTCACAAGAGCAGAGCACACCGCTCTGTTTTTTCTGGCCGAGGGAGGGGCTTGGTGGTGCTCTAGCTCACCTCCTATGCACACAAGGTGTTCGATGGAATGCCCGAGCCACACTACTTAAGCTTTCTCCTCTCCAGGCTCGACCTCTAACCTCCATTTTCCTCAATATTTGTCTAGGTTTAGCGGTCCGTCACGCCCCGTCCCCGTCTTCACCGCCGTCGATCACCCGCGGCGATCTCATCGCCAGCACCACCGTGGTGAGCCTCTTGATCTTATCTTCTTTCTGAAAGGAAAAATATTCTTACTTGTATTATTTTCTTACTTTCATTATTGCATCTTATATAGTGCGATGGTTTTGGTATCCGCCCCCGTCGGCCCTCGTCCTGTCTATGATTCGGATGTGGTATATATTATCTTTTCATAACTATTGGTTCATTTATTGTTTATGAAAATTAAGCCGACCAACGTGACATAGATTTTGTTTATCTAGGAGGTTGTTGAACCGAAATTCCAACCGACCCTATTGTCGAGAGGTTAAATTTAGTTGAAGAAGAAAACAATTTCTTGAAGGAAAAATAAAAAAACTTGAGGAGGAGAAGATGATATTGGAGTTGCATGTTGCGGATGTAAATCGATGATCACAAGATCAAGATGGATGCAATGCGCTTGAAGATGAGAAAGATTAGAAAATGTGCCATTCATACCGAGGCTTGGTATCATTATGCCGTTGGATCAGTTGTTACCTTGGTTGCGATTATGATCGTATTTGTTTTCACATTGAAATGTTTTACATAGTTTCAATGTATGGTTTAATTAATTTAGATGCTCTGCAGGGCTTTATGTTGTTAGATGAGAACTATGTATGTACTTTGGTTTTTATGTGATGATGAACTTCTATTAATTTGGTCATTTAATTATCTATTCATGATGTTCTGTAATAATTTTTGACACACTTAATTATATATAATGCACGCAGATGAACCGCAATGGATGTATGGTGACAGACACACCTCCGAGTACATTAAGGGCGTGCATGCTTTTCTCAAGTGGCTGAGGCAAACAAGCAGAATGGTTTTATGTGTTGTCCATGCCCTATATGTGGGAATACGAAGTCTTACTCTGACCGGAAAATCCTTCACACCCACCTGCTTTACAAGGGTTTCATGCCACACTATAATGTTTGGACGAGGCATGGAGAAATAGGGGTTATGATGGAAGACGGCGAGGAAGAAGAGTACGATGACAACTATGTGCCCCCTGAATACGGTGATGCTACTGAACATCAAGTTGCACTAGACGATGTGCACGATGGTGCTGCAACGGGCGAAGCTGCTGAAGATCAAGATGAACCAGACGATGTGCCCCATGATGATGATCTCCGCCGGGTCATTGTCGATGCAAGGACACAATGCGAAAGTCAAAAGGAGAAGCTGGTTCGATCGCATGTTAGAGGATCACAAAAAGGGTTGTACCCCAATTGCGAAGATGGCAACACAAAGCTCGGTGCACGTACTCGAATTGCTGCGGTGGAAGGCGAGAATCTTGTGCTCGATAAAGGATTTGAGAAGCTACTGAAAATAATGAAGAAGAAGCTTCCAAAGGATAACGAATTGCCCGACAGTACATACGCAGCAAAGAAGGTGGTATGCCCTCTAGGATTGGAGGTGGAGAAGATACATGCATGCCCTAATGACTGCATCCTCTACCGTGGTGCCTACAAGGATCTGAACGCATGCCCGGTATGCGGTGCATTGCGGTATAAGATCAGACGAGATGACCACAGTGATGTTGACGGCGAGCCTCCGGGAAGAGGGTTCCTGCGAAGGTGATGTGGTATGCTCCTATAATACCACGGTTGAAACGTCTGTTCGAAGCGGAGAGCATGCCAAGTTGATGCGACGGCACAGTGAGGACCGTAAGAAAGGCGGGAAGTTGAGAGCACCCGGCGACGGGTCGCAGTGGAGAAAAATCGAGAGAAAGTACTGGGATGAGTTTGCAAAGGACCCAAGGAACGTATGGTTTGCTTTAAGCACGGATGGCATTAATCCTTTCGGGGAGCAGAGCAGCAATCACAGCACCTGGCGCGTGACTCTATGTATGTATAACCTTCCTCCTTGGATGTGCATGAAGCGGAAGTTCATTATGATGCCAGTTCTCATCCAAGGCCCTAAGCAACCCGGCAACGACATTGATGTGTACCTAAGGCCATTAGTTGAGGAACTTTTACAACTGTGGAATGGAAGCGGTGTACGTCGTGGGATGAGCACAAAAGGAGGAATTTGACCTGAAGGCGTTGCTGTTCGTGACAATCAACGATTGGCCCGCTCTCGATAACCTTTCGTGACAGACAAACAAGGGATACCACGCATGCACGCACTGTTTACTTGACACCGATAGTATATACCTGGGAAGCTGCGGGAAGAATGTGTACCAGGCCGCCGTCGATTTCTTCCGACCAACCATTAATGTCGAAAGAAAGGCAAGCATTTCAAAAGGCGAGGCAGATCACCGGAAGAAGCCCGCCATGCGTACCGGTGATCACGTATTTGCTATGGTCAATGATTTACACGTAATGTTTGGAAAGGGTCCCGCGGACTAGCTGTTCCGAATGACGCCGAGAATCACGCACCCATGTGGAAGAAGAAATCTATATTTTGGGACCTACCCTCTTTGGAAAGACCTAGAGGTCCGCTCTTCGATCGACGTGATGCACGTGACGAAGAACCTTTGCGTGAACCTGCTAGGCTTCTTGGGCGTGTATGGGAAGACAAAAGATACACACGAGGCACGAGAGGACCTGCAACGCTTACGAAAAAGAGGGCATGCCTCCGAAGCAGATATGAAGGTCCTGCCAGCTACGCTCTTCTGAAAGAAGAGAAAGAAATATTCTTTCAATGCCTGCTCAAGATGAAGGTCCCGACTGGCTTCTAAATCGAATATAAAGGGAATAATAAATATGTCAGAGAAAAAGTTCCAGAACCTAAAGTCTCATGACTGCCACGTGATTATGACGCAACTGCTTCCGGTTGCATTGAGAGGGCTTCTACCGAAAGACGTCCGATTAGCCATTGTGAAGCTATGTGCATTCCTCAATGCAATATCTCAGAAGGTGATCGCTCCAGAAATCGTAGCAACGCTAAGGAGTGATGTGGCGCAATGTCTTCTCTCAGTTTGAGCTGGTGTTCCCACCATCCTTCTTCAATATCATGACGCACGTCCTAGTTCATCTAGTCAACGAGATTGTCATTACGGGGCCCGTATTTCTACACAATATGTACCCCTTTGAGAGGTTCATGGGAGTCCTAAAGAAATATGTTAAGAACCGTGCTAGGCCAGAAGGAAGCATCTCCATGGGCCATCAAACGAGAGGATGTCATCGGGTTTTGTGTTGACTTCATTCCTGGCCTTAATAAGATAGGTCTCCCTAAATCGCGGTATGAGGGGAGACTGACTGGAAAAAGGCACGCTTGGAAGAGACTCAATAATATGCAGGGACGGATATTCTTGGTCTCAAGCACACTACACAGTTCTCTGAGAACTCTACCTTGGTGACCCGTATGTCGATGAACACAAGAACAGTCTGCGCTCCAAACACCCGGAGTAGTCGGCGATCGGATTACATGTGAACACATCAGACTTTCAGCAGTTGGTTGGAAACACGTCTCGGAGGTGACAGCACTGTTTGTGATGAGTTGTACTTGTTGTCCAGGGGACCATCTTCGACTGTAATGATTTGGAAAGGATACGAGATAAATGGGAATACATTTTACACGATTGACCAAGATGAAAAGAGCACCAACCAAAACAGCGGTGTCCGCTTTGATGCAGCAACCGACAAGGAAATGACACATATTATGGTTACATAGTAGACATATGGGAACTTGACTACGGAGTAGATTTTAAGGTCCCTTTGTTTAAGTGCAAGTGGGTCAATCTGTCAGAGGCGGGTACATGTAGACCCACAAAGCGGAATGACAACAAAGTGGATCTGAAAAATCTTGGGTACAGCGGACGAACCGTTCGTCCTAGCCAATGATGTGGCACAGGTTATCTATGTGAAGGACATGTCTACCAGACCGAGGAAAAGAAAAGATAAGGAAGCGAATACATCATACAATGAGCCAAAGCGCCACATAGTTTTTTCAGGAAAAGGGACATCCACAGGAGTGGAGGGCAAGACAGACATGTCTGAAGAGTATGAAAAGTTTCATGAAATCCCCCCCTTCAAAGTCAAGGCTGACCCAAGCATCCTGATAAATGATGAAGATTATCCATGGTTACGGCGCAATAAGCAAACGACACAAGCGAAGAAAAAGTGAAGACTTTCTCCCGCAACTATTATGATGATACCATGCCAACTTTGTAACACAAGAGTATGATACCATTGTCCGGGTTGTACATGAACATGCTAAGCCAACTAAGAGAACCTCGCCAACGAAGGGCGCTCACACCGGTTTATAAGCCCGTCCCTCTACGCCTTGTTGAGCTCACAAACTTGTGATTCACACAAATTTCAAAGAATTCAAATTTTATAAAACTAATGGCACAAACAGAAAGTTTATAATTGTTCTAAAACAAATGGCACTAACAGAAAGTTAATAATTTTGCTGACCTAAAAGCAAAAAGAATTAAAAATAAAGCAAAAACAAAAAGAAAATAAATAATGCAGGAAACAAAACAAAAAACTTGAAAATAATAATAATAATAGCAACAATAAGCATTTTGTTGTAAGTAGAAACAAAATAAAATAAATAAAGCAACAAAGAAAACAAAAAAGTGTTTTTGAATTTTAAAACTAATGGCACAAACAGAAAGTTTATATTTTTCTAAAACTAAAAGCACTAACAGAAAGTTTATAATTTTGCTGACCTAAAAGTAAAAAGAATTAAAAATAAAGCAAAAACCAAAAGAAAATAAATAATGCAGAAAACAAAACAAAAAACTTGAAAAAATAAAAATAGCAACAATAAGTATTTTGTTGTAAGTAGAAACAAAATAAAATAAATAAAGCAACAAAGAAAACAAAAAAGTGTTTTCAAATTTTAAAACTAATGGCACTAATAGAAAGTTTATATTTTTTCTAAAACTAAAAGCAAAAAGAAATAAAATATAAAGCAAAAAAACTGCCACCCATCGGGCCCCCACGGCCCTGAATACGACTAGAAACCCTACATGGGCCAGGATTCAGGCCCTTGAGGCCCAATAGGCCCACAAGCAAGAGCAAGTTTAGGCCCGAAGCCTGCATTAGAGAGGAGCTCGAAGGAGGCACACCAGCGCTTATAAACCAAAGGTGCCGGCGCCCTTCAGCTAGCGATGTGGGACTAAACTTTTGGGCGCGGGGCAGCACAAGGCCATTGATCCCGGTTGGTGGCACCAACCGGGACTAAAGGGTGGCAATGGTCACGGGTGGTGCAACCAACCGTGACCATTGCTCTAGTCCCGGTTGGTGCCACCAACCGACCAAAGGCCGCTTCCGCCCTTTGGGCTGCTGAAATTTGGCCTTTGGTCCCGGTTGGTAGCACCAATCGGGACTAAAGGTGGCATTAGTCCCGGTCGTGGCACGAACCGACTAATGCCTGCTATATAAGAGAACACTTGGGAAATTTCAGATTCATCGCGCATTTTCCCTCCCGACGCCGCCAGCTGCCCGACGCCGCCGACGCGCGTCATCGTCCACGCCTGTCGTCACCATCGCCGTCGCCCGCGCCCGTTATCGCCGCCGTCGCCCGCGCCCGTCGTCGCCGCCGTCTGCCCGCCGTCGTCACCGCACCGCATCTGCCCCTAACGCCGTCGCCCTGCCTCGTCGTCGCCGTCCCGCCCGTCGCCCGCGCCCTCGCCGTCGCCGCCCCTGCCTCCGCGACCTCGCCGACCTCGCCGACCTCGCCCGTCGCCGCCCCTGCCTCCCGACCTCGCCGTCGCCTCCGCCTCCCGTCCTGCGCCGTCGCCTCCGCCTCCCCGCCGCCCCGTCGCGCGACCTGCCGTCGCCTCCGCCTCAGATGAGCCCCTTGCACGCACCTGCCCTGCCCCCCCACGCCGCCGCCATGATTTTTTTGCATATGTGTTGATCTAATGTTTTTTTTCATGTATATATATTGATGTATGGATATATGTATGATGCTTTTTGCATATGTGTTGATCTAATGTTTTTTTTCTGCATATATATGTGATGTTTTTATTTTGTTTTCTGCATATATATGTATGATGCTTTTTTATTTTGTTTTCATATGTATGATGCTTTTATTTTGTTCATGAGAGAGGCGGGGACGTCGACGAGGAAGTTGTACTGTTTAGAGTTAGGGTCGTCGAGGAAGAATGAAAATAAGGAAAAAGAATAAAAGAGGAAGAAGGAAGAAGGAGAAGAAGAGGAGAAAAAATAAGAAGAGGAAGTAGAAGAAAAGGAAGAAGAAGGAAGAGAGGAGAACAACAAAAAAAATTCTATTTTTTCTTCTTCTCCTCTTTTCCTTCTTCTTCTCCTCTCTTTTTTTCTTCTATTTTTTCTTCTTCTTTCTTCTTCTTCTCTTTTTTCTTCTTCTCATTTCTTCTTCTTCTTCTTCTTCTTCTTCTTCTTCTTCTTTTTATCGGGAACGAGGGTGTCGAGGATCGCTGAGGGGTCGACGGTCGGGAACTAGGCTAGAGGGCCGAGAGGGTCACAGAGGGGTCGAGGGTCGTCGAGGCCGGTCGAGGGTCAATGTTTTGAGGGTCAAGGGTCGTCGAGGCCGGTCGAGGTTTCGAGGCACAAGGGTTTGAGGGTTCGAGGGTTCTAGGGTCGAGGGTTCGAGGGTTCGAGGTTCTAGGGTTCGAGGGTTCTAGGGTTCTAGGGTCGAGGGTTCGAGGGTTATAGGATCCGAATGCAGAAGGAAGAAGAAGAAGAAAAAGAATGAGAGGAAAAAAGAAGAAAAAGAAGAGGAGCAGACGAAACGAATAGAGGCGAACAAGAAAAAATAGAATTTTTTTCATTTTTCTTCTTCTCCTATTCTTTTCTTCTTCTCCTCTTTTTTTTCTTATTTTTTTTCTTCTTCTTCTTCCTTCTTCCTTCTTCCTCTTTTCTTCCTTTTCCTTATTTTCCTTTCTCGAGGGATATGAAGAAAAAAAAGAGGAGAAGAAGAAAGAAATGAATAGAGGAGAAAGAAGAAACTTTGACACGAGGGGGGGGGGGTACCGATACCCCCTCCCCGATAACATTATTTTCCGATGTATATGTATGTTGCGTCGTTGTCGATATAACGAGGGTGTCGAGGATCGCCGAGGGGTCGAGGGTCGGGAACTAGGGTAGAGGGTCGAGGGTCGTTAAGGGGTCAAGGGTCGAAGGTTTCAGGTCGAGGGTCCCTATAGTGTCAAAGTATTGAAGAAATCCATGGCTTCATCATTAGCCGGAAGTAACCATGGCATGATGGTATGAAGTCCTCCAAAGTTGTTCTGGAATGGAGTCCCGGATAGGATAATTTGCCTTTTTCCTGAACTTTGTACCAAAAAGCGAATTATGCTATCTGGGACTCCGTTCCAAAACAACTTTGGAGAGCTTCGTACCATCATGCTCCTGTTACTTTCGCCTAATGATGAAGACATGGTTTTGTTGAATCCTTTGACACTAGGCAACCTCCCGACCCCTCGGCCATGTTCGATACCTTGACCCTCGACCGCTCGGCGATCCACGACCCTCTACCCTACTTGTGGGACATAGATGTACTGTTCAACGGCGACCCCTCCCGATAGCTTCAACACGTGGGGGGTCGATATTACGCCCTCCTAGCTTGAAGCGTTCTCGAGGCCACCCCTAACCCTTGAAGCGTTGTCGAGGCCACCCCAAACCCTAGAGAAGCAGCGTCGAGGCCACTAATATGATTCCTTATTGTGATTAGCTAGCTAGTTCTACGTTGGCACTAATATATCCATATCTGTCATGTTTGAATAATAATTGCCATGTTGTAAATATTTGTAGAAACTATGGACACCCCGAGACGAAGCACAAGAAGCGTCGTTGAGGGACATAATCGCACACGGAAGTGATGTCGCCTCCTCGATGATGTTTCTCAGCGTCGATAACGATGGTCTGGAAGGAGAGGGTGAAGAAGCAGCTGGCTATGATTTACATGGCTCCGATGACCCAATGCCGGTGCAAGAAGTAGACCGTGAGGACGGCTCCGGTGATCACCAAACCGAGTCCGGCCAGGTATATATATTAGTTAAGCCTGTGCTGACTAGCTCTCGTCTTTGTTTTGGTATATATATATGTACACATATTAATTAACTCTCGTCTTTGTTCTTTTTTGTAGCCCTTCGGATCAAGCACAACTTCGGTAAAGAGACGAGGCCCGAAGAAAAAGTTGAGCTCGGATGAAAAGTTTGAGATCATAGAAATCGCGCGACGGCCAACCGATTGAACCCTACCGGACAAAGAAGGCATTTGTTGCTCAGTGCGGGGTTCTGGTTAGGGACAAGATCCCGATCAGCATCCACCAATGGTATAAGCCTAAGAACGAAGACCGTGAGGTGTCTTATGTCAATGATATGCAGAAAAATGATCTTTGGACTGAGCTGAAGTCAAATTTTACCCTACCGCCAGAGGATGATCCGGAGAAGCTAGTAATAGAGCCATTAATCAAGTCTTTTGCTCTTAAGAAGATGGCAGAACTATTCAGGAATTGGAAGAAAGACCTCAATACGTATGTCGAAAAAATGAGACACCAGAATTCACGGGCAAATATGAGAAGATCAGAGATGATCGCCCGCATTTGTGGCCTACAAGACATCGGAAAAGAGTAAAAAGATGTCAGCGACAAACAAGAGAAATGCTGCGAAGAAGAAGCTTCATCATCGCACGGGTCGTGGCTACCTCATAGCCCGCCTAAGTGGTCCAAGGCTGAGAATGATCTGCTTGATAAAGGGATCGAACCGAGACAATGAACTCGCCAGACCGTTGCGGACTTGGTTCTTGAGGCCAGCGGATCCTTGGACCCTATAACGGGAAGTGCATTTGGGCCAGACGAACAATTGGACATACCAGTCAAGAGGCTTAAGCATTATATCGAAGCAGCGCAGCAAGGGAAGTTCATTCCACATGGAGAAGGACGAGCTCACAATGGCCCTCGGGAATCCTGAGCACCCTGGACGGACACGAGGCACGCCAGGCTCCCTTTCGTGGAAGGCTGGATTTCCGGACGTAGGGGGTTACAAAACCCATGAGAGGAGAAAGAAACTGGAGCATAGCCTAATGCAGGCGCTGCACGAAAGGGTAATGGGGCTAGAGGAACGAGAAGAGGAACGAGAAGCAGCCGATCACAACAAAGCGACCTGCGAAGCTTCCCCGGTTACCCCGCCATCTCAGCGGAGAAGCAGCGTGGCTTCCACCGAGCTGCTTCAGCCAAAGCAGCATGCCTTGACGGCTCCTGCCAGCTATCCCGTGGATGCTATCACGGATGCTGAAAGTTGCCACCTTATGGCGCAATGGAGCAATTTAAAGGTCAAGGCGGCTGTTGGCTCTGTTTATCCCACTAAACCCGACTCAACTTTTCACCGCCGGCGATTCCGAAGGATATGCTAAGGTGATGGTCGATGAAATAACGGAGGGATTTGAGGAGCTCCGGCTTGACCACCCTACCGGTGAAGGGAGTATCGGCTGGGTTCTCGCTCAAGACTCCATGCCTATGGCGGAAGGATCTCATCAACCTTCCGAACTGGACGCCTCCGCCTCCTCCTCCTCCTCCGTCGAGTCAGGGCACTCCGCCTCCTCCTCCTCCTCCTCCTCCTCCTCCGGTGAGTCAGGGCACTCCGCCTCCTCCACCGCCTCCTCTTCCGGCGAGTGACGATCAGGGCACTCGGCCGGCTCCTTCTCCGGCGCGTGGCGGCACTCCGTCTCCTTCTCCGCCTGCACCGGCGCGTCCGGGCAGCCAGCCTCCTCCTTCTCCGCCTCGTCGGCAAGGGCGGAAGAGACCCGCCGCCGCTCCGGCTGCTCCGGCGCGTCGTAGTCCTTCTCCTCCGCCTCGTAAGCAAGGAAAGAAGACATCCGCTCCGTCTGCTCTGCCGGCGTCTAGCAAGATCGCCAAAGGCGGGAGGAGATATGATTCGGTCCTTCTCAAGACTCCGGAGAAGTTACCGTCTGAGAGGAGCGAGGAGGAAAACGCGAAGATCGCGCAGACCGAAGTGGATGACTGGTTTCAAGGGTTGAAAGCAAAGAGACATCCACCTCCGGAGGAGAAGGTAGATCCGGTCAAAGCGAAGCGCACTCGCTGCCCCGACAAAACCACCCAAGTCTCCGCCGAAAGGCAACTATGAGCGCATTATTGGAAAGGCATTTGCCGAGGCGGAGAGATCGGGAAGTACTGTCGGTGATCAAAGGATGAAAGAACGACGAGCTGGGAAACAAATTGCCCAGCTCGGCGAACAAGCCGAAGGAATCGTGCCCCCGCTCAAGGTGCCTGCTAGCGACATCGTCGATCCGAGGATGGTGCCGGTTATGGCAATCCTGAAGATTACTTGCCCGATGATGTACAATTTGATTTCTTGGAGGTGCAGATACAAAGATACGAGTACGGGAAGCCTCTCGTCAAAGATGAAAGCTCTCTATCAACGATGATGCGAAGATTGCATGATTGGTACATGAAAACCTGCAAAGAGTCCGAGGGAGGAGTACTTTGTATTTGAGAGTTAAAAGGAGCATGACCTCCTTGGAATTGAACTGTTGCCTATTCCATTTGAGGAGTTCTATCAGTTTTTCAATCAATTGGCCCTCGATAAATCAACGGTCACCTGCTACTGTCTATAAGTAGTACTACTTCTGTCATTAAGTATCTCTATATAACTCAGCCCTTTCATTGCATGTATTTATAAATATCCTCACTATATTATGCAGATTGAAGATCGCCGAATTGAAGAAAAGACAAGTGGGTGATATTGGGTTCATTAACACATATCTCATAGATGCAAATGAGGTTGAATTTCGTGCCAAAGATACCGAGGCCAACTTGCTACAATCGTTGGTAATAAATGAACACAAAGATATAATACTCTTTCCTTACAACTTCAAGTGAGTGTTACTGTCTTGTGGCATATTCGGTTTTCTTATTAGTCCAGGTTATAGTAATGTAATATTGATGAGTTATGCATGCATGCGCAGCTACCACTATATTCTCCTAGAGATTAAGCTTGAGCAGGGAGTAGTAACTGTCTTAGACTCGAGACGAAAAGATCCCAAGGAGTATGCGGACATGACTGAAATGCTCGAGAAGTAAGTTAAATCGATCATTATCCACCATATCAGCAACTTTGTTCATTTCTGATATCAAGTAATTGTTTTCTTTGTATGGCAGGGCTTGGGAAAATTCACCAAAAAGCTCCGGGACTACCGAAGAAGCTGCAATTTAGACACCCGAAAGTAAGTAGTATATAGTAGCATATTCCACGCGCATCTCCTAGTGATTCAAGCGCTAGTTTCATCAATACCATTTAGAATGCTTGCTAATTATCATTTTGATTGACCTCTGTTTCTTGTAAAGTGGTTGTGGCAGGAACAAGGGAATGATTTCTGTGGATACTACGTTTGCGAGTCCATCCGCCACACGACCTGTGAGAGGGGCTACTCCGACAAACAATATGAAGTGCGTAAATAAAAATATTCACAATTTTATTTTATTACCATCATTTGTGTTGAGTTTCATTCATTCATATATATATGTATTGACCCCTTCTTAAAATTAGATGTTTCGGATGCGGGATGAACTACTAGCACCAGATCGCCTGCGAGCAATTCAAGAGGAATTGGCGGCATTCTTTGTTGACCACGTGATCGCTGAAGACGGAGAATACTATGTGGACCACGCGTCCATATTGTAAAAGATAATTATTGTATATATGTAGCCGGTAGTGTCGGATAGATATACGAGAACTTATTGTTCGACCAATCTCTCGGAGAAGGAGAGGTGGTCGATATCACTTCTCTCTCTGTATGCATATATGTTCATGACGATCTTCTGTTTGCTTAATTACTAGCTAGCTAGCGTGTCTAGCTAGTCCTCTCTATACGTATGTATAGTACGTAGCGTCGACCAAGCACGGACAAAAGAGAGGACACTTTTCTCTATTAATTAGCTAGCTATAGCACAATATATGAAACACCTAAATTAACCCCCCAAAACCCCCCAACCCCCCCCCCCCTTTTTTGAAAAAAAACAAAAACAAGAACCAAAGAAATGCTGACGCGTGGATGCCTATTGGTCCCGGTTGGTTCCACCAACCGGGACCAAAGGCCCTACTGCCAGGGCTCAGCGGACAGGCCCCAAGGAGGACCATCTGTCCCGGTTCGATAGAACCGGGACTAAAGGGTGAAGGTATTAGTATCGACCCTTTAGTCCCGGTTCACGAACCGGGACTAAAGGCCCTTATGAACCGGGACTATAGGCCCTTTTTCTACTAGTGGGACATGCCCATACAAAAAAAAGTTAAAGTAATGCAGTGTCTATTTGCCATCAGAACTATTGGATATGGGATAAAAATGGTGTTGAAAACATGCAGTCCCCGTTGAAGATAAGAAACGACCCCAATGAGATTACAGCCAGACTTTGAATCTCTTACCTTCAAAACCTGTAGAAATTGATGCTAATCAAATAGTAATCAGTGCTATACCAATGTAATATACTCAGGTGATTGTGTTAGTGCTTGGTACTATTGTTTTCGGCAATACCACACTAATCTATAGTAATTAGTGCTGAACCTGGAGTATGGAGATAACCAATTGACTACTGGCTTCACCCCTGCCTTAGTGCTTAGTACAATTATTTTTGGCAAAGGATTAAGTTTGTTTTTGCACCTGTGGCAGAGCAGCTAGCAGCTGTTGTCTTTACCTGCACGAAACATTAGATTGAGTACATAACCTTGTTTTATAAGTATAACACAACTATTATCTCACATCAAAATCTTACCTGTACTGGAATCTTGCAACAGATATTTACATTTACTTCCTGAAGAACAAGAAGCTACTGGGCGCGCACATTGGGAGAGTGCCATGTATCATTGTTTTTCCTACTGCAGTGTAGCTTGTTTGACTGCTCTTTTGATGGCCCTGTTCAGTGCGAGAAGAGGCATATCTGACGCCTACCCAAAAAATAGAACTAAGAAATGACTATAAGGAGATGGGAAAAGAGATCAAAGAACGAACAGTCAAAGAGAACCTTACCTCGAAAGGATCTTTATCAGGTTTTTCATTTCAGATATAGACAACAAGTACATCTTCACCCGCACTTAATCCAAGCAATCTCTATTGTTCAAGCAAACAAATCCACAGCTTGCCCCTGGTTCTAGTCAATCGTCACTTAATAAGAGTTTCAATAATCTGCATTGAAAAGGTCAATTGAACTAAAAATAGTGTAAGTAACCAACATTCAGGCTGGTGCGTCACGACAGGAGGAGGTGGCTGGTCTCCTTGGCCCAAGGCGGTGGAGGAAAGACCTGCTGCCGCAGGCGGCGGAGCTGGGGTCTACCTGTCCTGAGGCTGCGACGCCGGCGAGGACAGGGGCGAGCGCAGCCGTGGGATTCGAGAGGCCACCGCGCGTGGGCGAGGAGGGCGTCTGGCGGCGTGCTGGCGGGGTGTGGGGAGGGGTCCAGACGGTGATGGCGGACCAGAGGTCGGCGGCGACGAGGTCCAACAGAGAAGGGCGAGGTGCGGTAGAGGAGGCGAGGGGTGGGCTGTTGCTGGCGACGACGCAAACCCTAGCGCGCCTGATCGTTGCGATGGGAGGAGAACGTGCGATGGACATGTGGGCTGGCGCAGTTTTGTTGGGCTTGGCCCATGTGCACGCCGAAGAGGAGCAGAATGCTCGAGGAAAGGCGGACGAAGGAGGACCGACGTAAAACGGGAAACGGAACCTTACGGTTCTTTTAGATAGTAGAGATTTATATCTTCTACAGAAAATACGGTACACAAATTCTCATAGTCTCGAAAAAAAATCATGAAGCTAAAAGGTGAAGACCTGATAATCCGCAAGCATGGTTTGACTTTTGTGTACATGGTTCTTTCACACAAATTCGGCACTATTTGTTTATGAGCATGAAGCTCCTAGATCCGTTTTGAAATCCACTATTTTTTATGAGCATGATCATGTGACCGCTACAAGCCTACAAACTGTCAATTCAGCATTTCTTTTCAAGCCGCACATGCAGGATGCATGCATATATGGTCACACTGATGCTATGTACCCGCTTAACAATAAAATTGTGAAGGGGCTTAGCATTTATGATCCATCTCACCATCTATATATAAGCTACAGCTTCGAGGCAGTTGATTCAGACTATATAGGAGAGATGATTACTCAATCTCAATGGCTAGAAAATTACTGACGATTTTGGTTCGGTTCACTAGGATATTAGAGGAAACCAAGAGCATGTAGCCACTCTGTTCATATATTATTAGAGAGCACGCCACAGCCCAGGCACCGGTTTGTATCTCCCCTTATGGACAAGGCATTTATGCTCCAAAACTGCAGTGGTCCAACATGTTCCGCTTTGGCAATGACTTTATCGACCACGGCAACCTTCCGAATGTCATTGGTGAAAATACATCGCGGCAATGGAGCCACCCCTATGGCTCTTTTCTCAACTCTAGTTCCTCCGGCGCTCCTGTTCCAAGTAGACACTTCTCCAACTACCGGATGCAATCGGATTTTATCAGTACATGTACTAGCATATATTTTTCTTTGCGAGATCATGTACGAACATATTATTCAAGTATGGGTAGCAAACACTACTGGAATCGGCAGATTTGCCGTCTGCCGACTCTTTGCCGTCAGCTAGCGAAAAGGCAAAGAAAGCCTTTGCCATCAGCCGCTAGAAAACGGACGGCAAACAGGCGGCGGACGGCAACGGAAGGCTTTGCCGTCAGCATATCTTTGCCGTCAGCTAACGGCAAAGAGGGTGGGTGGCGGGCTTACGAGGACGACCTAACAGCCATTTTCTTTGCCGTCTGCTGCCTGACGGCAAAACTTTGTTGCCGTCCGCCAGTAGACGGCAAAAAATATAGTTGTTAGGTCGTCTGTTTCCCCCCGGCCCCACCCTACTAGGTACGTGTTACGTCTCCAACGTATCTATAATTTATGAAGTATTCATGCTATTATACTATCCTTCTAGGATGTTTTATATGCATTTATATGATATTTTATATGATTTTGGGACTAACCTATTAACCTAGAGCCCAGAGCGAGTTTCTGTTTTCATCTTGTTTTAGAGTATCGCAGAAAAGGAAAACTAAACGGAGTCCAATTGACGTGCCACTTGACGGAGATCATTTTTGGACCAGAAGAAGCCTACAAAGCCAGTTTCTGTTCTCATCTTGTTTTAGAGTATCGCAGAAAAGGAAAACTAAACGGAGTCCAATTGACGTGCCACTTGACGGAGATCATTTTTGGACCAGAAGAAGCCCACGGAGTACCAGAAGCAGGCCAGAAAAGTCCCGTGCTGCCCACGAGGGTGGGGGCGCGCCCACCCCCCTAGGGCGCGCCCCCTACCTCATGGACAGCCCGGAGACCCCCCTGACGTGAAATCAACGCCAAAACTCTTCTATATACACCCAAACTTCCAGAAAGAAACCTAGATCGAAAGTTCCGCCGCCGCAAGCCTCTGTAGCCACGAGAAGTCAATCTAGGCCCTATCCGGCACCCTGCCGGAGGGGGCCATCATCAACGATGGCCATGGAGGAGTTTCCCGGAGGGGCCATCATCACCATGAAGGCCAAGGACCAGAGGGTCGAGGCTATGGAGGAGGAAGCACAAGGGGGAGAACCTCTCCTCCTCTCTTCCGGTGGCGCCGGAGTGCCATCGGGAGGGGAATCATCGCCACGGTGATCGTCTTCATCAACATCACCATCATCATCACCATCCTCATATCTTTTACGCGGTCCACTCTCCCGCAACCCGCTGTAATCCCTACTTGAACATGGTGCTTTATGCCACATATTATGATCCAATGATTTGGGTTGATTGATGATCTAGATTGGTATGAGTTGTATGTTTTACTTTGGTGATGTCCTATGGTGCCCTCCGTGTCTCGCAAGCATGAGGGATTCCCGCTGCAGGGTGTTGCAATACGTTCATGATTCGCTTATAGTGGGTTGGTGAGTAACTGAAACACAAACCCGAGTAAGAGCGATTGTTGCGTATGGGAATAAAGAGAACTTGATGCTTTAATGCTATGGTTGGGTTTTACCTTAATGATCTTTAGTAGTTGCGGATGCTTGCTAGAGTTCCAATCAAAAGTGCATATGATCCAAGTAGAGAAATTATGTTAGCTTATGCCTCTCCCTCATATGAAACTGCAATAGTGATTATCGGTCTTGTTAACAATTGCCTAGGACAATTCCGCACACCGATCCACCATTATTCCACACTCGCTATTTATAATATTTAGTAATATATTCTAACTTTATGATAACATCACCTACTTTCATATTTTAGCTCTCCGATACCATACAAAGTTATCCTCTTCATACCCATAATGTAGTTTTATTTCTCGTTTCTAGTTGGAAGCAAACATTCGGTGTAAGTAGAGTCGTATCAGTGGCTGATAGGGCTTGACAGAATATTGATCTTACCTTTAGCTCCTTGTGGGTTCGACACTCCATACTTATCACTTCCACCATTGGAAATTGCTATGATGATTCCCTGCACCTGGAGATTATCAAGCTTTTTTTAAAGCGCCGTTCTATGGGGAGCAATAGCGTGGGGTTGATATTCTCGTGTGTGCTTGTGTGCTTTCTTCACTAAGTAGATTTTGTTTTTCCTTTTTGTTTCTGTTTAGTTGTGGGTGAAACATACAAAAAAATTTAAAGAATGAAAATACAAAAAAATTACTTGCCTTTCATGCCTAAAAAGTTTTTCAAAAAGGGAAGTGATTGGAAAGTTATGCATTGAAGAAGTGAGGGTTGACCTTGAGCACTTGTGTTCATGCTCACGGAAACAATGTAGAATTTTTCATGGATGTTTCTCTGTAAATAATTATCCCCTTGTATATATTCATTGTATTATAAAAATAATGTGCCAAGCTTTAGTTTTAGGATGATTAGATTGCTTGTTTACTAGAACAAAAACATAAACTTTGGCTGTAGTGCGTGAATTTACATTTTTTACTGAAAAGTAAAATGGGTCTGAAACTTTTTGCACATTACCTCTGTACAAATTTTTCAAATTGTCAAATTTATTTCATAATTTTAGGAGTTACAGAAGTTTACCAAACTTCCCGATTACTACAGACTGTTCTGTTTTTAACAGATTCTATTTTGCGTGTGTTGTTTGCCTATTTCGATGAATCTATGGCTAGTATCAGAGGGTATGAACCATAGAGAAGTTGGAATACAGTAGGTTTAACACCAATATAAATAAAAAATTAGTTAATTACAGTATCTAAAGGTAGTGATTTGCTTTATTACACTAACGGATCTCACAAGTTTTTGTTAAAGTTTTGTGTGGATGAAGTGTCCGAAGGTCGAGGAGCTATGAATATGAGAAGAATAAAGAGAGGCAAGAGTTCAAGCTTGGGGATTCCCAAGGCACCCCAAGTAAATATTTCAAAGGATACTCAAGCATCTAAGCTTGGGGATGCCCCAGTTGGCATCCCATCTTTCTTCTTCAACAAATATCGATATACCTTGGTTTTTGCTTTGTTCACATGATTTGTGTCCTTTGTGTTTTTGTTTTTCCTTTAAGAACCATGCTAGCATGAGATAGCCCTTCATTTATTTATAGAATACTTCATGTGCTTCACTTAAATCTTTTAAGTATGATCTTATAGAATTGCTCTTTGTGCTTCACTTAAATGTTTTGAGTATGGTTTTATAGAATGCTTCATGTGCTTCACTTATAAATTTTGAGCTTGGATATTGGTTAGTCTGTATTAACTGTAGAATGCTCCATGAACTTCACTTATATATTTTGGAGTATGAATAATAATATAATTTAAAGTGGGTTTGGAAGAGTGTCAACTTTAGGAATTAGTGATCCCACTATTTTGGAGGGTGTTGAATCTTAGTGTGATATTTATGAAAGTGGATTTGGAAGAGTGTCAACTTTAGCTAGTAATGACTCCACTATTTCGGAAGAGGTTCCAATTGAGTATGAGAACAAAGTTGCTATCCATGATCCTACTGAAAATTATTATGAGGGAGGAATGCATGCTTGTAGGAGTTGCTATAATATCAAGTTTCCTCTCTAAGTGCTTAAAGTTTTGAAGTTATACTTGTTTTGCCTTCCTATGCTAGTTGATTGTTGTTCTTATAAATTGTGTGCTCACAAAATCCCTAGGCAAAGGAAGTAGGTGATATTTAAGTGTGCTAGTCATATTCTTCAAGATGCTCTCTTTGTGCTTCAATTCCTATCTGTTATGTGAGCATCATTGAAATCATCATGCCTAGCTAAAAGGCATTAAAGAAAAACGCTTGTTGGGAGACAACCCAATATTTACCCTTACTGTTTTTGTGGGTTTACATGATTAAGCTACTGTAGTAATCATGTTTTATAGTTTTTGTTTCAATAAAGTGCCAAGTAAGACCTTTTGGAAGACTTGGGTGAAAGTTAATGTGATCTTGCTGTAAAAAACAGAAACTTTGCGCTCACGAGAATAGATGTCATTTTTTACAGAAGAGTGATTTTGAGTTGATTCGTTTTCAAGAAGATTAATATACAAATTCCTCACGTCCACCAATTTATTTCATAATTTTTGGAGTAGCAGAAGTATGGTTATTGTTCAGATCATTACAGGTTGTTCTGTTTCTGACAGATTCTGTTTTCATTGCATAGTTTGCTTGTTTTCTAGTTTCTATGGCTTATATTCCTCAATATAAATTGTACAAATGATATGGTACAGTAGGCATTGTGTGAGAACAATTATGAAACTTGTGCTCGACAGTACCGAAGTGAATGGTTTACTCTTTATCATACTAACCTATCTCACGAAGTCTGGTTTAGTTTTGTGTGATTGAAGTTTTCAAGCTTTGGGTGAGTTATCGATATGAGGAAAATAATAAGTGGAAAGACCCTAAGCTTGGTGATGCCCAAGGCACCCCAAGGTAATATTAAAGGAAGACTCAAGTACCTAAGCTTGGGGATGCCCCGGAAGGCATCCCCTCTTTCGTCTTCAAAACTATCGGTATACCTTACTCGGAGCTATATTTTTATTCGTCACATGATATGTGTTTTGCTTCAAGCGTATTTTCAATTTTACTTGCTGTTTGAATAAAATCATTGGATCTGAATTATTGAATGAAAAAGAATCCTCCCATGGCTAGTTAATTATTTGACTAGTCAGTGTTTTTCACTCATATCTTTTGGAGTAGTTTGTCATTTGCTCATGTGCTTCATGTATATCCTATTAGTAAATGGTTGAATAAATTGAATGTCATAAATCTGAATTTATATATGTTTCATATGCTTAAAACATGGGGAGTAATGAATTCACACATAATAAGTATAGGTAATAAACTTATTGAAATTTACCAAACGTAGAATTGGTCACTTGAACAATTCATGAAAGAATATTGAATGAAGAGTGGTTTCAAATATAAATATACTATCTTGGACATCTTTTATGATTGGGAGCACTCATTAAAATATGACATGCTAAAGAGTTGATGTTGGACAAGGAAGACAACGTAATGGGTTATGTTTTCTTATATCTGACATAAAGTATATTGTCATGGATCATCCAACATGTTGAGCTTGCCTTTCCCCCTCATGCTAGCCAAATTCTTTGCACTAAGTAGAGATACTACTTGTGCTTCCAAATATCCTTAAACCAGTTTTGCCATGAGAGTCCACCATATCTACCTATGGATTGAGTTAGATCTTTCAAGTAAGTTGTCATCGGTGCAAGCAATAAAAATTGCTCTCTAATATGTATATTGATTGGTGTGGAGGAAATAAGCTTTATACGATCTTGTGTGTGGAAGAAATAAAAGAGACGGACTGCATGATAAAGGTTCATATCACAAGTGGTAATATAAAGTGACGTTCTTTCGCATTAAGATTTTATGCATCCAACCTTGAAAGCGCATGGCAACCTCTGCTTCCCTCTGCGAAGGGCCTATCTTTTACTTTTATCTTCTACCTTATGCAAGAGTCATGGTGATCTTCACCTTTTCCTTTATATATATATCTAATTGGATGTAAGTTAGCATGAGCTATTATTGTTGACATTACCCTTGAGGTAAAAGGATGGGAGGCGAAACTATAAGCCCATATCTTTCTTTGTGTCCGATTAAAACTCCATAACCACAAGTATTGCGTGAGTGTTAGCAATTGCGAAAGATTAAACGATAGTTGAGTATGTGGAGTTTGCTAAATCAAAGCTCTGACATAGACTCTTCCTGAAAATAAGATGAATTGCGATTGTTCGATGACTGAGAATATTGTTTGTTAGTTTTCAAGAAAGTTTATGATCTATACTTTAAACATGTGACTTGCTTGTTACTTGATCATGAAAAGTTTTATAAGATGAGCTATTGTTATGACACATAATGATGCTAGAAAAAGTGATTGGAATCATCATTGATCAAACTTATGCACTTGCTAGCATTCACACTTCATAAATTATTTCTTTTATCATTTACCTACTCGAGGACGAGCAGGAATGGCTTGGGGATGCTAATACGTCTCCAACGTATCTATAGTTTATGAAGTATTCATGCTATTATACTATCCTTCTAGGATGTTTTATATGCATTTATATGATATTTTATATGATTTTTGGGACTAACCTATTAACCTAGAGCCCAGTGCCAGTTTCTGTTTTCTTCTTTTTTAGAGTACCGCAGAAAAGGAAAACTAAACGGAGTCCAATTGACGTGCTACTTGATGGAGAGCATTTTTGGACCAGAAGAAGCCCACGGAGTACCAGAAGCAGGCCAGAAGAGTCCCGGGCTGCCCACGAGGGTGTGGGGCGCGCCCCCCTACCTCGTGGACAGCCCGGAGACCCCCCTGACGTGAAATCAACGCAAAACTCTTCTATATATAACAAACTTCCAGAAAGAAACCTAGATCGGAAGTTTCGCCGCCGCAAGCCTCTGTAGCCACGAGAAGTCAATCTAGGACCTCTCCGGCACCCTGCCGGAGGGGGCCATCATCACCGATGGCCATGGAGGAGTATCCTGGAGGGGCCATCATCACCATGAAGGCCAAGGACCAGAGGGTGGAGGCCATGGAGGAGGAAGCACAAGGGGGAGAACCTCTCCTCCTCTCTTTCGGTGGCGCCGGAGTGCCATCGGGAGGGGAATCATCGCCACGGTGATCGTCTTCATCAACATCACCATCATCATCACCATCCTCATCTCTTTTACGCAGTCCACTCTCCCGCAACCCGCTGTAATCCCTACTTGAACATGGTGCTTTATGTCACATATTATGATCCAATGATGTGTTGCCATCCTATGATGTTTTGAGTAGATATGTTTTGTCTTTGGGTTGATTGATGATATAGATTGGTATGAGTTGTATGTTTTACTTTGGTGCTGTCCTATGATGCCCTCCGTGTCGCGCAGGCGTGAGGGATTCCCGTTGTATGGTGTTGCAATACGTTCATGATTCGCTTATAGTGGATTGGTGAGTGACTGAAACACAAACCCGAGTAAGAGCGATTGTTGCGTATGGGAATAAAGAGGACTTGATGCTTTAATGCTATGGTTGGGTTTTACCTTAATGATCTTTAGTAGTTGCGGATGCTTGCTGGAGTTCCAATAATAAGTGCATATGATCCAAGTAGAGAAAGTATGTTAGCTTATCCCTCTCCCTCATATGAAACTGCAATAGTGATTACCGGTCTTGTTAACAATTGCCTAGGACAATTCCGCACACCGATCCACCATTATTCCACACTCTCTATTTATAATATTTAGTAATATATTCTAACTTTATGATAACAGCACCTACTTTCATGTTTTAGCTCTCTAATACCATACAAAGTTATCCTCTTCATACCCACAATGTAGTTTTATTTCTCGTTTCTAGTTGGAAGCAAACATTCGGTGTACGTAGAGTCGTATCAGTGGCAGATAGGGCTTGAGAGAATATTGATCTTACCTTTAGCTCCTTGTGGGTTCGACACTCCACACTTATCACTTCCACCTTTGGAAATTGCTACGATGATTCCCTGCACTTGGGGATTATCAGTATGCTCTTTGTCGTCTGCTAGCAGACGGCAAAGAACTGTGACCTACTAGCAGAAAAGGGGCCGCGCCTGCGCCCCCACCCCTCTCTCTCTCGATCTCCTCCTTTAACCACCCGCGCCCCCGCCCTCAACCGCCGCTCTGCCCCGCCACCTCGCCCCGCCGCCCCGTCCCATCGCCCCACCGCCCCGCTGCCACGCCGCCCTGCCCCATCACCCCACCACCCGCTGCCCCATCGCCACACCGCCTGCCTGGTGCCCAGCCATCGCCCCACCGCCTCTGCCCGGCTCGCCGCCCAACCCCGCCGCCTCGCCCGGCTTGTTGCACCACCTGCTGCGCGCCCGGCCCGCCCGGCTCGCCGCCCGCCCTGCACCATCCTCGGCTCGCAGCCCCGCCTCGCCTCGGGCGCCTCGCCGCCCAGCGCCCGCAGCCTCCTCCACCACCGTAGAGCCAAGGTGATTTTTTCTACTATTTTTTGTGTTTAGGTTTAATGAGGTTACTGCCAGATTTAGGTTTAGATAATTAGAAGAAGAAGAAATTGAAAAAAGAAGAATAAGTAGAAGAAGAGGAAAAAGGGAAAAAAGAAGAGGGTTGCCGAGGGGATAGATGGTGGAGCCAGTGGATCCCGCCGGTCCCGACGCCCATGCCGAGAACCCCCGGTCCGAGTGCTGACCCGTCGACCGTGCGTCGCCATACCTGAGGAAAAAAGATAAAGAAGTAGAAGAAGAAAAAGACACCCCGTTCGACACCCCGACCCACACCCCGACACTACATCCACGTCCCACAAGTGATGCCGACGTCCGGCGTCCCAAAGCAACTGTTCTCGGCATCGATGGCGGTCGAACACCATTGCGAATAGGTGGTTAATTAGGGGGTTCCTTCGTGTCGATGGTACCCTAAATAGCAAGTATCGTCAGTGCGAGGTACATGTGGACGTCGGTGTCGAATACTACATCCACGTCCCACAAGTGACACAGGGGTCCTGCGTCCAGCAGCAACAGTTCTCGGCATCGATGGCGGTCGAACACCATTGCGAATTTGTCTGGCAGCCTCAGAGATGACGATTGAAAGCTAAGTGTTGAAACTTGAAACAGTCAAACTAACTCAAGTCTGTTTGGTTGTTTGAAATTTCAAAACTTGGCTTTAATCCTCATCGCAGAGGCTGCCAGACAAATTCGCCAAGATGTTCTAAAGTCATCGGCCACCAGAACTATTCTTGCGGGACACCGAGCGCCGACTTCACTTGTGGGATGTGGATCTACTGTTCAACGTCGACCGCCTCATGTAACTTGCACTGATGGTAGTTGCTATTTAGTTTACCCGGGGACGAGCGGTTTAGGGGGTTCCTCGGTGTCGATGGTATGGTATATAAAAAGTATTGTCAGTGCGAGGTACATGTGGCCGTCGGTGTCGAATACTTGCTATGTTACTCATCTTTGGATTTAAATGTGCAGTTACTTCGTCGCTGCGAGGGTCTAGTGTTCGACGAGCTCCTCCCCTGCGTTCGTTGGTGAGCACAAATGACATCTCCTCCTCCCCTGCTTATGTTCCGGTCTTCGTGCTGATCAAACTTGCTAGCTATATGTGTCAATCATCAGTATGTGCAACCACTATGCGTCTCCCGTTCGAAAGGGTTACATCTATAAACATGCATGCATTTGCAATTCCTTCGAATTGTCCAATGTTATCCATGGACAGCCCGAGTATGTGTATATTGGGTTCGTTTTTCCGTATGCTCTGCTCCGGATCCGATGCAGAATTTCATCAGTGCCTCCCTATTATTCTCCGGGTACGCATCCTCTCTGCTTATTGCCGAGACAAGTATCAGGAGAACAACGGGGAGGTGTTGCCGAAATTTTGCGTCGGATCCGAAACAGAGCATGGGAAAACGAACCCAATCTACATGTACTCGGGTGGGACTAGGACCTATCTTTACCTATTAGCGTGTAGTTTGCATGGACGTAATAAAACTGACAAACTCCATTAACTGATGGATATGGTTTGCTTAATTATGTATATATTTCTTGTGTGTCTAGTAGGAAGTCACTATGAGTGATCGTGCGTGGATATACACCGGTTAAACTAGTCAGAAAGTTTGGACCGAGGAATGGTTAACAAAAACCAAGGGGTTTGTTAGAGCTGCATTTGCAAATGGCCAGGAATTAAGCTGGTGCCCCTGTGCCCGGTGCGACAACTATAAAAAGAGGGACGAGATGGTTTTACGCCTGATTACACGGTCTGGACATTACATGGTGAGTCTGCCCAACGTGCCAGAGCCGAGATGGTTCGTCGTCGCACCGACGAGCATGGTACCGGGACCGCAGACATGTTGCAAGACTTTGACGATGCTCTGGACTCGGACGAGGAGATGGAGGAATCTGCAAAGGCCTTCACTGAAATGTTGGAGTCCTCAAAACGTCCTCTCCACGAGCACACTGAGCTTTGTTAGCTGGATGCCATCTCACAAATAATGTCTTTGAAGGCTCAATTCAACTTGGGCAGAGAATGCTATGACGCGATGATGACACTATTCGGACGATTTGTACCCAAAGGCCATGTGCTACCTCCAAACCTGTACCAGTCAGACAAAATCCTCCGTGCTCTTAAGATGCCCTATGAGAAGATACATGCCTGTGAGAAAGGATGTGTCTTATTTAGGCTTCAGTATGAGGACTTGAACTATTGTCCCATTTGCAATTCTTCTAGGTATGTTGTGGTAGACAACGGTATGGGTGAGAAGACGTAGACCAAAATACCCATTAATGTTCTTCAGTATATGCCAATTGTATCAAGACTTCAACGTCTTTTCATGGTCGAAGAGACGGCCAGACAGATGACATGGCACAAAATGGACAAAAGAACCGAACTAGATGCAGATCGGAATGTGGTGATGGTGCACACATCGGATGGTGAAGCGTGGAAGCGCTTCGATACATTACATAAGGAAAAAGGGCAGATCCAAGGCATCCTCGAGTTGCCGTCACCACAGATGGGTTCAGTGTGTTTGGTCATATGGTAGCCCCATACAGCTGTTGTCCCGTGTTTGTCATTCCACTCAATCCCCCCCCCCCCCGGGCAGATTATGCAAAGAAAGAACATTTTACTTACGTTGATAATTTCAGGGCCCAACTATCCGGGGAAGAATATGAATGTGTACATGCAGCCGCGTAAGGACGAATTGCAAGAAGCTTGGGATAATGGGTTTCAAGACATACGACGCCTTTAGCAAAGAGAACTTCATAATGCGTGCCTGGTACATGTACTCGATGCATGACTTGCTGGCGTATGCGCTATTCGTTGGCTGGTGTGTGCATGGAAGGTTCCCGTGCCCCACATGCAAGGGAGCTCTTGAGTTTCGTTGGCTGACGGCAGGGCACAAGTATAGTTGCTTCGACTTGCATAGACCGTTTCTACATCCTCGCCATAAGTTCAGGAAAGACAAGAAGAACTTCATCAAAGGTAGAGTTGTCAAACACTCTGCACCACCTGCGTTGACAGGCCAACAGACCCTAGATCAGTTAAACGCTCTCGAGCCAGATCCAGAGCGTCCAGGGTATTTCAAGGGGTATAATAAGGAACACGCCTGGACTCACAAGACATGCTTCTGGGATCTGCCTTACTTCAAAGACATCCTTTGCCAGACAACATCGACGTGATGCACACTGAAAAGAATATCGCCGAAGCCATTTTTGGTACATTGTTCGACATAGAGGGGAAATCAAAGGATAATACTAAGGCTGGAGACGATCAAGAGGAGCTATGTGATAGACCGTTACAAAACATGCAAGAACCGAAAGGAAAGCGGAATTGGACGAAGCCAAAGGCATGGTTCAATCTTGGAAGGCCAGCTATGAAGGAAATTATTTTGTGAAAATGCAGTTGATGTTCCCCGACGGGTATGCAGCAAATCTAGAGAGGGGAGCGAGTCTTGATAAATTGAAAATATTTGGTCTAAAAAGTCATGATTGGCACATATGGATTGAGCAGATAATGCCGGTGATGTTGCGTGGCTTCATCCCTGAGGATGAATGGCTAGTACTGGCAGAGCTGAGCTATTTCTTCCGTGTTCTTTGTGCGAAAGAACTATCGCCTGACCTCCTAGAAGAAATGGAACAGTTGGTGCCGGAGTTGATCTGCAAGTTAGAGATGATCTTTCCACCAAGCTTCTTTAATCCAATGCAACACTTGATTTTGCATCTCCCGACCGAGGCACGATTGGGGGGGGGGGCGTGCAAAACTGTTGGTGGTACTCAACTAAGAGGATGCAGAAGACGCTTCGAGCAAAATGTAACAACAAACGTAAAATAGAAGCATCGATGGCCGATGCATTCATCACTGAGGAGGCGGCAAACTTCGTGACAACAAACTACGAAGCCAAAAATTGTCATTTGCATAATCCGAAGCCTCGGTACAATGCTGACGACCCTTAAAAGGGTCAATCCAACCTCAACCTATTCAAAGGGAATCTCGCACCAGCCAGGTGTTGGGAACCAGTATTGTTGGATGTTGAAAATGGCTGACCATTTCGCTGTATCTCTTTAACAACCTAACAGAAGTGCGGCCGTACATCGAGTAAGATCTCGGTACATTGTTTCGCAACTTCTAATTTCTTTGAACTGCTCTTATTCCTGGATATTTGATGCAGTCGATATGTCGCCATATTCTCGTATGGAGCAGTGACCCAAAAGGATTCCGTCGAAGAGTATGAGCTTCTGGCAAAGCAAGGAGGTGAATATCCCTGTTTCATCTCTTGGTTCAAAAAAACAGTAATTTCCATTAGACCCTTTCATTTTTTTGGCTAATTTGCGACTAATGCAACACTCCTTTTGTATTAAACTTGTAGGCTAATTCAGAGATTATGGATGCTGAATTGAGACAAGTAGCTAATGGTTTTGACTATAAGGTCCGTTCATTTGACAATTACGGCATCAACGGGTATCGCTTTTGTACCTATGGAAAAGAGCTATCTATGGCCAACCGAAAGTCTACAAATTGTTGTGTCTCTGCTATCGGCGAAGGAGGTATCGAGTATTATGGAAGAGTTGAAGCAATTTATGAACTTCAATTCTATGGTGAAAACCCACCAAACGTCGTAGTCTTCAGATGTTATTGGTTCCAGCCCAGGGAGACTAGAAGGACTCATGAACATATAGGGCTAGTCGAAATCAAACAAATCACCCATTTGGATGTTCCCGATGTCTATATTCCGGCTCAACAGGCAACCCAAGTTTTCTATCTACCGTGGGCCTGTCAAAGTGATCCAAATCTCAGTGGTTGAGATGTCGTTTATGAAGTGCCGCCACGTGTTAGACCACCTCCCCCGAATGAAGAGGATTATGAACCTCACATTAACCAAGACACATATGACGAAGGAGAATTCTTCCAAGAAACACGTCTTTCCAAAAAACGTTTCAAGAACCGCTCTACTCCACCCCAGAACATTGAAGTAGACAACGATAGTGAATCCGACTTCACCCCTGAGCCGGAACAAGAAGAGCCGAAAGAAGAAGAAGTTACTGCTGCAGATGACCTGTCAATGCTTGAACGATTACGTAAAGGTGGCCTTCCACATGATGATGCATTTATAAATGATGATGATGAGCACGTCATTACTGATAGTGATGATGATGATGATGAGCACGTCATTACCGATAGTGATTATTAGGTATTCAAATTTTTATGTTGTACTTGATTTATATAGTTATTTGTATGATTGTATGATTTATATAGTTGGTATGTATTATTTTCTTACTTTGTATGATTGTTTCTTCTACATAGTGCCATGGTCTTGATGTCCGTCCCCGTCGGCCCTCGCCCGCTTTATGATTCGGATGTGGTAAATTCTCTTTCATAACTCTTTGTTGCATTTCGCATTTATGACAATTATGGCCATCAAGTTGACATAGAGATGAAGATCGCAATGTTTTGCTTTACAGATGGATACTTAGCTTATTTTCCTCTAAATGGAATAATTACCTAAGTTAGATAAAAAAATGAGCTATACTTAGCTTATTCAGTTCATTTATGACATACTTAGCATACTTAGGTAAAAAATGGCATGTTAATCTTTGTCACCTCCAAAATGATATAGACTTAGCTTATTTTCCTCGAAAATGACATAATAACCTTACTAAGCCCCAAAATGACCTATTTATCTTGCTTAGCTCTAAAATGACCTACACTTAGCATTTTTACCTAGCTTAGCAATAAAATGGCATTTTTACCTACCTTAGTTAGAAGAAGAAGATAAAGAAGAGGAGAGGAGAAACAGAAAGAGAAGAAAAAATCTTCTTCTTCTTCTAACTAGTCTTCTTCTTCTTCTTCTTCTTCTTCTTCTTCTTCTTCTTCTTCTTTTTTCTAACTTTCATCTTTCCCAATTTGCAGATTTGCTTTTACATGAGGAAGCTTGGATTCATGGAGTGTACTATTCTTCTGGTGCTTCCTTGTTGTTTATGCAAACTTGTTTGGATATGTATGTCTATATGGATATGTTGTTGAAAACTGTTTCTGGTTATGTATATTTGGATATGTTTGACTTTGTTGAACTATGTTGTTGGATTTGATGAAATATGTTGTTGGACATGCTGTTGGATATGTTGGATATGTATGCATGTATATCTGTGTCTGAAACCATGTCTAATTAATTGGATTTAAATAAAAACAGGGGATGTATAGCCTCTTTGCCGTCCGCTAGCCGACGGCAAAGAGCTTTGCCGTCCGGTAGCAGACGGCAAAGAGGACAAGTGGCAGTTACCTGTGCAAACTGGGAACACTGGCTGCCTATTTGGTTATCAAAGTGACGAAACAGGCCTGGCAAACAGGGCCATCTATGCCGTCTGCTGGCAGACCATATAGCTGGCCACGTGGCGGCTTCCCAGTGCTGCCCTAGCTAAGCTCTTTGTCGTCTGTCAGCGGACGGCAAAGAGCTTTGCCTCTTTGTCGTCTGCTGGCTGACGGCAAAGAGCGCTATTAACCCCCTAACGGCTCTCACCCCACACCACTGTCGTCCGCTGTCTTTGCCGTCTGCTGGCCTCGGATGGCGGACGGCACAATCCTTTGCCGTCCGTTTCTAAGAAGCGGACGGCAAAGAAGGCCTTTGCTGGCACGTGTTCAGACGGACAGTTTGCCGTCCGCTGGCTGACGGCAAAGGAGTTTGCCGTCCGAAATCTATGCCTTTGCCATCGCCATGGCGGTATTGGAATTAACCACGATGTCCTAGTCCGACTTGGACAGGAAATAGTCACCGAGTAGGTTTTGTATAGGGGCAGGTTAGCTTCTTTAAATACCTACGTAACCCACACTGTAAATCATCGATCAGAAATCAAAGCAATACAAAGGCTCGATACGGGCCTTTAGCCATCCAAATCAGTTTGCCTCTGTCCAGGTTCGATCGCAAGTTCCCGCCGAAGTGATCACTAGCTAGCTTTACCAAAGTAGACGTACGTGCACTTGTTTCAGGAGGAATCCATTCAGCTGCTAGCTTGCTAGCTAGCTTACACGTACAGGTTGCTATTGGTGATTTGGTCTAGCGTTCTAAATCCAACAATTGGTATCTAGAGCCTCGACGATCTACGATGACAGACAGCGACGCTGAGTCGGTCAAGTCCGGCAACGGCGGTTCCAAGGCCATAGGTTTGAAGTGGGTTTACAAGTTGAAGAAGGACACGAAGGGTGCCATTGTGAAGCACAAGGCAAGACTCGTCGCAAAGGGCTACGTACAACGTCAAGGAGTTGACTATGAGGAGGTGTTTGCACCGGTTGCTCGAATCGAGACGGTGAGAGTGCTCCTAGCTTTGGCAGCACAAGAGGATTGGAAGGTTCATCATATGGATGTGAAATCCGCTTTCCTCAACGGCGACCTCAAAGAAGAAGTGTACATGGAACAACCCCACTCACGAGAAGAAAGGCGAAGAAGGGAAAGTTTACAAGCTCAAGAAGGCACTTTATGGGTTGAAGCAAGCGCCAAGAGCTTGGAGCATAAAGTTAGACCGAAGTTTGATCTCGCTCGGGTTCAAGAGATGTCCCCTCGAGCACGCGGTCTATACAAAGAACTCCAAAGGATCAAACCTGCTAGTTGGAGTTTATGTCGACGATCTGATTATCACCGGAGATAGCGCGCAGGAAATTGAACGTTTCAAGGCGCAGATGAAGAAGAAGTTTAGCATGAGCGATCTGGGATTACTCAGTTATTACTTGGGCATCGAAGTGAAGCAAAGCTCCGGAGAGATTTCCCTATGTCAATCGGGCTTATGCGGTCAAGTTATTGGACAAGTGTGGCATGACAGATTGCTACGAGACACAAGCTCCAATGGACCAACGCCACAAGTTGAGCAAGCATAGCTCAAATCCGCCGGTGGACACCACAATGTATCGAAGCGTTGTGGGCAGCCTAAGATATTTGGTGCATACCCGACCTGACTTGGCTTATTCAGTCGGGATCGTGAGTCGTTTCATGGAGAATCCGACAACCGAACACATGAGCGCGGTCAAGCAAATCTTGCGCTATGTGAAAGGCACTATTAATCTTGGCTGCACGTACCGAAAGGGAAAGGAAGGATTGATCCTTCGTGGATACTCAGATAGCGACATGGCAGGTGATGTGGATGACCGGAAAAGCACAACGGGCATGATATTCTATCTTGGCCCAAATCCTATCAGCTGGAATTCTCAGAAGCAAAAGGTGGTTGCACTGTCTTCATGCGAGGCAGAATACATAGCGGCAAGCACGGCAGCTTGTCAAGCAGTGTGGCTGAGAAGACTCCTAGCTGATCTTGCAAAGCGGGAGGTGCAGAAGGTTTCATTGAAGATCGACAACCAAGCTGCAATCTCATTGTGAAAAATTCCGGTTTATCACGAAAGGAGCAAGCACATAGATACCCGGTTCCACCATATCCGGGAGTGCATTGAGGAAGGGATGATCGAAGTTCTGCACGTGAACACGAAAGACCAGCTTGCCGATATTCTCACGAAGTCTCTCGGGCGACAGAAGTTCTTGGAGATGCGAGAAAGGATCGGCGTCCAGACTGTAAAGTAAGGACATCATGTTTAGGGGGTAATTATTGGAATTAACCACGATGTCCTAGTCCGACTTGGACAGGAAATAGTCACCGAGTAGGTTTTGTATAGGGGCAGGTTAGCTTCTTTAAATACCTACGTAACCCACGCTGTAAATCATCGATCAGAAATCAAAGCAATACAAAGGCTCAATACGGGCCTTTAGCCATCCAAATCAGTTTGCCTCTGTCCAGGTTCGATCGCAAGTTCCCGTCGAGTGATCACTAGCTAGCTTTAACAGGCGAGACGTACGTGCACTTGTTTCAGGAGGAATCCATTAAGCTGCTAGCTTGCTAGCTAGCTTACACGTACAGGTTGCTATTGGTGATTTGGTCTAGCGTTCTAAATCCAACAGGCGGATGGCAAAGAAGCTGATTCCAGTAGTGAAGGATGGCTGACGATGCTGAAGTCCATATCGATGTAAACTGCACCCCATGGCAATGAGTCGTTTGCCAACGTCGTTAAGATCACCCGTCAACACTAGCTATGTGAGATAGGGGAGTGAGGTACATACCTAGCATGGATTTGTGGTTGGCTTTATTTACAAAGGGCATCTAGGATCAGCCCTACCTCCATGGAATAAACGTTCTTGCAAGCACAGCACCGCAGTCTCCGATTATTGGCAAGGCATTCATCCTCCAAAGCTGCATGTGCGGCGACGATGGGTGACCAGAATGAAGGCCATTGTGATGTGACCTGCACCCACGGCAATGAGTCGCTCCACAAGATCGTCAGCATGGCTATGCTGGATGGATCACCGTCAACGCTAGCTAAGTGAGGTGGGAGAGTGAGGTACATAGCTAGCATGAATAAGGCCAAACATTTATCATATACTCGATATTTTTGAAGACATTAGTCTGGCTCATGACAATTTTATGTTGGCATTGGACACCCGCCGCCACCGGCAGCGTGCTTGCGTGCGAGCCTTGTATCCCGCTAATTATAACTTTACTTGGGTAAACACATTTTGCAAATATTGGCTCTCTTTTATTTATTTACCTTTTCTTTTGCTATTTTGTGTGGACGCGACCACAACTCATCAGTAATTTTCTGTGACTGTTTGCCAATTCGCTATTTTTTTCAATTTTATAATTTGAATTTATTGTATTTCGATATAGATATCCTATCCTACTGTATTTATTTGGCCAAATTCCGTGTCAACAAGCCTGTGCGTGGGCTCTTTTGGACGGAACTAACCCCGCGGCAGCGCACCGGCACATGCACCGTTCGCCTTTATCCCCTTCCTCGACTCCGTGGCCTGCGCCATACCGCTCCACCACTCCATCCTCAACTCCGAACGCCCACTCCATCGGACAAAGATCTGATGCGCACTTTCCCCCCTGGCTATGGCCCGGTGTCAATCATGGATTGGGAAGTGGTGCCAATGGAAGAGGAGCAGCAGTAGCTCACCACCGCTGTGAAGAATGAGCCGTGGCCAGCGCCCCCATCTCAACCTCAGCACAGCCGTGGGCGTGCAGATCGATCGTCCGGCCTGCCCCATATTATAAGCCGTTCGATCCACCAAGTCGACCCGTTCAATTTAATTTTTTTCGTGGGTGCTGGTCACGGGCGCTGCTTTCACACGCTCCATCCCCAAGCTACTGGTGTAACTTGTGCCACACGCAGCGAGTATAAAACTCAGCTGGTTATTGCGACAACGCACGCATGACCCAACGAGGTGCTTCTAGTTCAGGAAGTAGCAAAGTCATCTACCGCAAACTCCTTCGGAGGCAGGATGTATCGGAGCCGCATCCATTCTTTACATGCTTTATGATCTGTGTATAAGTAGGGCTCATCCATATGTATAATCATGTATTGAGACATATGACCTTTTGTATATAGTGAAATCAATGTCAGACTAGTAGGGACCATGTTAGGGAGAGGCAGTACTTTTTGCAGTGGATTGTACGCATGCATGCAACATCTCTCTCCTCTCTCTCAAACAAATCCATGCATTTTATTTTTGGTTCTATTTTTAGATGACCAATATTTTTTACAGCTTTGTACTATTATTTAAAATTTTCATATATTCAAATTCTTGAACATAAGATCTTTATAATGATACCAATTTTGAAGATATTTAAACTAGTTTAATTTTTACTATTTCAATCATATCAAAATATTAATTTCACTCATTTCAAATTACAATTTTCGAAATGATTGAAATCAGTTATTGAAATGATTGAAACACTTTTCCGAATATAGTTTTCTTTGTGAGTTTCAGATTCTAGCTTGTGAAATTGTTTCATCAATGGAGTAACTGTGATGTGTTTTACTGAAACTAGTGAAATTTATCTTTTGTAATAAGTGTAGTCAGTTTTTTGAAACAAGTGAAATATATTATTTCAATTGAGCGACTGTAGTGTGTTTTCTGAATGAGTGAAATGAGTTATTTGAAAAAAGTGAAATATATCTTTTTGGTGTGAAACGACTTTTTCATTGTGTGATACTGATATTTCTGCTGAGTGAAATATGTTTCAATATTTTTTTCATAAATACGAAGTGAAATTAGTTTCTCATATATATTTTGTAATGAGTGAAATCAGTTTTCTGAAACTAATGAAATGGGTGAAATCTATATTTTGTAAATGTGTACAGTGTGTTTTCTGAAATGAGTGAAATAAGTTATTTGAATAAAAGTGAAATAAAACCAATTTTTGTTGTGAAACTAATTTTTCAGTGTTTGAAACTGATATTTTTTATGAGCGGAATATATTTCAATATGTTTCTTAAATTTGCAGTGAAATTAGTTTTGCAAAAGAGAGTAATGTGTTTTCTGAAATGTGTGAAATCTATTTTGAAAGGAGTGAAATGATTTTTTAACTTCTTATTAGTGAAACAGTCAAAAACACTTTTATGAAATAGAAGATCAATCTTATGTTTTATGGAAGCGATATTAAAAGATAATTAAAATAAAAAAAATAAGAAATTAGTGAAATAGGTTTATTTAAAATATGTGAAATTGAGTATTTCAAACACATCTAAGTTGCAGTCAAACACGTCTAAATTGAATATATTAAACTTCTATTTTACTACTATATCAAATATATCTATGTGTTTGTGAGTTTCATATTCAATTTGTGAAAATGAGCGAAACACTAGGAAAACCTTTTATGGAATAGTGAAACAATTTAGTGTTTTATGAAAGTGATTTCAGAGATAATTGAAACATATAAAATAAAATATATTTCAAAAATATCCAAAATTGATCTTGTTATGTAGATCTTGTCACCACAAATTTAAATATACAAAAAGTTTCAATAATGGACATTTGGTTCAAAAGATATAAGTCATTGAAAATATGAGGATGAAAATAAAATGCATGTCATATGTATCCCGTGAGTGAATGCATGCATGCATGCACCATTATCTCTAAACTCTCTCTCTTCTGTAAAAGCTGACAATATCAGACACTAGTACATGTATTGCTATGTGTAGTCTCATATCTAAAAATAGAGTATAAAACCTGCACTGATCTTGATGAAAACGACGGAGGGTAGATCAAGCACCAGTACATCCCGGCTCCGGTAAAAAAACTTAGTCGAGTCATCTACGCTCTTCTAGTGTCACTTAAGTACCGAGTCATTCATTGTCTAAAAAAAAGCAAGTCATCCATGCTCACGCTGCGACACCGACAGTCCGACACAAGCTGCTTCTGAGACTAGCGGCGGAGTGGTCGCTGCGTATGAGGGTAGACGCGCTGCAAGCCGAGATGGCGAACTCATGGGCGGTGCAGACGTAGTGTGAGGGCATGAGCAGTGCTGCTTCGCTGGGCGGCGGTCTCTCCGACCGGACTGCTTCGATGGCGACGGTGATGCTACAAGGCGTGCTGCAACGAAAGCCCGCCGCTTCAATGATGTTGCAACGACATGCTTCGACGGCTCTAGTGATGGCGCGAGGTCATGCTTCGGCGGATCCTGCGATGCTGGCATGCTTTGACGACCACACTGTGCTTTGATGGTTGCAGTGATGCTCCTGCGACGGCGTACTTCGATGACCATGGCGGGTGCTTCGACAAACATGGCGATGCTACGATGGCAACATGACTGCTTTGATTATGTTGCGGCATCATTGCTTCGAAGGCTGTGATGGGTGCTTTGACAACCACTTAAATGCTATGACAAAAATCGACTACTTCGATGATGTTCCGCGTGCGTCGACTTCGATGGCAGGTGCTTCAACAACCACGGCGATGCTACGACGGCAACCCATCTGCATCGATGATGTTGTGACGGCATGCTTCCACAACTACAGCGATGCTACGACGGCAACACATCTGCTTCGATGATGTCGCAACGGCATGCTTTGACAACCACGGCGATGCTAGAACGGCAACCCCTCTGCTTCGATGATGTCCCAACAACATGATTCGACAACCGCGACGATGTTGCGACGGCGTGCTTCGAACACTCGCGGCGATAATGCGACGATGTGCTTCAATGACTGTGGCGATGCTCCGATGAATTGCATCGACAATGCTGCGATGATGTGCTTCCTGATAATGGCGGTGTTGGGACGATGGCATGACTGTTTCAACGATGCTACGATGGCAGCCCGGCTGCTCCAATGCTGCTGCAATGGTACATATGCTTGGACGACCACGACAATGGCGGAGGTGTCAAGAACGCTAATCAAAGTCAAGAATATGCTGGAATCCTCGTTTAATACTTGCTACGTGCTTCCTTGTGAGATTATTGTTAGCATCACGTATACATGTATAGGTGTCTGACTAAGCACTACGTGTGAAAGTGAATGTAAAAAGAAGGAACAGTTAAACACTTCATGGACCACTCAGCTTCAGTCTTCATGCGTGACGATATGTGGGCTTTCACGTGGGGGACATAAAGGCGATCTTCGCCAGACGATTGTGCGTGCGATCGCGTGGCGCAGGAGGCAGCTGACGAAGCCAAGAATTATCCGACTGATTATAAACGTTTTCCTAACTTATAAGGGTCATAATTAACATGATAAACCAAAATTATATTTGTGGAACACAAGGGAGTTGTGGCATCTACTGTACATGCTTGCAGATTATCCACCACTACTATGAGGTTGACGTCTCAATGAGACGACTACCATGAATTTTATTTGTGAATCACAAGGTTTCGGTGGCATCTACTGCACATACTTGCAGATTATCCATCAAAACTATAAGGTCTACATTTTGTCATTTCGACAAGTCGATTACGTTCACCGTGCTTTTCCAAATATTAATGATATAGTTAACACAAGGTAATAGAAAACTGTGAGCATCTACTGACAATCTCAGATTACGCATCCTATTACTGTGGGATCGACACTGCATTCGGTGAATATCTTCAAAGTGTTATACTATATAGTTCTTGGTACATCCACATGAATGTATTAGCATCAGCTATACTTAATAAATTAGCTCCTAAGAAGCATTTGTTGTTGTTTACTAAACATTTTGCTCTCATAGTAAAACTAATTAATGCATGATCAGAACGTGCAGGAAAATGGATGGCATCATGCATCGTGAATTTCATGAACTCGAAGTAGATGGTAGTAACTATTTACCATGGGCTATGGATGCAAAGATAGCCCTTGAAGCCGTAAACTCGGTTCCACCATCATCACACCCAATGAAGGTGCCACAGAAATCCCCGCAGCAGCCAAATATACTGCTTTAAGTTTCTTAAGGCACCATCTCCATCCGGACTTAAAGTCGGAATATTTGATGGAAGAAGATCCACTAGCTTTGTGGAACTCTCTCAAGGAAAGATATGACCAACAAAGAGCAGTTATGCTGCCAGAACCACAGAGGGAATGGTCTGCCATGAGGTTTCAAGACTTCAAATCTGTAGCTGCCTATAACTCTGTTGTTCACAAGGTTAACTCAAAACTACGGTTTTGCAATCAGCCAATACATCGATGTTGATCTCATTGAGAAGACTTTGTGCACTTTCCGCCCAACAATGAGTGTTCTGCAATGGCAGTACCATCAACAGAAACGTAAGAAATACTCTGAGCTCATAAACACTCTACTTCAGGCTGAGAAACACGATGCACTTCTCATGTAAAATTATCACGCTCGACCAACTGGTTCCATGCCACTACCTGAAGCACATGTTAACACTCAGATTACTAAAAAGTATGGACGTCATGACAAAGCCCCCAGAAAAATCAAAGGAAAGTGGAAAAGGAACAACAAGCAGAAGTTTAGTGGTCATTCTAAGGGTAAAGGTCACTTCAAGAAAGATAGCCTAAACAACAACCTTGAGACTTGTCAAAGGTGTGCATGTGCGAATCATCGCACTAGGAAATGTCGTACACCCAAGCATCTAGTTAAATTATACCTTCAAACAACTAGGAAAGGCAAACAAGTTCATGGGAAAGCTGAAGCTCACTTCAACTCCCTACAGAAGGATGAGAATCTTGAAGTAGGCACATCTCAAAGTGCTCCTCAGGAAACAAGGCAAATGACGAATCTCTCCTTGATGTCGACGACATGCTAGCGGAATACACCACTCAAGATGATGTCAACAGCCATGTATTATTGTAATACTAGATGTTTTTATATAACTCTATGTAAAATAAAGTCCTACAGACTAGATTATATTATGTACCTCAGACATAATGGTGTAGTTACATTTGTCACTGTAATACAAACAAGTTGTCCTAAAATATTCGCTTACTATATATAGACATTTACGGGAAATCAATCCGATGGAAGAAGAACTTTGTTTAATGGATAGTTGTGCCACTAACACAATACTAAGGGAAACAAAATATTTCCAAACTCTAACTAAGAGAAAAGGAAATTAATGACCATTGCTGGTCGTGATGCATCAATTGTAGGTTCTGGATGAGCCACAATTGTTCTACCCATGGTAACTATCATTATTTTAGAAGATGCACTCTTGTATCCTGAATCTACATGTACCCTTCTAAGTTTCAAAGATATCCGCTCAAATAATTTCCATCTGGAAACAACTTCTGAAAACAATACCAAGTGTTTGCTTTTAACAAAGAGCAATGTATCTGAGAAACAAGTTCTTGAAAAATTCCCATCACTAACTTCTGGATTGTACTACACTTATATAAAACCCGTATCACATGTTGTGTACAAAATGATTTTTCAAAAAATTGATAAATTCAATACTTGGCATGATCTCCTTGGTCATCCGGGAATTGGGATGATGAGAAAAATATTGACAATTCTATTGGTCACAGCCTCCCAACTACAAAGTTTCTCAAATCATCAGATTTTGTTTGCACCACATGTGCAACAGGGAAATTGATCATAAAACCATCTTATCTCAAAATAAAAAATGAGCCCCTCCATTTCGTTGAACGTACTCAAGGAGATATATGTGGTCCAATTCAACCACTATCAGGGCCATTTAGATACTTCATGATGCTAATTGATGCCTCTACGAGATGGTCACATGTGTGTTTACTATCCACACGAAACCATGCCTTTGCTAAGATAATTACTCAAATTATCAAATTAAGAGCAAATCGTCCTAAACATAAGATTAAAACAATCCGAATGGATAATGCCGCTGAGTTCTCTTCACACACATTTAATGACTATTGCATGGCTATGGGCATCCATCTAGAACATTCATTGCCTTATGTTCATACTCAAAATGGATTGGCTCAACCTCTTATTAAAAGAGTAAAATTAATTGCTAGACCACTCTTAAAGAGTTGTAATTTACGAACATCATGTTGGGCACGTGCGGTCTTACACGCCGCAAATCTGATTCAAATCAGACCAACTGCATATCATACAGGGCCCTGCTGCAACTAGTACGTGGAATCAACCAAGTATTTCCCATCTGCCAAAATTCTGTGGCATTGTATACGTACCGATGTCACCACCTCAGCTTACATTCATGGGCCCCCACAGAAAATTAGGAATCTATGTGGGGTATAACTCTTCATCAATTATAAAATACCTAGAACCCCTCACAGGTTTTTTATTTTGTTTTTTTTTTCAAAAAGGAGGAGGACCCCCGGCCTCTGCATCTGAACGATGCATGCAGCCACTTTATTAATTATTCATAGGGGACCTTACAAAGTCATACAACAGTAAGACTAAAGCCACCGTCTAGGCAACATCTGTCGCTACTCCTATCCAGTTGATGTAGGGATGCTGATAGTCTGGGCCTAATACCAAATAGAACTCGCAACCAAACCTAACATCTAAGACCTGAGGTCCTAACCCGGACGCCTTCCGGGTATGGGGCACCCACCAGTCTGGCGCACTCCTCAACCAGGATGCCTTCCGGGTATGAGGCCGCCGCAGCCACCTGCCACCAATCCATCTTCAGCGTTGTACTGTTGCATCTACCTTGCCCGGTCTAGATGTTGTCGACACCACGACGACAACAGATAATGCCACCATCATGCGCTCGTCCATCAACACACGCCCACCGACGAGACCCCGCTGCTCCTATGTTGCTGAGACCCGCCGTTGTCGACGTGCCAGATGCCACGCCGCTCCTCCTACATGAAACACCACCTGTGGCCACTGGTCCCATCCCCTCCGCCTATAGTTCCTCAAACCGAGCACCCAAACACCCCAGACGGAGCCTCCAAGAAGGGTACGACACACGCAGTGCCGCCGCCGCCTAATCTAAGGAGATTTAGGGTTTTCACCCGAGCATGGGATCGGGGTGGAGGGCAGGGACCTCGACGGCGCCTGCAAGGAGGAGAACGACGACCTTGGTCGTTGCCACTGTCGGGATGAACAAGTCAACCAGAGTTTCCTCCGGTCCGATGTTCACAGCCAGGAACACTGACTCTATATTTGATGAGTACAATTTCCCGGCATTAGGGGGAGAATCACACCACAAAGTATGCCAGGAAATAGATTGGAATGTAACAGGCATTCAGTCCTTAGATCCACGTACTAAAGAATCTGAAACTGGAGTTTAGAGTATCATAGATTTGCAACACATTGCAAACAACCTGCCAGACGCATTTACTGACCACAAAGGTATCACTAAATCACATATTCCCGCAGTCAATGCACAAGAAAGAGTGGAGGTACCATATAAAACCACTCAAACCCCAAATGCAAATAAGAGGGGGAGAAATCAGGTCAAAGGGGATATGCCTTCTCAAAAGCCTTCGAGGAAACAGAGAAAATCAAATACACCCTGCCAGTAAATGCAATTCAACCCGAAGTTGAAAGACACCAATTAGATGCTCAACATCTAGAACCTAGCACAAATGTGCATGCAAACTTAAGTGCTGGGACATCGGAACACCCTGACTCCATTGTTCAAAACTGAGCGTCAGGTCATTGATTGGTATCTGTGCGTGAAACCATGCGCATTATACAGTGGAATGGAGGGAATATACACGAGAGCTGCTTATAATAGATGATTTTTTGGTTTCCTCTAATATCCCAGTGAATCAAATGGAACTTTTATAGCCATCAGTAATCACCTCCCTGTAGAGTCTGAATCAACCGCCTGGAATGTGTAGCTTATATGTAGAGGTGGATGACTAAGCTCCTTCACGTTTTTATTGCTAAGCCAATACACAGCATCAGTGTGAGTATGTGACCATGCATGCTAAGCTCCATCACGTTTTTATTGCTAAGACAATAACGCAGCATATGTATGACCATGTCTGCATGCATCCTGCATGGGCAGCTTGCGAAGAAATGCTGAATTGACGGGATGTAAGCTCATCAATTTAAGAAGGGTCGGTAACCCTGTATGGTCCTAACTTCCACACGTGTCGTTGAGAGCATTTTTCCTCAAAAATTGTCATCCATTTGGGTGTCAAGTATAAACAATTGCAAGAGCCAAATCAGAATTGAGATAATTTCACCAGCTAGATGTTAATGATATTTTCTGGACGCTAACATTATCACCAGCACATACAAGTATCTCGGGGTATGACATGTTTTTCATGGTTTATAACAGCAACCGGTTGAAGTAACATGTTTTTTTTACAAACCATTTAAATCCGACTGGTTACCGCTAAGTCATCATGGATGGTCATGTGTTGCCCTGCATAATTGAAGGCTTTTATCACACTACTAGATCATTATTGGCGCGCATTGCTGCGCAGTCACAATATAGAAATAATAAGTACGCAAAATAATAGAGAGTATTTTTTTACCAATGCCACAATTTTCCATCTCATTTTTCTATCAAATCATCATTAGACATAGTAAGGAAAAAAGAGGCATCATTTTTCAAATAGCAAGTCAATATAAACATGGGGCAAAAAAAGTGAATACATACATGTAGTGTAACCAATGACCAAGGAAAAAAAAGAGGTTATGGGAGGGAGAAATGATAATTAAATCTTGTGTTCCTGCCGACAACAAAAATAAAGCAGTCCAGTTGTTCACCAGGATCACATACGAAGCAAGATGACTTGCATCTTTCATCGAGATCACATCTAGATACATGGACTTGCAACCACCGGTAGCAATTCTTCCATGACATGTGGTCCTGTGCTTGTCCCTTGGAAATGTGTCTCCCTCATTTGGTGCTTCCATGATCTTAGCTTGAGTTGTATTGCAAAAAATAAAGTGTTGTACTCCTACTTATATGTAATCCTACACATGGTCAATATAGTTTGCCTCTCTAATTTGTGTAATATAAGAGGGGCACATAGATACACTAATTTTCCACAAAACGAGGCAGCCCGGTGACCGAAGAAATGGAGTGATGCAGCAGAACGTCGAAGTGGCAAAGTTATTTATGTAAGAGTTCATGGTAAAACAAAATGATTATCAAATACAGTACCATATAGCAGGAACTATTTAGGGAGAGATCATGAATGAGAAATATCATTTGGATGGTGTAACAGAAACCACACGGGGACGGGGAGGGTATCATATTATTACACCGACCATACTGAGATAAAACCAATCACTCATAACAGTTTTCTTTTCATCCATTAACAATGTTGGCTAATGAGGCAGAATAATTTACATGGTATAGGCAGCAACTGCAAAAAGCATAACATGGTCATGTTAGTTGTAAAGAACACAATCATATCAATTGACTATAAAAAAAATGTCCCAGGTGCAAAAAAATAAATCAGTTCACTATCCTGCAAACAATCGTGCCATACATGCATGAATGTGAATACGTAATTTAATACCTCGACATTTATTATGCAGATATACTTATTGTCAAAACATGTTTTCTAAGGAAGTGTAGAGAAAGCAAACACATACTTTTTTCATACACTTGCAGTACCACTAAACACTAAACTTAATCAAATGAGCAATCTTACCACCCAGATCTAGATCGTTTATGCCTCTAAAACCTAACGCCTGAACAAATCTCTCACAATTAGAACACTGACAGCTCCAAATAGTCCGCCAATTTTTCTACATTTGCTACAATACAGATCACACAATGCCGTCTTATGCCCACATGTATATGCACTACCATGTGGGAAAATATCTGGTGCACCAGTGCTTGTGGTGCTACCAGTGCACCGAACTCATGTTGCACATTTGAAATGTTCAAAAATTTCTGAAAAAAATTTTAGTACATTCACACAACATTTCTGTAGGTTGTCACAAAATTTCAAGTCAAAATACAAAACATAGCTCTAAAACAAAAAATGCAAATTCAACACTGAATAGAACATAACATAAGTTGGGCTTTAGATTTGGCGTATTATCACACTGATGTCAACTTTATTATTTTTGTATCTCAAGAAATGTTTTAAATTTTGATACGAAATTTTGTGAGAACATATATTGATGTTGTGTCAATGTGCTAGATTTTTAAAAACCTTCTACAGCAAAGAACAACATGGAATGTTTGCTACCAAAACCACCAATAAACAAAGAGCTAGTTGCTCGCCATCACCTAATCTTCTTCATCACTAAATAGCCGACAAAGGTCTCGAAGAGACACGACGCTTCCATTTTTTAATTTTAATTAAAAATGGTCCATTTTCAATACTGTGTTTGTCATTGCGTTTCAGACTGGGGACTAGCCTGCGGGTACATATAACTCTTATCTTCACTGCAGGATGGTCAGTGTACATCACATAATAAAGGAAAAACTATTACTAATACATAAACAAATTGTTGAAATATGAACAAGCAAGGACGAAAATTCTGCACCACCAAGCAGTAGAAAAATTGTCGAACTGACTCTTCACACTCACTTTTTTCCGGCTAACTTCACAGGTAGAACTTGTAGGAAAATCAGAAAATATGTAGACCTGCAACAAACTTCATCTCAACCAAATTAGCCAAATGATTGTACTCCAGTATAAGTTGAGGGAAAAGGGGATTGGGGTGGAGAGCACGTATTCATGTACCTATCCCGATCTTTGCTCATCCAATGCAATATGTGAAATCCAGGGCATAGTTGATGGAAAGTGGACACATGGCTTTTCACTCCTCCTCTAACTTGAAGACCTCACCAAAGTAGCTTTCTTAAGGCGCGAGTGCAACCCGACAATTTTTTTTTGCTTTATTCAGCCTATCCATGTATAGTGAAATACATCAATTTGCAAATATGTACAAGATTCATGAAAACAATACTCATCAGAGTTACTTCCGTACCAATTCACAGCATGTGCAGTAACGAAATCTATCATATTTGAGAGCAATAAAGACTACACCATCTGTGGTTGTTGGCACAAAACCCTAGCCCTAGCTCTCCTCTCTATCTCACTTAGCTCTCTCTCTCTCCCGATGCCGTGGCACGAACCAACAAGCGAGAGGAAGAAGAAGATTAGAACGGTGATGGACACAGGAGTTTTTCCGGCACATGAACGCCCCCTTCCTTCCTCGAGAATGAACTCGACAATGTCATTCTGTTACAATGCCGCCGTGCGGCTTTATACCCCGAGCCAGCACATCAGGCACGCACCCACGCCTCCACCCGCACCCCGATCATGCCCGCGCTCTCCTCCCTCTGACCGCGCCCACGCCGCGCCCGGACGCGCGCGTCTCGCGCTGAGCTCCAACAGATTGTGCTCGATCGGGCCGCACGGCTCGCCAACAGAACACACACACACGCACGCACGCCTACGGTGTACACTTGCACGATCACCCCGGGCACCACACGCACGCATGCACGCACACATGCCCGCGGTCCCGACACGCCCGACTCGCCCAGCTCGCGCCCATACACGCGCTGGTCGCGTCCGGTTCATCGCCATGTCTTATTTGCGCAACACACGCGCCCTAAGCAGCGGCTCAGAGCAGGCCGGGTTCCTCGACGTCGCCATCCACCAGCAGGCGTTCACGCTTGATGTGCCCGCGTTTGCCGCACTTGTCGTTGCCCGATGCCTCGCTGCGCATGTCGTTGTCGTCCCGTGCACCTCCCTGCCACCGTTCCCGCGCCCGCCATTGCGCCGCCGTGTACATGAGCGCACCGTCTGCTCGCTCGCCGCCCGCCTGTCCATGCCGCCGCAGCCGCTCGTCGAATGCCTTCAGCTGCCCAAGTGCTTCCTCGAACGGCATCATCGTGACGTCTCTGAACTGCTCGATCCCAGCCACCGCCGCGCACAGGAGGTCCGGCACAGAATCCAGCAGTTTCTTCACGAGCGCGGCATCCTCCAGCGTTGAGCCGAGCCCCGCGAACCGCGTCGTCATCTCTCCGAGCTTGCCTGCGAAACCATCCAGTGTGTCGCCGTCCGCCATGCGCAAGAGCTCAACTCAGTGCGAAGCATGCCCAGCCAAGCCGCCCGCACGCGATCCACGCCTACGAGGCTCGCCCACACCTCCGACGCCGTCTTCTTCGATGCCACCTGCAGCTGCAGGTTCTCCGCGAGCGCACTGAGCAGGTAGGCTCACACTGGCTTGTCCTTCTTCGCGATCACTGCCGCTGCCGCGTCCTCCGGCACCACGACCGCCTCCCACAGCCTGGTCGCGTCGAGGTTTGCCTCCACCTAGATCTCCCATGCGGTGTAGTTCTCTCCGGTGAGCAGTGGCACCGGCTGCGGCAGCGATCCGCCCGCTCCACCGGCGTACGGGACGATGGACATCGCCGGCGAGCTCCGGTCTTCATGTGGCTTTGATGCCAATTGTTGGCGCAAAACCATAGCCCTAGCTCTCCTCTCTCTCTCTCTCTCTCTCTCTCTCTCTCACTGAGCTCTCTCTCTCCCGACACCGTGGCGCGAACCAACAAGAGAGAGGAAGAAGAAGATCAGAAGGGTGATGGACACAGGAGTTTTTCCGGCGCAAGAACGCCTCCTTCCTTCCTTGAGCACGAACTCGACAATGTCATTCTGTTACAACGCCACCGAGCGCACCGGGCACGCACCCACGCCTCCACTCGCACCCCGATCGTGCCCGCGCTCTACTCGCTCTAACCGCACCCATGCCGCCCCCGGACACGCACGTCTCGCGCTGAGCTCCAACAGATCGTGCCTGATCGGGCCGCACGGCTCGCTAACAGAACACACACACACGCACGCCTACGGTGTACACTTGCACGATCACCCCGTGCACCACACGCGCGCGCGCACACACACACACACACACACACAGTCCCGACGCGCCCGACTCGCCCAGCTCGCGCCCTTACACGCGCTGGTCGCATCCGGTTCATCGCCGCGGCTTATTTGCCCAACAGTGGTTTCATACATCTTAGAACCTGATCTGAATTAAGTCAAGGCTAATTCTTTCTGCTCTCTCCTCTGATGCCTCCACGCCCATCTCCATCTCCTAGCCTGTAGTACCAAATCTAACACGATCGGACATATTTTTCTTTTTGTGAAATGGTCAGACAGAATTAAACCACTCCACTATGACTAAGGTGCAAACAAATTAGAAAATAAAGCACCTACCTCATTAGATTATCACTCAAAATCAAGGTAATGTTGAAGTAACTATTTGTTCATCGAACGAATATGCAGAAATACAGATCAGCCAAATGGGCCGAGGAAAATGTTGGAACCGCAGCCCTCTAGCTACCTCTCCTCACAAACGAACGAAGGTGGAAGAAGATGAACAGTAGACGAGAATTTTCCGGCAACGAACGCCCCGGCCGCCGAACGGCCTGTATGTTTGCTACTATTCAACTCAACTACAAAACACTTACATGGAGGTACACATGCAACACAACCTAGAAGAACTCTCACGTCGACCAGGCGCACACCACAGTCCCGACGGAGACTACATCTTCCTGGCTATTCCCCGAAACTAGCTAACTACTTGCATGCAGCTAATAGCCTCAAACCGAAGCACAGGTGCACACATGCACGTACATGACATATGGTCAAGATTAAGTCTAACATTTTCCCTTCTAATCTTGACATGACTCACCAATGGCCGTCCTTCTTCCTCGGCGACACACGCCAAGCTCCGCCGGCGACACACATCTGGCGTTCCTCCACGCCCTGCACGTCCCGCGCGCACCCGACGCGCCCGACGAGCCCGACCGCACTAATGCGTCCCGCACGTCCCGCGCGCACCCAACGCGCCCGACGAGCCCGACAACACCAGACGCTCACCGCGTGCCTCCTCCGCGTCTGCCATGGCAGCCGCCACGCCGCGCCTCCGTGCCACGCACCTTCCACGGCTGTCGCCCCGAGCCGTCGCGACCTCTGCACCACCACGCAGGTCCTTCGCGACCTCCTCGTCTCCGCGACCGCCGTGCCTTCGCCAGACTCCCCTCCCCGTCCCGCGCTCGGCCCGCGCTCCCACCGCGCATGTACGCGATCTGCGCAACCAGGTCCAGCGCCTCGACGCGGTCCACTCCCGCGGTCCCGACGTGCCCGACACGTCCAGTGCGCACCCATAACACGCACCGGTCACGCCCGGCTCGCCGCCGCGTCTTATTGCCCTACACCGCCGCGGCCTCCATGCCGCCATGCCGTGCTGCGCCGCCGCGACACCACGCAACACCTCGGCGGCCTCCGCGGTCGCCGCACGCACGACGTCACCGCCCGCCGCATCCGCCACGCGCCATGAGAGCCACAGCGCCGCCCACCTCCATGGGCCGACACACGGCCCGGAGCTCCATCGCGCAGCCTCCGGCAAAAGGCGACACCCAAGATGAAACCGGCTCATGATACCAAATGTTGGAACCGCAGCCCTCTAGCTACCTCTCCTCACAAACGAACGAAGGTGGAAGAAGATGAACAGTAGACGAGAATTTTCCGGCAACGAACGCCCCGGCCGCCGAACGGCCTGTATGTTTGCTACTATTCAACTCAACTACAAAACACTTACATGGAGGTACACATGCAACACAACCTAGAAGAACTCTCACGTCGACCAGGCGCACACCACAGTCCCGACGGAGACTACATCTTCCTGGCTATTCCCCGAAACTAGCTAACTACTTGCATGCAGCTAATAGCCTCAAACCGAAGCACAGGTGCACACATGCACGTACATGACATATGGTCAAGATTAAGTCTAACAGAAAAGGCCCGAGCAACCACACGCATCAGATTTTTCTACCGGAGTAGCAGCTCTTTCGGACAACTAGGCAACAAAAAGAATACAAGTGGTTTAGGCCGGAACAGAAAGCACATCTAACGGGCAGAAAAGATCCAGACACGAGATCCCACAGCGAAATAGCTCAGGGCGTGAGAGGACTGGGATTGGGCTCAGTTTTACTGTCCTAAAATAGCCCTATGTAATCTTCAGAAGGTAACATTGGCTGTTAGGGCATCTCCAACTCTAACCCTCAAACTACGCACAACCGTTCAAAACGCATGGTCCGGACGTGTTGTGCCATCTAACACGGTCCTGCATCGGTCCGCAGGATGGTCTGAATGCATTTTCTCCCGCAAACCGAAGACAAACTGGGGGGAGAGCTACGGGGGTGGGGGGGGGGGGGGCTTTGTGGGCGTCCGGACAACATACATGCCTGTACCCTCCTCCCTCACCCGCGCGCATTCCCGCCCAGTGTCAGCTGCCCGCATTCATGCTGCTGTAGAGCGGCCACTCCACATTAAAGCCGACCCAGAGCGAACACGCCATTGAAGCGGCGCGCCGGCTTAGGGCGCTGCCCGTGACGCGTCCCCGGTGTCCGCGCATGTTTAATGCCGGAGATGCGTTACTATACGAGACCGGAAGGATATCTACCATGCGCGTTCTGTTTTATTTGCATACCAATCACCATCAGATTTGATCCTTGCAATTGGCGAGAACTAAGGGATTGAAAACCCTTTTGCCTTTGTTGAGTGCAAGCATTTGCTTTGTTTGTTCGCAGGTACCGTTCACGTTGTTTGTGTGCCTTCTCCTTCTTGTTCGGTAAACTTTGGTTCTTAACTGAGGAAAATACTATCTACTACTATACTACTTCACCCTTCCTCTTGAGGGGAAACCCAACATCTACCACAAGTAGCAGCGCTTCATGAACTCTGCTATGGACTTAGGTTCTCGATCCAACTCAAGGCCTTCTGCAATTCTAGAGAAGAAATAAATGTCGACAACTGTAGTCTTTCTATTGTTTGATTTTCCTGAATCAATATAGTGAACGGATATCTCATCAATACCTTTTGATCCTTCGTGATTTCCTTCAACAATTGGATAATGGTCTTCTGATGTCTCGGCATCAAAATTTGTATGCACACTCGTGCTGGGGTCTAGATGTCCAACATTCGTTCAGGTGTCCTTCAACCTAGGTTGAATATCAACAACTTATTGACTTGCATTTCCTATTTGAGGATTCCTCATTCCCCTTGGACGCTTCTGTGAAGCCTTGTCCTTTGTGTCCAGATACTCCCTCCCCTCTTAGGTGGCCGAGTAGATCTATATGTTATCTACTCTCTCTGGCACATAGATATGAGGAAAAATTTGATTTTGTGACACATTTATAATCAATAAAAGCGGGTGGCAGATTATTTGCAATATTTTACAAATTTATAATCTTCTGAACCTCCAGTTCAGACTCATTCTTACGTGGATCTAAGGATTGGGTGCCTCTCACATCCCAATCTATTTCTTGACAATCTTTGTGGTTATTGTATCCCCATAATGCCGGGAAATTGTCCTCATCAAAAACGCAATCTCGTACCGGGTTGTAAACAAATCTGGTGCCATGGGTTCCAATTACTTAATGATTGACGGATAATTGTACCTCGCATAGATCTCCATTCTTCTATGAGTCCCACTAAAGTACGTTGTAGTGGTGAGAACAATACATATATAGTGCAAACCGAATTGCCGCAGATGAGAAATACTTGGCTGGATTCCACATACTAACTACAACGGGGAGACCGTATGATATCAGTTGGTCGAATTTGTATCAACTCCACAGCATGTAAAACTGCATGACCCCAATATGAAGCTGGAAGATTATTATTCTATAGGAGCGGTCTTGCTATCAACTTGATCTTCTTGGTAAGTGATTCTGCATGACCATTCTGAGTATGTACATAACGTACCGAGTGCTCCACGCAAATGCCCAAAGCTAGGCGGTAATCATTAAATGCTCATGAACTAAATTCAGCATCATTTTCCATTCAGATGGATTTTATCGTGTGCTCGTGATGATTTTCTCTCAATTAAATGATTTCAGCAAATAGCTTGCAAATGCATGGTTCCTTGTTGAAAGTAGACAAACATTTGATCATCTCGTTGATGCATCAATTAGGACCAAAAAATATTTGAATGGTGGAAATAACAATTGTATTGGGCACAAATATCTCTCCTTGAATGCGTTCTAGGAAATCAAGTGGCTCATCCTTTAATTTCACATAAAATGGCCTTGTGATCAATTTCCCGGTTGCACATGTTGTGATTACGAGGATGACCCAGGCGACCCTGCCAAATCTTGAATTTATCAATATTTTGAAACTATCTTGTATGCCATATGCGTCTCTCGTTTAATGTATGTATAATACAACCCAGAAGATAGAAACGTTCTACTTGTAAACTGCATTGGCATTTCCCCCGAAGAGGAGGGTTGAAGTAGTACAGTAGAGATAAGTATTTCCCTCAGTGAGAACTAAGGTTTATCAAACCAATAGGAGAACCAAGCAAACCTTCGTGAACGGTATCTGCACACACAAAATCAAATACTTGTACCTAACACGGGTAAGAGGGTTGTCAATCCCCTTGAACTCGTTATTTGCAAGGATCAAATCTTGTATAGGTAGATAGATAAATTGCAAAACAAAATAAAATTAAATAAATTGCAGCAAGGTATTTTTGGTTTTTATAATATGATAAAAGTAGACCCGGAGGCCATAGTTTTCATTAGAGGCTTCTCTCTCGAACACATAACATATGATGGGTAAACAAATTACTGTTGGGCAATTGATAGAAAAGTGCATAGTTATGATGTATTCATGTCAATGATCACATATATAGGAATCATGTCCGTGACAAGTGGATCGATGACTCCTTCCTGCACCTACTACTATTACTCCACCAATCGACTGCTATCTGGCGTGCATCTATGGTATTAAGTTCATGACAAACAGAGTAACGCTTTAAGCAAGATGATATGATGTAGACAAAGTAAACCCAATCAATATGAATATACCCCATAGTTTTATCCTTAGTAGCAACAATACAATACGTGCCTCGCTACCCCTTCTGTCATGAGGTGAGGAAACCGCAAGATTAAACCCACTACAAAGCATCTCTCCCGCTGAAGATAAATCAATCTAGTTGGCCAAACCAAACGGATAGATCGGAGAGAAATACAAAGCTATAATAATCATGCATAATAAAAGTTCAGAAAAGACTCAGTTACTGTCAATAAATAATCTAATCATAAACACACAATTCATCCGATCCCAACAAAAAACCACAAGAAAAGATTACATCCAATAGAACTCCCAGGAGGTTGAGGAAAACATTGTACTGAAGATCAGACAGAGAGAAGAAGCCATCAACGAAAGGCAGAAAGGATGTTGTAGAAGCCCTCCTTGATCCCCCTCCGGCAGAGTATTGGAAAAGGCCTCCAGATGGGATCAAGGAAGAACAGAAGTTTGCAGCTGAGCAAAAAGTGTTTTGGGTGACTCTCTGGGGGTTTCCCAATATTTGAGAATTTATAGAAGTGGAATTAGGCCAGAAGAAGCCACGTGGGGCCCATAACGTAACAGAACGCGCCCTGTTGCCTTCCGTCTCCTATTTTGTCCTCTGGTCTCCTCCCGAAGCTTCTAGGGTCTCTTATGTCCAGAAAAAATCATCAAGAAGTTTCGTAGCATTTGGGTTCCGTTCGGTATTGATTTTCTAGAAAACAAAAAACAAGCAGAAAACATCAACTAGCACTAGACACTGAGTTAATAGGTTACTCCTCAAAATAATATAAAATAGCATAAGAATGCATATAACGTACCCAAGATTGATAATATAATAGCATGAAATAATCAAAAATCGTAGATACGTTGGAGACATATCAAGAAGGCAAATTCTCAAGGATTTCCTTTCAAATCCCTTTTGCTGAGTTATGACTAGGCATTTAGCCCCACTCTCTTCATTCGTTTCCACATGGAAACCATTTTTGTGGATATCCTTAAAACTCAGCAAGGTACAGTAGAATTTGGATACAATAGAGCATCTAGGATTACTAATTTAGTACCTATAAGGACTATAACTGTGGCTTGGTGAGAACCAACAATTACCGTGTCTCGGCCACCAATTGTCATGACACTTCCATTGCTCTTCTTGAGTGTCTGGAAATACTTCATCTCCCTAAGTATCCTGTTAGTAGATCCACTATCCACTGAACACATTTCCTCCTCCATTGTATTATTTATTGAAGTTCTATAGAGTAAAAGAACAAATTTCAATATATAATCAAACTCATCTATAATCAGTACATACATTACAAACCATATAAGTCTTGTACTTATTACAAACCCCATGTCACACGACATAGCTAACACATTATGTCTAAGGACATAAATTATTTTACAACACATGTAATATGTCTAATAACATTATTACAATACTTAGACAAATAAGACTAAATCTGGTCCCCATATATGTCATTATAGCCAAATTTCACTAGCATATCATCGACATCTAGTATAGGATCTTTCCCTTGCTGATTCTCTTTCTGGTTGTCCATGTTCAGAGAATCGTCTAGAGAACCATCAACCATGGGGGAACCATCTTCATTTCCAGTGAAGTGTGCCTCATACTGGTTCCCCTGAACCTTCTTTCCCTTTCCAAGTGACAATTGGTACAATTCCAGCAAATGTTTCGAAGTGTCACACTTCTTCGCGATGTGTTCCTCACAACCACACCTAAAGCAACCAGTGTTGCTAGCCCTTTCATTCCTCTTGAAAGAACCTTTTCCCTTTTGGACTCCATACTTTTTTTCTCATTACACTTTCACTTGTCCTATGGTTCTTCTTGGAACCACTGAACTTTGATTTCTCTTAGAGTTGAAGTGTGATTCAGGCAGAGGCATCGTTCCTGTTGGACGAGCCTGACTGTTCTTCTGAAATAGCTCATTGTGCTTCTCTGCTTGAAGCAGTGAGTAAATCAACTCGGAATACCTCTTATACTTCTGTTGACGATATTGTTCAGCTAGTATCCTCATAGAAGGATGGAAAGTAGAAAGTGTCTTTTCAATTAGATCAGCATCACAAACTGTACTATTGCAGAATCTCAACCTGGATTTAATCTTATTAACAACAGAACTGTATGCAGCTATAGACTTAAAGTCTTGGAATCGGACCAGTGTTAATTCCAGTGGCGCTTCCGGCAACATCACCGCCTTTTGTTGATCATACCTCTCCTTTAAGTACTTCCAGAGTGTTAGAGGTTTCTCCTCCATGAGATACTTTGTCTTCATGTCAGGGTGAAGATGTTGTCGAATGAAGTGCAATGTTGAATACCTTATTATGTCTGTTATAGATGAAGTTCCTTGGGCAGATGTGGGTATAGCAGAATTGAGACCCTTGGCCGTGTAAGTGCATCTAGTGCCCCTTAGTGATTTTGGTGTATTGAAGACTTATAGCTTAAGGGACTAATGTGTTTATGAGTGTACACAGGTCTATAAGTCTATGAGGAGTTTGATATTTACAGAGAAAGTCGACCCCTAAAAATGAAGTTCTTCGTCTGAAGACTTTCTGAAGACTTTGAAAGTGAAGAAATTGGTGTCACCTTGAAGACTTGGTATTCATTTCAGGAACATGAAGCGTGAAGACTTTTGTTTTTGTAGTTTCGTTTTTCTCTTTCTTGAGTCATAGGAAACACCGTAATGTTAAAGGGGGTCGAGGAAATACTAAGGAGAAATTTCCATGTGATGCTCAACTCATAATCCTACACCTACCAATCCCTTCGAGTGAAGCCTTTGGAAATCTCATAAAGTTTGTCAATTTCTTCAGTGACAGAGACAAAGTTCTTCTGGTTGCTGAGGAATTTGTTCTGACTGAGGAGTTAGGATTTCGCCAATGCGGATTGCCTACACAGTGAGGAACATGATAGCCCTGAGGAATTTGAAAGTCAAATTTCCGACCGTTGCTGTGCTGCGCGCCAGTTGTTCCAAAATATCTTATCCACCTAACGGTCATATCATTGAAGGGCATTTATGTCTTATAATGTCAGGCTGCTCCCTAGGCTATAAATAGCCACCCCCTACAACCACTAGCTGGTTGGCTGCTCCGAGAGAACTTGACACTTGTCATTTAAGAGCATCCCATCCTCCAAGGACTTTGAGCGAAAATCATCGAGTGAGGAAAAACCCAAAACCAAACCCCTACAAACCCAAAGTGATTGAGCATCACTGAAGAGATTGATCCTGCATGGATCCGACGCTTGTTACCTTTGAAGATTGTGCTTCTTCCAGACGGTTAGGCGTCATGGTCTAGAGCATCCAAGAGGAATTGTGGATTGCCGAGTGACCAAGTCTGTGAAGGTTTGGAAGTCGCCTGAAGACTTACCACGAGTGATTGGACGAGGTATGTGTGACCTTAGTTCAAGGAGAATACGGCGAGGACTTGGTGTCCTGAGCTGCGTGCTTTCAGCGACCGGGTGTCCGGACTGTGTCCTCGAGTTTAAATACTCAGCCGCTCCAACCAGACGTACAACTGAGACAGCAGTTGGAACTGGTCTAACAAATCATTGTCTTCACCAACCTTACTGGTTCTATTTCCTCAACTCATTCATTTCCTCATTACCGTGTTGAGTGGTTGTTCATATCTGTGTTTGAAGACTTTGACTGAAGACTTTCTCAATTTCCTCAGTTCAATTTCTTCAGTCTGTTATCTTCATCTTGTGTTATCCTGTGATTACGCTATCTGTACTCTGTGATTGTCTTCATTTCATCATGATGACCATGCCAGCGTTCTGTTATGCTTACTTCTGAGTACTTATTCCGCTGCAAGTAGTTCTTCGCTAAGGAATTTCCTCACCGCAAATTCCTCGATGAAGAATTCATAAAATCGCCTATTCACCCCCCCCCTCTAGTCGATGTAACGCACTTTTAATTGGTATCAGAGCAAGGTACTCCCTTATTCTGTGTGATTTTGGTTTAACCACTTGGAGTTTTAGTTATGTCGACCGCATGTATGATCAAGGTCTCGGCTGGGTGTCCTACCTTTGATGGAACGGACTACCCCTACTGGAAGAACAAGATGTGAATGCATCTCTTTCTGCAATTGACAACGATCTCTGGTATGTTGTGGAAAATGGTGTTCCCTCTATCTCACCCTCACTGAACCCTACCGATGTGAAGAGATTCAAGCAACTCGATTCTCAACCGAAGAATATCATATGTGGCCATCTGAGCAAAGGACAGTATGGAAGCATGAGTGCTTTGGAAACTGCTAAGCGCATCTGGGACAGGCTGTCCAAAGTAAATGAAGGAGTCTCAACTCAGCATGACTCTCGAGTTGATGTTCTTCGCAATCTCTTCAACCGCTTCAAAAGACTCGACAATGAAAATGTTCAACAAACCTTCGATCGCCTCACTGACATCCCAAATGAGCTTCAAGCGCTTGGTGCCACTGACATCACCGACCATGAGGTGGTGAACAAATTGTTGAGATCGCTTGATTCCTCATTTGATACTCTGGCACTGATATTACAAGAACGTGCTGACTACAAGTCACTTGATCCAGCTGATATCCTTGAGAGGCTAAATACTCATGAGTTCCAGCTTGCTGAAAAGAGAGATCTCTATGGTTCTAGCTATGGCAAATCACGTGCCCTGAAGGCCAAGGCTGTGTCTGAATCTGATTGTGAAGACTCTGGTAGTAGCCTTGGTGACCCTGAAGAATTGAGCCAGGAGCTAGCACTGCTCGTGAAGAAGTTCCAGAAGTTCTCAAGACGTGGTCGCTTTGGAAAATCCTCAAGGAGCAGTGATTCCTCATCCAGTGACTATAAGAGAAGGCTATGCCACAAATGCAAGAAACCTGGTCACTACATTCAAGATTGTCCTCAGTGGGAAAAGGAATTAAAGAAGAAGAAATACAAGGATTACAGTTCTGATGACGCTAAGAAGAAGAAGAAATCGTCGAAATCTTCATCATCAAAATCCTCAAAGTCTTCATCTCACAAGAAGAGCAGCTCCAAGAAGGCTCAGGCATTCATTGGCAAGGAAATGGACTCCGAAGCTGAATCTGAGGAACATGAGGAAGAGGAGGCATCAGAGGAGTCCGAGTCTAGTGTGGCGAGTCTGGCTCTCGCTACTGCATTCGTCAGCAAGTCCATCTTCAACTCTGAAGAAAATGACCTCAACGACAAAGCTGATGAAGATAGTGATGACTACACTCCGACCTATTGCTTCATGGCAAAGGGTGCCAAGGTACTCAAATATACCTCCTCTGAATCTAGTGAAATGAATCTGATGAAGATCTCAAGCCCAGCTACTCTAAACTTGCTAAGATTGCTGTAAAACAACAAAGGGCTTTTGAAAAGGTTCAAAACATGCTAGATAAAAGTGATGATATGTTGGGTGAAGAAATGGATCGCACTAAGGCCCTGACTGAAAATCTTCAGAGACTTTAGTCTAGGTTTGACAGCCTTCAAGGTCATCATAACACTCTCTTATCTGATCATGAGAAGCTTTCTTATGAATTTCTTCAAAGAAAGCAAGATCTTGAGAAGCTAAGAGCGATTTATGAAGATCTTCAGAAGGAGCGCGATTCATTGCTAGCTCAACAAATCAGCGCTTCTCAGGAAGAATTTGTTCCTCGATGCTTAAAGTGCATTGAATGTGAATCTGCTAATTCTTCACCTGAATGTTCAAATGCTTCAATTGTTACAAATTCTTCACCTGCCTCTGCTATTACTAATTCCTTATCTGAGGACATTGCTAATATCACTGACGATGCAGGGCTGAAGGAATTGTACATGACAGGCATGTACAAAAGCCTCAAAGGGCATCAGACTCTTTGTGATGTGCTTAAAAGCAGATCCTCAACAGGAACCCTAGGAAAGAGGGTATTGCCTTTGAGAGGAAACTCAATGCTGATGGAACATATTGGAAGCCTGAGCAGTACCCCAAAACCTCATGGGTTGCTGCAAAGGGACCTCCAGTTGATCCATCTAACTTATCTGGCTTTACATGTGAATCTCCTCATTCTTCTGATGAGTCATTTGACTCCAACTATAAATTGTTCAAAAATCAGAATGGTGAAGTATTTGCTAGATATGTTGGCACTAACTACAGGAACGGTTCTCCTATGAAGAAAATCTGGGTTCCCAAAAGGTGCCTTGAAAGTCTTCAGGTGAATGTCCTCATGACACCACCTGTGAAGAATAGGAACCCAGGTCAAACTATTCAGATGGACCAAATTCTTCATATGGATCCAAGTCCTCATACGGACCAAAGTCCTCACGTGGATCAAATTCCTCAAAAGGATCAAAGTCCTCATATGATTCTCGTCGTGCTAACAACTCTGTTTCGCAGGGTAGAGCTAAGGGCTATGAATATGTGCATTATTCTTCAAACCAATATGTTCATAAGTCCTCGAAGAATTTCTCTGCTTATTCATATGCTTACCCTAACCCCTCTTATGTGAAACAAAATGGATTGGCCTCTATGCCACCATTCTCATATGGAGCTCGTAGAGTGATGAACTCTTTGCCACCCCTTCAGATGTGGGTGGTGAAGAAAAAGAACTAATCTTTTCTGCAGGGTCAGGTCTCCAGACGTGCTCTAACGTCTGAAGAATTTGCTGGGGACCTGACAACATTGCCTGAAAGGACGCAGGCTAATCATGAAGAAATGAACTTTCATTTCACACGTCCTCATACTGCTATATCTGTTTTACTGCTTGATGAAATTCATCTGATGAAATTGATATCATATTCTTCACTGATGAAGTATATTAGATCGTAAGTTGCACTAATTCATCTGCAGGATGATCAACCCAAAGCCAATGAGTGGGTCCTCGATAGTGGATGTACAAATCACATGACTAGTGACAAGAATCTATTGATGTATGCTCCCTTATCACCATCACATCTGAAGCATATCATCTTTGCTGACAAAGGCAAAAGTCAGGTATTGGGTCTTGGTAAGGTTGCGATCTCTAAGGACATACACATGGACAAAGTCATGCTTGTTGAGTCCTTAGGATACAACCTTATGTCAGTCTCAATGCTTTGTGATCTCTATATGGTTGTTGTCTTTGGGAAGTATCGTTGTGTTGTGATTATGGAAGCTGACAATTCCAAAGTCTTCGAAGGCTTTAGGAGAGGAGACTTGTATATTGTTGATTTCTCTACAGGACCACAACCAGCCGTGTGCCTACTTGCAAAAGCTTCAGAAGGCTGGCTATGGCATCGACGACTTGGTCACGCAGGCATGAGGAATTTGCACACGCTTGCTAAGAAGAAGCATGTCATTAGCATTGAGAATGTCAAATTCCTCAAGGATCACTTGTGTGGAGCCTGTGAAGCTGGAAAAATGACCAAGGCCAAGCATCGAGCGAAGACTATCATGACCACTACTCGTCCATTCGAATTGCTTCACATGGACCTTTTTGGTCCTAATCATTACTCAGCAGTCACTAATGATGCATCTCTATATGGCTTTGTTATTGTTGATGATTACTCTCGTTACACATGGGTACACATTGTCACTTACAAACATGAAGTGCAGGAAGTCTTCAAACGATTTTCCTCGAGGGCTTCAACCAACTTTGGTGTGAAGATCAGGCACATCAGGAGTGACAATGGAACTGAGTTCAAGAATTCTGGTCTTGATGACTATCTTGATGAACTTGGTATTACTCATGAGTTATCTGCTCCCTATACTCACTACTAGGAAAAGGGCTATAGATGGAAATGACACTAATGGCGCACCGGAAAGATGGTGCGCCATTAGTATATACTAATGGCGCACCGCCATACGATGCGCCATTAGTGTCTAAACTACTAATGGCGCACCATGCCTTGGGTGCGCCATTAGTACCAAAAATTTTTTTTTAACTAGTGCGCTTGTTCAAACATACTAATGGCGCATCCTGCCCGAAAGCGCCATTAGTAGTTGTAACTACTAATGGCGCACCAAGCGGGTGCGCCATTAGTACCAAAATTTTTTTTAAACTAGTGCGCTTGTTCAAACATACTAATGGCGCACCCACACCCCGTGCGCCATTAGTAGTTGTAACTACTAATGGCGCACCAAAGGTGTGGGTGCGCCATTAGTATAGAAACTTTATTAAACTAGTGCGCCTGTCCAAACATACTAATGGCGCATCCTGCCCGAGTGCGCCATTAGTAGTTGTAACTACTAATGGCGCACCAGGGTGTGGGTGCGCCATTAGTACCAATTTTTTTTTAAACTAGTGCGCCTGTCCAAACATACTAATGGCGCATCCTGCCCGAGTGCGCCATTAGTAGTTGTAACTACTAATGGCGCACCAGTGTGTGGGTGCGCCATTAGTATAGAAACTTTTTTTTTGAACTGTCCAAACATACTAATGGCGCATCCTGCTTAGGTGCGCCAATAGTAGTGGTAACAACTAATGGCGCACCATGCAAGAGGTGCGCCATTAGTAAGTGGGCAGCAACAAGATATTTGGGACAGCCTCTCCTACCCACACACTCACTTTCTCCCCACTTCATTCTCTCCACCTCCTCCTTGTCTCGGGTGCCTCCTCTTTTTCACCTCATTTCCACAATAGATTCATTCAAATTAAGTGGTTCAATTACCTTCTTTTAATAGGTAAGTAAGGGGGGAAGCTATATTTAGGTTGTTCTCCTTACAACAATGTGCACATGCACTTTTTACGGCCTAGCTAGATCTATGTATGTTCGTGGTGTTGCATATGTTTGTGGTGTTTGCATATGTGTTTGTGTTTGGAGGTGTACCGGTATTTGAAATGCGATAGTTGCCAATATTTTGCCGGAATGTTGATTCATTTCCGTTCAAGTAGAATTTTGGCATTAAGCATCCTTTTTGGTCCTATTTTTAGGGAAAGTCATGCCAAATTTTTTCTTGGTTCTAAAATATCGTTTTGCTCTACCTCGCAGCGCATTGATGGTCCACACGATGACCGAAGGCATCGTGAATAGGTTTTTGAGGTCCGCGAAGGCCGAGATGCTTCAAAAGAACGAGACAGAGATAAGATGTCCGTGTCAAAGATGCAAGCTGAAGAGCCTTATTGCGGATCCGGATTCCAGGCAGGTGTGGGACCACCTGCTGTTGCGTGGTTTCATGGATGGCTATCGGTGGCAAGGTGATGAAGATGACTACGAAGTCGCCCATGCGGGCGGGCAAGAAATGAGGAAGGGCAGCAAGACAACCACCGCGCTCGGGCGGGCGAGAAGACGAAGAATCCTCAGCGATGATCACGACTGTGATGTTGCATACAGTCATCATGTAGAATATGCAGGACATGATGATGAGGAAGATGCGGAGCAGGCGACGGGCATGATCATGAAGATGATGATGCCGGGCGGAGCAGACGACGCTGGACCATCGATGGGCTGGGTGCAGGACCCTCATATTCAAGAGCTGCTTCTCAAGCGCACGGATAACGCAAGAGCTGCCGCCCGAGAGAAAGCCAAGATGGATCAACTTGAGTTAGACGGTTACTCCATTGTATGAAGGATGCAGGCCCGAGGATACGCTACCGAAAGTAACGCTCATGGCCCCGGAGATGAAGGTAAAACACAAAATGACCGACGCATGCTTCGACGAGAACATGTCATTCGCACGAACGTCTTCCCAAGGGGAACAAGTGCCCGACCAGTTTGGAGGAGGCGAAGAAAATCGTGTGTCCTCTGGATTTACCGCACGTGAAATACCATGTGTGCATGAACAATTGCATCATTTATCGGGACGAGCACGCTGAGTCTACCATATGTCCGTGTGCAGCGCCACCGATACAAGAAGAGGAAGAAAGCTCCTCGAAAAGTGGTGTGGTACTTTCCGAGCACTCCTCGTCTGCAGCGCTATTTCATGGACCCTAAGGTAGCAAAGCTCCTGCGTTGGCACGCGGATAGGGAGGAGAAGAAGCGGGAAGATGACGTAAATGATCCGGAGATAGATAAAAAGACAAGATGCTGAGTCACCCTAAGGATGCGAGCCAGTGGCAAGCGTTGAACTTCGAAGACTTGGAATTTGGGAACGATCCAAGGAACATCGTGCTGGGCGCGAGCACCGATGGAGTCAATCCGTTTGGCAGCCAGAGAAGCACACATAGCACCTGGCCTGTGTTTGTGTGGATGTACAACCTTCCCCTGGTTGTGCATGAAGAGGAAGTACATTCACATGAGTATGCTAATTGAAGGGCCGAAACAACCAGGGAACGACATCAATCTGTATCTAGGGCTGCTGAAAGAGGAGCTTGACACGCTGTGGAAAACGCCAGCCAATACGTGGGGACGCCGCAGAAAGAATATTTCCCTATGAGAGCCGCATCGCTCACGACGGTGCACGACTATCTCGGTTACGGATATGTCGCGGGCAGGTAGTCCACGGATTTTCTGGATGCGTAAGGTGCATGGATGACACAACGTATCGCCAGCTAGATAGAGATCCCGGGTCTTCGAAAACCGTGTTCATGGGACATCGAAGGTGGCTTCGCGACGGTGACCCGTGGAGGAAACGCAAGGATCTGTCCGATGGTGAAACCGAACCCCGAAAACGCCCGTGTACGAGGAGCGGCGAGGAAATAGACAAGCTGTTGGAAAATTGGAAAGACTGCCCACTGCCGGGAAAGAAGCAAAAGGCGCCAGAGCCGGGAAAGAAGCGAAAGGCGCCAGAGCCGCTGCTGAAGGTATGGAAAACGAGGTTTGTTTTCTGGGACTTGCCGTACTGGAAGATCCACCGTGTGCCTCACAGCCTTGATGTCATGCATATCACGAAGAACGTGTTCGAGAGTCTGCTTGGTACCCTGCTCAACATGCCAGAGAGGACCAAAGATGGGCCGAAAGCAAGGGCAGACTTGAAATCAATGGGCATCGGGCAGGAGCTTCACGCTATATATGATGATGATGATGATGATGATGATGATGATGATGATGATGAGGCGAAGCAGGACACAGAAAGTCGTCGCAAAGGCAAAAAGGCCAAGAAGACCGGAAATGACTACCCTCCCGCGTGCTTCACTCTAAGTCAGGAGGAGATCGAGCAGTTTTTCACCAGCCTCCTAGGAGTAAAACTTCCTTACGGTTACGCGGGGAAGATAAGCAGATACCTAGACCCAGCGAAGCAGAAGTTCAGCGGGATGAAGTCTCACGACTGTCACGTGCCGATGACGCAGATACTTCCAGTTGCAATCCGTGGGATCATGGACGCGCACGTCCGTGAAACGCTATTTGGCCTATGCAACTTCTTCGACGTCATCTCTCGGAAGTCGATTGGCGTGAGGCAACTCGAAGGCTACGAGGAAGAGATCGTGGTGATACTATGCGAGCTTGAGATGTACTTCCGCCCGCATTCTTCGACGTTATGGTGCATCTGCTGGTCCATATAGTGGAGGATATCATCCAACTCGGGCCGACGTTCCTGCACAGCATGATGCCGTTCGAAAGGATGAATGGTGTCATCAAAGGATACGTTCGCAACATGTCACGCCCGTAAGGAAGCATAGCCAGGGGCTTTCGATCAAGAGTGCATCTCCGATCGCACGAATTATCTAGGCATCGAGAACCCCGTTGGTCTGCCCGTCAACAGCACCTCGGCAGGCTCGCTGGATGGGGTCACCGTGAGGGTCGCCAAAATGCATGTCGACTTCGAGGGTCGACTCGCCGACTTTGAAAGAGCAAACCTAGTCGCGCTACAACACATAGACGTGGTAGATCCTTGGGTGGTAGAGCACAAAACGTTTATTAAAATGAAGTCCAATGTCCGAGTCCTTCAGATACCGGACGGAGATACACTCAAAGAGCACAAATCATGTTTCACGTGTTGTTTCAAGCAGAAGCTTCTGTCGTACCCTTGACATGAGGATTCTGCCGCGGAAGAACAACTCATATTCGCCTTGTCACAGGGCGCCCGAGCACAACCTCGATGACCTATGAGGCGTCACGATATCAACGGCTACACATTCTACACCGAGGCCAAGGACATGAAGAGTGATGGTTATCGAACTCCGGGTAACGATGGAATCCTACACCGTAACGACAAGGACAGATACTACGGAAGGATCGAGGAGATCTGGGAGCTGAGCTACGCCGAGAGAAGGTCCCGATGTTCCGTGTCGATGGGCCAAGAACGTCATAAAAGAAGACCGGTATTTCACCACCATGGTTATACCCGGTTAAATCCAAGATCAAGGGCGCCAACGTCATCATGGAAAATGAGCCATGGGTACTGGCTTCCCAAGTGGACCAATGCTTCTTCATTACCGACCCGCCAAAGCCCGGTCGTGTTGTCGTGAGGAGAGGCAAAAGGAAGATCATCGGAATGGATGGAGTAGCCAAAGAGCAAGACTTCGACAATCACGGCGACCGAGGATCGAACATGACGACGATGATGAAGTAGCAGCATACACCACAAGAAGAAGCAGGACCACCCTACCTAAAGGACGTCCGTTCCACGTAAGAACTCCATTTGCGAAAAAGAAGGGCAAGAAGATTGTGAACAGATAGCTAGCTAAGATCGATTGTATTTAAATCGTAGCCTTCATTTCTCGATTGTATTTCATGGGTACTTTTGAACTATCATGAATATTTTTAAATTTCATGGACACTCGATCTCGATCCCCTCCATCTCGATCGCTATCCCACCTCGCCAGATCCGCCCCCTCGCCGAGCACCCCCAGTCCACCGGCCGCCGCCGACCCCCGCACCCTCGATTCCTCCATCTTTTAAAATGGCTTTTAAATGCTACTGTCTTATAAAAAAATGCTACTGTCTTATAAAAAATGCTACTGTCTTATAAAAATAAGTATCAAACAGCTTTTTCAATGCTACTGTCTTATAAAAAATATTACTGTTATTATTTAAACAAGTTTGAACATTTTTAAACACAAATAAGTATCAAACAGCTTTTTAAATGCTAAAAAATTTGTGGAGCCCACCTCGATCCCCCTCCATCTCGATCGCTGTCCCACCTCGCCAGATCCGGTCCCCCTACTTGAGCACCCCAGTCCACCCGGCCGCCCATGAAACCCCCGCACCCTCGATTCCCCTACTCAACCGCCACACCCCCGCACTCACAAGACCGTCTTATAAAAAATAAGTATCAAACAGCTTTTAAATGCTACTGTCTTATAAAAAAATATTACTGTTATTATTTAAACAAGTTTGAACATATTTAAACATAAATAAGTATCAAATAGCTTTTTAAATGCTAAAAAAAAATTTTGTGGAGCCTGGGAGTCGAACCCAGGACCTCCTAGTGTGAGAACTGGAGGCTGACCAGTCGAGCTAGTAGAGTGGGCTTGACATGGATAGGTTCTGGTAGTAGATAACCTTTTGGCTTTTGTGGAAATAAAAAAAAAATACTAATGGCGCACCACGGTGGGGTGCGCCATTAGTGTGGATATGCTAATGGCGCACCGCAGTGAGGTGCGCCATTAGTATTGTAACCCCTCGCCCGATCCCCCTTCGCCCGATCCCCCCGCCCGATCCCCTCGCCAGTTCTCTCCCTCTCGCCCCACCGCCCGCCGCCTGCCCTCGCCCTCGCCCTCGCCTCGCCCTCTCCCTCCATCGCGCATTCCTCGCCGCCGGGCCGCCGGGCCAGCGCCCGCCGCCGACCCGCCCGACCCGCCGCCCGGGCCGCCCGGACGCCGCCCGACCCGCCGCCCGGACGCCGCCCAGACGCCGCCCGACCCGCCGCCCGGGCGCCGCCCCGACCCGCCGCCCGACCCGCCCGCCGCCCAGCGCCGCCTCGACCCGCCCAGCGCCGCTGCCCACCTCGACCCCGCCCGTCCACACCACCGTCGACCCGCCTCGACCCGCCCAAGGTACTTACTTCACCACCGTCGACCCGCCTCCCTCGACCCGCCTCCCTCGACACCGATGATCACTCCATTGTCTTAGGAAATACAACTTCACCATCGAACACATCTAGCTCTGCCTATCTCTTTGTTTTCATTTGTTCTCAGTAGTACTCGATGTGATATTGTGCTTTATTTTTCTTTAGCAGGAGCACAAAACCACAAATTAATATTTAAAAGATTTTTTTCTAAAAACAATATTAAATAGATTGTGCCGTGTCAAGAACATATCTGATTTATTGCTTGCCAATGTGACACCAATATTCGAGTAGTAGATCACAAATTAATAGTCATATTTTTTGAGGAATTTACTGTAGGTTAAATTTCACAATGTTCCTAAACCCTGATTTTCCATGAATTTTGTAAATCCTGAACTGCAAAACCACTGTCCAAAACCAAGATATGGTTTAGTTTAAATGTTTTTGCAAAGTGTGGAGTCCACCAGTAAATTTGAGCATAGGTTTTCCAAAGCATCTAGCCTAGTCATGTCCTCTCTTTCTTTCTCGCATAAAGCTAGTTAGATGCGGGAATTCTTTCGTTTCCTCTGGATGCTGATATATAATTAAGTTCTTGTTCCACGACTTCTGAATGGTCGAGAGAACTAATACTAGTCGTGCATTACATGGCCCAACATATTCGGCTCAGTCTTCAGTGCGCACAAAATGTAGGCCCTTGATAGGTTGTTTGGACAAGCATTTCCCCTCCTGCAGTGTGTTTCAGTGCACCTTCGATTTTGTTTATGTTCTTTTCTTGTACCCAAGAAGCTGCATCTGAATTATGTTTGATCAACATGATAGAGAGAATAACTGACACATGCAATAGATTGTTGAAACTAGTCATGCAATTGAGATCATAAGCAACAAACATCATATCCACGTCGATCACTACTAACAGTAAAACAAATACTAGCCCTAAGAGAGAGAATAAGTTATGAATAAATATTTTATTTTTATTATTGCAGCCAGCTACCACTATCTTTTTTCGTTCTGATACATTGCAGCCAGCAGACTGTATATACTTGTACAATAACTCGTACAAGCTCACCTGTACAAGTCCCAGCATTTATTTTTCTGGACCTGGCAATAGACGTGGCTTCATTTACTATCCTTGCCACAAAAGCCAGTTTCCCATACTCTACATGATTACATTGTGGTTTGCACATATGCCTTCTTCGTTGACTCAACTTCTCTTTATTTTCATTTGGTTCTGTGCTTCTTTTGCTTCTAGTCAGGGGAGTTGGGTGGAAAGGAGTGGATCGAACTGCGATCACACAAGATCTGCTAACGTGCTATCTTGGTCGAAAAACTTAGGTAAATTTATCTTTTGTACATCTTTTTTCTTGGTTACTCAGTTTACGGAAAGCTGCATTGTCTATTCATTTTGAACTGTGAAGGACAGTAGGAGAGGCTCCTACAGTCTTGTATTAATAAAACAAAATTAAAGATACATGGTATGTATAAGGTATAGGGTCTTTGACCCTAACCAAAAGATAAGATACTAGTACAAGGTTTTTAGGTAATTTGTTGCACTAGGGAGCTTATGAAATCCTCAAGCTCAGACTTCCTCCCTATATCTCAACAATGGCAAAATCATGATTAAATCTAGAGAGCCAAACATTTTGTTTCGTTCTTTCCACAAGTACCAAACAGCTACAGTACACACCTACATGAACATGGGTCTGTCCCAGGCCTGTTTGGCAGCAGTTAACAATCCTCATATGAGATGAGAGGATTTTTTAATTGGCTTCTTGCAGTTTTGAAAATTCAGTTTATTCGTTACTGAAAATTCAGTAAATTCAGTTAGGCACACAAATTTCAGAACTTTTGTGTGCCCTAGTACTTGGTGTTTGTAGAAAACCAGGAGTGTCAATGGGACTAGAATTCACTTGTTCTTATATGGGTGAAACTTCACTTGTTTTTAGGCTAGTGTAGGGTGTTGCTTTATTCTGTCATCATTTGTAACTATGTCACAAGTAAATTGTTCCTTCTTCTGTATTTGACAAGTAATGACTGTTGATAAGCTGAGGCATGGATTAAGCTGTTTCTTTGTTGTAACATACTGTATATAACTCCACAATGAAATACAATACATATTGATGTGCTTTTAAAACTTGTTCATGTACTGAACTACTAATGCCTTGTGATGCTCTGAATTACTTGTGATGCCTCTGAATTACTTGTGATCACATTGAGAAAGACTTGTAAAGATGATGATCATCTTTAACAGAAAACAATTTGTGATGATTTTGCTAGTTTGCTGGGTTTTGTCTCCGACCATCGTGGTCGTGATGATATTGCAGGTACCCGAGAGGCCCTTGAGTTTGCCGGAATGTCGATTAACTTCCGTTCCGGCAAATTAGTACTCCATATGTCCTATTTTCAGCAAAGGTCATGCTGAAATTTTCCGTGAATTTTAGCATGACTTTGCTAAAAATAGGACATATGGGGTACTTGTGACTAATGCATGGGCCGGGGTATCTTAGTAGTTAATTAAGTAGGATCAAGTGCCCGGCGTACTTGTGACTAATGCATGGCTTTTAGGGTGCCTCGGTGTCGATAAAACCGAAATGATGAAAAGTTAGGCTTTTAGGGTGCCTTGGCGTCGAAAAACCCTCAATGATAAAAGCTTAGATTTTAGGATGCCTCGTGTCGACAAACCCTAAATGATGAGACCATGATCTTGTTCCTTGACAATAACCAACTTTTGACCAAACTTTGTTTCTATTTAGAGAGAAACATGGCCCACAACGATGAGGCCGGGGTTGGCGGCAAGGCATTCTCGAGCTGTCCCAGAGATGGAGGAACAACCTCACTTGTATGAGGACGCCGCCTTCCCACCGATCCACGAGACCACGGATGGTGCCGCCGAGGATGACCACACTGATGCCACCACTGATGGTGCCGCCGAGGATGCCACCACTGATGATGGCGCCGCACGCACAGATGGCAGCCCACCGAAGAGGCAACGGAAGGACCGGCGCCCGATCGTGCTCCGCACCCTCAAGGAGGAAGTTCTTGAAGTGGACTCCAACGGAATCCAACGGCGCCCGAACGAATAGTCAAGGGGTACTCGCTTCAGCTCGGGTGCATTGTCCGGAGCACCGTCTCGATCAACACCGAGAACCTGAGGCATCCTGACCGAGGGAATTTGCGCAACCTCCTCTTCACGAAGCTGCACGAACGATACAAGTTCCCCGCTGAATTTGAAAACACAAGCCTCAAAGGGAATAAAGTGAACAATGCTGCCCTCACGAAGATGAGCAAGGCCCTGTCTACTTGGAAAAGCAATGTGAAGAGAATGATCGAGAAAGGTGAGAGTTATGAGAAGATCAAGGAGAAAATCCTTCGATCACCGAAGATGACTACAACGACTTCAAGATCAATTGCTCGAGGACCGCAAGCTCCCAATCAAGTGAGTGGGGAAACAAATGCGGAGCTGAACATAGGGGAACACACACTCGGTCCCGGCGGTTCTGAGTGGCGGAGCATATATGGGACAAGGAGGAGGCGGACCGTGCCGAGCAAGGCCTACCGCCCCTCTTCGATACATACAGCGGTGACAAGCAGACCAGGAACTTTGTCAGGGCCCGGTACAAGAAGGACCCGAAAACAAAGGAGCTTACCACGGATCCAAAGACCAGGCAGCTTGAGCTTGTTCTGGTAAGGAATACACCCCGCCGTAATTAGCTCCATATGGTTGCATTCTAATTAATGAAGCCGAATTTCTAAATGGTTCACATTCCTTCCGCAGCGATCGAAAGCAGTAAGCGCTGGGTCGACTCAGAGCAACCCTTGGGACACCACTCTAAATAGGGGTTGAATGTAATGAAGAACAAGGATAAGCTCGATGGCCGACGCTACCTGGTCGTGTGGCCGCAAAGGCTTGTCGACAAAATGGGGTCATACTATACCGCTGGTGTGCGGAAGGAGAAAAAGACCAGCTCGGAAAGCCAGCGCGAGAGGTTCAAGAACTCAAAGGCACAGGTGGCGCGGATTCCGGAGATTGTCCAAGAGCAAGTGGAACAACGACTCGGAGCGACGATCACCGCCTTTGTGCCTACCTTGATCTCGGGGTTGAGTGCGTGGATTGCGGGCGGCCAATAGGGGCCGCCCCCGATTCCTAGCTTCACGGCCAGCAACTCGCATAATGCGATGGCGGGGCCATTGGTGCCTCCCACGGAGGCGGCATTGGTGTCTCCGACGCCGGCACGGGAGCTTAATGCACCGGGTGTACGCCGGCCGGCACCTCTGCAGCAAGCGGCCCCTCCGTCCCCTGCACGCCCGCCGTTGGCGGTGCCTCTACATTAGCCGAGCTCGACGCCATCACGGTAACTAATTAAGCCTCTCGGCCGATGAATTCATCTCCTTGCCTTTGACTGGGCATCCCTGACGCCCTACATGTTTTCGCAGGGCGCCGCCGATGTTCCGTGCACTCTCCTGCACTTCGTGAACAACGAGTTGGTCGATGTCGCCAAGGGAAAAATCGTTCAACCGGGCAACCCCTTGTTCCACGGTACCCAGATGCCACCCAACTTGTTTAGGGTTCAACTGGTTCGGGTGCTGCCAGGCTGCGACGACTTGTTACCTCCGCATCGACCGTCGGGGCCGACGATGGTGACGTGATGACCCTCAGCGCCTGCCTGAGCTGGCCCCTGCTTTGGCCGAAGAGCCAGATTCGTTTGGGGGCGGGGGACACCACCCCAAAGACAACACCGCCAATCGTGCCGGCGCCAAGTCGGCCCCATGGCAAGACCGCCGTAACGGTGCCGGACATCCCTATGCCACTGGATCCAAACATGCATATGGCACAGGATCAGAATGACGACGACGACGACTATGATACATTTGGCAACGTCGATCAATACTTTGCCGAGCATGGGTACGATGGCGACTTCATGGGGCCTCCTTCTCAAGAACCAAACCCAACAAAAGACGCGTGTGCGATCTAGCTCGCATCATGGAGAAGCCAAGTTGCAACAGCGCGCCGTCATGCGTTCAGCTCTCAGAGACGCCTCCAATGCCGACTTCACCGAGCCTCGAGATAGGCGAGGTGCAAAATATTATCAGCCCCAACACACTCAAGAAGGCGGTCTGTGAGCAAAACTCGGTCCCATTACAGGAGAAGAAGAAGGCACGCAAAAGAAAGACTAAGAAGGGTGCGAGCCAGCGGCACCGAGTACGATCCGTGCTCAGACGGGCCACCTTCACCGCAGGATATCTCGAGGAGGATGCATGTGGCGGGTAGGGCGATGCTACCGACAAATATGCTCAATGCTGCAACCGGTGCTATCTGGAGTCTGCATGACAGTGTTCTTTCTTTGTAGAAGCGGCGTCTCGTGGAGAAGGATGTGGCATACCCGGTTTTCACGGCCAAGGTGCCGGAGGGCAAGGGCTTTGTGGATAACTCCATCGGGCGTCACGATCATCCTGCGTTTGATGACATCCACGCTATGTTGAACCTTCATCCGCTGCACTACACCTTCGTTCGGCTATTTTCGCTGAGTATGGAGATGCGGATCATTCGCGACAAGACCCGGACATCGTGATAGTCGACCCCTTCTACATGCGTGCCAAGATCTTGGGCAGCGCTGGGACCGCAAGTCGCGAAGTTCTTACCTCGAAGGCGTCATTACGGCAAACCAAGAAAAGGATAACTTCCTCGTGCCTTACTTTCCCGAGTAAGTCCTCCCTCAACCGCCCGTAACATATGAATTCTTACATTTCGATCGTTTTCTTTTAACATTCCGTGTTTTCTGCAGTGACACACGTTGCACGCTCATCCTCCTAAGCCCTAAATATTCCATGGCCACGTATTTCGACCCGGACCGTCGATCGAACGTAGACTACACAAATGTCAAGAAGGTTCTTGATGATGTTCTCCTGCCACGCCAAATCTGGAGGCACCTTCACCAGGCCTATTCGTAAATACGGCAAGCACGCGTGTTCTCCCACAATACGACGCTCGCTGCTGCCAAGCAATCACCGGGCGGTCGAAGGGTGCCTACTACGCCATCCATCACATGCGGGCGATCGTGCGGGACCATCATCAACTTCTGCTACCGAGTAAACTCAAGATTGGGCCGCGGCGTGTCGGCAATCCAGACGCGGACCTCCGACAAGAATTCTTTCGCATCCAATGGAGTTTGCGGAAATCATCCATCAAGATGTCCTTCGTACCTCGGGGCAGTTCTACCTCGAAATCAACCGTCCAACAAAGTGACATCGACACAATGCTACAAATGCAGGATGACAACGCCCGTTCTTTCATGACTCCCACTATAGACGGCGGCTTCATCCACGCTCCGTTACCTTGAGTCGAGTTGTCTAGTTCTAAAACATCGATTGGGTCATGTTGTAATTAAACTTTAATGAACTTGTAGTATGTCTCTTTGGTTTCGAGAGTCGTTCAACTTAGATGTAATCGATGCTATTAATGTCTTGCTTTTCTCTTCCGATCGTTCTGTTGCATACTTATATATTGCTTATGTATTGTCTGTGAATTGGTACTAACGCTTACGTTTGGCTAGTGCATAGCGATGCCGACGTATGTCGTGTACAAGGGTAAGGTTCCCGGAGTCTCGATGACCGGGAGGAGTGTCGGAGACAGGTTCACCGATTCAGCGGTAACAGTTACAAAGGGTACACCACTAGGGCCGAGGCCGAATCTAGATCGCCCGCTATCTAGCGGGAGAGGGAGGAGCGTTGGAGGAACCGGATGAAGACGAGTTTCATCGTGATGATGCTCATCGTGATGACCGCAGCTCTCTTCTATGTGATGGTAGTTTAGATGATCGATATCGACTTGTAATGCGAAGATAAACTTCGCTACTCGCGGTCTCGAGACTTGTAATATAATGTTCTATCTTTGTTCGGTCTTTTCAATTCGGAGACTAATATGATGAATTGTATTCGAGACTAATATGATGAATTGTATTCAAGGACAAATCTTCTATTGTATTTGATGAATCTATTGTTGATGTGTGCTGTCTATATTTTGTCAAATTATACATTTTGTAACCTGTGCAAAAACAGAAAATAAAAAATAAAAAACCTAATATTCATACTAATGGCGCATCACATGATAAAGTGCGCCATTAGTATGACAAAGGCATACTAATGGCGCATCACCAAGTGCGCCATTAGTATGCTGCGGTTACTAATGGCGCATCCGGAGGTGGTGCGCCATTAGTATGCCAAAGCACCTGGGTATACATGCCCCCTGGGAGGCATACTAATGGCGCACCCTTGCATATACTAATGGCGCATCAGGTGGTGCGCCATTAGTATACCAGATACTAACGGCGCACCAGGTGGTGCGCCATTAGTATATCAGATACTAATGGCGCACCACCGTGCGCCATTAGTATCTGGTATACTAATGGCGCACCAGCTGGTGCGCCATTAGTAAAAATTACTAATGGCGTGCTGTCAATGGCGCACCTCTGATGCGCCATTAATGGCCATATTAGGTGCGCCATTAGTAGTGGTATTTCTAGTAGTGACTCCTCAGCAAAATGGCGTCGTGGAGCGCAAGAACAAACTCTTGTTGAGATGGCTCGCACTACGCTTGATGAATACAAAACGCCTCATCGTTTTTGGATTGATGCAATTGATACCGCGTGCCACATCATCAACAGAGTATATCTTCACAAATTCTTCAAGAAGACTGCCTATGAACTCCTCACTGACAAGAAACCCAATGTGAGTTATTTCAAAGTCTTCGGTGCTAAATGCTGGATTAGAGATCCTCATCACAATGCTAAATTTGCACCAAAGCACATGAAGGTTTTATGCTTGGTTATGGAAAGGACTCGCACACCTACAGAGTCTTCAACAATGTTCTTTACAAGATTGTTGAAACTGTAGATGTGCGGTTCGATGAAACTAATGGCTCGCAAAGAGAGCACCTACCTTCTGTGATAGATGAACCAGCACCTGAGGATTCTATCAAGTTCAAGGCGATCGAGAATGTCATTCCTCTGAAGAATCTTTGAAGAATTCATTCCAGATCGTGAAGAACGTCGAGCTGATGCACCTGAAGATAATGCTGAAGAAAATGGTGCTGAAGAAAATGCTGATCAAATTCCTCGACGACAACCAGCTCATCCTCGCGTTGCAAAAGAAGTGCAAGTTGACAAGATCATCGATGACATTGAAGCACCAGGTCCTCTCACACGCTCAAAAGCTTCACATTTATCTAACTTTTGTGGGCACTATGCTTTTGTCTCTATCACAGAGCCCACTAAGGTAGATGAAGCATTTCTGGAGCCTAAGTGGATTCAGGCAATGCAAGAAGAATTACATCAGTTCGAGCTCAACAACGTCTGGGAACTGGTCAAACGTCCAGATCCTCGCAAACATAATATCATTGGCACAAAGTGGATCTACCGCAACAAGAAAGATGAAAATGGCCTTGTGCTGAGGAATAAGGCACGACTTGTAGCTCAAGGCTACACACAGGTTGAAGGAATTGATTTCGATGAAACTTTTGCACCTGTTGCTAGACTTGAGGCTATTTGCATATTACTTGCTTATGCTAACCATCATAATATCACTTTATATCAAATGGATGTGAAAAGTGCATTCCTCAATGGTAAGCTTGAGGAAGAAGTATATGTTGCTCAACCCCAGGTTTTGAAGATCCAACGAATCCCGACAAAGTCTTCAGACTCAACAAGGCCCTCTATGGCCTCAAACAGGCCCCACCAGGCGTGGTATGATACTTTGAAGGAATTCTTCGTGAAGAATGGCTTCACACCCGTTCACTCGACCCTACTCTCTTTACTAAATCTTATGATGGTGAACTGTTTGTGTGCCAAATATACGTTGATGATATTATCTTTGCCTGTACTGACCAATGTTATAGTGATGAATTTGCCTATATGATGAGTGAAGAATATCAAATGTCTATGATGGGAGAGTTGAAATTCTTTTTAGGTCTTCAAATTCGTCAACAACACAATGGCATATTCATATCTCAGGAGAAATACCTCAAGGATGTTCTGAGGAAATTCGGCATGCAAGATTGCAAAGGCGTCAAAATACCTATGCCCACAAATGGCCATCTATGCAATCGATGAAAATGGTATTGACTTCGATCACCAGGTATACCGCTCCATGATTGGTTCTTTATTGTACTTATGTGCATCTATGCCAGATATAATGCTTAGTATTTGCATGTGTGCCCGATTTCAAGCTACACCGAAGGAATCACACCATAAGGTTGTGAAGCATATTCTTCGATATCTAGCTCACACACCAACACTAGGATTATGGTACCCCAAGGGCTCTACTTTTGATCTCATTGGATATTCTGACTCTGACAATGATGGTGATCGTGTGGACCGCAAGTCAACATCTGGTACTTGTCATTTCCTCGGACGATCTTTGGTCTGTTGGTCCTCGAAGAAACAGAACTGCGTATCACTGTCTACTGCCGAAGCTGAGTACATTGCTGCTGGTTCTTGCTGTGCTCAATTGCTATGGATGAAGCAAACTCTCAAGGACTATGGCATCAACGTGAAGAATGTGCCTCTCTACTTTGAAAATGAGAGTGCCATCAAGATTGCTCACAACCCAGTTCAGCACTCAAAGACAAAGCACATTCAGATTCGTCATCATTTTCTTCGTGATCATGTGTTGAAGGGTGAAATCTCCATCGAGCATGTGAAGACTGAAGAACAGCTAGCCGATATCTTCACAAAGCCCTTGGATGAGAAGAGATTTAGCAAGTTGCGGTGTGAGCTAAATATCTTAGAATCTTCGGATGTTCTTTGAAAAGGACACACATCCTGACACTTATGCAAAATTGATGACTTAGATGTGCAACACATGAAGAAACGTTTTTCTTCAATCAATGAAGAATAACACTCTATGTGTGAAGAAATTAATGAAAGATTTGATTCTCAGAACCCTACGACAATTGTACGCGGTGTCTAAAATCATCATTCTTATACGGTGGGTCACGCCACCACCAAAGTTGAAAATCTTCAATTTGAGTTTTTTCCTCAGTTTTGAAATCTTTCAGTTTTTCAAATTCTTCAACTTTGCAAAATCTTCACTGTTTCCATCGTTTTTCCTCATTGGCTATATTTATATATATGGGTTTATGTCCTCTACAGCATTCAATTATGGCTATTTCTTCAAGTTGCTTTTTCTGCTAAGTGAATGTGATCGGACCCTTCCCCCTCTATGTTATACTCAACACAATCTATTCACAAATTCTTCATGTGCGTTCTATTCGAAACTCGTTCAAAATCTTCACTGTGTCCTTGTCAGCTGAAGAAATTGAGAACGAAACTTTTAACTTATCTTATCCAAATTTTCGGCTTTGCCGCTCAATCCGTTCCGCTTCCTACGTTAGACATATCTATTCACCCACGATCTAACACGATCTCCACTTTTCAGTACGTGGGTGACACATGTCAAGCGAATGAGAAGGGTCAGGGGCACGTTCGTCCAAAATCTTCGGGCGAACAGTTTTTTCGCCGTGGCTATATATAGCCCCTCTCCCCTTCCTCACTTCCTTTACTCCGCTCGACCGCTCTCTCTCGCTCGAGCTTCTCAAACCCTAGTGCCGCCGCTACTCCATCATCGTTGGTAAGGAAGAGCTTCACTGCCTCGACCTCATCGCCATCGTACTCGCACCGACCGCGGAAATCTTCACTCCGCCGCCGCCGTAGCTGTCTTCCTCCGCCGAGTTAGGGCGTGGGAGATCTGAACTGACGAACTTCTAATCTACACTTCTCAGTTCGTCGTGTTCTTCAGTTCGGGTAATTAAAAGTTACTTTTATTACTCGCTTTGATTCTCAAACCTTCCTGAAAATCTTCAAAGGTGTTTATTCTTCAAATCTTCACACATATGAACACCTAAAAAAATACGCTTTTGATTCGTTTCTCTAAGCAATGATTTTTCTTCAAGATTCCTCAATTGTGTGGATCCTCGATCTATACAACTCTGGAACCTAATACAAAGATCGCTTAGTGAAATTCTTCAAGGCTCATCTGGTCAAATTCCTCAAACTAGTTTTTTTAAACCTTTTGAGAACGCATATGACCTCTCTAAATTCCTCGCAACTATACTCTGTTCACATGTACTCATGTCCGCTGCTGAATCACTAGGTTCTCATCAACTTAACTCATTTGCAGCGTTCCTCGAAGAAAAGTTGCATACTTCTTCAAAGAATTCAATTGTTCAAATTCCTCAGCTGCAGAATATGGCAGCAGGAAAGAAGCCACAGAAAGGAGGAAAGAGGCCTGAGGTCATGACTGCTTTTGAGATACCTGAGGACATCTATGCTGACTATTGCACACCTGATGAAGCCAAGTTTGGCAAGGAAAACAAAAATCAGCGCAAGGTGCGCATTCAGAGGATTGAAAGGAGATGGGCAAGAGAATGGAGGGAGTACAGGTATGTTACTCCAAAGTATATGAAGAAATTAGCTCTTAATCCTCCATGCCCAAGAGCTCCATTGGCACCTGGCCAAGAAGCTGACCCCACCAGCATCAAGCGTGGTGAGGACTTTCCTGAAGAATGGGCCAAGCGCCAGGCCAAGTTGGCGAGACAAGCCAAAGAAGCAGTGAGGAAATTCAAATGAGGACTCTGCTACTGCTGCTGCCACTGAGGCCCCAGTCAAGCCCAGAAAATCCATGGCAAAGAAGCCAGCGCACAAGCCAAGTGCTTCACCAACAGTGCCCTCACGGCCAAAATCCTCAGCAATGCCCTCACGGCCAGAATCTTCAATGCCCTCACGGCCAGTTCCTCATGCTGCTCCTGCTCCTCCCAAATCTTCAGCAGATCCTCCAAAGTCCTCAGCACCTGTGCATCTGGCCACATGCCAAAGGACTGCAGGCATCTCTATGGCCTCTGGTATCTCAGCAAGTTCCTCAGCTGCACCAAATTCTTCATCAGGCCCCACTCTGCTGAAGAAAAAGGCAACTGCTGGACGAGGTCCTCGGCCAAGTCCGAAGAAGAAACAGGTTGCCTTCCAAGGGCCATCTGACGATGAAGCTGATGATGACGAACTTGCAGAAATCATCAGAGACCGACAAGTTAGGGCTGCTAGAGCCAAAGGCACACCTGTGCCACTGCTTTTGGATCCAAGGGTGATCCTTGAATACATTGATCTATGGCACAAGGATCCAGAGACACCTATGCCTGATTTTCATTTAACTCCTGGACAAAGTCACATGCTGACCCATTTCATCTCTGAAGAGAAATGGAAATTTGAGAAGGCAAGGCAGATCAAGAAGGCTCGATTCGTAAAAGAGAAGTTCACGAGGAAAACGTTGTCGTAATGACAACCGAGGAACTCCTCAAGATCCAGTCTGAAATCAAAGCCCTCAAGATGACTTTGATGCCTATTATGCTGATTGGCAAGGAGCCAAAGTCAGATTTTTCAATCGACAAAGAAGTTCACAAATGTTGCAGCCCCAACGCAACAAGAAATTCCTCAGTCGAGTCGCTGCTCAGCCTCTTTGAAGAACATGCCAAGACCATCGATGATTTTCAGCCTGCTGAAGACAATGCTAGTTCCAGGCTGATGACTCCATTCCACCACGATGAAATTTCCAGGCATCCACTAGTGGTGCGCTGAAGAAACTGAAGAAGTCAGGCAATCGCATCGGCCATTCGAGGAAATTCAAACAGATTCCTCAGCTCCTCCTGCGCCTACACCAACTCCTATCCTTCCATATGCATCAGATGTGAAGAAGACCATGGCTGCAGAGCAAGCTGCAGTGAAGAAAAGGAAAGCATCAGCTGCTTCAAATTCTTCAGCCCCGAAGAAAATGAAGCCTATGATAAGCTCTTTTGAAAATCCAATCGATGTTGTTCCAATTTTCTCCATTCCATCAAAGGACCTTGTTCCTTTTGGTGAAGAATATGAGATCCCTAGCGGATCTGATGAAGAAAATCATTCTGCTGCTTCGTCAGAGCAGATTGATGAAGAAATTGAAGTGGATGCGATCCCTTCTACTCCTGTCATTTCCTCGCCAATGCCTCAGTTCACAGCTGAAGAGGCTGGCGTTGAAGAAATTGAAGAAGATGTGGATATTGGAAGCACAACACCAGTGATGAACGATGACTTTTGGGACAGTCAGCATCCAAATTCCCCACTCTTCACTCCAATACAACAAATTCCTCAGTCCCCTGCACCAACGGTTCAAATGGGCTCTGAAGAAACTCATCCCACCTTGTCCGTTCATGAAGAAATTCCAGCAACTAGTGCTGAATACCTGCTGCTGCTGATCCTTTGAACACGCAGACTGCATATGAAGAGGAACCAGAAAATCCTCAGCCTGAAGAACCTGAGATTGCGATTCCTGAGGTAGTGATGCAACTCACTGACAATCCACTGCCAAAGCCAAAGAATCCATTCTCAACGAAGCAAAAATTCAAGGCTGAAGATTTTTTCGGCGAGCATGTATTCTTCACTGACTACAACCCATATGACTCTGCTCGCATAAGGAAGAGGCGTTTCTGGACTGCTAGTCAAGCCAACTTCTATTCCTCTGTGCTATTCAACAAATACAAAGTCTTCGATCATGCACATATTCCTCACGTGGACATGGAATCTCTGCCAGGCTTCGAGGCAGTCCTCAGTGTTCTTCACGATGCTGGGTTGCTGAATTTCTGCACTGACATCTGTGATTGGAATAAAGAACTCATTCTTCAATTCTATGCGACGCTGCACATCACCAGAGATTCTTAAGATGTGAACTCATGGGTACTGGACTGGATGACAGAAAATACTCACTACAAGGCACCAGCAACTGAATTGCTTTGTGCCCTCCCACTCAGTCCTCCCCTTGATGGTGCTCGTTGCATCTACAACGAACCTGAGCTTTTAAATCATTACATGCAAGTGCTGATGAAGCCTTTGAAGCCAGGGCAGGCCCCTCGAACCAAATTCCTCGTTAAGGAATTCATCAGATGTGCCTCGGACTGTCTATCGCATTCTGACGAAGACAATGAGTCCTATCAAAGGCCATGACTCAAATGATGAAGAAGTCGTTGGCATCATGAAGAATATGCTTTTCAATATCATTCATGGCGTTCCCGTCAACTTTCATGATTTCTTCCTGAGGACTCTGGCAAACATTGATATGTCACCTTTTGAGCTGAAGCGTTATGCACCATGGATTATGAGGTTCATCAGGACAAGGTCTTCACTCAATTACAAGGCTGATACTCTGAACCATTGTAGCTACTTGCCTCCAATTGAAGTCCTCAAACGGACATTTTCCTCAGCTGATGACAAGGGCAAGGCAACTGCTGTGATAGATGAAGGCATTCGTCCATTGGATGGTCAATTTCGCAAAGCTGCATCCTACTCCACCAATGATGACTCTGCCACAAATGACTCTGCCGCCAATACCTCAGCCAAGCAAAATCATCAAACCACAAAGAACTGTGGTGATGACTGATCGTGAGTTACTCCTCAGTCTTCATCAGAAGGTTGATCGCAATCATAAATGGGTCAAGCATCAGTTTGGTTCAATTCTTCACGACATGACCTCAACACATAATGCAGTGAAGAAAAACCAATACTACCTCCATGAAACCTTCAACCGTACCTGGGCTGTTCTATCTCATCTCTACAGCGCAGAAGATCTGAAGAACATGGGTCTCAAGGAAGAATTTGACTGGTCTGCACCTCCACCGAAGAAATTCAAGAAGGTCAAGGTTCCTTCCTTGGTGGCCAGCTCCTATTCTTCATCACGCGACACTGGTGAAAATGAAGACTTGGACGACACTGCAGCAGACCCTACTACGACAACCGACCGTGACAACGATGGCGCTCCTCCATCAACTTGATATTCTTCAGGGGCGTTAGTCCTCAGTTTTGATCCTTTTGGTCATTCAATGACAAAGGGGGAGAAATTTGAGTTAGTCTTCAAACGGGTCTATTATATGGGTGTTTTTTCTGCTAAGTTACAACTCTCGCTCTTCTGAAACTTTTATTGGATCGAGTTGTAATCTTAAACCCGATGGTGCTCTGATACTTTTGATTTGTTCCTCTGCATGCTTATTCTTCGTTATATGTTAATACACGAATGCTGAATTACATCAGTCACCATATTTCATCATGCATTTCAAATTCTTTATATTATATGTCAAATGCGTGTATGACTTACAAGATATAGGGGGAGATCTCCATGATTCAACTCTTCAAATGTGCATTGCCTCAAAAGCAACTTCTCACTATGCACATCTTCAGGGGGAGTTCTTCTATATCTTGCAATCAAATTCCTCAATATCAGTATTTACACTTCATATGTTTATCCCCGTTGAAAACTTAACCTATATTGTCATCAATCACCAAAAAGGGGGAGATTGTGAGTGCATCTAGTGCCCCTTACTGATTTTGGTGTATTGAAGACTTATAGGTTAAGGGACTAATCTGTTTATGAGTGTACACAGGTCCATAAGTCTATGAGGAGTTTGATATTTACAGAGAAAGTCCACCCCTAAAAATGAAGTTCTTCGTCTGAAGACTTTGGTATTCTGAAGACTTTCTGAAGACTTTGAAAGTGATGAAATTGGTGTGACCTTGAAGACTTGGTATTCATTTGAGGAACATGAAGCGTGAAGACTTTTGATTTCGTAGTTTCATTTTTCTCTTTCTTGAGTCATAGGAAACACCGTACTGTTAAAGGGGGTCGAGGAAGTACTAAGGAGAAATTTCCATGTGATGCTCAACTCATAATCCTACACCTACCAATCCCTTCGAGTGAAGCCTTTGGAAATCTCATATAGTTCAGTCAATTTCTTCAAGGATGTGAGACGAAGTTCTTCCGTCATGAGAATTTGTTCTGACTGAGGAGATAGGAATTCGCTAGTGTGGATTGCCTACACAGTGAGGAACATGATAGCCCTGAGGAATTTGAAAGTCAAATTTCTGACCGTGGCTGTGCTGCGCGCCAGCTGTTCCAAAATATCTTATCCACCTAACGATCATATCATTGAAGGGCATTTATGTCTTATCATGTCGGGCTGCTCCCTAGGCTATAAATAGCCGCCCCCTACAACCACTAGCTGGTTGGCTGCTTCGAGAGAACTTGACACTTGTCATTTAAGAGCATCCCATCCTCCGAGGACTTTGAGCGAAAATCATCGAGTGAGGAAAAACCCAAAACCAAACCCCTACAAATCTGCGTGGATCCGACGCTTGTTACCTTTGAAGACTGTGCTTTTTCCAGACGGTTAGGCGTCATGGTCTAGAGCATCCAAGAGGAATTGTGGATTGCCGAGTGACCAAGTCTGTGAAGGTTTGAAAGTCGCCTGAAGACTTACCACAAGTGATTGGACGAGGTCTGTGTGACCTTAGTTCAAGGAGAATACGGTGAGGACTTGGTGTCCCGAGCTGCGTGCTCAACGACTGGGTGTCCGGGACTGTGTGTCCTCGATTTTAAATACTCAGCCGCTCCAACCAGACGTACAACTGAGACAGCAGTTGGAATTGGTCTAACAAATCATTGTCTTCACCAACCTTACTGGTTCTATTTCCTCAACTCATTCATTTCCTCATTACTGTGTTGAGTGGTTGTTCATATCTGTGTTTGAAGACTTTAACTGAAGACTTTCTCAATTTCCTCAGTTCAATTTCTTCAGTCTGTTTATCTTCATCTTGTTTATATCCTGTGATTACGCTATCTGTACTCTGTGATTGTCTTCATTTCATCATGATGACCATGCCAGCATTCTGTTATGCTTACTTCTGAGTACTTATTCCGCGGCAAGTAGTTCTTTGCTAAGTAATTTCCTCACCGGCAAATTCCTCAGTGAAGAGTTCATAAAAATCGCCTATTCACCCCCGTCTAGTCGATGTAACGCACTTTCAGGCCGTCAAATTAATTTTGACATCCATTGCCCATGTCAAATAGTTAGAACCATCGACGGCAAGTACAACAAACTCTTCTTTTAGATACGTCAGACATATCTGTTCAAACTTTCTCTGGCGATTTTGGTGGCCAGGTGCTCTCGATGGAGAGACATGTGTGATGACGTGTGAAGAAACAGTGTGATGAGAAGTAATGATCGATGTCTATTGATAATGATGATGTATATATTTATACCTTGTGAATAGGCGCATCGTGCAGACGCGCTGTTTACAATAGGCGAGACTAGAACCGTGTGTCCGTTAGAGCATCTCCAGCCATTGGCCCCCCAGGGGGCGCATAAAATCACCGCCTGGGGGCGAGCCGGCGCAAAAAATCGGCCTGGGGGCGAGCCGGCGCAAAAAATCGGCCTGGGGGCGAGTGGGTTCCCAGCCGCCGACCCCGGGGCCGCCCCCAGATGCCGTTTATGTTAAAAAAAGAGTATTCGGCAAAGTTTGGCTAAAATTCGGCAAACTAGGCATATATTAGACATGTTCGAAATTTTAAATAGCAAATCTATTAAAAAAGGCCGAAACTATAACTACTGGTCGAAGAAGTCACTGCCATCCTCGCCGTCGTCCGCGGCGGCCTTCTCCTCCTTGACGCGGCCGCTCCTGCTGGACCCCTGCCCAGCGTCGCCATGGCGGACCGGTGGTGGTGGCGGCGCGTCGTCATCATCGCTGTCATCGAGGACGACGACGCCTCCTTGATCGCGGCCCCGACACCAATGTTAGAAGTGCTCTAGGGCGCGGCATTAGCGCTCCATCTCCATCTGCAGCCAGTCATAGCGCGCCCATTTCAGGGCCGCCGCCTCGTCGAGCTCCCCGGCGCCGTGCTCCGTCTTCATGGCGGGAAGCCCCGGCTCCGTTTTCACGACCGCGAGCCCCGGCTCCGTCTTCGGTTTGTTGAAGTGCGGAGGAGCCGAGGAGGAGGCGCGCCGGCCGCCCTCATTTATGATGATGTTGGAGCTGTGAGTGCGCCGGCCAAGCGGCGTCTCCGCTGCGGGCTCGGCCTTGACGCCGAACACTGCCGGTGAGCCGGAGGAGTGGGAAGAAGAATGGGAGGAGGAGTGGGAGGAGGAAGTTGAGGAGGAGCCAACCTCCTGGGCATCCATTGCCCGGTGCGCCGGCGGAAGACCGGAGTGGCCGCCGCAGCAGGGTATGCTAGCGGCGGGTCGTTGCCGCCCTCGAGGTGCTCCAGCACATCCTGGAGCGTGCGGCCGGGAGCGCCCCTCGCTGTTCTTGACGCCTCCCACCACCGGCGCCGCGTTGGTGGACGCCAGCCTCTGCTCCTGGCAGTGCTGGAAGTATGCTGCCCATGACGCGTGGTTGTCGGCGGCGTACTGCGGGAGGGCGCTCTGCTCCTCTGTCAGGGAGGCTCGCACGCGGTCCACCTCGGCGGCGAAGTAGGCGGGGCACGCCTCGACATCGGGCACCGGGGAAATGGGCACGCCCCCGTTGCTGAGCCTCCACCCTGTCGGCCCGGCGCGCATGTCCGGTGGCGCCGGGATGTTCGCCCCGAAGAGTAGCCAAGCCTCGCACTCGTGGAGTGAGCGGTGGCCGAAGCCGTTGGCTGCCGCCGCGTTGTCGGGGAAACGCGCTGCCATCGGGCTTGGGAGAGAGGGAGAGGGAGGGAAGAAGCATCGGCGAGTGGCTGCGCACGAGGGGAGAGGGAGAGCTCGGTTGCGGTTGATGGCGGCTGTGGGCTGGTGTGGTGTGGCCACAGGCGAGGGAGGCCACTGGCAAGGCTGACCGGCTGCAGCCTTGCCATTGATTCCACGCGGGAAACCGAGGCGCTCCGATGACGACGAGGCGCGCGTCGCTGACTCGGCGGCCCGCGGCTCTTTCGAGCCAAAACCGCTCGCCCCGGCACCCCCTGGCGCCCCCCAGCGCGACGGATTCGGCCTGGGTGTGCCGGCGCTGATTTCGGCCTAAGCCGGCGAAAAACGGGTTCCTGGGGGCGCGACTGGGCCGTTTTTTCAGCGCCGGCGCAAAAATATCGCCTGGGGGGCGTGTTGGGGGCGCAACTGGAGATGCTCTTAGATTAGGAGGCGATTGTTCGGGGGGAACTGCACGGTTTCTTTTTTTGAACGGTCACCGGGGGGAGAGCTTCCCCACCTGAATATATTACCACTCAAAAGAGGATCGAAGAATTACAGCAGTAGTTCAGATTACAACAACAACTGTTAATGAATAGCAGCAGAGAGGAAATTCAGCCATTGCTTAGCAGAGGTACTGTCTTCTTCTTTTTTGAACCGGAAGACCTAGAGGGAGAAATCTGCTACAATGTTACGAATTGTAGTTCTGTGGGGGTGATCCTCGTTTCTGAATACGAGCGCGTTTCTGGAATCCCATATGTTCCATGCAACGGTCAGAGCGACCGAGGGCCAGATGTTGGGGTTGAGACCAAGAATCGAGGGGTGTTGGTGAAGATCATCCAGGGAGGTTGGCGGCGGCAGACCCAAGGCGGACCAAACCTGTGATGCGTAGGAGCAGTTGGAGATGAGATGGAGTACATCCTCGTGTGGGTCTTGGCATCATGGGAAAGCAGCTGATTTGGCGATATGCTTGCGAAACATGTTGGCTTTCGTGTTTAGCCGATCACGGAGGAGAAGCCAGGCGAAGATCTTGACTTTGATCGGCACCTTGGTGGTCCAGACAAAGTCGTGGTGGTGGTCAGCGTCTTCAGCAAGAATGGAGGAGCATGCGTTCTTGGCAGAGAGTGGCAGCCCATGGGAGAGGGACCGTTCATCAAGTCGATCTACCTGCTGAAAATCCTGCAACAGCAACAACACACAATCCAACTCGCGAGCAGCAGCATTAGATAGACGGTTCCGCAGGTTCGTTAATAAGCCTTTTTGCCATATTGTAGCCACTAGGACCTTGTCATCCAAAAGAGTGTGAGTGTAGGTTGGGGAAAACTTTATGGAGAGGCGACTGCAGTAGCCATTTGTCTAACCAAAAGAAGGTGGAAAGCCCATTATAAGTCATGACAAATGAGTGTTCGATGAGCAGTGGCAAATTTTTTTTGATAATTTTCTAGAGGAAGGAGGGCCTTGTAGTTTTTGTTGAGATGCCAAGAGGGTATTGTTGGTGATACCACTGTGTCCAAGGGACATTAGGGTTCTGCAAAATCTTGAAGGAGAATTTCATAAGCAAGCAGCGGTTCTGAACTTCGAGATTTTTAATACCTAGACCACCAGTATCTTTCGGTTTGCAAAAGTTTTTCCATGCGACTAAACAGCTTGCACCCGTGCAAGTTGCCTCATTTGACCAGAAGAACGCCCTCCAAATGGCGTCATGTTTTGTTATAATTGATTTAGGCAGTCGAAAGACTGGCATAAAATAGACTGTTATTGAGTCTAGGACTGCAGTTAGCAAAGTCAGACGAGCACCTCGAGAGAGCAGACGCGCAACCCAGCCGAAGAGGAATTTTTGAAAGCTGTCAATGATCGGGTCGAAGGCTGTGAGCGGCAGTTTGGTGGGGGAGAGAGGAAGGCCTAGGTACATTAGTGGAAAGGAGGATAATGAGCATCCAATAGCAGTGGCGATGTTGTTTTGCATAGATGGATCAGTGGCGATGGTGAGGAGTGCCGTTTTTTGGAAGTTGATAAGCAGCCCCGTTGCAAGGGCAAAATCGTTCAGTTTTTGTTTTAGGGTTAAGGTGGCTGTATCGTTGGCAGCAGCGATGATCAGGGTATCGTCGGCATATTGTAGCGTAACAGGTGGTTCATTTGGTCGTAATGTTTGGCAAAGAACATTCTGCTGGAAAGCGCTAGCGATCAATCTTTGGAGGACATCTGCAACGATGATGAACAAGTAAGGAGAGAAGGGGTCTCCTTGTCGTAGGCCGCATCTACATTGGATCCATGGCCCCGGAATGCCATTTAGGAGGATAGCCGTTTTCCCAGTGCAGAGAATGTCGTTTACCCAGGAGCAGAAAATTGGAGGGAACCCTTGAGCTTGTAGGATTTGAAAGAGGGAGGACCAGCAGATGGAGTCAAAAGCTTTCCTGAAATCAAGCTTGAAAACCATGGTTGGCGCTTTACGTGTGTGGTAAGCACTTAGGATATCAGCTGCATAAATGAAGTTTTCAGCGATGTTACGTCCGTGAAGGAAACCTGTTTGATCATAATGAATGAGCAGTGGGATTAGGGGCTTGACCCTGTTTGTGAGAACTTTGGCAACTGCTTTTGGAGTGCAGTTTTGGAGAGAGATTGGTCTAAAAGCATCTGGGGACGTAGGCGCCGGGGTTTTGGGAAGGAGGATCATGAAGGCTCTGTTAAAACGTTCAAATGAAGTCGTTTGATCGTGGAAGGCAGAGAAGAATGGTAGTATGTACTGTTTGATATCATGCCAAAATTTTCTGAAGAAGATTGGTCCAAAGCCGTCCGGTCCTGGGCTTGCATTCGCATTCATGGTAAGAAAAGCCTGATGGATTTCTTCATGTGAGAAGGGTTGTGTGAGATCTGAAAGTTGGGGAAGGGGAGAGGGGTATAGCTGTTGTAAACTGAAGTTCCATGTTGCATTTTTTGTATTCCTGATTAGTTGTTGGAAGTAGTTCTTTAGGATATCGGCTTTTTGTTCGTGCAGGAAAACTTCGGACGAGTTATGAATAAGCAGAGGGATTTTGTTTGAGCGAGAGCGCTGTGTCGCCGAAGCGTGGAAGAACCTAGAATTTTCGTCGCCATCAATGGCGACTCTAATCTTCCCCCTCTGTTTCCAAAATGCGATTTTTTGTTTGATAGCACTCTGCAGCAGGTTCGAGATGAGCAGCCTCAGTTTTTGCTCGAGGGGAGATAGAGGAGCTAGTTCCTCGTTTAGGTCGAGGGCCTGGATTGCAACTTTGCAGTTTTTTTCCCGTTGGCAGATGGGCTGCAACGTCTTGGCCCAAGATTTTAGGGCTGATCGTGTTTTTTTTTGATGTTTTGGGCTAGAGAAGCAGCTGGATCGGTGGGTGGCCCGTGGTTGTTGGGCCGACAACAGGCGCGCACAGTGTTGGTACAGGCCTGGAATGAGGTCCAGAAGCGTTCAAATCTAAAAAGGCGGGAAGAAGGGACAGCCGTAGATATAGTGACTAGAAGAGGGACGTGATCGGAGACGAATCTAGTAAGAGAGGTTAGGTGTGTGTTTGGGAAGAGAGCATCCCATGGTAGGTTGATAAGTACTCTATCTAGTCGTATTAGCGTCGGTGATAATCTTTTGTTTGACCAGGTAAATTGCCTGTCAAGAAGTGGGAGCTCTAGAAGAGCAAGTTGATCAATTGTGTCATTGAAGGCATCGGCTTCCGATCGTCTGAAGTTTTTGTTGTTCCTCTCATTAGGGAATCGGGTAAGGTTGAAGTCACCGATGAGTAGCCAGGGAGATGGATTTGGTGGTTCTATATGCTTAAGTTCTTCTAGGAATTCTAGCTTTAGTTCTCGTTGTGAGGGTGCGTACACGTTAGTGATGAAGATGTGGTGTGGCGAGGCAAGGCATGACAGAGTTAAGGTAGAGGTGAACCGGCTGTGCTGACAGTTTAGAAGCGAGAAACTGCGTGAATTAGAAGCAGATAGGATTCCACCCACAGATCCGATTGCATCGAGGTGGTTATTAGAATCTAGGAAGCGTGGCAGGATTGATCTTAGTTTGATGGAGTCTGGCTTTTGCAGTTTTGTTTCCTGTAGCAGGGCGATTGATGGCTTTAATTGTTTTATTTCAGAGAACACGTTAGCACACTTTTCACTATCTCCTAAACCTCGTACATTCCATGACACGATAGAGTACGTTTCGTTTTTCATAATGGAAACTTAACTTGACACCTTACATAGGGGCAGATACCCAAAAGACAACCATGTATGTTCCTGATACACTTGGGTGAGCTGACAGAATAAGGACTGAGCAGCATTACAACTAGCATATGCTTAAGATAACAACTACGGGGGGGTGCGATGCACCGGATACAAGGCCAGCACTGGCCGCCACACATGTGGCCGAGCGGTAGATAGCGCATCATGGGGATCCCAGGTCACCGGAGGCCAAGCGATATCGTCGATCATCTCAGGCGAGGCGCCACAGGTAGCCGCAACGGCAGCCAGCTCCTCCGGCGAAGGCGGTCCGCCAGCAGAGCCATCAATGAACCCCATCTCATCGCAGAGACGAGCATGGATGAGAGCGTCAGAGAGATCCTTTGATGCAGCGGACAGGTCGAGTTTCTTGGCCTTGGAGCGCATGGCCTTGGCAGTCATAGTGGAGTAGATAGGAGGCTCGATCTCAGCCAAACGAGCGCTGCGCCTGGCCTTGATGCCAGAGTCGGCAGCCATCTTTGCACGCCTGCTAATGCGCCTAGCCACGCACTCGTGTGGCGGCTCAGGAGGCAAGTCCAGAGGCTGAACGGCAGGAACCTCCGGAGTAAGGGATGCCGGAGGTGCAGGTGGGGATGGGGGAGGGGATGGCACATGAGGCTGAGGAGGCGGAGAGGGAGGGGCTGGCAGTGCGAGGAGGGGCGAGAGAGGCGTGCGCGTGCCCGCGTCAGGGCAGGAGAGGAGAGGCGAGCAGGAGGATTCCATGGAGCGTGGACCAGCATAGCGACCGGCATGCCATTCGCCATAACAGCAAGGATGGGGATGCTATCAGGAGGCTGGTCCGGCGAAGGAGAAGGAGGAGGGCCCGATGGTGACTCCGGTGTGCAGGCGAAAGGGGACATGGCTGTGGCGATGTTGCGGATCTGCGAGATGGTGTTGGGAGATAGATGAGGGTTGGATACTTGGGAGGAGAGGGAGCCGCTGTCCCCGTTCTCAGAGGAGAAAGGAGAGGCCCCAGAGCCGTGTCGGAAGAGCGAGCGGCTCTCCAGCCTGACGACAGCGACATCGTTGTCAGGCAGGCGCACCATGAGGCAGGGTGGGAGAACGAAATCTCGAGCGACCATAACGAGAGCACGAATGCTTGAGTGATCGCCTTGGAAGCAGTGCTGGTCAGCGGAGACAAAGTCTCCAAGGTGAGAGAAGAAGTACTATGCCCCCTCAGGGTGCCAGAGCTCATCAGGATAGTCGAATGCCTCGATCTCGGCCATGTGGATGAAGATGGCAGTGGATCTATTGTCTGCGTGTTCAGGCCTTTCGAAGAAAAGGGTGTTGCCCTCGTGGTGGATGAGTCCGTGCCCAGTGGCCGCAAGGCGCTCCTCTGCGTTTGCAAAGGAGAGGTGCGCGGCGCCGCGTGCGGAGGAGGTAAGGCCGAAGGTAGGGTTGTTGTGGTGGCGTGCGATAGCCTAGCGGATGAACCTGAATGGATTGTGCATGGGGGTGGCAAGGTGAACGTAGGCAAGGTTATCAACCTGGCGAACGAGGCAGGTTGGTGGGACTAGGAGGGGGATGTGTGGCTCCGGGGGAGAGAAGCACGAGGCCGATGTGGGTGCAGTGGCGGGTAAGGGTGGTGGAGGTGTCGCGAAGGATGGCACTGGCGGCGATGAAGAGGAGGTGCGTGGCCCGAAGATGAGCGGGAGGCGGAATGGTGGCAGATCGGAGGTGATGACGCAGTGGGAGCCGAACCAGATCGGCGCTCCGTCGGAGCGGCTGGATCCCGCCGAAGAGCCGGAAGCGGTGTGGGTGCCGGTTGTATGCGCCATCGGGCTGCATGGCGGACGCACAAAGGCAGGGTTAGTACTCAGAGAAGGGGGCATGGTAGGGAAATAAGGGAGGAATCGAATGGCCTTGCACCTGAAGCTCCGGTGGCCGGAGCACCGGCAGCGTGAGCAGCGGACGGGGTCGCGGCAGTCGGTGACGTTGTGGTCAGAAGCAAGGCAGCGGAAGCACCTAGGCTTCTTCTTGCGGGAGTAGTGGTGGTAGATGTGCTTGGGGCTAGGCATCGGAGGCGGGCGTGATTTATAGGCCGAAGGGGCCGATGGGTTGGAGGGGGGAGACGCAGAGACCCGAGGCGGGGGACTTAGCAAAACCTCTCGGTAGCTGCGCGGGACCTGCAGCAGCGTGGAGACCGAAGAGCTCGTAGGGATGGCAGGAGTGGCAGTGGCGTGGTCTTGGTTAATGGCGATCTCGGGATGGAGCTGAGGGGACAGGGCGGGGGGTAGGCTGACGGAGGTAGGGGAGGCAGGTGGTGGAGTAGACGTGATGATGGGCGCATGCGTGTGCATGCAAGCGTTGGATATATCGTGCGGTGAGGGCGGACAAATGGAGGCGTGCGGTCCCACAGATTCAGAGACGGTGGGGTTTGTTTTGGCGTGCACAATGGCATTTGGGGGGTTGAGCGGGCCGCGCAGCCGACCGGGGGGCGGCTGTGGCGACTCAGGTGGGTCCGTGTGGGCAGTGGGAGGTGATGGGGAGCGATGCAGTGCGCCGTTCAAAGCCGTATCGTTAAAAAAAGCAGGTTGATCAATGGAGGGTACCGCGCGGCCGTCGGCAAGGTCTTGTTCTCTTTCTGAAGCGGGGATGCAGCGAGACGCGACGGGAGAGGCCGAGAGGGATGAGAGGAACAAGTGTCTGAGGCCATCGATTGCATTGTGGTCAACCGAGGCATTGCCAGGGGAATCCGCGCGTGGAACAGTGCGGTGTATCTCTGTTGACAGATGCGGGGGATCCTGTGTGAGTAGTTTAGTCGATAGGTGCGGTCCAAGCAAGGACGTGGGGTGGTTAGGCAGGGTGGGCTCGTTCGAGTCAATCGAGTCCGGTTCAAACATGACTGGCAGCAGTACCGATTGCACTGTGTGTGATGCTTGGTCAACAGAGTCAAAGAGGCGAAGTTCAAAATTTGAAAATTGTATGGGAGCGCGACGGAGGACTTCTGTTCTTACATTGACCGAGTACACATGCACAAGGTACAAGTTTGGGGCAAGCGTGTCAGCGTGGAAAACACGTTGGAAAGCAAACTGGTGGTCTAATGCATTATTAATCAGGGTTTCATTTGCGCATACTGACTTAGAACAGAAAACTACCCATATTGGTATGGTGGGTTTATGAGTTAAGCATATGGTGGGTGTGGTGACAAGGCAGTGGTACATTGAGAAAATTAGCTTATTGAACGAGATACCAGGCTGGAACGGTCGTACCTTTGCATGTGATCGCGGTGGGTTGAGCGCTGTTGGAGCCTTAGGAGAAGGAGGAGGCAGACGACCGTTGACGATGGCGGGTCCCAGCTGCATGGGTTGCATGCACGGGAGGGAGCGTGGGGGCTCGTTGACGATGATGCGAGGCGGCGCCACCGCAGGTGGTGGCGGCGACGGCGTGCGGTCCGCCGGCAATGCCAACGCGTCTTGAGGCGCGACGGTGATGGTGGCGAACATGCGGGGAGCCATAACAGGTGAGCATGCCGCCATGAGCGTGGCGACGAGGTTATAGGAGACCGGCGCAGTGAAAGTTGCATTTGATATTCGCTCGACGGAGATGGAGGGCGCCTCTCCACCAAAACGAAACGAGAGGAGCATGGCCACCAGAGTGTTGTCAACCGTAAAGTCGGCTTTATGAACGAAGAAGATGATTTTTGTTATCGAAGCAGAGGTGTGTGGCGTAATGAAGACGCTGGATGAGAACAGGTCAAGTATGTTGTGTGCAAAGTCAACACCGGGCGATGGGAGGAACCCGAGCTGGGAGCGGATGAAAGCCTTAGCGTGGCCATAACGATCTCCAATGTCGAATTTTGGTTTTTGGTACATGGTTGTCTGGTGTGAGAGAGAGTGCGGCGGTGGGAAAGGAAGAAACCTGACAGAATGAGTGGTGACGACGAGGATGGGTTCGGCGATGAGAGCTCGAACGATGCGCATGTCAGAGACTGAAATGCGAGAGAGCTTCTCTTGGAGTCGAGTAACCTGGAACGCGGGAGCGTTGCCACCCAGGCATGCTTGCATGAGGACGGCCACCAACTCCTCGTCGAGGTCGAGCGAGGAGTGATAGACATGCACGGAGAGGAAGCATGGTGGCTCGCGGCGGCGCGGGTTGATATGCTTGGAGAGGCAGCGCCATACCTGGGCTTGGAAGTCAGCGACCATGGCGTCTCCAACACCGAGGGCGGCGCGCAGGGCCTGGGCTGTGGGAGAATCCTTCCATGCAATGGAATCATGGAAGGTGGCCGACGCCGGAGGCTGGGGAAGGGAGGCGGCGGCCGGAGTAGGAGTGGGTGGGGGCGTGGATGGGGCTGGGGAGCCGGAGGAGAGCGGGAGGGAGAGGAGAGCCATCCAGACTGCTCGAACTGCACGGTTTCACAAACAGAGATTCATTTTTTAGTTAAACTAATTAATTCTAACATTTAGGACTCAAATGTGCATTCTCCTAGTTTTAGGCTCCAATAGTTTTAGACTTGTGGTGTATTTTCTACTGTTTTCTACCTCTCACGTCTCACCCACGACGCCATCTCTCCAGCTCAAATTATCCCCTTCTTCAACCTCGTAATCAATCTAATGGGATCACTCCCATCTGCTGGCCGGTGATGTGCATCGCCTTCACACAGGAACGGCGCTCGATTGGTTCGGTGGCGGACTGACGGAGACTCGCCGGGAGGCGAGCGATTGCAGGCGGCGGATGTTGGGGAACGGAGACCGGCCGGCCTGTGCCTCGGGGGCTGCGGTGGCGGCGATTGGGCAGGCGGGCCGGAGGAACCATCTGATCTGCTGCAACGAACAACTTCTTCAGCCTACAGGTAGAATAAGCAGAGCAAACACCGAAGCACAGCCGTGTCGTCGGGTAGCCGCCACAGGTTCGTCGCGCTCCTTCCAATTGTGATCTGCTCGCTCGGGCTGTGATACGGAAAAACCTAAAATTCTTCCATCTCAAACTCATGTGGTAAGTCGATTTCTTTGCTTAATCGCTACAAGATATCGCTGTTCGACTCTGTAAACTGCAGGGGCTCTGCTGCGTGGTAGGTGTAGAGTAGATATTCACATCGACAGGAAAATCTTCTGAACGTATAATTATCTTCTGAACATTGGGCGTACATACAGTTTGAATGTTAAGCATAAGTTGTTCCATGGTAACATTCAACAAGAAACTAATATTCACACGTAGTAACTGATTTTTTAGTCCCTTTAATTGACACAGATACAAATACTCTATTAGGATGATGCACACGAAAAGGTCAGGATAGCTGAGTTGGTAGAGCAGAGGACTGAAAATCCAAGTGTCACTAGTTCAAATCTGGTTCCTTGCAGAGAAAAAGAAAAGATCCACCAAATAGGTGTTGATCCAAAAACCTCAAGATGGATTTAATAGTAGCGACCGAATTGACAGAAGTGGACAGCTCATATATATTTGGAGTGTCTAAGAAGAAAGAACTCGTTGTCCAAATACCCAAATACTATTTAACCATGCTTTCACGGCGCCGTTTCCTGTCCATAAATCCACTAATTTACCCAGTCCTCGCCGATGAGCCCCGTATTGGGCCTACAGCTCCTCCTGGGTCTTGGTTCAACACGAGGTGCATGCTTGCGGCTCCTGCTGCTGGTGCCGGAAGTAGTCATGGTTGTGGTCGAGGTGGACATCTCAGCAGCTGTAATATCTGTGGTCGGGGAGTCCACGGTAGTCGTTGCCGTTGCCGTGGTAGCAAGTGCAATCAGCACGCTAACTAGAGCAGATATCTTGGGGATCTTGAACTTCAGCTTGAGGTTTGGCATCAGGGAAGGGAACCAGATCACGAACACTAGTATCCACACACATGCTTTGGAACAGAGCGCGTGGATCACCTTGAAGAGCCCATGGCACGTAGCTAAAACCGTATGCCATCCCCCTGCGAGCCCAAGAGATGGAGCCGAAGACAGTTGGTGTGGAACCTTGACCTGGGATGCGCACATGATGGAGAGCCCTGGCCAACGCCCTCAGTAAACGGGCGAGCAAGCTTCGGCAAAGGTCCGCCGCAATTAAGGCGATCAAGAATGCCACGAGCATCTTCACCGGACCGGCGAGTATGCGCATCACCCGTATGGCCAACACGAGAGTGAGTGCCCCACCAAGAACCGGAGCAGAAATCTCCACTGCCACGGGTACCCCGTTCGCTCCTCCACCTGCTAGGCCGAATTCCAGCTCGTCCTCTGAGCCCTCCTCCTCCGAGGGATCCACTCAAAAAGTATGCTGGAGCCGTCTGAGGATCGGTTGGACTATCTGCCCTGGACCTCTTGATAATATAACATCCCATGCAATGAAGGAAAGAAATATGAGGACGGCGTGAATTACCTCCCTCCTCCATTTCGTGGGGGGGTTCTGGGAGGCCAATGCACCCAGCAAGCAGATCAGCTCAAAGATCATGCACAGCCATAGTGAGTACCAATGTAATCCTCTTGATGAGAGCTCCCTGTTTGCCAAAAGCACGATGATAGCTAGGCACCCAGTAAAGGCTGTTGCATAGCTGTAGAAAGCTAGGCCTGACGTATTCTCTTGCCATAAGCTGGTGAGGTTTCCTACATAAAATTCGTTGGAGTTGAATGTTTGGCTGTCCCCAATATGGCCGGGCCCGTTCTCTAACTGTAAGCCTTGTGAGAGGCTCATGCTGGCTAGGTGTGTGATGACATTTGCTATCCCAATTGCGAGTAGCAACACTACCTGGCGCATGTCTTCCATATTTCTTTCCATTGCTTTGTCGGTGTGCTCGTTGATTGGTAGATCAAATGACTTGTTGAGCCAATTAGGAGCACACTGTTCCATCTTCTCCCTCAATGCTCTTCTCCACGTTGTGGTCAGCAGCATTTCTGACACTGAAACCATGAAATGGATGCCCGCATAGAGGAACACCGGAGCAAGTACATAGATGTACACAAATCTCGGCAATGGTGGGCAGCCCCTGCTGGCGTAGGCAACAATCAGGGGAAACAGGTCCAGGGTTATTGCAATCTGCAGTGCCCGGTACATGGTTTTGTGCTTGCTGAAAAACATGCTCACAATGTGGAGGAGAATTAAGACCAGCGAAGTGACAGAGGCAATGTCGTTCCAAGGGAAGTACACAAACATCATCGTCTCGTCAGCCGAGGACGACGGCCTTGGTCCAAGGCTAATTTCATATGCCATACTTGTGCAAATAACGAAGGATAGAAGGACAGATTTGAAGCACGTCTTGACAATTACAGAGATCTGCTTCTCAGATTTTTGGCACTTACGCAGCAGCCTTCCATCGGGCTTGGATAAGAACAGCAGGACCTGAATGGCGATGTAGAGCAGTACCGCTGCCACTGTAGTGACAACCGAGATAGAGGTCTTCACGCTCGCGGCCCTAGAGGCGCCAATCAGACCAAGCACGTCTAGGGTGATGATGAACTGCAATTGAGAGTATGTGATTCCCCAGGTGACTAATACCTTGCTGAACAGAATGAATCCGGACGTGGCAAGGGCGGTGGCGTTGCAGCAGACGAACACCATGCCACGCACCGTGCGGCGGCCGCCGCTTACATCCTCTTTCCAGGGCTCGGCCGGCACGCTCAACCCTACTACACGCATGAACGTGAAACTGCCCAGGAGTAACACACACTTGCGCAGCGCACATAGGAAGTCCACCTCTGTGGCTGGCAGCGTCGCCAACGTTGGTTGACGCCGGAGCTCGCCGACCCAGACAGGGACGAAGCTAGAAAAAATGCTTAATGGGGTCGTGTCTATGACAGTGGGGTCATCTTCTGCAAATAGATAGTGATTAGTACAAAGTTAGTGAAGGATTTCTTATTTTCATTGGGGTCAATTGACCCCAATGCTTACAAGGGAGCTACGTCCCTGGACCCAGATCGACACCAATGGCCGTCGCCTCTGGTCCTAGATGTCCCGGGCTTGTTTCTTGGTTGGTGTGTCACTCTAGTAGGAGGAAGCTTCAAAACCAAGCACTTCAGTATACATAATGAGCACACACTCGGCCTCTGCATAATTAGGATGCACACAGCCAACCCAACACACACGCAGAAACATACCAACAGCTAGTAAAGTCATAAGACCAAAAGCTATGCGTAGGCGAGGAAAATGAAAAAGAAGAGCCCCATAATAAAGCTATATATCCTCTTGACACTACAGGAAAATCATGTTTTGCCGTGTGAAAGACTATAAACCGAGAGCTTTTTCTCGGGTACACGGCTTATGTTCTTCTAAACCGAGTCTGCAGCGAAAAACACCCGGCAACTACGAAGGACTCGGCTTATGGCAGTATGTAAGCCGAGTGGTCCAGAAAAGCTCTCGGCTTACAATAAGCACACGACATCTACTGAAAAAAAGCACCCGGCTTATAGCTCGTACTCGGTAAAGATATATGCCACGTGTCTACAACGGAAGTGGCTGACGGCGGCATCACGGAACAGTCTATAAGCCGTGTGCCCTGTCAAAGCTCTCGGCTTATAAGGCATATAAACCGTGTGCCCTGTCAAAGCACTCGGCTTAGATGGCATATAAGCTGTGTGCCTTGTGAAAGCACTTGGCTTACATTTTTGCACATTTTCTGCAACCTCTAACATTTATGCAAAAATGGTTTTTAAATGATTTCCAGGGACAGGCACGTTTCATGCTATGGCCTTCTTTGAGAGAAAAAGAAGTTTCAAGGCCGAGGGAGCAACGAGCCCTGCACTTCCTTCAGAAACCGAACATGTTCCCTCTCGATAGCAAGATACTACCTCGGAGATAGTACAATTTACAAGACGCCTCCAAGCATGCTTATGTGAAACACGCTCAGATTCTTACCACACACTACAAGGGTCATATCACGATGCCATGCCAAGTCCGAGGAATTTCGGCATCGTATGATTTTCGTGGATTAGAACATCTGCATCTGGCACGCCGTTGAGGTACATTCGCATCCCCAGTGGTGCGGCCCACCCCTCCTTTCATTGCACAAGGCCTACGCATGTCTTGAGGACTTAATATAGGATTTCCTTTGAGAGCACAAGAAGTTTCAAAGCGGATGGAGCAACGAGCTCCGCACTTACTTCACAAACCGCACACATTCCCTCTCGATAGCTAGATACTACCTCGGAGATGGTGTAGTTTACGAGCTCTCGGTAGGCTTATACGAAACATGCTTAGATTTTTACCACAAACTACAGGGGCCATATCACGACATCGTGCCAAGTCCAGAGAAACTTTGGCATCCTATGATTTTATTTTCCGTGGATTAGAGCGGTTGCATCCCACATGCTGTTGCGGTACATTCGCACCCCCGGTGGCAGGGCCCGCGCCTCCTTCTACCGCACAAGGCCTATGCATGTTGCAAGGACATCATATAGGATTTCCCAAACCTCTTCTAGACATGCTTTCATCTGGCCGGTGGGCAGATCTGCAATTTCCCATGGTGAAACCCTAGGAATGCAATAAATGTCTCAAATATTGCAGGCGAGGGACTGGCACGTGTCATGCTATGGCCTTCTTTGAGAGAAAAAGAAGTTTCAAGGCCGAGGGAGCAACGAGCCCTGCACTTCCTTCAGAAACCGAACATGTTCCCTCTCGATAGCAAGATACTACCTCGGAGATAGTACAATTTACAAGACGCCTCCAAGCATGCTTATGTGAAACACGCTCAGATTCTTACCACACACTACAAGGGTCATATCATGATGCCATGCCAAGTCCGAGGAATTTCGGCATCGTATGATTTTCGTGGATTAGAACATCTGCATCTGGCACGCCGTTGAGGTACATTCGCATCCCCAGTGGTGCGGCCCACCCCTCCTTTCACTGCACAAGGCCTACGCATGTCTTAAGACTTAATATAGGATTTCCTTTGAGAGCACAAGAAGTTTCAAAGCGGATGGAGCAACGAGCTCCGCACTTACTTCACAAACCGCACACATTCCCTCTCGATAGCTAGATACTACCTCGGAGATGGTGTAGTTTACGAGCGGCCTCTCGGTAGGCTTATACGAAACATGCTTAGATTTTTACCACAAACTACAGGGGCCATATCACGACATCGTGCCAAGTCCAGAGAAACTTTGGCATCCTATGATTTTATTTTCCGTGGATTAGAGCGGTTGCATCCCACATGCTGTTGCGGTACATTCGCACCCCGTTGGCAGGGCCCGCCTCCTTCTACCGCACAAGGCCTATGCATGTTGCAAGGACATCATATAGGATTTCCCAAACCTCTTCTAGACATGCTTTCATCTGGCCGGTGGGCAGATCTGCAATTTCCCATGGTGAAACCCTAGGAATGCAATAAATGTCTCAAAAATTGCAGGCGGGCCCAAAAAGTGCGAGGGACTGGCACGTGTCATGCTATGGCCTTCTTTGAGAGAAAAAGAAGTTTCAAGGCCGAGGGAGCAACGAGCCCTGCACTTCCTTCAGAAACCGAACATGTTCCCTCTCGATAGCAAGATACTACCTCGGAGATAGTACAATTTACAAGACGCCTCCAAGCATGCTTATGTGAAACACGCTCAGATTCTTACCACACACTACAAGGGTCATATCATGATGCCATGCCAAGTCCGAGGAATTTCGGCATCGTATGATTTTCGTGGATTAGAACATCTGCATCCGCACGCCGTTGAGGTACATTCGCATCCCCAGTGGTGCGGCCCACCCCTCCTTTCACTGCACAAGGCCTACGCATGTCTTAAGACTTAATATAGGATTTCCTTTGAGAGCACAAGAAGTTTCAAAGCGGATGGAGCAACGAGCTCCGCACTTACTTCACAAACCGCACACATTCCCTCTCGATAGCTAGATACTACCTCGGAGATGGTGTAGTTTACGAGCGGCCTCTCGGTAGGCTTATACGAAACATGCTTAGATTTTTACCACAAACTACAGGGGCCATATCACGACATCGTGCCAAGTCCAGAGAAACTTTGGCATCCTATGATTTTATTTTCCGTGGATTAGAGCGGTTGCATCCCACATGCTGTTGCGGTACATTCGCACCCCCGGTGGCAGGGCCCGCGCCTCCTTCTACCGACAAGGCCTATGCATGTTGCAAGGACATCATATAGGATTTCCCAAACCTCTTCTAGACATGCTTTCATCTGGCCGGTGGGCAGATCTGCAATTTCCCATGGTGAAACCCTAGGAATGCAATAAATGTCTCAAATATTGCAGGCGGGCCCAAAAAGTGCGAGGGACTGGCACGTGTCATGCTATGGCCTTCTTTGAGAGCACAAGAAGTTTCAAGGCCGAGGGAGCAACGAGCTCTGCACTTCCTTCACAAATTGCACACGTTCCCTCTCGATAGCTGGATACTACTTCGGGGATGGTGCAGTTTACAAGCGGCCTTTGGGCAGGCTTATGCAAAACATTCTCAAACTTGGTCTGATATATCACCATGGCTTACCGAAGACAAACCGAAATAATTCCACCTTGGTCAAACCCCACTCGAGTCTGGTCAAAGGTGTAGATCGATTGGCCATGCAGACTGCTCATCTCTCGAAAACCATGAGAGGGAGGGTTGGAAGAGCACACTCACCATTGGCCTTGACATGTTTGTGTTACTGAATATATGTTTAGTCCTTATACATGGACAATAATGAGATTACAAACATGAAGGTGCCAACACTCAACCAGAAACATGGAGTTTATTGATTTTTTTAATTATAAAAATGCAAATAAAGTTTGAAAAACAAGGAACTTGGCATGATATTTTTATATGTCATAAACATATTGTGGTAAAAGTTTGAGAAGGTTTCTCAAAAGTGGTCACGCACAATTCATAGGAACCGTAGCATCTCCTAGGAAACTATATGGATTCGAGAGAAAACATGTCATTTGAAGGCGATGCGACCGCTACTTCACCATTGGCCTTGAAGTTTTTTCTACACTCACGATATACATTACATTATCCATGTCAAAATTTGACATCTTTCGGGGTTCCTTAGTTATATTTAAGTCATTGAATACATTCTAGGCATTTAGTGAATATAATATAAAAAATGTAACACAAATGCATGAAAAAGTTAGTGATAATGGGTTAATAAATTCTATTTGTCTTGATGAGTCTATGTTTAGCCCTTATTCAGACAAATAAAAGAAGAAATGAAAATGAAAAGTGAAAAATTGAAAAAATAATATTTCTTTGGGTGTTTTTATTTTCAGACTCTAGATTTCTTTTGTAATCAAGTCGTCCCGAAAACACTCGGCTTATGTCTGTGTGTTCTCATTGGTCAGTCTAGGCCTCCCACGGATCACGGGCCATGGCCGTTGGATTCGCTTTAATCGGACGGCTGGGTAGCTATCTTATCTCTTCCCCACCGCCAACCCCCCCTCTCTCCCCTTATCCATCTGTTTTCTCTGCCGCACACAACACACAGCCGCCGACGCCCCTCCTGTCGCTCGCCTTGCCGCTGGTGCTCCTCGCCCGTTTTGCCACGGACGCGGAGCTCCCCGAGTGCCTCCTCGTCGGCCCCTTCCACCTTCTCTCAGTACCCGCGCGAGTCCTGCACCAACCCTTACGGATGGCTCGCCTGGCTCGACGGCCACCCGCCTGCGCCGTGGTAGGAGGACAGGAGGACCTGCGCGAGCTCCCGCTGGGATGGAGGCCTCCGGCGTGCTGTTCCTCTGGTCGCAGTCGAGGGAGTCCCAGCCGCCGCTCCCGTCGGGGCTCCTCTCCGGCGCGCCAAGGTGTTGTTGTGGGCGCCGCAGGCGGCCGCGCTGCGGCAGCGGCACGCGTCGGTCCGATTGGATGGGCTACAACGGAGGGAAGGAGAAGGGCTGGACGGCGCGGGGCGGAGAGGGCTCGCGAAGGGCGGCGCGGGTCGTCGGAGCACGACGGCGTCCGGTGTCTCTAGGGCCTGGTCGGCTCGGACGCGATGCGCACGCAACCTCTCCCTCGCCTCCTCCTGTGGTCAGGAAGCTCTTCCATCGCTCGGATGCAGGCCGACAGAGAGCTCGCCACCCACGCTCGCTCGCCGGAGGATTCAGACCGGCCGTGCTTGCCCGGCGCTCGCCCATCTCATCCCACACGCAAACTGATTTCTTTTTTCTGTTTTGCAAATTAAGCTTTACCGAGTGCTATAAACAAAATACCCGGGTTATATGTAAACTGTGCTGCTCGGCCCACAGTTTATATAAACCGTGTGTCCGAATCGGCCCTCAGCTTACATAGACCGACACGTGGCATTGCCGTTAATGCCTGACTTCCGTTATATATAAACTGTGTGTCTTGTTGGCCCTCGTCTTACATAGAAATACTCGGCTTATATATAAACCGAGTGTTTTTCTTGTGGCTCTCTGTTTACCCTTGATAAACCGGTCCCCAGTAAGCCGTGTCTTATAAGCCGGGGAAAACACACAACTTATATATAAACCGAGTGCAAATCGGCATAAGCCGAGTGTTTTTGATACTCGGCTTACAATTTTTTTCCTGTAGTGTGATGCTCTATTTTGAGCTAATAAAATCCAACCTTTGTCCAAATAAAAGCACATCAGTATGGCAAGATGATGGGGAATAAGTCAATCATTCTGCTGCGAGGAGAAATTTATGCAACGAATTGGTATCATGCCGCCGTCGTAGTAGCGGCCTCTTGTTTCTTGATAATTTCCTGGAATGGCGCGTGCGTACAGTCTGTTTGTCCCGCACGCACATATTTTATGATTTGAATTTCAAAGAAAACCATTTTGTACACACTACTAAAATAATTTGTTGGGATTTTTTCGAGTAAAGGAAGGTAGGGTTGCAATGTCTTTCTTTCATGAATGACGTAGGATTGATTGCACCATCAAAAATAGATATCAGTTTTTCCTACCTAGAGTTATGAGTAGATAATTCTCGTCGATCTAGCCACCGACGAGTCCCGGTCTTCTTCTCGGTGATCTCCGCAGTCTGGCACATGATGCTATTGGAGATCTAGAGAGGAATCAATGCGGTCATGCGCACCCTTCCAGGGCGCGGTGTGAAGCTTCGTCTACCATTCGGTGATATGGGACATGTCTTCGTATAGATTTTCATGGATCTGACAGAGTTGGAGAATGTCATGGTGGCCGCGATCGGAGGTTGGTTGGTTGTGTTGAATTTAACGCGGCACGGGTTCTCCCTGTGTGTCGGGTGCGCGGCGACTAGCTACAGTAGCCTTGGCAAGCGGGGGTGGCAACACAGGTGGATTGCATCTTTGGTGGTGCTCGTCGAGTACTGAGCCTTGATTTTCAAGGTGGAAACCCAAAGGTCTGGCTTTCATTGGTTGTACCTGGCAATGGCCTTGTTGAAGGCATTGTTTTGGAAACTTGGTCTTTCTTCGGGGTGAAAACACAAGATCTTCGATCGGGTGACGACAATGCTTGTGCATTGTTTCCTTCTTAGAGGCATTGTTTTTGAAGAGCCTAGGTTGTAGTATGGGTGTTGTATTCGGTGGTGGTTAGAGTGCTTCTGTTGCGAGGTGTTGTATACCGCGACAGGGTCTTTGTTTTTATTTTCTCTCTTGTTTATTTTGTTCTTCGCTGTGTGCATCCGCGATGTCTTTGGATATCTTGTTGGTGCATATGCTGGGTGTAATTGGTATCTTCACGATATTAATATATTCCCTTTGCTGGAAAAATTCCCTATGAAATAAGTAACTATGCAGTGGCAAGGGTCACAGTGGTGCACCCTCCGCCCAGAGTTCAAATCATGTCGGGAACAAATTTCTGGCACCTCATCTGGGTGTACTTCTTCTATAAAAATATGTCATGCGTGCTAGTGCCCATGGATCTCATTTTCTTTATAAGTAACTATGGAAAAATTATGTGCACTATAGTCCTGAATTCAATCAGCTTGCATAGAAAAATATAATAAAATCATTTACTCAAAACAAAGCTTAAGTTATTTTAACGTAACGCTCGCTTTTGTGTAAAACTCTATATAACACGAATAAGCAGTAATGTTGGGTAGCAAAAAATTAGTCCTGATACTAAGCATAAACAAATCTAAACCATACCGAGGCCCTAGGGTTACATCACCTAGTCAGCTTCGTCGATGGAGGATATGAGTCCATGGTTCCAGCCTCCTTGTTTTGGCCGGTAGGACTTCTAGAGTCTTCTCTGTAGAGTGACATGAGCCTCCAAGATGGCCCAGGGAAGAACCGACCTAGGGGTCCTCGGGGTGGCCCACCAGGCCGACAACCGACATGGTGAGGCAACCCTAACCGTTGCACCTCGACCAGCACAAAACGACACATTGTCTTCAACTTGCCATGGTTGAAACTTGTTCTTCGATGCTCCCTAAACAACAAATGATTAGTTCTCGGCCTCCCATGGCCTGATTTCTCCCGAAGTCGGTCGAACCACTCTGGTCTTGAATTGTTGATTTATATCGCCAATCTGTGCAGAAGAAGTTTTCCGCGCAACCATACACGACATGCCCATCTGGCTGCCCAAGCCCAGCACATCTGCGAATCTAGTCTTGACTGAGTGGCTCCCCTCCCCCTCCTAGCTGTTCGTCAGCCCATGCGAGGCCATATCCACGTTGTGTTGCCAGGAAATCAAGAAATCATGTCTGAATCATTATCTGAATGGTGTGCAGCAGGGCGAGCCAGACGTTTCGGAAGGAAAAGGCCAATCGGATGCAGCTTGGCATCGTGTGGATGACTGACGCCTTCGCTCCCGGAATGAAGTAAATTTCGTTATGCATTTCAACTTCTGCATAGTTGTATAGCCAGTAGACCTCAAGATGAAGATTAGAACTAAATCCCCAGTCTGCACCATAGGACCTTAACATAACGTATCACTTTCGCGTATCCTAGATCCCGAGCTGCGTCCGACTTGGCACAAGCGGGGCTACAACTTGCATTAATTTGGACTTAGATAAAACATTGGTGTAGAAGCCCCTGAGGGAGCAGAAAGTCATCAGTACAATCGGTATGGTGCTGAGCGCGGCCGGAAGTACGAGAGCGGAGCCCACACACAAAATTTACCCAGGTTCGGGCGTACTGCGAGGAGTAATACTCCACGTCCTGCTTGCTATTGTTATTCATGGTGGGTATACCTCGTGCATGGGATTACAATGGAGTAGAGGTGGCTACCGAGAGTTTAATCTGTGAGAGAATAGATGGCCTGAGAGCCCTCCAGCCTCCGGAAAATATCTGGTGCACCGGAGCTTGTGGTGCTACCGGTGCACCGAACTCATATTGTGTTTTTAAAATGTTCACCTTATATACACGGTTGTGGCTAGGGTTTTACAAAGGATGAGAGGCGATCTAGCCTCACTACCATCCTAACTTGGAGGCCAAGATTGTTCCTAACTTGCAGGCCAAGATTGTTTCGGAGATGCCCGTGGGCCGCTAGGGGCATCTCCTATCTTCATCTTCATGGTGGGCCTCATGGCCCCCTCGCCAGGTCGGTTGTCGGTCTCATTTGAGGGAGGCCACCCCCAGTGCGTTGCACCATCAGCCCCCGAAACTCAGGGTGGACAGATTGGCCGCCCTCAAGATCAAAATACTCCTCGGGGTTAGCTTTGTTAAGTAAAAAACCAATGATCCAGTAGCCCCCAATACTCAATCCAGGTTGAAAAGCTGCCTGACGATCGGCATCCTCCTCTTAGAACTTAAACTTAGATCAAACCGATGTGCATTAGCTCCCGAGACTTAGGTTGGTTTGGCAAACCGACACTACGGTCAAATCTACTCAGGGTTACGCTTACTATCTTTAAATTAACGAGGATCCAGTATCTCCCGAGACTCGGGCCTGGTTGAGAAGGCTGTTCTGAGGATCAAAATCTTTAGCAAGAGGCCTTATCCATGATAACCTTCCTTTAACTTCAAATTTTGTTTTTGCACAAGCTGCAGCTCAGGACAACATGCATCTTTAGAAAGAGATAGCATGACTGAAGACCCTACTTGGTGAGACCAAGAAGATTGATGAAAATATCTCTGAAAGCCCCCATCAGTAAGCTGAACTGTTCCCATTGCAACATTGTTGATATGTTACATAAATAATTTTGTGTTGACCACTTCAAACATGGTTGTAGAAGCTGAAAAGCGGATTTCCAAGCTGCCGACCCAACTCAATTCCAGTAACCAGCAGATCCATGCCATCCAGGTGGAAGCCCGAAAAACAGCAGCCCAACTTGTGCAAGAACAAGAGGCGTGCAAGGCTGCCCGAGACATCTGGCCTGCTTCAACAAGAAATGAAGAAGAGCCAAGCCGAATCTGGCCAGCTGAAGGTCGATAATATCGGGCTGGCTGAAGAAGTGAAGAATCGAACGAACAGTCTCAAGGAATCCAAGGTCATCCGGAGAAGTGCCAAAGAAGAACTTAGGTAGGCTTGAGGAATTTTAGCCAGTAAGCCCTATAGTCTCCCATGCCTGTACGAATCTAGAGGATATGTGCTAAAATCATGCTTTCGAATAGAGCATGTCGATCACCATGCAGAGACCATTGCACTTAGCTAAAACAATATACCATTCCATGTGCACCGACGAGGTGACCCCGAAGGCTTGGCTTTGGGTGCACCAGCGATGGGGAGCCTTGGGCAGGGCCTGCAGGAAACCAGCGAGCAGCCTTGGCCAAAGGTCAGCCCCAAATGGGGCGATGATGCCATGAGCATCTTCACCGGACTGGCGAGCATGCCCGTGACCGGATTGGCGAGCATGCCCATCAACTGTATGGCCTAGACGAGGGTGAGTGCCCCCAAAGAACCGGCTCGAAAATCTCCATATCGACGGGATCCCTGTTCGTGCCCCAACCTGCTAGATTGTACTCTAGCTCCTCCTCTGAGCCCTCCTCCTCCTCCTCCCCCTCCTCCTCCTCCTCGGGATCCACTCGAATATGCTGAGGTCATCCGAGGATCGATTGGACTGTCTGCCTGGGACCTCTGGGACATCTGTATAATATAACAGTGATGACTAGAAATATCAAGCCTTGTCTAAACACATCGGCCATCCATTTCTTGGGGAGGTTCACGCCCTCCAAGGGCCCATCCATGAGAGCAGCTCAAGAACAATGCCAAGCCACATGGTGTAGTACTGATACGATGATAGCCAGGAACCAGTAAAGGTTATCTAGGTTCCACTACAGGAAAATCAGACGTTGTCATGTGTGGGGCACTAAGCCGAGTGTTGAAACATGAGTACTCGGCTTACATTCCCATAAGCCGACTACGGAGCCAAAAAAGCACGACAAAGAAACATGACTCGGCAGACTGTCTCATAAGGCAAGTGGGCGGCAAAAAAAAGTTCTAGTGTGCGACCAGCGGTTCTCGACTTACCTTAGGGAATTCTTTTCTTTTTTAGATTACAGAAAATATAACCCCAGTGCCCAATAAAAGGAACTTGGCTTACGCATGACCTATTTTCCTAAATATCTTTTTATTTTAAAATGAATTTCAATATCGTGCATTGCATTTATATTTACTTGTTGCATTTTTTCCTTTTCCCTTTTCTCACTCATTCTGTCTGCGCTAGTTTTCATCGCCCTTTCGATGCCACAATTTCGCGATCTATCTCTTACTAATTACCATCATTTTCTACTTTAAAGTTGTGGGGTATTGCCTTGTACTCTTCAAACCCCCTAGTGTACATATATTAGGATCACATGCAAAACAATAACTTGTTCCGACCATTAACGTGTTTTGATGGACCCTTATTCGGTAAGCCCAAAAACATCTACCCCTAGGTTTTCTTCATAATGTTAGATCCCGTCTATACTATCCTATTTGTGTGTTAAAATATGTTACAGGACCATGAGAAAAGCCCTATGACCTACGGGACATTCCAGCAAGAAGGTTCAAGACTTAGAGTACTATTCCAAACTTCGAGCCGTTGGGAGGGAATCTTCTGAAGGCATGTGTTCAATCTTGGTTTGACATGTCTATGACCGACCCTAACACAAACCAAGAAAAAATTACCATGGTTGGAGTGTGATGATATAATACCCAATACACAATTTTGATGTGGCACTTCCTTCACAAACAAAACGGTCTGGCATGAAGGTTAAGGACTTAGAGTGCCACACTAGCACTTCGAGTCGATGGGAGGGAATCTTGTGAACGCATGTGCTCAATCTTGACTTAACATGTCAATATGACCTATCGTAACACAAACCGTGACCTGCCACCAATAACGCGGCCCAAGACTATATGGGAAGCACACCTAGTAGGGCAGAGGAGGAAGCGACCATATCTAGCGCCGTTGGCCGCCACAGTAACCACACTAGGCCCAGGTCCACCGGGGCGGAGCAGCATAGGCCCCGCCGCCACCTTCCTTGACCGTAGCTCGAGCTTGCCCAGCGCTAGCCTCAGGCGACGGCGAGGGAGGGGAGGTGGCAGCTACGCAGCGGCACTGGGAGTCGCACCCGAGTCACTAGAGCGGGCGACGCGGGGTACCAACTAAGAGCAACACTAGCCGATCACATTTTCCTCCTCTAACCAGCACCAAAGCCGATCCCCTAAAGCAAATAGTGGAGTAAAAATTATACTCCACCTCCTATTCAGCGCCTAAATATGCTCGGCCGCGACCACGCGAAGTAAAATTTCTGACCTCTCTCGCACCTCCCCACCCCTACTGCCACTTTACCGGCGCACCTCCTGGCGACCGTCAGCCACCCGCTACCTCGTCGCCTCCCTTGGCCCTCGCCGCCCTTCTGCTCGAGTCCGAGCCCTTCCCTAGCCATCGCTGTCGCTGGAATTGAGGTGAAACATCACCGTCGCCCTAACCGATTTGTTGGATTGCTCTCAAATATTCTTCCTTGTTGGTGGTTGTCACATCTGGTCGTGCTTACACACCATTCCAGGTCATTCCCACGCATCGTCGCCCGGTGGTTTGGCCTAAATGTCGCCGGCCGATCGGTGCATTACCACCGCCTTGCAAGTGTTCGATGATTTGCCCAGGTGAGTTTTTTTTCTTTTGTATCATTTTGTTTTGTACAATAGATTTGAAACGAGCCGTTTGAATTAAAGATGAAGAGGTTGAGAAAGATGATCTTCGAGGACTCATCGTCATCCAAAGAGGAAGAAAACGACAAAGAATTTGAAATTGTTCTTGCCATGATTTTCAATTATGATATTCAGGGGCCGAGAAGAGCATCACAGTTTGGCTACACTGAACTCAACCATGATAGAGCGAAGGGCCAGGTAAAGATCATAAGAGATTACTTTGATCTAAATCCAACCTATCCGGAGAAGTACTTCGCTGGCACTTTCGGATGCACACAAGTCTTTTTTCTGACCATTGCAAAAGCAGTTGAGAAGTATGATGATTGGTTCAAGCTTAGAAGGAATGCATGCGGAGAGATAAATGCAAGCCCTCTGCTGAAGTGGATTGTGGTTGTTCAAGTTTTGGCATATGGGTGTTCGGCCGATGACCTGAATGTGATGTGTATATCACCACTATTTGCTAGGCTTATTTCAGAAGATGCTCCTCCTTGCAATTATACAGTCAATGAGCACAACTACACGATGGGTTACTACCTTGCAGATAGCATCTATCCCCCATGGGCCACAATAGTCAAAAAATTCCGGGTCCAAAAGGTAACATAAATATTCACTTTGCCCAATGTCAAGAAGCAGCTTGGAAAGATGTGGAGAGAGAGAGCCTTTAGTGTGCTTCAAAAGCGCTTTGCAATTGTTCGTGGTCATGCCAAGTATACTGGACCTCCAAGGTTCTATGGCAAATCATGACTTGTTGCATCATTTTGCATAATATGGTCATTGAAGATGAGAGAGATATGCCTGAGAACTTTTGGTATAATGAGACTCCTGTTGAGCCAGAATATGATCAAAATAAGATCCAATCATTCCTTGAAGCGCACCATAGGATCGATAACTGACAAGTTCATAACCAGCTCCAACAAAATCTTGTTGAGCATCACTGGCAACTTCATAGCACTTCCTAGTTGTACTTAATTTGACATGTTATTTGCAACATTTGAACCATTTGGTGTGTTTAAATTTAATTCATTATAAACTTGAAATCAGTTTGTAAACTATATTCATGATTTGCTTGAACCTTCGTATTTATGTTTAGTTTCTATATGTGTGTTAATATGTAGTTGCAATGTAAACTATAATTGCATAAGTTGAAATAAAATAAAATTATACTCCATTATATTTAGAGGATAGGTTAGGACTGGCCAAAAGTTAGTGGAGTAAAATACTCCAGTAAGCTTTACTCGGCCGAGTACTCCTCTATTTTTAGGGATAGACTAGAGTTGCTCTAAACGGATCTGATCCCTTGGGGTGCCTGATGATCAACGCACAAGATTGATTAAATACTAATGTCATTTATTAGAACAGACCTTTGTGCATGCAAAGACTTTTCAACGCGAGAATACATACCATTACAGCATGATCTCCACCTAAGGATCTGTCCGTCTGCGTTTTGCTAACGCACTGCTGACCTCGTCTTCCTCATCCGTATCCACACCCCCGGCGGGCTCCATGTAAAGGAACGTTCTTGGTCGGAGATTGCAGGCGCATTCAATGTCAAGGCACAGGAATCAGGATGTTGGGTCGTGCTCACCGAGCTCTTCGTCTCCTGTCTCATAAAAAATATTTTTTCTATTTCTGTGGAGAACTACAACACACTCCACACACATGGGGGGTATATTTTTTAGGAACCGATAGAAAGGAGAAGGTTCTTGTGGGGCCATCGTATGAGACATCTGCAAGTTTTAAATATCTAGATGTTCAAGCATCAAAAACTTCTCAATCGGGCTATCCTACCCACGCGTCAGATGAGTCTTATCATTGCTGACAACGATGCCTTCATCCTTCGAAGCACCTTAGATGAATTCGGCAGACATAGGATTAGAAACAAATAAGTTGCATAATTTCAGAGAAGTCATACGACAGTTTGATCTTGTTGTTGGGGAGTATAAAAATCAGTTCAAACAGAAAATGATGTTCGAGTAGAAAGGGTTTCACTCATGTAATTGTAAGTATCCAAATTTCAATAACATATGATATCTTCACACAAAATATTCAGCACACTACCTAATAAAGCTTCATAGAAAATTGTCAGCACGTTTTGGATTGAAGTAACACCACCTCCGGATCTGTACTTTTATTTATAAAAAAATTAAGAATACCTGATAGACGAATGCGTATCAGTTGAGCACCCAACGCTCGCGTTGTCATCAGCTTATCCGGCCAGCCAGGTCGCCGCGCCGTTTGCCGACCTCGCCCATTGAGCAGCACCACTCTCTCAGCTATGGCCAACCAGCTGACTTACCGAACAATGGTGGTCGAGCTGCTTCTCTTGCGGCGCATGCTCCAGTCGACCTAGCGCTTGTGGCGCATACATGGCCTGGCGCCGCCGCCCCATCGCCTACTCTTCCTTGGCGTGGCAGAGTCAGCAGCGGCCGCGGCTGCCCCGGGACCCTCCCACTGGGCAACCTCCTCCCGCGCACCAATGACCTCGCTCCTCCACTTGCGCTTCTTCGTCATCCGATCAAGTTTTACTAGGTCAGGCAGAAGATGGGAACCTCCTCCCGCGCAACAGAGCGTCGATTTTGTTTTGTTTATCTTCTGCCAATGTGATTTCGTGATGAAATTTTGCATGCACAACAAAATTTCAGAATTTTTCAAAAAAAATATAAGTTTTTTGAATTTTACTGTTCACACCAGGTACATTTGAGCCCGAATGTAGAAACTCCACGTCCATGTGTCTTCACTTACCATTGGCACTGAGAGGTAATATTTTACAAATTTAAGGGTAATTTGATGGAAAGAAACAAGGGAGCGTCTAATTGTCAGGTGCCTGAAAAGCTATTAGCATCAGTCACTATGTTTCATGACCGCCTGATGTGCATCCAACGGCTCATAGTTCATCTTCTTCTTCTTAATCGTCTTCTTCCTTGAGCCACGATATGATCCATCAACCGTCGCCAGCCTCCACCCCCGCGGCCGGCGGGCGCTCCCGCGCACCGCCTTGCTACCCTGCCCGCCTCACAACCTCTCCCCATCACCCCGTCATCCCTCTAAGCCTGACACCATAGATGAAAACCTCCAACGATACCATGCAATCCACCCCACCCCGACTCCACCACTAAGATAGATAACGGGGATGCGGCTTCCCCCTAATATAGATAAAGGGACCATGGCTTCACTCTAAGATATATAGATGGTGGGGCTAGTTTTTCTTCGGCGAGGTCCGGCCAAGAGGGCAGGAAGAAGGAAAAAATTAAGTGACGTAAAACAAAATTTCAGGCACCTGGGAAATAGCAAAACCGAAGAAACAACCCAAACAACCCAAAGTCCCAAACGAGTAGGCCGGAGTTCCCTGTTGACGGACACTTATTGAGGTACACACATGCAGACCGGCAAGCCACATGCACGCCCTATTACATAGACTCTCTCGCAATTCGATCGCACACATGCAACACAAACGTACGGTACGGTGGTAGGATTACACAGAGCATGCATGCAAGCTACTCAGGCGTCGCGGACCTGGAAGACATTGCGGGTCTTGACGACGACGTCGTGCATGTGGACGAGCTTGAGGCGGGCGAAGTCGCGCGGGACGGAGATGAGGTGCACGGTGGAGCGCTGGTGGAACTGGATGAGGCAGGGGTCGTTGAGGTAGCGCTCCCACCCCAGCTCCCGCAGCCGCCGCTCCAGAACCTCGTACGAGCTCACCACCTCGCCGCTCGGCACATGCACCAGCACCTTGCCCGGCCGCGCCGCCCCGCCCGCGCCCGGCGCCTCGCTGTCCGCCCGCCTCACCATCCCGCCCTCAAACACCCACACGCCACTCATGCTTGCTAGCTACCTAGCTATTTCAGCTTGCCTTGATTGGCTAGCTTTCGATCGTCAACGGTGATCGATATTCGATGGTGCAAAGGGGAGGGAAGAGGGGGAAGAGCTTATATAGAGGCGAAGGCTATGGGATGAGATGACATCGGTCGGAGGATGGACACACTGCTTTGCCTAGGGCATCTCTATCCCCAAAACGGAAACAGACACATTATTCGTTTGTGGATGCATGATACCGGACTCGGTCATCCAATCCTATATACACCATCCGTCTGGACACATCACAATCGTAGTTTGAACAAATAACCAGATGATTTGTTTGCAAACAGGATGAATTTTCATTTAAACCGGAATACATTCATTACATTTTCGACATAGTTCGCTAATCAAAAGTGTCCGGCAATTAACCGAGTCTAAATCTTCGCCGGCGTCCATCTTCCAAGTCCTTACTATTTTACCTGTCCGGCATCTTCTGGCCTTGAGCCTCGGGAAGTGAAGATGCAGGTCGACGACGAGAAAGAGTAAGACATGGAAGACGAGGCGCGTCCGTCTCCCATGTCCAACTCTTTCTCGTCGGAGTCCATGGCATGAACGTCGCCGGTTCGGGTGAGGTTCACGATAGCCGTGGATGGGTCAGCCCGGTGGTCCTTGTGGCCAGGTGCGAACCATGCAGGCGATGCAAACGACATGGAGCTGTCGACGTGCCGATCCAGGATCTTTTGTGCCGCCAGCGCCGCCTGCGCATCTGGCACCGTCGTGATCACGTTGCGGCCAATGTGAGCGCTGTGCAGGCTCTTAGAGCACCCGCTGCTCCTTGACGGAGTTTGGTTCATTCGCGGCCATGAACGCCAGGGCCTCCGCGCTCGCGAACTCACTGTAGATTTGGCACTCCGTCAACCAGTGAGGTACGAGGAGGCGAGGTTGTAGCGCTGCTTGTCCTGTGCCAGCCGAACAGACACCGGTTGCACCTCCGCCACGACGGCGTTGAAGTGCAATTGGGCCAACTCCATGGTGGAGCCACCATGGACGGTGCGGGAGGGGCACTAACTCTTCGACGGATACTTCCTCCATTATCGGGTCATCATCGCTCACCTCCAGCAAGCCAGCCTCTATCCGCCGTGCATGATGGGCATGTGCCAACCGACCACAACACTAACCAACTCATGCTTTTGTTCGGGGAGGACGCTCTCCCACGTCGGTCTAGAGATCATAGTCATGGTGGTGCACGGAGGAGGATCGGAAGACGGCATGGTGCACTGCGGATCGTGCCGGCCGTGGCCACACTTAAATAGCGGGTGCCGGCTAGGTCAAGCGGCGAGTTGTGTAAATGCGGGCACCGGAGGGGCGGTCGGCACGCCTGTTTAATGTCGGACAGGCAACCAGTTTGAATGCGTTGGACTACCGTCTCTTCCAGTCACGCCTCTCCACTATTAAATAGGGGCGTGTTTGGTTGCCTGCATGAGGCCCAACCAGGCTCGCGCGGGAAGGAAACGGTCTGTTTGGTTGGTTGCTTACACTGTTGGGCCTGCATAGCATGAAACTTAAAACACCTCTGGGCCTAGCTCACTGCAAATGGTCAGGTCGGCAGTTTCTCATGAGCCAGGTCGATGCGAGTGCAAGCGAGCGGGCCCTTGCACGAGTGGAGATGGGAGGGATGCGAGGTGATTACGTGTGGTCTACTTCTCAACCTCCAGTAAGCTTCTCACTAATCTCCTCTCTTCCTTGTCCCTCTGATCTACACAACGATGCTTCGATTCGAGGTAAGCTCTACATGAAAAAGATGCACCTCGATGCTATGATTCATTCAGGCGATCGCTTCGTAGTTTCGTCAGCTGGAAGTTCTTTATTTCGTGTTCCCGTTTGGAGCTATTCTGGACAAATTATGTCAGATTTGTCGCGCATGATCGATCACTTTAAATTTCCTTTGACCAGCAGCCTAATCTTGCAGTTCCGCACAACATTCGTGTTGTATGTTTTTGGTTTCGACGATCGTATAGCTTCATCCCTCCTTGAACAGCATTTTAGTGCACTCATGCCGCCATGTCGAGCTCCTCTGTCGGCGTCGCCCTTCCCCTTGATCTCCTTGACCGCATCCTACTACACTAGAGTCGTTTCCGGCATCGCTCATCTCGGCCTACTCTCTGTCGTCCTCCTGCTGCACTGACGCTGCAATGGCGCGCACACTGATTTCTTGTGTCCTCTGCCTCCATGCACACTGCAGTTCGCCGCGCCGCCGACGAGGTCGATCATCTTGGCCTCATCTCGGCCTCCTCTCTCTCATCCAACTACACTGGAGTCGTTTCCGGCGTCGATCATCTCGGCCTCCTCTCTCGTCGTACTGCACAGACGATACCATGGCACGAGCACTGCATTCTCCTCCTCTGTCCACTATCTTTGCGCGAGCACCGCAATTAGTTCGCCGACGGTGTCGCTCGCCCTGCCGCCGACGGGGTCGCTCGCCCACGACTCCATTCTCGTCATGTCGGACACGGCACCACGGCCACTATCCACCGCAGTCGCCATGGTCCGGCGCACACTGCATTTCTTGTCCCCTTCCTCTGCTAGCTCTTAACTCTGTGTGCTAAGTGCAAGTGCTAGCTCTTAATCATACCCATGCGGGGAACCAAACAGCATGCCAAAGTTAACCCCTAATGCAGGCAACCAAACAACTTGCAGATGTCGCATATGAGGTTGTTTTTTCAGAGCCAGCCTGAGTGGAGAAGGGTATGCAACGCAGGTACTGTAGCCGACGGCAACCAAACACGCCCTAGGTGCACACGATGGCTGCTTTTTAGTTGGCCCTCTCAGTGTGGTTTTCTGTCTTCTCTTTTTCTACAGGGTCCTTTGTATAATTGTTGCTTGTACTGCTCTTAACCCATTTCAGAAATAAATTACCCTTGGTGTGTTTCTGCAAAAAGAAAAAATCTCCCTGCATCGGCTAATGTGGGTCCGGCCAGCTCAGCGATGGTGTCCTTGTAATGGGGTGGTGCAGGGCCCCGGGAATCACGGCGCCTCCAGCCATAGAAGAGAGGAACCATAGAAGTAGAACATAGTTGGAAGTTTCAGTGTCAGTCAGCCGTTCGATGGCCACATCCGTTGGGTTCCTATGGGCCACAAAAAAGCAAGATGCTACTAATACTTTGGATTTGAACCGCGCATAGATCTCTCAGCGACTCATAGTTTATGTTGGATTCTCAGAGACTACATGTTATATTGATGGTGTAATTAATCCCTGATAAACGAGTACGGCGTTTTGGATCTCGGCCTTCATGGAGGCAGTTTTTTCAAAAAAAATCAAAATTCAAATTTTTTTGTTTCAAAAATATCTGCAAAAAATTGTACAACTAAATAAGAATGTGAGGTGTATGTGTATAAAATTTCGGGATGAAATACGTTAAAATGCGACTTGTACAAAAAAAACAAATTCATGGTCTAAAAGATGAATAGTATCATGTTTTAGAAAGCCATAGATTTTTTTTTTTCACAACCCTCATTTTAACGTATTTCGTGCGAAAAATTTACACACGTGCATTATGCCTTCATCTATATCTGTACTTTTGTCGGAATTTTTTTAAATGTGAAAGTATGAATTTTCATGAATTTCGTATTTTGCATTTGAAGGCCTCCAAAACCAATTTCCGCTGATGAACCTACTATAATAACATATGTAACGTTTACAGTGTAACAATGACACAGGTACAATAAAAAAGGAAAGGGGCGACCAATGGGCTTGTTCACGTGGTATCACGTGATTGTACATGGATGGAGAGCGAAAAAGGAGAAAGAAACAGCACATGGATTGGTAAGTACAGAAAGAAAAGGCAACACGCTCATCCCATACGATTCCTCCCAGTTGATGCAATCTCTTCCTCCGGTTGCTAAGATTTTGAGGGCCCAAGAATATAGGGGCTCTTAACAAATTCAACTATATTCATATATATGAAGTCACTGAAGATGGTATCAATAGAATGAGAATCAAAGACATGCCTTTTCTGAAATCCTGTCGTTGGGTCGGTCGATGGATGCTGTGTTGTCCCTATCGGCACGTCCACGTTGGTCTGGTGCTGGAATGCCTGTGGCAACAGTCATCAATACAAACATATTAAGGCAATATTTAGGCATCTAAAAATAATCACTAAATAAAGTTGATAGAACAATCGAATGTCCATTCGTAATATGGAATCGAGAGTACCACATGTGTCGTCGCTATCGTCGTGGTGGGTGCGTATGTTGCTAGCTTGCCATTGGTCATGTGTGTGCCCCTTTTGACTCTTTTTTTAGAGGAAAAGGGCTCGAGCGCCCCGGTTCCATTGCAATCAACGAAACCACCGAATCTGTTATGTTATGGGGCTACACAGCACGCGGGGGGAAACAGCAAAGACGCTGCCCCAGCAAAATGGAAGAAACACCACAGAGTCTACACTCCCGGAAGGAGCAAAGGAAACACAAAGGGGGGAAGACCCTCCTATTACAGGCTACAACCAGCAAAATATTTTCAGAGAAGAAGGATCGCGCCCATGCCTTCAGAGCGAAAAGCCGCCCCCGCAGCAAGGAGTTATTCCACCGCACTGGTTCAGACCTAGCCAGGGTCTGGCCAGAGGAGAAGAGGTGGTGCTCGCGCCAAATGCTCCATCTTTTGTACCAGGAGTCGACATCTCCTCTTGACTGCATCCGCACACCTGATCTCCCACAAGGTTAAAAAGGAAGCTGTTTTTTGCCACATAACCTGCATACCAAGCCAGGGCACAACATTAAAACAAATATCGTTGCGATATCTCCAGAGAGCCCATAATGCAGCTGCATGAAGCATAATATCTGCAGATTTGTTGTCATTTCTCGCCCACCACTCAAGGAGCACATTCGAGTTAAGTTCGACGTTGCATCCCAAGGGGCTAAAAATCTCTCTCCAGAGTTCTCTCGCAACAACACAATCAAAAAAAAGATGATAAACCGATTCTGCTTCATTACAGAATAGGCAGGTAGGATCAGCTACATGCTGCCTCTTTAGCAGATTGTCTCTGGTGAGTAGCTTGTTTCTCACAACCAACCAGAGAAAGATCTGGATCCTCTGAGGAACATTAGCTTTCCAGATCAACATGATGTTGTCTGGAGCCACTCCTCTAAAATTCACAAAATTATAATAAGATTTAACAGTGTATATACCCTTAGGCTCCAAATCCCAAATAATAGTGTCCTCACAATCATTTAAGTTCAGATCCTTGACTACACAAAAAAGCTCATTCCAAGCAGTAAGCATGTCTGGTGAAAAACATCTCCTAAAGTTAATTTTCAGAGACACGCCATCCCACACCTCACTGATGGAGACATTGGTAGTATTGGCAATATTATACAACTCCCAATAGCTGGTTGCAAGTGGAGCATTGCCAGTCCACCTATCTTCCGAGAACCTAACACTCTTGCCATTACCCACCTTCCAGGAAAAGCCAATTTTTGCGGCTTTAATAGCCCAAATAATGCCTTTCCAAAGTGGGGAAGCACCACTATCAGGGCAAGCAAATATGTTAGGTTTGCAAGTTTTATATTTAGCGTCAATGATTTGTTTCCAAATTTTACCATCATCATTGAAATATCTCTTAGCCCACAAAGCTAGCAGGCTGAGGTTCATATCAGCTATGTTAGGGTTGCCCAAACCACCATACTGTTTTTTCAAGGCAATATTACCCCAAGCAGCTAGATGGTATTTATGATGGCCCTCATAATCATCCCAGAAGCAGTGAGCAAGTTGAGAGTTGATCATGTTAATAGCCCACTTAAGAAATTTAATAATTCCCATAAGATAGCAGGGGATACTAGAAAGACAAGACTGGACAAGGGTAAGACGTTTACCAGAGGAAAGTAATCTCCCTCTCCAGCCGGCTCCTTTCTTAATAATTTTATCTACAGAGGGTTGTAAATCCTCTTTTCTAAGCTTATTATAGTGAAGAGGGGCTCCTAAAAATTTAATAGGAAAATCTCCAAGCTTACATCCCAGGACCTGAGCAAATAAATTTGCTTCCTCACAGTCAATGTTAATGGGGACTAGGTCACACTTATGGAAGTTGATCCTCATCCCAGACAACTGTTCAAAACAAGACAGTAACCACTTAAGGTTTTTAGCAAAAGAAAGGTTATTGCCCAAAAAGAGCAAAGTGTCATCTGCATACTGCATGCTAATGATGCCCGCAGGATTTGTAACAGGGAAAAGGCCTTCAACTTTGTTATTGATAGAGGCTTTAATTAAAATCCTAGTAAATACATCAGCAACTAGGTTGAATAGGAGAGGGGAAAAGGGATCTCCTTGTCTGGCACCTTTGCCAGGAATAAAGAACTCACTGTTGCTATCATTTACCCTGACACCAACAGAGCCTTTGAAGATGAGAGATTCTACTTTATCCATCCACATATGACTAAAACCCCTCCTCTTCATCATATCCATAAGGAATTCTCTATTAATCATGTCATAAGCTTTCTCGTAATCTAGCTTAAAAACAAAGCCAGACTGCTTGCTAGAGTGCACAGAATGGATAATTTCATGTGCAGCAATAATACTTTCAGCAATGAAACGCCCTTCAATAAAGGTTGTCTGGTTAGGAGCTATTAGATCATTGCAAATGGGGCCAAATTTGGTTGTGGCACATTTTGCAAAGATTTTAAAACAACAGTTAATCATGGCAAGAGGCCTGAATTTTTCCATTCTAACTGCCTCAGCCTCTTTTGGAACCAGGGTTAGGAGGGAGAAATTAAGCCTATACAGGTCTAATTCCCCCTTCTCCCAATCCTGGAATAAAGCAAATAGGTTGCCTTTAATAAGGTCCCAGAATTGCTGATAAAATAAAACAGGAAATCCAGGCCAGGTGCTCCATCAGCATATGAGCTGAAAACAGCAGCCTTAATTTCTTTCTCGGTAAAAGCAGCATCTAAGATATTGTTATGAGATTCTGAAACTAATTCTACCTCACTCCAAAAGTCATCTTTCAGAGTGATATCTATTTTATCTACAAAACCAAATAGCTTTTTATAGTAATTAACAGCAGTATTCATAATGCCATCTGGGTCAGTGACAATACCTTCATCATTTTCCAGCATCATGATCTGTTTCTTCCTCCTTTTTTGGCTTGCCACAGCTTTAAAGTAGCCAGTGTTGAGATCACCTTCCAGGATCTCCCTCTCCCTGGACCTCTGTCTGGCTTTAATCTCTCCTCTTTTCCAGATATCATTCAGCTCACCTGCAATGTTTTTAATCCTCAGCTTAGAGTTAGGCGAGAGAGAATGAGACTCAGGAATAATATCAAGGCAGTTATATTCAGCCACCAGGGCCTGTTTCTGCCTTTTTTTGCTCTGCCTCAAAATTAGCACACCAGCCTTTAATAGCTTTCCTAGTATTTCTAATATTAAACTGCCAAATATCAATAGCTTTTGTAAAGTAACATTTAGTGTTCCAGGCTTTATGAACTACCTCCCTAAAGCCATCTACTTCTAGGAACCATTTCTCAAATCTAAAAGCTTTCTCTTTAGGGGGGAGAAAGCACAAGTGTTCAACAACAGAGGTGTGTGATCACTGCCAACCCTAGGAAGAGCTCTGAGCTGAACATCAAGGAAGGAAGTGGCCCAATTAGTGGACATGAAAACCCTATCTATAGTGGCCATAACCAAACAGTCTTGGTTATTGCCCCAGGTGTATTTCCTGCCATTAATCTTCAGCTCAAGAAGACCAAATCTATTAATCCAGTCATTAAACAAGTCTGCCCAGTGCTGGTTAATCAGACCAGTGCTCTTCTCACTGGCCTCCCTAATCAAATTAAAATCCCCACCTACCAGAGTTGGACCAGTCCACCCAGTAAGCAAGTTGTGCAATTCATTAATAAAATCTAGTTTGTACTGATCATAAGCAGGACCATAGATGGAGATTAGTCTCCAGGAAGACCCATCTTGCTTATTTTGTAGTAAGCAAGAAACACTGTAAGTGTGTATATCACAGCAAACAATGTCAAAGAGATCTCCCCTAATTCCTACCAGGATGCCTCCAGCAGTGTTATTAGCAGGAAGCCATTTCCAAGTATAACAGGATCTAGTGTCAAAAGCTTCTAATTGAAGAGGGGTAAAATCTTCTTTCTTAGAATCAGAAATGCTAATAAAATCAGGCTTATGAGCTATAATGAGCTCTTTCAGTTTATTGCATTTGATGGATCCATTCAGGCCTCTAATGTTCCAAAATAGGCCAATCATTTAACTATAAAATCAAGTTTTCTCCTACTACTAGTATTTGAATATTTGACCTCAATCGAGGGGGAATCTAGTTCTGTGTCCACATTCATATGTGGGCCAGCACCAGTTTCAGATTGGGTCTCTAAATTAGTGGAAAACAAATTAAACTCTTCTCCAGAAACATCAATGTTTGCTGGAAGAAAAACTTCAGGATTATCCTGGTTAAACTTATCAAGTCTCTTAAGCTCAGTGTTCTTGATCATAGCAATATTATTACTAATATTGCATCCACAAGAGCTCAAATTAATACTTGAGCATTCAGTAGTGGAGATAAGAACATCATCATCTAGACAAGCAAAAGAGTTATGAAAGCTTTTTTTACCTTTGTTTGGTACCTCTAGATTTCTGATCCGTTTCAGGTCCTATGCTTTTTGCATAGTAGGCCTCCCATCTTTCCTGTTTCGAGTGCTGGCCCTAGTAGCAACCACAGGACCCCACTGCTTGTTTTTGTCCATAATGTTCTGAGGAAGAATGTGAGCTTGAGTGATAACAGCTTCAAATTTCTCCATAAGGGCACCACCCAAATTTTCAATCGGCTTCTTTTTGACAACCTCCAGATAACTCTTGGTCATGGGGGCCCCTTGAACTTTGGAGAAGAAACAATCCTCAACATTGTTCTCAGGGACAGGGGTGCAGCAATGTTGGACAGAACTTGCAACTTTAGAACCAGAAGCACCTTTTGAGCCAGCAGCAAAATTAGGAATGTTGTTACTAGTACCAGTGTCCATCTCCTCCCCCAGCAGGTCATCATTACTAGAGTCAAATTCCTCTTATGTCTGCTTCTTTTTGTTAGGATCTTCAGGATTATCATCAGGTCCAGATGGCTTGTCAGAAGTGTTCCCAGCATCAGCATCCCTCTCCACAGAAAATTTCAGCAGGTATAGCTCATGATTGATTTATACAACCCTATCCCTGGGGATCTTGACCGGGTCTCTGACCGCAACCAAGATCCTGACTTTCTCATAAAAACTTCTGAAAATAGTGTGCCAGTCAATATTCACAAGCACTCCAAGCGGTGTGCCCACTTGAGCAATAGATGACCAAGAGAGCCATTTAGGTGGAAAACCCTCAATAGTAATCCAAGTTTCAGACAGGCTGTCATAGACAGGGTGTTCTCCATTCCAATCAGCAAAAGATATAGTTACCCCTTCCTTCTTTAGATTAACTGAGGGAATTTCCACCAGGTCCTTGATCTTTTTGTTGGGAGGGAATCTAACAATGTACTTGTTATTGTCATAAGGTCTAATCTGCCAGGGCCAGTTGGTCTTCCACATCTCAGACAAGTGCTGACCTAGCTCTTTTCCAAAAATTTCACCCTTTTCAACAAGAACAAGACCTACATTGGCAAAATAAAGCCACTCACAGTCCTCAGAACCATTAGTTTCAACGTGAAAAAACCCCAGGCCAGGACTAGCACTTCCCCAATAAGTAGCTGCAGGATAAGCTTTGTACCAAGAGGGGCAAGCATCCATATGGTGCCCCGGGGTCTTACACATGAAGCACACATTAGGGACTGCGCACATGCCAACAAAATGTCCAGGTAGACCGCAGTTATAACAGATGGCACTTCGGGTCAACAGTGAAAGGGGGATCATCATCTCGCACAGCACTCTGAGCCTGACTAGTGGAACCCTGATTTTTGTTCTTCTTTTTCTTGCTCTTGTTGTGACCAGCTTGAGATTGATCGCCTCCACTCACCGAAGAACTCCCACCACTGAACTGAACTGTCTGAACTGGTTGCATGTTTTGATTGGCTGGACTGAATTGCTGTTGAAATCCTGATGCAGGTGGCATAAACTGAAACTGGAAGTTGGGGTTTTGAGGCCACTACGGCACCTGCTGCATATGGGGATTCCACCCCCCCCCCCCCCTGATATCCGAACATGGGGTTAGGCTGCATCATAGGAGCAGCTGCTCCCACCGGAAACAGCGGGGGTTTTGCAAAAATGGACATGGGAGGAGGCTGAGCTTGAGTAGCTTGCGGAGCTTGAGAGATCTAGGGCGGGGGCAAAGCAGTAGTGGCTTGCCGGCCATCAGTAGTGGGGCCAGGGGGACGACCAGCGTTGCGCCCCCTCCCACCATCGTATCTCCCCCCACCTCTATTACCTGCATCTCTGCCGCCGCCACCCATGGATTTAGCCACTGCAACAAAGGGGATCTGACCCGACCTCCTCGACCAGTAATCTCTGGAAAAACTGAAAAACTTCGGAACAGGGAGATGCTTGGAATCACGATCTACTACTGGGAAACAATCTGCAGCAGAGAAATCTCCCGAAGCAAACTTATCCTTCCTAATCCAGACTAGGTTGGATCTGGATCTGGGCGAACCCTAGCAGAGTCTCTCCCCGGAGCCCCAGCCCGCAGGACAGATGGAGCACTGGAAGGCGGGTTTTGGGAAGCCGCCACCACTTTATCATAGTAGCACTCCACCTCTCTCCCAGCGTGCCATCCAGGTGGCTGAGCTTCAGCTTTTCTGACATAGACACTGTCCTGTGGGTCAATCCACTTCGTCTTCTCCCTTGGGCCCAAGTCGACGCAACTATGCAAATCGAAGATCACCGGCAGCGGCCAGATCGACCTTCTCGAACTCGAATTGCTACTCGAGCGCGTCGAAAAATTCAAGGAGAATCTATCGCCGGAGCTGGAAGAATAAGAGGAGATTACGCCGTCCCTCCTTGATCTCGATTGGCCGCGGCAATTAGGGTCGAGAGCTGCAGAGGGGCACCGGATGGAATCACTCCCAGCAGGCACTCCCACCTCAGAGCTCTCCGTGGATCTCGAGATTTTGCCTCAGCCCTTGCCCACAGAACGAATTCGACCAGTGGCGAGTGGGGGAAAGCAGGTATCCTCGCCCTTTCCTCCAGGGTGGCCTCCTCGAAGATCCGTTGCGCCAGAGTCCGCTGCTCCATACCGGCACGCCTCTGACAGCTCTCTGCATGCTTCATAGCCACTTCTCTGGTGCTCTGATCTCTCGCCGCCGCCACCACCATGTCTGCCGCCTTCCAATCCCGCACAACCCGAATCCACACCGCAGCAGCGTCGCGGATCCTGGTCGCTCTCTCCGTCCAGCCCCGCGCCCCAATCTCCAGGAGCACCCCCTGCGGGATTGGTGAGATTATCCTCACAATCTCCGCGAAGGCCTCGAGGGTGTGCGGAGGCAAGCGGGGAGGGGAAGGGGGAGCGGGAGCGGGTGCGCGAGACGACGCCCGCAGCCCTCGTCGGCGAGGTGGCATGCCTAGCAGCTGGGGCGACGAGATCTACGGCGGCGATGGTGGATGCGGCGTGCCGGAGGCGTGGGGTCGCCGTGGTTGGGAGCGGGGAGCAGGCGAGCAGACCGTGGAGGTGCAGCTGCGCGTAGAGGCGGGTCACCCCTTTTGACTCTATGCCACCATGCTTAGTTTGCTCGGTTTTTTTTTTCTTTTGAGATATTAGTTCGCTAGGTTAAGCCCGTTTCGGAAATGTTTTCCACCTCCGTAAGCAACAAGCATGTAAGTATTCATCAACTAATCCTTCTCTTGTTTTGAGGTATTCATTAATTTCATCTACCATTTTTTTGAAACATATCCATCTTCCATTTAATTCTTTTGAGCCAACTGATGACTCGATGCGCTTCGTTCCTAGCGTGCTGTGTCCCACCATCACTAAACCATCCACCTTTCATGATAAAGAATGAAAAGGTACAAAGCCTAGTTTTTTTTTTGAAAAAAAAAATGGACCCAATGCCCGGTATGCTAAAGCAGATAACATTGGACATTAGCGCAAATCCTGTGTCTCGCCCATACTGATTTGTACTCCCTTCGTCTTTATTTACTCCACATATTAGAATTGGCTGAAGTCAAACTTTCTAAAGTTTGACCAGATTTATAGAAACAAATATAAATATTTACCATAACAAATTTATATGATGTGGAAGTACATTTGATAATGAATCTAATGGTGTTAATTTGTTATCCTATATGTTAATGTTTTTGTCTATAAACTTTGTCAAAGTTTACAAAGTTTGACTATGACCAAAGCTAATACGCGGAGTCAATAAACACGGAGTGAGTACTAGGAATCACCTTCCGGACGCCATCAGGTCGACCAAAAGACTGTAGTGCTAGGTTTTCTTCTATTGTGTTTTTTTGGGGGTTTTCCAATCTTGTCCCATTTCTTTTCTTGGGTTTTCTTTATTTTTTTCACTTTCTAGTTTATCATTTTCGTTTTACATCTTTATTTCTATTTCTTTGGTTTTCTCCGATCTTTTTTCTTTCTTTTTTTGGCTTTACTGTTTCCTTGTCGGTTTACATTGTTTTGTTTTCTTTTTTCCCTTTTTTTCAACATGTGTCTATTTGCTTTTCATGCACAATTTACATTCTTCGTATACATCACGGACATTTTTCTATCAAAGTCTAACATATTTGATATACATGATTAATACTATTTTTACATATATGTTTTAATTTCTACTTTTTTCTTCAAGTTATAGATTTTTTGTGTACTTCATCATTATATTTTCCATGTGTTTAACATTTTTATAAACATTTTTTTCAAATATATTTTTTCATGTATAATTCAATTTTTTTTCTCTACATCAGTAACATTTTTATACATGTTTAATATTTTTAAAATACATAATTATTTTTTAGTTGTTTCTTTTTTCCATCTTTTGTTTTTCCTTTTCCTTTTCTTGTTTTTTTGTGTGTTCTTTTTTCAGTTTTATATTCTTTTTTTCTTCCCATTGTACAATATTTTTATGCATTTTTCCTGCTATTTCAACAACACGTGTCTTCTTTTTTCAAGCACAATGTACATCTTTGTATGCATCAAGGAAATTTTTATACATGTTTATTTTAAATACATGATTAATACTGTTTTGCAATATAAGTTTAGATGTCTATTTTTTAATAAATTTTTTGTATACATCAGGAATATTTTTATACCCATTTAATATTTTCCAAATAAATAATTAACTTTTCAAATATGTGTTTCTATGTCAAAATTATCATGTATGTTTTAAATTTTTCGCATATCTCATATCATTTTCTATTCATGTTTAATATTTTTTAATACACTGTTCATATTTGTTTTATTTTTAAAATTTTCATTTTTATTTTTTCGGTTTTCTTTTGGCTTTCAGTGTTGTTTTGTAGGCTTTCCATCTTTCTCGCCGATTTACAACATATTTTTTTTACTATTTAAGTCATTTTTTATTTTTTTCAACACACGCCTATATTTTTTCACTCCCAATGTACGTTTTTCATATACTCGATGGAATTTTTTCTATACATATCTAACATTTTTCTATATACATATTTAATATATATTTTCGAACATCCTTTTTAATGTCCACTTTTTATTTATACATTTTTCATATACATCATGAATATTTTATATACACCTTTAACATTTTGTAAATACATAATTAACATATTTTGATGTTTATTTTTTCATACATGTTTTAAATTTCCTACAAACCAGTATCATTTTAATACATGTTTAACATTTAAAAATACTTAATTACCATATCAAAATCTTACCCATCGGAGTAATACATAATTGGGTTAAATATCATCTACAAATCTTACCCATCGTACTAATACATATCTAATTAAGACTAAGATAGGTCTGAAACTAATGAACCTGTGCCATCAAAATCTCCCCGAAACGGAAACCTACAGTGTGCATGCTCATTAAAGACCAATTCTAAAATTGCAGGCCCAAGTACCCCCTTTTAGCCCAGTGGCTCATCTAGTGCAAGGACTTCCGAACAGTCGTGTTTGATTTTTCTTGAGTCCCAACAATATATTTTGTTAACAATGGTCCAAATTCCTCTCTTGATAGCATGATTGAATTAATCCATGAATTCCCTGCATTACATAATAAACCACTACTAAATTAATGCAAAGGTGATTGCAAAGGCACAAAAGAAGTGTTTATCCTCTTAAATAGTGACAAAATTGCATGTACCAGCTCCCCAAATCTTAGACCATGCTTGTCGTCAAGCAAAACTCAAACTGGACAAACATGACCACATATTTAAAAGTGAGAGGTCGATAGTAAATGAATATGGACGTGCAACAATCACAAATTGCAAAAGTATTCTACGCATGGCCCTAGGAGCCCCCCTCCTAGGCGCCACTGTAAGTTGGGCAGCTAGGCCCCTCAGGCCTCTCCTAGGTACCCCCTTCAGGCCTAGTGTCTCTTCTAGTGCAAAAACTTTTGAAGAATTTTTGTTTTATTTTTCTAGGGTTATAAAAATATACTTTCTTCACAAAGGTCCAACTTCCTCTCCTTGTAACATCGCTAGCAATTTATCAATAAATTATCTATATTATATGATAAACCACAATTAAATTGATGCAAAGGTGCCTGCAAAGGCACAAAAGTAGAGTGAGATAAAACACAAAAGTTTCATGCACACCTCAAATCTGTGTCAAACTTATTCTGTCGCGGACTCAAAAAAAAATTAGAATCCTGTCACGCGAATTGCCAACGCAACATACCAAGAAAGCTAGCAATCTAGTAAACGAATGTCCCCAAATCTTCAGATGAAGCGTCATTATCAGCATGAATTTTGCACTAAACACAAGGTTAAATAGTAATAGTAGCTCAATAATCTAGAGATGTAACAAACAAATATATGGCAAAACATTGCAATACTTTGACCTCATCTCATCTTCGTTGGTCACAACAAAGCGCACTAAATAAACTAACCTCTTCTCATATCAGTAATCCTAAATATTGATGATTTGTGAGTGTAGCACTTAAAAATTAACTACTTTTCTATGATAGGAACATGAGCTCGTAGCTTTGTCTCTCACATGAACAACACCTAATGGCCAAGCCCATTCTTTTTTGGCCATGAACATCACCTCAAAAAAAATCTACATTTGTTAACCAAACCTAACACTAACCCATCTGACCATTAATGTTCATTAGGGTTAATTTGAGAAACAACAAGGAAAACACTTGATACAACCCGAACCGAGCACTCACACTCCTATAGAAGCAACATCCATAACATCACATCGAAAAAGTCGAAACCCTGGTAACCGTCCATAACACCACAAAGCAAAAAATCAAACATGAGCCAGCCCAATCCAATGCCAAATCGGCAACACCCTGTTAACAACAAGCACACATCAAACAACCAACCCAAACCCCAACACGAAAACCACCAAAACTCCTCCCAGCCAGGCACGGAGCAGAACCAAACCAACAATCATGTCAGCAACAAATGGGAAATACGTAAAAAGAGGAAAGGAGCCAATCATACAGTAGGTCGAACGTAAACGATGCAAAGTGCAGACCGGAGGCGCACCCCACGTACCCCTCCTCGAAGCGACCACTGCGCTGGTAGACAATAAGGCGGACTAAGGCGACACAGACACTCAAGGAGGAGGCAGAGAACGCGGAGAAGCGGCAGCGCACTGTCGGCCCCAAATCCAAGGGCCCCACATGATCGCCGCAACTGCCACCCCGCTCGGAACCACGCCAAACTCAGCACACCCCCTTGCTCCGGAAATCACGCAGGCCCATCACCTAATGAGGAAGTAATAATATGTAAAGCACACGGCAAAAACAAAAAGGCCCAAGCCCCTGCGAGCATACACTGACAGCATGGGCCCACCCGCCCCCAAACAATCGACGCAACAAGGAGTTTAGAGTTTTAGGGGATTGGCCGCCAGCCCTCGGGCGTGGGTCGGGCCCTGGAGTATGGGGTGGGAAGGCGTGCTTAGGGGGGTTTCAGTGATTTTTTTCTGTTATTTTTTCCTTCCCTTTTTTGTTTTATTTTACCTTTTTGTCTTAATTTTTTTTTACCATTTTCAATTTGTATAAAAAGAATATTTTAAAAGAAAACATTTAATAAGCTACATGAAATTTTCTTTGAATAGTAGAGCACTTCTTTTAAATACATGAACATTTTCTAAAATGATGCTTAAACACTTCAAATATCCCGTGTATTTGTTATGGTACTGCATGGCATATGTATAGCTTAGCACGTACTCTCTCCGTCCAAAAAACTTGTCCTAAGCTTGTCTTTCAAATGGATGTATCTAGCACTATCTTCGTGCTAGATACATCCGGACAAATTTTTTGAACGGAGGGAGTAGTAACAATGATGGCATCGGCGCTCGGTAGAAAACAAATGCCGATGGAGTAGTAAGACGCAAGCAACTGCAGCAATCTTTTTCTTCTTGCTAGCCGCTGGCTGCTGCTGTAGAAGGTTCCAAGCAAACATGTCGCATAATATCCATGCGATCGACAATGTGATATTTAATTTCTTGTAGGAAAAGTACTGTACGTGATATTGATGGATTAGTTTTTGGATGGAGCAATGATCGACAGGGTGTGTTAGACAGTGCGCGGCAGAGGGCGATGGACCTTATGGTGGTTGCGGTATCCCAATGTCAAAATACCTAACGGGGTCCCGGAAAATGCCGATACAATGAACTTTTAGTCACTAGATGTACTGCTGCTGCAAATAAAAAAAGAACACCATTATTACGCTAGTGGTGCCTATAATAGTCTTGATGGCTATGTACAATCGAGGTGGTGCGTGCTTAATTGAGGGGAGCAACGAGCAAGCAAGCAATCACTCACGTACGTACGCACGGGAAAGCACGCAGCTAGCGGCAGACAAGGAGCACTGACAAGATATCCCTCATTATACGCTGCGTGCGTTTCAGATCAGAAACAACAGCCCGATACAGGAGTATTCGCAAAAAAAAAAAAGAACAGCCCGATACAGGAGAGAAAGACAAGACGTGCATACTAAGGCCTTGTTTGTTTGAGCTTTTATTTGCATTTACAGCTTTTTCACTTTGATCAAAAAGCCATAAAAGTTATTAAATAGGTGATTTTAGAGTTTTTATGGCTTTTGATAAATCAATATACATAACAATATTTAGCTCCAAAAGCAATAAAAACTCTACGAACTTTTATGACTTTTTGGCCAAAATGAAAAAGCTACAAAAGCAGACGCAAAAGCCCCAAAAAATAGGGCCTAAACTTTTTCTTATAAACATGTTAGCTTCTTTAAATGTACTATTGGCTGCATAGAAGTATGGACCATCTAGATCGAAACACACATCTCCATTTTTTTCCCCCAAAAGGACACACATCTCCATACGCATTTGGAGAACCGCTATTTTTTCGAACGACCCAAATTTTTACTTCTCTTTATCAAAAGTTTATTGACACATTCGAATAATCCAATCTTGAAGAAGTAATTATTATTTTCGCATCTTATTTTAATTTTACATCTTGCGGTTTACTTCACGCTATATATGAAGCTTATATTGCTTGATAAGTGTGGTGTGTTATGTATTGATTAACGAAATCATTTGACCACTAAATAGTTTTTCTAACATATTTGTACCATCCCCATAATTCAACGTACAAGAGGAACAATAGGAGATGGTGTGCAGAACCTGCATGTAGCTGCTATTACATAACACTCATGAGTCAATTGATGGTTTGATGATCGGTTTATTCTTTACTAAGTACGTACTCGTGGATCTTTCTAGCATGTACATGACTCTGATTCATGTATGCTTTTGTATCACAGACTTTGCAAGTTGTGAGTAGTCTATGCATGAACAACGATTAATTATCTCGCAACATTATTTGGTTAGCTAGAAGCACAACCAAATTCTCAAGACTTCATAAATTCAATAGTTGATAATGTATGCATCAAGCTTATGTATGATATTCTTTATTCCAACTTACTATCATTCTATCGCCAGGATGGATAGGCACGGCAACGTGCGACATCAATGATCTAGTTACTGATGTGCCATGGCCATGTATGTAGTTAAGTTTCACAACAATGTTCTTGTTGCCAGCGTTGCATGTACGTTTGTAGGATCGCCTTCTATCAATGCTTCCAACTAAGCCAACGAGCTACAAATCATGACACTTTTAATTTTATTGCTTCTTGCTTTTGTTCAGGCAGCAACAGAGAAAAACGATACCTATTATTGTTTCTTTTAAGGAAAGTAAGGAGTTTCACAAACCAAATCCATGTCCACTAGGACTTGTAGCCAGGTACCGGGCTTGTACATCCACACGCCCTATCCAATCCTCTGAATTTGTGCCCTTATGTTTTTTTTTTGCATTTTGATATTCATCAAGCACATACAAGCTATGAACAAACTATTGTGTTGTACTTCTCTGTTCCATAATGTATAGTGCATATAGATTTTTTGAGAAGTCAAACTTTGCAAACTTTGACTAACTTTATTGCCTCTACAATATAAAAAATATAAAATATGAAACTACATCTTATGATGAATCTAGATATATGATTGGCATTCTAGATTTAAATGTTTTTCTCCACAAATTGGTCAAAAATTCTGAGGTTTGACTTTTCAAAAAATATGTATGCACTACATTATGGAACAGAGGGAATAACATGTAAGACACATCTGACTAAAGAAGTCCGCGAAGTCAACATACTAATGCTTTGTTGAGAAACTCCTCGTCTAGACACCAAATATACAAAATATACTTTCCTATTTGCATATATGTAATCATAAACTAGAAACCACTATCAAAAATATTTCTTAGATGTACACTAAGATATCTCTGTCAAGATATTTAAGGACATTAAAATGTTTATAAACATGAACACACACACACACCGAGAGAGAGAGAGAGAGAGAGAGAGAGAGAGAGAGAGAGAGAGAGAGAGACTGTATAATTGATGGACCTTTGACAAACTAATCTACGGAAGCAATGATCATGTCCTTTTTTATTTTTGCATATAAAGAGATTTTTTTATCTTTCTAAAGGGAAACACGCAAATTGATAATAATATCACTTTTATTACAAAAGGCTGAATTTAGCAAATGCCAGGTGTCTCGATCAGACATTATAACAGTATAAGAGAAAAAACACTATAGTTAAAATTTAACAACAATATAATGTAGTTAGTTATACTAAAAATATACCAGCTAAGATTTGTTTTAATGAAAAAAGTCATAAGTAAAATAGTTTGGTACAAATACTATTTATGCTAGAATTGGAATACTGTAAGTGGTGAAAGCCAATATACTTACCAGTAAACATTATTATAAGACTCGTGTTTCAAAATATACCTTTTAAAAGAAAAATCAAAATAAAAGTAACTGTCTTTTCCCATTCTTTCTCTATTACGGGTGGAAGAACTAAAATGACATTGGAACTTAGCTTGTAATCACATTGCACAAAGGTATATCTATTATCAATTTTTTAGATTCAAATTAATCTGTTGTTTCATTATTTTGTATTATATATTTCCTTTGTTTATGGCCTTTATCTTCCGTGGCCCCATCGGTCGGTACATAGCAATCCCAAAAAACTGGGGTACGACAAAGGTTCCCTTAGAGTGCTTAGAAAGGTGGCATTCCGATGTTAGAATGATAACAATTGTTGGGAAAATGGCCAGATACATTGATTAAAACAACAATTGACATGGAACACAATTTAATTGTGTATTTATTGGATTTTTATTAAAAGAGTAATTAAATCCAGGAAATATTAAGATCATATTTTTTTCAAAAAAAATAAGTAATGTAGATTTATATACTCGTTTATTGAAAAAATAACTTAGTTCGGTAGTTAGTGAATTTTTAATGACAGAGTTACTAAATTAACATCATTTATATTCATGTTTCATACAAAAAACAAATTTTTTTATGATATATTTCATCTTTGTTTATTAATATTCCAAATTTGTCACACATGACAGGACATCATGCATGCACTAACAGCCATCGGAACTTAACAATCTCATGTGCCACTTTGTTATCCTCTTTTCAACGTTTATTAGGCTAAAGCTCTGCAAAAGTTGCACGACCGCAAGAGGCTCTTTCGTCAACTTCACAAGAGTAATACATGTCCAAAGAGTGGTTATATAGAAAAAGAGTGCATAAAGAGCAATCCGTTTTCAAAATGGGAAGCGTTTCGAGCTGGCAGTCCGGCCGAACTTTCCGCCGGTTCGTACGCCACGCTAGCGCACGCGCCCACGAAAACAACCGTCCCACACGAGCCAAGTGTACATGGGTGGGCCCGTGCACGAAACTGCTCTTCCTTTCCTCTTTCTTCAAACCCCCGCCGTCGCGGCTCTGCTTCCTCACAGACCGCAGCCTCCCTCCATGCCTCTCGCAAATGTAAGCTCTGTCACCGGCGACGAAGTGCTACCATCGGCTGGCGAGATGTTACAACTCTGCTCTACCGGACGCGAGGAGCACAGGAAAGCTACAACCCACCGCTAATGGTGCTGGAATCGTGTGCAGAAAAGTTGCAACCCCACGTCAACGGCGCCGAAGGAGAAGCAAACTAAGCGAGGCAACCGGCGGGAAGAACTTTGCTGGAAGCGGCCAAGTTTTTTGTTGCAACCGTCGACATTGTTTGCTACTACCGGCGCCGGATTTGCTACATCCATAGCGGCGGAGCTACGACCTACTATGGCGCTGGCTTTTTTTTTACATCCGTTGTTGGATTTTGGTACTACTGGCGATGGATTTTGCTACATCCATCATGGCGGAGCTGCGACCGGTAACGACGGCGAGATGATTTTTGTTGCATCCGTTGATGGATTTTTGCTACTATCGGCGTACACTTTTGCTACAATTGGCGACACAAAATGCTACCACCATACGGCCATGTTTGCAACCAGCGGGGGTGTTTTGCTGGAGCTGGTGAGGTCAACTTTGCTACAAGCGGCGACGAAAAAAACAGCAACCGACGTCTAGAAAAGCTACAACGCGCTTCTGAAAAAGCTTCAACGGAGAACGGCTAGCCAACAATGGCGAGCGGCGGCGACGGAGTTGCATGCCGGTGCTGCGATGGGCGCGTGGCGAGTACGGCGGTGGGCTGCGACGATGCTGGGACCCTCACCCAGCGGTGCTGCAACCAGGGGTGCGAGACATGCCCAGCTCGACGGAGCTAGGGACGTATTTCCTTTTTTGACCGGCCCGGCGGAGCTGCCTGCGGTGAGCGGCCCCGAAGAACCGCGGCGGCGAGCGGCCCCGGCAAACTACGGCGGCGCATGGCCCCGGCGAGCTGCGGCGTGGCAGCCAAGGGCCGAAGAGGCTTACCGGTAGAGATCTATTTTTCTGTTTGCACGTGCGCGGAGGAAGAAGATGACTTGGTCGCCACAATCTTGTCCGTTCGCGTTTGCATATCCAACGCTCGGCAGCAGACCGGCCCAAATTTGGGCCGGTGCGCCGGCGCAGAGTACTGGCCTTTCAAAATTATGGGGCGGGGAAGAGTGAAAGTGTTGTAGAGACTCAAAAGACACACACGAAGCTCACTCTCGTCCACACTTGAGTAGATAGTAATAAGACCCAAGAAGATATTAGGATCTCGCCTTTAGAACCCCTCGCAACAATCTCTAAACTAGCTGACCCGCACTTACCAACATAGCTAGCATCGGCATTAACCTTTATACACTTAAACGATGAAGGCTCTCACAAAGCACGCACTTAAGCATGTGAAACATCAACCTGTTGCGTAAGAAGCAAATATTTTTCCTTCCCATCATGCAGATAGGAGGGCACATCTTGGCGTCCAGAGAAGAAGGGCCAATTGCTGACAAAAATAATAACAACATCTTGAATGAGCGACCTTCCCTCGCCAAAGACTGAGTCGTTCCTAAGGTGCCAAGCTCTCAAAAAAGAAGCTTTGATAGCAAAGAGATGCCCATTCAGGAAAACCAACAACCAGTCCAGTCCAGACTTGATGAAAGAAATCCTCCACCGAGGATTCCAAACTTCTTTAAGAGGAAAACGTAAAGCACACGCCTTCAAACAGTACACAACAGAATGAAATCCATGCTCATCCGCATTACCTCGAATAGAGTACTTACCAGTGTCAGTCTGATGATGTTTCAGCCTATTAACTTGTATAGCGGACTATTTGATGTTAGTCGCCACGCAAAAACACTGATATTTTAAGGCACATTGGCCTTCCACATGAGGCTCTAGCAAGAAATAACAAATCGTAGTAGTACAAAGATAATATAAGATGAGCACACCATGGATCCCATCTCAAGCATGTACGTGGGATGCAAGATGAGGCCATGCCTCCACCTTAGCCTGAGGAAATTACTCAAACATAGCAACAAATCATGCAAAAGAGATATTGCAGATGCTTGTGCAAGGTGACTGATTAAAAACTGTCTTACAATCTCGCCGATCGCGATGAAAACAGCAGAGTACAAGTTCAATATATGGTGGAGTGGGCTATGTTGATGGCGAAGGCCATGATGGCGGTTGCGGAGATCGAACTTGGCGAATGCAGGTGGCAAACTGTGAGGCATGTCGAAGAGGTGACTGCGGTGTCTTCCTTTGCCCTTTTATAGTTGTAGACCCTTCGGATTGGGGTTTTGGAAGCTCCACACCAGCGTCGGTAGGAGCGAGAGCGCTCGTACCAGTGCTCAGCTGCTCTTCTGCTAAATCCTCCGGTGGCCTTCTCTATATGGAAACGATACTCGCTTGATGTAGATCTTGATCATGTCATGATTTCCTCCTTGCTGCAACAACTTGACAAATTAAGGAGATTTATGTACTATCATGCCAATCTCCCGGGCAGAAAAGAAAAGGAGCAATGAGAGCAACTCCAATGGGGTGACCCAAACGGACGGCGCATTTGTCCGCTTTTTGTCCGTTTGGGTCGGCCGCCCGCCCGGCGTCCGCCCAGTTTTGCATTTGGATCGGCAGTGCGCCCAACACGCTGACCCATTTCGTGTCCGCATTCAATTTTGAAATAAAAAAGGCTCGCGGCCAATCATGTCAGCGGCCATGTCTCATGCCGGCACCATGCCAGCGCCAGCATACAATACCGGCTTCAGAAAATACCACAGTTCATGCTAGCGCACTCGTCAGCCGGCCGGCACACATGCCAGCACACAAAAAAGGGTGGGACTTGAGTTCGACCACGCCATCGCGGCTCCCGCGGTCATGCCGGCACACCTGCCGGCATACAAAAAAGATGACCCTCGACGCCATAGATTACTCATCGTCGAACTTGAGCATGTCGGCCTGCATCTTCTCGAACCACGAACTCTTCCTTGGCGACATGGTGTTGAGATCCACCTTCATGATCTCCACCCCGGTCATCATCCTTGCAAGAGCCACTTCTTTCGCCTTTATCTTGGCGTTGGCGGCCTCGATCTCTAGCATCTTGGCTTGCTTCTCCGCCTCGAGCTCGAACATCTTGGCTTGCTTCTCGGCGTCAAGATCAAGCCTCCTCCTTTGGATCTCCATGAAAGCTTCCATTTTCTCCGCCTTGAAACGCCGGCGCTCCTTCTCCCTTGAGTCCTTCTTATTAATCATGCCGTTCACACTTGCGATCAAGGCGTTGGTGGCCGCATCTCGCTTGTCCTCCTTCTTGGAGTTGGTCTTCCCCCTCAGCCGTGCCGGATCGCCCTCCCCAACATCCTCCACGGCTTTCTTCCCCCCACGTGCCTTGAGGGCGGCATATTGCGCCTTGAACTTCTCTTCGTCCTTGATGACCCGATAGCAATGGGAGAGGTTCAAGCACTTGCCATTGTGTTGAACCTTGAATGCCTCCAAAGCTTGAAATGCCTACAAAATGTTTCCATGCAAGCATATGGACAAGTGATAGCAAATGAAGACGTAAAAGGATGATCTTGGTGACACAAAAGAGGGCGGCTTGCTTGCTATCATACCATGTCTTGCATGCCGATGCCGCTCACGGGGCGGGCCTTGACGCTCTCAAGGGTGGCTCAAAACTTGTTGCACTCTTGTTGGATCACCCTCCAACGCTTGGAAATGGAGACCCACCCGCGCGTGCTCACAAATTGGTAGGGTGGAAACTTCTTGCATGAAACTCGCGGTGCACACGAGTCCAAAAGGTCGAATGCTTTTTCTCGGCGCCCGTCTTTGGGTCTTGTCCAATATCTCGCCAACACTTGCAAAGAAGCTTGTCCTCGGCAGCTGTGTACGCCTTCGTGCGCTTGCTCTTGCGCTTCGGCTTAGGACCAGCGGCTTGGTTGACTAGCTCATCTTCGAACAAAGGCTCCACTTCGATGTCGCACTCGTCCTCTTCCTCTAGCCCATAGTCATTCGGGAACTCATGGTCGAGGGTAAAGCCGTCCAGGTCTATGCCGACCTGATCATGCATGAAGGCCGCCTGATCGGGATCATAGCCAGCGGCCGGCGTGAACACCCCGCGGCCGTCCTGCCTTTGTGTCTCGTTGGGATCGTAGCCAGCGCCTGGCGCACCACCCTCGAAGATGAGGTTTTGCATGTAGTCATCGTCGACGGCAGACAACATTTCCTCAAACAGGTTACGGGCGTCCGGGAGCCCGTCGGTCGGCGTCTGTCGCGCGCGTTTCCTCGTGCCGCCGGACGACGAGCCACCGACCACCGGGGTGGCGTTGAGGTCGATGGGCGCGGGCGCGGGCGTGGAAGGCGCGACCACGCTCACGTCGGGTGAGCACTCCCCTGAGAGGCGGGAGGCCTGCGAGTAGACATGGAAGCCGGGGACCGGGTTGCGCAAGCCGACGCACAGGGTGAGTCGGGCATCACCATCCGAGGAAACGTCGACGAGCCGGTGCTGGCCGCGGCGATGGCAGCTTGGACGAGGCTGTGCTGGCTAGGGTTTACCCCTAGCATGTAGAGCGCCTCCCTCGTTGCCGCGGCGACGCGGGCGTTGGTGAACGCCTGCTGCGTGGCGGCGGCAATGATAACTTTGTCGTGACCTCATCCCTCGCGTCTGCGGCGTGCCTCCGGCCCTTCCTCTTGGCCGACTCCCTTGCCCGCTGTTCGGGCGTCAGCCCCTTCTTCGGCTTGGCCACGGCGGCGGTCTTGTGCGGGGCACGAGGCTTCCCTTTCCCGAAGGGGGCGACGGCGCCGGACGAGGCGAGGGAGGCGAGGCCGGCGGCGGCATCGAGGTCGAGGTCGATGGCGTCCTCCATGGCTGGTTGGGGGGCGGGGCGCACGCGGGCGGGGGCGTTTTTGGGAAAAATGGTGGAAAATGGTGGTGGCTGCCACCAACCGGCGGGCCCGAGGAGAGGAGTAGGCGCGCTCGCGTCCGTCTCCTGTCCGCGCCGACACAAATCCGGCTCAAAATTGGGCATGGAATGGGCCGCCCGCGGACGAAACACGGATGCGCGCCGTTTGGGTCGGCATGTTGGGCCGTCACTTTTGTCCGCGCCGACCCAAACTGACGCGGGCGGACGAAATGGGTCGCTCCATTGAAGTTGCTCTGAAGTACTTTCCTGCTGACGTCATGCATATGCTTAGCAGGTAATGGCCACACTACTGATAAATTTGCAACCCGAACTACTCTTGGGGGCACTATTACGGGTACCATGATCTTTTCTTTACCTACACTCTACAAAAAAAATTTCGGGGGTACACTAGACAATAACTGGCTGCAGAATGTTCCATCCAATCCAGGATGAGTTATTTTATCCAGGAGGTATGGCACGGGTGTGCGCGTGTGTGCCATGGAGGCAGATTATGCTATCACGGCTTTGAGAGTATATACTACCTTCATTCCGCAAAAGTGTCTTAGGGCATCTCCAGCCGTTGGCCCCCCCAGGACGCATATAAATCGTCCCTGGAGGCGAGCCGGCGATACACTCGACGCTGGGGGCGGTTTTGCGCCCGTCGCCCCAGCTTCGCCCCAGGCGCCGAAATTGGCCCACTTTGCAGCCCAATTTCGGCGAATAAACATATGGGCGAGAATAGGCCCATATTCGGCGTGGTTTCGCCGTGTCTCGGCGTTCAATTATCAACACAATTATTCCTTATCACATATTTCATCACAGAAAAATCAAATACTTTAACAAAATACTACAACAACAAATAGTTCAATACAAATTATATAGTTCAACAAATAAAAACTCAGATTTCATCACGTGGCGTCCCCTTGAGCCTCCATAGGTGCTCAATCAGATCTTTCTGCAGTTGATGATGCACCTGTGGGTCTCGGGTCTCTGGCGATCTTGAGATAGGCAGTCCAAGTTGCCGGTAGCTGGTGATCAACTTCGCTAGAGGACCCTGCCTGTAGTATGGTTCGATGTCAAACACCGGGTCTTCTTGCTCGCTCTCGATGATCATGTTGTGCAAGATGACACAGCAAGTCATGATCTCCCACATTTGATCTTTCGACCAGGTCTGAGCGGGTACCGAACAACAGCGAATCGAGATTGGAGCACACCAAATGCCCGCTCGACATCCTTCCCCGCAAGCCTCCTGAAGCTTCGCAAACCAGGCATTCTTGCCTCCTCGCCACGAGGTTTGAGATCGTCTTCACAAATGTCGACCATCTCGGATAGATGCCGTCAGCTAGATAGTACCCTTTGTTGTATTGGTGCCCATTGATCTCGAAGTTCACCGGAGGAGAATGGCCCTCAACGAGCTTGGCAAAAACAGGAGAGCACTGCAGCACGTTGATGTCATTGTGAGTTTCTGGCATACCAAAGAAGGAGTGCCAAATCCAGAGGTCCTGTGTGGCTACCGCCTCAAGCACCACACTGCAACCGCCTTTGACGCCTTTGTACATCCCCTGCCAACCAAATGGGCAGTTCTTCCATTTCCAATGCATGCAGTCGATGCTTCCAAGCATCCCAGGAAATCCTCTTGCTTCATTCTGGGCTAGGATCCGGCGATGTCTTCCGCATTGGGTGTTCTCAAGTATTGTGGCCCAAACACTGCCACCACCGCCCGACAGAACTTGTAGAAACACTCTATGCTTTGGTGGACTCGGCCATGCGCCCATAGTCGTCGAGTGAATCACCGGGAGCTCCATATGCAAACATCCTCATCGATGTCGTGCACTTCTGGATGGAGGTGAATCCAAGAGCGCCGGTGCAATCCATCTTGCACTTGAAGTAGTTGTTGAACTCCCGGATGGAATTCACAATCCTGAGGAAGAGCTTTCGGCTCATCCGATAACGGCGCCGAAAATGTTCTCTCTCGCCATGAAGTGGAGCATCGGTAAGTAGTCGGAGTAGAGCATGCAGTAGCCTTGCGCATAATGCCGGTTCTTTGCTTTCACCGCCCCGCGCCGAGCCACCTCGACGCTGCTTTTCATTGCTCGCCCGGCCCGGTGGCGAGGGCGGCGAGCACCATCAGATGCTCTTCTTCCTGGACGTCAGCCGCGGCTTCCTCCTCCAGCAACGCGGTGAGCTCTTCCTCCTCATCCGAGTCCATCGCCGACACAGTCAAAACGCCGAACACCTTGCGCTCGGTGGGCGTGTACCCGCCGTTAAACCGCGCCTCCGCGGCCGGAAACGCCCAGCTGCTGCGGGAGGGGCTGCCGCGGCGAAGCGCTGCTATTTTCCGGCGGGGAATGGCTATCTAGCGGAGTAGGGCGGCCGTCGCCGCCGGGATATAGCTAGTGGTGGCCGAGGGCGCGGTGCGAGGCGAGTCGGGGAAGAAAACCTTGACTTTTCCCTGCCGGTGTGTGCGCGTGCTTTTCCCTAAGCGCGGAGCCCCTAACGGCTCCCAAGCGCCGGAGTTGACCTGTGACCGCGGGCGGAAAAAGATCCGAACCGGCGATTTTTCGGCGTCTGAAGCCTTGGCCCGTTTTTCGGCCGGCGCGAAAAAAGTGGCCAGGGTGTCTGTTAGGGGCGCGGCTGGAGATGCCCTTATATTGAGGGACGAGGAAGTAATCCATTATTTGGATCCATCAATCTTGATGGTGGTTGCAGCATGTCAATCTCGAAATATCCTGCCATTGTGATCCCAGCTAGCCTAGCGTTTGGTTTCGGATCGGCCAAGCACCCCGTAGCGTCGCGGTCAACACATGCCCTGCCGACACAGTGCTGAACTTTTAGTCAAGACGGAATGTATCAATCACTTTTGTAGTTTTGTTTGAAGGTCCAGATTACGCGGACAGATGTAGGGGCTTAATTTGCTGCTATATGCTTCCTTTGTCCCAAAATTCTTGTCTTAAATTTGTCTAGATACGGATCCATCTAACACTAAAACGTAACTAGATACATCTGTATTTAGACAAATCTAAGATTAGAATTTTGAGTACGTAATACCACCTGCTTCATATGACTACATTCTTCTTCTTATTTTATGTGCTTGATATGAACGGAGTCCTTCCCAAGTAGTCAAATTGACAGCCGTAGCAGGAGCCCGGGCGCGTGGGCGCATGATAATCCCACATTATTAGCCTAGTGGTAGCAGCAGCTAATAACCTCTTCATGGCTATATGTAGTACTCGATCGAGGAGGTGCGTGCATGCTTGATGAGGGCAAGCAAACCAACCGATGGGCTGGTCCATTATAGCAGTCAGACAAGGAGCACCAGCAACAGCTCGATATGACCACGCATCAAAGCCAGAGGACACGAAAGAGCCACAGCTCGATGACCGATCTCAATAGCTGCCCAACACAACAGAATGGCTCACGGTCACGGGTTAGATAAAGAGGGAACATGCATTTTATTTGAAACCACTGTCACTGTCGTCGATAGCTAGTTTAGGCTCTACGCGACTAAGTACTTGCCACCTAAATCTTGGACTACATTCCATGACTGTCATGTCACTTAATTCGGGCTCCGAGACTTTGTGCCCACTATTACATTTTCAAATCACGTTTAACGTCGGTAAACCATGGCGCGCAATTTTGCGAATGTTGTGCTCGATGCATGTCAGTTTCAACTTTGGTCCCTATCCAAGTTGATAGTGACCAAAGTTGGAACTAACATATTACGTCCGAGGATCCTAGGCCATCATGTTTCCCTCTTCGCGTCGCATCCCCTCGCGTCGCCTCCCCTCGGGCGGCATTAGGGGCCCATGATCCAGCGCCGGCAGCCCCTCCCCGCTCCTTCATCCCCAGCTGTCGCTGCCGTCGGCAAGGGCCGTGGTGGCGGCGGGCCCTGCATGATCGAGGGCGGGTGGTCGCCGCGGCAGATCCGGTGAGACGGAGGCGGCGTCTCACGCGGGGAGGCCGGGGGCGGCAGAACTACATGGCCAGCGGTGTGGCGGCCGCGGGCACATGGGTGGCTCTGATGGCTGCGGATCTGGCGTCCTGTCCAGATCCGTCTCGGTACGGCCTTGGCCCGCCGGTGACGCAGGAGGACCGGTGAGGGGCGGCTAGAGGCTCCCTGCCGGCGTGCCGACAGCGGCCCTCGTCTCCACGGCAAAGCTCCGTTCGGTTCCACCCAGCTGCGAGGTTGGGGGGACGTGACTTCCGGTGAAAACCGCACCGACTTCGATCATGGCGGACGACGGCGGTGTCTATGACGTCGTTCCCTTCTCGAGGCATCATTGTTGTAGGTCGTGGCACCCCACTCGTGAGTCGTGATGCTCCGGGGGAAACCCTAGATCTGGATCTACCGAATCGGACGATGATGGTACCTTTGATGTCGTTGTCCCTCCTGAGGGCATCGTTTTGGAGCAAGTGCTAGTTGGACAGGACAGCGGAAGAGCGGTGTCTCATCCACCGCAAGGCAGACAGCGGATCCCGGGCGCGTGTGGACGGATTCATGCAGGATGGTGGAGTTGCCTGGCGTCGTGGCGGCGTCGACGGCAGGCCAGGCAAGGTCGATGGGTCAGTTGCTGGTCTGGAGATGGACCGGTGGAAGAAGGCGGCGACGACCTCTGAGAGTGCGTCGGTCCGGTATGGAACCCAGTCCCGGTATGTGGTTGGGCGAGGGCATCCGGCTTTAGATGTTAGAGTTTGGTATGATGTCCGTTTGGTATTAGGCCCGGTATTCAACACACCTTCATCAATACGATAGGAGTAGCAACAGGTGTTGCCTAGATGATGGCTTCAGACTCACTGATGTATTACTTTGTATGGTCTCTGTGAATAATTAATAAGATGGCCGTATGCATCGTCTAGATGCAGAGGCCGGGGTTTATTCTCCTTTTTCAAAAAAAAATGTGTTTCCCTCTTCGCTAAGTATTATCTGCTCAAGGCCTCAAGCCCTCAACCTATGTGTATCATAGATTAGCATATGTAAGTCCGAGGCAAGTATTTCGTTTATTTTTTAGAAGACTAACGGGAAGGCTCTACCCGGCTCCATTACCAAATGAAACCATCAGTTCATACATTAGCCCAATTAGGCAGGGAGCAGTTCAACAGAAAGTAAAAACAACGACGTAAAGGCCCTGATTGTATTGGCGTTCAACAGCGCACCATTAAATTAAACGCATTAAGGCGCGGTAGAATGGTGGCCAACCAGCTACGCCATGTGGCGCATGCTGGTTGGTCACGGTGAGAAAGTTTTTGATTTTTTACGGTTTTTTAAATGGTAGTGAGACTTTTTCCTTTTTTTTCTTTTCGAGAAAAGCTTTTTTTTTAGGTTTTTTCTTTTTTAGGTGGATGTGATGTCCATGTGATGCGAATGTTTTTTTTTAATTTGAAGATGAAAGTGAGGTGCGCACAATTCTTCTCAAGCGGCCCGCAATGGCGGGCCCTAACCACTGGTACCCCTGTAAAATATACAGATCTCCACCTGGCGTTTCTTTTTTAGGTCAAAATTAAGTGTGGCCAATGTTATACACCTACAAATGAGTACATGTGTATAAAAATACACCAATGCCAAACACGGCCAAAAAGTTCTAAAACAAACACAACCAGAGTAGGCCCGTGCGAGAAGGAAAATAACGCACCTAGCATGGAGCTTCTTCAATAGATCGCATGCTCAGCGACAGCACCGACATAAATTGTGGTGAACACCAATTATCGAGAGTGGACACTGTGCTGGACGAGGCAGTCTTGTTTCCTGAATCCTTCTTCTTGACTATAGGTTTAAAACCATGGCCGTCAGGTTCAAAGTTTTTGAACTTGCGCCAGAAGTCACTAGGGAGTGGTACTCCAGGGCTATCTTTTAGCATCTGCTTCGGCCACCTAGTATCATTAGGGGTTTCTGAACGAGTTCTGTTAGGGCTTCTATAAAGCTCATTGACCTTGATCTACTTTGTTCTGGAGATAGGGCTGACAAAAACCTGATGGCTTTTAGGATCAACCTCAAAACCTGGATAACAGAGATCCATTTGGTGTTGTTAAAAATCATGAAGTTCCTATATTTTCACAAACACCAAACAGCAGCAAAACTGACAATATTTAAAGCAGAGTTCTCATTATTAGAAATCTAGAATCTGGCTAAAGATTCATAATCATGTCCTACGGAAACTTTGAAGTGGTCTCTAATGAATGACCAAATACTTCTAGCTCCAACACAATCAAACAACAGATGCAAACCAAATTCATCTTCAGTGCTAAAAACACAGTTAAAGCTCTGATTATGTGCCTTTTCCTAAGATTGTCCCTAGTCATTAGATTATCAAGAGAAAGCAACCAAAGAAATACATGGATGTCACGTGAACTTTACGACTCCAAATAGCAGGAACAAAATCTGGTTGTACCCCTCTGAAGCTGCCAAACCATTGAATTTGTATCTTCAGTGAATATAACACTGCCAGCTATCTCCACTAGATGATACTATTGTTCCATGAGTTTATCATGAATGATCCTTCTAAAAGAAAACTTTAGTTGATGACCATCCTAAACTTCACTAATACATGCTCATTACAAATGAAATAAATAGGCCAAAATTGCACAACCAGGGGAGAGGTACCAAACCCAGTATCTTCCCAGAACCTCATCTTATCTCCCTTGCCAACCTTCCATCCATATCCAAATTTAAGAGCCTGAATTATGGATATGACTCCCTTATAGAACCTAGAGACATTAAGATTAGATCTTGTTACTAACAAGTTAGGTTTGTCGGAGTTGTATTTATGATCTATTATTTGTTTTCAGAGTTTCCCATCACCTTCATAGTATCTTTTGATCAAATAATCCAGAAGGAAAGAATTAATCTGATTAAGAATCCCTAGCCCCCCCCACCCCACCCCAAAGCTCTTTCTTCATACAAAGTACTTTCCAGTTAGGTAGGTGGAGCTTCCTGTGACCCTCGGAATCATTCCACTGGCAATGTGACACTCGGGACCGATCATATTAATAGCCCATTTAGGGATTTTAAAGAAGGACATAAGGTAGATAGGAATGTTGTCAAGGCAAGCCTGAATAAGTATGAGCATGCCTTTATTTGAGAGGAGCTTCTCCTTGTCCAACCAACAATTTTCTTCAACAATTTATCTGTCAGAGGTTGAATATCCTCCTTTCTAAGCTTGTCATCGTGAAGCGGAATCCCAAGGTATCTAATGGGAAAAGTACCTGCAGTGCATTCTAGTAGGTTTAGGAAGATCTTGATGTAATCATCTTCCATAATAATAGGAATAAGCTCACTCTTGTTGTAGTTGATTCTCATGCCAGAAACTTGTTCAAAGCAGTTCAAGACCGTATTCAGGTTTTGGGCATGATTTGAACCATTATCTAGGAATAATATAGTATCATTAGCATATTGAAGGCATATAATACCTCCTAGCTAACCTCAGTGCAAATCCTCTGATCAACTCAGGAGAAACACCTTTAGAAAGCATCCTAGTAAGGACATCTTCTACTAGATTAAATAAAAGAGGGGAAATGGAACCCCCTTGCTTTAGCACTTTGAAAGTGACCAAGAAATCCCCCTCAACATTGTTTATTTTGGCCCCAACTTAGCCTCCATGGGTGATTTGGTGGATCCAAGATAGCCATTCACAAAGGCATCTAATCCTAAGAGCTCAGCTAGAAACTCAAGGTTCACTTTGTCAAAAGCCTTTTCATAGTCTAATTTAAGAACCAACCACTGACCCTTACTAGAGTGGACATAATGCTAAACCTCATGGGCAGTGACCACACTTTCTAAAATATATCTACCTTTAAGGAAGGCGGATTGGTTACTAGCAATTAATCTCTGTAAAATAGTGGAGAGCCTATTAGTAAGAACTATGGTATTAAACAATGAAACTACAATTAGGCAAGTTGATAGGTCTGAACTTTTTCGTAGATGTGGCTTTAGCTTCCTTCTTAGGAATAAGAGTAAGAATAGCAAAATTAAGTCTATGAATGTCTAATTTTCCATTATGGGGATCATCAAACATAACCATTAAATCACTTTTGTTGAAGTCCCAAAAGTTATGATAGAAGAAAGAAAGGAATCTCATCTGGGCGAGGAGGCACCATCTGAGTAAGAAAAATAATAACTCTTTAAACTTCAGCTTAAAAAAGGGGTGCCTCCCAAAGCTCATTTTTAGTGAGCTGCACCTTTTCTCCAGCAGAGAAAAAGTTAACATTTGAATTAAAGCCTTATCTGTCTTCTACTTCAAAGAGGTCTTTGTAGTAGCCACTAGCTACCCCCAGCATACCTTTAATTTCAATCACTAGGCCAGCAGGACCATCTAAAGATTGAATAGAGGCTATATGTGAATATCCTTACCACTAGAACCTTGTTTGGCTTTTGCTTCTTCTTGGAGCCACCCTTTTTGCAACTCCGAGTGAATGAATTTAAGCCTAGCAAATTCAACTTCAGATAAGTCAGAGGATTCAGCTTTAATATCTAACTTATCATACTCCTCTAATAGGACCTTTTTAAAATCTCCTCGGGCTGGCCTCTTCATTAGAGCTCCACCCTTTGGTGATTCTAAGCTTTCTAATTTTCTCTTGCCAGATGTCAATAGGTGTTTTGGAAAAAATTGGTTCCAAATTTTGGTCACCAAGCCTTTAAAATCTTCTCTCAGTAGTCACCACCTTTTCAAACCTGTAGCTACTGGATGTAGGAGAGAGATCAATCCTAGAGTCCCAAATCAAAGGGGGTATGATCACTACCACATCTAGGTAAGGCTCTACAAGCAACCAAAGGATAAATCTTACCTAATTATGTGTCATAGAAGAGTCTATATATGGTTGACATAATTAAGTCAGCCTGATTATTGGTCCAAGTAAATCCCTACCCAAAAGTTTAATCTATAATAACCTCAAATTTTCAATCCAGCCATGAAAATTGTCACCCCATTTGTGGTTAATGACACCATTACTCTTATCTCTAGAACACCTAATGAGGTTAAAATCTCCACATATAAAGGCAGTAGTGAAAACCTCTATCAACATGCTACGCAACTCAGATATAAAGGCTTCTTTTCCTTCCTCATAAGGCGAGACATAAACTGTAATAATTCTAAAATCCTTAATATTACTCGGAAACTTAACATTGCAACAATAATTAAAGGTTTCCACCAGGGGCAGCTATGCCCCTAACATTCCAAAAAAGAGCATTCGGTAGTATTTCGTTTATTAGAAGTTGAAAAATGCCCTGCCAAAAAGTAATCATCTAAAAGTTTGTTCTTTTTCAAGATATTAAGAAACGCGATCTGTTTTTTCCGATCTTCATTTATCACAGATTTCTTCTTTGGTCCTCCCATCTGCGTCATCAATCAAATAAGGCGATCCTACAACAAAGAATCGACAACCAAGAAAAACAACTACAATTTGGCAAATTTCCGTTCGCCTTCGACGCAGCAAAGCCGAACCAACATCATCTTCGCCAAAATGAGAATTTCCCGATCATCATATATCAGAGTTAAGAGTTTCGATCGATCGGGGCCGTCGATCCTCGCTTGATCTTGGATTCAACGGTGAGGAGGAGCCATCATGACGCCAGGCAAGCATCCCGTTGCCATCACGGCGCCACCGCACTGCGGCCTCTTCAAGTCTTCCCTGTCAAGCAAGAACCAGCACAGCAGAGATCCCACCCCGCAAATGGCAGCTCGCCTCCTCTTCTAGCCCACCCACCCTCCCCGACCTTCCACCCACCCAGCACCCACCCTCCCCCCCCACGCAACCATGCCGGGGCTCGCCGCAGCGGATGCGTCGCCGCCGGCCGCGGCGCCGGCGCCGCGGCGGCTCTCCTCGCCGCTGCCGAGGCGGGCGCCGCCGTCGCCGTCCCCCTCGTCCGCGTCCCGCGCGGTCGGCAAGCCGGCGCGGAAGTCGATGGGGCAGGGCCAGCACCCGGAGGCGACGGACGAGGCGGCGCTGGACAACCCGGATCTGGGGCCCTTCCTGCTCAAGCAGGCGCGGGACGCCATGGTGTCCGGCGAGGGCGGGGGCGCGGCGCGCGCGCTCGAGTTCGCCGAGCGTGCGGCCCGCGCGCTCGAGCGCCGCGGCGAGGGCGCCGAGCTCGAGCTCGCCATGAGCCTCCACGTCGCCGCCGCGATCCACTGCGGGCTGGGCCGGCACGCCGACGCCGTCCCCGTGCTCGAGCGCGCCGTCGCCGTCGTCACCCCGCCGGCCCCCGCGGCCGAGGGCGAGGAGGCGCCGCAGCCGGAGGAGGAGCAGGTGGTGGATGAGCGCAAGGGGGAGGAGTGGGCGCTCGCCGCCTTCTCCGGCTGGATGCAGCTCGGCGACACCCACGCCATGCTCGGCCGCATGGACGAGTCCATCGCCTGCTACGGCAAGGGCTTCGAGATCCAGATGGCCGCGCTCGGCGACCGCGACCCCCGCGTCGCCGAGACCTGCAGGTCAGTCGCCGTTTCTCGATCTAGATCTCCCTCTCCGCTGCTTCCACCTCCTCCAAGATTACTCATCAAAATGCAAAATCCTACTTTTTTTTTCACTGCCTTTAGTTTTAGCTTTATGTTGCCGCGGATCTTGGCAGAATTGGCATTGAGACCAACATCAAACACCTAAGAAAATCGGACCGAAGGAAAGTTAACAAATGCGTTGTTCTTGTCCAATGAGCAGGTACCTGGCTGAAGCGCATGTGCAAGCTCTGCAGTTCGACGAGGCAGAGAAGCTGTGCCGCAAAGCCCTTGAGATCCACCGTGAGCACAGCGCCCCTGCGTCCCTGGAGGAGGCCTCCGATCGCCGCCTGATGGCCCTTATCCTTGACGCCAAGGGTGACTACGACGGTGCCCTGGAGCACCTTGTGCTGGCCTCCATGACAATGGTTGCCAATGGACGTGACGTCGAGGTTGCCACGATCGATGTCGCGATAGGCAACACCTACCTGGCCCTTGCTCGTTTCGACGAGTCTGTCTTCTCCTACCAGAAGGCCTTGACTGTCCTCAAGTCTGCCCGTGGCGACGACCACCCTTCAGTGGCATCTGTCTTCGCCCCGCCTTGCAGATCTCTATCACCGCACAGGGAAGCTCCGTGAGTCCAAATCCTACTGCGAGAATGCTCTCCGTGTCTATGCGAAGCCCGCGCCTGGTGCTGCCCCTGATGAGGTTGCTGGAGGCCTAATGGAGATTGCTGCCATCTATGAGGCGCTTGGAGACCTTGATGAGGCCCTAAAGCTTCTTCAAAGGGCACTGAAGTTGCTCGAGGACTCACCAGGGCAGTGGAGCACTGTTGCTGGGATCGAAGCACAAATGGGTGTGTTGTACTACATGATAGGGAGGTATGCCGATTCAAGGAACTCGTTCGAGAGCGCGGTTTCCAAATTGAGGGCCAGCGGGGAAAGGAAGTCAGCATTTTTCGGTGTTCTGCTGAACCAGATGGGGCTAGCTTGCGTACAGCTGTTCAAGATTGATGAGGCTGCACAGCTGTTTGAAGAAGCACGGGCAGTTCTAGAGCAGGAGTGTGGTGCCTCTCATCCTGATACTCTTGGCGTGTACAGCAACCTTGCTGCGATCTATGATGCCATGGGAAGGTATGTCTTGAAAACAGAAACCAGGTTCTTCTGCAACCCCCAGTCATTTTATTCAGAACCTGATCATATCTTGTAGTATAATGCATTTATGATCTCTAAACGGTTACCATATGCCAGTAATGGTATCCACCCCTCATTTTTTACATCTGTAGACCAACGCCCATGCCCCATGGTTTTAGTGTGCTATATCTGAAGGCATGAGCAGTAGGTTGTACTTTGAAGTTCTAATGGTTTCTAAAATCTTTAATATGGTGGGTGGCTAGATTTAATTATTCTATTCAAGGTTGCTTAATTTAATTGCAAACAACCGATATATCGCTTGACGAATCATGCGTTGATCTTCACTTCCATGTGAGGGCATCATTCTGTCTTAGTGGTCCACCATCTAGACACCCACATGTTGCTGCAAGCTAATGAGTTACACAAATTGGTCTAAATTAATGGCAAGTGACCCATGTGTTCCAAACTAACATGGACTGGACCTGTTACTGGGGCTGTTGAATTTAGGCATAAGCAAATAGCATCTACATTTATGATTTTGTTTTCCCTTCAGTCCTAAGCAAATAACACATGATTGCATTTCCCCTGTGATCTTGGCATCAGCAAAACTGCGATTGTTGAATTGACAGTGTGCATAATGCATTTAGGATCTCTGGTTACGCATATGCTTGTAGCAGCATCTAGCACTCATTGTTTACAGCTGTAGGAGTAATGGAGCTGATTTTGTTCTGCTCTCTGAAGAGATGAACATGTGGGGTTCCACTTGTAAGTTATGATGCTTTGTTAAATGTTGAACGGGCCGGTGGGTGGGGGTGGGCTACCTAATTTAAATTGCACACAGCCAAGAGATTGCTTGCTGAATTATCGCTTGGTCATTCCTGCCATCCGAGGGCATCTTTTATTTTAGTGGTCCATCATCTAGTTGCCCACATGTCGCTTCATGCTAATGAGTTGTGTATACAAAATGATTTTAGTTCATGTTCCCTGTCCTTCCATGACTTGGCACTTGGTTTATGATGATCCATCAGGGTGGAAGACGCGATCGAGATCCTGGAGCACGTGCTGAAGGTGCGGGAAGAGAAGCTGGGCACGGCGAACCCGGACGTGGAGGACGAGAAGAAGCGGCTGGCGGAGCTGCTTAAGGAGGCTGGGCGGTCCCGGAACCGGAAGCAGAAGTCGCTGGAGAACCTGTTCGGGTCCGGCGGTGCTGCGCGGGGCACCAAGAAGGACGGCGCTGGGGGCAGGCGGTGGACCAACTTCGGGTTCAGGAGCTGAGCTGAGAAGAAAACGGTGCTGTGGGCCTTTGTAACATAAGAGAGAGAGAGAAAGAGAGAGAAGGAAGGGAGGAGAGAGAAGCATGTGTAAAGAAAGAAAAGGTGTTGCTGGTAGAGTAGGAAGGAAGGAAGATGAGATGATTGTGATTGCAGTTTGTTTTGAGTTTCTTCTACATGTTCTGCATCTACTCTTGATTGCTGTTGTGTACCCACTTGTTTACCTGAAGAAGTGTTATGATGGAATTCTTTTGTTTTACAGTTAGTTAACTAGGCTCTCCTGCTGCTCTTGTATCTGGATAATTTAAGCAATATATACACACTGTTGGTTGGTTGTGCTGGTGGGTTCCTTAGATTTGCTTGCTACTCACTCCATACTGGAGGCTAACGCGTGCCGTTTTTCACTAGTGGGTTTAACTTCTTTTTGTTTCTCTATAATGTTGTTGCGGTCGGTTGTTTGGTTTTAGTTTTATCTGCGTCGGCTTGGGTTTTAGTTATGTTTCGACGGTGTTTTTTGTTTTCATTTGTATATCATTTTGAATTGCTGTTGAAGACGGTATTTGCTTTGAGAGGAGAGTGGAGCTGTTCAGTGAGCGGTTGTAGTGTCCTTGCACGTTTCGGCCACGGTGTCAGCACTGTTAGTTGCAGTGTCCTTGCATGTTTCAGCCATGGGAGCTCCTATTTCACGCTGAAATTGTTGCTGTAATGCTCATATGCGGCAGCTTAGGAAGCTGAAGCTAAAGCTATGGCTCGTATCCTCACATGCTCAATTTAGAAAACATTTGTGGGTCTGAAATATAGTGTGCAAATTTGAAAAAAGATAGCAAATGTAAAAATGGTCATAGACTTGAAAAATACTCACGAAGTTTCAATAGGTTTGTTATTTTAAAAATATTCATGAATTTACAAAAAAACATCAAGATTATTCTTAAATGTTCAAGAATTAAATGGAAAAACAAAAAAATGTTTAAAAATGTTCCATGGGGCTGGCACGGGATGGCCTACGCAAACAGCGGCGTCATTCTTGTGTAGGAGCAGCGACGGGCGTTCAGGATGGTGGCGGTGGTCTGTGTTGGTGGCACAACGGTGACCTGGACTTCGCTTAATGGCGCGGCGGCTGCACGGGATCAGGATTTGGCGGTGCGTGCTAGCCGGGATCCAGTCGGGACATCCCTGGTCTGGCGCTTGAACAATGGCGGGCGGCGCGTGGCGGCCTCTGCGTTGAGCTCTAGTGGCTGCAGGTGTTGGTTGATTTGGTTCCCCTTGTCGGGTGGGCGGTCGTTGGTGGCCTCGCGTCGAGCTACGTCGGCTGCCACGGTGAGGCGACAATGGGGGTGTGTCCGATGGGGAGGTTGGTACGAGGGATGGAAGGCTCCGGCGTGGTCGGGCCACCCATTGGCAGTGTAGGGGTGCGCTGATCATGGATGCGCCCGCTCCTCCTTCCCATGGTCGTGTGCTTGCTGACGAAGGTCTGGCGATGTTCGAGGCAGGGTGGTTGTTGCCAGCTCCATCGGTCGGGAGCTACTAGTCAGGCCAAAGCCAAGGCTTTTGATTGGTCGTGAGATTACCTGGATGTAGGGCGGTGGCCCTAGCGGCAGGAGACGCGGTGTTCGTGGGCGAAGAGTGTGTCTTGGGTGCGGTCGGGTAGCCATGGCCATGCGTGTGGCATGATTGGTGATGTTCATCATAGCATGGCGGTGGTGTTGAGGGGCTCTGACGTCTGGCAGAACCCTGGTTTGGCGGAGGGTGTCCAGGCCGACGGTGGCGCCAGCCGCGTGCACCGTTCCCTCCCTTCATGTTGTTCCAGGTGTAAACTTGATCTTAGGGATCAGGCGGCGCCAATCTAGTGTCGTGCCCTCCTTGAAGGCACCGCTTTGGAGTCCATGCTCTATCGTTGTCCAGCTTCACTACTTCGTGGTGACTAGCTCACAGGAGGTCTCTGCCGACCCTAAGCGGTTCATTTTGGCTCATCTGTAGTGTTAATTTTTGTGTGTGGTGGTGGCGTGTTGCGGTGCATCAGCACCCTTTGTATCTTGTCTTGAGTGTATGTGTGTGTTGTGTGTGGTGATGGCGTGTTGTGTCTGGATGCTTGTATCTTTGGTCTTTGCTTTATATATAAAGCGGGGCGAAAATCTTTTTCTAAGTGGGGACCATAGTGACCCCTACAACCAAGATGCAACAGCCACCGGTAGTCTTCAAATTATGAAGTCTAGTATCTAAATGAAAAATGCTTAATTTGTGTTGACGAAAAATGTTCACAGTGTTTTACAAATATTCAATGTATATTTGACAAATGTTTGAATATGTATTTTAAAAATTGACATGTAATTGAAAAATATTTAAAATGTCTTTGAAAAATGCTTAACATGTATACAAAAACCTTTAAGATGTATTTTAATTAAAGTCTACATGTACTTGAAAAATGAAACAAGAAACAAAAATATGAATAGAAAAATACTAAAACAAAACCAACAGGGAAAACACAGAAACCAAGAATGAAAAAAAACTGAAAAAACCAATAAAGAAAACACACAATAATAATAAAACATGTCTATATTGATCTGTAGAACGTTCCCAAAACTGCTACATCGGACCGGCCCACTAAGATAAACACACGGCGAGATGTTGTTACGGGACCTCCTATGTGCCGCATTATGCGGTAGACTGGCGGCGCTTCGCAGAGGCGTCGAACCAACGGGCCCGCCCAGGTAGCCAACCCTGCAAAGCGAAAAAAAAAATCAGTAAAAATGATGCGCTCTGGGTTCAAACTCGCGACACTGACTCGTCAATTCAGGAACCAAGCCGCTGGAGCTGAACAACTTCTGTGACAAAATACGCAGCGCTATCTTTTAAGTAGCGAGACTCGCATCAAATTCCTAAAAAAGACGGACACAAAAGGTTTCGAGCTCAACACCTTAATACATAACCACCGCAATACATAATTTTGCTGTCTAAACGTTGCAGCGCTGCTTAAAATAACTGTGAAAGGCGACATATTTTGTTTTTCAGAATTTTGAAAGCGTTATTAGGAAAGTGAATATTTATTGAATAAATAAATGTCCAAATTGTGAACAAATTTACAAAATTGGAAAATTATTAGAAAAGCAAACATTTTATGGAACAGTCAAACATTTTCCAATCTTGGACAAATTTTAGAAAAGCGGAAATTTTTTGAACAAATTTGAAAACCTTGCGTTTTTCCGAAACATGGGAAAATGAAACATTTATTAGAACTCTGAATTTTTTTTAAAGCGAACATTTTTTGCATATGTGAACAATTTAGGGAACTGTGAACAAAATTAGGGAATGGCAAGCTTTTTATGAAATCATGAAGTTTTTTCAAGTAAACAAAATTTGAAAAACCAGCAACTTTTCTGAATTTTTGAACACTTTTGGAAACCCCGAACAAAATGTAGAACCAATATTTTTTGAATCCCGAATATATTTCTCAATTGTGAACATTTTTTTGAACATGCGCACATTTATTTAACAATGTGAACACATTTTCAATTTCGTTTTTTTATAAAAGTGAACAAATTTTTGAAAAAAATGATCATTTCTTGAAAATTTGGAAACCCCTTGAACAGGTTTGAAACCTGAACATTTTTTAAAATTCTCAAACGATCTTTAACCCGTGAACAAAATTTGAAAAACACGAACATTTTTTGGAACTAAAAGAATTCAAACTACGAATATTTTTGGGAAACTCCTGAACATATTTTGAAATTGAGATCAAATTTAAAAACCGGGAACATTTTTTGGAAACATGAGCATTGTTTAAAATCCTGAACATATTTGGAACGTATTTTTAAGTAAATTTTTGAACAAAATTGAAAAAAAGAACATTTCAGAAATTCCGAATTCAAACGTATTCTAAATTAATAAAATAAAATAAAAAAGAATAGAGTAGAAAAAGAAACAGAAAAAGGAAAATAAAAATTTGGAAAGAAAGAAAAAAATAAACAGAAATAGGAAAAAAGTAAAAAAATCTGAAAAGTCAAAAACCAGTAACGTAGCACGGAAATCCACCAGCAGTGGGCCGGCCCATGTCGTTCGCTCGCACCTGTTGCCTGTTCGTTCCCTCGACAGTTTGCCGCAATTAGCGTCAAATAAAATAGTCCTGTTGTTAGATAAGAGGGATATAGCATTGGCCTCGAAATAAGGCCACGTGTGGCTGTTGCTGGGCCGGAGCATCACCACACCCAATCGCCCGCTGACAACCTGGCCCATCTGAGCTCCACTGAGCAAAGGACATATTAAAATGTAAAAAAATATTTTAAAATATAAGAATTAACAAACATGAAAAGAAAAGCAGGGAACAAAATTAGAACCTGTAGAGAAAACATAGAAAAGAATGAAAAATAGAAGAAAATACCTTCTAGAACTTTCTCATAAGTGGAAAGCTGGCCGGCACATTACAACTATATACATATGTGCTACTCTGTGATACACCGGCTTACAAGTGGGCCCAATAGAGACCCCCACTCTCCCAAGCCTAGGACACACCAGGAGGCTCCAAATCAAGGAGCTATCTGAACGAAAACTGTTCAATTTGTGTTTAAATTTTTTAACATGTATTTAAATAATATTCAATGTACATTTGACAAAAGTTTAACATGTATTTAAATAATATTTAACGTGTACTTGAAAATATTTAGTCGTGTATATGAGAACTGTTGAACATGTATACAAAAAAAGTTAAACATGTATTTAAATAAATTCAACATGTATTTGAAAAATATAAAGCAATAAAAATAAAAGTATGAAAAGTAAAAAACCAGAAAGAAAACAAATAGGAAAAGCCGTCGCGCAATCACACCCTAATCCCAGGCTGACAACCTGGGCCCGTTAGAAACCCACACAGCCCATAGAGACCGACACAACCCAGGACGCACTAGGAGGCTCCTCGAGGAGGTTTGTATCTAAATGGAAAATGTACCCCTAAAAAAATCTAAATGGAAAATGCTCAATTTGTGGTAAAAAAAATCTTGTCGTGTATCTAAAAAAGATATCCAATGTACATTTAACAAATGTTTAACACGTATTTGAAAAAATGTATTTAAAAAATATTTAACATGTATCTAAAAAATGTTGAACTATATACGAGAAAAGTTCAACACATTTTTAAATAAAGTCAATGTGTATTTGAAAAATAAAACAACAACAAATTACTAATAGAAAAAGTGAAACAAAACAATAAAAAAACACACATAAACCAAAAACCAAATAAAACCATTGAAATTTTTTTAAAAAAAGGAAAATATGTGAAAAGTTCTACAAAACGGTCCCATAACTGCTCTATCGGACCGCCTCACTAAGGCGAGCGCTGAACCGAGCTCAGAGGCAGGAGGGTGACATCTTGCAATAACCAAGATATCTCGCTATTGCTAGGCCGAAGCACCACCACACCCTAATCGCAAGTTGACAACCTTGCCCATCCCTCCTCGCAAAAGGAGAGCGCTCCGTTTTGAGTGGACATAGAAGTAATTTAGAAGATACTCTATCATCTATCATCAGTTTTTTTTAAAAAAATTCACCTCCTTTATTCACTCGCTAGCAATGTTGCATCATTTACAAGCATGGAACCCACCGCATCCAGTGTTGAATCCATCCAGACAGAGGAGGAGAAACTCTGGCTATCCTAGCCAGTTCATGAGCTACTTGATTACTTTCTTTATTACAATGATCATAGATCACATGATTAAGGTCAAGAGACATAAAATAATAGTCATCAAATATTGGAGTTGCCACTAATGAAGAATTACCGTCTCTCAAAGCTTCAATAACTTCCATGCTATCTGAGTTGATCTCAATCTTTTTACAACCCATAGTTCGTGTGATATTCAAGCGAATCTCAGTCACGAATGCTTATATTGTAAACAAGTCATAGCAAATCTCCACTTTTTCATTTGCTGCGGCAATGAACTTCCCATTGTGGTCACAGATAACAGCCCCACGGCCCCTTCAATTGAATCACAGTCAAAACCTGCATCCACATTTAGTTTCATATAATCAGACTACGGTTTTCCCAAGCAAGGATCACTACAGGGAAATGGCTTATAGGTGAATCCAAATTAGTGGCGGGCAGGAGGAGTCACCCGCCAGCTACTTTTCCAAAATGGTTGTGGTGGGTGACAAGACAGAGTGCGGTGGCGGGCGAAAGATAAAGCCTGCCACTGCTTAGTAAGTATGAAGAGGCGGGCTAGTACCGCCGCTCGCCACAACTAAATTTAGGCAAACTGCGCCAAAAACAATTAAAATTTCAAACAGGAATATGGTGGCGGGCACTTGTCCTCCCCCGCCACTGCTGTACCCGGTGGGTGCTTGTCCTCGACCCGACCCAGCCGTCGACCCACCCTTTTGTTTCCAACCGCCTCATTTTCTGTCAGTTCCGTGACTCCCCCCTCGCCGTCCTGCACCTCGAACGCCGCCGCCATCCCTCCGACCAGCCGCCGACTCGTTCTACGTGACCGCCGCCGGATCTGCTCACCGTTGCATCGTCCGCCTCCACCGCACGCAGCCACAGCTCCGTCCTCCGCCTCGACCATCGCTGACACATCCTGCGCCTCGACCGCTACCGCCGTCCTCCACCTCGACCGCCACCATCTTCCCGCCGTAATTTCCTCTACCGTCACGCCCGCGTCCGAAAAAGCTGCCAATGGTATATACTCTCAGTGACTAAATTACGCTCTAGGGTTTAGAATTCACATCTTATCAATTTGTAAATTCAATTATATTTTAGGGTTTCAACTTCACCAGTAGTAGTTGTTGTACATGACATTCACAAGGTTTAGCATGAACATTGCGAAATATGACAAGTGGCAATGATGTTTGAATTTTCGTACATATGACAAGTGCATGGGCTTCATGTTATTCACAGGGATTTCAAAAGAGTGACAAACTTTTTTTAGAAACGTTGATTCATTTCCGTTTTACAAAATTTTTGTCACTCCATATGTTAACTTTTTAAGCAAAGTTCATGCCGAATTTCATTTCCTATAACAATATTGTTTAATTTGCTTACATATGACAAGTGCACAGGTTTAGCATGAACATTGTGAAATATGACAAGTGGCAATGGTGTTTGAATTTTTGTACAAATGACAAGTGCATGTACTTCATTTATTCACAGGAATTTGAAAAAGAGTGACAAAGTTTTTGCAAAACGTTGATTCATTTCCCTTTTTCAAATTTTTTGTTACTCCATATGTCAACTTTTTAAGCAAAGTTCATGCGAATTTCATTTCATACAATAATATTATTTAATTTCTTAGCTAGTTCCTCTTCTGAAACTTACTTTCATAAGATAGTACTCATGTCAACCATTTATAATTGATAAGTGCTTCATAATGATTATTAGGGATCATAAGTCGAAGATCTGCCATATATGCAAATGTCGATGTATGGAGAGTGTGGATACTGCAGTAGATTTCAGACTCTTCTTGAGAATAGGATTTAAAAAATCAGTGGTAACAGTATTATACTTCAATTAATATTATTTTCTAACCATTCGTACAATTATTGTATTGACTTTGTTGCTAATGATTAACTGTTGCATATATAATGTATCCCATGCAACATAAGGGTTGACTTCAACAATTTATGCGGTAATGCTATGTACTTCGAGGATGATATGGGCCGCACATTCTTAATTGATGTTTATAAATGAAAGGATAGAACCACCATATATGGCTATGAATGGAAGAAGTACATTGCACAGAATAATCTCATCGGAGGAGAGTACATATCCTTTTCCTTGAAAGGAGATGTCAACAGGTTAAGGACAATGTGTTTATGCAGCGATGACGATGACGATGAAAACCAGGATCATGATGATAGGTGATAACCCACAAGTATAGGGGATCGCAAAAGTTTTTGAGGGTAGAGTATTCAACCCAAATTTATTGATTCGACACAAAGGGAGCCAAAGAATATTCTCAAGTATTAGCAGTTGAGTTGTCAATTCAACCACACCTGGATAACTTAATATCTGAAGCAAAGTATTTAGTAGAAAAGTAATATGATAGTAATGATAACGGTAGCAAAAGTAATATTTTTGGGTTTTGTAGTGATTGTAACAATAGCAACAGGAAAGTAAATAAGCGAAGAACAATATGTGAAAATCTCGTAGGCACTGGATCAGTGATGGATAATTATGTCGGATGCGATTCCTCATGTAACAGTTATAACCTACGGTGACACGTAACTAGCTCCGGATCATCAATGTAATGTAGGCATGTATTCCGAATATAGTCATACGTGCTTATGGAAAAGAACTTGCATGACATCTTTTGTCCTACCCTCCCGTGGCAGCGGGTCCTAATGGAAACTAATGGATATTAAGGCCTCCTTTTAATAGAGTACCGGACCAAAGCATTAGCACTTAGTGAATACATGAACTCCTCAAACTACGGTCATCACCGAGAAGTATCCCGATTACTGTCACTTCAGGGTTGTCGGATCATAACACATAATACGTGACTATAGACTTGCAAGATAGGATCAAGAACTCACATATATTCATGAAAACATAATAGGTTCAGATCTGAAATCATGGCACTCGGGCCCTAGTGACAAGCATTAAGCATAGCAAAGTCATAGCAACATCAATCTCAGAACATAGTGGATACTAGGGATCAAACCCTAACAAAACTAACTTGATTACATGGTAAATCTCATCCAACCCATCACCGTCCAGCAAGCCTACGATGAAATTACTCACGCACGGTGGTGAGCATCATGAAATTGGTGATGGAGGATGGTTGATGATGACGACGATGACGAATCCCCCTCTCCGGAGCCCCAAACGGACTCCAGATCAGCCCTCCTGAGAGAGATTAGGGCTTGGCGGCAGCTCCGTATCGTAAAACGCGATGAAACTTTCTCTCTGATTTTTTTCTCCGTGAAAGCAAATATATAGAGTTGGAGTTGAGGTCAGTGGACATCCAGGGGCCCACGAGGCAGGGGGCGCGCCCAGGGAGAGGGGGCGCGCCCCCCACCCTCGTGGACAGGGTGTGGGCCCCCTGCCCTTGATTCTTTCGCCAGTATTTTTTACATTTCCCAAAAATAATCTTCATGGATTTCCAGGTCATTCCGAGAACTTTTGTTTCTGCACAAAGACAACACTATGGCAATTCTACTGAAAACATCGTTAGTCCGGTTAGTTCCATTCAAATCATGCAAATTAGAGTCCAAAACAAGGGCAAAAGTGTTTGGAAAAGTAGATATGACGGAGACGTATCAACTCCCCAAGCTTAAACCTTTGCTTGTCCTCAAGCAATTCAGTTGACAAACTGAAAGTGATAAAGAAAAATTTTACAAACTCTGTTTGCTCTTGTTGTTGTAAATATGTAAAGCCAGCATTCAAGTTTTCAGCAAAGATTATGAACTAACCATATTCACAATAACACTTAGGTCTCATGTTTACTCATATCAATGGCATAATCAACTAGCGAGCAAAACATAATATGATATGATAAGATGGTATCTCGCTAGCCCTTTCTGAGACCGCAAAACATAAATGCAGAGCACCTTCAAAGATCAAGGACTGACTAAACATTGTAATTCATGGTAAAAGAGATCCAGTCAAGTCATACCCAATATAAACTAATAGTAATGCATGCAAATGATAGCGGTGCTCTCCAGCGGGTGCTTTTTAATAAGAGGGTGATGACTCAACATAAAAGTAAATAGATAGGCCCTTCGCAGAGGGAAGCATGGATTTGTAGAGGTGCCAGAGCTCGATTTTGAAATAGAGATAAATAATATTTTGAGCGGTATACTTTCACTGTCAACATAACAACTATGAGATATCGATATCTTCCATCCTACATACATTATAGGCGGTTCCTAAATAGAATAGTAAAGTTTATACTCCCCCTCCACCAACAAACATCAGTCCATGGCTTGTCCGAAACAACGGGTGCCTCCAACTAACAAAAATCCTGGGGAATTCTGTTTTCAATTATTCTGATTTGATTTGATCTTTTGATCATGGGAATGGGCATCCCGGTTACCAGCCATTTTCTCGTGAATGAGGAGCGGAGTCCACTCCTCTTGAGAATAACCCACCTAGCATGGAAGATACAGACAACCCTAGTTGATACATGAGCTGCTCGAGCATACAAAACAAAATTTCATTTGAAGGTTTAGAGTTTAGCACATGAACGGCAGGTAGATACCGCATATAGGAAAGTATGGTGGACTCATATGGAATAACTTTGGGGTTTATGGAGTTTGGATGCACAAGCAGTATTCCCGCTTAGTACAAGTGAAGGCTAGCAAAAGACTGGGAAGCGACCAACTAGAGAGCGACAACAGTCATGAACATGCATTAAAATTAATAAACATTGAGTGCAAGCATGAGTAGGATATAATCCACCATGAACATAAATATCGTGAAGGCTATGTTGATTTTGTTTAAACTACATGCGTGAACATGTGCCAAGTCAAGTCACTCGAATCATTCAAAGGAGGATACCACCCTATCATACCACATCACAACCATTTTAATAGCATGTTGGCACGCAAGGTAAACCATTATAAACTCCTAGCTAATTAAGCATGGCATAAGCAACTATAATCTCTAATTGTCATTGCAAACATGTTTATTCATAATAGCTGATTCAGGAACGATGAACTCATCATATTTACAAAAACAAGAGAGGTCGAGTTCATACCAGCTTTTCCTCATCTCAATCATTCCATCATATATCGTCATTATTGCCTTTCACTTGCACGACCGAACGGTGTGTATAATAATAATAGTGCACGTGCATTGGACTAAGCTGGAATCTGCAAGCGTTCAATAAATAGGAGAAGACAAGGCAATATGGGCTCTTGGTTAAATCAACAATCATGCATATTAGAGCCACTAAACATTTTCATTATGGTCTTCTCCTCTCGACCCCCAAACGAAAAGAAAAGAAATAAAACTATTTACACGGGAAAGCTCCCAACAAGCAAAAGAAGAACGAGAAATCTTTTTGGGTTTTCATTTTAATTACTACTACAAGCATGGAAATTAAACTAACTAATTATTTTTGGTTTTTCTTAAGGTTTATCAAACACACAAGAAGAAAGCTAGAAAAAGAAATTAAACTAGCATGGATGGTACAATAAAAAAGTATGAGCACCGACAACTACAATAAGTGTGTGAACATAAATGTAATGTCGGTGAGAAATACGTACTCCCCCAAGCTTAGGCTTTTGGCCTAAGTTGGTCTATTGCCATGGATAGCCTGGCTGATACCCGAAATTGTAATCGGGTCGTACTGAGATGCAACAGCCATTGCCTCCTGAGCTCGGCATGGCGGTGAGCTGCCTCCGCTCTCCTCTCGTATTCGGTTGCCTCCTCCTGGTTACAACATATCTTCTTTTTGCCTGGTAATTAAAAAGGGCAGGAGCAGGGAGAGTAACATGGACAGCGCGATGTCTGTCAAAGATTAGTCGATACTGGACGAATTGTTCATTCCTCTCAAGAAAATGATGACTGACCATTGCGTCATAATCTAAAACGGCGGGAGGCAACTCCCCATCACCCTCACGTGGAGGTATACCAAGATAATTAGCAACACGGGTCGCATAAATCCCTCCAAACAAATCTCCAACTAAACCATTATTATGCAACCTACGTGCAACAATTGCCCCAAGTTGTAATCTTTATTACCTAATACAGCACTCTTGAGGACACAAAGATCAGGGACACACATGTGACAAGCTTCATCTTTACCATTAATACATCTACCAATGAAGAGAGCAAAATAATGTATATCAGGAAAATGAATGCTCCCTATGGTGGCTTGTGCAATATCTCTAGATTGTCCCACAGTGATACTAGCAAGAAAGTTTATATTCAGATTTACGGAGTTCATTAACACTACCCCACTGCGGGAGTTTGCAAGCAATAGTGAAATCTTCTAAGTCCATGGTATATGATTGATCGTATATATCAAACAGGACAGTTTGAGAATTACGCGAGGATGAAAATTTAAACCTTCTCACGAATGAATCGGTTAAATAGTAGTACTAAGGACACTTATCTTGCATGAAGTCCTCAAGATCGGCATTACGCACATATGCATCAAATTCATCCTTAATGCCTGCATTGACCATAAATTCTTCTGACGGCCATTCACAAGGCTGCACGTCAGCTTCCCTTGGTGGTTCATCGTCTTGATCACGCATTGCGCGCCTGTGTCCTTCCTTTGTTGAAGAACCACCTTGGTACATTTTCCTAGACATATTTCTTCCTCTGATAAATTTCTGAAATTTTTAGTAACTCAAAATAAAAGTGAATCAAACTTAACAAAACTGATAGCAACTACTCCCGCAAGTGCCTAGAGCCTATATCATGCATTAGAATTACTTGGGACCATATAAATTTGACATGCAAGCTCAAGAAAAGGGTCACCTAGGCAGCAAAAATTTGCAATGAATAAAGCACTAGAATAAAAACTAATTGGACCATTGGAGGAGTCACATACCAAGGAACAATCTTCCAAAGCAGTTTTGTGAATGGAGCTTTGAGCAAGGAGATCGAAAATCACAGCAAAATGAGCTAGAACTCGTGCTTGAGCTGGATGGTGATTTTTTGGGAGGAAGATGAAGTGTGTGGGTGCAGGAATAAGTGGAGGGGGGCCACCATGGGCCCACGAGGCAGGGGGCGCGCCCTGTAAGGGTGGGCGCACCCTGGACCCTCGTGGCCAGGTGCCAGCTCCCCCTGCTGTGTTCTCAGTGCCAGATATTCTCAAATGTTCCAGAAAAAATCATACTAAATTGGCAAGGCATTTGGAGAACTTTTATTTTTGGTGTATTTTTTATTGCATGGATAATTCAGAAAACAGACATATAATACTACTCTTGCTTTATTTATTCTAAATAACAAAAATTAAAAAGAAGGTACAGAAGATTGTGCCTTCTAATTTCATCCATCTCATGATCATCAAAAGGAATCCGCGAACAAGGTTGATCAAGTCTTGTTAACAAACTCATTCTCAATAACATGGAACCGGAGAAATTTCGAATAACACTAGGTTACCTCAACGGGGATATGCACATCCCCAATAATAAGAATATCATATTTCTTCTTAACAGTAGGAAGAGGAAATTCAAAACCTCCGATAATAATAGTTGGACTTTTTCCAATAGAATTGATGCTATGAACTTGAGGTTGTTTCCTCGGAAAGTGTACCATATGCTCATTACCATTAACATGAAAAGTGACATTGCCTTTGTTGCAATCAATAACAGCCCCTGCAGTATTCAAAAAGGGTCTACCAAGGATAATCGACATACTATCGTCCTCGGGAATATCAAGAATAACAAAGTCCGTTAAGATAGTGACATTTGCAACCACAACAGGCACATCCTCACAAATGCCGACAGGTATAGCAGTTGATTTATCAGCCATTTGCAAAGATATTTCAGTAGGTGTCAACTTATTCAATTCAAGTCTACGATATAAAGAGAGGCATAACACTAACACCGGCTCAGAGATCACATAAAGCAGTTTTAACATAGTTTCTTTTAATGGAGCATGGTATACTTGGTACTCCTGGATCTCCTAGTTTCTTAGGTATTCCACCTTTAAAAGTATAATTAGCAAGCATGGTGGAAATTTTAGCTTCCGGTATCTTTCTTTTATTTGTAATGATATCCTTCATGTATTTAGCATAAGGGTTTACATTAAGCATATCAGTTAAGCACATACGTAAGAAGATAGGTCTAATCATTTTAGCAAAGCGCTCAAAATCCTCATCATCCTTTTTCTTGGATGGTTTAGGCAGAAAGGGCATGGGTTTCTGAACCCATGGTTCTCTTTCTTTACCGTGCTTTGTAGCAACAAAATCTCTCTTATCATAACGTTGATTCTTTGATTGTGGGTTATCAAGATCAACAACAGCTTCAATTTCTACATCATTATCATTACTAGGTTGAGCATCAACATGAACAGTATCATTAACATTATCACTAGGTTCATGTTCATCACCTGATTGTGTTTCAGCATCAGAAATAGAAATACCATTAGGATTCTCAGGTATGTCTACACTAGGTCCACTAGAAGCATGCAAAGTCCCATCATTTTTCTTTTTCTTCCTTTTAGAAGGACTAGGTGCATCTACATTATTTCTCTGAGAATATTGCTCAATTCTCTTAGGGTGGCCTTCAGGATACAAAGGTTCCTGAGTCATTTTACCAATTCTAGTAGCCACTCTGATAGCAAAATCATGTTTATTATTTAATTCATCGAGCAAATCACTTTGAGCCTTAAGTACTTGTTCTGCTTGAGTGGTAACCATAGAAGCATATTTGCTAATGAGTTTAAGCTCACCTTTAAATCTAGCATTATAACCACTCAAGTGTCCAATCATGTAAGCGTTACTCTTTAATTGTCTACTAACATAAGCATTGAAGTTTTCTTGTCTAGCCATAAAGTCATCAAATTCATCTAAACATTGGCTAGAAAACTTAGTACAAGGGATTTCAACTTTATCATATCTATAGAGAGAATTTACCTTTACTACCTGTGTCGGGTTATCAAGACCATGTATTTATTCAACAAGAGGTAAATTCTTAACATCTTCAGCTTTAATACCCTTTTCTTTCATAGATTTCTTTGCCTCTTGCATATCTTCAGGACTGAGAAATAGAACACCCCTCTTCTTCGGAGTTGGTTTAAGAATAGGCTCAGGATTGGCTCAGTTGGGTCAGCAGGAAGAGTCCAATTATTTTCATTAGTCAACATATTATTCAATAGCAATTCAGCTTGATCGACTGTTCTTTCCCTGAAAACACAACCAGCACAACTATCCAAGTGGTCCTTGGAAGCATCGGTTAGTCCATTATAAAAGATATCAAGTGTTTCATTTTTCTTAAGAGGGTGATCAGGCAAAGCATTAAGTAATCGGAGAAGCCTCCCCCAAGCTTGTGGGAGACTCTCTTCTTCAATTTGCACAAAATTATATATTTCCCTCAAGGCAGCTTGTTTCTTATGAGCAGGGAAATATTTAGCAGAGAAGTAATAAATCATATCATGGGGACTACACACACAACCAGGATCAAGAGAATTAAACCAAGTTTTAGCATCACCCTTTAATGAGAATGGAAATATCTTAAGGATATAATAATAGCCAGATTTCTCATCATTAGTGAACAGGGTGGCTATAACATTCAACTTAGTAAGATGTGCCACAACAGTTTCAGATTCATAGCATAGAAAGGATCAGATTCAACCAAAGTAATTATCTCAGGATCGACAGGGAATTCATAGTCCTTATTAGTAACAAAAATAGGTGAAGTAGCAAAAGCAGGGTCATATTTCATTCTAGCATTCAGAGTTTTCTGTTTAAGTTTAGCTAATAACTTCTTAAGATCATATCTATCATTGCAAGCAAGAAGATCTCTAGCAGTTTCTTCATCCATAACATAACCCTCAGGAACAACAAGCAATTCATATTTAGGGGGATAATCTTCATCATCACTATCTTCAATAATTTCATTTTCAATAATTTCATTCTCTCTAGCCCTAGCAAGTTGTTCATCAAGAAATTCACCTAATGGCACAGTAGTATCAAGCATAGAAGTAGTTTCATCACAAGTATCATGCATAGCAGAAGTGGCATCGTCAATAACATGTGACATATCAGAATTAATAGCAGAAGCAGGTTTAGGTGTCGCAAGCTTACTCAAAATAGAAGGAGAATCTAGTGCAGAGCTAGATGGCAGTTCCTCTTCTCCCCTCGTAGTTGAGGGATAAATTGTAGTTTATCGTCTTTCAAGTTCTTCCTAGTGACCAGCAGATATAAATCCCAAGTGACTCAAAGAATAGAGCTATGCTCCCCGGCAACGGCGCTAGAAAATAGTCTTGATAACCCACAAGTATAGGGGATCACAACAGTTTTTGAGGGTAGAGTATTCAACCCAAATTTATTGATTCGACACAAGGGGAGCCAAAGAATATTCTCAAGTATTAGCAGTTGAGTTGTCAATTCAACCACACCTGGATAACTTAATATCTGCAGCAAAGTATTTAGTAGCAAAGTAATATGATAGTAATGATAACGGTAGCAAAAGTAATATTTTTGGGTTTTGTAGTGATTGTAACAATAGCAACGGGAAAGTAAATAAGCGAAGAACAATATGTGAAAAGCTCGTAGGCATTGGATCGGTGATGGATAATTATGTCGGATGCGATTCCTCATGTAACAGTTATAACCTAGGGTGACACAGAACTAGCTCCAGTTCATCAATGTAATGTAGGCATGTATTCCGAATATAGTCATACGTGCTTATGGAAAAGAACTTGCATGACATCTTTTGTCCTACCCTCCCGTGGCAGCGGGGTCCTAATGGAAACTAAGGGATATTAAGGCCTCCTTTTAATTGGGTCGGACCAAAGCATTATCACTTAGTGAATACATGAACTCCTCAAACTACGGTCATCACCGAGAAGTATCCTGATTCTTTGTCACTTGAGGTTGTCGGATCATAACACATAATAGGTGACTATAGACTTGCAAGATAGGATCAAGAACTCACATATATTCATGAAAACATAATAGGTTCAGATCTGAAATCATGGCACTCGGGCCCTAGTGACAAGCATTAAACATAGCAAAGTCATAGCAACATCAATCTCATAACATAGTGGATACTAGGGATCAAATACTAACAAAACTAACTTGATTACATGGTAAATCTCATCCAACCCATCACCGTCCAGCAAGCCTACGATGGAATTACTCAGCACGGCGGTGAGCATCATGAAATTGGTGATGGAGGATGGTTGATGATGGCGACGAATCCCCCTCTTCGGAGCCCCGAACGGACTCCAGATAAGCCCTCCCGAGAGAGATTAGGGCTTGGCGGCGGCTCCGTATCGTAAAACGCGATGAAACTTTCTCTCTGATTTTTTTCTTCGCGAAAGCAAATATATAGAGTTGGAGTTGAGGTCGGTGGACATCCAGGGGGCCCACGAGGCAGGGGGCGCACCCAGGGAGAGGGGGCACGCCCCCCACCCTCGTGGACAGGGTGTGGGCCCCTGGCCTTGATTATTTCGCCAGTATTTTTTATATTTCCCAAAAATAATCTCCGTGGATTTCCAGGTCATTCCGAGAACTTTTGTTTCTGCACAAAGACAACACTATGGCAATTCTGCTGAAAACAGCGTCAGTCCGGGTTAGTTCCATTCAAATCATGCAAATTAGAGTCCAAAACAAGGGCAAAAGTGTTTGAAAAAGTAGATACGACAGAGAAGTATCAATAGACATGATCAGCAGGATGATGGAGACAACCAAGATGACAAGGATAGTGATGAAGATGAGAACAACCAGGATGATGAGGATGAGGAAGATGATGCCGATGAGGAAGATGGTGACGATGGTCCATTAAGTTCTGCAATTTTCTCTGAAAGAATAGGAATCTTACTCGAGATGAGACCATGAATATTACTGCGATGTAACCATCGAGTGTAGCCTTCGTGGGGAAGCCATTTGTGCACCGCTTAACTAAAACCAACGCCGTGAAAAAAGTCATGGTGAGATGATTTGTACTCTTTCATATTTTTTTCATAACCAAGTATGGTGAGATGTCTAACATTGCGTGCTCTCTGTTTGCTTTTAACGATGGGGAGTGCATAAGTTACCTATCAAGCTATTTTCCGGAGTGGACATTCCCGTTGTCCGCACCGCTGGTGTATGTCATGGACCAATAGGGCGTGTCACTAGCGTTCAGTACAAGACGAAAACAGATGGACGCATATCCTTTTGTAGGTCTGGCTAGCGGAAGTTCATGACAGGAAAGAAAGAACTAAGGGTGGACACCCTTATGATAATCGACACAAGGAAAAGCAACCACAATGACTGCCAGATGATGGTTTTCGTCGACCATGTTTAGAAATATGTTCTTAAGTCATGAATTTATCAGCCGATGAACTGTTAGTTAATTAGTATGTTATGATGGATGTGATCGATGCATTGATGTTTGTTTCTTCAGTCAACAAATCTGAAGTGTTACTTAATTATTTTGTCGTTTGTTTCCAAACTGAATTCAGTCAGCTTCGATTATATTGGGAATCGTATGACTAGCCTTTTGTAGTATTATGTTTCAACTTGCAATGCCAACAATTGTGTAGTCTATCCTATTCCTTGAGTGGCGGGCGCTATGGCAGGACCACCACTACTACAATGGTATCTGTGGCGGGCAGAAATAGCAAGTTGTGGTGGGTGGGAACAAACGCCCACCACTGCAAGCACCGTACCAGTGACAGGAGGGCGCCCGCCACTGATGAGGTTATAGTAGTGACAGGAGGTCAGTGGCGGGCGTCCCTCGGAGCCTGGCCCGCCACTGCATGCCATTCTACGCCCACCACTCCTATGCATTCCTACATAAGTGGATTCACACTTTAGTTTTGGGCATACAAGCTAGCCTATAGTTCACAGAAAGCCCACGTATTGCAATGCTGATTTGTGAAGGACTTTGGTTCTCTTCTCCATGGTAAACTTTCTTGTGCTCAAACCAAAGATAGCAAGCCATTGTAGGCACCAGTTCTCTCAACTTGGATAGCCATTACTAGGGAAAAGGCTAGCAGCAGCGTGGGTATTTTCCTTATCAGTAGCACGGTCACTGGCGCTACTGATAAGGCGCTACAACTAAACTTTACCAGTAGTGTGGGTTCACCCATGCTACTGCTAATATACAGAGCAGTAGCGAGCTTTCTGGACAATGCACTACTGCTAAAAGCAGGCTGCTACTACGTGCATACACGCGCTACTGGTAAATTTTCATATATTTTTTTGCAGCATATTGGTGCTGTATTTGTATAGGTTTTATACAATAGTCTCATCATATGATTTTATGATCATGATGATTTATTATATATTTCAGTGGGTGAAAGAGACATGGATTAGATCCAAGTGGAGGCAACATGGTGTAGATCCAAAGTACCGCTACAGAATCAGAACTTTGCCGTACGCCATGGCGGACGACAAAGGCATGCCTGGCGGCGGACGGCAAAGGCCTTTGCCATCCGCCAGCAGACGGCAACAGGTCCGGCTGAACGAGCTACGACAAAGGTCTCTTTGCTGACTGCTGGTGGACGGCAAAGATGAAATGGTCTTTGCTGTCCGCCAGCAGATGGCAAAGGACCTAGACGGAACACGTGTCAGCTAAATGTCGTTAGTGGGTTAACGACGTGCTTTGCCGTCAGCTGGCAGACGGCAAAGACCTTTGCATCTTTGCCGCCTGCCAGCGGATGGTAAAGTGCACAAATATGCCAGCCCAGATGCCCCCCAGGTAGCTGCCACGTGGCAAGCTATGTTGGCGGACGACAAAGATGCAAAGGTCTTTGCCGTCTGCCAGCAGACGGGAAAGCTGCTAAATAGGCCAGCCTAGTGCACCCCAGGTTGCACAGGTAGCCGCCACGTGGCAGCTTTGCCGTCTGCTGCCTGATGGCAAAGCTCTTTGCCATCCGCCAGCAGACGGCAAAGACTAGTAAAAAATAATGCGCTTCACTTTGGAGAGTGATGTTGCTCACTTGCGCCCGACGTGAAAGTGCGGAAATATTAGGGAAACAACAAAAAGTAATGCGGTTCACTTTGATATATGTCGCGGTTCACTTGCCTCCTCTCTGCGGTCCACTCTCGTTCATAAAAAAAGTTAAAAAAGACAACAAAAACTCGTATGAGAAAAATTACGTCCGGCAAAAGAAATTATGTAGCTCGCTTGCCCTTCCGATGCAGTGTGGTTTTCATTCTGAAGCAGTGCGGTCAGCCATATGATGTTGTTCATCCCGTAAGTGCAAACAAATTGTTACGGAAGCGAAAAAAAGTAATGCGGTTCACTTCTTAATAGTGTTGTGGTTCATTTACATCCGATGTGAAGTGCATTCTACTTTCTCGTCCTTGAAAAAATTACATTTGAATAAAACAAACCATGCAGTTCTTTTACCATCTGATGTAGTGCGGTTTTTCATTCGATGCAGTGTGGTTTTCAGTAGGATGAAGTACCCACATCGATTTGGGTGTCGCGAAAAACAGAGTGTCCGCATTTCGGCAAATTCGAAATTCCTCTTAAACCGTAAAGAATTAGGAAGGGTGTTCTACATGAAAAAGTTGCGCCTCATTGATATCTTTCCAACGGCGTATCGTATGGATTGTTTCGACGTTGTTATACTCATCATCATAAAAATTTCGTGAAAAACGACCGCTGCCACTCGTCGTCCGCCGCATGATTTTTAAAATTAACTTAAAACCGTAAGGAATATCAAAAACATTTCAACATATGAAAGTTGCGCCTCGTCCATAGCTTTTAAACGGTATATTACACGCCCCGTTTCAACAAACGGTTAAAAAACTGGAGCGAAAACAGTACCGAAAATTTGAAAAAAATCTGAACAACATTCCGCGATTTAGTAATTTTAAAACTGCTCTTAAACCGTAACGAATCGACGATATCTATCCAACAGTGTATCATTTGCTTCATTCCAACAAGCTGTTTATAGAAAACGCGAAAAAACGCTCGCTGACACTCGTTGTGGGCGGCACCATTTTCAAAACTGCTCTTAAACCGTGAGGAATTTCAAAAAGTGTTCAACATGGTGAAGTTGCGCCTAATCCATAGCTTTTGAATGGTATATTAGACGCCTCATTCCGACAAACGGTTAAAAAACTAGAAAAAAAGGAAATGAAAAAACACAGCATGCTATTTTTTGCGACGGGAAGTTCACTCGCGTGAGTACTGCAGCACACTTGGTTCAAACAATGACGTGCACTTACGTTGAGCATGTATATATATATATATACACACACATATATACACATATATACATATATATACACATATATACCATATATATATATATATATATATATATATATATATATATATATATATATATATACACCTAGGTGCCTGGGGACCTTGCCTCTTCATCGTTGGATCGTGTTCAACGATTGATTTGGAAACCAATAAAAATGCATCAATTGCTAGTTAATTTGGCAGACTTTAATTCGTGGACCGTCCCATGCATGCATGTCGCGTGATAGAAAGGCAGGGTATTAATATGTAAGTCGACATTTATTACTTTCTTATATAGCATGTATTATGCCCTTGTATAACATATCAAATTAGGAACGGGTATGACCCAAGATTTCATTGGATATATATGCACCCTGAGAATGTACATAATTTTGCTAGTAGGTATTGCATACCCGTATTAGATAGCTAGAAAATAAAATAAAACGTAAATAGTTCAAAAAATAAATTATTGGGTATATACGTACCCGCATGTGTACATAATTACATGAGTAGGTATTAGATACCCGTATTTGTACATAATATCGTTAGTAGGTATTTTTTGTGGTATCCTTAGTAGGTATTAAATACCCATATATTTACATAAATTATTGGGTATATACATAATTTTGTTAATAGGTATTAGATACTCATATTAAACAGTTAAAAATATAGAACATAATAGTTCATGAATAATTTACTGGGTATATATAGCCCCGTATGCACATAATTTTATTAGTAAATATTAGATACCCGTATTAGATAGTTAGGAAACAAAAATACGCGTATTAGATACCCATAGTAGTTCAGAAGAAAATAAAATATGACTACGCTTTATTGTATGGCAAGTCTTGCATGCCTAATAGTTAAAAACAAAAATAAAATGTAAACATGGGAAGTCTTGCATCTTATATTTACTAATTGGAAGCACCAAACGAGCCTCCACGTTAATCTTCAAAAACTACATTAAAATAACCATTAGATCTTAATTATACGTCCAGGATTAAACGATAAAAGGAAATTTTATCACGTACAAGGCCCAAGAGTCCGTAGATGTTACAACGTCCAGGATTAAACAAGATTAGGAAACTCCTCTATTTCCTCACGTACAAGGCCCAAGTGTCCATAGATTCCAGGATTAAACAAGATTAGGAAACTCCTTTACCAATCCTCAAAAAAATTGAACTCCTACCTCCTCACGTACAGGCCTAGGAGTCCAAGCATGTTACAATAGAAGAAACGCTCGGTTTGATTTTCTTTTTTTATAAGAAGAAAGAAACGACCAGGTTGTAGAAATGTAAGAAGTTACGTCCAAACTAATTGTCAGGACCCCGATTCCAAGTCACATCGATCTAGCCGGTAACACCTCATATCTCTTTGCGGCCTCACGCACGGTATTCCCACGGGTGTCGCCTTTCCATGGCCCGGGACCGTTTGTGCCTTTTAGCTCACGTATATGATAGTGTCGCTAGCATCCATATGACAGAGAATCCGGGCCGACATGGCTAGTGAAGAATAATTAGGAAACAAATCAAACATTCATTGTGCGGCGGTACATACCTAAAACAATCAACGTGCCCGGACACCTATGTGTCCCAGTTAATTTACCTATATATATATATCATTTGAAAATACTTTCAACAAGCATAACAACACATATACATACCAATCAAAAGTCCATATGCAACATCTTTTTCTCCTCTCTTCTTCTTCTTCTTCTTCTTCTTCTAACTAAGGTAGGTAAAAATGCCATTTTTTAGCTAAGGCAGGTAATGCCATTTTTTAGCTAAGCTAGGTAAAAATGCTAAGTGTAGGTCATTTTAGAGCTAAGCTAGGTAAATAGGTCATTTTGGAGCTTAGTAAGGTTATTATGTTATTTTCGTGCAAAATAAGCTAAATCTATGTCATTTTGGAGGTAACAAAGATTATTATGCCATTTTGACCTAAGTACGCTAATTATGTCATAAATAAACTGAATAAGCTAAGTATAGGTCATTTTTGAGCTAACCTAGGTAAGTATAGGTCATTTTTGTGGTAACCTAGGTGATGATGCCATTTTTGAGCCAACTTACGTAAGTAAAGCTCATTTTTATCTAACTTAGGTAATTATGCCATTTAGGAGGAAAGTAAGCTAAGTATCCATTTGTAAAGCAAAACGCTAGAGAAAACTTACCTTGTGCTTTGCGATGAGGATTAAATCCAAGTTAGTTCAAACAACCAAACCGACTTGAGTTAGTTTGGGTGTTTCAAGTTTCAACACTTGGCCTTTAATTGTCATCGCAGAGGCTGCAAGACAAATTCGCAATGGTGTTCGACCGCCATCGGCGCCGAGAACTGTTGCTGCGGGACACCGGACGCCAGCGTCACTTGCGGGACGTGGATGTAGTATTGGACACCGACGGCCACATGTATCTCGCATCGACGATACTTGCTATTTAGGGTTCCATCGACACCGAGGAACCCCCTAACACGCTCGTCCCCGGGCACCCTAAGGTATGGCGACGCACGGTTGACCCCGATCCTCGACCTGGTTTCGTCAGTGATGCACCCCTCTTCTTCCTCTCCCTCTTCTTCCTCTTCCTCCTCCTCCTCTTCCTCCTCCTCCTCTTCTTCCCCTGCCTCTTCTTCCCCTGCCTCTTCTTCCGCTTCTTCTTCTTCTTCCTCTTCTTCTTCTTCCTCTTCTTCTTCTTCCTCTTCTTCTTCATCATCATCATCTTCTTCTTCTTCTTCTTCTTCTTCTTCTTCTTCTTCTTCTTCTTCTTCTTCTTCTTCTTCTTCTTCTTCTTCTTCTTCTTCTTCTTACGGGACCTCCTATGTGCCGCATTATGCGGCAGACTGGCGGCGCTTCGCAGAGGCGTCGAACCAACGGGCCTGCCCAGGTAGCCAACCCTGCAAAGCGAAAAAAAAATCAGTAAAAATGATGCGCGCTGGGTTCAAACTCGCGACACTGACTCGTCAATTCAGGAACCAAGCCGCTGGAGCTGAACAACTTCTGTGACAAAATACGCAGCGCTATCTTTTAAGTAGCGAGACTCACATCAAATTCCTAAAAAAGACGGACACAAAAGGTTTCGAGCTCAACACCTTAATACATAACCACCGCAATACATAATTTTGCTGTCTAAACGTTGCAGCGCTGCTTAAAATAACTGTGAAAGGCGACATATTTTGTTTTTCAGAATTTTGAAAGCGTTATTAGGAAAGTGAATATTTATTGAATAAATAAATGTCCAAATTGTGAACAAATTTACAAAATTGGAAAATTATTAGAAAAGCAAACATTTTATGGAACAGTCAAACATTTTCCAATCTTGGACAAATTTTAGAAAAGCGGAAATTTTTTGAACAAATTTGAAAACCTTGCGTTTTTCCGAAACATGGGAAAATGAAACATTTATTAGAACTCTGAATTTTTTTTTAAAAGCGAACATTTTTTGCATATGTGAACAATTTAGGGAACTGTGAACAAAATTAGGGAAAGGCAAGCTTTTTATGAAATCATGAAGTTTTTTCAAGTAAACAAAATTTGAAAAACCAGCAACTTTTCTGAACTTTTGAACACTTTTGGAAACCCCGAACAAAATGTAGAACCAATATTTTTTGAATCCCGAATATATTTCTCAATTGTGAACATTTTTTTGAACATGCGCACATTTATTTAACAATGTGAACACATTTTCAATTTCGTTTTTTTATAAAAGTGAACAAATTTTTGAAAAAAATGATCATTTCTTGAAAATTTGGAAACCCCTTGAACAGGTTTGAAACCTGAACATTTTTTAAAATTCTCAAACGATCTTTAACCCGTGAACAAAATTTGAAAAACACGAACATTTTTGGAACTAAAAAATTCAAACTACGAATATTTTTGGGAAACTCCTGAACATATTTTGAAATTGAGATCAAATTTAAAAACCGGGAACATTTTTTGGAAACATGAGCATTGTTTAAAATCCTGAACATATTTGGAACGTATTTTTAAGTAAATTTTTGAACAAAATTGAAAAAAAGAACATTTCAGAAATTCCGAATTCAAACGTATTCTAAATTAATAAAATAAAATAAAAAAGAATAGAGTAGAAAAAGAAACAGAAAAAGGAAAATAAAAATTTGGAATGTAAGAAAATAATAAACAGAAATAGGAAAAAAGTAAAAAATCTGAAAAGTCAAAAACCAGTAACGTAGCACGGAAATCCACCAGCAGTGGGCCGGCCCATGTCGTTCGCTCGCACCTGTTGCCTGTTCGTTCCCTCGACAGTTTGCCGCAATTAGCGTCAAATAAAATAGTCCTGTTGTTAGATAAGAGGGATATAGCATTGGCCTCGAAATAAGGCCACGTGTGGCTGTTGCTGGGCCGGAGCATCACCACACCCAATCGCCCGCTGACAACCTGGCCCATCTGAGCTCCACTGAGCAAAGGACATATTAAAATGTAAAAAAATATTTTAAAATATAAGAATTAACAAACATGAAAAGAAAAGCAGGGAACAAAATTAGAACCTGTAGAGAAAACATAGAAAAGAATGAAAAATAGAAGAAAATACCTTCTAGAACTTTCTCATAAGTGGAAAGCTGGCGGCACATTACAACTATATACATATGTGCTACTCTGTGATACACCGGCTTACAAGTGGGCCCAATAGAGACCCCCACTCTCCCAAGCCTAGGACACACCAGGAGGCTCCAAATCAAGGAGCTATCTGAACGAAAACTGTTCAATTTGTGTTTAAATTTTTTAACATGTATTTAAATAATATTCAATGTACATTTGACAAAAGTTTAACATGTATTTAAATAATATTTAACGTGTACTTGAAAATATTTAGTCGTGTATATGAGAACTGTTGAACATGTATACAAAAAAAGTTAAACATGTATTTAAATAAATTCAACATGTATTTGAAAAATATAAAGCAATAAAAATAAATTTATGAAAAGTAAAAAACCAGAAAGAAAACAAATAGGAAAAGCCGTCGCGCAATCACACCCTAATCCCAGGCTGACAACCTGGGCCCGTTAGAAACCCACACAGCCCATAGAGACCGACACAACCCAGGACGCACTAGGAGGCTCCTCGAGGAGGTTTGTATCTAAATGGAAAATGTACCCCTAAAAAAATCTAAATGGAAAATGCTCAATTTGTGGTAAAAAAAAATCTTGTCGTGTATCTAAAAAAGATATCCAATGTACATTTAACAAATGTTTAACACGTATTTGAAAAAATGTATTTAAAAAATATTTAACATGTATCTAAAAAATGTTGAACTATATACGAGAAAAGTTCAACACATTTTTAAATAAAGTCAATATGTATTTGAAAAATAAAACAACAACAAATTACTAATAGAAAAAGTGAAACAAAACAATAAAAAAACACACATAAACCAAAAACCAAATAAAACCATTGAAATTTTTAAAAAAAAAGGAAAATATGTGAAAAGTTCTACAAAACGGTCCCATAACTGCTCTATCGGACCGCCTCACTAAGGCGAGCGCTGAACCGAGCTCAGAGGCAGGAGGGTGACATCTTGCAATAACCAAGATATCTCGCTATTGCTAGGCCGAAGCACCACCACACCCTAATCGCAAGTTGACAACCTTGCCCATCCCTCCTCGCAAAAGGAGAGCGCTCCGTTTTGAGTGGACATAGAAGTAATTTAGAAGATACTCTATCATCTATCATCAGTTTTTTTTAAAAAAAATCACCTCCTTTATTCACTCGCTAGCAATGTTGCATCATTTACAAGCATGGAACCCACCGCATCCAGTGTTGAATCCATCCAGACAGAGGAGGAGAAACTCTGGCTATCCTAGCCAGTTCATGAGCTACTTGATTACTTTCTTTATTACAATGATCATAGATCACATGATTAAGGTCAAGAGACATAAAATAATAGTCATCAAATATTGGAGTTGCCACTAATGAAGAATTACCGTCTCTCAAAGCTTCAATAACTTCCATGCTATCTGAGTTGATCTCAATCTTTTTACAACCCATAGTTCGTGTGATATTCAAGCCGAATCTCAGTGCGAATGCTTATATTGTAAACAAGTCATAGCAAATCTCCACTTTTTCATTTGCTGCGGCAATGAACTTCCCATTGTGGTCACAGATAACAGCCCCACGGCCCCTTCAATTGAATCACAGTCAAAACCTGCATCCACATTTAGTTTCATATAATCAGACTACGGTTTTCCCAAGCAAGGATCACTACAGGGAAATGGCTTATAGGTGAATCCAAATTAGTGGCGGGCAGGAGGAGTCACCCGCCAGCTACTTTTCCAAAATGGTTGTGGTGGGTGACAAGACATACTCGTCACAGCTTGGTGCAATGTAGTGGCAGGCGACACTCAGGTAGGCTTTTCCAATTATTCCCACGTGATGGATACAATAGTGGCGGGCGTAATGTGAGGCCCGCCACTGCTTATTAGGTAAATAGTGGCGGGACAGTCTCGACGCTCGCCATAAGTACATTTAGGCAAGCCGCGTCGAAAAAATTAAAATTTTGAACAAGAGTGCGGTGGCGGGCGAAAGATAAAGCCTGCCACTGCTTAGTAAGTATGAAGAGGCGGGCTAGTACCGCCGCTCGCCACAACTAAATTTAGGCAAACTGCGCCAAAAACAATTAAAATTTCAAACAGGAATATGGTGGCGGGCACTTGTCCTCCCCCGCCACTGCTGTACCCGGTGGGTGCTTGTCCTCGACCCGACCCAGCCGTCGACCCACCCTTTTGTTTCCAACCGCCTCATTTTACATCGGGTTCCGTGACTCCCCCCTCGCCGTCCTGCACCTCGAACGCCGCCGCCATCCCTCCGACCAGCCGCCGACTCGTTCTACGTGACCGCCGCCGGATCTGCTCACCGTTGCATCGTCCGCCTCCACCGCACGCAGCCCCAGCTCCGTCCTCCGCCTCGACCATCGCTGACACATCCTGCGCCTCGACCGCTACCGCCGTCCTCCACCTCGACCGCCACCATCTTCCCGCCGTAATTTCCTCTACCGTCACGCCCGCGTCCGAAAAAGCTGCCAATGGTATATACTCTCAGTGACTAAATTACGCTCTAGGGTTTAGAATTCACATCTTATCAATTTGTAAATTCAATTATATTTTAGGGTTTCAACTTCACCAGTAGTAGTTGTTGTACATGACATTCACAAGGTTTAGCATGAACATTGCGAAATATGACAAGTGGCAATGATGTTTGAATTTTCGTACATATGACAAGTGCATGGGCTTCATGTTATTCACAGGGATTTCAAAAAGAGTGACAAACTTTTTTTAGAAACGTTGATTCATTTCCGTTTTACAAAATTTTTGTCACTCCATATGTTAACTTTTTAAGCAAAGTTCATGCCGAATTTCATTTCCTATAACAATATTGTTTAATTTGCTTACATATGACAAGTGCACAGGTTTAGCATGAACATTGTGAAATATGACAAGTGGCAATGGTGTTTGAATTTTTGTACAAATGACAAGTGCATGTACTTCATTTATTCACAGGAATTTGAAAAAGAGTGACAAAGTTTTTGCAAAACGTTGATTCATTTCCCTTTTTCAAATTTTTTGTTACTCCATATGTCAACTTTTTAAGCAAAGTTCATGCCGAATTTCATTTCATACAATAATATTATTTAATTTCTTAGCTAGTTCCTCTTCTGAAACTTACTTTCATAAGATAGTACTCATGTCAACCATTTATAATTGATAAGTGCTTCATAATGATTATTAGGGATCATAAGTCGTAAGATCTGCCATATATGCAAATGTCGATGTATGGAGAGTGTGGATACTGCAGTAGATTTCAGACTCTTCTTGAGAATAGGATTTAAAAAATCAGTGGTAACAGTATTATACTTCAATTAATATTATTTTCTAACCATTCGTACAATTATTGTATTGACTTTGTTGCTAATGATTAACTGCTGCATATATAATGTATCCCATGCAACATAAGGGTTGACTTCAACAATTTATGCGGTAATGCTATGTACTTCGAGGATGATATGGGCCGCACATTCTTAATTGATGTTTATAAACGAAAGGATAGAACCACCATATATGGCTATGAATGGAAGAAGTACATTGCACAGAATAATCTCATCGGAGGAGAGTACATATCCTTTTACTTGAAAGGAGATGTCAACAGGTTAAGGACAATGTGTTTATGCAGCGATGACGATGACGATGAAAACCAGGATCATGATGATAGGTGATAACCCACAAGTATAGGGGATCGCAAAAGTTTTTGAGGGTAGAGTATTCAACCCAAATTTATTGATTCGACACAAAGGGAGCCAAAGAATATTCTCAAGTATTAGCAGTTGAGTTGTCAATTCAACCACACCTGGATAACTTAATATCTGAAGCAAAGTATTTAGTAGAAAAGTAATATGATAGTAATGATAACTTGGTAGCAAAAGTAATATTTTTGGGTTTTGTAGTGATTGTAACAATAGCAACAGGAAAGTAAATAAGCGAAGAACAATATGTGAAAATCTCGTAGGCACTGGATCAGTGATGGATAATTATGTCGGATGCGATTCCTCATGTAACAGTTATAACCTACGGTGACACAGAACTAGCTCCAGATCATCAATGTAATGTAGGCATGTATTCCGAATATAGTCATACGTGCTTATGGAAAAGAACTTGCATGACATCTTTTGTCCTACCCTCCCGTGGCAGCGGGGTCCTAATGGAAACTAATGGATATTAAGGCCTCCTTTTAATAGAGTACCGGACCAAAGCATTAGCACTTAGTGAATACATGAACTCCTCAAACTACGGTCATCACCGAGAAGTATCCCGATTCATCGTCACTTCAGGGTTGTCGGATCATAACACATAATACGTGACTATAGACTTGCAAGATAGGATCAAGAACTCACATATATTCATGAAAACATAATAGGTTCAGATCTGAAATCATGGCACTCGGGCCCTAGTGACAAGCATTAAGCATAGCAAAGTCATAGCAACATCAATCTCGTAACATAGTGGATACTAGGGATCAAACCCTAACAAAACTAACTTGATTACATGGTAAATCTCATCCAACCCATCACCGTCCAGCAAGCCTACGATGAAATTACTCACGCACGGTGGTGAGCATCATGAAATTGGTGATGGAGGATGGTTGATGATGACGACGATGACGAATCCCCCTCTCCGGAGCCCCGAACGGACTCCAGATCAGCCCTCGCGGGAGAGATTAGGGCTTGGCGGCGGCTCCGTACCGTAAAACGCGATGAATCTTTCTCCCTGGTTTTTTCTCCGCGGAAGCAAATATATAGAGTTGGAGTTGAGGTCAGTGGACATCCAGGGGCCCACGAGGCAGGGGGCGCGCCCAGGGAGAGGGGGCGCGCCCCCCACCCTCGTGGACAGGGTGTGGGCCCCCTGCCCTTGATTCTTTCGCCAGTATTTTTTACATTTCTCAAAAATAATCTTCATGGATTTCCAGGTCATTCCGAGAACTTTTGTTTCTGCACAAAGACAACACTATGGCAATTCTACTGAAAACATCGTTAGTCCGGGTTAGTTCCATTCAAATCATGCAAATTAGAGTCCAAAACAAGGGCAAAAGTGTTTGGAAAAGTAGATATGACGGAGACGTATCAACTCCCCCAAGCTTAAACCTTTGCTTGTCCTCAAGCAATTTAGTTGATAAACTGAAAGTGATAAAGAAAAATTTTTACAAACTCTGTTTGCTCTTGTTGTTGTAAATATGTAAAGCCAGCATTCAAGTTTTCAGCAAAGATTATGAACTAACCATATTCACAATAACACTTAGGTCTCATGTTTACTCATATCAATGGCATAATCAACTAGCGAGCAAAACATAATATGATATGATAAGATGGTATCTCGCTAGCCCTTTACGAGACCAAGAAACATAAATGCAGAGCACCTTCAAAGATCAAGGACTGACTAAACATTGTAATTCATGGTAAAAGAGATCCAGTCAAGTCATACCCAATATAAACTAATAGTAATGCATGCAAATGATAGCGGTGCTCTCCAGCGGGTGCTTTTTAATAAGAGGGTGATGACTCAACATAAAAGTAAATAGATAGGCCCTTCAGCAGAGGAAGCATGGATTTGTAGAGGTGCCAGAGCTCGATTTTGAAATAGAGATAAATAATATTTTGAGCGGTATACTTTCACTGTCAACATAACAACTATGAGATATCGATATCTTCCATCCTACATACATTATAGGCGGTTCCTAAACAGAATGGTAAAGTTTATACTCCCCCTCCACCAACAAACATCAGTCCATGGCTTGTCCGAAACAACGGGTGCCTCCAACTAACAAAAATCCTGGGGAATTCTGTTTTCAATTATTCTGATTTGATTTGATCTTTTGATCATGGGAATGGGCATCCCGTTACCAGCCATTTTCTCGTGAATGAGGAGCGGAGTCCACTCCTCTTGAGAATAACCCACCTAGCATGGAAGATACAGACAACCCTAGTTGATACATGAGCTGCTCGAGCATACAAAACAAAATTTCATTTGAAGGTTTAGAGTTTAGCACATGAACGGCAGGTAGATACCGCATATAGGAAAGTATGGTGGACTCATATGGAATAACTTTGGGGTTTATGGAGTTTGGATGCACAAGCAGTATTCCCGCTTAGTACAAGTGAAGGCTAGCAAAAGACTGGGAAGCGACCAACTAGAGAGCGACAACAGTCATGAACATGCATTAAAATTAATAAACATTGAGTGCAAGCATGAGTAGGATATAATCCACCATGAACATAAATATCGTGGAAGGCTATGTTGATTTTGTTTAAACTACATGCGTGAACATGTGCCAAGTCAAGTCACTCGAATCATTCAAAGGAGGATACCACCCTATCATACCACATCACAACCATTTTAATAGCATGTTGGCACGCAAGGTAAACCATTATAAACTCCTAGCTAATTAAGCATGGCATAAGCAACTATAATCTCTAATTGTCATTGCAAACATGTTTATTCATAATAGCTGAATCAGGAACGATGAACTCATCATATTTACAAAAACAAGAGAGGTCGAGTTCATACCAGCTTTTCCTCATCTCAATCATTCCATCATATATCGTCATTATTGCCTTTCACTTGCACGACCGAACGGTGTGTATAATAATAATAGTGCACGTGCATTGGACTAAGCTGGAATCTGCAAGCGTTCAATAAATAGGAGAAGACAAGGCAATATGGGCTCTTGGTTAAATCAACAATCATGCATATTAGAGCCACTAAACATTTTCATTATGGTCTTCTCCTCTCTAATTTCCCCAAACGAAAAGAAAAGAAATAAAACTATTTACACGGGAAAGCTCCCAACAAGCAAAAGAAGAACGAGAAATCTTTTTGGGTTTTCATTTTAATTACTACTACAAGCATGGAAATTAAACTAACTAATTTTTTTGGTTTTTCTTAAGGTTTATCAAACACACAAGAAGAAAGCTAGAAAAAGAAATTAAACTAGCATGGATGGTACAATGAAAAAGTATGAGCACCGACAACTACAATAAGTGTGTGAACATAAATGTAATGTCGGTGAGAAATACGTACTCCCCCAAGCTTAGGCTTTTGGCCTAAGTTGGTCTATTGCCATGGATAGCCTGGCTGATACCCGAAATTGTAACTGGGGTCGTACTGAGATGCAACAGCCATTGCCTCCTGAGCTCGGCATGGCGGTGAGCTGCCTCCGCTCTCCTCTCGTATTCGGTTGCCTCCTCCTGGTTACAACATATCTTCTTTTTGCCTGGTAATTAAAAAGGGCAGGAGCAGGGAGAGTAACATGGACAGCGCGATGTCTGTCAAAGATTAGTCGACATCGACGAATTGTTCATTCCTCTCAAGAAAATGATGACTGACCATTGCGTCATAATCTAAAACGGCGGGAGGCAACTCCCCATCACCCTCACGTGGAGGTATACCAAGATAATTAGCAACACGGGTCGCATAAATCCCTCCAAACAAATCTCCAACTAAACCATTATTATGCAACCTACGTGCAACAATTGCCCCCAAGTTGTAATCTTTATTACCTAATACAGCACTCTTGAGGACACAAAGATCAGGGACACACATGTGACAAGCTTCATCTTTACCATTAATACATCTACCAATGAAGAGAGCAAAATAATGTATATCAGGAAAATGAATGCTCCCTATGGTGGCTTGTGCAATATCTCTAGATTGTCCCACAGTGATACTAGCAAGAAAGTTTATATTCAGATTTACGGAGTTCATTAACACTACCCCACTGCGGGAGTTTGCAAGCAATAGTGAAATCTTCTAAGTCCATGGTATATGATTGATCATATATATCAAACAGGACAGTTTGAGAATTACGCGAGGATGAAAATTTAAACCTTCTCACGAATGAATTGGTTAAATAGTAGTACTAAGGACACTTATCTTGCATGAAGTCCTCAAGATCGGCATTACGCACATATGCATCAAATTCATCCTTAATGCCTGCATTGACCATAAATTCTTCTGACGGCCATTCACAAGGCTGCACGTCGACTTCCCTTGGTGGTTCATCGTCTTGATCACGCATTGCGCCTGTGTCCTTCCTTTGTTGAAGAACCACCTTGGTACATTTTCCTAGACATATTTCTTCCTCTGATAAATTTCTGAAATTTTTAGTAACTCAAAATAAAAGTGAATCAAACTTAACAAAACTGATAGCAACTACTCCCGCAAGTGCCTAGAGCCTATATCATGCATTAGAATTACTTGGGACCATATAAATTTGACATGCAAGCTCAAGAAAAGGGTCACCTAGGCAGCAAAAATTTGCAATGAATAAAGCACTAGAATAAAAACTAATTGGACCATTGGAGGAGTCACATACCAAGGAACAATCTTCCAAAGCAGTTTTGTGAATGGAGCTTTGAGCAAGGAGATCGAAAATCACGGCAAAATGAGCTAGAACTCGTGCTTGAGCTGGATGGTGATTTTTTTTGGGAGAAAAATGAAGTGTGTGGGTGCAGGAATAAGTGGAGGGGGCCACCATGGGCCCACGAGGCAGGGGGCGCGCCCTGTAAGGGTGGGCGCACCCTGGACCCTCGTGGCCAGGTGCCAGCTCCCCCTGTTGTGTTCTCAGTGCCAGATATTCTCAAATGTTCCAGAAAAAATCATACTAAATTGGCAAGGCATTTGGAGAACTTTTATTTTCGGTGTATTTTTTATTGCATGGATAATTCAGAAAACAGACAGGTAATACTACTCTTGCTTTATTTATTCTAAATAACAAAAATTAAAAAGAAGGTACAGAAGATTGTGCCTTCTAATTTCATCCATCTCATGATCATCAAAAGGAATCCGCGAACAAGGTTGATCAAGTCTTGTTAACAAACTCATTCTCAATAACATGGAACCGGAGAAATTTGAATAACACTAGGTTACCTCAACGGGGATATGCACATCCCCAATAATAAGAATATCATATTTCTTCTTAACAGTAGGAAGAGGAAATTCAAAACCTCCGATAATAATAGTTGGACTTTTTCCAATAGAATTGATGCTATGAACTTGAGGTTGTTTCCTCGGAAAGTGTACCATATGCTCATTACCATTAACATGAAAAGTGACATTGCCTTTGTTGCAATCAATAACAGCCCCTGCAGTATTCAAAAAGGGTCTACCAAGGATAATCGACATACTATCGTCCTCGGGAATATCAAGAATAACAAAGTCCGTTAAGATAGTGACATTTGCAACCACAACAGGCACATCCTCACAAATGCCGACAGGTATAGCAGTTGATTTATCAGCCATTTGCAAAGATATTTCAGTAGGTGTCAACTTATTCAATTCAAGTCTACGATATAAAGAGAGAGGCATAACACTAACACCGGCTCAGAGATCACATAAAGCAGTTTTAACATAGTTTCTTTTAATGGAGCATGGTATACTTGGTACTCCTGGATCTCCTAGTTTCTTAGGTATTCCACCTTTAAAAGTATAATTAGCAAGCATGGTGGAAATTTCAGCTTCCGGTATCTTTCTTTTATTTGTAATGATATCCTTCATGTATTTAGCATAAGGGTTTACATTAAGCATATCAGTTAAGCACATACGTAAGAAGATAGGTCTAATCATTTTAGCAAAGCTCAAAATCCTCATCATCCTTTTTCTTGGATGGTTTAGGCGAGAAAGGGCATGGGTTTACGAACCCATGGTTCTCTTTCTTTACCGTGCTTTGTAGCAACAAAATCTCTCTTATCATAACGTTGATTCTTTGATTGTGGGTTATCAAGATCAACAACAGCTTCAATTTCTACCTCATTATCATTACTAGGTTGAGCATCAACATGAACAGTATCATTAACATTATCACTAGGTTCATGTTCATCACCTGATTGTGTTTCAAAGCATCGAAATAGAAATACCATTAGGATTCTCAGGTATGTCTACACTAGGTCCACTAGAAGCATGCAAAGTCCCATCATTTTTCTTTTCTTCCTTTTAGAAGGACTAGGTGCATCTACATTATTTCTCTGAGAATATTGCTCAATTCTCTTAGGGTGGCCTTCGTGATACAAAGGTTCTGAGTCATTTTACCAATTCTAGTAGCCACTCGATAGCAAAATCATGTTTATTATTTAATTCATCGAGCAAATCACTTTGAGCCTTAAGTACTTGTTCGCTTGAGTGGTAACCATAGAAGCATATTTGCTAATGAGTTTAAGCTCACCTTTAAATCTAGCATTATAACCACTCAAGTGTCCAATCATGTAAGCGTTACTCTTTAATTGTCTACTAACATAAGCATTGAAGTTTTCTTGTCTAGCCATAAAGTCATCAAATTCATCTAAACATTGGCTAGAAAACTTAGTACAAGGGATTTCAACTTTATCATATCTATAGAGAGAATTTACCTTTACTACCGTGTCGGGTTATCAAGACCATGTATTTATTCAACAAGAGGTAAATTCTTAACATCTTCAGCTTTAATACCCTTTTCTTTCATAGATTTCTTTTGCCTCTTGCATATCTTCAGATCGAGAAATAGAACACCCCTCTTCTTCGGAGTTGGTTTAAGAATAGGCTCAGATTGGCTCGGTTGGGTCAGCGAGGAAGAGTCCAATTATTTTCATTAGTCAACATATTATTCAATAGCAATTCAGCTTGATCGACTGTTCTTTCCCTGAAAACACAACCAGCACAACTATCCAAGTGGTCCTTGGAAGCATCGGTTAGTCCATTATAAAAGATATCAAGTGTTTCATTTTTCTTAAGAGGGTGATCAGGCAAAGCATTAAGTAATCGGAGAAGCCTCCCCCAAGCTCGTGGGAGACTCTCTTCTTCAATTTGCACAAAATTATATATTTCCCTCAAGGCAGCTTGTTTCTTATGAGCAGGGAAATATTTAGCATAGAATAAATAACTCATATCATGGGGACTACACACACAACCAGGATCAAGAGAATTAAACCAAGTTTTAGCATCACCCTTTAATGAGAATGGAAATATCTTAAGGATATAATAATAGCCAGATTTCTCATCATTAGGGAACAGGGTGGCTATAAGATTCAACTTAGTAAGATGTGCCACAACAGTTTCAGATTCATAGCATAGAAAGGATCAGATTCAACCAAAGTAATTATCTCAGGTTCGACAGAGAATTCATAGTTCTTATCAGTAACAAAAATAGGTGAAGTAGCAAAAGCAGGGTCATATTTCATTCTAGCATTCAGAGTTTTCTGTTTAAGTTTAGCTAATAACTTCTTAAGATCATATCTATCATTGCAAGCAAGAAGATCTCTAGCAGTTTCTTCATCCATAACATAACCCTCAGGAACAACAAGCAATTCATATTTAGGGGGATAATCTTCATCATCACTATCTTCAATAATTTCATTTTCAATAATTTCATTCTCTCTAGCCCTAGCAAGTTGTTCATCAAGAAATTCACCTAATGGCACAGTAGTATCAAGCATAGAAGTAGTTTCATCACAAGTATCATGCATAGCAGAAGTGGCATCATCAATAACATGCGACATATCAGAATTAATAGCAGAAGCAGGTTTAGGTGTCGCAAGCTTACTCAAAATAGAAGGAGAATCTAGTGCAGAGCTAGATGGCAGTTCCTCGTCTCCCCTCGTAGTTGAGGGATAAATTTTAGTTTATCGTCTTTCAAGTTCTTCCTAGTGACCAGCAGATATAAATCCCAAGTGACTCAAAGAATAGAGCTATGCTCCCCGGCAACGGCGCTAGAAAATAGTCTTGATAACCCACAAGTATAGGGGATCACAACAGTTTTCGAGGGTAGAGTATTCAACCCAAATTTATTGATTCGACACAAGGGGAGCCAAAGAATATTCTCAAGTATTACCAGTTGAGTTGTCAATTCAACCACACCTGGATAACTTAATATCTACAGCAAAGTATTTAGTAGCAAAGTAATATGATAGTAATGATAACGGTAGCAAAAGTAATATTTTTGGGTTTTGTAGTGATTGTAACAATAGCAACGGAAAGTAAATAAGCGAAGAACAATATGTGAAAAGCTCATAGGCATTGGATCGGTGATGGATAATTATGTCGGATGCGATTCCTCATGTAACAGTTATAACCTAGGGTGACACAGAACTAGCTCCAGTTCATCAATGTAATGTAGGCATGTATTCCGAATATAGTCATACGTGCTTATGGAAAAGAACTTGCATGACATCTTTGTCCTACCCTCCCGTGGCAGTGGGGTCCTAGTGGAAACTAAGGGATATTAAGGCCTCCTTTTAATTGGGTCGGACCAAAGCATTATCACTTAGTGAATACATGAACTCCTCAAACTACGGTCATCACCGAGAAGTATCCTGATTACTGTCACTTCGGGGTTGTCGGATCATAACACATAATAGGTGACTATAGACTTGCAAGATAGGATCAAGAACTCACATATATTCATGAAAACATAATAGGTTCAGATCTGAAATCATGGCACTCGGGCCCTAGTGACAAGCATTAAACATAGCAAAGTCATAGCAACATCAATCTCATAACATAGTGGATACTAGGGATCAAATACTAACAAAACTAACTTGATTACATGGTAAATCTCATCCAACCCATCACCGTCAGCAAGCCTACGATGGAATTACTCAGACGGCGGTGAGCATCATGAAATTGGTGATGGAGGATGGTTGATGATGACGACGACCATTTAATCCCCTCTTCGGAGCCCCGAACGGACTCCAGATAAGCCCTCCCGAGAGATTAGGGCTTGGCGGCGGCCCGTATCGTAAAACGCGATGAAACTTTCTCTCTGATTTTTTTCTTCGCGAAAGCAAATATATAGAGTTGGAGTTGAGGTCGGTGGACATCCAGGGGGCCCACGAGGCAGGGGGCGCACCCAGGGAGAGGGGGCACGCCCCCCACCCTCGTGGACAGGGTGTGGGCCCCTGGCCTTGATTATTTCGCCAATATTTTTTATATTTCCCAAAAATAATCTCCGTGGATTTCCAGGTCATTCCGAGAACTTTTGTTTATGCACAAAGACAACACTATGGCAATTTCGCTGAAAAATAGCGTCCATCCGGGTTAGTTCCATTCAAATCATGCAAATTAGAGTCCAAAACAAGGGCAAAAGTGTTTGAAAAAGTAGATACGACAGAAGTATCAATAGACATGATCGGCAGGATGATGGAGACAACCAAGATGACAAGGATAGTGATGAAGATGAGAACAACCAGGATGATGAGGATGAGGAAGATGATGCCGATGAGGAAGATGATGACGATGGTCCATTAAGTTCTGCAATTTTCTCTGAAAGAATAGGAATCTTACTCGAGATGAGACCATGAATATTACTGCGATGTAACCATCGAGTGTAGCCTTCGTGGGGAAGCCATTTGTGCACCGCTTAACTAAAACCAACGCCGTGAAAAAAGTCATGGTGAGATGATTTGTACTCTTTCATATTTTTTTCATAACCAAGTATGGTGAGATGTCTAACATTGCGTGCTCTCTGTTTGCTTTTAACGATGGGGAGTGCATAAGTTACCTATCAAGCTATTTTCCGGAGTGGACATTCCCGTTGTCCGCATCACTGGTGTATGTCATGGACCAATAGGGCGTGTCACTGGCGTTCAGTACAAGACGAAAACAGATGGACGATATCCTTTTGTAGGTGCAGCTAGCGGAAGTTCATGACAGGAAAGAAAGAACTAAGGGTGGACACCCTTATGATAATCGACACAAGGAAAAGCAACCACAATGACTGCCAGATGATGGTTTTCGTCGACCATGTTTAGAAATATGTTCTTAAGTCATGAATTTATCAGCCGATGAACTGTTAGTTAATTAGTATGTTATGATGGATGTGATAGATGCATTGATGTTTGTTTCTTCAGTCAACAAATCTGAAGTGTTACTTAATTATTTTGTCGTTTGTTTCCAAACTGAATTCAGTCAGCTTCGATTATATTGGGAATCGTATGACTAGCCTTTTGTAGTATTATGTTTCAACTTGCAATGCCAACAATTGTGTAGTCTATCCTATTCCTTGAGTGGCGGGCGCTATGGCAGGACCACCACTACTACAATGGTATCTGTGGCGGGCAGAAATAGCAAGTTGTGGTGGGTGGGAACAAACGCCCACCACTGCAAGCACTGCATCAGCGATGTGAGGGCGCCCGCCACCGATGAGGTTATAGTAGTGACAGGAGGTCGATGGCGCCCCTCGAGCCTGGCCCGCCACTTGCATGCCATTCTCGCCCACCACTCCTATGCATTCCTACATAAGTGGATTCACACTTTAGTTTTGGGCATACAAGCTAGCCTATAGTTCACGTAAAGCCCACGTGTTGCAATGCTGATTTGTGAAGGACTTTGGTTCTCTTCTCCATGGTAAACTTTCTTGTGCTCAAACCAAAGATAGCAAGCCATTGTAGGCACCAGTTCTCTCAACTTGGATAGCCATTACTAGGAAAAGGCTAGCAGCAGCGTGGGTATTTTCCTTATCAAGAGTATACGGTCATCGGCGCCATCGATAAGGCGCTATAACTAAACTTTACCAGTAGTGTGGGTTCACCCATGCTATCTGCTAATATCTGAAGAGCAAGAGCGAAGCTTTGGACAATGCACTCTTTGCTAAGCAGGCTGCTACTACGTGCATACACGCGCTACCGGTAAATTTTCCTATATTTTTTTGCAGCATATTGGTGCTGTATTTGTATAGGTTTTATACAGTAGTCTCATCATATGATTTTATGATCATGATGATTTATTATATATTTCAGTGGGTGAAAGAGACATGGATTAGATCCAAGTGGAGGCAACATGGTGTAGATCCAAAGTACCGCTACAGGAATCAGGAACTTTGCCGTCTGCCATGGCGGACGACAAAGGCATGCCTGGCGGCGGACGGCAAAGGCCTTTGCCATCCGCCAGCAGACGACAACAGGTCCGGCTGAACGAGCTACGACAAAGGTCTCTTTCTTTGATCTTTGGTGGGCAAAGATGAAATGGTCGTTGCTGTCCGCCAGCAGATGGCAAAGGACCTAGACGGAACACGTGTCAGCTAAATGTCGTTAGTGGGTTAACGACGTGCTTTGCCGTCAGCTGGCAGACGGCAAAGACCTTTGCATCTTTGCCGCCTGCTAGCGGATGGTAAAGTGCATATGCCAGCCCAGATGCCCCCCAGGTAGCTGCCACGTGGCAAGCTATGTTGGCGGACGACAAAGATGCAAAGGTCTTTGCCGTCTGCCAGCAGACGGGAAAGCTGCGAAATAGGCCAGCCTAGTGCACCCCGGGTTGCATGGTAGCCGCCACGCGTGGCAGCTTTGCGTCCACCGATGATAAAAGCTCTTTGCCGTCACCGCCAGCCAGACGGCAAAGACTAGTAAAAATAATGCGCTTCACTTTGGAGAGTGATGTTGCTCACTTGCGCCCGACGTGAAAGTGCGGAAATATTAGGAAACAACAAAAAGTAATGCGGTTCACTTTGATATATGTCGCGGTTCACTTGCCTCCTCTCTGCGGTCCACTCGTTCATAAAAAAGTTAAAAAGACAACAAAAACTTCGTATATGAGAAAAATTACGTCCGGCAAAAGAAATTATGTAGCTCGCTTGCCCTTCCGATGCAGTGTGGTTTTCATTCTGAAGCAGTGCGGTCAGCCATATGATGTTGTTCATCCCGTAAGTGCAAACAAAATGTTACGGAAGCGAAAAAAAGTAATGCGGTTCACTTCTTAATAGTGTTGTGGTTCATTTACATCCGATGTGAAGTGCACTCTACTTTCTCGTCCTTGAAAAAATTACATTTGAATAAAACAAACCATGCAGTTCTTTTACCATCTGATGTAGTGCGGTTTTTCATTCGATGCAGTGTGGTTTTCAGTTGGATGAAGTACCCACATCGATTTGGGTGTCGCGAAAAACAGAGTGTCCGCATTTCGGCAAATTCGAAATTCCTCTTAAACCGTAAAGAATTAGGAAGGGTGTTCTACATGAAAAAGTTGTGCCTCATTGATATCTTTCCAACGACGTATCGTATGGATTGTTTCGACGTTGTTATACTCATCATCATAAAAATTTCGCGAAAAACGACCGCTGCCACTCGTCGTCCGCTGCATGATTTTCAAAATTAACTTAAAACCGTAAGGAATATCAAAAACATTTCAACATATGAAAGTTGCGCCTCGTCCATAGCTTTTCAACGGTATATTACACGCCTCGTTTCAACAAACGGTTAAAAAACTGGAGCGAAAACAGTACCGAAAATTTGAAAAAAATCTGAACAACATTCCGCGATTTAGTAATTTTAAAACTGCTCTTAAACCGTATGAATCGATTTATATCTATCCAACGTGTATCATTTGCTTCATTCAACAAGCTGTTTATAAAAAGCATTGAAAAAGCGGCCGTGACACTCGTTGTGGGCGGCACCATTTTCAAAACTGCTCTTAAACCGTGAGGAATCTCAAAAGTGTTCAACATGGTGAAGTTAAGCGCTAATCCATAGCTTTTGAATGGTATATTAGACGCCTCATTCCGACAAACGGTTAAAAAACTAGAAAAAAAGGAAATGAAAAAACACAGCATGCTATTTTTTGCGACGGGAAGTTCACTCGCGTGAGTACTACAGCACACTTGGTTCAAACAACGACGTGCACTTACGTTGAGCATGTATATATATATACACACACACATATATACACATATATACATATATATACATACATATATATATATATATATACCTAGGTGCCTGGGAACCTTGCCTCTTCATCGTTGGATCGTGTTCAACGATTGATTTGGAAACCAATAAAAATGCATCAATTGCTAGTTAATTTGGCAGACTTTAATTCGTGGACCGTCCCATGCATGCATGTCGCGTGATAGAAAGGCAGGGTATTAATATGTAAGTTTGACATTTATTACTTTCTTATATAGCATGTATTATGCCCTTGTATAACATATCAAATTAGGAACGGGTATGACCCAAGATTTCATTGGATATATATGCACCCTGAGAATGTACATAATTTTGGTAGTAGGTATTGCATACCCGTATTAGATAGCTAGAAAATAAAATAAAACGTAAATAGTTCTAAAAATAAATTATTGGGTATATACGTGCCCGCGTATGTACATAATTACATGAGTAGGTATTAGATACCCGTATTTGTACATATAATATCGTTAGTAGGTATTTTTTGTGGTATCCTTAGTAGGTATTAAATACCCATATATTTACATAAATTATTGGGTATATACATAATTTCGTTAATAGGTATTAGATACTCATATTAAACAGTTAAAAATATAGAACATAATAGTTCATGAATAATTTACTGGGTATATATAGCCCTGTATGCACATAATTTTATTAGTAAATATTAGATACCCGTATTAGATAGTTAGGAAACAAAAATACGCGTATTAGATACCCATAGTAGTTTAGAAGAAAATAAAATATGACTACGCTTTATTGTATGGCAAGTCTTGCATGCCTAATAGTTAAAAACAAAAATAAAATGTAAACATGGGAAGTCTTGCATCTTATATGTACTAATTGGAAGCACCATACGAGCCTCCACGTTAATCTTCAAAAACTACATTAAAATGACCATTAGATCTTAATTATACGTCCATGATTAAACGATAAAAGGAAATTTTATCACGTACAAGGCCCAAGAGTCCGTAGATGTTACAACGTCCAGGATTAAACAAGATTAGGAAACTCCTCTATTTCCTCACGTACAAGGCCCATGTGTCCATAGATGTTACAGTATCCAGGATTAAACAAGATCAGGAAACTCCTTTACCAATCCTCAAAAAAAAGTGAACTCCTACCTCCTCACGTACAGGCCCAGGAGTCCAAGCATGTTACAATAGAAGAAACACTCGGTTTGATTTTCTTTTTTTATAAGAAGAAAGAAACGACCAAGTTGTAGAAATGTAAGAAGTTACGTCCAAACTAATTGTCAGGACCCCGATTCCAAGTCACATCGATCTAGCCGGTAACACCTCATATCACTTTGCGGCCTCACGCACGGTATTCCTAATTGTCGCCTTTCCATGGCCCGGGACCGTTTGTGCCTTTTAGCTCACGTATATGATAGTGTCGCTAGCATCCATATGACAGAGAACCCGCCGACATATGGCTAGTGAAGAATAATTAGGAAACAAATCAAACATTCATTGTGCGGCGGTACATACCTAAAACAATCAACGTGCCCGGACACCTATGTGTCCCAGTTAATTTACCTATATATATATATATCATTTGAAAATACTTTCAACAAGCATAACAACACATATACATACCAATCAAAAGTCCATATGCAACATCTTTTTCTCCTCTCCTCTTCTTCTTCTTCTTCTTCTTCTTCTTCTTCTTCTTCTTCTTCTTCTTCTTCTTCTTCTTCTTCTTCTTCTTCTTCTTCTTCTTCTTCTTCTTCTTCTTCTTCTTCTTCTTCTTCTTCTTCTTCTTCTTCTTCTTCTTCCTTCTTCTTCTTCTTCTTCTTCTTCTTCTTCTTCTTCTTCTTCTTCTTCTTCTTCTTCTTCTTCTTCTTCTTCTTCTTCTTCTTCTTCTTCTTCTTCTTCTTCTTCTTCTTCTTCTTCTTCTTCTTCTTCTTCTTCTTCTTCTTCTTCTTCTTCTTCTTCTTCTTCTTCTTCTTCTTCTTCTTCTTCTTCTTCTTCTTCTTCTCTTCCTCCTTCTTCTTCTTCTTCTTCAACTATTCTTCTTCTTCTTTATTCTTCTTCTTCTTCTTCTTCTTCTTCTTCTTCTTCTTCTTCTTCTTCAGCCTTCTTCTTTAACTTCTTCTTCTTCTTCTTCTTCTTCTTCTTCTTGTCCTTCTTCAGCTATTTATTCTTCTTCTTCTTCTTCTTCTTCTTCTTATTAACTATTCTTCTTCTTCTTCTTCTTCTTCTTCTTCTTCTTCTTCTTCTTCTTCTTCTTCTTCTTCTTATTTCTTCTTCTTCTTCTTCTTCTTCTTCTTCTTCTTCAACTATTTAACTAGCCTTCTTCTAACTTCATTCTTCTTCTTCTTCTTCTTCTTCTTCTTCTTCCTTCTTCTTCCTTCTTCAACTATTCTTCTTCTTCATTATTTATTTATTCTTTCTTCTTGTTCTTCTTCTTATTCTTCTTCTTCTTCTTCTTCAGCTTCTTCTTCTTCAACTATTCAGCTATTCAACTATTCTTCTTCTTCTTCTTCTTCTTCTTCTTCAACCTTCTACAACTGTTATTCTTCTTCTTCAACTATTATTCTTCTTCTTCTTCTTCAGCTAGCTGGCCTTCTATTCTTCAATATTTAGCTATTTATTATTCTTCTTCTTCTTCTTCTTCTTCTTCTTCTTCAATACCTTTATTCTTCTTCTTTATTTCTATTTATTTATTTATTATTTAGCTATTTAATATTATTCTTCTTCTTTATTTATTATTCTTCTTCTTATTATTTATTTATTCTTCTTGTTAGCTATTTATTCTTATTTATTTCTTCTTCTATTATTAGCTATTTCTTCTTCTTTATTCTTCTTCTTCTTCTTCTTCTTCTTCTTCTTCTTCTTCTTCTTCTTCTTCTTCTTCTTCTTCTTCTTCTTCTTCTTCTTCTTCTTCTTCTTCTTCTTCTTCTTCTTCTTCTTCTTCTTCTTCTTCTTCTTCTTCTTCTTCTTCTTCTTCTTCTTCTTCTTCTTCTTCTTCTTCTTCTTCTTCTTCTTCTTCTTGCTTCTTCTTCTTCTTCCTGTGAATATGAGAGAAAAATATAAGTCATTACGTTGTCTTCCTTGTACCAGCGTCCAACCAATTTCGCATGTAATATTGTGAATTGTATATGACCAAAATTATTGTTGTCAAACTCTCAAAAGATTTCACTTTCCTAAACCCAACGTGAGGCTACCACTAGGCCTTGATGTAGTTCCAACTCCATGACATTCAATTCATTCAACAATTTACTCATAGGATATAAATTGAAGCACAAGAGTAAATGACCACGAGAAAGGAAAGCTTACGTTATTGACGGGATGTGAACAGATGCTTACTTTGCCTCACAGCAAATATTTGAGGAGACACTATTTTATTTTAAAGTTTCAAGATCTAAGTACTTTATTGAAACAGCAAGCCAAACAAAATAAAATGAGACTCCAAGGATAGCACACATCATGTGAAGAATCAAAAAACTTAGGCTCAGCAAGTACTAACTCCGATAATTGTTGAAGAAAAAAGGTGGGATGCCTACAGAGCATCCCCAAGCTTAAATCACTTGAGACACAACGGAAATATTATCTTGGGATGCCTTGGGCATCCCCAAACAAAACTTTAGCCTCTCCATAATTCTTCTCATATCCCCGGTTTCCCTAAATCTAGAAAACTTCATCCACACAAAACTCAACAAGAACTGCAGAGATAGATTAGTATAAACCATTACTAAAACTTTATCATTATCTACTGTAGAATATCACTAAAATTATTATTCAACATTGCATACTAAATGCCTCTGCATATTTAATACTCCTATCCTCAAATATAATCATTAAACAAGCAAACATATGCAAACATAACAATAATCTGGCAAAACAGTACAGTCTGTAAGGAATGCAAGATTAATCATACTTCCCTAACTCAAAGATTCTAAAACAAATACCACACTGTGGAAAATTTATTATATCTTACTATTCATAAAGATTCAACATTTTATCACATTCTGACTTTTCTCGGGAATTTTTGCAACATCGATAAACTTTCTGTTTTGAAACAGCAACTCATGTACTTGCAAGATAAGCATGGCGAAGGCTATACTTGACATTTTTTTTGAAAATAAATATGCAAAACATTATTATAAATAACAGCAAACAAATCCTAACACAATAAAATGACGGTCCAAGCAAAACTCATATCATGTGACGAATAAAAATGTAGCTCCAAGTGAGGTTACCGATAATGTTGGAGCCGAAAGATGGATAGCTTCCAGGGCATCCCCAAGCTTAATTGCTTGGATCTGTGAATAATACCTTGGGGTGCCTTGGGAATCCCCAAGCTTAGGGTCTTGTCACTCCTTATTCTCCTCATATCGACATCTCACCCAAAACTTGAAAACTTCCATCACACAAAACTTAACGGAACTTTGTGAGATAGGCTAGTATGATAAAGAGCAAACCATTTCACTTTGGTACTGTCAAAGACAAGATTCATAATTGTTTCCACACAATGCCTGTGTGCCAGCATATCATTTCCACAATTTATATTGAGCAATATAAGCCATAGAAACTAGAAAACAAGCAAACTATGGATTGAAAACAGAATCTGTCAAAAACATAACTGTCTGTAGTAATCTGCACTCAAACCATACTTCTTCTACTCTAAAAATTATGAACAAATTAGGATCACGTGAGAAATTTGTGTATTAATCTTCTGCAAAAGAATCAAGTCGAAAGCACTCTTCTGTTAAAAATGAGGTGTTCCCTGCAAACATAGGCCACTTGGGCAAGCACTAGTAGTACATAACACTACATATCACATGTCTAAATCTCCATCATATTTGAAAAAACATTAAAAATGAACTTCATCACATTTTCACAACTACTCATCTGTTACTCTACTACATCTATCAAAACATCTACATCATCATTGACACGGGGATTTGGCTGAATCTCCCCTCGGCGAGGAATTCGAGGGTCGGTGTGCCAGGACGGCAATGACCCAGAGATGATGTAGGCGCTCCTTGATTTCTGCAAAAGCAAAATATAAACAAAAACATTATTATTCTGATTTTACGACTTAGTGAAAGCCTATAAGCTAACAACTAAACATTATTATGCATCCATCCATCCATCTACCTATCCAAAGCATTACTAAAAATCCTAGTTTAATCCATGTGTCTATCCATCTATCTATCCAAGCATTACAAAAAAACCTAATTTCATCCACCCATTCATCAGTATAATTGGCAACAATAATTTCATATTATATTACATTTTTACTTAAAAATTTCTATTCTATTACTATTTTTTACTAAAAATATAATTGAAAAGACCTACGTTTACTAAAAATACCCTAGTTCTAACCCTAACATCTATGCATCCAACCATCTATCTATCCATCTGTATATCCATCCATCTGCCTATTTATGCAATGTATCTAAAATTAGACTAGTTCTATAAATCCATCTATCTATCCAATGCAGTTCATCTATCAAAAATAGCCTAGTTATATATATACATCTATATATCACT